>OZ024928.1:167784945-169155908 GCA_964017235.1 Sabellastarte sp. h YS-2021 | reverse complement strand
CTCCACCGGTTGTTGGGTTTGGGAACCAAAAATAGCCGTTTGTAAAAACCCAGTGAGTTTTGATTTTCTACCGGTTCACTGCATTTTTGTTCACCAGCTGATACAGTGCCTCTAAAAGGTTGGCCTGTCTTGCTGGGTTGTGGTAGTTGCTTATGACAGTTGGTGACCTGGTCAAGTTTGGTCTGAACCGGAATGGGAGGGTGTAGCCCTCTCTCAGAGTGGTGACTACTTTTGGACTCGCACCCAAGACTTCCCACTTCTCCCAACACTTTTGTAACCTTGCCCCTACAGGTGGATTTGTGACAACAGGTGGGGCATTTGTGACAAGATTTACAGAACTCAAGTGACCTACACAAGAAACATCTTTCACATATTTTATTTCTGTGTACATTTGACAAAAATTGGGATTTATGCTTTTCCTTTGAGGCAACCCGGTTACAATATGAGCATTTGCAACACAAAAGTCTACATTCAAATTTAAAGTCACTTTCTTGTCCCCGGCTACGACTGGTGGTTTCAAGCCTGTCTGACCGGTAACACAAGCAGAGTTCTTCTGACCGGTCACAGAATTTACACAGTGATTGTCATTTACGCAGCTTGAAACCCTTAGCCGGCTTCTGGGAGAATGTTGAGGCTTTGCCACGACCTTTCTTTAACTGTTGCTTGTCCCTTATCTGTTTCCACGTGGGGACACCGGACTTCCGGTCCGGGTGGCTAGTAGTGAGTGGCATTGCCTCAATTTTCATGGTCGATTATTCGTCCATTTTTCCGACCGATGATCGACCCATAATCGACTTTTTACTCCACTGTTGGCTAATATATCATAAACACTTTCTGGGATAAATTATATTTCATTCCGGTAAGAATAACGGTGTTTCCGACATTTAGACTCTACCAAAAGCACCCACTTCCGGTAAATATAGCGGTAGTTATAAACAAACACAAAATTCGTGAGAAATCTATTGATTAGGAAAGTTTAGAAAACTGCTTAAAATATAAAAATTACTTGGATATTGAGACACATAAAGAAGGGTAAGATTTAATCGATTTCTAGAAGTTGTCAGTGACCGAACGCGACTGTACCACAACGATTGATCGAACATTGGTCTAATCATCCACCCACTAGTGGCTAGTAGACCTATCACTAGACGCATAAGGGTGAAAACGACCTTGACGTCTGTGTGGCTGGCCAGAAGAACGTCTCTCCTCACTTCTGCAGATCTCTTCCTCAGCCTTGGTGATAAGCTGATCCGGGAACAGTGAGTTGAGATGGGCAGGAGACGTTCTCAAGGCGTTCAGGGTATCTTGCTTCACACCGGCATGTAAATATTCCAAATAACTGTCCCGGCGAGCCAGTGTGAAGTTGGCCATGCTGATAAACACCCCTTCCGACAAATCTTGCATAGTTCTGGCCATGGCTTGAGAAATTGACCGGTTGAAAGTCACAAGATAGTCAAGTTCATCAATAGCTTGCTTCGTTCTTTCAGAAGACTTGCCTTTCCTGTCCAGATGCAGGGTTTTCAGCTGAGAAGACATGGCATCTTGAACTCTGGTCAAACACCTCGACAAACCAGCAGCCTGGTTACACATAACCGTCTGTTCACGTGCTGCTCTCTCCCAACGCCTGAGCATGTCCTGGCTGAAGGCCCGGGAGGGTGGAGCAGAAGGAAGGTTTCTACGTGCAACCCTACTGAAGGAATGGTTGAGTTTGGCCGGTTCCGGTGACCAGGTGCATACTGTGTTGTTCTCACAGTCCTTCTTCTCAGTATGCATCCCATACCATCTGGAAGATCTGGGTGGCTTGATAAACTGATCTTTGAGGAGGCCAGCAGTGTCAGTGTTCTTTGCAGGATACCCCTCTGTGATGGTGAGGTTAAGTTTTCCCATCTTCCTGCATAACCAGTCATCCACCGGGGGCTTGACTGAAACTTTACCGGTTGGCTGAACACGTGCACCGGCAAAGGGGTTGTCATCAGAAGAGGACACAGTCTCGAACTCTGGGATGTTGTGCCAACCCATGAAACTTCTAATACCTCTCATTGTCTCTCGGTAGTTTGACTCCTCTGAAGGTTCCTGATCTGCAGCCTCTTCCTTGGGGAGGTCTCTGTCTGGGGACCCGTACCGGTAGTTCTCATCAGATAGGGAACCGGTAACACTGTGCTGGTCACCCTCACTATCAGATGCTGCACTGATAACTCCCTCACCGGAAGGCTGTGCATCAGGGACTGAACCGGGGGCCTGAACAGGCTGGGTTGCTGTCCCGGCACCGGGAGCCTCAAGAGGCTGGGTGGCCGTCTGCATCTCTTCTACAGCCTCACCGGTGGCCTGAACAAGGCTGGGACCGGAAGTTTCTCTAGCCAGACTGCTGGTGATGGCACCAGGGTCAAAAAAGGGCTTATGGCTGGTGGTGACCTCTGCTGCTGGTTTCACAACCGGTTCAACCGGTACTGTGAAAGACTTGGCTAACAGCATTGCTTCCAGCCGGGAGAACCTCTCTGCCCACTTATCATCCAGCTTCTTCAAGTCGTCTGTTGAAGGTTTGCTACCAGAGCTGGATTTCTTCTTGTTTAGAAGAGGGCTTGGGTGATTCACTGCGTTTCTTCTTCTTCGCAGCTGGTGTGGTTTCAGGTTGTACAACCTTGTCCCCCTCCACTTTACCAACACACTCACGTGTGAAGGGTCCACGAGAGTGGGAGCAGGGGAGGACGAAACCAACTTCTTTTTTTTACTCTTGCATTCTCTGTAAGTGGGGGTGGCTAATTGCAGAATCTGCTCAGGGGTAAACCCTTTGCAAACTGTACAGTCCTTCTTGAGAACACAGGCGTCTTCTCCCACCCCCTTGTCCCGACATCTTGCACATTTGAAGTGGCCGTCAAAACTCGCCATAACATGGCCACATGTGCCGCGTTTCTGTCCTGGGGACGACATGATGGTAGATACTTCAGAAGAATTACTTGGAAGTAAAATTTAAAAGGTAAAGTTTGTTGTAGAAATCAAAAAACGTCTTCGTTGAAAACACGTCCACACTCTCCACGCGCCAAACTAAAAAGATGCTATGACGTCACGTTGTCTAGACAGCAAGGAAGTTCGATGCGCCACCTAGCGAATACACTCTCCTGACCAGTCCTGCCGGTATTATATACAGGACGTCTTTTTCTGGCGTTTGGCGGGAAAGCAATTGTCCATTGGATAGGATGTATTAACGCAATAAAATTGCAAATTTAATAAGTAAATTAAATTTTTATAAGTTAATACCCTATCCAATGGACAATATGCTAAACCGGTCGGCGCAGACCGGCCCGCCAAACGTCAGAAAAAGACGTCCTGTGTCTCCACCGGCTGGCCGGTCCTCACACTGCACTCGCCAGGTGGCGTGTCGTACTTCCTTCCTGTCTAGACAAGCTTACGTCATAGCATTTTTTTCGTTGTCTAAACCTATTAGACCCCTAGTAAACTGATAGCGGGGTCGGTGGGAGGGTCTTGCGTGTCCATTGGATAGGGTATTAACTTATAAAAATTTAATTTACTTATTAAATTTGCAATTTTATTGCGTTAATACATCCTATCCAATGGACAATATGCTGAATAACTACCGCCTGGTCGGCGGGTAAGTTACTAGGGACTTATACGAACTCAGAAAATAACTAACAACTTAAAGCCTGGGTCGATCTAAGATTATCAAGACCCTTAAGGCTATGGTCGGTCAACAGAGACCGGTTAACCGGTCCAAACCGACTCGCCTCCCCCCCCCCCCCCCCCCCCCTTTTTTACAGACCTGCTCTGAAGTAGGGGAAGAGAGGGATGAGTTCAGTCCCAAGAAATAAACCTCCCGAAGGAAGCACGTTTGATTTTTTTTTTTTTTTGATGCTTCTTAACTATATATACACTATATGCATATGTACAAATCTCCTCTCTGGCCTGGGTTATTTGTGGATCTGCTGAGCAGCCACTACAAGTCCCAGGTGGTAAAGCTCAGAATCAGCCCATGCCACATCCTTCAAATAGAATTGGGTGAAGGTGTTATGTGACTTCCAGTGGCATGCTGCTAATATTTGTTCCAAGGAGACCCCCGACTGGAAGGCCTTTGAAGCAGCGAAGGCCCTGACATCATGGGCTTTAACCTGATGTAACTTGTGGGCCTCCTGGTCTGAGAGCTCATAACATAGGATCACAGTTTGTTTGATCCAAGAGGAGATAGTGGCAGGTGAGATGTCCTTGTCGAAGCCTTTTTTGAAGGAGACAAAAACCAACTCTTTATTCTGCCTGAAGTCTGATGTCCTGTCCAAATAGTAACGCAAGGCTCTAACCGGACAGAGGGATCTGTCAGACTTAAGAGATCTATCCAGAGTGGGGGCCAGGGCTGGGATAACCACTGGGGCCACACTGTCTGGACCCTCTTTAGCCAGCTGATTTTTGGAGAGGAAGCTGGGAGAAGGGTACAGGGATATCTTAGTCCAATCAGACTGGTGTCTGATGTTCTTATGTTGCCAAGCATGAATCTCACTTCTGCGTTTGCCTGATCCCAAGGCTAAGAGGAAAACAGTCTTGAAGGTCAAATGCTTCAAGGAGGCCTCCTTAATTGGCTCAAAGGGAGCCTTTGTTAACTGGTGTAAAACCAGAGATAGGTTCCAGGAGGGGATACCTCTTCTGCCCTTGGGTCTGTCTCTGTGGAAGCTATCCAAGAGACGGGTGAGATTTTCATCTTTGCTGATGTTGAGGGTTGAACTGCCCAATTTATCAGCAATGGCAGACCTGTAGCCATCAATGGTGTTGGGCTGCAATTTCCTTTCCTCAAAAAGGTACATGAGGAAATCAGCAACTGACTTTACAGGAGGTGTCCTGAAGTCCACCTGATTTGTGATGCACCACTTTGTAAAAATGGCCCACTTTGCCTCATAGACGGATTTAGTTGATCCTCTTTGAGGAGCTTCAATTCTTGTTGCCACTGCCTCAGAGAAACCCTGCTCCTTGATAGCTGTGGCTCTAGGAGCCATGCGTGGAGATTTAGGTTTGTTAGACTCCTGTGAGGGGTCTGATTGAATGGCTGAGTCAGAAGGTTCGGCAACTGAGGTAGAAGCAATGGTATCTGGCTGGACATCTCCACTAGGTCCCAAAACCATGCCATGTTGGGCCACCCCGGGGCAATAATGATCAACCTCCGGTACGGGGAGTCTTGTAACTTCTCCACCACTTTGCCCAAAATGGCTGTTGGTGGGAAGGCGTATGCGTCCAGATCTTCCCATGACAAACTGAGTGCATCCACTGCAGTGGCCCTGGGGTCCGGTACCGGTGATACGAACAGGGGCAGCTTGTTGTTGAACCTCGTAGCAAATAGATCTATTTGAGGCTGATGCCACCTGTCGCATAGGGCTTGGAAGATTTCTGGCAGGAGGGACCATTCGGTTTGGATGGTCTGACCCAATCTGGACAATTTGTCTGCCACTACATTTAGGTGGCCGGGAATGTGTCGTGCTCTCACAGTCACTTGCTTCCCGGTGCACCAGGTCAAGATTCTCCAGAGTAGGGCACAAAGTGGGCCCGACCTCATGCCTCCTTCCTTGTTGATATAGGCTACTACGGTGGTATTGTCGGTTGCAACTAGCACCATTTTGCCTATGCATACCTTTTGGAACTCTTTTAGAGCCAGAAAGACTGCTTTTAACTCCAAGTAATTTATGTGCAATTTGCTTTCCGGTAGGGACCAGGATCCTCTGGCAATATGCTCGTTTAAGTGAGCGCCCCACCCTTCTTTTGATGCGTCTGTAAAGATTTGCAGAGCATGCTGTAGAGGGTGTAGTGGTTGGCCTGTGAGAACGTTGTCTTCTTGCAGCCACCATTGCAAGTGAGGATGCAGAGATCTGGGCAGAGGGATCCGTTTGTGTAGGGATTCCGGTATTCTCCAATTTCTTTTGAGGTGCCACTGAATGGGCCTCATGTGTAGTCGGCCTAGGTGAACTTGTTTCTCTGTCGCGGTTAGCAGGCCTATTAAAGACATCAGTTCCCGTACTGAACAAGCCGGTCGGGAGATGAGTTCTAGTATCTTTTCCTGTAGGCTTTGCCACCTGTCCGGTGTCGGTCGGACCCGACCGGACTGGAGGTCGAATTGGTAACCGACGAAGTTGAAAACTTGCTTGGGGTCCAATTCCGACTTTTCTATGTTCACCAGCCAACCCAACTGTCGGCACAGTTGTACTAGGACCTGTGTATGTTGGAGACAGGCCCGGTGGGATGTGGCCCTCACCAACCAGTCGTCTAGGTATTGGTGGAGCCTTATACCCTTCTGAGTGGCCATAAGCTTCACCTCCTTTGCTATGACAGTGAACTCCATAGGAGCTGTGGATAGACCGAAGGGGAGAGCTTCGAACTGAAAGGTCTGTCCCTGGGCGTGAAATCTCAAATATTTCCTTGACTGTTCCTGTATGGGGATGTGGAAATAGGCATCCTTGAAGTCTATGGAGGTTACCCACTCTCCTTTTTAGAGAGAGGTTCTGATGGTTTCCGGAGTCTCCATCTTGAATTTCTCTGTTTTGAGAAAGGGATTTAGATTGCTCAAATCTAGGATTGGCCTCCATTTGTTGTTGGGTTTGGGAACCAGGAATAGTCGGTTGAAAAACCCTAGGGATGTTTGTTTGTGTACCCGTTCTATAGCATTTTTTGCCGTAAGCTGATGTAACGCCTCTAACAGTTTTGAGGTTTCTGTGAGGATTGCCATAGCAGCTTACAACTGTTGGGGTTCTTGACAAGTTTGGCCTGGTCCGGAAGGGAAGGGTGTACCCCTCCCTCAGGATTTGAACAACTTTCGGACCGGCCCCCAGCTCTGACCACTTTTCCCAAAACATTTGGAGTCTGGCCCCTACAGGAAGATTTGTGGCAACATTGGGAGCATTTGTTACAATATTTGCATGAGACAATGGAATGACACAAGAAACACCTTTCACAGATTTTAATGAACTTAGATCTGGAAAACAAACTGCTGCCCCGGGACTTATTTCTTTCTTTTGCGAATGCCCGGGCGCAGTATGAGCAGAATTTACAACAGTTAACTTTGCATTTAAAGTGTTCATAGTCTCTTGTGGGCTCCCGGTCAGCAGCAGTGGTCTCAATTGCAAAAAACATTGATTGTCATTTATACTGCTGCTGACCCTTGGCAGGACGTGAGGAGTACTGTTGTTTCCCTTTGTTCTTGCGGCGCTGAGTGCGTGACAAATTTTTCCAGGCCGGTTTGTCCTGTTTTCTGTCCGACCTTTGTTCCTGCCTTTCATATGGGTGGTAGCGGCGACCCTTATATACAGAGCCAGACTTGTTCCTATCAAAGTCAGTAATGTCCTCCTCAGCCTTTTTAACACAAGAGTCTGGGAAGAGAGTCTCCACATGAAGAGGTGAGGTGCGGAGGGCGTTGAGGGTGTCCGCCTTCACACCAGCCTTAAGGTATGCCAGATAAGAATCCCGCCTCAGGAGGGTTGCATTTGCCATGTTGACGAACACAAATTCAGTGAGGTGTTCGACTGCTTTAGCCATGGATTGACACACACTGGCGTTGAAGTCCAGTAAAAATTGAAGCTCGTCAACAGCAGCTGAAGCCTTAGTCGGTGCCTTGCCCTTTGACTCCACTCTTATTGCCTTTAACTGTGCACCCATGTTCTGTTGGACCTTCAGCAAACACCTGTTGAATCCAGCAGCCTGGTTACATATAATAGTGGACTCACGCGCGGATTTTTCCCATTTACGTAAGTTCTCTTGGGAAATAGGCCGCGACATGGGTGGGGCACTTGCTATACCGGCCTGTCTGGCAATCCTCAAGTATCCACTGTTCAGGCGTGAAGAACCGGTGTGCCACGAAGTAACTACTTGGTCAGAGTCCTTCTTTGGGTTTGGGTGGCACCCATACCACTTGGTCTGTGATTTCGGTGGCCGGACGAATTGGTCTCTCAAGAGGCCCCCTGCCTCAGAAGCTCGAGTTGGATATCCTTGAGTAAGGGTAAGATTGAGCTTTGAAAGTTTTTTGCAGAGCCATTCATCTGTCGGTAGAGAAACAGAGACTTTTCCTGGAGTGTGCATCTTCGGGCCGGAGAAAGGATTGTCCTCAGATGTTGTCGCCCCAGTGTCAATGTCCGGAATATGAGACCAGTTCATGAAGGATCTAATCCCCCTCATAGTTTCTCGGTAGGATTGCTCCTCTGAGAGGTACTGATCATGATCAGATGCATTTGCCTCCATATCCTCTGACAATTCCCCTTCCTCCGGAAAGATATCAACAAGAGGATGGTCGGAAGACAGGCTGTCCGATTCCGAATCACTAGAGGGAGAGGCGTCTTTCTTAGATATGTCAAAGGCCGTGGCCGGACGTTTCTGCCTTGGTTGTGCCAGTTCTGGTAGGCCTGAGGATGAGGCTTTTGAAGTAGTAGAAGACCCCTGAGGAACTGGGTCGGTGGCCGGTGAGGCAAGGGCAGTGTCAGCTGGTTGAGGAAGAGTAGTCGGTTGAATGAAGGGTTCCGGTCGGATCAAATCAGCTGGTGGAGCATGTGAAGGGGTGACCTTTACAGTTCCAAACACTGGTTCCTGAGGTCGGTCCAACGTCTTGGCCATAAGCAGGGCCTCCAGTCTGTTGAACCGGTCCGACCACTTTTTGTCCAAATCTGATAATTTAGAGTCGGTAGAAGGGGCAGTGGACTTCCCCTGTCCGGTAGATGAAGATGAGGATGCAGGCCGGCTGGGTGACTTGACCGACTTGTCCGGCTTAACCGACTTAGAAGATGCAGACTTCTTATCAGATTTCTTCTCAGATTTCCTCCTCTTCTCTTCCGGCCCACTCAAACCAGAGGCACCAGAGGTACCCTGGCCATCCACTACCCCTACTACCGACACAAGTGCCGGGTCCACAAGGGTGGGACTGAGAGTGTCTGAATCTTTGATGGGTGTTGAAGACTTGGCCTCTTTCCGTTCCTTCTTTAGCTTGTAGGAGGGGGTTGAAAGCTGAGTCCTTTGTTCCGGCGTGAAAAGGTCGCAATGTTCACAAGATTCAGGTGGGGACTTAACACAAGGGTCAGAGCCCTTCTTCTTGTCACGGCACCTAGCACACACAGTGTGGTGGTCAAAGCCAGCCATCATGTGGCCGCACCCCCCCCTACGTTGACTTGGAGAAGACATGATAAAACAAGTACACGTGAGGAAGTGATCCATAAGGTAAATAAAACCGCACTTCTAACAACTCACAAAGCGTTCCAAGTACTAAAATAACTGTAGAGATGATCTATAGTATGTGAGGAAGTGATACGCAAAGTTCAACAATCCAGCACTTCTTCAAACTCACATAAAATAAAATATAAAAACAATTTCCAAATATTCGTTCCAGCAGTGCATGCGCCAAACGAAAAAGATGCTATGACGTCAGCTTGTCTAGACAGGAAGGAAGTACGACACGCCACCTGGCGAGTGCAGTGTGAGGACCGGCCAGCCGGTGGAGACACAGGACGTCTTTTTCTGACGTTTGGCGGGCCGGTCTGCGCCGACCGGTTTAGCATATTGTCCATTGGATAGGATGTATTAACGCAATAAAAGTGTATTTTCAGAACTGCAAGCAAAAGAAAAGCATGCCAAAAAATTAGTAATTTACCCTTGGCAGACAATAATCTCAGTCCCCAGCTTTCATGGAAACACCAAGTGGATATTTGGGTTATTGCCCACAATTTTACATTTAAGAGGTGGTGTAGGACTTGTCTGTGTACGAGTTTGCAGTGTTAAGGATCCCAAATTTAAAAAATTTTAAAAAACACAAATGCGTATTGCCATGACAACAGTTATTTCAAAATATTGCCTGAAACCTAATTAGATCAGTTCATCATAGGACAAACATATTCTGAAAATTTGGTGAAATTCTGTGAATGGGTTTGAACTGCATTTGCAAAATTTCTATTACAGGTCCAAAGAATAGTGCTGTCATGGTAAGAGCTGTTGCACCAAGCTAAATCAGCTCTAGTTCTTATTAGGCTAAACCTATTCTGAATTTTGTTAAAGATCCTTGCAGGGATTGGACTGGGAAGCACCCAGAAAACTAGTGCATGTACATGTACATTAACCCACTTTCCAAAAGATGATCTAAGCTACAGTATATTGGAATCAGGTAAAAAGGTGAAAAAATGTGGCCAAAAATTTACATTGTCAAGAACTTGGCTTGGAAAATGAGGGTAAAAGGTTACCCACATACCAAATCTGAAAGCTCCAGGTCTAATAGTTGGTGAGTTATGCATCTGAAACAAAATCTCTGTGATAGCAACATGATGTGCTCAAAACCACTGCATCCCAGACGAGGGATAGGAGTCTTCAAAATGAATTAATTTATTTTACCTTGGATGATAACTCCAGTCTGCTAGCTGTAATATGTACCCTTTGATCTTCCTCCTTGTAGATTATACAAAGTATTGCAAGTTAAAAACCCACTTGCCATACAATTTCATGTACAACTGCACTTGAAATGTTGTCTCAAAAACTGTTCACTGATTTAACTAACTCATTCTTTTAATTAAGTACAAAATTGTCTTGCTGTTTTTGTATTTTACATTTGATTATGTCATGTTTAAAGGTGTATATTCAGGATTTTTGGTCAAATGTCCTAGTACACTCTGAATGGTAGTGCTATACATAAACAACATATTCACAATACTTTTACTTTCCAAAACCTTATCAAATGATCAAATAAAGACTTTTAACTAAATAACAACAAAAATGTATTATGCATTTTATTGTTCAACTATCTTCATATCAGATTTGTGACCTCCCACTTTCACATGATACACAGAAAAACCACCAAATATGGTAATCACATGCAAACCTTACCAATGAACTATACCTGCCAATCACATGAAAATAAATTCATCTTGTGTGTTGACAAAAAACAGACAACAAATTTTAAGAAGAATTAAAACAAAGCATTCCTTATATTTGTTATGGGCTTATTCACAAAATGTTTACTTATGTGGGCACAGTTGTCAATGCAGGGAAAATAAAAGTAGAGTACTTATAAAATATGAATATACACCTTTAAATGCTATAGTGGTATATGTACATACAAATCTTTCTGCTTCTAATTAACCATTAATGTGCTAATTTTTTTTTCTTTCTGTCAAACAAATATTTCTTACAGATTGTTCCTATTAATTTTGTTAACTTCCTCTTGCACTGGAAAGTTTTTCTAAGCAGAAATTCAGAGATGCTTACTTGTGGTTTATATTGTATTGTAGAGGACAATACTTTTCTGGGCACCCCTTTTGAAGCAACATAAGCATTCACATCTGGCTCGATGAAATTGTAAAATTTTAAGTCTTTCCTGGGTTTTTTCTCAAAGCTTTCTTCATCAAAAGGTTCTGTAGCCTGTCTGGAAAGATGTTGACAATAAAAAGCAACAATTTCAAACCCTGTGGAGTAATACTGTGTAAAGCGCTTTGAGATAATAATAGAATATAGAAATGTCCATACCCCACAGCCTGTGGAAAAAGTTTTCAACACCATGAGATATAGAAGTGGTAAAACAGTAAAAAGATTGGGATACTTTCAGAGTAGTGTCAATTATAAAAAGCTCCAAATAATGTTCCAATATAATGTTCAAATAATAAGTAGAGAAAATAACATTCTAATAGTATTTTTTTTTTATAGCGCCTAATCTCTATCCAAAGACAGACTCTAGGCACACCAAACAGAAGCAAAAAACTGTAATCATAAACCTGAGACATAGCAAGGGTCAGCGCCACAGAGAGAAATGAGGGAAAGCAAAAGTCAGGGCAGATATGCTTGTGCGAAGAGATAGGCTTTGAGCTTCCTTCTGAATGAGTGGAGAGAAGTGGCCGAACATACATCATCAGGCAAATCATTCCAAATCTTTGGAGCGTCATAAGCAAAGCTGAGGCCGAAATACTTAGAAGACTTATATAGTGAGGTGGCGAAGTGGGGGATCTCCAGGAACACACCATCAGCTTGGCTTTTGCGTGTGTTGTAGACACTTTGTCTGGTTTTAAGAAAAGGTGCAAAATATCTTGGTTGGCCACAATTTAGGAACTTGTACACCAGTAAGGCAGTCTTAAATATGGAGCGTTGTTCAATAGGCAACCAATGTAGAATCTTCCCAACAGGAGTGATGTGTGAGTACTTGGTGGTGTTGGTGACAATTCTAGCCAGACTATTTTGAACACATTGCAGCTTACGAAGATCAAGAGCTGAGAGACTTTTAAACAAGGAATTACAGTAGTCAAGTCGACTTCCAACCAGAGCATTCGCAGCCATAAGGGCAGCATGATGTGTGAGGTAACCTCTGAGACGCCTAAGATCCCTAATTTGGCCAAAACAAGACTTGCAGGTATTTTGGACATGCCTCGAGAAGGAAAAATCACTATCAAACCTACTCCGAGAGGAGAGAGGAAATTGCCAAGAATGTTAACTGGAAAGGATTTGTTGAGTTTTTCACGGTGAATTTTTGAACCAAAAACAATGAATTCAGTTTTATCAGGGTTGAGCTTCAACTTATTTGCAGATAACCACTTTTTGACATCCTCCAGGCACCTTTCCAACCTGTCAAAGGCATGAGACACATTCTTATGTGTGAGATGAACATATAACTGTGTATCATCTGCATAAAAGTGAAAACCTATGCCGGGATGATTTCGAATGACTTTGCTGGAGTGGGAGGTCACAAATATGATATGAACATCCAAGAGAAAGACAAGAGGGTCAAAGATGCCCCAAAAGGCGGGTTGCACAGGCAGCAATAAGGTTAGTGACTGCTGAAATGATGGTGATATATCTCCCTGTCAAGTTTGAATTCGATCCCAGTAAACATTACAAACGTTTATAAACGTTTATAAACCTAACTATCAACGGTTTAGATTAGGTTTAAAATGATGGGTCCCTAAACGCTTGCCTATAAACGTTTATAAACGTTTATATATAAACGTTTATAAATGTTTATGTTTATAAATGTTTATATATAAATGTTTATAAACGTTTATACACGTGTTTAAAATCTGGAGAAATATTTCTGTAAGTATATCTTGCTGTATCACTGTTGTTTGAAGCCATCATTACATTCAAAGTAGATATATAGAAGTATATAATTTGATGATATTATATACTTTTATAACACTACTTAGAATATAATGATGGCTTCAAACAACAGTGATACAGCAAGATATAATAACAGAAATATTTCTCCAATTTCTCTCAAAATGGCTGTGTTGATGTCATCATCCCAACTGAAAGTGAGGTTAAGATATTTTTAACCCTTTGTAAAGGTTTAAAAACGTTTATAAACGTTTATAAACCAAACTAATGTTGCTGAAACGTTTATAAACCCTTAATATTGAATAATTGTCAATATTTAGGTTTATATTTGGTTTAAAAAATGTTTATAGGTTTACTAAACGTTTATAAACATTTGTAATGTTTACTGGGATAGGACAAAGCGTTTTTGAGTTAGAGTCCGGAAACGGAAATGTTGACGAACAAACGAACGGACGGAATTACACCAATTTCGAAAGGAACCTAGCTATCCCCTGTCGAGTTTGAATTTGATTGGACAGAGCATTTTCAAGTTAGAGTCCGGAAACAGAAATGTTGACGAACAGACAAATGGACAAAAAACAGACAAGCGATCGGACAGAATTACACCCATTTCAAAAGGAACCCAGCTATGATGGTGAATTACAGAATTACACCCATTTCAAAAGGAGCCAAGCTATGATGGTGATCCCTCTCCCTGTCAAGTTTGAATTTGATTGGACACACCGTTTTCGAGTTAGAGTCCGGAAACGGAAATTTCAATGGACAAACAACAGATGGAATTACACCAATTTCGAAAGGAACTTAGCTGTGATGGTGATCTATGTCCCTGTTAAGTTTGAAATCGATTGGACAAACAGACGTTTTCGAGTTATAGTCTGGAAACAAAAATGTGGATGGACAGATGGATGGACAAAAAATGGACAAAATAGCACATGGAATTACACCAATTTCGAAAGGAACCTAGGTATGATGGTGATCTAACTCCCTGTCAAGTTTGAATTCGATAGGACAAACCGTTTTCGAGTTAGAGTCCGGAAACAAAAAATGTGGACGGACAGACCGACGGACAAATGAACCAACGGAATTACACCAATTTCGAAAGGAACCTAGCTATGATGGTGATGTATGTCCCTATCATGTTTGAATTCAATTGGACAAACCATTTTCAAGTTAGAGTCCGGAAACAAAAATGTGGACGGACGGATGTCGGACACATCAATCCAATTGGTGGGTTGGTTACACGCAACCTGCCTAAAAATGTATGTAAACATTAGGGCCGTCACGAGTAACCGACTAATCGACAACGGTTAGAATAGTGCTATGCACCGGTTACATATTTTAAAGTAAGAATAATCGCTTAATGCAGTAAAAGATGGCAGAAGGTCTGAATCTGTAAAATATATCCATATTGTCACATAAAATAAGTTAAAATCCCAAAACAGCCAAGTTTTCTTTACTGTTTATACATTTACGTAAAACCGGAAATACCATAGATCTCTTATATCGCCCACTTCCTGTCTGAAATAAACTAAGCAGAATTCGCAGGAAAACAGTCAAGTTATTAAATTTTACAGGTTATATATACATATTTTCATTTTATTTCACATATTTATCGTTTTCAGTGCTTTTTAAAATATGAAACTTAAGATATTTGGTTCTTTTATAAATTCGACGGTTATTCGGTGTCGACACGAATAGTACTTACCGATTAGTCGACATGAAATATTTGGAGTCGTGACGTCCCTAGTAAACATAAAGTACTAAAACAAGTCAATTTAATAGCAAGATGACAGCATTTATCAGCAAGCTAAAAAATATAAAGCTGTGAAATTTATTTATTGGAGAATAGCTGTCAATGGAAATAGCACAATTTATTAAGATAAGATAATTAAAATTTTAGTGCAAGAACACTAATGTGTCATACTGCACTATTTCAAATAAATATATTAACTAACATAAATACATCAAGTGTATCCCCGGACGGGACATAGTTAAGGCGTGAATATGTCGATCTTGAGCCTGTTTCCTGGAGCACCAGGTCAGGATTCTCCATAGTACCAGATTATTCCCAAAAGCTAATCACTAGTTCTTTCACTTATATCTGTCTTTAAAAATTACATTTGATGGATCCAGAAGATCCATATAGTGATCCGGATCACTTCCAAAATTCAATCATTTAATCCTTTTACCTTTTCAGACATATTCTAAAAATTTCATCAAAATCCGTCCATAAGTTTTTTAGTTATCTTGAACACAAACACATCTGGCAGCCTGGATCCACATGATCCAGACAGTGATCCAGATTACTCCCAAAAACTAATCACTTGTTCTTTGTCCCATTTAAGACATTTCCTGAAAGTTTCATAAAAATCCATCCATGACTTTTTGAGCTATTTGTCTTTAAAAATTACATTTCTTGGATCCAGAAGATCCAGATAGTGGTCCAGATCACTCGCAAAATTGAATCATTTCTTCCTTTTACCACTTCTTCCTTTTACCATTTGTAACATATCCTAAAAATATTAAAGTCCATCCCAAGATTATGTGGCAGCCTGGATCCAGATGATCCAGACAGTGATCCAGATCACTCCAAAAATGTAATCACTTGTTCCTTGTACCATTTAGGCCATTTGCTGAAACAATCCATCCATAACTTTTTGCGGTATCTGTCTTTAAAAATTACATTTCATGGATCCAGAAGATCCATATAGTGATCCGGATCACTTCCAAAATTCAATCATTTCATCCTTTTACCTTTTCAGACATATCCTGAAAATTTCATCAAAATCCGTCCATAAGTTTTTGATTTATCTTGTACATAAACACATCTGGCAGCCTGGATTCAGATGATCCAGATCACTCCAAAAATGTAATCACTTGTTCCTTGTCCCATTTAGGTCATTTGTTGAAAATGTCATCACAATCCATCCATAATTTTTTGAGGTATCTGTCTTTAAAAATTACATTTCATGGATCCAGAAGATCCATATAGTGATCCGGATCACTTCCAAAATTCAGCCATTTCATCCTTTTACCTTTTCAGACATACCCTGAAAATTTCATCAAAATCCATCCATAAGTTTTTCAGCTACATTGTACACAAACACATCTGGCAGCCTGGATCCAGATGATCCAGATCACTCCCAAAATGTAATCACTTGTTCCTCGCACCATTTAGTTCATTTGCTGAAAATGTCATCACAATCCATCCATAACTTTTTGAGGTATCTGTCTTTAAAAATTACATTTCATGGATCCAGAAGATCCATACAGTGATCTGGATCACTTCCAAAATTCAATCATTTCATCCTTTTACCTTTTTGTACATATCCTGAAAATTTCATCAAAATCCGTCCTTAAGTTTTTGATTTATCTTGCACACAAACACATCTGGCAGCCTGGATCCAGATGATCCAGATCACTCCCAAAATCTAATCACTTGTTCCTTGTCCCATTTAGGACATTTCCTGAAAATTTCATCAAAATCCACCCATGACTTTTTGAGCTATTTGTCTTTAAAAATTACATTTCTTGGATCCAGAAGATCCAGATAGTGGTCCAGATCACTCGCAAAATTGAACCATTTCTTCCTTTTACCACTTCTTCCTTTTACCATTTGTAACATATCCTAAAAATATCATCAAAATTCATCCTAAAATTATGTGGCAGCCTGGATCCAGATGATCCAGGCAGTGATCCAGATCACTCCAAAAATGTAGTCACTTGTTCCTTGTACCATTTAGGTCATTTGCTGAAAATGTCATCACAATCCATCCATAACTTTTTGAGGTATCTGTCTTTAAAAATTACATTTCATGGATCCAGAAGATCCATATAGTGATCCGGATCACTTGCAAAATTCAACCATTTCATCCTTTTACCTTTTCAGACATATCCTGAAAATGTCATCAAAATCCATCCATAAGTTTTTGAGCTATATTGTACATAAACACATCTGGGACCCTGGATCCGGATGATCCAAACAGTGATCCAGATCACTCCCAAAATCTAATCACTTGTTCCTCGTCCCATTAAGGACATTTCCTGAAAATTTCATCAAAATGCACCCATAAGTTTTTGAGTTATCTGTCTTTAAAAATTAAATTTCATGGATCCAGAAGATCCAGACAGTGATCCGGATCACTCCCAAAAATTAATCATATCTTCCTTTTACCATTTTGGACATATCCTGAAAATTTTATCAAAATCCATCTGTCAGTTTTTGAGTTATCTTGTTCACAAACAAACAAACAAATAGAGGGCCAAAAATGACCCTCGGTCAGGTACTTTGGCGGTCAGTGGATGACCTTAAATGAAGATCTGTAACCGGTAAGCCTGGATGCTGGTACTCCATCATGTACTCAACCTCCAAAGCCATTTTCAATAGTTTCCATGCAATGTAGTCAGCATTAAGTGTGAAAATATCTCCAAATTTACCAAAAATGACCCTTGGTCAGGTACTTTGGCGGTCAGTGGATGACCTTAAATGAAGATCTGTAACCAGTAAGCCTGGATGGTAGAAGTCCATCATGTACTGAACCTCCAAAGCCATTTTCAATAGTTTCCATGCAATATAGTCAGCATTAAGTGTGAAAATATCTCCAAAAAGGCCAAAAATGACCCTCGGTCAGGTACTTTGGCGGTCAGTGGATGACCTTCAATGAAGAGCTTCAAGGTCAAATTTCTGCATGCTTACAGAGGACATATATATGTATTATATATACCAGCCATAGGATGATCTGACTTTCTGTATAGGAGAACTGGGCCAAAAAGTGAAAAATGGCCAAAATCTGACCTTTAAGAGGCCACCAGTGACCTTGAGATTGAAGGTCAAGGTCACAAAACAATAGCATTCATGTCACTGCCCATATATACCCACATACCAAATTTGAAAGTTCTAACTAAAATATTTTTTAAGTTATCGCGTCCAAAAGGAAATCTCTGCGGCGGCGGCGTGACTGTACTGAATTCTAAGTATCCCCGACTTTCATCCGAGGATACAATAATCACAAACAAACAACTATATACAAATAATTAAAATGAAGAATATATAAAAAACTCATGACTAGGTATACAAATTAAAACAAAAATACATTAAACAATATTTTACATAGAATCCATGGATAAAAAAGATTGACAAAATAAGGTCCAAAAAAATGACTAGAACAAACAATAAACTGTACATAAAACAAATAAAACTAGAGGATCGCTCGCAAAAAAAAAAGATAATGTTTTTGCATAGCAAAAACAAAGTGTCCCGAAAAGGATATAAAGGTGAGTGCTAAAGTATTAAGAAAATGCTTCGTTTCTAGCCTTATACTGTTGTGGCAACCAAAGTCAGCGCAGTCTGCTCTATCTAGCACGGTTTTCAAGATATAAGCATTTTTGTGTTTTGCAAAAAATAAAAAAATTAAAAATGTCCGCTATATTTGGCGAGACAAAAATATTTTGAAAATTGGCATGGCTACTCTGCAGAGATACCCAGCAGGTCCAAAATTTTGTTGAGTTCACTCCATATAGCACGGTTTTCGAGATATAAGCATTTTTGTGTTTTGCAAAAACTTTGAAAATTCAAAATGGCCACCATTTTTGGGGAGACAAAAATTTTTGTCAAGACCACTGCCGTGGTGTGTATCTCCCGCCGAGCATTAAAGCAGAAGAAATAGCTTTTCCGAGATATTCACAATTTTTCATTTTCGTGTGTGAAAGGTCTTCCAAAAGTAGGTGAATGAGTTATTTGAGAAAAATTGGCTATCTGCAATACTATTAAGAGATAATTCACATTTACTCATTTTGAGTAGGTGAATAATTATCTAAGGGTCTGAAACTTCACCAAGTGAAAGCTCTCCCAAAAGTAGGTGAATGAGTTATTTGAGAAAAATTGGCTATCTGCAATACTTTTAGAGATAACTCGCATTTACCCATTTTGAGTAGGTGAGTAATTAGCTATGGGTCTGAAACTTCACCATGTGAAAGCTCTCCCACAAGTAGATGAATGAGTATTTGATAAAAATTGGGTATCCGCAATACTTTTACAGATAATTAGCATTTACTCATTTTGAGTAATCTGCAATACTTTTATAGATAATTCGCATTTACTCATTTTGAGTAGGTGAGTAATTTGCTATGGGTCTGAAACTTCACCAAGTGAAAGCTCTCCCAAAAGTAGGTGAATGAGTTATTTGAGAAAAATTGGCAATCTGCAATACTTTTAGAGATAATTCGCATTTACTCATTTTGAGTAGATAAGTAATTAGCTATGGGTCTGAAACTTCACCAAGTGAAAGCTCTCCCAAAAGTAGGTGAATGATTAATTTGAGAAAAATTGGCTATCTGCAATACTTTTAGAGATAATTCGCATTTACTCATTTTGAGTAGGTGAGTAATTAGCTATGGGTCTGAAACTTCACCAAGTGAAAGCTCTCCCAAAAGTAGGTGAATGATTAATTTGAGAAAAATTGGCTATCTGCAATACTTTTAGAGATAATTCGCATTTACTCATTTTGAGTAGGCGAGTAATTAGCTATGGGTCTGAAACTTCACCAAGTGAAAGCTCTCCCAAAAGTAGGTGAATGATTAATTTGAGAAAAATTGGCTATCTGCAATACTTTTAGAGATAATTCGCATTTACTCATTTTGAGTAGGCGAGTAATTAGCTATGGGTCTGAAACTTCACCAAGTGAAAGCTCTCCCAAAAGTAGGTGAATGAGTTATTTGAGAAAAATTGGCTATCTGCAATACTTTTAGAGATAATTCGCATTTACTCATTTTGAGTAGGTGAGTAATTAGCTATGGGTCTGAAACTTCACCAAGTGAAAGCTCTCCCAAAAGTAGGTGAATGAGTTATTTGAGAAAAATTGGCTATCTGCAATACTTTTTAGAGATAATTCACATTTACTCATTTTGAGTAGGTGAGTAATTAGCTATGGGTCTGAAACTTCAAGTGAAAGCTCTCCCAAAAGTAGGTGAATGAGTTATTTGAGAAAAATTGGCTATCTGCAATACTTTTACAGATAATTCGCATTTACTCATTTTGAGTAGGTGAGTAATTAGCTATGGGTCTGAAACTTCACCAAGTGAAAGCTCTCCCAAAAGTAGGTGAATGATTAATTTGAGAAAAACTGGCTATCTGCAATACTTTTAGAGATAATTCGCATTTACTCATTTTGAGTAGGTGAGTAATTAGCTATGGGTCTGAAACTTCACCAAGTGAAAGCTCTCCCAAAAGTAGGTGAATGATTAATTTGAGAAAAATTGGCTATCTGCAATACTTTTAGAGATAATTCGCATTTACTCATTTTGAGTAGGCGAGTAATTAGCTATGGGTCTGAAACTTCACCAAGTGAAAGCTCTCCCAAAAGTAGGTGAATGATTAATTTGAGAAAAATTGGCTATCTGCAATACTTTTAGAGATAATTCGCATTTACTCATTTTGAGTAGGCGAGTAATTAGCTATGGGTCTGAAACTTCACCAAGTGAAAGCTCTCCCAAAAGTAGGTGAATGAGTTATTTGAGAAAAATTGGCTATCTGCAATACTTTTAGAGATAATTCGCATTTACTCATTTTGAGTAGGTGAGTAATTAGCTATGGGTCTGAAACTTCACCAAGTGAAAGCTCTCCCAAAAGTAGGTGAATGAGTTATTTGAGAAAAATTGGCTATCTGCAATACTTTTTAGAGATAATTCACATTTACTCATTTTGAGTAGGTGAGTAATTAGCTATGGGTCTGAAACTTCACCAAGTGAAAGCTCTCCCAAAAGTAGGTGAATGATTAATTTGAGAAAAATTGGCTATCTGCAATACTTTTAGAGATAATTCGCATTTACTCATTTTGAGTAGGTGAGTAATTAGCTA
Source organism: Sabellastarte sp. h YS-2021 (assembly GCA_964017235.1). Taxonomy (NCBI): domain Eukaryota; kingdom Metazoa; phylum Annelida; class Polychaeta; order Sabellida; family Sabellidae; genus Sabellastarte; species Sabellastarte sp. h YS-2021. The sequence goes on along the minus strand of OZ024928.1, from coordinate 169,135,006 downwards.
TGGGTCTGAAACTTCACCAAGTGAAAGCTCTCCCAAAAGTAGGTGAATGATTAATTTGACAAAAATTGGCTATCTGCAATACTTTTAGAGATAATTCGCATTTACTCATTTTGAGTAGGTGAGTAATTAGCTATGGGTCTGAAACTTCACCAAGTGAAAGCTCTCCCAAAAGTAGGTGAATGAGTTATTTGAGAAAAATTGGCTATCTGCAATACTTTTAGAGATAATTCGCATTTACTCATTTTGAGTAGGTGAGTAATTAGCTATGGGTCTAAAACTTCACAGAGTGAAAGCTCTCCCAAAAGTAGGTGAATGAGTTATTTGAGAAAAATTGGCTATCTGCAATACTTTTAGAGATAATTCGCATTTACTCATTTTGAGTAGGTGAGTAATTAGCTATGGGTCTGAAACTTCACCATGTGAAAGCTCTCCCACAAGTAGATGAATGAGTTATTTGATAAAAATTGGGTATCCGCAATACTTTTAGAGATAATTAGCATTTACTCATTTTGAGTAGGTAAATAACTAGCTATGGGTCTGAAACTTCACCATGTGAAAGCTCTCCCAAAAGTAGGTGAATGAGTTATTTGAGAAAAATTGGCTATCTGCAATACTTTTAGAGATAATTCGCATTTACTCATTTTGAGTAGGTGAGTAATTGGCTGTGGGTCTGAAACTTCACCATGTGAAAGCTCTTCCAAAAGTAGGTGAATGAGTTATTTGAGAAAAATTGGCTATCTGCAATACTTTTAGAGGTAATTCGCATTTACTCTTTTTGAGTAGGTGAGCAATTAGCTATGGGTCTGAAACTTCACCAAGTGAAAGCTCTTTGGGATAGCTGCTCTGCAGAGATACCCTGAAGATAAAAAATTTCGTCGAAATCGCTCTATGTAGCACGGTTTTCGAAATATTAGCATTTTTTTGCTTTGCAATTTTTGCGCAAAAATTCGAAAATTCAAAATGGCCGCCATTTTTGGCAAGACAAAATTTTTTTGAAAATTGGCATGGCTACTCTGCAGAGATACCCAGTGGGTCAAAAATTTCGTCGAAATCGCTCTATCTAGCACGGTTTTCGAGATATAGGCATTTTTGTGTTTTGCAATTTTGCGAAAAATTCGAAAATTCAAAATGGCTGCCATTTTTTGCGAGAAATTTTTTGTTTGAAAATTGGCATGGCTACTCTGCAGAGATTTCCTGCGGGTCAAAAATTTCGTCGAAATCGCTCTATCTAGCAGGGTTTTTGAGATATAAGCATTTTTATGTTTTGCAATTTTTGCGAAAAATTCGAAAATTCAAAATGGCCGCCATTTTTGGCGAGACAAAATTTTTTTGAAAATTGGCATGGCTACTCTGCAGATATACCCGGGTCAAAAATTTCGTCGAAATCGCTCTATCTAGCAGGGTTTTCGAGATATAAGCATTTTTATGTTTTGCAATTTTTGCGAAAAATTCGAAAATTCAAACTGGCCGCCATTTTTGGCGAGACAAAATTTTTTTCAAAATTGGGATAACTACTCTGCAGAGATACCCTGCGGGCCAAAAATTTCGTCGAAATCGCTCTATCTAGCACGGTTTTCGAGATATAAGCATTTTTGTGTTTTGCAATTTTTGCGAAAATTTCGAAAATTCAAAATGGCCGCCATTTTTGGCGAGACAAAATTTTTTTGAAAATTGGGAAAAGTACTCCGCAGAGATATCCTGCGAGTCAAAAATTTTGTCGAAGTCGCTCTATCTAGCACGGTTTTTGAGATATAAGCATTTTTGTGTTTTGCAATTTTTGCGAAAATTTCGAAAATTCAAAATGGCCGCCATTTTGGGCGAGACAAAAATTTTTTTTGAAAATTGGGAAAACTACTCCACAGAGATACCCTGTGGGTCAAAAATTTCGTTGAAATCGCTCTATCTAGCACGGTTTTCGAGATATAAGCATTTTTGTGTTTTCCTTATTTGGAAAATTCGTAATGATTAATTAATCATTAATTACTCGGCCACTTCTTGACCAATCAATGCCAAAATCTAATGATTTCCAGATTTTAATAGAATGAATGTATTTGCCAAGTTTCAGGTGAATTGATAAAATTCCTTTCAAGTTATCATCCGGACAAGCTTCCCCATCGAAAAAAAGACATTTTTGGTCATGTGACCTCTCTGATTGGTTGAAATGTCACTGCAGCATATTCAAAAAAATTCCCCAAGGCTACTGCCTAAACCTGCCAAATTTGAAAAGAATCCGCCTAACGGTTACAGAGTTATAAGGAAAACAAAATGCGGAGCCGGCGGAGCCGGAAGCTCTCCCATACACAAACAAGCGTCCCTTGCGGGACGCTTAATAAGAACAAATACAAATCATCAACAGACTAGAATTCTCAAAACAATTAAATAAACAAAACAAAAATAAAGTAAAAGTTAATTCTGTAAAAAACTAGTCGAGGTTAATGTTGTATTTCCCCCATTTAGCCGCCTCTTACGACACGCAGGAGGACACATTGGGCCTATTCTACTTCCCCGGACCCACAAGGGGACACAATTTATTAAGTAAAAGTGCATATAACAATCAGTCACAGCAAAGCATATATCTTTGTCATAAGAGAAAGATGTGTCAAATATGGCAGGTGCACACACTTTGGCAGAGCAAAAAGGTCAAACCATGATGCCCACCTACACCCCCTAATTTCCCTACCAAGTGTCAACCTTCTACACCTTATGGAATCATTTAAATAATCCAGATAAGATTTTAAAACTCATGGTCACTATGACAAGGTCAAAGGTAGGGCAGGGTCGATAGCAGTTTTTCATTGCCGGTAGGCCGAACTGTAAATTTCGTCACGACACCGGTATTCCGGTCTACCTATGCATATACACAGTTAAACTGACAACAATGCCCAAGTAATGCAAGCAAATAAAAGCAAAACATCAAATTTTATCAAACATGGATGAATGATATGAAGAAATGGTGCAATTTTACTAAAATATGGAATAAAGCAAGCATACGTAAAACAGGAAGTTAAATTCATTTGTTGTCATGGAGATCTACCTCAGTCCCCAACCCCCCAAGACAGTGACACAACTACTGCGGGTACCATTTATTAATATATAATTAATAATTATAAAATATAAAAATAATTCAATACTAATACTAAAGTATGTACAGATCAGATAAAATAGATACATAAAAGTTCTTGATGTAAAGTTCAGTTCATATATAAATGTAACATAGTTAATACTAAAGAGAGGCTGCATGAAATTACTTGGAGCAGCCAAATTATATGCACATTCACTACAAATGTATTGACAGTGAGTTTGACCTTAATCTGACCTTGGGGGTGAACTTCGACCCCAGCAGAAGGGGGGGGAAATGCAAAAAGCAAAACATGGGACAGACAGGTTTGACCATGAAATATGCAGAATTTTTTACTAAGGTCAGAGCAAAGGCCCCCCTAGGCTGCAGAAGAGGAAGTGACCCCCCAAGTTTACATAAAAATTTAGCTAAAAAAGTTGTGAATGAATAAACTGAGCTATGATATGCAAATGAATAATCCCACCCAACCCAACCATAGTGATAAGACACATTTATAAGGCATTTATGGTATCAGCAAGAGTAGAAGCAAGATTTTCACCAGAAGAGTGGTCAGAATAAATGTACTTCCATACACAGTCCGAGGACCATGTCCCATGTCGCTTTATATCCTGAATAGGAACATGAGATGCATGTGCAAATGTAGCCCCAGACCTTCTAAAATCATGGAAGGTATGATATGAGGAATTCAAACCCAAGACCAAATTAATGGATTTGAGGGTCTTTCTAACCCTGGAGTCCGTAAGTGGAATCCAACCTTGAGAGGTTCTTATCTGGAACAATGAAGTGGAAGAAGACATGGGATATAATTTGTAAAGTGATTTGAGTGCCTTATGAGGACAGAGGAGTGAATTTTTTAACCTGGGGAGGGTTATGCATTGAACTTTATCTCTGGTTTGATTGGTTTTGGTCCATTTAATGAGTACTTTAACGAATTTTTTGGTGAAAAAGACGTCTTCCCCTGTTAAATGCCTGGTGAAATCAAAACTTGCGATAGCATGTGGGGCTAAGTTTGACAGCCTTAAAAAGGCAAAGAAGCCCATCAGAAAAATGGCTCTATAGACTGTACCAAACGACATGTTATTGCATGCAGCTGAAATATCAGCTAATTTTTGGATAGTGATGATGTTGTGAGACCTCAGGGACATTGGCCGAGTGATCTTCAAAGCTTTGATAAAATATTTGATCTTGGGGTGTTGCAACACAGTATAAGGCAGATCATAAAGTATGAAATTGGCCTTTATGGCCGAAACATAATTTTCAATCATACATACAGAACAATTATTAAGTACCAAGCATTCTAGAAAAGACAAGATAACTTTTGTGTCAACATTTGACAGTTGACACTGACAGAATATGCAGAAAGCCACAAAGATCTTGAACATTGAGGAATATGCACTCTTTGTCTTGGGTCGAAATGCTTGGTGAAGTCTTGAAGATGCACTAGCAGACAATGACGTCATAGCCTCAGTTTCTGGAAAACAAAGTGTAGCATCTTAGGTATCTCAAAACAATTGCCTTAGGCCCCTGCCTTCTACACTGTTAACTGTTAATACTAAAATACAACAAACTACTGCACATAGTATGACAACAATTTAATATGACTACAAATCTGGATCTATGTCCAGTAGTTCATGTGATACATTCAGCCATATTGGTTTTGCAATGTACCTGTGTAACACTTGCCACTGCTGTGGACTGCCCTGCCATCTAGATAGGATATCTGCTACTACATTATTTACCCCTTGTATGTGTACATAACGCAAATCTGTATCATTTCCGGCTGCAAGGTACCAGATGTTTCTTGCACAGGCCCCCAGATATGGATCACGAGTTTTGCCTGTCCTCAGTACCGACACTACTGCCTCATTATCACACTGAATGAGTACCTTTCACGACGACCACTGACGATGAAATAATCTGAGTGCAAGTAGAATATTCACCATCTCGAGGTGGACTATGGTCCAGTTCCGGTAACCCCTGACAATTGGGAGGTGATACACCAGATCACCTGATCGACCCCCAAAACCCGTCAGACAGGCGTCAATTTCAACTGTCACGTCCACTGGCCTGTGGTCATAAAGTGACGTACCATTGTATTGTGGCAGGAATTTAGCAAACCATCTTAGGTCTCTCTTGAAGTCTGGAGTCAGGGAAACTTGTTGACGCATATGAGCAGATCTTAACAGATCCAACATTCTGTTCAAGAAGACACGCGCAGGTCTGACACATTTGTGGACGTATAAGAGGAGACCTAAGATGGATTGCAGCTGACGTTTTGACGCAACGTCTTTGCTGAGCCAAGTATGAACCGTTTGCGTAACGTCATGCAGCTTTTCAGGGGGTATAGAAATTGTACCACGCACTGTATCAATAAGCACGCCCAGACACGTCACTTGCGTCGAGGGGGGAACAAGCTTGTTCTGGCTGATACTGAGGCCCAACCGGGCCATAAGGTCAGTGAGCGCAGCATAAGATGCAGACGCAACGCTGGGAACGCCCATGCCTACGTAATCGTCTATGTAATCAATGATGGTAAAACCTTTTTGACGCATGATATATCTGACGCAGTCGCTTAAACGCTGGAAGATCTGGCTCCCGTGACACATCCCGAACGGGACGCAAGTGTCTACGTAATGGCCCTCCCACTCAAGACCTAGATCAAAATCGCCAGGATCCACCTTGACGTGACGGAACGGACGCGAGACGTCAACCTTGTAGATGTGAGCGCCACGTCCTAGCTTAACCAGTTCATTGGTTATATCATCGACTGTAGGAAAGGTTAAGACAAATTCACTATCTAGATAAGAGTTCTTATCTATGCCAGCATTCACAGATGCACCTAATGGCCAACTTAAGTCAACTATGACCCTACGCCGACTCGAATTAGGTTTTGGCCTGGTCATAAAGTGGGAACTGCGACTCAAGGCAATTGGTTTTTCTTTGAATGGACCCAGAATGGCGTCAAACTTGGTTTCCTCTTGTATATATGCATTAATGTCAGCTGGGAACTGTGTAGCCGATTTATGATTGCCCTTTTCCGATCTGAGGGGACAGTTCCTATTGAAATCTAAGGGGAATCCAAATTCGATTAGGTGTAGTACCTGTTGGTCCCAATATTGGGCCAATTCCTGCTTCCAGACATTTACATTCAATTGTGATTTGACGGGTATTCTGACGCCCATATAATTAGGGACCCCCGACTTTCTGACCAAATCATGAAGTTGCAACAAAGATATGTCACTGGCCATATTCACCCTACATGTATCTGGCATTATTTGTTCATCAAGAGGGACAAAGCCGAAATTGAATTGGGACTGGTCCCGCCATTTTTTATGAATGGCTGTGTTGACATTTGAAATTGAACTCTTGTTGAATTGGTGAACATGCAAAATTGAATTGGCAAATTTGTCCTCAATACCCGTGTAATTGATGTCAAAAATAGGTGTGAATTCCAAATATTGGCCTTTTGTGTCGCTCACACTACCCCGAGCGTCATTGTGTCTCTGTGGCATGTCTTGGGAGTTCAAACCCTTGCCCTGAGCGGATATGACCTTAGCTGGGAAAGCGTCATAAAAACGACGGTCCGATTCATTTGCAGTTTTTGATTCAACTGTGGGAGATTTCTTGACCTCAACCATGACTTTGACACCTTTATCTGTATTCATTACATCCATGTTGTTAACGGATGTGATTTCATTAACTTTGTCACTGGTGGGACTGAACCCACCCCTGACATTTTTACAACTCAGCATTTTTTTATGCAGGTCAACTACCTTGACCTCACACGCCTGCTCATTATCACACACAGTCGGGACTTTTGGGTTTTTTCCCCAAATTACCCTACCTTGTACTGACTGACTAACGTGTTTACAATTTTTGACATTTTTTGACTTCTTAGCCATCAAGGCATCAACTTGCCTGGGGTCAACTTTTGAACTGTAGACAAATCTACTAAGGTAAACATTGTTACTGCTGTTATCAGGCAAACAAGCATCAGTAGTACAATTTTTTTCTTTACAAGTTACTTCCTGGGCTCTGATGTCAGCCCCCTTCAAGTTACAAGCTTGTACATTTTTTACATCAGTACAGCTGCCCCATCCTAGTGATGGACAGCTGTGTGTTCGTTTTTTGTTTGATTTTTGTTGGTACAATTTTTTTCCAAATGATTGAGGTGTTTTCCATTGGCCAAGCAGAAAGCACAAATGTGTCTGTGTAACTTCCCATTGGTTTCATGATCTCTTGGAAATGTACAATTATTGGTCTGAAAGTTCTTACAGAACCAAGGTTTTTTATCTCATTTTTTCCCCAATTTTGCTTACTTTGGACGTGTTTTTGGGCATGAGCTCTACGTATACGATCAATACGATCACTATCTTCCCAATGGAGTGAGCCCCTCTCCATCTCACATAATAATACGGCATGTGCCGCCTTCGCCCCCTGCCAGGAAAAATCCGTGGCATCTTCCATCAGATCTGATAAATATGAAATCATGATATCCCTACGCCCCCTATCATTTTCCTCTAGAACATTCCTACAAAAGCCCTGCACCCACTGTGTCAATGATAGTTGGTCGTAATTCATACGTTGTCTAGTGGCTCCCCCTAAGATAGCCTCATGTGGCCAGTTTACTTTGTGTTTGACTTGTATGTCAAAATTTCCGCCTCTCTGAGATTTGAACCTAGGGCTATCTTTACCTGTAGCTTGTGAACTCTGCTCTAGGTCTTTTAATCTTTTGTCTACACTCTTCTGTAATGAACTAGATCTAAGCATTTGCAAACTGGGACTATCACTTTCATCCGAAGATGAAGAGTCAGTAAAAACCCTAGCCTTTTTGTGTTTTTTACTGGACTTGATACTTTGAAGAAAACTGTCACTACTTAACTTTGATGTTGGAGTAGATCTGGCCGTTGTCGTCTCCATCCGGTCCTCTACCTTGTCCAACCGTTCTGTAACCTTCTTCAGCTGTTGAAGAATCTCCAGTTGAAGCTGCTGTCCGCCCTCATGTGATCCTTGGGGTTGAGTCGCAGAACTATGTCCTGCAACGGCAGCATCTCGTAACAGTTCATTATCAGAAAGTGGCTGGGATTTCTTAAACTGGCACTTCTTCCCTGTTGGAGGTAGATGTCGCACTTTGCATGCCTTACATAACTGTTTGTGGTCTGGCATTTTGAATTCGTATTGACAATATATTGATTCAAATTATTTCAAAATCTATGTTTCTATATCTGGAAAAACACAAAGGCACACAGCCCCTCAGATTTCATGTCCAGCGAATCAAACACAGGCTTTAATCGACCAAGCTAAGTTACATGGCAAGCCATGCACAGAATAATAAATATAGGGTAGACCGTCCCTTTGTGGTTTGGTGGAGAAAGCCTGAGGTTGACACGATGACCATGCAATCTAATGCAAATCAGCAGCAAGTTCACAAAGTTCATAAATTCACAAATCCACTGGCATTTGTAATCACAACTTCAATCCAAGAAGTAAGAAACTTGTTACAGGTTAAGAACCGTCCTGTATTTACATATTTACAAGTTAAAAACACTAAAAACTGGATAAAAAAACTAAAAGCAAGAAAAAATATTTCATAATGTTCATCCTTCAAATATCAAGTTCAAAGTGAAGCCTTAGATTTAAGAATATGAAGGGTTACATGGAGAACCAATGAAATTAAAGTGTTATGACTGGGCGCCTAGAAACTGAGCTATGGTTTCTAGGAACCCAGAAATATGTCACAAGGGTCAAGCCAAAGCACTTTCAGACTGGTACCCATACCACCAAGAAACTTTTCTAGAACTTTATGCAGCAAGTGGGCCTTGGGGGGAGGACTGACACCTGGGTCGCCCAAACAACCCAAGCGAATATCACAAACTACTGAAAGAAAAAGTCCCTCTCTCTCTCTTTTAGCCAGAAATATAAAAGTTTGTTCAGTATACTACATACAGTGTTTTTTTATTGATTACTGAAAATTATTCAGTAAATGAAGTATTTATTTATTATTTACACTTGTTAGTGTGGTTATACAAAGAAAACTTCATCATTCAGTATCACTTTATGTACTTTAAGTCAATAAAATGTGTGAAACCCTGAAATGTGTTTAAATGTCTTTTAAAAATATCTGAAGCTTCAAAAAGTGTCTTTATCATTGTCAGTCATTGGTTTTGCAAATCTTATTAAATTAAACTGTCAAGTTCCTCCTGTTTCACCTCTTTTGCCACTGAATTTTGTAAAAAGTCTTCCAGTTCTGTTTTTCGACTGGGCCCTTCACTCTCAGTGGCTTTTTCTTGTACACATTTGCCAACACAGTCACTATCAGCAACCCCCTTGCCAATGTTTCGGTTCAAAAATATTATGTGATCAACTGTATCTGGCTCTAGGCTGTTTCTTAACTTCGTTACTGTAAGACCAGCTGTTGAAAAGGTCCTCTCAGATGGTATGGAGGTTGCTGGTATGGCCAGGTAAGACATTGCCAAGTGTTTTAGCCTGGGAAATTTTCCCTGATTGAGGTTCCACCACTCAAGGGGGTTACTGATAGTGACTGTTTGATCAATATAAGATTGAAACTCAAGTTCCACTGACATATTGGTACCACCAGAAAGAGAGGTAAAATCACCCTGTATGATATCCCACAATTTTGGTTTCTTTTTTGGGACTGCACCCTCCCCATTATTTGTCTCAGTATCCACTGTAATGTCTTCCATAAGGCTCTGAACTTTGGCATAAAGAACCTGTTTCTTTGGAGGGGGTAGGATATCCCTACCTAATTTGGCCTTATATCGAAGATCCAAGACAGTGGCAATCAAGAGGGGGTTTGTTAACATTTCATCAGTGGGTATCCCACTAAGATTCAGCTTAAACCTCTTAATCAATCCATTTTTTATCTTCTCTTTAAGTTGCTTGACCACTTCATGGTCATTCTGACCAACTTTCAAAACCTCTGTGACAATGTTGTGAATCAACACATAAACTGTGCTTCCAGTGGGTAAATCATCCCTACCTAAGAGGTCAGTTACCTCAGCCAGTGGTTCTAACACAGGGCATATGTTCTCCATCACTGCCCAAAATGAATCCCTAATATCCAGGATGGTGCGGTCCGCTGGTTTAGTAATTTCATCATCAAATATTACTCCATAAACTGGAATCCTAAGTTTAAGTAACCTGTCCATCATGTAAAAAGAAGAATTCCAGCGGGTCGCAACATCCTGGACGAGTTTCAGTTTCGGCAGTGTGGTTTGTTTCTCTAAAAGTGAGTTGGTGGCCAAAACTGAGTGGCTGAAGTGGCTCACGAGTTTTCTAGCTGACCCTAGAGTTTTGGAAATTTGTGTAATTTTCAAGCCCTTTTCAATTGCAAGCTGCAATGTGTGAGCATAGCAATGCACATGATGGATACCTAGCTCTCTAGCAGCAATGCCCATGTTTGCAGCATTATCGGTCACAATTGCTAGTGGTTTGTCAAGTTTAAATTCTGAAAAAATTTTATTCACTTCACTTGCAATATTGGTACCAGTATGTCTGTCATGGACTACCCTAGTTGCCAAAACTTTAGAGTGAAGAGCCCAGTCGGAAGACAAATAATGCCCAGTAACAGTTATGTAGCCTTGCAGTGCGTTGCTGGTCCAGAGATCAGTTGTGGCACTAAAGGTTTTTCCAGCCATTTCTCCTACAAGTTTCTCCTTCTCCTCATCATAAATAGCTGTAAGATACTTGGCAACTGTCTTTTTGGTTGGCACCTGGAACCTTGGGTTCAAGGCATTGCAGAACATCTTAAACCCACGCCCTTGCACCATACCCAAAGGTTTTAGATCTAAGGCACACATCAAGCTCAATTTTCGGGTGAAAGATTCCTGTTGTGAAGTAGAGTTGGGTAGCTCGCTGTTTAAACCCTGACAGGCTACTTTGCTTGGCCACAGTATTGCCAGGTGCAAGAGATGATGATTTTTGGCCAGTTTTGCCGAGATTCAAAGATGGATGTCTATGAGTAAGATGAGACCACATCCCTGATGTACTCCCTCCTTAAAAATTTAAAAAAAAAATTTCTTTTTTTTTCAAAAAGAAGTAGCAAGTAGCGACAATACATCAAATACTCAAATGCCAGAAATGTTAAAAATTTAGGAATTAAAGAAGTTATAATTTGTAGATAATACCAATTCGATTATTTGTGTCAATGTATTCAGCTTCAACCTCATAAGTCTCGACTGGCTTTGAATCTTGACACAAAAATGATAAAAAAAGATTATAGAGACTACATAGTTAATCCCACTTGTTGCCATAAACACAGACATAGAAGCCAGTTATTAAATGCTAATTTTTAAAACCTCCAATTAACCAATAAATTACACACACTAAAATTTAGATTAAAAAAAGTGTCAATTAATGGTTACCTTTGTATGAAATTAAAGCATTACAGAGCTGACACTTCGTTTTTTCTTTCTCACTGGTCTTATCAAAATATTTCCAGACAACAGATTTAAAATCCATGTTTTTGTCCCACCTTTAACAGCTTTTATTTAATTTTTTCAAGTAAAAAAAATTTCAGAAGAAATAGACGCCAGAGTCAATAAAAATCACGTCACAGAGAGGAGTGATGTCATTTATATTCACGGTTAAAATTACGTCACAAAACAGCAGATCTAAAACCTTTGGGTACACAAGGTGTGTGGATAAAAAAAAAAAAAAAAGAAAGACAGTAAAACAAACAAATATGTTGTAAAGTTTATTTAATTTACTTTAAAATATAGTAAATCAGTATGATATGACATGTAAGTAAAATAATATGCTTTTATTGTGTACTTTCGAGATGTCGGTAACTCAAAACACTACCGGTCAGTAGCAAATTTTGTCCTGTCTCGATGAAGACGGTGTTACCGACCCTGCCCTAGTCAAAGGTCAAATCAAGGTCACACCATGACGTTGCACACCTACACCCCTTAACCAATGTTCCGTTCAAGTAACAACTTCCTACACCTTACGGTTTCCGAGATGTAGCCTGGACAAGATTTTATAGGTCAAGGTCACTTCGGCAAGGTCATAGGTCATATCAAGGTTACACCATGACACTATACACCTACACCCCCTAACCAATGTCCCTACGAAGTATCAACTTCCTACACCTTACGGTTTCCGAGATATAGCCCGGACAAGATTTTACAGGTCAAGGTCACCACGGCAAGGCCAAATCAAGGTCACAATGTAATGTTGCACCCCTACACCCCCTAATTAATGTCACTGCATCAACTTCCTACACCTTATGGTCACCATCACCATGTCAAAGTCAAAGGTCAAATCAAGGTCACACCATGACGTTGCACACCTACAACCCCTAACTAATGTCCCTACCAAGTATCAACTTCCTACACCTTACGGTTGTAGTAATATAGCCCGGACAAGATTTTCAAACTTAAGGTCACTGCGGCAAGGTCAAATCAAGGTCACACCATGACGTTGCACACCTACGGCCCCTAACCAATGTCCCTACCAAGTATCAACTTCCTACACCTTACGGTTTCTGAAATACAGCCCAGACAAACTTTTTCCCGCCGCCCCCCCCCCCCCCCCCCCCACCATGGGTGAAAACAATACCCTGACAGCCCTCAAGGCTGTGGGGTAAAAAAAAACACTATACAGGAGCCCAGTATTATTATTATTTTCAGTGGATTTTACGGATAAGTATTTGGTTTGAATTACAAAAATCTAGGCTTAAAATTTCTATGATCAGAATTGCTTTGCCCTTATATCACAGACTGGATGTACCTTTTGCCAGTGGGTGGTTCCTCTTGCCGACACAGACTTTCACCAGCTGCAATGTTTTCTGGTGTTGGTAAAGCACCGACAAGAAACTCCGCAACTTCTGGGGTTTTCCTTTTGAGCAAGTTCCTGATATATTTGGATGTCTAAATATAGTAAAACAATGACATAATAAGCAAGGCATGGGCAATTAAAATTGCCTATGTACCCTTACAACATGAAATCAGTTCAAATTACAGTGGTGGTGGTGGGCATGAGAAATCACATATTTGCCATTCATTGCAATAAATACAAGGGCCAGTTTAAAAGTTTTGTAAAGCAATTATTCACTCAAAATAACCCATAACAGAAGTGTCTCACCCACATGTATGGTTTCTCAGGGCAATATGTTGCACTTATGAAGTTATGATTCAGGTGGAGTTCTAAACTTGTGACAAAAAAACACCAAAAACTTCTATGTTATATCATTCAAAGTATTTTTTTTTTTGTCCATATACACATGAAACGGTAGTCAATATAAACATTTTAATAATAACTGGCTCAAATTCTGCCAGGTGAATAACAGAGAGCAATTTTTAGGCATCCCACCATCCTCAATTAGTAGAAGTGACAGAGTTTTCACTTCCTTTAAAAATCAATGTACAGATGAAGTTCCTTACCTTCTCAAAGTGACTTTGGCCACCAGATGGGGTATAATCATGCAAAACTTGTAACAACATGTGATAAACCTCTGGTGCATCTTCATAAACACTTTTCAAAGTATTTAAGGAAACCAAAAATTTATTCACTTCATGCAAATCCACATTGTTAAATGCTGTTAAGGTAAAATATTATGTGATTAATTAACAATTGGAGACATTGGACGAGTTTAAACTGGTGTCTACCTTTATAAACTGTAGATAATGCCCTGTTTGTATATCTTTTCGCTGTAAATTTAATGGTAGTCTTTAAAATATCAAATCAAAAATTCGTAAGTTTAATCTTGACAATAAAATCCAAATACATGTAGTTCCCACAAAAAAGTTAACCACAAATTCCTGAGTGTGAGCCATTCAAAAAGTATTTGCAATATTTAAAATAAACGTGCTACCACTGTAAGCAACAGACATGGTATTTTTTTATTACAGTTTCAAACAATTTGTATTATATTCCAATTTCCATTCTTTAATACCTGATGAACATGATCTGCATAACTCTGACACCACATCACATTCATCTTTTGAATCATCTGTTTCGCTTTCACCAGTAGAACTTCCAATAAGACTTTCCATCATACCATATAGGCCTACTATACAAACATTCTCAAAATTAAATGGTCTTGTAGACACAATCAGGCATTATTCCTTGGGGAAAAATACTGGAATATGATAGAGGTTAAGTGTTGCTTTTTACCCTTGAGATTTCTCTGTATCTATATTTGTGTTATCATTTTAAATGTGTCACATGTAAGGCTGAAAAAGAATAGCTAGATCGCTCTTCAAATATTTTGTCATGTAATTATTTGGCATCTTGTCAAAGTCTATTTGCCATGTTTGGGCAACTCGGTTTGTTTCTTAAAAGAAATATGTTTCTTTTTGCTTCTCATATCCATCTGAAAAGTCAACACTAAAATTTAATAAAAATCACAATATAATTAGCCAACCACAGCAGGCAAGAACCCCAGCCTGCAGGTACAACTAAATTGGCGTCAACAACAGAGAGATTGAGGAAATCTAAGAAACAACTTTAGTTACAAGAAGTACTTGTATACAGAATCCAAGAGAAGTTGAACTTTCATATAGTTGAAAAAGAGAGAAACATACACATTCTATTCATTCATGATGTGAGTTCCAAGAACAAGGACCAATATACAAGACATATATGGCAGTTTTACTTAGTGTAGAAGACGCTAAACCAGAAACCTATTTGCAGACTGAAAGACACTGATCTGGTTACATTTTGTTTTCTTTTAATCAAAACCAGTTTTGAAATGTATTCATTATTTTAACATACTTTAAACACTGGGTGTATCCACTAAATTTTAATATTTTTTCCATAACTTCTCCATGACCAAGCTTTACAATTAAAGTACCTTTTACATGCTTTGTGGCATGAAAGAAACACATACCGCCGAGGATACCGGGGCCACGAGCTCACGCCAGTTTTGCCTTGAGAACCATGCACAAGGTTCCAGTCACAGTACAGGAAGATGTGGAAGACACCAAAATTTTATCTCATTACAAAAACGTATCCTTGTAATGCTTGTATTGAAAAGCTGGATGAAAGAAAGGAACAATGCTGTTTCGCGAAAAGATGCCTTTTAATTTCCATGTCTTTTACGAATTTTCCAAAACCTGGAGTCAATTTATGGAAATTGACTTTTCCAGGCCTGAAAAAAGAAAACCGAATTCCATGACATTTCCAGGTTTTCCATGACTGGATATACACCCTGTAACCAAAATATTCCTCTACAACAAATATTTCACAGTATTTTGTGATATTCTATCAGTATATCTTCAAACAAGCATTCTGACGCATGCATTTATCTCCCGCCATATAAATTAGATGTACTAAAGATAACATATTTTAACAAGGTACTCTAAATGTAATACTTTTCAAGTTATAATTGATTTAGTGCATGATTTCATGAATTTTAATGCATTAAAAATTATTTTAAAAATTCATTAAAAAAATGTAGCATGTGAAAGCTCTCCAAAATGTAGGTGAAAGAGTTATTTGAGAAATATTGGCTATCTGCAATACTTTTAGTGATAATAGGCAGTTACTCATTTTGAGTAAGTGAGTAATTAGCTACGGATCTGAAAATTCACTAATTGAAAGTTCTCCAAAATGTATGTGAATGAGTTATTTCAGAAATACTGGCCATGTGCAATACTTGTAGAGATAATTCGCATTTACTCATTTTGAGTAGGTGAATAATTAACTATGGATGTGAAACTTCACCAAGTGAAAGCTGTCCCAAAAGTAGGTGAATGAGTTATTTGAGAAAAATTGGCTATCTGCAATACTTTTACAGATAATTCACATTTACTCATTTTGATTAGGTGAGTAATTAGCTACGGGTCTGGAACTTCACCATGTGAAAGCTCTCCCAAAAGTAGATGAACGAGTAATTTGATAAAAATTGGATATCCCCAATACTTTTAGAGATAATTCACATTTACTCATTTTGAGTAGGTGAATAATTAGCTACGGGTCTGAAACCTCACCAAGTAAAAGCTCTCCCAAAAGTAGGTGAAAGAGTTATTTGAGAAAAATTGGATATCTGCAATACTTTTACAGATAATTCACATTTACTCATTTTGAGTAGGTGAGTAATTAGCTACGGGTCTGGAACTTCACCATGTGAAAGCTCTCCTAAAAGTAGATGAACGAGTAATTTGATAAAAATTGGATATCCACAATACTTTTACAGATAATTAGCATTTACTCATTTTGAGTAGGTGAATAATTAGCTACGAGTCTGAAACTTCACCAAGTGAAAGCTCTTCCAAAAGTAGGTGAATGAGTTATTTAAGAAAAATTGGATATCCCCAATCCTTTTAGAGATAATTCACATTTACTCATTTTGAGTAGGTGAATAATTAGCTACTGGTCTGAAACCTCACCAAGTAAAAGCTCTCCCAAAAGTAGGTGAATGAGTTATTTGAGAAAAATTGGATATCTGCAATACTTTTACAGATAATTCACATTTACTCATTTTGAGTAGGTGAGTAATTAGCTACGGGTATGGAACTTCACCATGTGAAAGCTCTCCTAAAAGTAGATGAACGAGTAATTTCATAAAAATCGGATATCCACAATACTTTTAGAGATAACTAGCATTTACTCATTTTGAGTAGGTGAATAATTAGCTACGGGTCTGAAACTTCACCAAGTGAAAGCTCTTCCAAAAGTAGGTGAATGAGTTATTTAAGAAAAATTGGATATCCCCAATACTTTTAGAGATAATTCACATTTACTCATTTTGAGTAGGTGAATAATTAGCTACAGGTCTGAAACCTCACCAAGTAAAAGCTCACCCAAAAGTAGTTGAATGAGTTATTTGAGAAAAATTGGATATCTGCAATACTTTTACAGATAATTCACATTTACTCATTTTGAGTAGGTGAGTAATTAGCTACGGGTCTGGAACTTCACCATGTGAAAGCTCTCCCAAAAATAGATGAACGAGTAATTTGATAAAAATTGGATATCCACAATACTTTTAGAGATAATTAGCATTTACTCATTTTGAGTAGGTGAATAATAGCTATGGGTCTGAAACTTCACCATGTGAAAGCTCTCCCAAAAGTAGATGAAGCAGTTATTTGAGAAAAATTATGTCATTATTTTGCCACAAATAAGAAAATAGCTATTACTCACTTATGGCATGCAATAGAACCCCAAACTATATGCATTTACCCTGCAGTCACAATTTCAAAGTAGGTATTACTCGGCTATCCAATGTGCAACAGGTCTGAAACTTTACTATGTGATAGGTTATCAAAAACTAGATGAATAACATATTTGAAACTAGAAATAGGCCGCCCTGTTGATAGTAGATGCGAATAGAAACAGGATAGCATAGAAGAACACACATTATCATGTGTAATGTCCACCCATGAACCTTTTGCCCAAATTGTACAGTAGTCTTACAAGACCCTGTTTCATTTGTAAAATATATCAATGATGCTTAAATATTTGATAGTGTAGATGTAATTTATTTCAGCTTCATGCCTTTTTGCATTGGTTGGGTTGAAAATTTTGACGAAATCACTCTATCTTGCACGGTTAAGAAGATAGAAGCCAATTCCTGTTTTTCTATTTTTGGCAAAAATTTGAAAATTCAAAATGGCCGCCATTATTGGGAAAAGGAAATTTTTTTGAAAATTGCCAAGAGTACATTTCTTAGATACCCTATGGGTCGAAAATTTCAACAAAATAACTCTATTTTGCACGGTTAAGGCCAGTTTGTGTTTTTCCATTTTGGGCAAAAATTCGAAAATTCAAAATGGCTGCCATTTTTGGGGAGGGGAAAATTTTTTGAAAATTGCAAAGATTACATTCCTTAGATACCCTGTGGGTTGAAAATTTCGACGAAATCGCTCTATCTCGCATGGTTAAGGAGATAGAAGCAAATTTGTGTTTTGCCATTTTTGGCAAAAATTTGAAAATTCAAAATGGCCGCCATTTTAGGGGAGGGGAAAATTTTTTAGAAATTACCAAGAGTACAATGCTCAGATACCCTGTGGGTCGAAAATTTCGACGAAATCACTCTATCTGGCACGGTTAAGGAGATAGAAGCAAATTTGTGTTTTGCCATTTTTGGCAAAAATTCGAAAATTCAAAATGGCCGCCATTTTTGGGGAGGGGAAAATTTTTGGAAAATTGCAAAGATTGCATTCCTTAGATACCCTGTGGGTCGAAAATTTCGACGAAATCGCTCTATCTCGCACGGTTAAGGAGATAGAAGCAAATTTGTGTTTTGCCATTTTTGGCAAAAATTCGAAAATTCAAAATGGCCGCCATTTTTGGGGAGGGGAAAATTTTTTGAAAATTGCAAATATTACATTCCTTAGATACCCTGTGGGTCGAAAATTTCGACGAAATCGCTCTATCTCGCACGGTTAAGGAGATAGAAGCAAATTTGTGTTTTGCCATTTTTGGCAAAAATTCAAAAATTCAAAATGGCCGCCATTTTTGGGGAGGGGAAAATATTTTGAAAATTGCAAAGATTGCATTGGTTAGATACCCTGTGTGTCGAAAATTTTGCCGAAATCGCTCTATCTCGCACGGTTAAGGAGATAGAAGCAAATTTGTGTTTTGCCATTTTTGGCAAAAATTCGAAAATTCAAAATGGCCGCCATTTTTGGGGAGGGGAAATTTTTTTGAAAATTGCAAATATTACATTCCTTAGATACCCTGTGGGTCGAAAATTTCGATGAAATCGCTCTATCTCGCACGGTTAAGGAGATAGAAGCAAATTTGTGTTTTGCCATTTTTGGCAAAAATTCGAAAATTCAAAATGGCCGCCATTTTTGGGGAGGGGAAAATTTTTGGAAAATTGCAAAGATTGCATTCCTTAGATACCCTGTGGGTCGAAAATTTCGACGAAATCGCTCTATCTCGCACGGTTAAGGAGATAGAAGCAAATTTGTGTTTTCCCATTTTTGGCAAAAATTCGAAAATTCAAAATGGCCGCCATTTTTGGGGAGGGGAAAATTTTTTGAAAATTGCAAAGATTGCATTCCTTAGCTACCCTGTGGGTCGAAAATTTCGATGAAATCGCTCTATCTCGCACGGTTAAGGAGATAGAAGCAAATTTGTGTTTTGCCATTTTTGGCAAAAATTCGAAAATTCAAAATGGCCGCCATTTTTGGGGAGGGGAAAATTTTTGGAAAATTGCAAAGATTGCATTCCTTAGATACCCTGTGGGTCGAAAATTTCGACGAAATCGCTCTATCTCGCACGGTTAAGGAGATAGAAGCAAATTTGTGTTTTCCCATTTTTGGCAAAAATTCGAAAATTCAAAATGGCCGCCATTTTTGGGGAGGGGAAAATTTTTTGAAAATTGCAAAGATTGCATTCCTTAGCTACCCTGTGGGTCGAAAATTTCGACGAAATCGCTCTATCTCGCACGGTTAAGGAGATAGAAGCAAATTTGTGTTTTGCCATTTTTGGCAAAAATTCGAAAATTCAAAATGGCCGCCATTTTTGGGGAGGGGAAATTTTTTTGAAAATTGCAAATATTACATTCCTTAGATACCCTGTGGGTCGAAAATTTCGACGAAATCGCTCTATCTCGCACGGTTAAGGAGATAGAAGCAAATTTGTGTTTTGCCATTTTTGGCAAAAATTCGAAAATTCAAAATGGCCGCCATTTTTGGGGAGGGGAAAATTTTTGGAAAATTGCAAAGATTGCATTCCTTAGATACCCTGTGGGTCGAAAATTTCGACGAAATCGCTCTATCTCGCACGGTTAAGGACATAGAAGCAAATTTGTGTTTTGCCATTTTTGGCAAAAATTCGAAAATTCAAAATGGCCGCCATTTTTGGGGAGGGGAAAATTTTTTGAAAATTGCAAATATTACATTCCTTAGATACCCTGTGGGTCGAAAATTTCGACGAAATCGCTCTATCTCGCACGGTTAAGGAGATAGAAGCAAATTTGTGTTTTGCCATTTTTGGCAAAAATTCAAAATGGCCGCCATTTTTGGGGAGGGGAAAATATTTTGAAAATTGCAAAGATTGCATTGCTTAGATACCCTGTGTGTCGAAAATTTTGCCGAAATCGCTCTATCTCGCACGGTTAAGGAGATAGAAGCAAATTAGTGTTTTGCCATTTTTGGCAAAAATTCGAAAATTCAAAATGGCCGCCATTTTTGGGGAGGGGAAAATTTTTGGAAAATTGCAAAGATTGCATTCCTTAGATCCCCTGTGGGTCGAAAATTTTGCCGAAATCGCTCTATCTCGCACGGTTAAGGAGATAGAAGCAAATTTGTGTTTTGCCATTTTTGGCAAAAATTCGAAAATTCAAAATGGCCGCCATTTTTGGGGAGGGGAAATTTTTTTGAAAATTGCAAATATTACATTCCTTAGATACCCTGTGGGTCGAAAATTTCGACGAAATCGCTCTATCTCGCACGGTTAAGGAGATAGAAGCAAATTTGTGTTTTGCCATTTTTGGCAAAAATTCGAAAATTCAAAATGGCCGCCATTTTTGGGGAGGGGAAAATTTTTGGAAAATTGCAAATATTACATTCCTCAGATACCCTGTGGGTCGAAAATTTCGACGAAATCGCTCTATCTCGCACGGTTAAGGAGATAGAAGCAAATTTGTGTTTTGCCATTTTTGGCAAAAATTCGAAAATTCAAAATGGCCGCCATTTTTGGGGAGGGGAAAATTTTTGGAAAATTGCAAATATTACATTCCTCAGATACCCTGTGGGTCGAAAATTTCGACGAAATCGCTCTATCTCGCACGGTTAAGGAGATAGAAGCAAATTTGTGTTTTGCCATTTTTGGCAAAAATTCGAAAATTCAAAATGGCCGCCATTTTTGGGGAGGGGAAAATTTTTTGAAAATTGCAAAGAGTACACTCCTCAGATACCCTGCGGGTCGAAAATTTTGCCGAAATCGCTCTATCTCGCACGGTTAAGGAGATAGAAGCAAATTACTCAAAAGTAGTACTGAAAATACACAATGAAGTACCTAAATGGCTATTACTCATGTACTGACAAAGCTATCAGTCCCAAATGCAATACCAAGCGAGCTATGGACATAACAATCTTGTATTCCAAATTGTAGTAAAATATCTTTAATTATTTTGGCTTAAATGCACGGAAACCAATGGGTACTGAAAATAGCTGTACTTAAGTATTACTCAGTAAGCAAAAGAGGTACAACAGCCAAAAGCAATCCCAAGCAAGCTACTGACCCAATAAGCCTGCATACCAAATTTGGTGACAATAGCTCTAATACTTTTCCTTTAAATGAGCGGAAACCATGCGTGACGCCGGACATCGGACGCCGGACGCCGGACATCGGACATCGGACAACGGACATCGGACATCGGACATCGGACGGCGAAAAAAGCAAAAATAATATATCCACCCCCCAGGGGGGTGGACATAAATATTTCCCTAACTTTAATACTTTTGAAGATATTTGACATTTACTTATGTTGTTATTTTGCTACAAATAAGAAAATAGCTATTACTCACTTATGGCATGCAATACAACCCCAAAATATATACCATCTTATAGTTAAGGACAAAGTAGCTGAACAACATATTTGAAGAAAAAGCTGTAACTGCAATAGTTTTGGAGTTACAATGGATTTACTCAACAGTCACAATTTTAAAGTAGCTATTACTTAGCTATGCAATGTGCAATAGGTCTGAAACTTTACTATGTGATAGCTTACAAAAAAGTAGATGAATGACATATTTGAAAAGAATTCCGTAACTTTAATACTTCTGAAGATATTTGACATTTATTTATGTCATTATTTTGCTACTAATAAGAAAATAGCTATTACTCACTTATGACATGCAATAGAAACCCAAACTACATGCCAGCTTATAGCTAAGGACAAAGTAGGTGAACAACATATTTTACGAAAATATTGTAACTGCAATAATTTTGGAGTTACAATGGATTTACTCAACTGTAGAATTTCAAAGTAGCTATTACTCAGCTATCCAATGTGCAACAGATCCGAAACTTTACTATGTGATAGCTTATGAAAAAGTAGATGGATAACATATTTGAAAAGAATTCCCTAACTTTAATACTTTTGAAGATATTTGACATCTACTTATGTCATGATTTTGCTACAAATGAGAAAATAGCTATTACTCACTTATGGCAAGCAATAGAACCCCAAACTATGTACAATCTTATAGCTAAGATCAAAGTAGCTGAACACATATTTTAGGAAAATACTCCAACTGCAATAGTTTTGGAGTTACAATGGCTTTACTCAACAGTCAGAATTTCAAAGTAGCTATTACTCAGCTATCCAAGGTGCAACAGGTCTGAAACTTTACTATGTCATAGCTTACCAAAAAGTAGATGGACAACATATTTGAAAAGATTTCCCTAACTTTAATACTTTTGAAGATATTTGACATTTACTTCTTCTGTTATTTAGCTACAAATGAGAAAATAGCTATTACTCACTTATGGCATGCAATAGAACCCCAAACTATGTACCATCTTATAGCTAAGGACAAAGTAGGTGAACAACATATTTTAGGAAAATACTCTAACTGCAATAGTTTTGGAGTTACAATCGCTTTACTCACCAGTCAGAATTTCAAAGTAGCTATTACTCAGCTATCCAAGGTGCAACAGGTTTGAAACTTTAGTATGTGATAGCTTACCAAAAAGAAGATGGACAACATATTTGAAAAGATTTCCCTAACTTCAATACTTTTGAAGATATTTGACATTTACTTCTTCCGTTATTTAGCTACAAATGAGAAAATAGCTATTACTCACTTATGGCATGCAATGGGACCCCAAACTATGTACCATCTTATAGCTAAGGACAAAGTAGCTGAACAACATATTTGAAGAAAAAGTTGTCACTGCAATAGTTTTTGAGTTATGAGCCCTTTACTCAAAGTAGCTAAGATTGCTATTACTCACTTATCTTTAGGCCTAAGTCAATAAAACCAAAAATTTTTTCAAGGGCATGAAAATTTATTGGGACAATTAATTTACAAAAAATCTGTAGCTGTAGCAGTTTTGGAGAAATCTGCGTGACTAACTAACGCACACACGCACGCACAGACATCATTTCATAATCTCCCTCCCGGGCTAAAGCCCGGCGGGAGATAAAAACACATGCCACAAATGTTCAAAACTGACTGTGATGACTTGCAACCAGGCTTTTGATTGTACATTCTTACATCACAAATTGACTTCCTACAAAGGCAACTAACCACATGCTAAGGGCAACTAGATATATAGGTGAAACAACAACCCATATATCTCAAAAGACAGTCCCAGAAGACTGGTTAGTGGTTACTGATGACAGAGCTTTTGCATCTCCTGCATTGTGCATCTGCCTTATGCTCCACCAGGAGTGAAGAGGATAAGTAAGTCAGTAAGCATTGTGGAACAGGTCGCCATTTAAAAATTAGAAAACCCACATTTTCCCCTTTTACTTGCCTTTCAGTTTAATGGGAGTCTACAAGTGATGAAATTATATTGATCCCTGCATTTTAACTTATTAGTCAGGAAAAGAGGATATTTCTCACCACAGCAATATTATGAGTTATGATCTCTGAGATAATTTGCCAAAAGTACACCCAAGATCCTTCCAAATTGCTTGTGACCCACTTCTTGGACCAAATGACTCGCTGCAAATGGATATACAATAGGCTATGTATTGCTATATGACCACACTTTTCAAACTACAAAACTACCAAAGTGCAAAATCCATAGGTATCATACCAACAAGATGGTAGTGAACATCATTTTTCTGATTTTTCCTTCACTAGACATGTTCAGTCTGTAGCTCATGTTTAATCATCTTAGGAACGGACCTAAGGAGGCTAAGACAGTACCATCATGGCAGCAAGTTCTTTTGTTAGTAGTTGCTTTAACTATTCTCTTCAATGGTCTTTCACGATATAACTTGTGTAAGTTGCAGTTTATCCAGAATAGTCTTCCAGGCTGGTTTTTAACAGTAACGGGTATGTGCATTTGACACCTATCCTGAGAAGTTCACCCAGGTAATCCTAAATATCTTGGACTATACTTATCTTTGTATAACTCTTTCTATAACAACCCAACAGATTTCTTCTATATGGTCTTTTTCTCCTACAACCCACCAATCAATGAAACAATCCAACCACAGTTTTGCTTATGACACACCTACCATAAAGAACGAATTGCCTGGTGACACCCAGTCTGCTACATCCTTTGGATCAAAATTAAAATCTTACTTGTTCTCCAAAGCTTTTCAACTTTTCACTTGGTGTGTCAGTGTTGACTGACCCCTTTCATGTCAACTTATTTAGGATTTTAGACTGGCTTTAGTGTTTATGGATATTTTTGTGCAGGCCTTAGAATCTCCAAGTTTGTGCAGATTCAGCAGTGTAAGAGTTCAATCAGGAAAAAAAACACACAATAAGAGGTAAGAGCAGACATAAGTCAACTCTTAAAGTGTTCAGACTGCCTTAATTATGTCACATTTTAGGTAGACTGAACAGGTTCAGTCATGTGACACTGTACTTTAATAAACTACACTGGCTGCACATGAACTTCGAGTACACGGGTGTCATTAATGTTAGACAAGTTGTCATAATATTGTCTGATTTTACATAATTTCCATAAATCATAAAGAAATGCAATAAGTGACCCCTCATTTATATGTATCAATGTATGTGTCACATAGAATGAGTTTAGCTACCTGTTTTGTATCACTAAGATTAATGACGTCTAACATTAATGACACCCGTGTACAGTGTTCGAACTCAACGCCGTCCCGCAGGTCCGCGACCGCCAATATTGCAGCAGGACCGCCGAGTTTTAGTACTTACAGGTCCGACGGACTGTCGAAAATCCCCGATTATCGCCCATTGAAAAATGTTCTGCAAAAGAACTGTAAGGGTTAGATGAATGGCAAATACTTTAAAACGAAATATATTTTATTTGTTATTGCTGTATATATACGTTTTTTTGCAAAAACGCTTTAAAATAAGATTTTATTGTTAGTTGTTGGTGTCGCGATAGGAAATCTCGCGGAAATCTCGCAAACCTCGAGATTTAAAGTTGAAATCTCGTTTCATTTTCATTGCTTCCAGTATTGCTTTTGGCGCTTTTATTTCATCAAAATTCTACCAAATCACCTGATATATGCTTGGTTCATGAGCAACTGACATGGACAGATACCTGACAAACCTAGGCTCCAATCCAAAAAAAGCCAAAAATTTCAGAGCAAAGGGATATATGAAAAAAAATACCAGAAAAAGGGAATTTCAGGCTTCCTGGGTGAAGTCATACCCCTGGATTCTGTATGACCAAGGCAATAATGCAATGTTTTGTACATGGATGGTCATAATTGTGTCTGGTTCATAATAATGTCCGATTTTTGTTGTAGTTTATTTTTAAAATGTTATTACCAGAACTTTGAATATTTTTTTTTCAAATTATTCCGCTGAGATTGAGTTTAATTCATGAAAATTTTAAAAATTGAACTAAACACCCAAACTGAGTACATTAACGTTCAATAAAAAATTGAAGGACATAATTATGAACCGGACACAATTGTGACCACCCGTGTACTACTTGTAGAGCCATTTTTGGGCATTTGAGCCAGTCAAAAGTTAAACAGTCAATTGTGGTACATTAATGACTTCGCCAAAAGTGAAAATGAGTGAATGAACTGTGAACTGTTTCATTTTAATTTTTATTTTAAATCTCCTAAGCAATAGACATACAAACTCACTTAAACAATAAATAAATAAACTTTGGACTTGTTAGTTTTGGCTCGGACCTTTACATTTTCAGAGTTGAAGGTCCTTCGGACCACCTCCATATTTTTCTTAAGCGTGAACACTGCCCGTGTACTACACGGGTGGACACAAAGATAAACCGACACGAAGATAAACAGTCCTCAGAATTTTTCAAATAAAAGTAGTCTAAGCAATAAAATTGCATGAACTAAGTAACAGAATATGCTTAAATTAAGCTTATCAAGACATTTGTTATTTATTTTGTGAAATTTAATTATTTAATCCACTAAGATAAGCCAAACTCTGAAGACCATTTATCTTCGTGTCCGTTTATCTTTGTGTCCACCCATGTACTTTGTACTGTTTAAATGAAATCTCATGCAAATCAGTCTGATCCAACCTCCATACAGTATCTTTCATCTCTCAAGCCCAGTGGCCTCTTTTAGTGTTGCCACCCATTTCCCTTCATGCCAAAGACATCATTTCACCTGAGGTACATATTGTCACATTTTATTACGAAACGATTGAGAATAATAAAAAAAGAACAAATCATTACATCAGTGACAGGAAAACTACAGTATGGTCGATGGTCCAGTTTTCGTGCTAGCACTAGTTTTCGTGTGTTTGCTGCATATTTAACAATATCTTGGCCAATATAAAACTAACTTTCTTCAAATAAAACGGACAAAATCTACTGTAATTTTTCTTTAAAATGATAAATTTATCATTTCTGTAGTTGAATCAGGTACTTGGATATCACTTGTCAAACTCTTTTAGTCTTTATTTTGGGTTCATGCAATGGTTTGTTTGGAAATAAATTTTTAGCCATGCAATGTGAAATTTTGTTTATCTTTAATTGTTTGTAAATCTGTCAATACATAACCAATTTTTACAATTAAAACACCATTGGAAAGATTATTGCGTAGAGTTCAACGGTTATGTCTTTGTTTTGTATAGTATTGTGCAAAAATTATTTAATTTTTAAAGTTTCTGAAATAACCAACAGATAGCATGAAAACTGGGTCAGTAACCCTGTGACATATAACCTGTGACATTCTAAATTAAATGAATGCAACAACTATTTTTTAGCATTTTTGTGGACATTTTCTTCATAATTCAGCATAAACTAGAGGATCGCTCGCAAAAAAAAAGATAATGTTTTTGCATAGCAAAAACAAAGCGTCCCGAAAAGGATATAAAGGTGAGTGCTAAAGTATTAAGAAAATGCTTCGTTTCTAGCCTTATACTGTTGTGGCAACCAAAGTCAGCGCAGTCTGCTCTATCTAGCACGGTTTTCAAGATATAAGCATTTTTGTGTTTTGCAAAAAATAAAAAAATTAAAAATGTCCGCTATATTTGGCGAGACAAAAATATTTTGAAAATTGGCATGGCTACTCTGCAGAGATACCCAGCAGGTCCAAAATTTTGTTGAGTTCACTCCATATAGCACGGTTTTCGAGATATAAGCATTTTTGTGTTTTGCAAAAACTTTGAAAATTCAAAATGGCCACCATTTTTGGGGAGACAAAAATTTTTGTCAAGACCACTGCCGTGGTGTGTATCTCCCGCCGAGCATTAAAGCAGAAGAAATAGCTTTTCCGAGATATTCACAATTTTTCATTTTCGTGTGTGAAAGGTCTTCCAAAAGTAGGTGAATGAGTTATTTGAGAAAAATTGGCTATCTGCAATACTATTAAGAGATAATTCACATTTACTCATTTTGAGTAGGTGAATAATTAGCTATGGGTCTGAAACTTCACCAAGTGAAAGCTCTCCCAAAAGTAGGTGAATGAGTTATTTGAGAAAAATTGGCTATCCGCAATACTTTTAGAGATAATTCGCATTTACTCATTTTGAGTAGGTGAGTAATTAGCTATGGGTCTGAAACTTCACCATGTGAAAGCTCTCCCACAAGTAGATGAATGAGTATTTGATAAAAATTGGGTATCCGCAATCCTTTTACAGATAATTAGCATTTACTCATTTTGAGTAGGTGAATAAATAGCTATGGGTCTGAAACTTCACAGAGTGAAAGCTCTCCCAAAAGTAGGTGAATGAGTTATTTGAGAAAAATTGGCTATCTGCAATACTTTTAGAGATAATTCACATTTACTCATTTTGAGTAGGTGAATAATTAGCTATGGGTCTGAAACTTCACCAAGTGAAAGCTCTGCCAAAAGTAGGTGAATGAGTTATTTGAGAAAAATTGGCTATCTGCAATACTTTTAGAGATAATTCGCATTTACTCATTTTGAGTAGGTGAGTAATTTGCTATGGGTCTGAAACTTCACCAAGTGAAAGCTCTCCCAAAAGTAGGTGAATGAGTTATTTGAGAAAAATTGGCTATCTGCAATACTTTTAGAGATAATTAGCATTTACTCATTTTGAGTAGACGAGTAATTAGCTATGGGTCTGAAACTTCAAGTGAAAGCTCTCCCAAAAGTAGGTGAATGAGTTATTTGAGAAAAATTGGCTATCTGCAATACTTTTAGAGATAATTCGCATTTACTCATTTTGAGTAGGTGAGTAATTAGCTATGGGTCTGAAACTTCACCAAGTGAAAGCTCTCCCAAAAGTAGGTGAATGAGTTATTTGAGAAAAATTGGCTATCTGCAATACTTTTAGAGATAATTCACATTTACTCATTTTGAGTAGTTGAGTAATTAGCTATGGGTCTGAAACTTCACCATGTGAAAGCTCTCCCACAAGTAGATGAATGAGTTATTTGATAAAAATTGGGTATCCGCAATACTTTTACAGATAATTAGCATTTACTCATTTTGAGTAGGTAAATAATTAGCTATGGGTCTGAAACTTCACCATGTGAAAGCTCTTCCAAAAGTAGGTGAATGAGTTATTTGAGAAAAATTGGCCATCTGCAATACTTTTAGAGGTAATTCGCATTTACTCTTTTTGAGTAGGTGAGCAATTGGCTATGGGTCTGAAACTTCACCATGTGAAAGCTCTTTGGGATAGGTGCTCTGCAGAGAAACCCTAAAGATAAAAAATTTCGTCGAAATCGCTCTAAGAAGCATGGTTTTCGAAATATTAGCATTTTTGTGTTTTGCAATTTTTGCGCAAAAATTCGAAAATTCAAAATGGCCGCCATTTTTGGCAAGATAAAATTTTTTTGAAAATTGGCATGGCTACACTGCAGATATACCCAGTGGGTCAAAAATTTCGTCGAAATCGCTCTATCTAGCACGGTTTTTGAGATATAAGCATTTTTGTGTTTTGCAATTTTGCGAAAAATTCGAAAATTCAAAATGGCCGCCATTTTTTGCGAGAAATTTTTTGTTTGAAAATTGGCATGGCTACTCTGCAGAGATACCCTGCGGGTCAAAAATTTCGTCGAAATCGCTCTATCTAGCAGGGTTTTTGAGATATAAGCATTTTTATGTTTTGCAATTTTTGCGAAAAATTCGAAAATTCAAAATGGCCGCCATTTTTGGCGAAACAAAATTTTTTTGAAAATTGGCATGGCTACTCTGCAGATATACCCTGTGGGTCAAAAATTTCGTCGAAATCGCTCTATCTAGCAGGGTTTTCGAGATATAAGCATTTTTATGTTTTGCAATTTTTGCGAAAAATTCGAAAATTCAAAATGGCCGCCATTTTTGGCGAGACAAAAATTTTTTTCAAAATTGGGATAATTACTATGCAGAGCTACCCTGCGGGCCAAAAATTTCGTCGAAATCGCTCTATCTAGCACGGTTTTCGAGATATAAGCATTTTTGTGTTTTGCAATTTTTGCGAAAATTTCGAAAATTCAAAATGGCCGCCATTTTTGGCGAGACAAAAATTTTTTGAAAATTGGGAAAAGTACTCCGCAGAGATATGCGGGTCAAAAATTTTGTCGAAATTGCTCTATCTAGCACGGTTTTTGAGATATAAGCATTTTTGTGTTTTGCAATTTTTGCGAAAATTTCGAAAATTCAAAATGGCCGCCATTTTGGGCGAGACAAAATTTTTTTGAAAATTGGGAAAACTACTCCGCAGAGATAGCCTGTGGGTCAAAAATTTCGTCGAAATCGCTCTATCTAGCACGGTTTTCGAGATATAAGCATTTTTGTGTTTTCCTTATTTGGAAAATTCGTAATGATTAATTAATCATTAATTACTCGGCCATTTCTTGACCAATCAATGCCAAAATCTAATGATTTCCAGATTTTAATAGAATGAATGCATTTGCCAAGTTTCAGGTGAATTGATAAAATTCCTTTCAAGTTATCATCCGGACAAGCTTCCCCATCGAAAAAAGACATTTTTGGTCATGTGACCTCTCTGATTGGTTGAAATGTCACTGCAGCATATTCAAAAAAATTCCCCAAGGCTACTGCCTAAACCTGCCAAATTTGAAAAGAATCCGCCTAACGGTTACAGAGTTATAAGGAAAACAAAATGCGGAGCTGGCGGAGCCAGAAGCTCTCCCATACACAAACAAGTATTGAAGTATTTTATAGGTGTGGAGAACTTAATGTAAACTTGTTTTATCACATACTTTATTGATATTTTTTATTAAGTAGCATGATTACTGGTGCATTATAAAGACCGGAAGTGCGCAGTGAACGAAAATCCGTCTGTGCGCATAGAATTAGCACGGAGTAAAACCTCCAATAACGGCCCGCTCAGAAACGGAAGTGTTGTTTCGATTGCTCGATTGTGTCGGTAGTAAGATTGTCTACTTTTACGAGAGCGATCATGCATTCAAAACAATATGGCGGCGTCCTTGTTCGTTTCACCTCATCAAAATAAAGGCATGTTTCTTGAAACCAGATAGGCCGATCTTTATAATAGTAATAAATACCTCATGCTCAGGCGTTTGTTACAGGATATACGCCCGGCAAAAATTCTTTAATAATGCTGGCATTATTTGGAATTTTTGCCGGGCGTATATCCTGTAACAAACGCCCTCACACTCAGTATTTATTACTACAACTGACATACGTAACTGGCCAAAATAGTTTCTAAAAATCCCGTTACGCCACGTTCAACGTCACGCTTCAAAGTAAAAGAATGAGTTTTCATCAGTGTAGTGAATACTGTATACAAACAAAAACAATGATAGTGTGAAAGTATATCAATGTGTCATAAAATCCATTCTGTTATGCTGATATCTTATGGCGGCAAAGTTACCGACCTTCCAAAATTTTCTTTTCCGGTTAGCTGTTCAAATGTTAACCAAAATACATACCGCAAATAAATTCAGTAAACAAATCCCGATATATACAACCAACTTTTTATGAATCGGTTTTGTGGATACAAAATGAATGCCAAATGTGTCGATGATGTAGTAATATCAGTGATAAATAACTTGCCAGTTTTCAGTGGTTTATAGTGTAAGATCTTGAGCAATTACACTACTCATTGATTTTAAACACTCCTTAAATTGATGTAACAATGAAATGAAGTACAAATTCAGATCATAATCAGTCACTGTTGCTAATAGATACAAGTACAATTTAAAAACTGGATATTGATTGGCACTGTGCTGTTGTGGCCCTGGTCCCTGATTTCAAATAGTATTGTTGCCCTTTAAAAAATCTTGAAGGTAAAGAAGTGTTCTATTTTGTGTTAGTTACATTTAACTGACTTGCACTTAAATCAGTAAATGTTTGTATCAAAGAAACCCTCCACAGGATTAAGGATTTTGTTGTCAAATTGTCTCCAATTACTAAGCCATGCAGTAGTACAATATTGTAAATATTATGGTGAAATTTCTTCATGTTCAAAGCCTACCCAGATAGTACGCTGACATTGACCTAATGTTGGCCCAAAGTCAGAACATCTGTTGGTCTGACATTGGCAGCCACTGTTGGCTCAACAGCTTTTTGGCCGGCAGATTCTACATCAGCCTCACATTGGCAAACCACCAGTAAAAATGGTACTCCAAAAATAGAATCAGCCAATTAGATTTCAGCATGATATTATAGGTTACATTAACATTGTATAGAAGTGCTTTGTACTTCTTTTTTATTTTATATGAATATGTTAATCTTATCTCACCTCAACAAAAAGTGTTTAATAATCTAAAATGAATTGTGTTTCCTGAGTCTTTATAGGCATTAAAATGGTCCTTTGATGTTGATTTCATTGCCTTTCAATGGAATGATTTCTTAATTGGATTTGTGCCTATTGTTTCAACATTCTATTGATATTGATTTGTTTCACTTGGGTGGGTGAAGTACACAATAGGGAATACCCCAAATCATAAAGTGAAACAAATCAACATCAAACACATAGTCAAACAAACAAACTTAAAAGGAATGTTGAAACAATAGATATATCATGGTCTAATCCAGTTGCCTAATCACTAGCCACAAGTGAAACAAATCAAGTTGAAAGCAGTGGCTGAACAATAGACACCTTATGACTTAATGACCCTCCATTTGTCAGAGAAACTAAGATAGAGCCTTGGAACAATAAAGGAATTGAGACTAATCCTATTAATGCATAATCCGGTCAAGAAAAAATAAGTAGAAAAATAAGTAAACAATGTCATTTCAATTTCAAAAATAAAAACTATGTGTGCAAATTATCACTTGTGCTAATACATGTTATCAAATATTCAGATATGATACATAACAAAAATATATGTATTCTGAAAATAATATTTCATATCTGTACTAAACGTGAAACAGAATAAACTAATGTCTTATGATGACTTTGTTTCTATCATCTAGTTGGCTGAGCCTGCCATTTAAAATGGCAGTCTGCCGTTTAAAACGGCGGATGGGGTCAAAATGGCATGTAACATTACCACTGTTTACTGAAGGTAAATGATGGACGGATTGTTGGTGGATCTTAATTAAAGCAGGCCCCGATAAGTAACATGACCAAACATTAACAATTGTGGAAGAGTATCTCAATTTGTTAGTCCATAATCCAATGATACATTATTATGCTATAATTTTATTATTTTATGTCTAAAATTGTCAAATAGCTTGTTTCAAATTGTGGGTTCATTGAAATAGGGTTATTAGACATACCACAATAAGTAATATTTACTAAGTTTCTCTAAATTCCCCATTACTTGCTCACCGCCATCTTGAATAAAACTCCATTGCTGGCCAAATTGTGGCAAAATATAAAGATATCTAGCCAATGTAGTGGTTGGCAAGCCACCGTTGGGCCAATGTTAGCCCATCTGTGGCAGAATCTGCCAGCGATGCCAGCACCTGCCCAACTCTGGTCCAGCGTTGGCAAAATCTGCCAACCATATGACCAACAACTAATGTCGGCCCAACAGCACAATGCTATCTGGGTAATAAGACTAATTATTTCAGATCACATTGCTTCAATATCTATCAATTTAAGCTATATGCATTGTTCATTATACAAAATTGAATTATGCATTTGTGAAAATTATCTTTTGAAATCAGATTTCATCTCGGTTCTTAAACTGGCCAGCCTATCTTCAGTTTGTCGGTGTAAACTCTAAAAGTATACCCCCCTCATTTTATACACAGGTAGATTCTGGGGGACCTCCAGAATCTACCCTGCCTTCCCAGATTACACCCTGGTGTAGATTTTGGGAGGTCTCCCAGAATCTACCCCTCTACTTAGTCAACACATGTCACTAATGATTTATGTGGCTAAGTATTTAAGCTGTTTAAAATTGATCAATGGGATATAAATTCATGCAACATTTACATCATGTGCACAACTGTATATGCAAGTAGTTCTTTATTGATAGTGTGTGATTTGAATTGTGATTGGATACTAGCATTGGAAATTTAGATTTTTTAACAGAGACCATGTTAGACTGTTAAATTGATTGAACTTATGTTTATGTACATTGAGGCTCAGCTTCAACTAATCCCAAATTATGAAGGAATGACAGGACTTTTCATGTGTCCTGGTGCTAAGCTTTCTCTAAGCCTAATTTATCAAATCAAAAGAATAACTGGATTTTGATGTACACTGGGGCCCTGTTTCAACTTATTACAATTTATGAAATCAGAAGAATAACTGGGCTTTTGATGTACAGTGATGCCCAGATTCAACTAATCCCAAATTATAAAATCAAAAGGACACTCAGATTTTTAATGTACATTAGGGCCAAGCTTTAACTAATCCCAATAAATCAAATCTAAAGAATAACTGGACTGTTAATCGTATGTTAAATTTGTTTATCTTATTACACTATTTGTAGGGCTAAAATATTTAAAACTCTACAAATAGTCTAATGAGATAGGCAATTTTTTATTATACTGGAAGCGTTATGAAAATGTTACACAAATATATTGCATAAAATGTAACATACAGCTAAAAAAGGCGTATAAGTCAGTTTAAAATAATGTGTAAAAATTTGTATTATGTTATTGCAAGCAAAACAATAAAAACATGTCCTCATATTCAGCACACAAAGCTGTCTCAAGGTTAATTTTAGAGTTAAATTAGCATTAACATCCTTTTTATTGCTATAGTTCAACTAACTCTGTCATACTAATCACAAGGGGGTAGATTCTGGGAGGAGGGAGTAGATTCTGGTGTGGGTCAATAATCTACCCCCGTGGTATACCTCTGGATTTACCCTGGGGTAGATTCTAGCCCTCCCAGAATCTACAATACAAAATGCAGGGAGATATAATCTGGGGGCTTACATATGCTAATTTTATTGCGCTACAATGTACTTACCTATCGAAACAGAGTGCTATTCCATTGATCACCAACGAGAGTAAAGTTGTTAAAACTTTTTCGATTAATGTAGAGACAACAGGTTCTCGGGAATGGGCTGGCCCGTCCGGTGAGGCGACGACTGCGCATATTGTCTGCGCAGCTCCCATGATTCTTCCTTCTTTCCGTTGGTAGCTATCTTTCTAGACAGTTATTTTCTGACTCAAGTTTGTCAGTATATTTAGTTCATTTGTAAGAGACTTTTTAATCTGATATTTACACACTTTACTCTCTGTTGTGCATATACACTGGAGATATATAAATTTTGTGTAATTACTGTATTTTGGTTAAATTGAAACTGCCAATATGGTAGGCACTCCTCCTTACCAAAAGAGGGGCAGGTGTGGGCACTGGATGCCAGCCTTTGACACACATCTCAGATGTTATAGTTGCATGAAAATGGCAAAGGAGAAGACCCTTGTGCCTCAGGTGCCCCTGTAGAGGCTTGTGCATCCTGTGCTTCCCTCACAGAAGTAGAATGGAACCATCTTAGAACCGTATTTGCTGAAAAAAGTGCAAAACGTGCAAACAAGTCTGTACCGGCTGATACACCAGCACCGGTTGGGCCGGCACCGGATAGTGAGGAGGATCCGGAGGCCAGTGAAATTGATGACTCAATTCTAGACCTTAACCAGGATGAACAACTGGCCGGGACCGGATACATCACTGCCGCCGGCATCTCAGCACCGTTCAGTCTCTCTCCACTGCAGCCAGTTACATCTACCGGAGATCAGAGCTTCTCACTGCCTGCTATCAGTATACCCAGGTCAATGGCTTTCCCAACTGGCCTTACTATTACACCAACAACCACATCTTCAGCAGTCTTTTTCAAGACACCGGCACCAGTTGCAACAACAGCTCCAATTCAAACCTCTACTCAGACGGCAAGCTTTTCAACTGCTCTGACTCCTCAAAGACTTGTACCCCCTCCTACTCCTCGCACTCAGATGCTTAAACCACATTTTGAGCAGCAAAACATGGAGATGATGCATTCTCTCTCCCAACAGAATCCGAAGCAAATTCAGGACTTGTCTTCCCAACTACAATCGGGTCTACAGCAACTCCTATCAACATCTATGGAACAGATGTTCCAAAGACTTCCTTCTACACCTCAAGCTCCACCTACTGCTTCTGCTACACAACTTTCTCAACCACCTCAGGCACAGTCACAAATGGTTGTCGAACCCCCTCAGCTTTCTCAACCACTGTTTTGTTCTCAAAGTACTACTCCACCAGTAACCAAAGCACAAGAACCCATGGATACTTCAGCTCCACATGGGGTTCCCACTATCCAAAAAGGCTTAAAGGGCATCAAAGGTTCTGCTCCCATTGCAGCCTCCACTATTCAGGCGGTCGTAGCCCCTCCACCTGCACCCATCCAGCCTCAAGTTTTATCTCCCCTCCAAAGTCTCGAGAAGGGAGAATATGGTGCAGACGGTTCATCTTATACCTCTATGTCCCAACCAGAGGATTCTGAACTGGAGAATTTGCCCCCCCCCTGTCCCCGCCTAAAGCAGACTTCCATGCCTTCATAGACAGAGTGAGACTTTATCTGGGTATCGATGACCCGGCCAAAACGGAGGAATACAAACTGGGATTTGGACTCGGACGAGACTCCAATATGTTCAGAATGGAGCAATCCTCATGCCCACCCTCACTAAAGCTTCCCCTTATGGACGGTATTGCAAAGTTGCTCCAAAACCAAGATTCTGCGGTCAAACCAGGACTTTAGCTTCCTTGGATATTGGGCAATTCGTACCAAATCCAACAGAGGCAATTGGTACCCAGTGCCAGGGGAAAACTTTGAACAGAAGCCTTAGATTGTGCCTCAGTCCTTCGCAAACATAGCCAAACCTCGATATAAAGGCCTCCCTTCAGCCTTGGTCAACCAGAAGGAGTTAATCAAACTTGAATTCACGGTTCGGGAGTGTATTGCAACCTCCAATTTCCTCTCCACACTCTCTACTGTGAGTGAATCCACGCTCAACAACCTTAGGGCTGCTAGAGACAACAGGGAGAAAACCTTTGGGCTCCTAGCCACAGAGCTAGACCTCAGGGCCAGAGACCAGCTCTTACAACAGTTGCTTAACTCCACACTCGAGGACACTGCACAAATGCAATTCATGTTGGATATCAGCTGAAGCGTAGCTGGGGCTTACCAACACTTGCTAAAGAAATTTCTGCACCTTCTGACAAATCTGGTTCTCATACACAGAGACGCATATCTAAAGCACGCCCACCACAATTTAGATGCTTACCGACTGAAGAATCTCAGGTCAGCTCCTATCTCCGGCCCTGAACTCTTTGATCGCTTGCTCATGCAAGAATATGAGTAACACTTAATAGGGCTTGGGGTGAAGACAGGAAATCAATCAGGCTCAAGATTCTACCCATATGGAAAGTCGAAGAAGAAACCCAGAGGCAAGAGCAGAGGGGCTTATCAACAGGGCGGATACCAAGTCCCTGTCCCAGCGTCCCAGTATCTCGTACCACAGCCTTTTTACCCACAGTCTCAGTGCGGGGGATTTTGTGGTGATCACTGGGGAAGCGGCGGCCGCAGGGGCCGGGGCAAAAACCCCACTAATCAACCCCAAAAACAACAACCCAGCAATGACAATCTTACCTCCCTTCCTCAACGATCTCTTGGACATGATTTTTGGGTCCCTAAATGTGATCATGGATGGCCTTTCCAGAAGGAACCAGATCCAACACACAGAATGGTCCCTGTGTCCCCAAATATTCAAACAGATTGCAAAACTTTGGGAACATCCTCAGGTGGACCTATTCGCAACAAGACTGAATGCCAAATTTCCACTATATGTCTTCCCGATCCCAGACGAACAGGCATGGGCCGTGGAAGTTTTTAACATGGAAGGCGGTCTTCCTTCTGGCCTTAGCCTCAGGAAAAAGGCGCACTGAAATCCATGCCTGGACATTGGATGGATTGTTATGCCTGAGCAACTGGGACCAAACACAGCTCACCCCTTCTCCAACCTTCATTGCTAAGAACCAGTTGGCAAAAGAAGGACCACAAGCAGTCTCACCAGTGGTGATTCTCGCCTTAAAGAGTGATTGCAACAGCCAGGACACGGATACCACACTTTGCCCCGTTAGGCCCTTGCTATGTATCTAGAAAAATCCAAACCTTTCAGAGGAGACAAATCCCTCCTTTTCATATCCTATAAACAGGACCACTCAAAGGATATCCAATGTTCTACAATCTCACCTTGGCTCAAAAAAACCATAAAATTTTGCTATTCTAAGGTGGATGAGGCAGACATAGACCTTCTAGGGGTTAAATCCCATGATGTACGAGCATTTGCTGCTTCCAAGGCTTTTTATGGGGATGTTTCCACAGAGCAAATTATGCAAGCCTGCCATTGGAAATCACATAATTCCTTTACATCCTTCTACCTCAAGGACCTATCTGGACAGAACCCAAACAACAATAAATTCCACCTAGGTTCGTTCGTGGCTGCACAGCAGGTCATACCTCCTCCCTAGATGCACCTTTTCCACCAAAAAGGGGGGGGGGGCAGGCGACGACTCCCACCAGGACTAGTCCTCTCAGACCGACCAAACAGTACTTCATGCCTACCAAGGTAACTACTTCTCTTCTAACCTGCTGTTAATTCCTGCATTTTTTACTGTTACCAAGGGTTTTATCTTATTTATTCTTATACTGGAAGTAGATTGAGTAGATTCTAAGTTAATTTTTCGTTAACCTTACTATCTCCTCTTTCTCTTTAATCTTGACGTCGTTATCAAGTTGCTACACTATGTTTTTATGCAGCCTAATCCTCACGGAGTGTCTGACTGGTGGCCACAGTGCACCCTTCTCTGTGACGACCACCCAGGATCCCGAATGAAATGGAGACAAACCCTGCTCCTGGTGTCTACATATCTCCTGAATGCCACACTCCGGACTCCTCTTCCTTCGCTTCCTCCTTTCTACCGGGCTTCCCGTGATGAGTCAGTGAGCTGTCTTCCCACCTACCAACATGTTGGAATTCAGCACTCTGTTTCTATAGGTAAGTACATTGTAGCGCAATAAAATTGAAAATTTTATTTTAAATGTAGCTTTTATAAGCTACAATATTTACCTATATTTATTGAAACAGATATAGGCCCTCCCGGTCCATCCCCGCTTTACCCACAGCTCACAGGTTGGGATGGTTACCAACTAGAAAGAATCACGTGAGCTGCGCAGACAATATGCGCAGTCATCGCCTCACCAGTCACCGGACGGGCCAGCCCGTTGTAAAGTACCAGCTCCGGAGACCCTGTAGTCTGTGGATTGAGCAGAAAAGTTTTAACAACTTTACTCCCGTTGGTAGCTCTTCCGGTAATCAACGGAATAGCACTCTGTTTCAATAGGAATATTGTAGCTTATAAAAGCTACATTTAAAATAAAATTTTCAACTTTATGATTGGGTAGATTTGGGTTCAATATTGCAACTACTGAATGGGGATTACACTGTGCCATTTGATCTTTGTAGTCTTCTGTGGCCATGGGTTTGAATCCATTTTGTAGTACCTGTAATAGTTACTGAAAGGCACACAAAACTGACACTTGATCAACATTGTCTCCTTAATATGTTTGTTCCATTATGGTAATCTGATCGTAAACCTACCTCCTAATTGTAAAAAATTAAAATCATTGATGATCCATGGGTATAGTTGAGGATTTGTTTCCAATATCTTCCTGATTGGATTACAAATATTAATGATAGAGTAAAGATGGAAAAGATTTTTTTTGAATGGTAAGATAGGTTTAGGATAGCTGTAAGATAAAAAGATGACTTTACAAAGGGTAAGGCAAGTTCAAGAAGAGTTCGCAATGGCGTCCCAAATGCAGGATATATTATCAGGAACAGATTACGATAAATTCGAACAGTTTTAATTTATAGGGAGGGACTCAATTTGCTTCCTGACTGACTCTTGAATGTACCCAATTGGGAATTATTGGAACTTCCATACATGATTGTCCGAAATGAAGATCATTCCGAAAGAAAAGACTGGCTTTCAAAATGGCAAAAAGGAGGGATCGTATTCCACTCTTGGACAGGACTGTCATTGTGGAACAGAACTATTTAGAAACAGCTCTTACATATTGGATTGATAATTTAAATCAAACACTTGAAAGAGAACCTTGTGCCTCTTAGATGCAAAAGATGTTTGTCATTGCATTTTCTTATGTAGGTCATGTTTATCAGTGTTTGTCAGATTAATGACTATAAAAGTCCATATTAGATTAGATTAGATGTGGTGTCAATAAAATTTCACAATATATGGGCAAATGCCCAAGTGCAAGTGAATTGTTTTGATTGATTTTGTTATATCTGAGTGATTGTCCAGTGGTTATTTTATTTGAAAATTAGTATCTTTGCTTACGCATAGATCAAGTATACAGAATTTACCATTTTGTTGGTATAAGTTATTCATCCACGTTTTTAATTTAAACATCATGCTAATACAGCGTTGAGCTGCAAATACTGCGAAGGCTGCTTCGAAGGCTTAAATTGAGTACTTCAATTTTATAGTTACATGGTTACAAGGTATCTATTTCTTTTTTCTTTTTTCTATTTCTTCAAACAATAAAGAGTATAGAGGACTTTTCTTCTTCTTCAATGTTATACTCTACGATAGCTGCTATATTTCTGTAATACTTTCTTTTTACCTGTAGCTGCTATATTTCTGTAATACTTTCTTTTTACCTGTAGCTGCTACATTTCTGTAATACTTTCTTTTTGCCTCTACCAGGAGGTTATGCTTTTGGCTGTGCTAGTTTATCTGTGTTCAATATTACTCCAAAGTTAAGAAATAGAAATCTCAGAAATTCAAAAATTTTAATTACTTAAATGTAGCTTTTATAAGCAACAAGCTTAACATGTGGGACTGATTGCTGTTCTCGGATGCCCGCAGGCATCAAGGCCAATGTCTAAGAAAAATAGACATTTATAGTTGGCCGTAGCCTCAGGTTGTCGTCTCACGGTACACTCTGACATTCGTCTCCTTTTCTCATTGCAATTTTAAACCATACCCCCTCAGCTGTAATACAGCTGGGCGGCAGGGTGGGACTCTTCTCAGTCCCACATGGTAAGCTTGTAGCTTATAAAAGCTACATTTAAGTAATTAAAATTTTTAATTTTATTGTGCTACAATAGCTTACCATGTGGGACTGATTGCTGAATCCAACCGCTCGGTGAAGGGATTACAGCTGAGACTGGAGGATATGTCAATTTTTCTTAGATTTTGAAGTAACAGGTTAGAATGAATGTTTAGAAATACCAGTCTGAGTCCCATTTACAGTGCCCCAGTCCCGAAGACCGGACCTGTAGCCAAAAGCCAAAAACCTGAATTGAATGAATGACAGTGCTAAAAACTGGATGTCTTGATTGAAGGTGAGAAGTGCAGCCCATGCTCACTTATGCAGAGTGAAGCCCCTAGGGCTAATCCACGAGGGAGAATAAACCCTAGGCTTGGAATTCTCATAATTTCTGCCACCCTAAAATGAGATTAATGACAACCTTAAAAAGTCCTTAATACATAATACAATATATAAAGAAAAGTAAAAGACCTTACCCAAACATCCTGAAGAGGTAACCATATACCTAGACCCTGGGATTAGACTCCTAAAGACTTGGTTGCTGTTACATATATTGGACACTATATTAGTACATTGTATATTACATATATTAGGCACTATATTAGTACATTGTTTAATTTAAGCTTTATGTTTATACATTGTCATAAAAGATAATTGTGTTGTTGGTTCTTTTTGTGTGTTAACATTTAAAGTAAGGGAGTTATTGATTTTTGTGTTTTAGTGTTTATTGACTTGTTCACAGACTGGGGGAAATCCCCCCTCAGTGGTTATGATAGATTTGGGGAAACCCAATTGCCAGTAGTTTCTAGAACTTCCTCCTTTGGCCTAGATGGCTCAAGCTTTTCTGAGTTGGTTCTGTACAATTCCAGAGAAATCTGTGAATGTATATAAGGAATGTACATCTGACCACAAGTGAACTTTGTATTCGCTGGCTATAAGGAGAGCTATTGTGTTTTGGAATACAATATAACTTGTGTTGCTGTGAACTTTTACTGGAGTGAACTAGATACATTGTCTGGACAGATTTATTGCACTTTGGATATTTTTGGATATTGTACAGTTATATAACAGAGAGTGGATTTACTGCATTTTGGACATTGTCCATATCTTGGAGCGGACAGTACAATTGTGTTAACTCTCTAAAAATCTCCAGACAGACCTTCTGTGTGACTGGATATATAAAGGATAGCAGGACAAACACCTTTTGTGTTGTTGAGTGTGGGACAGATCACAGAATATAGACATCTGTGTGCGAGTGAACGCTGGACAGATCACGGGATAGACCACAGGACATTGGACAGATCACAGAATATACCACAGGACAGATTACAGAACAGATTGCGGGATACGGCGGATAAACTTATTCTTAATCTCAGTGGTCAGGTCAGCTAGATCTTGTTATTGTATTAGTGTGCTTAGTTAAGGGCATACCAGTTGACTGTAATCATTATTGTTAATCGCCAAATAAATTTGTTAAGTTAAGGTTTTTGCTTTTTTTTTCTGTTACAACTTAAAGACAACCGGTAATTGCTACCGTGCTTGCCCGTGACCGTAACAGGAAAATTGGGGGCTCGTCCGGGATTCAACCATTTGATTACAACTATTTGATCAACCGTTCAATTAACATTTTGAAAATCCATTTGATTTAGTAATTGGTTACAGTCAACAGTGCTCAAAATGGCTAGTGCTAAAGAGTTTGTACAGTCACCATCTATGGAAGTTCTAGAAACTTTTAAAAAAGATATGTTAATGTAGATAGCACAAGAGTTACAGATAGAGGTGAAAAGGTCAACACGTAAACATGAACTTAAAAGGCTTATTGTTGAACAGTTAGTTGATGAAGATGTTTTACCTGATAGTTGTTTAGAAGTGTATAAGCCTCTACCAATGGAACCTTCTGGGCAATATGAGATCAGGCGATTAGAAATTGAAAGAGAGTTAAGACTTAAAGAGCTTGAAACTCAAGCTCTAGCTCAACAACGAAAAGAAGAGCTTGAAGCTCAACAGCGGAAAGAAGAGCTTGAAGCTCAACAGCGAAAAGAAGAGCTTGAAGCTCAACAGCGAAAAGAAGAGCTTGAAGTTCAAGCTCAAAAGGAAGAGCGAGCGCTTAAACATGAAAGAGAAATGAGAGCTTTAGAACTCAATGCCCGTAGAATTGCCCATGAAGAGTCCATTGCTACCAAATTTGATTTGGGTAAAAATGTGCGACTGGTACCACCTTTTAATGAGTTGGAGGTCGATAAGAACTTTCAACACTTTGAAAGAGTAGCTCAAAATTTGAAATGGCCTATAGACCAGTGGCCTTTATTGCTACAAAGTGTTTTGAGGGGAAAGGCCCAGGAGGCATACACGGCTTTGCCAATTTCTGAATGTGTGGACTATAACTCTGTCAAAAATGCTATTTTGAAAGCATATGAGTTGGTACCAGAAGCATATCGTCAAAAATTCAGAAATTATCGTAAACAAGAAAGTCAAACTCATGTTGAATTTGCCCATGAGAAAGAAGT
Source organism: Sabellastarte sp. h YS-2021 (assembly GCA_964017235.1). Classification (NCBI taxonomy): domain Eukaryota; kingdom Metazoa; phylum Annelida; class Polychaeta; order Sabellida; family Sabellidae; genus Sabellastarte; species Sabellastarte sp. h YS-2021. Next base: position 169,091,932 of record OZ024928.1, on the reverse strand, counting down.
GTACTTTGACAGATGGTGTAATTCTAGGGAAGTAGGTACAGACTTTGAAAAACTTAGGCAAGTTATTTTGATTGAAGAGTTCAAAAGGTGTGTTCGTGATGACATTAAAACCTATCTAGATGAACAGAAAGTTGAAAATTTGGCAAAAGCAGCAGCTTATGCTGATGATTATGCGCTAACTCACAAGTCCACTTTCAACAAGAATAAGTCCTTTGGTCCTGCTAAAAGGTCGTATCCAGAAATAGGAAAGAAATCTGAAAATGTAGCTCCAGAAAAGAGTTCAGATAAGGGTCAAACTTCAAATCAGACTATGAGTAAGGATAGGAAGCCCAGATCCTTTGCTCCTGTGTGCCATTATTGTAAGAAACCTGGGCATGTTATGTCTGACTGTTGGCTCTTAAAGAAGAGAAGAGAAAAGGAGGCAACGCCCAACGCCTTTGTGTCTAGCAAGTCTAACTGGCGTTCAAATCCCAATAGAGCAGAGTCTAGTATTGGTTTAGACAAGTCTGAGATTATTAGGGAAGAGTTCAAACCTTTTGTGTCTGAAGGTTTTGTATCCTTGGAAAGTAGTTCCAGTCAGGTCCCCATTAAGATATTAAGAGACACTGGAGCTACTCAGTCCTTACTTTTAGAAGGTGTATTGCCATTGAGTGTAAGCACATCTACTGGTGAGAGTGTCATTGCTCAAGGTATTGAAGGAGGCTGTGTGAACGTTCCCTTGCATAAGGTCAAGTTAGTATCAGACTTAGTTACTGGTTCTGTTGTTGTGGGTACCAGGCCCACTTTACCCATTAAAGGGGTATCTTTGTTGTTGGGAAATGATCTTGCAGGTGGAAAGGTAGTTGCTGATCCTAAGGTTACTTCTAAGCCGATTACTTTGGTTACCACTGAGAAATTAGAAGAGGTTATTCCTGGTATTTTTCCCTCCTGTGCTGTGACTCGAGCTATGGCCAAAAAGGCCCAAGAAGAACCAAAAGATTGTAAACAATCTACAGATGTCTTAGTTGATTTGTCAGATACATTCTTGAACAACTATGACCATGATGTACAGAATTTTAGTGATACTAATCCCAAGGATAGGGTAGATTCTGAAAAACAAGACCCAATTGACTGCAAAGATGTATCGCTTTCAAAATCAAAATTGATTTCAGAGCAGGAAATGACCCTGAATTAGCTCCTTTATTCAAGTTGGTCTTGCCACCAGTAGAGCTAGATAAGGTCCCTGTAGGCTATTATGTCAGAAATGTTGTACTTATGCGAAAGTGGAGGCCACCAAATGTCCCTGCATCTGAAGAATGGTCAGTAGTACACCAGATTGTTGTACCAAAAATGTACCGAAGTGAGATACTGAAATTGGCCCATGAGTCTCCAATGGGTGGCCATTTAGGCATCAACAAAACTTACAGCAAAATAACCAAACATTTTTATTGGCCTCAAATTCGGCACTGTGTGGCAGAATTTTGCAAGACTTGTCACATTTGTCAAATGGTAGGAAAGCCAAACCAAAAAATTCCTGTAGCTCCTCTCAAACCCATTCCAGCGTTTCAGGAACCATTTAGCAAAGTGATAATTGACTGTGTAGGTCCCTTACCAAAAACTAAATCCAGAAACCAATATCTTTTGACAATTATGTGTGCTTCAACCAGATTTCCCGAAGCCATACCTTTGACCAACATAACAGCTCCCAAAATCTCAAAAGCTCTGGTTAATTTCTTTACTCTAGTTGGCTTACCAAAAGAAATCCAGTCAGATCAAGGGTCAAATTTCATGTCAGGACTATTTCAACAGGTTGTATTTCAGTTAGGTGCCAAACAGATCAAATCTAGTGCTTATCACCCAGAATCCCAAGGTGCACTTGAAAGGTTCCATTCCACTTTGAAGAATATGATTAAGACATATTGTTTAGACAATGAAAAAGATTGGGATGAAGGCATCAGCTTATTATTGTTTGCAGTTAGAGAGTCTGTTCAAGAGTCTTTAGGCTTTAGTCCCTTCGAGTTGGTCTTTGGCCATTCAGTCCGTGGTCCTCTCAAGCTGTTGAAGGAAAATTGGTTATCTGAGAACACCGAGAGCCTAAATCTGCTAGATTATGTTTCAAAGTTCAGAGATAAGTTGAAGAAGGCTTGTGAGCTGGCGCAACAAAACTTGAAAACTTCTCAGTCAAAAATGAAGATGCTTTTTGACAAGAAATTACAAAATCGTATCTTCAATCCTGGAGGCAAGGCTTCAGTGTCATCACCTGGCCAAATGAATAAACTACAGGCCAGAGATCTAGGGTCATACCCAGTAGCAAGGAGAGTAGAAACTCTCCAAAAGACCATTAAAAACTGTGATAACAGACATTCAAACCAAATGTGGGAAATAACTATGGTAAAGCTATACTTCAAAAGAGGTATAACATAGCTTATGATGGCTATTAATAGAAACACTGTTAAAGATAGGAATTCAGTGTATAAACAGGACTTTGAAAAAGTAACATATGGCGTCCGCATGGATACGCCCTGTCCAGAAGCTGTATTTAAATTGTAATTTATATACCTGTAATTAGTAAGTTTAAAAAGGTTATACATGGTACTAATTTTACTTTTGTATTTAGACAAAAATGTTTTGTAAAATGTTATTACCTGTGTTTGTATACATCATGAAAATCTCTTGTAAAATTTTGTAATCCCTTGGCTTCCAAAATTTTTCTTTAAGGGGGGAGGTGTTACATATATTGGACACTATATTAGTACATTGTATATTACATATATTAGGCACTATATTAGTGCATTGTTTAATTTACGCTTTATGTTTATACATTGTCATAAAAGATAATTGTGTTGTTGGTTCTTTTTGTGTGTTAACATTTAAAGTAAGGGAGTTATTGATTTTTGTGTTTTAGTGTTTATTGATTTGTTCACAGACTGGGGGAAATCCCCCCCTCAGTGGTTATGATAGATTTGGGGAAACCCAATTGCCAGTAGTTTCTAGAACTTCCTCCTTTGGCCTAGATGGCTCAAGCTTTTCTGAGTTGGTTCTGTACAATTCCAGAGAAATCTGTGAATGTATATAAGGAATGTACATCTGACCACAAGTGAACTTTGTATTCGCTGGCTATAAGGAGAGCTATTGTGTTTTGGAATATAATATAACTTGTGTTGCTGTGAACTTTTACTGGAGTGAACTAGATACATTGTCTGGACAGATTTATTGCACTTTGGATATTTTTGGATATTGTACAGTTATATAACAGATAGTGGATTTACTGCATTTTGGACATTGTCCATATCTTGGAGCGGACAGTACAATTGTGTTAACTCTCTAAAAATCTCCAGACAGACCTTCTGTGTGACTGGATATATAAAGGATAGCAGGACAAGCACCTTTTGTGTTGTTGAGTGTGGGACAGGTCACAGAATATAGACATCTGTGTGCGAGTGAACGCTGGACAGATCACGGGACAGACCACAGGACATTGGACAGATCACAGAATATACCACAGGACGGATTACAGAACAGATTGCGGGATACGGCGGATAAACTTATTCTTAATCTCAGTGGTCAGGTCAGCTAGATCTTGTTATTGTATTAGTGTGCTTAGTTAAGGGCATACCAGTTGACTGTAATCATTATTGTTAATCGCCAAATAAATTTGTTAAGCTTTTTTTTTTTTTTTTCTGTTACAACTTAAAGACAACCGGTAATTGCTACCGTGCTTGCCCGTGACCGTAACAGTTGCAGCGGATGTGCCCCCCCCCTTTTCTTTCCCAGGATGATTGGTCTGGGGGGGGAAGGGTCTATGACTTGTGCCACTATTACTGGTCCCAGATACATATTGTTGTCATTGTCTGACCAAGTAAAGTCTTTTAGGTAAAAATTTGTAAATGTGTTGTGAGCTTTCCAGTGACACGCTTGCATGATTTGGTCCAGCGATACCCCACAGTAAAAGGCCTTAGAGGCTGCGAAGGCCCTAATGTTATGCGCTTTGACTTTGACCAGGTCCACGGCTTGTTGGTCTGCTTGTTTATAACAAAGTAGAATAGTTTGTTTTAGCCAGGAAGAGTGTAGCGGGTCTAATGTCTGAGGTATGTCCTTTCTTAAAGGAGATGAAGAGAAGGGATCGAGACCCTCTTAGGTCTTTGGTTCGATCCAAATAGTATCTCAGGGTCTGTACCGGTCGCAAGGTCCTGTCTTCCAGCAATCAGTCCCACATGGTAAGCTATTGTAGCGCAATAAAATGTAAGATTTAGGAAGTTGACACTTGGTGTGCACTTTGGATAGAAGGTGTAGGTGTGCAACGTCATGGTCTGACCTTGATTTGACCTTTGATCTTACTGCAGTAACCTCGAGTTTGAAAATCTTCTCCGAACTATATCTTGGATACTGTAAGGTGTAGGAAGTTGATACTTGGTAAGGACATTGGTTAGGGCTTGTAGTTGTACAACATCATGGTGTGACCTTGATTTGAATTTTGACATTGCCGCAGTGACCTTGAGTTTGAAAATCTTGTCCGGACTATATCTCACAAACCATCAGTTGCAGACAGTTAATACTTGGTAGGGGCACTGGTTGGGGGTTGTAGGTGTGCAACGTCATGGTGTGACCTTGATTTGACCTTTGACCTTGCCGAAGTGACCTTGACCTACAAAGTCTTATATAGGCTATATCTTGGCAACCATAAGGTGTAGGAAGTTGATGCTTAGTAGGAACATTGGTTGGGGGTTGTAGGAGCTCAACATCATGGTGTGACCTTGATTTGACCTTGCCATAGTGACCTTGACCTTTAAAATTTTGTCCGGCAATATCTCTGAACCCGTAGGGTGTAGGAAGTTGACATTGGTTACAAGAAGGAATGTAGCTTTTCTAACACAATTTGTTTATTTTATCACTAATTGAGCAACATGGTACTTAAAGCTGGTACCTTTACCTAGCCTAAAATTTAAATTGCAAAAAAAATCCAGCCTTTTCACTTGGCAGTTGTAAAGCTACTAGCTTTGTGAGGCATATTATTGTTTGGAAATTTCAAATCTTTCTCCAGAGATGCAGTACAAAATGATTGCATGTGGCGGTTCTATGTAGAAATTTAAGATGGCCGCTAAAAATGGCAGGAAAACGATTTTTGGGAAAACTCACCAGGAGAGTCTCCATAAAACCTACAGGTAAGAAATTTTGTAAAAATCACTCCATCTTGCACCATTTTTGAGATAAATGCAATTTGCGTTTTATGCAGAAATTCTATATGGCCGCCAAAAAAAATGGCGGGAAAGCAATTTTTGCGAAAAGTCACCAGTAAATTCTGTTGATATATCCTGTGTGTCAAAAATTTTGTCAAAATTTCTCTATCTCTCACCGTTTCTGAGATAAATGGGTTTTCACGTTTTTCACAGAAAATCAATGTGGCCGCCAAAATGGTGGGAAAGCGATTTTTTTGCAAAAAAGTCGCCAGTGGACTCTGCAGATACCATGCGTGTCTAATTTTTTTCTCGAACCATTTCCGCGAGAAAAATTGTGTTTCACGTAGAAATTCAAGATGGCCACCAAAAATGGCGGGAAAGCGATTTTTTGGAAAAGTCACCAGTATACTCTACAGATACCCACCCTGTGGGTCAAACTTTCGTCGAAATCACTCTATCACGCACCATTTCTGAGATAAATGTGTTTTTCCCTTTACGCAGAAATTCAAGATGGCCACCAAAAATGGCGGGAAAGCGATTTTTTGGAAAAGTCACCAGTATACTCTACAGATACCCACCCTGTGGGTCAAACTTTCGTCGAAATCACTCTATCACGCACCATTTCTGAGATAAATGTGTTTTTCCCTTTACGCAGAAATTCAAGATGGCAACCAAAAATGGCGGGTGAGCGATTTTTGCGAAAAATGTTCAGTAGACCCTGCAGGTACCCCGTGGGTCAAAAATTTTGTCGAAATTGCTGTCTCGAACTGTTTCTGAGATATATGCATTTTTGTGTTTTATGCAGAATTTCAAGATGACCGCCAAAAATGGCGGGAGAGCGATTTTTGGGAAGACTCCCCAGTACACAAATTTCGTTGAAATGGCTGTCTCGCAATGTTTTTGCGAGATGTGTTTTTGCGTTTACGCAGAAATTCAAGATGGCTGCCAAAAATGGTGGGGAAAACAATTTTTGGGAAGACTTGCCAGTAGATTCTGCATATACCCTGTGGGTCAAAAATTTCGTCGAAATCGCTCTACAAGAGGGGACAGCATTTTGAAGTGGACAGCGTGGTCTTTAGCTTTTATTATTGTTTGCAAAGTGTTTAACAGTCTTTGTAACTTTTTGGGGAATAGTATAAAATAATTGGCGAAATGCTGTCCACTTTTCAGCAGCCGTAATCTTATTGCCACAAGACAGGTTCTACGGATGTATTTGCACTTCCCAGATAGCATTCCACCGTCGGACCGACGTTGGGCCAACGTCGGCACATCCGTCGGTCCGACGTTGGCTGCCGACGTTGGGCCAACGGCATTTTGACCAACTGTTGTAGTGTGAATTTTTAATGAGAATATTATTTTTATGTGTAAAATTGTTAAATGGTTAGTTAAAATTTGTGGGCTCACTGAAATATGATTTTTAGACATACCATAATAAATATTTTTTTCTAAGTTACCCCAAATCCCCTATTATTGCTCGCCGCCATCTTGAAAAAAATTCGCCGTTGCCCCAACGTTGGCAAAATATAGACATCTAACCTGAGTGTTGGTTGGCAAGCCAACGTCGGCCCAACATCGGCAAAATATAGAGACATCTAACCAGAGTGTTGGTTGGCAAGCCAACGTCGGCAAAATCTGCCGACCATGCGACTAATAGCCAACGTCGGTCCGACGGCGGAATGCTATCTGGGTTATCACAAAATATATTTTATGATGCTATCATTTTACAGTTTGAGGAACCTCTTTTCATTCTGATAACTTGTACAAAACCACACTGCATATTTGTTCTCAAGAAACTGCATTTTGGTGTTATGGGCGAAATGCTGTCCCCCTCTTGTATCTCACACCATTTCAGAGATATTAAGAATTTTTCATTTTCAGGGAGGAAAAATTGTGCCGTTTAGTTAATCGTTAATAAGTCAGCCATTTTGTATTTGATCACTTCCAAAAGTTAATGATTTCCAGACATCCATATAACGAACCCACTTGCCAAATTTCATGTGAATAGGTGAAGCGCTTTTTAAGTTATCATCCAGACAAGCACACCCCTTTCAAAAACATGTTTTTGGTCATGTGACTTCTCTGATTATTTGAAATGTCAGAATTTTTTCTTCGGCTACTGCATACATGTGCCAAATTTGAAAAGAATCCGCCCAGTGGTTGCCAAGCTATACGCAATAGAAAATGCGGGAGCCGGCAGACCCATTCTCTCTCCCCTCTCCCCTAAATACAAAATACTTAATTCCAATTCCTGGGATGGGGGCATAGACTTAGTGCAAGATCCATCATTCTCTGAGAATATTTCAGAGTAAACCCAGACTGTTATAAAATGCACTCATTCGTTGTCTCGAAAAAGACTTGTCTACTGTATATGGGCCAAGTGTAAGATTTATAGCAATATGCAATTGTGTCAGGTAAAGGATTTGATTGGACCAGTCAGTCGTTTGTTGTGTGGGATATTTAAGTTCATATTTTGAGTCGCACAGCTATAAATTGTTTTTGGAAGAAAAGGGCGGCACTTAAAAGGACAAATATATGTAAATGTCCTTAGGTCAGAGGTAAGAAGCAGTAGCAGGTAGAACCAGCTGAACCATGATGAATATTTCTGTTTACTTATTGTACTGAATTCTCCATTGAGGGGAAGGAATTGTACCTGCAAACAGATTAGATTAGATTAGATGTCAATGAAAACTGTCTGCAAGCAACATGACATTTCAGTTGCCCAATAGAAAAACCCAGAATAGCTTACTGAGGTATATGGTTGATATAATGGATACATAATCATATATTTACTATATGGACATTACACTAAACATTTTATATTAACAAGAAATGCAAGTAATGTACAAATAACATCTAGCCATTAAGGTGTATAAGTTCATTTTCTTTCTTTAAAATATATAATAATATGTTCACAATTATGCATTAGTTTACTGTGTTGAACAACCTTAGCTCCTGTTCAGAAAGAATCTTGTAAAACCCCACATTGAAAACAAAAATTTCACAAATTAAAAAAAAGAAACAAACTGCAGACTAAACATGTATACATACATAAGTCACACCTACATTAAAAATACTGCATTTTAACCTATTGGAGACAAAGAGATTTTCTTTTTTAATTACTTATTTAGCACCTTGCCATACAAGTCAGCATGTACAGCTGCTTTACACTTCAAATGTGTTTCAATAACTGCCAATTAAGGACTCTTGCTTTTTTTATATTTCACAGCTATATACATATTTCTTTATATAAAAAACAAAAATTCAGTTTATTCAAATAACAAAATTTTGATTTTCCTCCCCATAACCAGGAAATTATAGCAGTTCCAGTAAAAAAGTTTAATGAGACATGCCTCATTGTATTCATCAATAAATTTAAACAACACATAGTTGTAATAAAGCAACTCCAATACAACTCTTCAATATCTTGTATGCTCTGATTAAAAAACTATGAATTTTTTGAGGCCGACTTGTTCATTTTATATCAACAGTTTTTCATTCAATGTCATCAGTTTTATGAAGTTATCTTCTGGTTAAAATAAACAGTTTCACAGACATCATTTCAAACCAACTATCTGAAAAAGAAAATGTGACCATACAACTTTGGCAAAATTAGTTCAACCCTGTGTTCCGCTATTTTCAGAAGTTTGCATTATTCCTATGCATCGGAGAACCGATGCAAATCTGTATCCACCGGAAAGACAACTCACCTAAGCCAGTGAACCATCGTTTGAACTTGAAGGAGGGGCCAAAGGTCAAATCTGACATCAGAAGATTCCCAGCCCACAATATATCTTGCAAGTTGGTTTCACAATGCAAACCTCTAGGACCAATAATAAGCAAGTTATAAGCACTTTTAAGTTTGGCTATCCATGTATGACCTTGAAGGAGGGACCCAAGGTCAAATCCGACCACACCAAAAGATTCCCAGTCCATGATTTTATACAGGATGGTTTACCATCCCAAACCTCTTGGACCAATAATAAGCGAGTTATAAGCACTTTTAAGTTTGGCTATCCTCATTTGACCTTGAAGAAGGGGTCCAAGATCAAATCCAACCACACCAGAAGATTCCCAGTCCATGATTTCCTATAGGTTCGTTTACCATCCCAAACCTCTAGGACCAATAATAAGCGAGTTATAACCACTTTTAAGTTTGGCTATCCTCGTATGACCTTAAAGGAGGGGTCCAAGGTCAAATCCGACCACACCAGAAGATTCCCAACCCATGATTTGCTATAGGTTGGTTTACCATCCCAAACCTACAGGACCAATATTAAGTGAGTTATTAGCACTTTTAACTTTGGCTATCCTCGTTTGACCTTGAAGAAGGGGTCCAAGGTCAAATCCAACCACACCAGAAGATTCCCAGCCCATGATTTCCTATAGGTTGGTTTACCATCCCAAACCTCTAGGACAAATAATAAGTGAGTTATAAGCACTTTTAAGTTTGGCTATCCTCGTTTGACCTTGAAGGAGGGGTCCAAGGTCAAATCTGACCACATCAACAGATTCGCAGCACATGATTTCCTATAGGTTGGTTTCACATTGCAAACTTCTAGGATCAATAATAAGTTGCTATGTGGGTTACTTTGGCACTCCGTGGATGACCTTGAATTAAGAGCTTCCCCCGTCACATCTGTGTCTCCTTGGTACGACCTGGCTATGTCCCTTGATTAACGCTAACTTCCTTGCTTTATGTTTAGATGCGCCTTAGAGTCCATCAGTGATGGAGATTAAGTGCTATAAAAGTCCACATTAGATTCGATTCGATTAGAGCTTCAAGGTCAAATGTCTGCAAGGTTGTAGGGGACATATATATCTGCTATACAGATCACCTATGAAGACATTCAAACTTATACCTATGAGAAACAGCCAGTAGAAAAATGTACATAATCTTGTTTTTCAGAATGAGGGTAATTTCCTTCTCAGAGAAGCTTACCCCCCAATGACGATATCCTGCTAATTTGGTGAACCTAGCTGGTGTAGTTTTCCTCTTAGAGCGTTAACGCCGAAAATCTCTCTATGCGCAGTGGTGGCATAGCGAACTCTAAACCAAAGTATCCACCGGATGCCTCCGGTGGATACAATTATACTTGACATTTATACACAAATATATATAAAATAAAATATAAGGACATATTTTAAATGCTTATATTTGAAAAGTGTATATTGTAAAGTGCTTCAATTACTTTTGGTTTTCTTACACAAGTGTATATAAACATTTATTTTATTTATAATTATACAACCATTATAGACAGAAAATATAAGTACAAAATATGGCATCAAAATTTTACATTATTATTAAACATTCTTATTCTGGGAATTACTTTTTTTCTCGGAATTTTCTTGAAGCAGATACATTTTTTAAAAAGTCCCAGAAGAAAGATTCTAATAATTTCTTAATTTTGAAAATTCCGGACTAAAAAAATAGCTACACTATACTGTGGTATAGAGAGAAACTAAGAAGTTTAGTCTAGTATTTTGTTGTCCAGCAGCAGTAAAATACACTTTTCTCGACAAACCATCAGTAAAAATGGACTATGAATCAATTTTAATACAAAAATGTTCTTTTAAAATTAATGTTTACCCAGTTCGATCCAAACATCACTACATACTTGTATACAAATTAGTACAGAAGATGAAGTAGGCATTTGTAAATAACTTCAAAACAATTGTTTTAGCAACCTTGCCAATGCTGCAGCATTGTAGAAGTTATCTTAAATTAGTGGGATAAGTGAAATATTTTTCTTCTCACATTTTAAGCTCTTTTCCTCTCCTCTACAATTAACACAGTCTGTATAAATCATGTAGAAGAAAACAAATTTCTTTATTTGAATATAAATTCAAACTCCAGGCTCGACTTGGCAGCCCTTTTGAAGACATCCTGTTGATCAGTGGGATAGGTTTGTGCTCTCTCATAACAAACCTGAGTCATCTTGTAGACGTGTTCATCCTTCTCACTATTGATCGCATTTCGTATGATTTCCTCCCAAGACTCCTTCACTGGATCTGTCAGATAGCTGGTCACCATCTTGGGTGTCTGCTCAACAACATACACACTAAACAAAACATAAACAAACTCTTGTATACAACTGATCAAGATCTTGAGGTCTACCTCTTCCATGGCTGATAAGGCCTGTTTCAGGCTCCAAGCTCCTGTTACACCATGCAGAAGGAAGAAATCATTCCTTCTCTCTGAAGCGGTGTACACGGTGATTGCATTGTCAATGACCCAATCACACAGTTTCATTACATCTGAGAAAGAAACTTCAGATATCTTGAACCACTTTGGCAACTGGATCTTATCCACATAGCTGACCAATTGATTGCTTCGTGAGTAAGCAAGGATGGCTAATTTCTTTTGAAAATTACCTGGTCTCCAATTCGGTGGCAGATATTTGGTCTGCTCTTTATCATTCAGGTCAAAACTTTTCAGTTTTTCATCCTTGCCAATTTCTACTAAAACATCTAGGACATCAGTGGTTCCCTGGCCAAAAGTACTGTCTACTGGTATGGGAAATCTGCTGTAGGAGTGATGGAGGTAAGCTATTCCTTCTATAACTATCTCTGGACATTTCGCATTGTAGCCATAACCAGCTTGAATCAATGCATGCAGGGCAGAGCCGCTCATACCATCAAACATACGGGTCATGTGTCTTGAAATGAAAATCTCCATTGACCCCTGGGACTCGCCTTCAAAATCTTTCTTGTAATGCTTCAGTAAAGGAAAATAAGCAACCCTCTTTCCAAGTATGCTTTCATAGTCAAAGTTCTCCTCACTTTGATTGTCTGGCAAGGCTACTTCCTCTGGATTATCTTCTGGTTTTTCCAGCCTTTTTCTATACCACGTGACAAACTGATCTACCCTTTCTTTTGAGGCTCTTAATCTGGCAAGTGCTACTATTCCCTGTGATACGTGGTTTGACAGAAACCCCTCATATTCAATCGCGAAGCACTTTGTTGAATATCTCTCCAAAATCTCTCGCAATTCAGATTCATCCATTTTTTATGTTTGACAAAGTCGAATTTTGAAAATTTAATACAAATTCTTTTCAGTGTTCCTTTTTGGAGTTAAGATCACCTAAAATAAAAGAAAAAAAAGCTTTCATGATCAAACAAGAAATGCATTCTTCAATCTATTTATTATTGGACATACATTACATACACTTGATATTTTAATTTAAATAGTCCATAACTTTATATTCTAATAAAACATACTCGGTATAAGATACTAATAACACGATCATGGGCACTTCCATGGATGATTATGGTATTCGGGAAAATATATATGTACATATTTATTACATGCACTTTTACCATTAATTATCATTAATGGTAAATTTTCATGGTGAGTAATACTGTCAATCTTCAACACTGAGTTAACATACATTTTAAAATGTTTGTGAGTTTATCACTATTAAACAAACTACATGTATACATCCTAACAGAAAGTCCCATCCATCACAATTTCAATTCCTGACATCGCAAACTCCAACTGGACGTTTTCTCTAATCCTGTTATCTAATTACAAAATTGCTCTCAGGTACGAATTTGAAGTTAGATTTGACTTTCTGACTATCCAGCATCAGAAAGTCCAATTCTGTTCTTCCTTATTTTGAGATTGCTCTGAAGTTCTGATATCAAGATTTGAAGTTCTGTTAGATTGGAGTATCTGATATCTATATGTGAAACCTATATAGTTTTTGTGTGTTTTAAGGTTTATTTACAAAATTTTTAGTTTTTCTTTGAATTTAGTGATAATTTTTTCTGGAAAAAATGTATTCTAAATCTAATTGGACTTTTATAGCGTTTAATCTCCCCTATTCAAAGGGGACTCTAAGGTGCAACAAAACAAACACAGTCAACCAATTTCAATATCCAGGGACAGAAAAGAGTCCAAGCACCACGGAGAACGCCTGGGGTAAGTAAGACTAAGGAGGGTATGCCTTGGTGTAAAGGTAGGTTTTGAGGCGTTTTCTGAAGTAGGCAAGAGAGGGGGACGCACAAATATCCTCAGGAAGAGCATTCCAAACAGTGGGAGCATCAAAAGCAAAACTATAACCAAACTGTTTGACGGATTTATGGGCTGAGGGTTGAAACTTGGGAACGACAAGGAAATTACCACCACTCTGACGGCGCCTGGTACTGTAGGAACTGCTGTAGGATGAGACATATATATGTGACACTCCCATATTTATTTGGATATTAATATGCATACAGGGGGGGGGGGGGGGGGGGGGCAGCGATTCGCAGGGGATAGCGATTAGCCAGTTTCTATTGTACCTCATTTAAAACTAATATCTGTGTTGATACTGAAAGAGCATTATAGCATAGAAAAGTGTGCAACATGTCTTGATACTTTTCTAAGATTATAGAACGGGCAGCATGCAGGATTATAAAGATGAATAAAAAAGTTTATATGTCAGTGAGAAATATATGCCCAACAAACTGTATCTGACTGATGCAAAGAGCTGTATGTTCTCTAAACTGTGTCTGGGGTCAATATAAATACTATTTATAACTTCATCATATGCTAGAATACAATGAGAAGAATTGATCTTTAGCTTTAACTATTATTGCTTGCAAAGTGTTTAACAGTTTTTGTAACTTTTTTGGAAACAGTATAAAATAATTGGTGAAATGCTGTCCACTTTCCAACAGCTCTAATCTTATTGCCATGGTACAAGTTCTATATATATGGTTGTATTTGTACTTATCACAAAATATATTTTATGATGCTACTATCATTTTACAGTTTGAGGAACCTCGATTTTTCATTCTGATAACTTTTATAAAACTACACTGCACATTTGCTCTCAAGAAACTTCATTTTGCTGTTTTTATGGGTGAATCGCTGCCCCCCCCCCCCCCCCCCCCCCCTGTACAATAAGCTACATTTTTATCTTCCTTAACAACAACAACAACAACAACAACAACAACAAATCAAGCAAGGAACCATAATCTCTTGTGGGTGCTGTAAATTTTGCCATTCACTTATTAGTGATGGGCATGTTGAATTAATTAGTGTTTGAAATTTTACAAAACTTTATATTTCCCATCTTATATTGCTCCAAGATGCCCATTGTACTTCACAATGTCCAGGCCGTGGAAACACTTTAATTACTGGCGTAATATAGTTTTACGGCGGAGGTATAGAGTCTCTAAGTGCTCTTGTTTACTGTAAATTAAGTTTATCCAATATGTGATGCATACAGTACTGCACAGTAGAGAACATTTACCTCTCATTATAGTTTCTGCTCTCCCACGTAAACAGAAAGATGTAATCGAGTATTTAAACACAAACCGAGACCACATTACTGCCACAATTGTTAACAAACAATTGGCACTAACTTACCTTCATCTGCACTTCAACACAAAAAGGTGTGGCTCCAGCACTTCCTGTTTACTACTTGAGTACTATAGGTAACCTCGCGCAAGTTTATCTAATATTGTTTTAATCGGAAATAAATCAGTTATAGTAACAGTGATTTTAGAGTCAAATTGCTGGCAAAGAAGTACTGAGTAAACATGCAGGTTGTGGCTTTTGCAAAATTCCAGTACACACCAAAAATACAAACTAGGCTGTGTCAATAAACAAATGTATTGATTTTATGGTTGTGCAAGTCAGAGGGTAAGATACAGTACTGAACTTTGGTCCCTGAAATTTACCGCGAAATTTAAATGCTATATGCTCTTCTCATTATTATTTTGATGAACACATATTGTCTATTCCATATTGTACAGAGTTGTAAACTTTACTTGTTTGTACTTCCTGGTTCCTTGGATTGTAAATATTTTTGTTTTATCTTGATTTTTGAAGTCTCTTGTATTTCAGATATACACGAGGACATGATGGATTTTAATTGTTATTGGAAGCGATGTTCCTTGACCAGTACAACAATATATGTCTGCATACATTGATATTTTTACTCTTGATAAATTAGTTACTTTCTTAAACATATGGAGAAGTCTTCAGGGAACCCCATCATCATTTTACATTTGAACAATCACGAATGGTGACCCATAGGGTTTTCGTGGAAACGAAAAATTAACCATGATCTTTGACAATGTTTCAGATTAATTTCAACTGTTTAAATCCAGATTAAATTGGTATTTAAAAAAATGTTGGTGAGCATTTAAGCTTGACATTAAATCGTAAATTTTTATTGCTTAAAATTATATGCATGTGGGAGCACAGGAGGAGACAGCATTTTGCAGTGGACAACGTTTCACCAATTTCTATTGTAGTCATTTAAAACTAACATCTACTGTGATACTGAAGTAACTAAATAGCATAGAAAAATGTGCAAAATGTCTTGATACTTTTCTAAGATTTTAGAACTGATTGTATGCAGGATTATAAAGATTAATAAAAAAACTTTATATGTCAGTGAAAAATATGCATAAATAAACTGCATCTGACTGATGCAAAGAGCTGTATGTTCTCTAACCTGTGCCTAGGGTCAATATAAATACTATTTATAACTTCATCATGTGCTAGGATACAAAGAGAAGAATCGTTCTTCAGCTTTTATTATTGTATGCAAATGTTAAACAGTCTTTGTAACTTTTTGGGAACAGTTTAAAATAATTGGTGAAATGCCGCATGTCCACTTTTCAACAACCCTTATTTTATTGCCATAGGACAAGTTCTATGAATGTATTTGCACTTATCACAAAATATATTTTAGGATGCTACTATCATTTTACAGGTTGAGGAACCTCTTTTCATTCTGATAACTTTTATAAAACCATACTGCATATTTGTTCTCAAGAAACTGCATTTTGGTGTTTTTATGGGGGAAATCCTGTCCCCCTTGTATTTACATAGGTGTTTCATGGTTCACGTGATCATGGAGTAATTAACTCATGCTTCTCTGTGGAATAAAAGATTTTATGACTAATAATAACAATGGAAACATTTTGTAAAGTGCCACATTGATAAAACCATCTCCTACAGTGCTGATGTCCAAACAAATGTGGATTATCCAGGCCAAAGTCATCATCAGAATAGCAAGCATCAACAAGGAGATGGCTTTAAGGGGGGAAATGCTTTTTCTAAAGAGGTATGTCTTAAGCCTCTCTTACACCCTATCATACTTCGATGTATACCCTGGTTACAGCCAGTGATTGGAAGCGATCATTTCTATTTGGGTGGGGCCTTTCGGTGTAACTAAAATCATGAACAAAGTAATCCTATGGGGAAGCATGATCACTTCGCTCATGATTTCAAGTGACTGTGATTGTTCCCCACTCGAATAGCCCTTAGTAGAAGATATGGTATTTTGTTTTTAATGAGAGAAATAACTAAATAACTTTTATTTAGGATGACAAGTAGTGAGGTTAATTAATTAAAGTTAATGAACTTGTATACCAAAAGGTTGTGTTTGAACTAGATTCTGTTTATGGGGAGCCAGTGTAGTTTCTGCAACTATAAAGAGATATGAAAGAACTTTCTTAGCCTGAAAACAGTATGGCATAGGGTGTTCTGTAATTTTTGTAGCTTATGTATGTGTGCTTGGCGACATCATGGTATAGTGAATTGCAGTAATCCAGTCTACAATTCACAAGTGCATTCATCACTTCAACAGCAGTATTGAAATCCAGATACCAAGTATTTTAGCATCAAATGCTAGGGTCTTGACAAATTAGAGTAATAGAAATTAATTATTTGATTTCTATGAGTTAGATTCAGCGATGACATTGGTTTGGGTCATAAAATATAGTCAGTGGCAGCATTCCTGAGGTCTGTAAAATGCATATATTTTTCTTTCTTAATGACAAGCAAGCTATTTACTATTTTTAGAATATTATCTCATGTACATATCTCCTGGTATCATATTTTAACAGGTGTCTTTTCATGTGCATATGCATATAGTTTAGAGAAATTAATGCCACCAAAATTGCCATACTATTCATAGTTTAGCCACATATATCTGCAGAAACATTGTATAAAGATGAATAGCTTCAATATAATGTAATGTGTATTTATACTCGGCACAATATCTCCATTTACTACAGGACTCAAAGCGCTATTACACCTATCTGACTGCACAGGTACAGCCCCAACTCACAAGTAACTTACATTCCCTTAACTGGAAGATAGAGGCTCAAGGATGACCGTTTATCAATGTCCTTGAAGTTCTTTAGCCTGCCACTAGGGATAGGACCCAATGACAGGAGACCACCATTTTAAGTGGTCATCCAAGCCACTATGTATCTACCTGTACCTGGGTTTGAACCCATGTCCTCTGGGTTTCTAGACAAGTGTGCTACCCTCTAGGCCACAGTGGCAAACTAACTAAAGTCTTGTGATGGTACAGAGATAGTGACTCAGCTGTCCCATATGATGTGGTATGTGGGCTTGTATGGACATCATTCTTATTTATTTCAAATATGCTGACTCCTCAATTTTTGTGTTGTGTGTGTATATATAGTAGCATGAATAAAATAGATTCTAGATTTGTTTTCAGCCAAATGGTTCTTTCTGTTAAAAGTAAGCAATATCATTTCCGAATAATGAGTTTCTGCATCTTAAAATACACAAGTCCGAGGAATAAATGCCATTTAGAATTAAAAATAATAAAATAATTACTTTTGTCTCTCACTCGGTGTAATTTCAAAGCACTTATCTGGTGTCATGAGGTTTCACTCCAGGGAGGTTTCAATCTAAAGAGGTTTCGCTCCATGATTTAGAAGTTTTTGTTCCAAAGATGAACGTTTTCAGCACTGATTTTTCGGGATATGGTCATGACCAACAACTTGTACCCAAGATTTTTTTTAATATTGCTAGGAAACCCCACAGACTTCTGTCTTCTCACGGTTTTTTAATTTGTAAATTTGATTTTATAATAATTCTAGGAACCCCCCCCCCCCCCCCCGGAATTCCATGACTTCATGTTTTCTAATTTGCCTGTTTTATTTCATAATATTGCTAGGAAATCCCCACGGAAGTAAGAGAATTTGAAGTATTTGATCTTTAAATAAGCAGGCTTCAAACAAGATTTTAATATAAAATATTAGAAATACTTCAAATTCACGCACTTGTACAACTCATTAATATTCATGTATGCATATTAACTATAAGGTCACAGATTTCCAAGGGCTTTCCTGAGAATAGAAATGCTGCTTGAAGATGACGTACATAACATAAAACGTCAATTTATTTGAAGATCAAATACCCAAACAGAGAAATATATGGAGCGAAACCTCCCACATAATGGAGCGAAACCTCCGTGGAGCGAAACCTCTTGAATTCGTTTATCTACGGTGAAAGAATTTGGAATACCTTGTATTTTCAGTTAACGTACGGTCGTGTTGTGACAAGTGGGTTTTAATTAAATTTCACACGAAGTATGTCTACAAAGATAGGAAAGGTGAGGGAAAATTTCCAACCAATTGCTGTGTTATTGTGTGCCGTTTCTATTTCTGAAATATATTTTAGGCTTTTGTCATATTTGAATTTTTAGAGAGCGAAAATAGGGGTTCAACCGGGATCGATGTGCTGGCACAGTGGCATAGTGCACTACTAGGCGTATTTCACAACCATAATCTATCGAACCTAGATTCGTCAGATCAAGGGATTTGCTTGTGTTATGAGGGGAATCCGAATCTAGATTATGAATCCGTTGAGGTAGATCAACGGATTTAGATTCATTTGATTACCCGGCCATAACTCTTTGTAAAATAAAGGCGACAAAATGTGGCAGCAAATTTTAAGATTTTGAACATTTTTGTGATATTTATGTTGGTCCATATTCTTTTGTTATTTTGAAATCACGTTTGGAGAAAATCGTATTTCGCAAATCTAGTGGTGGTGGACCAATTCACGCCCGTGTACCTGTTCACGCCCACCCCTAAATTTATCCAAAACCAGCACAATTACACAATAAATTACCTATGTATATGATCAATTTGATAATTACCTATGATGTGGTAAACATCTTTTCCATGAAAAAGTTCAAATCTTTGAGAAAATTGAGGGTGGGCGTGAATAGGTACATGGGCGTGCATTGGTCCACCACCACTAGCTAATCCATAGACCGAGTTTCTGTCCCGTCGCCAATTGTTTTTGAAAAGCTGATGGACACAATGGCGAGGGACAGAGCTCACATGTACCTGTTTTCTGTTTACACTAAACTGCTTTTACAAACCAGGAATTTCTTTTTTGCAGATAGCAGTGCACTGTTAAAGGTTTGTTTACATTTTAAAAATAGGTTGAACCATACACATACCAGTATGATAGGCATTAAATATTAGTGAACGGCACATATACATAGCTCAAAGAATGTGAATAACACTTTATACTTGAGAAATTATGTGTACAAATATGTCGTTCAAAATTTACACAGAAAACAGGTACATGTGAGCTCTGTCCCTCGCCATTGTGTCCATCAGTATATCAATAGCAATGGGCGACGGGACAGAAACTCGGTCTAGCTAATCCAAAGAATCCAAATCTGAATCTGGATTCAACAGATTAAACGGATGGTTGTGAAATACGCCTACTGTTCAGCTAAAGTTGCATTCTACCAGTGAACGCCCATGCTGTGATTAATATTTTGAATTTAAATTAAATTGATGGCTTTGTATTAAGTTCTGCTATGACCAAACTTAGGTAGTTAACGCTCGACGATAGGAGAGGGTTATTGTGATCAGTTTGTTTCTGTCTGTCTGACTGTGCACCGTTTCGCCCTTATAACTCAAAAACTATAACACCAATCAAGCTGAGATTTGGTGGGCAGGTATTTCATGGGGTACAGATGGATTTTTCCAAATTTGGTGTAATTTGTTTGAAAATTAAAGCCAGGAGAGAGTTTTTCTTATTTTGAATTGGGCTTTTACAGTGAAATATGCTTCTCCAATCAATCAATAATCCACACACAATCAGCTTTGCTTCCCCCAATGCTTTATTAATGTGTGTATGTGTGTGTTGCTATGCTTGGTCACACGTGAAAAATCAATATCATGACAGGATTTCTTCCTCATGAATTTTTGTGCAAAAAGAATTCCTCTGTAGCTATGAGTGTAATGTGAAGAACTTGTAATCCCATGTTTGGGGTTCAATACCACTCACCATTTTTTTTTTCAGTTTTTCTTTTTTAAGTATTTCTTTTTTTAGGCTTTTTAAAGAATCTCTTAAAGGTTTTGCTAGAAAGAAAAGAGAAAATTAAACACATTTAAATTTTTGCTGTCCAAAAAACACTTAACCAAGATGAGATGTCTGCTCTTTATCACATACGTAAAAAAATCAATATTTTGTTTCTGATGATGTCATTACTCAATGATGTCACAATGCAATTGTCATTGTGAGGTCACAAACCCTAGCTTGTGATACTTGCTGTCTTTAAGTAATAATATTTCTTCTCATTAAATTTATATCTTGAAATTGACATAAAAATAATTAAGAGGGAGGTGGTGTATTCGCCATGTTTATTTATTTCTGTTTTTTATTGTTTTTTTTTTGTTTGTTTCAATTTCTTGACAGTCCATCACAAAAAATTTACCCTGAGTGATTTTCACCAAGAAGTGGCTTTTAACCAATATTTTTACCTCTACCAGGAGTTTATGTTTTTGTGTGCTTTTTTGTCTATTTGTCTGCCTGTTTTTACCCCACAGCCCTTAGGGGCTGTCGGGGTATTGTTTTCACCCATGGTGTCCGGATGGGCGGGCAGGCGGCGGGAAATAGTTTGTCCGGGCTGTATCTCAGAAACCGTAAGGTGTAGGAAGTTGATACTTGGTAGGGACATTGGTTAGGGGGTGTAGGTGTGCAACATCATGGTCTGACCTTGATTTGACCTTTGACCTTGCCGTAGTGACCTTGAGTTTGAAAATCTTGTCCGGGCTATATCTCGGAAACTGTAAGGTGTAGGAAGTTGATACTTGGTAGGGACATTGGTTAGGGGGTGTAGTTGTGCAACGTCATAGTCTGACCTTGATTTGACCTTTGACCTTGCCGTAGTGACATTGACCTATAAAATCTTGTCCGGGCTATATCTCGGAAACCGTAAGGTATAGGAAGTTGATATTTGGTAGGGACATTGGTTAGGGGGTGTAGGTGTGCAACGTCATGGTCTGACTTTGATTTGACCTTTGACCTTGCCGTAGTGACCTTGACCTATAAAATCTTGTGCAAGCTATATCTGAGAAACCGTAAGGTGTAGGAAGTTGATATTTGGTAGGGACATTGGTTAGGGGGTGTAGGTGTGCAACGTCATAGTCTGACCTTGATTTGACCTTTGACCTTGCCGTAGTGACCTTGACCTATAAAATCTTGTCCGGGCTATATCTCGGAAACCGTAACATGTAGGAAGTTGATACTTGGTGGGGATATTGGTTAGGGGGTGTAGGTGTGCAACGTCATGGTCTGACCTTGATTTGACCTTTGACCTTGCCATAGTGACCTTGACCTATAAAATCATGTCCGGGCTATATCTGAGAAACCGTAAGGTGTAGGAAGTTGATATTTGGTAGGGACATTGGTTAGGCTGTGTAGGTGTGCAATGTCATGATCTGACCTTGATTTGACCTTTGACCTTGCCGTAGTGACCTTGACCTATAAAATCTTGTTTGGGCTATATCTCGGAAACTGTAAGGTGAAGGAAGTTGATATTTGGTAGCGACATTGGTTAGGGGGTGTAGGTGTGCAGCATCATGGTGTGACTTTGATTTGACCTTTGACCTTGAAATAGTGACCTTGACCTATAAAATCTTGTCTGGGCTATATCTCGGAAACTGTAAGGTGTAGGAAGTTGATACTTGGTAGGGACATTGGTTAGGGGTTATAGGTGTGTATTATCATGGTGTGGCCTTAATTTGACCTTTTACCTTGTCGTAGTGACCTTGACCTTTAAAATCTTCTTGGACCTTTGGGTCTGTCTTTTTATGCAGATTAAGCAAAAGTCATATTAGAATTTATTAAGAATTTTACTTTCATAACTTCCCATTTGTAAGAGATAGAATTTCATCAAGTGAGCCACAGATTTTGCTCCAACACCACAATAAGCATTCATTAAATGTATTATCACTTCTGTATGCATGGTAATATTCTAACCATCTAAACCATGATTCGGCCATGCAGATGTAGATAAAGAGTGTTGAATTTTAGTTTACTGATTAATGCTGTCATCTTGTTATTGAATTATCTTGTTTTAATACTTCATCTTTATACGCATTATCTTTCTTTTAAACATTATTTCTCCATTTAAACATTGTTTGGACCTTTATACAGCTGACAGTGCTCTGAAAGTATCCTGAGGTTTGTACTGGTACAGTACTTCTATATCTCATGGTGTTGAAAATATTTCCCTAGGCTGTGGGGTACGGGCATCTCTGATGCTATTTTTGGTGTTTAGATTACTCCAGAACTAATGAACAGATCTTTATAAAAATTTTGTGGGTAGGACCTGGTCAAAGGAAGAAGTTACTATTTTTTGGGAAAGACCTGGATCATATTTTGGATACAAAAAATCATGAATTTTCATAGGTCCCATTTCGATGTATTTTAATGATTTTATCTTTCTACTTGATATTTCTTCAAAAGTAATGAATAAATTTTGATGTTAAATTTTAAGCAGGAAGGGGCTAGCCATGGGAAGGAGTGATTACATTTTAGGAAAATCTAGTTAATATTCTGGATAGGGCTGGGACGGGTGCTGAAAAACGGTATCGAGTACTCGCCCTCTGACAACCGGCCCGAATTCGAGTAACCGCGAGATTTAGTACCTACCATTGGAATTCTTCTGTAAACAAAAAATCGGTTCCGGAAATGAAACTTTTGAAGAAAAACGTCTTCCATTTGACCAGATATTATAAAATATGGAGTAAATTATATGTTTTCAAGCGAAAATAACAAGTTTCATTGATATTATGTGACGGAAGTGCTGAAATGTAGCATTTTTTACACAAGCGGTTCATTATGTGGGCGATAATACAATATGTCGCGAGTAACCGAGTATTTAAAATGGACTCGAGTACTAGCAAAGATCGACTCCTCTATCGATGCTCGAGTACTTGTTCGCAGCCCTAATTCTGGATACCAATAAGCCTGGATGTGTGTTATACTTTATAACACTTGTGAGACTGGTCACATTGAGTCGAGCATTTTGCTCTCTCTGAGTGCATCTTGTTGAGTATTGTGTTTAGAGCATTTTGTTAAAATATGTTGTTAGGCTACTTTTTCCATAGCTACAGCAGGTTGAGTAACTTGTTTGGTCTTAATTTTGTGCATTATTGAACTGTGGAATGGATCACGATCTACTACTGTTATTCCTAAGCCTAAATTTTTAAGTCAATTGCCAAGTCATTCATAAACTCGTACTTTTCTTTCCCAATAAATACAGTAACATTTTTCTAGCCCTATAGATTGACTTGTTATTTCTTAAGATGCATTTAAGGGGCATATATTTAGGTCTACAGAATACAAATATGCAAGATGCACTCTTTCTAGGTGGAATTTCTGCAAACGCATTTTTTTGTAGCAGGTAAATTTTACAGCAAACTTATAGTAAAAATGATATATTCTTTTCGTAAAAAATACTACTTCACAAAACACCATAAAGCTTACATTCTGCTTACAGTCTCATACTGCAACAACTACAGCTTTAATAGCCCCACATCTCAATCCGGGCCGCTCGTTTTTCTTAGCAAAAACCTTTTTCTAGTTAACTAAATGAAGCAAGTATTTACAACAGTGATATATCACTCTGTAAATAAATATATTAGTCAAAATGTTACTGTCATGAGATGCAGCTGATGAAATTCACTGGCTGAGCAGTACTAATTTTCACCAGGTACCAATTACTGCCACCAGTAAGTAAAATATTCATATTTCAGTAGCCATTATATCTTTTCAAATTGTCTTTGTGCATTTTTACTTCAAATTGGTACCTCAACTAGACACTTTTGCATACAGAGATTCCTGAATATATGGATATGCTAATATGGATACTGACCTCCTTTATGGATCTGGACCATCCCTTTTTGGACATCTGCGCCTTAGAGGATGTTAACATCAAATTTGGTGCTTTATAAATGCTGTCTGTCCGTCCATCCATCCGTTCGTTCATCCGTCCATCTTTGTCCATCCGGACCATATCCTTTTATGAATGGTTTGCTACAATGTTACCAAGTTTATATCAGAAGGGCCCTACTTTGTGTCAATATGAGTCTAATACTCCAGTCACTCTACATGCAGAATGACCCGTGGTAGTATGCGATTGGTGAAACATCCCTATCCTTCGATCATTGCCTGGGGTCCATTTGCAAACTTGTGAGTCAGTGGCTAACCGTCCCAATCCATGAGCCTCCCATGGATATTTTAAAATGTTTAAAATTTCCGCCTCTGACCGCCTCACCCTGAACATACGCAGAGGAATTTTTTGCTACGGTAACTGGAGGTGTGGTCCACTGTGTATATAAGGTTGTGACTCTGTTGTCTTTTGGTGTAATGTGTCAACATAAGGTTAGTTGTGGTACATGAACGTTTCGCCACTGTGTTACATGCTTGCATATGAACCTCACACTTTAGTTGAAGGACAGGGGCATTGCACCTAACACCTATAACTGTGAATTATACCATCTGTAATGTGATGGAAACAATAAATCTAGGAAGGTGTGAGGCGTCCTTGTAGACAGTTCTGCTGCCAAGTAAAACCTCTAACCACGGGACATAACGCCTGTAGTTTGACTGGGGCATAATGTTTTTATAAATGGGGCTGAGTTGCCAGAGGTCCAAGTTATCCATATTTTTAATAACTTCAAATTTAACCAAATTTATAGTTTTTGTGGTTGTTTTGATGAAGTTTATATGGCCATATAACAGATTGAAATCTAGACAATTTCAGTAACTAGTTGTTCTCTATGAAAAGTGTTTTTCACTTTTTGGTTTCACAACCAAAAGAAGAACAGAATATTTTTTTTTGTTAACACTAAAAATTGCTCGTCTTGATATAACCCATTTCTTGTGCTATAAATTACATTAAAAATAAAACAAATAAAATATGTATAACCACTTTTAAATGCAGGACAAAGAGGTGGAAGTGACGTATGATGATCAGCAGAAGATCAACCGTTTTGCACGGGTCAATACCAGGCTGCAGGATCTGAAAGAAGAACTTGAAAATAAAAGGGTGACAATAAATAGTTATTTTTTTATCCAACATCTGTGAAGACAAAAATAGTGGTGTTGATATCATGTACCAGAATTTAAATATTGAGTTTGAAATTTGACAGCAAATATATACATGGGAAGACCTAACTTATTAGAAAACAGACCCTTAATCTGAAGAATTTGTAAACTTTATTTTCTGCTTTTCAGATTTTAATATTTGTATTGCAATTTCTGTTATGTTTTATTTCATTGAACGTCACTTCTCGTTAGCAGGCCAATTCAGTTTGGGATATGTTAGGATGTAATTTTTTTCGATATCCCTGAAGGGGAACAGTTTTACATTGGTGGGATACTGAAACAAGATATAACAATCCCACCCCTATTTTCAATTTTCAATATCATTTGCAAGTAATAATTGAGCAATTTCAAAACTGTAATAATTCCTAACTTTATAGCTTACACATGGTTCAATTGAGATATAATTCAGGTTTATTGCCACACTTAACTGGAATCGAGAAAGTGCCATATTAGAACTCCAAAGTCATATTAAAAACACATTTCAACATACATATATTTAAATATTGTGGATTATAAGTTCCCAAGTTTTCTTATATTGTTTTGTCAATATATTGCTTTTAAAAATATTAATTGCAGTCTCTAACAATATTTCATATTATGATGTTTCATGTACACTTACATAAGTTAAAATATTTTAAAAATAGGATTCTACTCAATCAAATCAATTTTTTTTGTGATTTTTCACTTTCAGAAAAGCTAGTTTGTTGGAAATGAAAACCACCACAAGAATAATTGGAATCAGCAAGTTCACCAGAACTGCAATACTTTCTTGTGAAGAAATGAAATTTTTTGCTGATTGTCCTATTTAACCAAACGCACAAAAACTCAAGTGGTATCGGAAAACTGGCTTGTTAAGGCTTCTCTGTCCCAGAAGAGAAGAGTAAAAATGGTGGCCTAAAATGTACTGGTTCTGTGTGGAAATTAATCTTGTGCCATGTACTTTTCTTCTATCCACCATACATTAGGACATATTGATTTAAATAAGTGCATTCCCTCTGAATGAAACTCCCAATGTTGTCTGTTTAACTGGCAAGTCTTCATCTGCATTGAAAAAGGGTTACATGTCACAAATGGAAAATATAAATGCATATTCATGTTATTATTTTTAGGTGAATAAGATAATATTTTCTGATGATAATGTACACAGCGGCAGCACATTTTCTTATACCTTTTAAATTAAAAAGTTTTAATATAACTTGTAGTTATGAATAACTACTGATGACCCCATTTATTTATTTTCAAGCCTTTACCTTTACCATTTTTTTGTTTCTTTTATAATCATTATTCACTTCCTTTGCTATAAATTATTCATTCTTCCATTAGCAAAGACCTTTTTGTCATTTACATTTTTTTTCTATTTGTGTACTTCCCAGAAAGCCCTACAGAACCTGGAAGATGCAGAGAATGAACTTCTGATGTTGGATGATGAGTCGGAATCTGTACAGTATCCTTTCAGTTAATGCAAAATATGACGAGCATCAAATGCTGTACTAGTTTTTAGAACATCTGATTGTAATATGAACAGACATTAACTACACAAATTTCTCGTATAGTTTTTTTTTTCACAAAAAGAGTCTTTTCAGAATAAAACAAACTTAAAATCCTGTGCGGAAATATTTGAAAAACTGAAGTCAAGAATTGTAAAGTATTTTCGGCACATATGATATGCTATGTGTACAAAATTTCAGCTTGTACATGGCATATAGATAACAGCAATTACTTTTAAAGACCCATTTTTCCACCACAAAAAAAAAAAAAAAAAAAAAAAAAGTTTAGTTTGGCTAGTTTGACCATTTTGTCACTCTTAATTTTGGGGAAGGTATCATTAGTACTTACACTTCAATATTTATCAATATAGCTCCCTAAATTTCATGTGCATTTTGGAGTTTTTAAGGTATTTTATGTAAAACATGTCATACATTGTTGGAAATGCAATAAGTTCATATTTTCTGTGTTAGGTTACAAGAAATGTAGTGTCATAGTATTGTCCTAATCAGAAAAACTATGAAACAGGTATCAGAGATAAAGAAAATAAAGCCTACTCCTCAGCAAGATAACCTTAAAATATACAAAATATAGAAGAAAAAGTTGGAATTTCTTCTGAGATGCCAGCCGAAATATTTTGTTTCCATATTTCAGTTCCATGAAGATCTCACAAATTACTTTTGGAGTTATGTCAGCCAGAAAGGCAGAGTCATTGAAAATACATTGATATGGTACCTTTGAAAATTTGTGATTTTTTTTGGAATCCATAGTATGAGGACAACCTCTCCCCATATGTATGCCCTCAGCCATGTCCTTACACAAAAATTTTCAAAAGATTTTTTTTTTGAGTTATCACAAACACAGACAAACAAATGGAAATGCACCCAAAAATTGAACCGAAATGTACCGAAAAATAGGGTGTTAAAGTATTATATTAACTATTGTAGTTTATAATCCTGTGTACCTTAACTACTGATCATCAGCTACTTTATTGGTGAGGTGTTTGTTCACTGCAGCACTGACAACACAAGTGAGATGCTTGAGAAGGAGAAACAAAAGACAGTTCAAAGGATTGAAGAACTTGAAGGGAAATGTCAAGAACACAAAAAAACCCTTTCTGAGTTAAAAGTTCAACTTTATGCAAAGTTTGGTAGAAGTATCAACTTGGAGTCCGATGAGGAGTAATAATCTAATGTACTGAAGTGAATACATATGGAGAATTGAAATTGTTTAAGTGAAAACTGAATAAAATTCTTAATAGCTTTTTCAAATGCTTAGATGATAGATTTTATTGTCTTTTTGATTCATGGAAAGGCCCATTCACTCACTTATGCCCTGCTGTGCTTTTGCAAGTGTGAGTGAAAATTTTGACAAGGGATATCAAGATGTATTCATTTCTTTTCAATAAGGGAAATGATTACAGTAAATCTTTTTGGCGGTAAACAATTCAAACAAGGACATTAATTTTTAGGTTCATGGAAGTAGAGCCTTGTGGAAATAATATATTGAGGAAAGAATGCTTTGTCTGTTTAACATCGATGTTTCATGATATTCATATATTATTCTGAGTCACTGTTTTTACTTTTGTTTATTTCATTTATGACTTTTATCAGCATAATACAGTAATAGAGAATTAAGCATATGATTGGAAATGTGTCTAAAAGTAAATAATTGCAATTGCTAAGAGTAGAATTCTTCAAGGGATTACCAAAATGGTCCATTACAACTTTAAATAAAATGACTTGGATGATGGATAAAGTGACTTTTTACAATGGAACAATAAAGGGTTTCAAAAGGAGGATTATCAAAATATAGAATAGCAATGAACATTCACATTAATAAAATGCCTCAAAGATATACAACATATAAATGTCCCTATCTGTAGTAAATTATACTTTACTACAGTATATCGTTATCATTATAAATCTAGGATTAAATATCTCCTGGAAAGAATTCCCCCTGAAAAATTTTCTGCCAGGAGAAAAAAGGCCTCTCCAAGCAAGCCGTCCTGAATATTCTGCAATTTGCAAAACTAACTAAACAGAAACAAATCGCTAATATTTAAACTCATAATTACCTTTTTTTGCCACGAATACTAGAACATTTTGTAGCCCTCTAGATTGACTTGTTTGTTATTTCTCAAGCAGCATATATTTAGATCAACAGAATACAAATATGCAACATACTTTCTTTCTGAAAAACATTTTTCGAGCAGGTAAATTTTACAGCTACAATTTCTCTTCTGCCAACCTATGCAAAAATGATATATTCTTTTTGTAAAATATACTACTTTACAAAACACAATAAGGCTCACATTGTGCTTACAGTCTAATACTGCAACTGCTACAGTTTTTAAATAATCCACTTTTCCATCAGATGTTAAACACAGTAAAGCTTACACATTCTGCTTACAATATGATGCCGTAACACCTACAGGTTTAATAACCCATGTATCTATCCAAGCCAGTTCATTTTTGTTATCAAAAACCTTTCTGTAGGTATCACTCCTATGGCTTGAAAATGTGAAACCACCCGGTAGGAAGTCATGGACTTCAGTTCGTTGCCAAGTGCCAAATTTGACCTTTGACCATTGCTTCAAGGATTATTTGGGTCATAATACTAAATAGCTCTTCTATTTCCCTTATTATTGGTTCTAAGGCTTCCCAATGTGAAAATAACTTACAGGAATCATGGTGTGCGAATCTTTTGCAAGTGTCAAATTTGATCATTGACCCCTGCTACAAGGTCAATTAGGATCATCATATTAAAATGGCCATATATCTCTTGTGCATTGGTCCTTGGGCTTGCAACTTGCATCATGGTGTGACCTTGATTTGACCTTTGATCTTGCCATAGTGACCTTGACCTATAGATACTTGTCCAGGCTATATCTCGGAAACCGTACGGTGTAGGAAGTTGGTACTTGGTAGGGACATTGGTTAGGGTTTGTAGGTGTGCAACGTCATGGCATGACCTTGATTTGACCTTTTACCTTGCTGTAGTGACCTTGACCTATAAAATCTTGTCCGGGCTATATCCCAGCAACCATAAGGTGTAGGAAGTTGATGGTGGGTAGGAATATTGGCTGGGGTGTGTAGATGTAAAAGGTCATGGTGTGACCTTGATTTGACCTTTAACCTTGCAGTAGTGACCTTGACCTATAGTGCCTTGTCTGGGCTATATTTTTAGGGTTCCCGCTGCACAGGGAAAACGGAAAATTGTGAAAAGTAATTCCAGACAGGGAAAACACAGGGAATTTGAAAATTTTGGAAAAACACAGGGAATTTGAAAACTTCAGAATGATTTTGAAGAGTAACAGCCATTTGCATTCACGCGCCGCTGGTCGCGAATCGCAGGTCACATTTGATGGTTTGGTGCTAAATTAAAATATTTGTGTTAATTTATTTATAAAATCCACAGGGAAAAATGTAAACTTCACAGGGAAAACACAGGGAATTTAAATTGGAAAAGGGAGTGGGAACCATGATTTCGGAAACCATAAGGTGTAGGAAGTTGATATTTGGTAGGGACATTGGTCGGGGACTATATGTGTACAATGTCATGGTAAGGCCTGGATTTGACCTTTGACCTTGCATATCTGATGCTATTTTATCTCTCTATGGGGATATCTGATATTATTTTATCTCTCCTATATCTCTCTTGTATCTTTTTACTTGAATCTTGGTTGTTGCACCTTTGGGTGTCTTTTGATGTAGATTAAGCACTGTTAAAGTCATATTGGAATTCATTAACCATTTTACTTTTACAACATCCCATTGTAACAGATGGTATTGCATCAAGTGAGCCACAGGTTTTGCCCCAACTCCACATTTTGCATGTATTGCCGCATCTGTATGTATGGGTAATATTTAAAACATCCAAACCATAATTCGACCATACAAATGAATAACAAAATGGGAGAAGTCTTAAAGCTTCATAATTTTTAGTTTACTGAAAATGTCCTGTTTTGATACTTAATCTTTACGTGCAGTTTCTTTCTCTTAGATGTTATTTTTTTCTACTTAATGGGGGTGTTCCACTGGGGCTGGCCTGTTGGTAACTATGCATTTTTGGAAAGTCGGGACCAATGTTTACATGGTCGGTTAGGGTCTGTTGTAGTTTGCCGGCCTGTTGGGGAGAGTCAGTGAAATTTCAAACATGTTTGATATTTCTACAACCGTTGCTGACCCTTCTATCCGACCCTAATTTCATCCACCTAGCAACAGGCCTGTCGGTTAACTTAAGGGCCTGTCAGTTACACTTCCAGGCTTGTCTGTAACCCTTCCAGGCTTGTTATCACTTGCAGGCCTGTCGTAATATAAAGCCGGCTTGTTTTTTGTAACTTAGGTATTGCTCATTTGCAGTCCATTTCCAGTATGATCAAAAATTATGTCAAGAATGACAAAGAAACAGTGCAAGTGATCATAATTTCAAAGTTAAAGAGATAGAAAAGGTACACATGTATGCTGTAAATAATTGAGAAATCTGAACAAGTGTTTTATTTGGTGACATAATAATCAAATTCTCAGCCTATTTCACCAGAGCAATTTAAATAAAAGTTAACAAACTATTTGGATTCATTCACAGGATATTTCTTCTCGCTGTAAAAACCCATTAGCAATTTTTGGGAAAAAAGAGGGTCAAGTGTCGACCAATCAACAAATCTACAACTATGTCACTAGTAAATATTTGGATCCCATCATGTGACCAGAACTACAGTAAGTTTATTACCTTCATGAGAATAGGGTCTTCCCCAGAAGCTCGAAATTGGAGTATAAAAGGCAGCAACAAGTAGAAGGTTTTCATTGTCACATGAAGGATTGTTAGGACATCTCTCTCTGCTTCTTTCCACAGGATATAACATTTTTAATGAAAATTTTATATTTTAAAGGACTTTTCCGTTCATAAATTGAAGCAGACATACATTGATTTTATTTATATTAAAGCAAAAACGTGGAAACTGTGATCAAAATAACAAAAAAAAATTAAAATAAATTTGGACATTTTGGTCAGATGATGGGATGCAAATATTCAGCCTTTACCTAGTTTAAGAAATATTTATTGGTCGACACTTGATCCTCTTTTTTTTCCCCAAAGAGTCATCAAAAACTGTTATTACAATACCACAAGTCTGGTTGTGGAGTTCTGAATGTTTCTCCAGTCCTGTCTGTTTGTCAGTACGGCTTGTTGGGACCTGCTACAGCTTGTCTGTTAGGATTTAGGGTTTGTTCTGGTAGTTTCCAGACCAGTCTTGTAGAAACCATCCCAACCCCAAGGCAGGTCAGCCTCTATATCCAGACAAGCCTGGATGTATTGCGTCCTATCGGGGAGGTGCAACCGACCCAGTATTTTCCCCGCCCTTTTTTGTGGATTTTTGTCTCTGACCCCCGATTTTTGGAGCCGACCCCAGAGTTGTACGGTCGGCTCCAGTGGAACACCCCCATAAACATTATTTGGACACCGACACTGCTCTGAAAGTATCCCAATTTGTGTACTGTTTCACTACTTCTATATCTCATGGTGTTGAAAACTATTTCCCCAGGCTGTGGGGTATCTCTGATGCATCTCTGTTCAACTGTATAGATAGATCGGGAACAACCCCCATTTTGCCCATCCTGGACCATCCCTGTAGGTGCCCACAGGCTATCATGTATGATTTTGTACATCCGGCATCATCCTGGGTGTTTCTGGGTCATCCTCATGCAGAACTCAGCATGGGAGAAGCCTTTGAACATGTTTGGCCCTAATTCTCAAAAATGCCACCTGCTGGGTCAACTGTAGTGACCCTGTGTGTCACCACGGGTGACCTTTGTTGACCCGGAGTCGTCCGTGACAATAACCTATTGAACGTCTGAATTTTGAATTGTCTAAGCTGGGTTCTCTGTGAGCCAAGTCTCAACCGTCTGGATTCATTAAAAAAATGCCCTTTTATACTGTCGTTGTCACAAAGAAACATAAGAAGACCAGTGTGATTATAGATTATAGATCATGCCAAGTATCCAGTTGTTCTTCTAAGGCGGTTGCTCTTAGCAGGTTCAGTTATGAGGGTCATTAGTCAGAGTTATGTGCACTCTATGTGTTAAAACCTAACATCTATGACTTCAGAGGGTTTTTTCACATTCACTAGCAAAAGTATTATGTATGAGGAAGATCTGAAACATTAAGCAGGTTGTTAACAAATTTATATATAAATTAGGTAACTAAGGTACATTGAAAGTGTGAAGCATTATAACGTTTAGAACTGGACTAAAGACTATATTTTTAGAAGATGATTTATTTTGATTTTCTTTTTATTTGTATGATTATAAAACAAAAACTTTTAAACTGAAAATAAGAATATCATTTAAACTAGAGTTGTTGATGCCCTTTGATAGTTTAAAATTAACTGTTGATAGTACATGTATATGCAATGAGGTGTGTAAGCTTGTCATGTATAAGCTATGAAGTGAACTCAGGAGTGAGCTGTACACAATAACATACAACCTAGAGTCACTTCTGTAATGATGTTGTTCCATTCCCATATTTTGTGTATGCCATCTATTGTATAAAACTTACAGTTACTATGTATGTAACATAGAAATAAAGATGCTTTGAAAGAGTCAACATCGACTTTGGTAAAAGACCCACACAGAGAATATAAAACATGGTGTCAGATGTGGGATCTTGTTTCAAAGGATCTTGGTTCTATGGATATTGAGGCTATTGATATTAATGCTATGGATATGACCTCTTGTAGCCTAGTTATTAAAATAGAATATAGTTAAAGCAGTACATAAGACATTGTTGGATAAAATCATTGGTGAATTAAAAAAAAAGTCTTGACAAAAAGGTTTAACAAAGTGCAAAAGGTAGACTGTAAAAATGGCCAGCAGTACCTTACCAAATCCACAAATGAACTGGGATAGTGGAAATATTGAAGAAAATTGGAAAAAGTTTCTACAGCATGCTAAGTTGATGTTCTCAGGTCCCCTAGCTAGTAAGTCTGAAGAACAGCATGTTAGCTACTTTCTCATCTGGATTGGTGAAAAGGGAAGGGACATCTACAACACATGGGAACTTACTGATGAGCAGCGAAAGAAGCTTGATATCTTGTATGCAAAGTTCAAGGAATATATCACACCCAGATCAAACAAAGTATTTTCGCGATTTAAATTCAACCAACATGTCCAACAAGAGGGTGAAAGTTTTGATCAGTTTGTCACAGAACTCAAACTACTTGTTAAAGATTGTGGATACACTGAACCTGAAGAAATGGTACGTGACCGGATAGTATTTGGGTGCCAATCAAAGGATCTGAGAGAAAAACTAATCGAAAAGGGGTCAACCCTCACTCTAGTCAGTACATTGGAAATTGCACATGCACATTTATTGTCTAGGGAGCAAATGAAGTCTATGTCTGAAACAGATGTACATGCTATAAAACGAAGGATTCCACAAAGGCAACAGAAGAGTCCACAAATCTCAAAATCCAAGCAGCCAAATGGAGCCTCACGTATATGTCAAAAATGTGGCAGGAATCACAAGACCACAGACCAGTGCCCTGCAAGAGGGAAAGAGTGCTACAAATGCAAGAAGAAAAACCACTTCTCATCCATGTGTAGGTCAAAGCCTGTCCACTCAGTTGAAGACATGGAAAATAACACATATGCTGATGAAGGTACAGTCTGTGAAGAAAATACAGAATTCTTTGTAGATATGGTCAAAAGAGGAGAAAATAGTCAAGACACTGCATTTATAAAGCTAAAACTAGCCAATAAATGTGTCAGCTTCAAGTTGGACACTGGAGCTGAAGTAAATGTGATGCCCATGAAAGTCTTCAAGACCTTTCAACAGGTTGAGTTAAAACCAACTGAAGTCAGACTCACTTCATATACTGGTCAACAACTAGATGTCGCTGGGCAAGCTGAGTTTGAGTGTTCACACAAAGGAAAGCAGAGCAAACTGAAATTTGTTGTGGTGAAGACAAATGCAGTTCCTCTCCTAGGATTTAGGTCATGTCAAGAATTAAACTTGATCAAGGTTATCTTGGCAGTTGACACTGTGAAGCCAGAAGAAGAATACCAAGATGTATTCAAAGGAATTGGGCTATTCCCTGGAGAATATCACATCAAAATAGATGAAACTGTCTCACCAGTGGTCAATCCACCTCGCAGAATTCCGCAAGCCTTACACTCGAGAGTAAAAGATGAGCTGGACAGAATGGAAAAGTTGGAGATTGTTGCCAAGGTAGACGAACCAACGGACTGGGTCAACTCCATTGTGATTGTTGAGAAACCACAGACAAAATCACTACGTATTTGTATTGACCCTAAATCTCTAAATTCAGCCATCAAACGCGAACACTACAGAACCAGAACAATTGATGACCTCCTACACAAGCTTAAAGGTGCAAAAATATTCTCCAAAGTTGATGCAAGATCAGGTTACTGGAATGTAAAGTTAAGTAAAGACAGCTCATACTTAACAACATTCAACACACCATTTGGCCGGTATCGATTTCTCAGGCTCCCCTTTGGACTAAAATCAGCTCAAGATGTCTTTCAAAAGAGGATCGATGAGACATTTCAAGATATACCAGGCATCGAAATAGTTGCAGATGACATTCTGATCTTCTCAACAACTACGGAAGAACACAATGCCATACTTAGAAAGCTATTTGACAGAGCTCGTAAGTATGGAGTGAAATTCAATATGGAAAAAAGCAGTTTTCGAATGGATGAAGTTTGTTTCTATGGACATCATATCTCCAGAGATGGTTTAAAAGCTGACCCATCCAAAATCGCTGCAATTACAGATATGAAGCCACCTGAATCAAAGAGTGAACTTCAAACCCTCTTAGGAATGGTCAATTTCCTATCAAGATATGCACCAAACTTAGCAGATGTTGCTGCACCTCTAAGGCAGCTTGTGATGAAGAATGTTCAGTTTCAGTGGAACAAAACATATGACAAGGTCCACAGTGAGATCATCCAATTACTGTGTAGAGCCCCAGTGCTGACATATTTTGACAGCTCTAAAGATATTACAATCCAGTGTGATGCATCTCAGAATGGAGTAGGGGCATGTCTCATGCAAGATGAGAAGCCAATTGCTTATGCATCAAAAGCACTCACCGACACACAACAGAGATGGGCACAAATAGAAAAGGAACTATTTTCAGTTGTATTCGGCTGTGAGAAGTTTCATGAATATGTATATGGGCGCAATGTACGAATCCAGAATGATCACAAGCCCTTAGAATCCATCTTCAAAAAGGATCTGTGTAAAACTCCTCCAAGACTTCAGAGAATGTTGCTCAAGTTACAAAAGTATGACATCACAATACAATTCACACCAGGAAAAGATGTACCGGTTGCAGATCTCCTGTCACGAAAAAATGACACAAAACTGGATAGCTGCAACCAGAAGTTTCCTGAAGAAGTTGAATACCATGTTCATGCTATGTACAGCCATGCTCCAGTTGCAGATATGAGATTACAAGAGTTGCATACTGCCTCAAAGGCTGATGCCCAATATCAATTGCTACGTAAGACAATTGAAGAAGGATGGCCAAATGACCGCAAAGGCTGCCCTAAAGGGATAGCTGAATACTGGTGCATCAAGGAGGATCTACACATTGTGGACAACTTAATCTTCAAAGGAAATAGGCTGGTTATACCTCCCAACATGAGGAAATACTTTCTGGAGAAACTCCACACAGCACACCTTGGCATTGAGAAAACCAAAAGCAGAGCCCGCCAGGTAGCATACTGGCCAAGAATAGACAATGACATCGAGGTTATGATTAGTCACTGTGCTATTTGCCAAAGACATAGATTTTCCAACCAAAAGGAACCACTGATGTCCCATAAAATCCCTGAACTGCCATGGGAATGTGTAGGAACTGATTTATTCATGTGGAATAATGAACAATACTTGATTGTAGTGGATTATTACTCTCGGTTCTTCGAATTTGAAAAACTACACACCCTGACAAGTCAAACAGTTATAAACAAGCTCAAGAACATATTCGCAACACATGGAATTCCACAAACTCTCATCTCCGATAACGGACCTCAGTTCTCCTCTGAGCTGTTTACCAACTTTGCTAAGACATATGCCTTCACCCACAAGACCTCCAGTCCTCATCATCCCAAATCCAATGGTTTGGCTGAAAAAGCAGTTGGGATTGCCAAACGTCTACTTTCTAAAACAAGAGAAAGCAAAGGCGATATTTCACTCAGTCTGCTGGAATATCGGAACACGCCAATTTGTGGTTCAGCTTCACCAGCCCAACTTCTTATGGGTCGAAGTTTGCGTTCAATTTTACCAGTCACCACCAAACACCTAGATCAGAAGGCCCCAAATAATCAGGAGATCAGAAAGAAATTCTTAACAATCAGAAAAATCAAGCTACATTCTACAACCGACGGGCCAAAGCACTACCACCACTAACTACAGGTGACCATGTTCGTGTCCAGAAAGAAGGAAAATGGGACCCTGCCATTGTTACTCAAAAACATAATGAGAGATCTTACACTGTGAAAACCAACGATGGTGAATACAGGAGAAATAGATTACATTTAAACAAATCATTTGAGCAACCAGACAATGAATATCACAGTACCCCAGTTCCAAATCAAAGTCAGGAAACATCAGTTACTTCACCTAGTTCAAAAGTAAATGGACAGACTAAAACACGAAGTGGACGGATAAGCAAGCCACCAGATAGATGGTCCCCATGTTAAACATAAGTTACATTCTAGGGTCACAAATGGACTTTAAAGGGCAGAATAATCCCTATTGTGACCAGAGGAATATGGGCAGTCTACCCCAATTCCAATATAGTTAATTAAATCCTAAAAAAAAAAAAAAAAAAAAAAAAAAAATGTGTACAAGTTGCTATAACTTTCAATGCATAGAATTTCTTCTAACAATTGAATTAAGAAAATTCTAAAAAAAAAAAAAAAGAAAATCACTCCCGTATTTTTTGTATACCAGCTTTGAAGTAAAAACAAAACAAAAAGAAACATATTTCAGTTTCCTCATTTCAGGATTTTCACAGAAGAGAGTTATAACAACCCACACATTTTTCTCAGAAATAAAGCATTAAAATAGTTGAAATGCAAAACTCTATAATTTTCCCTGATGACTGAAGGAAATACCTTTCTACTGATGCACTAAAACTGCACACATATAAACTGTCAGAATATTTATAGCTCTCAGCTGATAAAACATGTCAAACACACAGCTGATAACACAGAACATGCTTGCCACAGTGGCATTTAGAATTCTGACTAGCCAGGCAAAGACTCTCTTTCTGAAAAGAATTTTAATTAGTAAACTCGTTTTACTTGATTAGAAAAAGAGTTTAAAAATAATATAACTATTATTTTTCTATTAAAAAGAGGGCATGTAATGATGTTGTTCCATTCCCATATTTTGTGTATGCCATCTATTGTATAAAACTTACAGTTACTATGTATGTAACATAGAAATAAAGATGCTTTGAAAGAGTCAACATCGACTTTGGTAAAAGACCCACACAGAGAATATAAAACAACTTCTAGGGGATCTAATTGTCATTGAGGTGAGGCACAATTGTGGGGTGTTTATCCACTGTCCAATTACTACTGAAACAACCTATTCATGAGTAATTCTATGGACAAACAAACACCCCACTTCATTGAAACCAGTTAGCAAAGATAATAACCTGAGATGTTGACTCTCTTACATGTTTATCACAAAGCATTTAAAAACACCCTGTTTAGAAAAAGCAAAGTTTTGAACTGTTCATATACCTTTTTTTGTACAAAGATTGTATTAAGATACTGGCATAGAAAACTGCCCTGAAAACTCCAGTGTATAAAATAACCAAAAAATGTATGTACATAGATAAACACATGTAAACACATGTACAATATTAAAAAAGTTTTTTTAAAAGAATAGTTATATTTATTATAATGATTAATGAAAGTAGGATGAATATTGTTTCTAGGTGTAATGAGCTGCTGTTAGCCAACTATATCATGAATTTAAAGTACATTGGAATTTTTGAAAGGAAAGGGTGGTTGCTCTTCGCAGGCTCAGAGCTCTCTTGGGACATAAAAAAGGTGATTGCTGGTTGTAGGTAGCAGTTGGTTGCTCTTCGCAGGTTCAAATTAATGTAAAATGCCTTGGTGGTTCTCCAGAGTGGATGCTCCTCGCAGGTGGCTGCTCGAGCAGGTTGGAATGTATATGTAGCTAGATGGATTGTATGGTCATCAGCTCAGTGACCTTCATTGTTTTTACTGACTTTAATGTATGCTGACCTTAAACCCTAGTAGTCTTAGTTGTTTTCTTAGTTGACCTTTACCTCATCTTATCTGTAACCTTTATTTAGTAGACTATTTCATCTTTTATCATCAATTCCGATTGGAATTAAGAATTTCACTTTATCCACAACTACATAAATTCCTGCTGGAAACCAGAAAATTTATGTACAGACCACTTTCTGTACCTTCTTTAAAGCTTTGGTGTGCCTGCAAGTAGCCAAACCTAAAGTCAAGTAATTTCTTTGAGTGGTTTTGGATTTGAACCAAACTTTTTTCTAACATTGGCTTGGTCCATAATTACAGGCATTGCCTGTAATACTGCATCAGTTTGTCCTTTATGTTGTTCAAGGTCGTAACGAATTGCTTGACCTTGAATTTCAATTTACTTTGACCTTGCTTTCTGTTTGGTTCAGACTCTTAGGTAGTACAAACCCTCAACCCAGTATGGTCACTTACAGAATTTTACAAAACTGTTATATTATAAATTATGCATATGTCAAAAGAATTTACATCAAAATAGAAACTTTTAAACCCACTTGGTGTTTTATTTCTTAAATTTAGACAACCTGAGGGCTGTACTAACATGGAGTAGGCATGTGCATTATTGAAGTAAATATCTACTTTGGTTATTATTCAAACAAAGTTGTGAACAGTAAAATAAAACAACCCTCATACTACATGTAATAAAATTATTTCATATCACTCCTATGTATGTGTCAGTCTCTTAAATCAATCTCCCTACTTATTTATTTACTTATTTGGGGTTTTACGTCACTTTCAACACTGTACAGGTCATATCACGACGGGTAGTTTGATGGGCAGAGGAAACCAGTACATACAGTTGGTCAAGGTTCTGTACTGTAAACTGCTGACCAACGGCAAGCAACTACCAGCTTTCCCACTTGAGGTAGAGCCGTGAACCGAACCCCCGCCTTAGAGGTGGGAGGCGAGAGTGTTACCATTCTACCACGATGGCCCCCACAATCAATCTCCCTACTGCAATTCATTTAAAAACAAGAGCACTTGGAGAGTATATACCTCTGCCAAGACCCAACACCTCCAAAATTTCTTTTGAGTGCAATGATAAAAGTCCTTTGAACATTCCTGTATCCAGATGGTGATCCAGGTCACCAAGAAAATTTAATCGTCTGTTCCTGGATATTTCATCCAAATCCACAACTTTCTGCTTTCTTTCACCAACAAACAGACAAAAGCACAATGTCAATGACACAACCTCCTTGGCGGAAGAAAAAAATTGTACAACAATTTTTTATTGAAAATAAAATAATTAACTCTTTTATTACGAAGTAGTTTCATAAGTTTTTCTGGCGGTTCTTGTTTATGGAGTTACATTGTACTTTTCCCCATAAGAATTTAAGCTCAACTATAGCTTTACAAATTTTGGAAGAGTCTGTTTAGTTTTGTTCATTAAATTACAAAAAAAGAGTTGAATATCCCCATGAAGAGTTTTCCACTGTTCGTCTATTTGATTGGGAGCCCAATGTTATGTTGTGACTGAGCCTTTCAAAAAAGGCTGGGAAGCTGACAAACTTTGTGATTTTTCCCAATTGAAGTCAAAACAGATCACCCCTGCATGGAAATCACGGACTAGCATTTTTTGATGCAGGCCTTTAACATTTTGGAGTTGCAAGTCTGCTGGATCTGGAAAGTCTTCTAGTAAACTTTGTACACTGACGACTAATAAACGTATGCTTGGGGCACAATGATCTGGTCATTGGGGATAAAATTTGCAATAGTTAAACACCAGTATTAGAGTTCTATGGTGTGTCCATCGTCTATTTGTTTATTTTGCCCTTACCAGTCCTTTTTTAGTTGTCATTTCAGTCGATAGTTGCAACATTTTCTTTGCCTCTCTTAATTTGGACATATTTCTTTGAACATCCAAAGTTAATGCATTTCCTTGGTGAAGTGACAAGTACAGCTGCGATGCTTTGGTGTAAAAGGCCACAGCATCTGCGTACTGACCTCTTGACATATGCACTTCTGCAATCAGTGCTGTTAAGTGGGGATAGATGGGATGGTCATGCACATGGCGCAAAACAACTTTATACATGTTCATGCTTTGATGAGCCAAATCTATAGCCTTCTGTCTCTCTTTTGTGGATTTGGCTGCTTCTGCCATTAATGAGAGGCAATTTGCAACCTGTAAATGAGCTTTCTCTTTGCCGTACACCTCTCGCATGATTTCTAAAGCCTGGGTGTACTTGGTAATGGCTTCTTCAGCATTTCCTGAGGCAGCATGTGCCTGTCCAAGTTCCACAAGAGCATGGGCATCATCAATCACCACCCTTTTCTCCTCTTCATGTATACTTTTCACATGCAGATAGCTCTTTTCGAGCAAAGGGATCCCCTTTGGGTATCTGCTGAGTTGGCAGTAGCTTCTTCCCAAGGCTCTTAGTGACTCTGCAAGTAACAAACCTTCTTGATTAGCATCTAGTTCTTGTCTTATCGCCAAAGCTAGTTTGTGATTTTTCACCGCCATTTCATACTTTGGATGGACTTCATATGCGACACCAAGGCAATATATTGCTTTTGCCAAAAGTAATTTTCTTTCTCCCACCAGGTTGAGTGATTCTAAAATATCAACAGATGATTGCAAAACATCCACAGCTTCTTGTTGGCCTGCTATATTCATTGAATTTCCTAGATCTGTCATTGTAGTACCAATTAATTCCTTAAATTCGCCAGTGCCATCTAAAGCTTGGTACATTTTCAGAGCCTCGCTATACAACTTAATAGCCTTGGGAACACGACCCATTGTATCATATATAAATCCAGCATTATGAACTGCCGCAGCAACTTCAGGATTTGGAACATTATCAGAATGCATTTCTCGTAACATTTGAAGCAATTGAGAATTGTACCCCTGAGCGTATTCGTGTTCACCGATTCTGAGGTAATTTCTGGAGAGAGCCTTCAGAGCTCCACACTTTGCTGTTGAAGGTTCATCACCACTGATTTGTTTTTGCTTCAACAAAAATTGCTTTCGGAGAGGTATAGCACGTTTACAGTCTCCCTTGCTTTCGTGTCTCTCTGCAAGTCTTGATAAGGAGTCTAATAGGTCTGCATCTGCGGCTTCTTTTCCCATGTGTAATTCTTTGATTTCTAAGGACCTTTTATGGCACTGAGAAGCTTTATCTCTGATACCCAGAACCTCATAGGCCCTTCCAAGTTCCCTCAGCCAGTTTGCTACTTCAAGGTTTTCATTTTCAATCCCAACATCACTTCTGAAAATATCAACAGCGGTCTCGAATGACTTTGAGCTTTCCTCATAATTCTCCTGAGCCTGGTGGTCTTCCCCTAGACAGGCATACATCTTAGCAAGGTGTTTGCTTTTCTGTCCATAGACAATGAGTCCACTTTCAATAGCCTCTTTGTGTAATGCAATGGCTTCATCAGTGCGACTCTCAGTGCGATAGAAATTTCCAAGAAACACAAGAATGTCAACCATATCCTTTTGATGTGGATTGGCACTCAACAGAAATCGTCTTATCTCTAGTGATTTCACTAAACTGTGTTCAGCCTTATCAGGTTCAAGAATGTCACAGTATAACTTTCCAAGATCAAAATGTAATTGTGCCACATCTTTGTGATTCTTTCCGTGTCCATGAACCCGTTTGTACATCTCCAGAGATTGTTGAATGCAGGTCACTGCACCATCATATTCCATCATTTCTTGCAACAGCAATCCAAGCTTTCTGAGGGAGTAGGCTACCTTTAAATGAACAGGACCAAAAATGTGCTTTCGCAAGGAGATGCACTCTTCCCAAGACTTCACAGCTTCATCATAAATGCGCAGTCTTTTGTTTGCTTCTGCAATGTGCTCTAAAATTTCAATTTGTTCTGGGGTTTTGATTTTCAGAAGTGCGTGTTGAAAAGCACCATATGCCATTTGGAAATGTTTGAGTGCATCCTCGGGATTGTCTGTATTCAAAAGACAAATTCCTTTATTCTTCAACAGGAGTGCTCTCATGACATTGTCTGAATCTCCAAATGGCTTTTCAATCAGAGTCAAAGCAGCTTTCACACTTTCTAAGGCCTCAGGATATGTCTCCATTGTTATTAATATTTTGGAATACTTTAAGTGATCCCATGCTGCAGTAACGTGTGGAACAACACGCTCATATGCACTGGTCTCGTGAAAGTTCAAAATCAGCTTTGACACCCTGACACACTTCTTCCGATCCCCCCTGAATGTGATATCTCGGTAAAGTCTCAACAGTATCAGAAGGTCTTGTACATCACAGTTGCTAAAAGCTTCTGGTTCAAGATCAGCATCAGCAAAGGTTGTTCCCAGAACTGTGGTTATCATCCTGTTGGAGTACATGGAATAAAGGTCCACCAGTGTTGCTTTCCCCATACTTTTTACAACCAAGGTGATAAAATGAAGTGTAGCAGCAAAATAGAATTGTGGACAGTGAAGCTCACTTAAGGAAGTGTCATGTTCAGTGATGACCTTCAGCAAGCCTAATGATTCTTTGAATTTCCCCAACTGAATTTTCAAGTTTGCCAAATCAAATGCAAGATTCCTTTGCCACCAAATTATTTGCATATTTGGATTTCTAACCTTTGCAATGTTATCGAGTGCCTTTTGTTGATATTTCTCTGCTTCTTGGAGGCTGGTAGCTTCTTGTTTTGCCATTCCAATGCTTGTATAGACCATTATTGTGAAGAGACGGCCTCTTTGCGATTTGAAAATTTGGTTGCCCCCCATCTGTTGTCCCATTGTTAATGATTCCTCAAAAAATGTTGTTGCTTTCGAAAATCGTTCATCCATCAAATGCACCAAACCCATGTTATGCCAAGTTGTAATGAATGCGTACACTTTGGATTCTTCATTTTCAATATTCTCTTTTGCCTCCATTGCATGGGTGAAAAAGGTGTTGGCTTCCTTAGTGTTTTTGCACTTCAAAGCAATCAACCCAAGATCATTGAACATTTGAAACTGCTCTTCTGCAGTAAGGACACTGAGGTCTTTTTCACGAAGAAACTGTTTCGCTGTTGACAAAGCTTCTTTGTACTGAGCAA
The DNA here is from genome assembly GCA_964017235.1 of Sabellastarte sp. h YS-2021. Taxonomy (NCBI): domain Eukaryota; kingdom Metazoa; phylum Annelida; class Polychaeta; order Sabellida; family Sabellidae; genus Sabellastarte; species Sabellastarte sp. h YS-2021. The sequence continues at coordinate 169,047,761 of OZ024928.1, read as the reverse complement.
GGCGTGTATGACCAAAATAACTGAGCATACTATCATTTCTTTGAAGCTCCATTTTTAGCAGAGATTTCTTGTCATCTGATGTATTGAATTGCCTTAATCCTCTCAGCAAGGGAATGAGTATGCCATAATATCGCAGGAATATTCCAGGCATCTTATCACAGAATACAACATTGACAGGGTTGACCATTTCCTCTAAATCAGGTTTACATTCGAGCAGTGCCTTTGAAAGACTTTGTCCATTTTGTTGAGTAAAGGATCTCAGATGCAGATAATATGAAATGTATATTAGTGTTTTAAGCTCTACTTCACCATCTTCACCAATGTATCCATTTTGTCTCATCTCTTCACTGATACCTATTAAGGTCCTTCCTGAAAGACAAAACATTATCTTGAGCATAAACACCAAAGATGCAGTTAGTTTTAAGTCTTTTGCAATATTATAAAGGGTCATATTTGTATGGTTTCTATTCAATTCTACATAAAAATCTATCTCGAAATAACCAGTGATCTCAGTTAGCAGATTGGCACTGTCACTCTGAATCCTTCCTTCCTGGCTGAATTGTTTTGGAATGAAGTAATCCTCCACCATGTCTCTGTATTCCACGAAAAGATCATTGTCCCCTACAATAAGCATGGTTTGATACATTTTCAGTGCAAACTTGTATAAACCTTTGTCATGGAGTAGGTACACAAACCTGATCATATCTGCCGGTGTCTTAATGAGGTCAACATCCTGGTCACATTCATCTATATGTTTAGAATATTTGAACAGGAATGGGTTGATACAAGTAGAGGTCCAACTAATGTCAATTTTTATACCATGTGTAGTGTGTTCATCCATTACATTCCTAATCATTCTGTTAAATGGGTCCTGGATTAGCTTGAGTAAGGTGGCAGTCAAAGGCGTCTCACCTAATAGCAGAATTTGAATGTAGATCAGATTTGCCAGGTACTTGAAGTATTCTTTAGCCTCTAAGTCCGAGGATTTGGTCAATATCACATATTGAAAGTCTGAAAATGGCGTAGCATAGTTCAGGGCTATGTCACCAACACCAACAATAGCATATTTACATGGAGGTTCTCCAAGTTTTGCAACACAATCAATAACTATATCTTTGAACAATGTCTTCATTTCTTGCCTAACTTTGTTTGATAAATTTATGGATTCTTTCAGCACTTCCAAGTCTTGTCCCTTCCCTGCTCCTCTTTCCTGGGAGACAAATTTATGCTTCCACATATCCTGAACCTTATTCAACCTCTTCCTGATAAATTCTCTGAATTTATCCATCTTTCTGGTGTATTTATCTACAGGGTTAGCATGATGACTTGAAGCAGCTTGGACTCCCATATTTAGGCTTGCTCTGGAAAATACTGAATGTTTGTAGAGATCTATATACATGGCCTCTGTTTCTCTGAGTCTTTGAGTGAGGGAATGTCTTTGATCTGTGTGGCTTGTTCTCACCAGTGCAGCAGTATATGCTGCAACAGATTTTAATACATCATCCGTCCCATCTACATTGAATACATCATCCTTTATTGTAGCATCCCTAGCTTTCTGGCAGTGCAAGTCCCCCAGTTGTTGTAATGCTATTGCTTGCTTCATCATGTCATTTTCAGCTAAGGCTACATGATATCGCTTGCAGATCTTGAACTCATTTTCTGGTGAAGAAGGAGTAGCTCCTGGGCCATGATCTGAAATGGAAAGGTGCATCATTGTACTGATTGATAATCTGGGGACTTGAAGGTTCCCCATTGTAAGGGGTCATGTCACAAATCTATGCTTTGCAATTTGGGATATCTTTCAGCAAAGTAACCACTGGGCTATGTAAGGACAACTGTCAACTTTACCTGCTGTTTCGTTTATTTACTTGATTGAATAAAAACAGAACAAGGTAAATATCATTTTGTAAAAAATACATGGTATTTACCAGTTTGGGCTTCTACCAAATTGTATAGAATTTCAATACCATTACCAAGTGATAAGACCGGCTTTAACAGGCTTTTCAAAGCCTTCAGAGTCTCTGGATCCAGCTGCTGGTTTGTGATTGGTGGGAGAGTTCTGTGTGACTTCTGTTTGTGGAGACTTAGAGAAGTCTTCTTTTGCCCCCCTTGACTTAGAGATGGTAACTGGCGCTGATTGGCTGGAAATATACAGAGAAAAAAGTATGGCAATGCATTTTAATTTAAATGTGTAAACTTACATCTCTAAACCAAAGAAAAATGTTGGGAAGCACAGTTTTACTAATGTTGCATCATTTAAAGGGAATAAACTGTCCCAGACTCTAAGAGACCAACACACTGTGGCTAGGCTATGCTACCTTGTCCTATGATGATTCTTGCCTCGATAATGAACTTTAGCTTTTCAGGCATCAGTGCACTCCGGGATAGTTATGGTTGTGTTTTGTTTCCCATTTAACATACTCCTGTTGGACATGTTTGGGTCATGTGGTGTTTCATAGTAACATGTAAATAAACATTTAATCTTGCCTCATTTCTAATTTTTAATTTTGCTTCAATAAAATGTGGATTACCACCAAATTCAGCAAAAGTTGTGCCTAAGTTTTTACAGCAATGCTAAATAAGTCATGGAATATCATTACTAAACTTAAACTTAGACTTTTGTATTTACCACCAAGTTGATGTTTTCACTGTTACGCTTATTTTGGAGAGTCATACAAACCTCCCTGATACAGTATGCCATCTTGCCATGCTTAAATGTTTGCCTGCCATACTTAATCATATTAGACCTTTATTGCCCTTGATCACTGCAGTAGCATATTCTAGGACACAAACAGGAGAACCATTATTCAGAAATTTGTACGAGCATTGGTCATCAACCAGTGAAACACTTGGAGGCCAAGGACATCAAAGTGTAAACATTCTGCTGAGTAAGTAGGATTTTAGCTCTGGTCTAGAGTTTTGTTAAAATGTGTCCAAGAAACTTACGGCCGCCTCGACTTCCTGACTCCCTTGACACTTTGGCTCTGCCTTCTCTTGAAGCATTCGGGGTTTTCTGGGTCCGTGAATGCATTGTTGTCTCTGAAGTACAGCTCTCTGTATCTGTAATATCTGAAGCAAATACACAAACAATGATCGTATAACTACTGGTCTGTGACAATTTGCAGATGCCTTTGCTGTCACTCTTTCTTTTTGTACAGAGGTCCTCATTGGCCAAGTGGTTTAGCAGGTTTGGCATCTAATCGCAGGCTGTCATCGCTGTGTGGGTTCGACTCCCACAATTGACAATGCTGTCCCAATATGACCCTGGCTGTTAAATGGGACTTAAGACCCCACCTTTGACTTATCTTGTACGATCAGAGCCTTACAAGATCCAAATGACCGACCAGTGTTTATTAGCCACGCATATCAAACTAATATCATCTTACAATATTTCCTGTCTATATACATGTCACAATACAGATTCAAATTCAGAATAATTTGAAATAATTTTAAATTGCTAGATTAGTCTTGTTAGCAGGACAGATTTCAATTGAAATGCACACAAAGCAAATGTCAGGACAAATTCCAAAGAGGAGGTCCACCAAGACGATTTTCAATATTCCTAGTAGAGATTCCAATTTCTGATTATCTACTTGAACAGAATGGAATGGTTTTACAGGGGGTATCTACACAGCGGAGACTTATACCTAGTAATGACTACTGGTGCACTGCATAGAGTGTAGAACTAATAGCTCTTGCTACAAGTAAAGTGTAGAATTATATGACAATTAAAAGCAAAACAAATAGTGCCCGCGGGGGCTCACCCAGGGGTCCGGAATCTGGGCTGGTATTAATAATATAGAAAATATCAAGCTCAGTCTTAAACTCACAGTCTCAAATCATATTCAGTGCTACATGAGTGAAAACTCAGAGTTAGCATTCTCATGTGAAATCCTACCTATTAAGTAGTATATGTTTGAACTTAAATTGAGAACATGGGCAAACAAAATTAACGCAGCCATAATCTCAAACTTTTAAGGGAGAATAAATAATTTTGAGCCTAACATTAAGTGTATACTCTTTTAGTGAATAGACATTATTTTTGAGTTTGAGTTAAAACTCAAATTTATCGTTTAAACCCTAACTTTGAGGGATTGAGTTTGAGATTTTTTATAAATACCAGCCCAGATATTGGTGATTAATCCCCCCCAAATTCTGGTCTCCCAATAAAGATGAGGATCATCTCTGAGGAAGACTGACCCTTGGGTGGACCCCAGATTGTGTGAAGCTATGACCCTAACGTATAGTTTTCTAATAGTGTGTATGTAGACAAACAAACATGAGTACAGCATCCTTGCCCCCCCCCCCCCCCCCCCCCCGTGATTTGGTGGAGAGGGAATTTAAAACGCACACAAGAAAGTGCTGTATCATGAAATGAAACTACACCAGTTGGATTCTCTACCAGTTGATTTGAACTTATCTTAAATTTGAATCTATACTGTGAAATATTTATACCCAACAAAAGTCACTCAGTTATGGGTGGCAGTTATTTGCAAACACACTGCTAAATAATTAAGGATGCTACATTTGAGGAAACAGACATTTATAGTACTCATTGTTTATTTGGTCATAAAATGTTTACACAGAAAAAAAGTTGTCTATTTTTGATAATAAGTACCTACCTATATGCAAATATAACAAAAAGAAATATTTAATGTGTACATGTATAGAATAAAACAACCTAAAAACCGAAATTACTCATATTGGTCATGTAGTTATAATAACTAAATCAACCCTTTTAATAATAAATTAATATTGCAACATACAATATTAAATACTGTATGTTTTTAATTTTTTTTTTGTGAATCCATTTCAAATTTAACATTAACCACTAACATTTATCACAATTCTCCTGGTTATAATAAACTCATTTATCTATATTTGATCATGGCAACAAAAAAATTAAAGCAACAAAAAATCATTATGCCATCAGCAATCTCCGGGAGTTATTGTATTATTTGCTTACCTGTGTCATTTTGAAATGACATCTTTTATTTAATTTGTCAATCACTGTTTCCATGCAACAAGTATGTGAAGCACTAATCCTGAATGATTTTCTTCAGAAGCATATCCAGACTCATTTTAATACTCTTGTTTTCTTAGTACATGTAATTTTTCCCTTTCACAGTAAGGATGCAGATATCACAAAAACCTCATTAGATAATTGTCTATGTGAAAACAAAAACAATTGTTTCCGTGGTATAGACTCTTTCTGTTAAAAATGACACATACAAAGGAATATGTTCGGTAAAAATAGGATAAAAAATATAACCCAACTCAGGTGTTACTTTTCACTGAGTTGGAAAGGAAATACCACTCATTAAATTGTCTGCCTACTTTAAATAAAAAGTCCATCAATATATCAAGCCATTTAACCACATTACTAGAGCAAACACAAGAAAACAACAACACAGAAACAGTTTTCCAATAGAAGAAGGGTTTGTTTGCTGTAAGTGAAATTGGTGGCAACAGCCTTTATAATGGAATAATTATTATGGTATATTTTGTCATCTGACCTAATCTACATTTTATAGTAGTTCATCATTGGGTTATTAGATTCATGATGTGCATTGAATAAGAGTCATTTTTATGAAAAAAAAGGTATAAAATAAGTCTCTTGTCAGATGTGTTCCAATAAAGATTATTTCTCAGAAATAGCAATATCTGTGACTCATTTTGCCCCAATGTTTTACCAGCATTAATGTAGCAATTAAAAAGCAGGTGTAGAGTATCCAGATTATGATCCAGATCCTTAGTAGACACTTCTTTTCTTATCTTCTTATCTATTCTTAACTCACATTAAATATGAATGAAAATCCACTCATTACTTTTAGAGATATTTCAACTAGGAAACTAATGTTAATGAAAACACATTGAAAATGGGACCTCTGATTTTTTTTGGTATCTGGAATATGATCCAGATCTTTCCCATTATTTAATCGCCCCTTCCTTTGGTCGGCCTTACCCAAACAAAAGAATTCAGAAAGATCTCTTCATTACTTTCAAAGTTACTGTGAACGTATACAGACAGACAACCAAAATCATAACGTCTTAGTGGAGATTGGCTAAAGTTGGAACTTTACCAGTTTAATGGCTAATATCAAGTTCACATCTTTTCGTGCCTGGAGTCACTAATACCAAATGGGTTTGAATACCTGCGGTTGTGGTTCAACCAAGCTCAATCCACCACTTTAGTTAACAAGTTTCTTCCCAGTGGTCATCCCAGTTACTTGGATCTCTTTTGTCTACTCATTGTGGAAGATATAGTACAAGATACAAGATACAGCCGTGCGGATAAAAGGTTCTTGGAGGTTCCTCAACTATATCCATCTGTACATAAAGTAAAAAAAAAACAACAACAAACACTTTGGCCACAGCTTTGCTTTTGATGCTCCCGCAGTTTAGAATGATTTACCTGATGAGGTCCATTCTGCCACAACTCTTGCCTGTTTTAGAAAAAGTTTAAAATCATATCTCTTCAAAAAGGTTATCCCAACTTAGGATATACTCTATCCGGCGTCTCCATGGTATTGAACATAGCAATGGCTTTGGAATGATGATTTTTTAAATTGGATTTTGGTGTTGGGCCTTAAAGTCTGGCTGACAGAGATTAAGCACTATAAAAGTACAGAATAGAATATAATCGTGTGACAACAGGGTCTGCATACATCCCACATGTTACTATTAGCTAAATCCAAAGCCACAGTTCCAGAGGTTAGAACCAAAAGATATTACAAAGTTGCCAGAAGAACGGATGGGGAATTATAATATGATATCATTCATTATATATATCTCATATGTTTTTATATGTCATTTCTTAAGTTTTCCAATAATATCACTGCAAACATTTTGAAAAACTGAATCCTTTAAGGGAGTGTTATTTTACTGTCGAAAATCAATGCAAAAGATTGAACAAGCATTAGTAGCAGCAATCAACAAAGTTGTACTGAAGAATAGTTATATATTAAGCCCTTGGGTTGTAATTAATAAAAAATTCTAACTCAATCTCACAATCTAACTCAAACATAATCCCTGTACTAATGTAGGGTTTAAAGCTTAGTAAGTTTAAACTCAGACTCGATATGTTTGGGGTAGAATTTCATACGATAATACTAAATTTGATTTATAATTACATTGGACTGAGTTTAAAAGGTTTAGACTGTAAGTATAAATTTGAGGTTCTTTTTACACATTTATTGACGCGAGGCTACTTAAGTACTGTTTTCCTAATGTTTTCCTAATGTTTTAAATAATCGTGCAATATTCTATGTATAATTTTAGAATATTGCAAACCATTCAAGATTATTTAGGCCACAAACCAAAAATAAGCCCGTTTTGGCGCCACCAACAATCATGTTTTAACACTTTTTTGCCTTTAAGATGGCAAAAAAGATCACATCATTTCTGATCTCTGGTCGCGGAACCCAAACAGCTGATACAGACATATGGAAATGCTGATGATTCAATTACTCAGGCGAAATGAGGTCTTTTGCTTCAAGTTCTTGTTCTTGAATATCTGGACATTCTCATCACCCCCATCACTTCAATAATCAATGCCTCTCTAGAACAAGGTAAGTGTCCTAATTTTTTTAAGCAGGCCCATATAACCCCAATCCTCAGAAAATCATCCTTAGGCAAAGAAGTTTTCACAATTACAGGTCTCCAATCTAAACTTTATCTCAAAGATACTTGAAAGGGTAGTAGCAGTCCAGCTACAAACTCACCTTGATGAAGCTGGCCTGATGACTGCCTTCCAATCGGCTTATAGAAAACACCATTCTACTGAAAGTGCCCTCCTCAATATTCATAATGATATCCTTCTCAATATGGCCAAAGGGTCTGTTACAGCCCTTACCCTTCTAGATCTCTCTGTCGCATTCGATACCATTGACCACACCATTCTCCTGGACAGACTTAATGGTTACTATGGAATCAGTGAACTGGCATTCAGCTGGTTCAAATCATACCTGTCGGGAAGGACACTCGGTCAAGGTAGGCAGCACACTCTCACATCCTGTTGCCCTCCAGTATGGGGTCTCCCAGGGCTCCGTCCTTGGTCCAATTCTTTTTTTGCTCTACACCAACCCAATCAGCTCAATCATTCAATCTCACAGTAGTATTAATTACTATTTCTATGCCAATGACACCCAGTTATACATTTCACTCTCTCCAGCAAATTTTTCTCACTGTATTCAAAATTTCATGTTTACAAATAAATTAAAACTCAACCCTGACAAAACCGAGTTCATTTTGATAGGTTTGAAAAACAACCGTAAACAACTGCTTCCTCACTTTCCAATCAATATTCTTGGTAATCAGGTCTCACCAGCACAAAGTGTCGAGAACCTCGGAGTGGTGTTTGATTCCAATTTCATCTTCTCTGACCATGTGTCACAGGTCATAAAGCCAACTAGAGTTCATGCAAGAGACCTCTACAGAATTCGCCCACTTCTAGACCTTAAAACATCAGTTCTTCTAGCCAATGCTTTGGTGAGCAGCAGATTGGACTACTGCAATTTCCTGTTCTTATCACTTACTGATTTTGAGTTAAGGAGATTGCAACTAGTGCAAAACTCACTCTGCAGGGTTGTCACCCATTCCTCAAAATTTTCTCACATCACCCCTCAACTGAAAAAAACTCCATTGGCTTCCAGTCAGGTACAGGATACAATTCAAAATAGGCCTCATTACATACAAAATCCTCAACCAAGGTCAACCTGTTTACCTAAGACAATTAATTCACCCCTACACTTCCTTCAGAAATACTAGGCGTAGTACCCCTAAACTCAAGTTCCTTCATACCCCCACTTTTGACCGTAGAGTTCATAAATCAATTAAACACTTCTCTAACTCTTTTAGTAACTACACCCCAGTTCTTTCGAACTCTTTCCCCTTCCAAATAAGAAAAGTCCCTCTGTCGCATCTTTCAGGAAACACCTCAAAACCCACCTTTTCAATTCTAGTTTCCCAACTTAGTCTCCTTCCCTCTTGGTCTCACCCACAACTCTGGGACACTGACCTTGAACGGCCCTTAACCCTCCTTATTAGAAATGATTTTTGTTAACTAGCACACTGAGTTCCCCTTAGTGGGGAAGATATTGTGCCTGCAAATTAGATTAGAAGTAAAAGCCAGGGCCAAGAAGTTGATGACAAATATTTTCCTGACTATCATAGGGCCATTGTATTCCGAATCTTTTTCAGCGTGGGCTTGCGCTTCTACAGATCACTTTTTTTTTGTCTTCGGACTTTCACCAATTGTGCCACAGTGTGATGAGTATTTGTCTGCTCACTGAAGTTAAGCTGCAATGGGCTACATTAGTACTTGGATGGGTGACCGTCTGAGTCCTAGACTAGCTGTGGGATGTGTCTGAGTAGGAATTTCTTTGTGTCCCCAGACTTTCGTAAATTCTAGTACACTACTCGGGTCTCTCATGGCTTTGTGCTCACGATAGGGGAGCAAAACACCTTTTGGCCTTGTTTTTCTCTTTTTTTTTGTCTCTGGACTTTCATGAATTGTGGCATAGCGTGATGAATACCTGTTTCTTCACTGAAATTAAGCAGCAATGTTCTATGTTATGGCCTGTTGTTTACCTATGCACAAATTTACTTTATATTTTAACTTGCATATATTTCACAACAAAGACACTTAAATATAAATAACAATATATGTTAAATATATTTTGTTTCCGAGATACAGCTCAGATAATATTTATTTTTGCCACTTGCCCGCAAGCAGGCCCATCTGGGCTAACCCAGTTGGATGCCATGGGTTAAGGCAATAACCCTACAGCCTGTAATGGCTGTGGAGTGAAAAGTAGTCCATTTCATGAAAAACTGGTGATATGGTTAACCATTCAATTCCTTTACATTGCTCTGCGCATAAACCTATGGCCTAATTTCCAGGGAATAAAGAGCAGAGAATAATTGAATAATTTTTAAAGTACTTTTTTATATTCAGTAGTTTTGCAAAGAATCTGTATTACAGGTTTCTGTGATTCTTCAGGTAAAATGAACCTATTTTACTTATTATTAAAACAAAATTATGTATAATACATGTAAAATAACCATGAGTATGTTTCTATATATTATCACAGGGGCCACGGTGGCGCTGTGGTAACATATTCGCCTCCCACCTCTGAGGTCTGTGGTTCAAACCCCAGACCTTATGTGGGAAAGTTGGTAGTTGCTTACCGATGGTTGGCAGTTTACAGTGCAGAACCTTGACCAACTGTTTGTACTGGTTTCCTCTGCCAACGAAACTACCCGTCTTGATATGACCTATACAGTGTTGAAAGTGGTGTAAAACCCCAAGTAAAATAAATAAAAATAAATATAGTTTATCACTCAGACGGTCTGTCTGCCCAACAGATTTAGATATTTCTTTTTATCTTTCCTTGTGATAAAATTTGAAAAATAAACTTCGGTCCAGTAATTTCCCCTGTAATATCCTGTCAGCATAAGCTGTCCAAGTAGTAACAGAAAACAATGCAAGACAGAGATACAGGTAGCCGAAAAAAACATTGACAATTTATTTTTCTATTAACCATAGTATTTGAGAAAATATGCATAAGGTGATCCTAACACCAGGAAAGTTAAGGTCGCCCTAGTTAATTTCGTCAGTGTTTAATGTCAGGTCCAGTACCTTTGTATCAGTAATATTTGTGACGGGTAGTTAGAAGGGTGGAGGAAACCTATACATACTGTTCACCAAGGTTCTGTACTGTTAATCACCGTCCAATGACAAATAACCACTAGCTTTTCAATCCAATGGAGTTCTTATCTATAGCCTGTGGTTTATGTAGATGAAGTGTGATAAGAAAGGGGTTGAGTTTTCCAGAGACTGAGGGACTAAGATGCAGGAGTGTACATGAGGTTGTGCCGGGATTCTAACTCTGATCTCAGAAGCAGGAGGTGAGTGTGTTACTTGTACAAAACAGTAAGATCCTTAAATGTTTTTCCACATTCAACGAGCTGCATTCTAACCCAGGACCACAAAAGCGGAGCAAATCATACATTACCAAATGTGATGACCATCTATATATATTTTATTTATTTCTAGATAATGTACAATGTGAGATACAAGTAACACATAGAAATGTGTATAGTTAATAACATACCAATGACCATAGAAATGGCATTTCATTTACAATACATTTAGTAACTTTCCAAATCTTTCTTTGTAGAAATCACACTAGTTTAGGTTCATATATATGTGATGTTCAAAGCTTAATTTATCTTTGATGAAACGTAGGGAGGAATATAAAGACAGTAAAATTGACAGTTTTGCATCCTTCTTACAAATGTAAATGTAATATTTTTCCCAAGAGTACAATGTAATTAACAATAAACTACAGTTCACAAGCATATTTCGAAAAACCCATTAGAGATGTGATAACCATATTTTTACCAATACAGGGAAGTTAATTTATTTGCCTTCTCCTCTGACAATATTTTGAATACTTCTAAGTAGAAACAGAAAGATTTATGTTAAGGTAATAACAAAGAGTCTTGACAGACACTTGTTCTGCCTTCTCAAAATAATTGTTTCTTTCATTTTTTATAAAAACACATACATCCATTGAAAATCTATAGCCATTTGTCTGTCTTTAATCACTTCACTTTTTCTCTCATTAATATTCCTGTTATAGTGTGAATACACAGTAGTTATCGTGTGTGTGCATCTAAGTAAAACGCCCCATTCATAACACTTGAAAGTGCCACTAATTTTGATTAACATTCCTAGTTATCAAGTTAAACCACTGTCTCACTGTTCTAGCTCTCTTCCAGTAGTTGAATACTGTCTGTCACTATAAATTTAGGCCAGTTTTTGGAGTGGCTGCGATGGCTTCAAATTAAGGGAAACCAACGTGTCATTTTTCTTTTTTTTTCTGTCCAGAGAGTTACTTATGTTATCACTTTCCTAATCTCTACAATGTCACTGTTTTAACTGTGTAGTGATACTTTCTCACACGTTGGAACTAATCTAATAATTAAAAATTTACCATTGTTCAAAGACAAGGCAACCGTTTTTCAGCTGCAAAAAGAAATTAAAAAATAAGTATCAAGAAGAGCAATTATTAAGTAGAATTAATAGTCAGGGCCAGATATCTGATAAAAAATGGCCAATCTGGCAAAGCCTCATTTTGAATATTTAAATAATAAGTATGCTACATGCCATTTTGACCCCATCCACTGTTTAAAATGGCAGTCCACCGTTTTAAATGGCAGTCCGCTGTTTTAAATGGCAGTCCGCCGTTTTAAACAGCAGGCTGGCATTTTATATGGCCCAGCCAAATAGATAACAGAAACACACACTTCATATGATAGTATGCAATAATGACATAAGTACCAACTGACTTTTGTATGCCATCCAGCCACAATTCAAGAGAACAAGCATTCTACTGCTTGATGTGATGGCTTATTTATACACATTTGCATTTCATTAAAGTTGTCCTTAGGAAAACAAGCTCAGTGCTATGGTGTTTGAAGTACACATATTCTAAATGTTTGACATTCATCCTTTTGTGAATTAACCTGTGATTTGTACATGAAAGGGGCTAATCTAATAAACTGATGATCTCTCCCTGTGAAGTAATCAACAGAAAAAGGTATGGCTTCCACAAATTCAATCCATTATGTTAAATCGAGCCTACATATATGGTTGACAGCTGGAGCCTGCCGTTTTAAATGGCTCAGCCATTTAGAACCCTTATTTAAACCTAGTGAATGTAAATGGCAGGGCCCGCCATTTTAAACGGCTTGGAGGTCAAAACGGCAGTGAACAAGTATACAATGAATGAACAATGGAGATGCACTGTTTTTTATTTATTCATCAGAATTTTCAGTTAAAAGTATGCTTTAATCTTTTTTTTTTTAATTCTTGTGCAATTTAAAGCAATATTTACCACTGCTGAGGTGGTTATTTTGTGTGTCTTTGTCCGTCTTTGTTTATGATTACTCTAACATTATTGAACGCCTCTTTATTAATTTTTATTTTCTGGATATTCAACTGTCTTGCCACATCAGTACATAACTTTAGTAAGCATTTTGGCCTCAGTCTTGCATATTATGCTCCAAAGATTTGGAATGATTTGCTCAATGATATATGTTTGGCCACAACCTATCTCTTTGCAAAAGTATACCCGCCGCAGTTTCTGGCTTTGTACATGATTTTCTGCACAGCCCCTGACCCCTGCTATGTTTGGCTATATGGTTATGGATTTCTGTTTTTTTTATATTATGCACCTATAGTCTGTCTTTTGATGGAGATTAAGTTCTATAAAAGCACTATTAGAATTGGAATTATTATCTTTGGAGTTATAGAGCAGATACTGTCGAAATATCCGTAAAACATTCTAGAGTCTCAAGTGATTGATTATTTGGAAAAGATCTGGATCATACTCTTGATAAAAATGTTATAATGATATACAATAAATAATATAATATAGGGATACTCTACTGTCTCGCCCCATCAGTATATAAATCTACTGCTTCATCAGTATATAACTCTAGTAAGCGTTTAGGCCTAAGCTTTGCATATGATGCTCCAAAGATTTGGAATGATTTGCATGAACATATATGTTCATCTAATTCTCTTTACTCATTCAGGACTACGTTGAGAACTTATCCCCTTCAAAAGCATACCCACCCTAGTTTCAGGCTTTGTCCCGGTCTTTTTGCGCGGCCTCTGACCCCTGCTATGTCTGTCTATCTGGTTATGGATTTTCTGTTTTGTTTTTCGGTATTGTGCACCTAGAGTCTGTCTATAGATGGAAATTAGGTGCTATAAAAGTACTATTAGAATTAGAAATGGAATTAATAGCTTTGGAGTTATAGAGTTGATGTTGAAATTTGCCTGAAAAAAAGCATTCTGGAATCTCATTCATGATACATATGTTCTTTCATTTTAGGCATGAGCCTCATGTAGCTCCCTCACCTTGTATAAAAATATAACCCTGATCTAATTGTGTAATTTCTGAGTTATGTGCAGACAAACAGACAAATTGGTGTAATCACAATGACTTTGCCTATCCCCTTCTGAATGCGAAGGTAATCAAAATGTTATTTTTAGTGTAGCATAGCTAAATCTGTTGTATAGATATTAGTAGATGGAGTCATTTATTCCACTTTGAGATGTCACTCCTTTTGGTTGACAAGATTTCTAAGCTATAATATATCAAAAACTTGTTGTATTAGATAGCAATATTTAACAGCCAATAAGAGCTATTTATTACTTGATGACTTTCATCGTAGTGAAAAAAAATTGTAAATTTACCTGCGTGTCCTTTTGTCAACCCTGTGTCAACAATGAAGTGAGACAAATAGCTAGCTCACTATAATTTCAAACTCCCTTTTGATGTTAAGTCCTGTTTGTAATCCTTTTAACACCTACTGCTAATATTTAGTTATCTTTTGTCTCATTTATTGATCATTGTAACCCCCACAAACAGCAATTTGATTACAACTTTTATTTAACACATCACAGATTATAGTTTATGTAACTAAAACATGTAAGTTTACATAAAATTATCTCTTAGTGAGCAGTTCCCACCTCCTGGTTAGCAAAATGAAACCATTCACAATTCATGTATTTCAGGACAGGGTTTCCAATAGATTTCTGAACTATATCCCTATTGGGTATACAAACCTTCTGATTGTTTCCTGAAAAAGGCTACGATTTTTCCCAATCCATCCGATTGGTCCCAAAAACGTACGGATTGATCCCTCAATCCTTCTGGATGGGCAATGAACCTTACAAAGCACTATACAATCTCCAGGACCAACTTAAGAAGGAAAAGATTGTTTTGTGAATGCTAAGATACGTTAAAGCTTGGTTTAAGATAGGTTCGTCAAGATCTGATTAGGATCGGTGATGATTACAAGAATTTTAATTAGTTTATCATAATCAGGAAGACACCCTGAGTTTTCTGTTTGGTCCCTGAATAGTCCCAAACACAACTGCTGGTCATGAGGTAATCCTGAACTTTGTGATCATGGTTTAAGAGCTTTCCAAATGGAAAGATTTACTAACTGACAATTTTGGAGAGTCATAAAACTTTGTGGAGCATTATCGTGGAAATGGAACTGGCCTCTAAGTATCAAAGTAAAGTTTTGTAATGTTTGGCAAAAATATCTAGTTTCTATTATAATAAGCTGCAATAGGATGCAAAAGTAAAATAAAAGATTACGAGTAAAATTGAATTCTTGATTAATCTAATTTCCTTCTAATTGAAATTTATTTTAATCCATAGATTTCAATTTAAAAAGTGAAAAACAATTATATTTTTACTTAAATTTATTCAAATGCAAAACCAAAGAGCTAGTGTATAAGTTAAAATCACATATACTTACCTAAAATTGCATGTCCAAAAGGTATGCCTGATTTAATGTTTTACAATGTCTGCTTAAAATTACATTTTTTCATCCAAAAACAAAGTCAATATAACAATCCAATCAAATATCAATCATCATCTCTATGTGTATCAAATCTAAGTAACTCTAAAAGTATTAAGCATCCCCTTTAACAGTTTCAATTTATAATGCAGTTATTTGAACACATTGAACAAGTCCCAAGCAACGCTTCCAACTTCAGATTAAATACTGGGTGCAAATCTGCATATTACCCATAATCCCACATCTGACGTCATTTCCTATTTATTCGTTTTTTCCCCTAGCAATAAGTGAAAAGTCTTGCATACGTGTATAATGAAACTACATCTTAAAATGTGGCCATTAAGTGGCCCTTCATTTTCATAAAGATAACCATTGATTATGCATCTCATTTTCACCATGTATTAGATGAATTTATTACTAATACAATGGCAGTCTGGGCTCATACTGTCATTTAAAAGCAAAGTGTCCCTATTAACATATGTATTGTGTCATATATATGCCATTTACACTTTTTAGAAGTTTGTTCTCGTTGATGAAAACTTGTGGTAGATATGTCAATGATCACATCTAACAAAAAGTCTTAGCTCAACTTTATCACTCCTATATCCTTTATGGTAATACTAAAAAGGGATCTTTGATTATATGAATGTATTCAATACATTTAATGATTCATATACAGTCGTCTTCACTTTTATTTATTTTACACCCGAAGGGCCCCATTGTAAAAATCAACATGCATGGTTTTATTTACTAGATAAATCAAAACAATATTTAAACTATGATTGTTTGACCATAACTATTTACACTATTATGTTGTTAACCAAGTTTTCTTCACCTAGTATTTCTTAGATCGTGGCGTCTTCTGTATAAAAGAAACTATCATCAGCTCAGCCAACAACTACTTGTTGGCTTCTTTCAGAAGCAACTTTAACAAGAGCATTCGGAGAGTGCAAACCTCCAACCTCCAATGTTGCTTATGATGATGCAATGATGAAAATCATTTAATAATTCCTGGATCAAGACAAGATCTGAATCTCCAACAAAATTAAACTATCTGTTCTGTGTATCATTGTGGGACTGAAAATTTCATAAAAAATCTGTTTGTAATTTTGAAAACGATCACACACACAAAACAAATTCTGTCAAAAATATAACCTTTTGGTTGGAGGTAGCTAAACTCTCTTAGGAAGCATCTTAAGACTCTTTTTAAAACTCAAGTTTCTCCTTTAAGCATCTGGCCTTCTTTCCCCTCAAAGATCCTCGATGACTGACCCAGGACAATTCCCCAGCTATCACGTTTTTACTTATTCTTTTGTTAGTTTAGTGCACTAATTTTTAAGCACGAGCCTCGAAAGAGCTCATGCTTTTACAGATCACTATTTTTTTGTCTCCAGACTTTCATCAATTGTGGCACAGTGTGATGAGTATTGCTGAAGTTAAGTGGCAATGGGCTAAGTTAGTACTTGGATGGGTGACCGTCTGAGTTCTAGACCAGCTGTGGGATGTGTCTGAGTTGGAATTTCTTTGTGTCCCCAGACTTTCGTAAATTCTAGTGCACTACTCATGTCTCTGATGACTTTGCGCTTGCGCTAGGAGACCAAAACAACTTTTGGCCTTGTTTTCCTTACAGGGAAGATACTACACCTGCAAGGCAACAGTTTAGATTAAATTGTACATAGCAGAGATGACAAGACTGCTTTGGCGTGACCTGAGTCATTGTACTCATGATTATTCAAATTGTTTTTATCCAGAGTCTATCAGTTGATGGAGATTAAGCATTATAAACGTCCACATTAGATTAAGTGGGATGGTGAAAAATATGGTTTAATGTCATCCTGTGGCCTGAACATCACTGTCAACAACTCGTATAAATGATGTCACCAGTAACAGCTTCAGGGCTGTAAATTTCATTCAATGAAAATAGTTCTATGTCCATTCCTGGGCTCCGTACCTGTTTGCAAATGTAAGTTCTGACAAAATAAGTTGTGGGGTTTTACGTCCTGATCAACAGCCAGGGTGATATTGGGGATAGGTCTTCAGCATTTGTCACCTGTGGGAGTTGAACCCACACAACATTACCAGCCTGTGATACCAAACCTAACCACTAGGCCACCGTGGACGTCAGTAAATTGTGGCAACATATACTGCTTGTTTCTAGTATCTGTATCCACGAACAAGTTAGTGGGCGTAGTTTTGAAGTTACAGCACATTCGAGTAGATTATCACCAGGTCACAAACAATCATGGCTTCTCCAAGAAGTAAACTGAAAATTAATCTTTTAAGATTTACTTTCCCAATCCTATAATTCTCTTTCTCCTGTAATGGATGGTGTTTTCTTTTTGACCTCGTGATATTAAACTGTCCATTCCTTTGATGATGAAAAATCATTAGCAAATAGATTCGGTTCATTTTTCATTGACAAAATTAAAAAGATCAGAGATACTTTCAAATACACCCCATCTAAGTGTCTTCATCCTGACAAGGGGCCACCAACTTTCAGTTCCTTTCAAGGTGTCACTGAGAGTGAAGTCCTCAAGTTCATCAAGGAAGCCCCTTCAAAAACTTGCTCTCTTGATCCATGTCCCACACATATTGTGAAAAAATGTATAGATATCCTTCCTTCACTGACAAAACTGGTTAATTTGTCCCTCCAAAATAGCATTTTGCCAAATCCTTTTAAACAGGCTGTTGTCACACCCCTCCTTAAAAAGTCTACTCTTTCAAAAGAGGACTTGAAGAGCTATCGACCGATGATTGGTCTCAGTTTTTTATCAAAGTTGGTTGAGCATGTAGTGGCTGCCCAAATTAGATCCCACAGAAACTGCCTTGTTTTGCATCAAAAATTGAGATTCATATATCTTTGTCCAAGGGCATGCCTACAGCAGTGGTGCTGCTCAACTTGTCCACAATCTTCAGTACTATCGATCATAACACACTCTTTTCCTGTTTGTCAGTTAGGTTTGGCTTTGGTGGTTTTGTTCTAAAATGGTTTCGATCCTATCTCCAGGATCGTTTTCAGTCAGTCAACATTGGTTCTGCTGTTTTGAATTTGTTTAAATTGAAGTTCAGAGTCCCCCCCACGGTTCTGTCTTAGGTCCTCTTTTGTTTTCCCTCTACACAACACCCCTTAGTCAAGTCATCAGAAAATATACTGGAGTAAAATACGACTTTTAGGCTGATGACACTCAGCAGTTCATTCACCTATCCCCTGAAGATAGTCTCAAGTCTCTTAACAGTCTAAAATCCTGTTTGAATGACATTCATGTCTGGATGTCTGAAAACAAACTTATGCTAAACCCTGATAAAACAGAATTCAAAGTTTTTGGGGCCAAAGACAGATACAAATGGTTCAGTGACTTATTTCCTGTCAATATCCCGGGTAATTGTCTCTCCCCCACAGATGCTGCTCACAATCTGGGTGTTCTGTTTGATGCAAAGTTTTGTTTCACCAATCATGTAAATTCTGTCATCAAATCTTGTTTCATTAGCCTCAGGGACCTTCATCGTATCAGGAGGTTCCTTTCCATTGCTACATCAGTGGTGATTGCAAATGCTCTGGTCAGCAGTCGTTTGGATTATTGCAATTCTCTATTTCATAGTTTGTCATTCCGTAATGCTACCAGGCTTCAATACGTTCAAAATGATCTTGCACGGTTTGTCACCAGTGCTTCTAAGCTGACTCACATCACATCCAGCTTGAAGACACTTCATTGGCTACCTATTCAACAACGAATTATCTTTAAAACCCTAGTTCTTGTGTACAAGTACCTCACTACTGGCCAGCCTAAGTATTTTTCACCATATCTCTCCTTGTACAAATCTGCCGTGGACGCAAGATGCTCAAACCCAGAAAATATGTTCCTCCAGGTTCCTCATTATTGTTCTTCCATCCATAAATCAAAGGTTTACTTCAACAACAGTTTCTCATATGATGCCCCAAAGTTATGGAATGATCTTCCACATGATACACACAGTGCTCCAAATCTCTCATGTTTCAAAAGTCAACTAAAAACCTACTTGTTTCAGAAATCATTTCCAACTTACTTTCTAACTACTGAACACCAGATTGCCTCCCTGGGTGCGACTTAGAATATGCCTAACGTCTTGATGATTTATGCTTAACGAACTGATGGTGTGCCTTAGAATCCGTAGATACAGAGACTAAGCACTTGGACAACTGATGGATGGATTCCTGGAGAATATTTCACATCTATTTCTCACTAAATAAGTTCTTCAAATCCAATCAATGGTGAAGAACAATAGTACACTGTAGTTGGTCAAGATCCTGCTTGGTAAACCCAAGGATTTTCACATTGAAGCCCAAAATAAAGGAAATTCAAAATTACTCAACCTGATGCTACGTGTCATTCTCAGTAGCATCTCGATATGTACAAAGTGAGTGACACAAAAAGTGACTGTGAAGGGGGTGTTGATCCATGAATGTTTCTTTGTATGTTTGTGTGTTAGAAGGAAAACAGAAATACTACTAGTTGGATCTTTATGGAAAACATTGAGAAGATGGGTCTTGGTCCAATTTAGATCCAATTAAATTTTGAGAGTGGCCTGTATCAGCTGGATACAAAAATATCAAATATCCGTATTTTCACATTTACTTATCACTTTGTGGTTTGAAACATGCCTTGGTGGAGGTATACACTCTTCGAATGGTCTTGTTAAAAGATATATCTAAGCAATAATACTAATGTGAAAATAAGGGTTTATATCTTTATATTCCCAACAATGCAATGTCTGAGACTTACTTTCCTATAAATCAACGTATTCAGCCTACCATTAAACTTCTTTATATCAACAGAAAGCAGTCAGTTGGGTTTGATTCTTCTTCTAGATAACACCCTTGAATATACCAAAGGGTGAAATTTAGCAGTTTCTTTCCACCCTGGAAGGAAAAAAGATTTCCCTTTGATTGACTTTAACCTGTGTGGCCTTGGGTTTCAATCCAACACATAGTCACATTTGGGATTCATATTCATGGAGAATATGACCATATAATAACTTCAGCTGTCAATGGCCACTTCAGACTGTTCCGTGTGGTGGTAACATATATCAACTAGTGAAAAGTGAGATAACAAATAGCTACAGGGAACTAAAAGGGATGAAATAGTTTCAGGAACATAGGAAAATATCTGGCTTTTTCCTGTAAAATATGCTATAAATGTCCTTTCTCATAGTAACAAGAGCTCTCAGAGAGCACATACTTCCGCCAAGGCATGTAATAATAAGTAAATGAGAAAATCCGGATTACTTTTTTAAACATCCAGGTAGTGATCCAGAAGACTCTGAAGATTTAGTGGGATCTAAGTTGCACCAGGACCCGTCTTCTGATTTTTCTTCAGGAAGATACTAGGTAATATCTTTGTGTGTACATTTACAAACAATATTAAGTAAACAGTTTTTGTAAAGGGGACCACACTGTCATTCCATAATTAATGAAAAGGTACCATCATATATGCCCTTGCATGGTTGTCCCATCTGGCTCTTGTATATATGTAAATAAGGTCTGTTATGAATCATATAGTTTGCCATAAGAGGGTCATTATAATCCAATAAATCAACGTATTCAGCCCACCATTACACTTCTGTATATCAGCAGAAAGTAAGCTTAGTGAAGTATTCAAACACTCATAATGAGATAAAAAGAGTTTGCCATAAAAAACCAAGGGCTTCAGGGAGGTATATGGATTTATGTAAGTGAACCCATACAGAAGGTCATACAGATATATCTAGGATATCCATGCATTGTCTATAGATATTTCAACATATTCTAAGCTTTGTATACTTTTGACCATCTTAAGTATCACTTATGTTCTGTTACTGAGAACAACACATAAATTTATTGCCTAGAAACCAAAAACACCTCAAGTAGATGAATATTTATTCTGATGCTCTGTCTTTTCTCCCCTTTATCAAAGGTGCCAGTTTCATGCAAATAGAGAGAAATATCTCAATTATTCATAATTACCCGCCAATAATCCATTCAGATACAAAACACCCTTGCAATTTCTAGATGCAAATAGTCTGGCAAACAAAATTGCATCTGTCTTATTATGAAAGCTGCATTGAAACCAGCTAACATGTTTTTATTCAGATATTATCAATGCAATTAGCCTAAAGCACCTAAATGTATCTAGAATAGTTCTCCAGATCAATTTTATATCAGTTTCAGTGTACACTTAAACTCCCTTTAATTTGATACTTGCGTGAAATAAAGCTATAATACTCGTAATCTAATCGATGATTTGTACTATTTATTCAAATAATACTTTACGTTTTGAAATTATAAGACTTAACATTCAATAAATGTACGGAAAGTTATAAGGGTTACCTTTTTAAGTCTGAGATGAAGCCAAGTGAAAGCAAACTATTTCTGCCAATCCATACACAAATATCTTCTGGAGCACTTATTATTTCCTTTTTAATCCAATCTAATTCCACTTGGTATTAAAACTTCACACCTCGTCTGTGAAACGAAAAGAAATAGTGTGTTGTTAGCCTTGTTGAAGGATCTGTTTTTTAGCCCTAATGTTTTTGTGATAGCTTGTCAGTTGCATAAATATGGCAAACGCAGGGAAGGCATTCTTTGGTAAGTAAAAAGTTAGTGTCACACAACTTGCAGTTTTTATTTCTCTCTGTGAAAACATCAAAAAATTAGTCCTATGATTGGATTAAATTGATGGGGTTCTGCTTAAGTGGGTTCAGTCATACCTCAACTCAAGGAAACAGCGGATCAAAATGGATGGACATCTTTCAGATGCTTTTCAACTCCCTTATGGGGTTCCTCAGGGCTCAGTTCTGGGCCACTCCTTTTTACCCTATATACAACCCCCCTCAGTTTAGTCATATCTAAATTCAATGTCACCCATCACTTATATGTAGATGACACACACATTCACTTGTAACTTGACTCTAGGAACTTCGACTCTAGTACCACTGAAATGGCAAATTGCCTTGAGGTTGTCCATGCTTGTATGGGAAATAATAAACTTAAAGTAAATCCTGGCAAGAGGGAATTCATAGTGATTGGTGATGATCAAAACAGAAGCTACCTAAAGTCATCTTTTCCAGTAAGTTTTCTTGGTAATATCATGGAACCATCAATGCAAAGACACGTGGCTAATCTATGTTACTACCATCTCCGGGAAATATGAAGGGTCCACAGGTATTTAAATCATGAAACAGCTGTGAAGGTGGCAAATGCCTTGGTTAGCAGTCTCCTGGATTACTGTAACTCATTGCTTTGTCACACAAAAAGGCATATACTGTCATATACTACAAAGAGTTCAAAATGCCTTATGTCGTGCTGTGTGCAAACTAAATAAATAAAGAATAAATAAAAAACCTCAAGGAGGTTGATAAATGGTCATCTTTGAGCCTCTGTCTTCAGTTAGTTTGAAAGTTGGACTGTACTTGTACAGTCGAATGGGTCATACAGCACTTTGAGTCCTGCAGTACATGGAGATATTGCGCTGAGTATAAATACAAATACAAAAAAAAAAAAGAAAAAAAATTAATGCCAGTTTAACTTAATAACACTTGCTACTTCTACCATCATTAGAATATAGTAATCAACGCTAAGGCTTAAGGTTGTTTGGGTATTGTCGACACAATTCCACCAAAAATGACACAAGGTTTGGCATTACAGAAAAACTTTTTTCCATTGATAATTTTCCAACTTAGGATATGTTGTATCAGATACACTGCACTGCAATACTCCTAAAATGGCTATTACCTCCTTATTAATTATCCGATTTATAAAATATTTTAAGTATTATATTCAGTTTAAAGAGAGCTCCCATTTCAGATGGCTGTTCCACTATGCCAATCATTTTCCCCACACCCCGATATGTTTGTGATCCTGAAAATGAGCTCTATGGGTTTTTGACGTTTGTAAACCCAATCTCAATGTTCTGGAAGGTCAGTATACTAACGAGAAAACAATAAAATAGGAAAACAATGCAAAAGCGAACAAACATCTCCCCCGAATGAAGATGGCAATATCATACGAATGTGTGTCTTATGAGGGATGTTTTTATATGAGCCACTATTTTGTATGAAAAATAAGTAAATAAATTCATATTAAAAACACACACATTGATAAAAGGTGGCCATAAAAAAAGGTTAAAAATAAATAGAAGAACTTCAAATTTTAATTTGAGATTTCTCCTATCTCTGCATTGATTTTAAATGCAACAAAAACTATGAGAAGCCCCATAAAATATCTTTCTCATGATGGACCTGCTCTTTGGAACTCTCTACTCTTTCAAATAAGAAACAGACCTCTGTCATTTCCTTCAGGAAACATTTAAAAACTCACCTCTTTAACTTTAGTTTCCCCACTTAGCCCCCTTCCTTTCAGTTATACCCAGAACTCTGCATTACCGACCTTGACCACCCCTCGACTATCCTAATAATAAACTTTTTTGTTTACTTAACGCACCGAGTTCCCTACTGTTGGTAAGATATTGCGCCTGCAAAGCAGTAGATTAGATTAGATATATATCATAGAACACATTGATAGGTTAACATAGCTTTCAAAAATATTTGTATCACTCATTTTAACTTGGCAACGGTAAATCCAAACAGATACAGCCCCGTCTGTATCTCTCCCTATTAAAACCATATATGTCTTGTGGTGGATGACAAAAAGTTCTCCGATCCTATAATTAGGTTGGAGTTGGATCTTGTAGATTTATTTATTTGGGGTTTTACGTCACTTTCAACACTGTATAGGTCATATCACGATGGGTAGTTATGTGGGCAGAGTAAACTAGTACATATAGTTGGTCAAGGTTCTGTTCTGTAAACTGCCGACCATCGGTAAACAACTATCAACTTTCCCACACAGGGTTCGGGGTTTGAATTGCCGACCTCAGAGGTGAGAGGCGAGTGTGTTACCACTGCACCAACGTGGCCCTTGGATCTCACAGAATACATGGTATATTTGTTCTATGAAGAAAACTGGCAGAAAACTGTATGAGTCAACGGGAAATGAGTTTAAGGGAACCTGCATTATGTAATGACAAAACCTACCAATCTCAAATACAGTTGTAGATTTTTTTTTCAAAGTAATGCCAAGGTCACACCTTTCTGTACATATTTGGTGTTACTAAATGACATTGTCCTCATCTCCTAATTTAGAGACCTCGTATCTGGTTAAGGCATGTCCAAGAAAGAGCCACCCCACTTATATATCCTGACCCCTAATCCCCCGCCTTTACCCCCAGAGTGTAGATTTCAGTTTAGCTCATGTGAGGATGTGGCAGGTTTTTTTATTACAAAAAAGTGACCTCTAACGTAATTCACATTCCGTGTTGTGTCAAAATTTGAATCCCACCGATTTGCACCAGATGTGACTACCAAGGCATAAAGTGAGCTGTACCACATGATTCACAAATGTGGATTAGCCTTTTCAGTTGTGGCTTGTGATACCAGCATGGGTTTATGTGACCTAGGGGTAAAAATAATTTTGTATTAGATGGTATCATATGATCAGCAGTCCAAATAATCAAGGTATATCGTATGACTTAAAGCTTTATTATCAGATGACATTATTATAAGTATGTGGAGGCCTTCAGAAGGACTGTGGAACCTTATGAACTGGTAACAAAGTCAGAAAAAAACCTTTTAAAGTGAAAACAAAACAACAACTTTGAAGCCTGTTATATAATTCAGTTTGAATCCCTGGATTTTAAAATATGCATTGACACAAGCACAAAGATTGTTTACTGAGGCACTTTTACAAAAATATATAAATCAATTGTTAAGATAAATTGGGTGTTCCAAATCAACACAAATTAGTGCCTGGGTAATTTTGATTGGTTAAAATGTTCCCTATAATCCATTTGTATCCTTCTGGATTAACCTCATGAAAATCGTATGTTGTTTGTTCATATATTATGTTGACAAGAGTAACAACTGCAATAAAAATAACATCAAGTTAAAATAATTTAAACCCAGCCCTCATGGGCTTATTTGTTACAATAAGGTAATTTTCAAAATATTTACAATTCATATGTTTTCAATTTTTTCTTTAAAAATATACTTGACAATGATTACTTTTACTTTATTTGAATTATAAGTAGCAAAAAAATCAATATTTACCTAATACCCCATTCACACTAGAAGAGGATACTCCCTGTGGTTAGAAGTTTTACACAGTGGTGGAACCAACTGAAGGGACATGGAAATAGACTGAGAGGGAAGGACACACACGAATAAAGGCACAGTGGTAGGGCTGACAAGGGGTGGTAAATGGTGATTGCTGACAGTGAGAAGCTGAGAGGCAGAAATTTTAAAGATTTTAAAACTTCCGTAGAATGCTCAAGGAATTGGACATTTTGCCATTGTGTCACAAACTCGGACGACACATGGACATTGCCTAGTACCGCGGGGTGTACCGCCTGTAGTGTGATTGGGGTATAAACAATGCAAAATTAGTGGTGATATTCATTGTAAAGGGGTAGAGTAAGAAATCTAAAATTCGCCAGGAATCTAAAATTCGCCACCTCTAAAACCTTAGTTAATTTTATGAAGAAAATGATGTTTTTGTCCAAAAATTGGTATTTTTCAGTTCAAAAAGCCTTAATGTACTATACAGTCAACAAATCTCACCATAATTCATTTATTTTATTAGTATTTTCACATGTGGCGAATTTCAGATATGTGGCGAATTTTAGATTTCTTACTCTACTTGTGGCTAAAAAGACTGTAAATTGTAACTTCTTCACCATTTCTACCTGTATTCTAATGCATCAGAAATGAGAGGAAGCTCTGTAAAAAAATTCTTATGATATATGTATAGGTTTATGGCCAAGTAAGTGTCCGATATTAGAAAATAATGGATTGTTTATGAGGTCCCAATTCCTTAATTTGTAATTTTAAAGAGTTTTTTTTAACATCCTTACTTTTCATTCCTATATTTCTTTTGTGTTTTTTTATATCATTTTAGTTAAAATAAATGTAGAAGGTGTTTTTTTTTTGGAAATGTCTAAAAAAGGCTTCTATCTATGGCGAAAATCACAGAGCAGAAAGACTGCCCAATAGTGAAAGACATTGGACACTTTTAACAAAATAATATCTCTCAGGTGTAATTAAAAATAATATATTTACAGGTTATGTGGTTGCTGAAATATTTTCGAAAAAAACAGCACTATTACAAATACCCATTAATAATACTAATTATCTAAAGGGATGGTGGGAATTAAAAATATTCTTCGGTCTTTATTCTCTGAAATTAGGGTGAAATTCAGTGCATAGTGGATACCAAATTATCAATTGTACCATACACTGTCTCCATATATATTCTTCTAATTTAGTCTGGGGATCTGAATCTGTTTCTAACTCAAATACTGGTGGTTAGTTATGAGCCAAGAAAGGCTAATGTACCATCCTTCATCTGAATGATATGGGCGATTTAGTCCTTTATTGATAAACTATAGATAAGCTTAAGTTTTTCTTCTTCAACTCAAATAGCAGTGTTTTGTGTATAGATTGAATAATTATAAACTGAGCTGAAAAAAAAGGTTCATGGGGTACAAATATACTATTTACCTTAGGTTTTGTTATGTTTAAATAAGTTCAGATATGTTAACAATATGTCAATGCAATCTTTTTACAGAAAATATATGTACATAGTGGACTTAAAAGGAAACTTTTTGTCTTTTGCAAAAGGTACAAAGGTTTGATAATTTCGGATTATAAGTCGATATTTGTGTAAAGTACAGTTAAGTATTTTTTTAGTTATCTGTGGGTCAGAATGTATTCTATTTGTCTATATAGTTACTTTTCTCAATCAATCAATCAATCAACTAATCAATCAATCAATCAATCAGCCGGTCGGCACGCCAGCCAGCCGGCCAGTCAGTAAATCCATCCATCCATCCATCTGTAACTATCTTTTGATCTAAGTATGTATGTGTTTTGATAAAAAAAAATTAAAAGAACAAGCAGCAACATAGAATGCCAAAAAATCCTTACCTGTATTTATTTACTACCAACTTTCCAACATGAAGTGCCTGGCCCGAGATTTGAACCGGCGGCCTCAGAGGTTGGAGGGGACAACTCTAACCATTACACCACCAAGCCCCCCCCCCCCCCCCCTTACCTGTAGACTTGCTCCAAGTCTTTGTATCCATCAGTAACTTTAACAGTTAAATTTAGATTGGGAACTTACAGGAATTCATTATACCACAAGCATTCTGGAGTAAGGGGGTAATCAGGCCTGGCTGTTTCTCCAAAAGTCATACAGTACCCATATATTACACAAAAGTCAGAAGGACCTGGTGAAAGGCTACCTCACCTGCTAATATTGCCAAAAAATCAGATCCGGACTGTCTTAGAGGAGGATTGAACCGAACCATGGATAGATACCCACCTTATGAAGATCCGATGTATAATTTTCATGTTATGCGCATGGACAAACAGACAAACAGAGCTGATTACAATACTCCCGTCCGACCCAATTAGATGTCCAGTGTAATAAGGTAAAATTATTATGTGTTGTCTTGCTGATGTCCCATTTACACTGGGAGGCAGTGCTGACAAGTTCATTAAAATGTTTTTAATTTATTTATTTGGGTTTAATGTCGGTTTCAACACATTGTAAAGGTTATGTTATGATGGCTAGTTTTAAGGGCAGAGTTGGTCAAGATTCTGCGCTATGAACTGCGGGGCATCGGCAAGTAACTTTCCCACATAGGGTTAGGTCGGGCTTTGAACAGCCAACTTAAGAAGTGGGAAGCGAGCGTGTTACCCTGTCATGTATGTAGTTCACTCATTTTAAAACCCTTAGACTATTTGAAAACAAATTAATTTTATATGCCCCAGAATCTACTATCAATGTCATTAAACAACTAAAAATTGTGAAGAATAGATTATTAAAAAAAATAAGAGCATGTGGGTTTCTCTAAGGGGCTCAAACTCAGACTCCAAATCATTTATGCTCCCTATAATTAAATTTGCATGACAGAAGTCTTAAAGTTTTGAGATTATGGCTGCGTTAATTTGTATGACCATGTTTTAAATTTCATTTGAACATGTACTACTTTGGTAGAATTTCACTTGAGAATGTTAATTTGAGTTTATACTTACGTATGACTGAGTTTGAGATTGCATGTCACTTTGGTTTTTGATTGAGTTTGAGATTTTCCATGAATTCCAACCTTAATCTTGGACAATCATCAGTATTGTGTTGTACAAGTTATTAAAATCAAAACAAACTATGTAACCTCAACGAAGGCACGTAATAACTAGAAATTGTGCAAATTCGACTCAGTTTATCCCGAGGTGGGACATGGTGAAGAACAATGAAAATCTTGAAACATGAGAGCCCAGATAGCATTCCGCCATCGGACCAACGTTGGCTGTTGGTCGCATGGTCAGCAGATATTGCCAACGTTGGGCCAACGTTGGGCCAACGGTGGCTTGTCAACCACTACTCAGGTTAGATGTCTCTATATTTTGCCGACGTTGGGCCAACATTGGAGTTTTATTCAAGATGGCGGCAAGCAATAATAGGGGATTTGGGGAAACTTTGAAAAAAATTATTTATTATGGTATGTCTAAAATTCATATTACATTGAGCCCACAAATTTTATCTGGCCATTTAACAATTTTACACATAAAAATAATATTCTCATTATAAATTCACACTAAAAAAATTGTTGTTGAACATTATCTGATTGGCTGATGCTATACATAGAATATAATTTTTACCGGTGGCTTGCCGACGTTGGGCCAATGGTCAAAAAGCCATTGGCCCAATGTCAGCGGCCAACGTTGGACCGACGGATGTGCTGACGTTGGGCCAACGTTAGTCCGACAGCGGAATGCTATCTGGGGGGTATCAAAGGTCAGATGTGAACTTTGGAAGTGACTCTTGGCATTTTATTTTATTTTTTGCCTCTGTCAATGTGTCAGACACTTATTATTAAAGAACAAGAAAAGTAAATGTGGAAAAAAAAATTCAAGATTATTATGTTTTTTTGTTTTTTTTTTATCTGGGCAGTGATTCAGATCTCTCTCAGAATTTAGTAGGATCTAAGTTGGACCAAAGACCAATCTTAAATTCTCACTTTTTTGCAGAGATCCAAGCAGTAGTAGTCCCCCCCCCCCCCGGAAAAAAATTAATTTTTGGTAAAAATATAGTGCATTTCCTGGTAATTTAACACCACTCTCAAGAAATAATTTTGTACTTTGGGTTGAACTCCTTTACATTATTTTTCAAGGGCGGGGTTCGAACCCCCTGAACTCCCCCCCCCCCCCCCCCCCCCCCCCTGGATCCGCTAGTGGTTCTGCAATCTCACCCAAACTCCCCCAGTTCGATCTCAACCTGAATTTCTTCATCAGCTGAGTAGCTTTCAGTAAATATGATCCCGATTTATAACGGAAAAAATTACATAGGGACGTTATGATGTTTTGAATAATCTTCTTTACAACTCCCTCACCAACAAAACTACTTTACAGACATGAGGGCGTTATGCCTTCATTTAGTTGAGATGCTTGGGAACATCGTGCCCAACACAGGGGTCCCGTATGACTACACAGTTTAAAACATACACAAATGTATATTACCGTATCCGACGTAATTAGCGCACAGTGCGCGCATAAAAAACCCCTGTAAATGGGATAATAAAGGCTAAAGAATGTGATAATAAAGGCTAAAGAAATTTATCAATCAAAACATCGTATCAGACCAACAGATGCCCAGTGAGCTGAAATATCTGCGTTGAATTCTTCAAATTGAAAGTATTTATCCGTGTCAACTATGGACACATATCATATGAGGTTTTTAAAGTCTGATTCTGCAATTTCCAAATTTAGAATGTGTCTTAAACATCTCGTAACACGTTTACCCAGGACAAAGACTTTCCTCAAGTCATTTTGTCTTAAGTATTATAGGAGAACTGAATGACTTTTTTTCAAGAATTTGGTGCTGACAAAAGCAAAAGTATTTCATCCCTCAGTATTTTCTCCACCCATCATGATGGGTTCATAATGATTCCATGTATGTCAGATTTGGTGGAATAAGAAGTACAAAGACTTGGAGCAAGTCTACCCAGGACAAGGTCCTTCCTTAGTGCAATATGATTTTCTAAGATCATTTCCCTCCAGTGAGAATGTAATCGCAAAAGGTCGTAGTCTGGTCTCAGGCTCAAAATTACGAGTTTTGTCTCAAAGTTTTGGAACATTTTAGTTGAGCCCACGGGTTCAGACTTTATGGATTTCACCAAAGGTTTTAGACTGAGCCACTGGCTCAACTGTTCAGACTAGTAGATAGTGGGCTTAAGTTTTGGAAACAGGGGCTCAAATATGGCTGCCATAATTCTTTCTCAACTTCAAAATTTAAAATGTCTGAAAATAAGGTGCAAGTATTAAAAAAACCCTGAAGTAGCGGTTAGATCTTTTTATGTGTTTACAAGGCGTCTGATTAAAAAATAGCATTATACCAGAGATAAAATTGGTCAAACAAGGAACATATGTCACCAGTAGAATATTTTTACCAGAAATAAAGGGTCACATGACACAGAAAACCACTGTCTTTATTTGATAAGCTTGGTCTCAACTGAGACCCCTTCTGTGAAAATCGATTAAGAAAAAACTTTGCTCAACTAAAAGACTCAAATTTGAGCTAATGGCTAGGCCTGAGACTTGGGCTAAGTCTGAGACCTTTCGTGAAATTGCCCCCCCCCCCCCCCCCCCCCCCCCCGACTGCTATAGAATGCACTCATTCATTGTATGAAACCCCGTGCCTCAACAGACAAAACAAAAACTTTTATACAAGTTTAAAGACAGTGTCATATCGTTTTATCTTAAACTATTCAAGAATATTGTGCCACAAATCCTAAACACGGCTGTTGTCTGTCCCTGTAAAGGTCAGGATTATACAGATTTTCTTGACAATGAGTGATCCATTACTAATACACTGTCCATGTTTCATCTCCAATGGTTAGTGGTTATTTCATGAAGATAGAAACGTCAATGGCCCGAGACACCATTGACAAGGTCAGTGGTTAATTAAAGCATTGGAATAGTTCCAGAAGTTTTTATTTTCTTTTACTAAATCCAAGAACTTTCTCTGTTTTTCTGCACTGGTTTGGTTCATCTGTGCACCACTCAATAGTGTGACATTCTATTCTTGTAATTAAATTATGGGTAACATGTGGATCGTATTATGGGTAAAAAACTTAATTTGCAAAGTCCAGTTTTCCACTTCACACAGGAAAATTAAGTCTTTATTCAAGAAACACCAACCTAGCTATTTCAACTTAAATTCAAGTATTTTTCAAGTATTTTTCTTTTTAATATTTATACAGTGTATACTAACTGACATTATTATTCTGTATCTATTTTTGGAGAAAAAAAGTCACTGTAACGTGGCAGATTGCCATTGTGAGAAATCTATATATATGAAAGTAAATTCACACATAATACCAGTTATAAATACAACACTAAAGGATGTTCTGTGCTTAGAAACCGCCTTTTAAGGCTAGGTAAACTTATAAGCGGCCAGGCAAACGGTGGACTTTGGCAGATTGAAAGAAAATTCACACATTTTATCATCTTGCAGCATTTTGTTTATTTAAAACTCATTTATCCAAGTGGATTGTAAGAAAACATTATATTACTGAATGCTGAGTACTTGCAGTCATACTTTACAGGTTGGTAATTGATAGTTATCCAGTAAACAGGTAAGTTTTGGTATTATCGCCCATGTATTTCCTGGTCAATAATTCGTTGTTGACGAGTCTTCTGAATATCTAATATATAGTACACGTCAGAACGTAAAGGTACACATGAACTTGTGGTATGTTTAAGTTGGGCTTTGAAAATTTTGGATATAATTTTATATCCAAAACAAGTTGTGGCTTTTTATTAAAATTATTGCAAAAAGTAGGTACATACGTACATGTATGGGAACCTTTGTGTATAGTAGAAAATACACTGCCTGCATGTAATAATATATTGTACACTACCTGTCGAGTAGTTATAGTCAGTACACCAATAAATTTATGAAAGAGTAGAAAGAGACTTGAAATATTATTTTTCAATTGAGTTTATAGGTCATTTTATCAAGTTGAAAAGTCTTTTAAGCATGTGTGAAAGTCAATATATTAACTGTAGAATTGATTTATTGACTTTAAAAAAGTTGATTATATTGGCCGGGTTTAGAAGTATGCCAGTTTTTTTCACTTAAAGGGGAAAGTATCTTTCCAGGAAAAAAAATTGTATTAATTTTCACCCTTGGCACATATGTATATAACATATATATATTTTAAGCTGTTATCTACAAGGATTTTATAGATGTTATAAATCTACAAGGATAATGAATCCCACCTGACTGTTAAGGTATTGCATATTGTCTGCTTAACAGTGAAGTACTCTTTTAACCCTCATATTTACAGCAATGTTAGAGCTTTTGATACATATACTAACGAGCACTCAGAGAGCGCTGACCTATGCCAAGGGAGTACATATCCTGAAAATTTCATCAAAATCCATCCATAACTTTTGAGTTATCTGTCTTTAAAAATTACATTTCATGGATCCAGAAGATCCAGGTAGTGATCCGGATCACTCCCAAAATTGACTTATTACTTCCTTTTACCTTTTCAGACATATCCTGAAAATTTCATCAAAATCCGTCCATAAGTTTTTGAGTTACCTTGTTCACAAGCAAACGCACAAACTCACAAACCCACAAACAAACCCAGGTGAAAACATAACCTCCTTGGCGGAGGTAATAACACTGCACTTGCCATGTCTATAGGTTAGTGGTGGTGGTCCAATTCACGCAAATGTACCTGTTCACGCCCACCCTCAATTTTCTTAATGATTTTTGATATAAATTATGTTTACCATGTAATAGATAATTATAAAACTGATAATATACATTGGTTATTTCATTGTGTGACTGTGATTGTCTTTAATTAATCTAGGGGTGGGTGTGAATAGGTACATGGGTGTAAATTGGTCCAACAACACTAGGATGTTTACTTCAGCATTACATGACTACGGCTGTGTGATTTTAAATGCCCTTTGACCTCTTGACTTTGAACTTTAAAGGGACCCTGGGTTATTAAGTTTGAAAAGTTACTTAATCAAGTTTGGAAGTCCATTTATTCAGTTTAAATGATGACAATTCCACAAAAAAATTCCTGTCTAGTTCTAAAACTCTTCCATTATTCAGGACTGTCCACTTAAAATATACTTCTAATGGCCATATTTCAGTACAGCAGTATGCCATGTCTTACTAAATTCTTAATTATATCCCCAGACGAAAGTCGGGGATATATTGGATTCAGGTCCGTCGCGCCGCCGCCGCCGCCGTAGAAATTTCCTTGTGGACGCGATAACTCAAAAACAAATTAATATTTTTTTTTCAAACTTGGTACACATGTTAAGGGTGCCCAAAGGAAGATCCCTATTTTAAGGTGACCTTAAACTCCCAGTAAAAAAGAACTTATGGCCACCTTAAGGTCAGAAATTGGACTTTTGGCCACTTAGAGCCCTGTAGGTCACAAACTATGATGCTCAGCTGGCTGAAATTTTACCTGACAACACATTAATATGTTCTTAGTACATGTGCCGAAAATCACGACTTTAAGTTGAGGAGAAAATTGTGTTTGAGGCCCATAAATACCCCCACTATGACAGGTTTCAACAAGAAGTGGTTTTGTGATTGCTCTGTTAAAAAGTATTTTTACTAAGACATTATTGATTGTAATAGAAAAAAGACTATATGTACGAAGAGAAAAAGGTACATAGACAGCAGAGACTTAAATGTTTTTGATAAAACAAACTTAATAAATAGGAAAAATAGAGATACAAATTTAACAACATTTGGGAAACTAATACATTAATATTGTTGAGTGCAGTGAACCAAGAAGTAGGTGGATAAAAGGATTAATATTACCAAGTGGACAGACAATGGAAAACTTGGTGAAGAAACATCTCTAGTGTGGAAACATTTTCAACAAATAAAGCATGTTTTAAAGGTGACAGTGACTTCTTGGCCAGAAAAGGTGTCAAAGTGCATGTAGTGCAAACTTTTTTTGTGGTTAATTATGTATTAACACTTTCATACAGAACATCAGTGATTTGTGCCATGCTTGTTTCTATAGAGAAGTGTTAATCAGTTTATGGGTGGAATGTGCTTTCAAAAATAATCTCAAAGTGTCAAAAGACTTGTAATGATAACTTTTCTGGAAAGCCTTCTTCATTTATTATGTGTTAAGACTATTTACAGATATTGACTTTGCTATATTTTGTCAATATGAAGGAATACTATGTCTTAAAAAAATAATTTCAGAATACACAAAAAGGATATAACTGACAGGGATTACAAAGTTTTGACAGTAAAACACTACAACATAGTATGAGCAAAAGGGGGCCTGAACAATTATTGATATCTCCTGAAACAGAAGTGGTTTTCAAGAAAATAGACATTAAAACTACACCAAAGAAAATGGATATGACAAATGTAGATAGTGAAAAAGTGATAAAAGAAATAGGAAAGACTGCTCCAGAGTGGTTTCTGCAGGCTTTCTCACACCTAAATAGTGAGTTAAGGGCAATAAGAGAAGACCTAAGTGGAATACAAACATTTAAGCATGAAGTGAAAGATAAGCTAGAAAGCCATGAAAAGAAGATTGCTGATTTAGAAAGTAAAACAAAAAAACTGGAAAGTGCCCTTAAAAAGCTGCAGAATCAGGTTGCAAAAATAGAAACATATAGCAGACAACAAAATTTACTTCTAGATGGAATAGCAGAATCTCCAAGTGAACATCTAGCAGAAAAGATAGCAATGTTCCTGACCAAAGAACTAAAAATGAAAGATGCTGATCTGATGAAATTTGCCAGAATACACAGACTAGGAAGACCACCTCACTTGGTACCACGTCCAGTCTCTCGCCCAAGAACAGTGATTATAAAATTTGAATCAATGGCAGACAGGGACAAAGTTTGGAAAGCAAGCTGGCAACTACAGGATAGAAGGTTCATGGTCAGAGAAGATTTTCCAGACAGCGTGAGAGAGAACAGGAAACTACTTTTACCATGTCTTAGAGCGGCTAAAAGAGACTCAAGTGTTAAACATGGCTCTCTGAAAGGAGATATGCTAACCATGGATGGAAGAAACTACACTGTGGATGAGTATGAATTAATTCCAGAGCGTTTCAAGTGGCACTACAAGGGACAAAAATATATAAAAGAGTGCGATTCAACATTTCTCTTTGGCAACAGCAGTTTCCTCAGCAATCATTACAGCAGCTCATTTAAGGATGGCAAAATGCAGTTCACATGTGCAGAACAATATTATCTCAGACAGCAAAGTGTATTTTTTGATGATATTGAAACAGCAAATGCAATCATGAGTCTGAAGGAGCCATCAAAAATGAAAGCTTTATCGTATCACATCAAAAACTTTGATAACAAGAAATGGTTAGAACAAGCAAGTACAGTGATGGAAAATGCATGCTATTTGAAATTTTGGCAAAATCCAGAATTGAAGGAAAGATTGATGGCAACTAAAGGTAACTTAGTCGAAGCAAACCGAAAAGATACTTACTTCTCATGTGGATTATCACTTGCCGATCCAAATATCATGGATATAAACAAATGGAAAGGGAAAAATGTACTTGGGAACATTCTCACCATGCTCAGAGAAAA
This sequence comes from Sabellastarte sp. h YS-2021, assembly GCA_964017235.1. NCBI lineage: Eukaryota > Metazoa > Annelida > Polychaeta > Sabellida > Sabellidae > Sabellastarte > Sabellastarte sp. h YS-2021. The sequence continues at coordinate 169,011,683 of OZ024928.1, read as the reverse complement.
GTTTAAACAGCAAGACACTGTGCAAGATTAAATAACTATGTAAGTGATGTACTTTACAGAAGTTGATATGAAAAAACTACGAACTTTTAAAAGGTGATAAATAAATGAAGATGAAACTGTTATGGTGAAAAACGTTTCAAAATGTTTTTTACTGTTATCATTGATACTTAAATGTGTCCAAATTACACTAGTTAATATTAATACAGTGAATGGGTTATTGTATTGCCTAATATTAGTGACGGAGTTGTTTTTGTTTTTTCATTAATTGATTAAAAAAAAAAAAATCAAAAGTTAGCAACAATAAATAAAGAAGCAACTGTTATGCTGAAAACGTTTCAAAACGCGTCTACTATTATTGTTGGGTACCTGAATGTATCAAATTACACCAGTTAATATTGTAACAGTGAATGAGTGCTGTATTGCCTAATATTAGTTACTGAGTGCTTTCATTAATTCATTATGAAATAAATTATTGGGTACTTGAATGTGTCAAATTACACCAGTTAATATTATAACAGTGGATGGGTATTGTATTGCCTAATATTAGTTGCTGAGTGCTTTCATTAATGGATAATGATTTTTTATAGAGATACTCTGTTTTCAACTGAGAAGGCTCATTACACAGCACCAATTAAAATACTACTGTATATGATATTATAACGGATTGTTCAAGCCTGGTCCTTATCCACTCAATTAGTTGATTGCAAATTAAAAATGAATAACTTCTAACAGTAAATTTACTATTCTTTAATGGCACAGTATTGATAGCATATTGAAGTATGGTATAATCCAATTGTTCTGTTATTATAATAGAATATAAGCTGAATAAGTAAAAACCAGTATTAGTATAAGGTGATTGATGGCTATAAACACTACACTGGAAAAAGATGTTTCTTTTGCATATAGACTAATACTGTAGAATATCTACAATAATAGACAATAATGCCAATAGACATACTTTTAAAATACTTAAAAGGGAAAATTAGTTGTTGATACTGTTTTATGCTATAATTGATTATCAACTGTATAGAGTGCATTGCATTCCATCAGTTGAACTACCAGAAGAATAACTTCTAATAAATATTATATGCCTTCCAAAATGCTTGCAAAAAAAGTAAAACTAGCTTGTTGACATCAGTTTGTCCAAATTGATCATTAACTGTGTCAACAAAAATATTTGAAATAATTTATCAAATGCGTTCAAAGAGCATACAATTATGCAGTCTTCATGCATGTGCTGACGAGTAATAAATATCAGTATCATATGGTCGAAAATATATTTTGTCAATGTTGCATTGTTTATTAAGATTTTCAAGACCAAATGATTTACTTTTTGCTTACACTAATAAAAACATTATAATTAGTCATCATGCTAATTTGTATTTATTTAATGAATTATAGTAACTTTTGACATATTATTTTTAAATGGTGTTATGGGCAGTAATTGGTAAACTGTTATGTTTTTACAAGCTGAATTTAAAGATGTTTTATAACTCTAACAATGAGAAAGAAATTGTACAGGGAACTCTTCTTGGAAAGACTATATTATGAGTATGGATATTGCCATCCTGGTCAAGAGTCTCAGCAATGACTTTGTCTTTTTTCATATGTTGTGTTTAATGCAAAGTTTTATTCTATTTTTCTACCACGATTGCATTACAAAAGTTTCGAAAGAAAGTGGTTCCTACAGAGGTACAAGTGATATAGGTATCAACATGAAATATATCTTTGAAATGACAAATATGTCCAAAAAGTACTTAATTATCAATATCAAGCTAATCAGACAAATCATGTATTTCTAGAATATGAAAAACATGGCTGTGTCTAAAGTACTAACTGTTAACTCGTTCAACTGCAGAGGGTTAAGAGAAAAAACAAAAAGACAATATCTTTTCAACTGGTTGAAGAAATCTTACAATGGCATAATATTTCTTCAGGAAACACATTGCACAGGTGTTGATGAGCTTAAATGGCAAAGGGAATTTAACGGAATAGGATATTTTTCAAATGGAACGAATCAAAGTAGGGGAGTAGCAATTTTGGTCCCAAACAACTTGCAATTTGAGTTTAAAGTGTTGTCACATAAAACTGATTTAAATGGTAGACTGATCATGATTGATTGTGAAATTGAATCGTGTCCATTTTCTCTGGTCAATGTATATGCACCAACACGAGACCACCTTAATGAACAACTAGCTTTTATAGATGATCTACGAAATATTCTTTTAAATCTGGGTGAAAAGAAGGTAATAATAGGGGGGGGGGGGACTTCAATACCCATATCAATCTTGACCTTGATAGAAAAGGAGGGGTAAGAAATACTTACTCAAAATACACTCAGTTCTTAGAAAATTTAATTGATGAAATGGATCTGGTAGATATATGGAGGATTAGACATCCGAATGAACAAACATTTACTCAAAGGGAAAAAACCAAAAGTGGGTTAGTTCAATCTAGGTTGGACTTTTTCCTGATTGTGCAATCAATATCTTATCAGGTCAAAAACACAGATATCAAACCTGGTTATCGGTCAGATCATAGCATTATTACGTTAAAGATAGAGTTGTTGAATACAATAGCAAGAGGCCCTGGTTTCTGGAAATTTAATAATAAACTATTGTGGGACAGAGAATATATTAAAATGGTCAAAAAAGAGCTTAATATAATAGTTAATGAAGTAAAACTACAGGATAAAAATCTTTTATGGGACTTTATAAAGTGCCAAATTAGATCAAAAACCATATCCTACAGCAAATATATAGCCAAGGAAGCCAGGAAACATGAACTAGAAGTACAAAGAAGTTTAGACCTTCTGGAAAAGCAAATAGTTAATGATCCTTCAAAACTACCAGATTACTATAAAATAAAACTGGAATGGGAAAGCTTTCAAAATAAAAAGGCAGAGGGCATTATTATGAGGTCAAAGGCCCAATGTGTAGAAGAAGGTGAAAAAAATACAAAATACTTCTTAAATTTAGAAAAAAGAAATTTTAATGCAAAACATATAAAAACTTTGATACTACCAAATGGACAGTTAGAGTCAAAACCAGAAAACATATTACAAGAACAGGAAAAATTTTATAAATCTTTGTATGCAAGTACTGTATCTCTTGATCCAAGCACGAACAACTTCACAAGTAATCCTGAGATTCCAAAGTTAGATAATATGGAAAAAGAAATGTGCGACTTGGAGCTCACACTAACAGAAATCGGTCAAGCACTAAAAGACCTTCCAAATGACAAAACACCAGGGAATGATGGATTTTCTACTAATTTTTATAAATTTTTCTGGCCAAATATTAAAGATTTGCTTTTCGAAAGTATAAAGTATTCCTTTCATAGTGGCCTCTTATCACTTGACCAACGAAGAGGTATTATTAACATAATTCCAAAAGAAGGAAAAGATCTTAGATATCTTCGTCATTGGAGACCTGTAACAATTTTGAACACAGATTATAAAATCTTAACAAAGGCTCTAGCTAATAGACTTCAGAAAGTATTGCCAAAATTAATTAACCCTGACCAAGTTGGCTATATAAAGGGTAGGTACATTGGTCAGAATATTAGAATTATTAATGATATTCAAAACTCTGCTGCTATCTCAAAACTTCCAGGTTATATAGTTTTAGTAGACTTTGAGAAGGCCTTTGACAGTGTCGAGTGGTCTTTTTTAATTGAATGCTTGAAGTCATACAATTTTGGGAATAATTTTATCAAATGGATAAAAATATTTTACAACAATATTCAATCTTGTGTTGGAAATAATGGTTTCTATTCCAGTTATTTTAACCTGACAAGAGGAATTAGACAAGGATGCCCAATATCTGCTCTACTGTTTATTTTAGTAGCAGAAACACTTGCAATAAAAATTAGACAAGAAAAATCATTAAGGGGTATAAAGATTAATAATGTTGAGATCAAATTATGCCAGCTGGCAGATGATACAGCATTGTTTTTGAAAGATAATAGGTCAATTGGTTTAGCTTTCACAATACTTAAACAGTTCGAGAGGACTTCAGGTTTAAAGGTCAACCTTGAAAAATCAACTGTTATTCCCATTGGCCTAAATAAATTTGTCAAACATATTCTTCCAAAGGAATGTAAAAAAATACCTGTTATCTCCAAAGAATTTAAAACACTAGGAATTTGGTTTTCAGAAAATACTGAAGAAATGATAAAACTAAATTTTGATAGTAAAATTGTGTCACTGGAAAAGTTGTTGCATAGTTGGTCTTTAAGAAAACTGTCACTGAAAGGGAAAATTATAATTATTAAAACTTTAGCTCTATCATTAATTCAACACCTCCTTTCAGTGCTTTATTGCCCAAAAGAAGCTTTAGAGAAAATTGATAAATTAATCTTTGACTTTTTAGGGGATGGTAAACCCCCCAAAATTAAAAGGGAAATAGTTGTTTCAAACTTCAGTGCAGGAGGGATAAGGATGCCAGATATTTTCATAGTTCATAAAAAAGCAAAAATCAGTTGGATCAAAAGATTAGCTATGGACTTCAATACTAATGCCACATGGGCCAAACTCATGTGGACCATGCTAAACTTTGATAAAAATGATTTGAATCATAAATTGCCTCACAGCTATATTAAAAATTGTGTAACTCCTTTTCATAAACAGTTAATGGAGTGTTGGCTCTTATTTAAAAGCCGACCACCACAAAATGTGGAAGAAATTCATAATGAATATATATTTGCCAATAAGTTTGTGTGTTCAAATAACGAGCCTTTAAAACTAATGGATTTTAGAGGAGTAACCAGTCTCTAAAGGAATTAACAGTAAAATGTATAATTAATGATCATGGACGTTTTTTAACTTTAGGGGAAATAAAGGAACGGCTGAAATGGAATATTAGTATTCATGACCATAACATTATTCAAAGCTCCCTACCTACAGAATGGAAAAGGAAAATGTTAGATAATTTACCTAGTATGAATTTATATAGCAACATTACAGTGTCAGTTAGAGGTCAACTGATCAGTTTAATGCAAATGAAAAATAAGGACATATATTGGGAGCTGATAGGAAACAAAGAAATACAAGCATCCGGCATCAATACTTGGATTGACCTATACCCGTTTTTACATGAAATAAAGTGGTATAAAATTTTTAATGCTGTACATCATTGTGCTATTGAAACCTACTTACAATCGTTTCAATACAAGGTTGTACACAGAATAATAAATTGTAAGTACAACTTGTATAAATGGAACATTAAAGAAAATCCCTTTTGCATTTTTTGCAGTCATTTTGATACCATTGGACACCATTTTTATCTCTGTGGTTTTAGCAAATTATTTTGGGAAAATGTGGAAAACTGGTTAGTGGATTTACTCAAGCTAAGTGAAAAACTAACTTTCACGATTTGTGAAATAATGTTTGGCTATTCTTTGCTTAAAAAGCCAAATGTAACAACTACAATTATTAATTGGATCATCAGTTGGGGTAAATGGTTTATAAATTATTGTAGATCAAAAGAACAAAATATTGTATTTACTGAATTCCTAAGAATTGCAAAGACAAAATTGTCTTTATATAAAAATATCAATATGCCTGCAGTTGAGGGAGAGGATGATGAGTTGTATGATAAATTAAAAAGCCTTTTGATAGAATAAAAACATAGTTAAATGAAGCAAAACTATAATTGCAGTACTTGTTAGAAATTGTGCCTCTGTAGACGCTCTCTTACTAATGGGAATATAAAAAGCATAAATAGTAAGTTGGTTGTAAAAATGACTTTTGCTTACACCACTTCTTGTTAAACTATTATAATTATTGTAATGTGATTAAAGTGGAATAAAAAAAAAAAAAAAAGTTTGAAAAGTTACTTAATCAAGTTTGCAAGTCCATTTATTCAGTTTAAATGATGACAATTCCACAAAAAAATTCCTGTCTAGTTCTAAAACTCTTCCATTATTCAGGACTGTCCACTTAAAATATACTTCTAATGGCCATATTTCAGTACAGCAGTATGCCATGTCTTACTAAATTCTTAATTATATCCCCAGACGAAAGTCGGGGATATATTGGATTCAGGTCCGTCGCGCCGCCGCCGCCGCCGCCGCCGTAGAAATTTCCTTGTGGACGCGATAACTCAAAAACAAATTAATATTTTTTTTTCAAACTTGGTACACATGTTAAGGGTGCCCAAAGGAAGATCCCTATTTTAAGGTGACCTTAAACTCCCAGTAAAAAAGAACTTATGGCCACCTTAAGGTCAGAAATTGGACTTTTGGCCACTTAGAGCCCTGTAGGTCACAAACTATGATGCTCAGCTGGCTGAAATTTTACCTGACAACACATTAATATGTTCTTAGTACATGTGCCGAAAATCACGACTTTAAGTTGAGGAGAAAATTGTGTTTGAGGCCCATAAATACCCCCACTTAGGGATTTTTTGCTATACTTTTCACATATTTTGCCCTATAATTTGGAAGTGGCAATTCTGATGAGTCTCAAACTGCGCTAGGTATAACTTTGATATGTAATCCTTGTCTGTAGAAAATTTTAGGGCTGTAGGTTTACCCAAAGGGGTCGACTTAAGGTCTCAAAAGTGCCCACAGAGACCCAATTTATGCACTTTTTGCCACTTTCAAGCACTGTAGCTTTCAAACTATGTCTCTCATCTAAGTTAAATATCATCTGGGAATATATCTATGTGTTTTCTTATATGTGCCCCAACATTTAGGCCTTTAATAGACAGTTAACCTGTGTATCAGGACCATAAACACCCACCCGAGTGACCCTTATAAGACATTTTTCACATCTTTTTCCCTGTAACTTGGAAATGGTAAGTCTGAGAAGTTTCAAACTGTATTAGATATATATTCTGTGTGTAATCTTAGTATGTAACAGATTTTAAGTCTGAAGCTTTAATTTTGAAGGTCAAATTGAGGTCTCTAAAAGGCTCCCAAAGACCCAATATTTGGAATTTTTGCTACTTTTAAGCCCTATGACTGTCAAACTATGTGACTGATAGAGCTCAAATCCTATCTGGGAAGATATTAGTATGTTATTTTTATATGTGTCAAAAATTAAGGCTTTAAGAAGACATTTAACCTGTGTATGAGGACCATAAATCCCCACCCGAGTGACCATTTTTAGACATTTTTCACATATTTTTCCCTGTAACTTGGAAATGGTAAGTCTAAGAAGTTTCAAACTGTATTAGATGCATATTCTATGTGTAATCTTAGTATGTGTCAAATTTTAAGTCTGACGCTTTAATTTGAAGGCCACATTTAGGTCTCTAGAAGGCCCCATAAAGACCCAGTATTTGGACTTTTTGCCAATTTTAAGGCCTGTGACTGTTAAACTATGTGACTGATAGAGCTGAAATCTCATCTGGGAATACATTATTATGTTCTTTTTACATGTGCCAAAAATCAAGGCTTCAAGTAGACATTTAACCTGTGTATGAGGACCTTAAACACCCACCTGAGTGACCCTTTTAAGACATTTTTCACATATTTTGCTCTGTAACTTGGAAATGGTAAGTCTGAGAAGTTTCAAACTTTATTAGATACATATTCTATGTGTAATCTTAGTATGTAACAAATTTTAAGTCTGAAGCTTTAATTTCAAAGCCACATCGAGATCTCTAAAAGGCCCACAGAGACCCAATATTTGGACTTTTTGCCACCTTTAAGCCCTGTGACTGTTAAACTATGTGATTGATGGAGCTGAAATCCCATCTGGGAATGCATTATTATGTCCTTTTTACATATGCCAAAAATCAAGGTTTTTAGTAGACATTTAACCTGTGTATGAGCGCCATAGACACTCGCCCAAGTGCCTTTTTTGACATTTTTTCCGTATTTTGCCCTGTTATTTGGAAATGCTTAGTGTGACAAGTCTTAAACTGTATTATATATAATTTTTGTTTGTTATGTATGTCCCCCAAAAAGTTTCAGATCTGTAGTTTAATTGCTAAGGTCTCTTTAACAATTGTAAAATGCCCACAGAAACCCAATTTATGGACATTATGCCACTTTAAAGCCCAGTAACTGTCAAACTATGTGGCTTATAGAGCTGAAATCTTTGAATTTTTAAAAGGAAATGCCTGTCTATTTAAATTTTGAATATTAATAATGTTATGGCTATCTTAGTCTTTTAAGAACTTATTTTTGTGTGTTATACCTCTGCTTGCTGAGTTTTTAACTTTTTAAAATGAAACTGGTTAAACATATTCAAGTAGACAAAATGGACACTTTAAGTGAGCTTTAAGTCCCAATATTAATGAAATTATATCCTTATGTAGTAAAACTAGGGGATTTTTAACCCTCAACTAGCCCAGTTTTATTCAACTTGCCTCAGTTAATTTTGACACAGCTCCTACAGTTATGAACTCATTTCAGTTGATAATCACATACTTAAAATTCTCAATTCTTTTTGTATTTGAGTACCCCTTTTATATAGATTGTTTGTTTACCATTTATGCTGTAGCAGTCCATCTCTTTGTAGTCCCAACCCACATCCCCCACCCGGATTCCCCCCACCCACCTCTGGGACCTCCAGCTATATTGAGTGACACTAAATAAACAAAGGTATTTAATGATATCAGATGAGAAACAAAGAACTCAATGGGGTTGCAGATCTTGTGTAATAGTGAGAGAGGTGTGGAGAAGGGGAGAGGGGTGGGGGTGGGAGGTGGTGGGCTTCATTACATATAACACAAAGGGGAGTCAGAACTGAGATTGTATCACATATTTAGGTTGCATATATATGGACCACATATATAGGTATAGAGGAAATGAATAACTGAAAACAATTTGCAGATTCTAAAAATAATATAATAAAATAATAATATAAATAATTTTTTTTTAAATAATATTTTAGTTGTGAACAAATATAGAAACAGATATGTGCTTTTGGGATTATGAATTTTAGAATGGACATTGAATCATCAATCATTTAAATACTTTGAAGGAAGATTGAAAAGTATGATGAGTTGAGTTAAAAATAATATTTTATTTGTCAACAAATATAGAAACAGATATGCTCTTTTGGGATTATTATTTTAGAATGGACATTCAATCATCAATCATTTAAATACTTTGAAAATAGGTTTAGAGTTATCATTGCAGGAAGATTGAAAATATAATTTGAGTTATGTATTCGGCGTCTGGGGATACACCATCTTCCTTGGGAAGATATAAACAGAGTAGATTGATGTGCTGAAGTTCATATAATAATGGGTAATTATGTTTTACAAAATTCCCGATCAAAAGCTGTGGCGTGAGTGATGACCTGTCTGGGGATATGTTGGCGCCGAGTTGGCCCAATCTAGTTAATTTTTTGCAATTATATAAACTTACAATAAATTTAGTTCTGGGGATCGTTATTTTCAGTTACAGCCATCTTGACTTGACTTATCACTGATTGAAATGTGAAAAGAGGGACCAAGTGTCGACCAGTCAAAAAATCGAAACAGGATCACATGATTAAAGTAGGTCAAGAAAGTATTTTGATATCACATCATGTGACCAGAACTAAAGCATTCACATTTTTTATTATAACGGTTTTTCGGGTTTGGACTTTAAAATTAAAAAAAAAAAAAAAAAAGAAAAAATATTCCAAGCTATTTCTGATTATATGACAAAAATAGCCACCTATAATGAAAAATTTTCAATAACAATATTGCATCCTATTCAAATATACAGAAGGATATGTGCTTCTGACAGTATCTCACATGACAATGAAAACCCCTAACCAACACCGTAAGCAAAACAAACTGACCATAGAGCCTGGGAGGGTCGGCTGCAGTGGAGCACCCCGGTTTGATGAATAGTTTAGGTGATGAAAAAAGGTAGTACATAAGTGTTGACTGTTGGTTATGAAAATCATCAACAGGCACTGTTAACTCACCAACCTCCCCCCCCCCCCCCCCCCCCCCCCACTATAGGCTCCCATCCTCATTAGGTCTTAAGTAAATCACAAGAGTGGGACCAGGGTATAAGATGTAAAACACCTGTTTAGTTTGTCTACTAAGCTACTGGTGCGATCGATATTTGTAGAAGTTCAATAGTTTGCTTGGTATCTCTACCCCCAAAACAAAGTTTGGTTCAAATATGTGAAATTTCGACTAGTACTGGTAGTGTTATAGAAATATCCCTGACTCAAACGTGACTTTAAAATCGCTGACTTGAAACAAAAGATGCTATTTTCAGAAAGCTTTAAAATAAAATTGCTTTTAATTTTGAAATTACGGTCATATTTGACAAAAATATCTATTTATATTATCTTTTTACATACTTTAACATGATTACAAGACTTTTAAAAGCATTAATCGGATAAAAACAACAGACTAGATCGAAGTTTGCCAGACCAAGAGATAACAGACATCTTAGCCAATTTCAAAACGATTACACAGCACTCATAGTCCTTATTTTGTGTTTCAGAAACATGGGTGTGATGACATGGGTCGTGAGCATTGCTACTGGGATAACCACACTGGTGATAGCTCTGTTGTGGAAATATCCCTGGCTCAAGTACGACCTGAAACAGGTTCTCATCCTGGGAAGAGCTTGTGAGTAATATATTTACAGTAGAGTAAGAAATCTAAAATTCGCCACATATCTGAAATTCGCCACATGTGAAAATACTAATAAAATAAATGAATTGTGGTGAGATGTGTTGAATGTATAGTAAATTATGGCTTTTTGAACTGAAAAATACCAATTTTTACACAAAATCATCATTTTCTTCATAAAATTAACTAAGGTTTTAGAGGTGGCGATTTAGATTCCTGGCGAATTTTAGATTTCTTACTCTACCTTTCTTTGTATCCAATCAATACATAGTTCAGCCCTTTTGAATAGAATTATGTTTAGTGAAAATCTATTTTAAGCAGTTAATGAAGTCTACAGGAAAACGTTCCAGGTCCACTGGACCTTCAACTCAGAAATGTTACAGGTCTATAACAGAAGTTAGCATCTGTATTTTAGTGTAGGTTAAAACATTATTGAATTTCAAAATTGACAAGGTGGCAAATGCTTGACAATGCAAGGTTTTACATTATTATCTACAATGGCAAGAAAGTTGTGGTGGCCGTAGTTTGCGATGTCATTTGGTGATTAAAGCAAAATTACAGCACTTCCTTACTCTTCAAGTCTAGTAAGATACAGGTCCGTAGGAAAGGTTACCAGTCTGGGACAGGGGTATTAGTGCTAATTTCGTACCCTGCTTTTACGAAGAAATAGTTGAAGTAATAATCAGGCCTTAGGAAGTAATTTTCCATTGAACTTTATCTGTCCTTGTGAGGAAGAGTTATTGTTCTTGTTGTCCCTTGAAATTGAACTTTATATGGCAATAAATGACAGATTTGGGTGCTTTATGATGGTTTTAAACTATCGATTTACTGAAAAACCGTATGAAGTTTGTTGAGTTTATTTATCTATTTAATGTTTTTAAAATATTTGGGCATTTCCCACCCACCACCCAGTGAACATCAACATGTTTGTGTCAGCTTTAGTGTCCTCTGAATGCACCTCTACCCATCTGCCCCCCTATTTCTCATATTTAGTGTTTGTTATGTCAAGCCTGATACCTTATCGATTTTAATGTGATGGGTAGCTGGAAGGGCAGATGAAACCAGTACCTACATTGGTCAAGGTTCTGTACTGTAAAGTGCCGACCAATGGCAAGCAACTACCAGCTTTCCCACATGAGCTCAGGATGAAATTCAAACTCTGATCTCATATGTGGGTGGCAAGTGTGTTACCACTGTGCAATTGGGTTTAAAACCATTATAAAACACGAGAATTTATCATTTATTCCTATTCTAATGGGTACATTCTTCTTTTGGTCAGAATGGAGCTTAAATCTGACATCCACAGCAAATATTCTAACTAATTAGCAACACCAATTAGACTTAAGCATAAATACATAACAAGTTGTCATATCTAAGAAAAATTTTCAGAAGTTATCACGTGCCTCTTCGTTTGGAGTGTTTTTGAAATGGTTTACAGAGTGTACTGTGACAATGGTGATAATGAATTTGATTCCATTTCTTTTGGTATTTGATCAGTAAAATCTTTTTTTTATTTGTAATTTTTATTCACATTTAAACATATAAAAGACAAATATTATGGTAAACAATACGATAGCAATAACAAAAGAGACACGATACAACTTACATATTCATGTATATATGTGTGCTATTTCTACAATAATTTTGGTATCATATTTTAATTATAATATAGTTGTTATATATTAAATTTTTTTAACTTTGTTTTCAATTACAGTGGAGAAGTCACAGTTACATACAATGCACACAAGCAAACTACAAAACACATTATTACAATGGTACAATTTCTTATCAATTGTTATTCAAACTAGATACAGCTTTTCAATATAAACATACAATAAAATTCAAATATTTGTGATAAGCACTGATCATGTACAATAGAGCGATTTCATCGAAATTTTCGACCCACAGGGTATCTGAGCAGTGTACTCTTGGCAATTTTCAAAAAATTTTCCTCTTCCCAAAAATGGCGGCCATTTTGAATTTTCGAATTTTTCCCAAAAATGGAAAAACACAAATTTGTTTCTATCTCCTTAACCGTGCGAGATAGAACGATTTCGTCGAAATTTTCGACCCGCAGGGTATCTCACAAATGTACTCTTGGCAATTTTCAAAAAAAATTCCTCTCCCCAAAAATGGCGGCCATTTTGAATTTTTGCCAAAAATGGAAAAACACAAATTTGCTTCTATCTCCTTAACCATGCGAGATAGAGCGATTTCGTCGAAATTTTCGACTCACCGGGTATATAAGCAGTATACTCTTGGCAATTTTCAAAAATTTTCCTCTTCACACATATGGCGGCCATTTTGAATTTTCGAATTTTTGTCAAAAATGGAAAAACACAAATTTGCTTTTCTCCTTAACTGTGCGAGATAGAGCGATTTCGTCGAAATTTTCGCCCCACAGGTTATCTAAGCAATGTACTCTTGGCAATTTTCAAAAAAATTTCCTCTTCCCCAAAATGGCGGTCATTTTGAATTTTCGAATTTTTGCCAAAAATGGCAAAACACAAATTTGCTTGTATCTCCTTAACCGTGCAAGATAGAGTGATTTTGTCGAAATTTTCGACCCAACCAATGCAAAAAGGCATGAAGCTGAAATAATTTACATGTATACAAATAAATATTTAAGTATCATTGATATATTTTACAAATGAAACAGGGTCTTGTAAGACTACTGTATAATTTTTGCAAAAGGTTCATGGGGTGGACATTACACATGATAATGTGTGTTCTTCTATGCTATCCTGTTTCTATTCATATGTCGCAGCTACTCAACAGGGCATCCTATTTCTAGTTTTAAAGTTGATCTTTTGATCTTGTCTGGTTTATTGTCCCAAATACATGTGAAGAAAGCATTTTCTAAGGCTTTTACCACATCTACCTCTGGAGATGGGAGGCAGAGAAATAAGTGACTTAATTTTGATAAGGCTAGTGTTTTTATGATTATTATCTTACCAATTGGGGTCAGATGTCTTTGGCTCCAAGTATAGATAATTTTTTTAATGCTCGCAATTACAGGCATATAGTTTAGTTTTGTCATCTCGTCTGAGTTAACAGAAAAGTTTATCCCTAAGAGATTGAAAGAAGTAGCTCACCATTTCAGAGTTTGGTTTGTGTCTATTTTTTCTGAAGAATAGCATTTCTTTCCTATCCATATTATTTTGGTTTCAGTATTCAGGATTCAGTAGAATCTAAATGATTTCAAACAATCAGCTATGGTGGCCATTTTGTTATCTCCCGCTGTGCTTTAGCCCGGGAGGGAGATTATGAAATGATGCCTGTGTGTGCGCGCGTGTGTTAGTGTGTCACGCAGATTTCTCCAAAGCTACTACAGCTACAGATTTTTTGTAAATTAATTGTCTCAATGAATTTTCACGCCTTGAAAATTTTTTGGGTTTTATGGACTTAGGCCTCAAGATAAGTAAGTAATAGCAATTTTAGCTACTTTGAGTAAAGGACTCATAACTCCAAAACTATTGCAGTTACAGGTTTTTCTTCAAATATGTTGTTCAGCTACTTTGTCCTTAGCTATAAGATGGTACATAGTTTGGGGACTCATTGCATGCCATAAGTGAGTAATGGCGATTTTCTTATTTGTAGCAAAATACCGACGTAAGTAAATGTCGAATATCTTCAAAAGTATTAAAATTTTGATAAGCTATCACATAGTAAAGTTTTGGACCTGTTGCACATTGGATAGCTGAGTAATAGCTACTTTGAAATTTTGACTGTTGAGTAAATCCATTGTAACTCCAAAACTATTGCAGTTACAGTATTTTCCTAAAATATGTTGTTCAGCTACTTGTCTTTAACTATAAGATGGCATATAGTTTGGGGTTCTATTGCATGCCATAAGTGAGTAATAGCTATTTTCTTATTTGTAGCCAAATAATGACACAAGTAAATGTCAGGTATCTTCAAAAGTATTAAAATTAGGGAATTCTTTTCAAATATGTTATTTATCTGGTTTTTGATAAGCTATCACATAGTAAAGCTTCAGACCTGTTCCACATTGGATAGCTGAGTAATAGCTACTTTGAAATTGTGACTGTTGAGTAAATCCATTGTAACTCCAAAACTATTACAGTTAGAGTATTTTCCTGAAATATGTTGTTCAGCTACTTTGTCCTTAACTATAAGATGGCATATACTTTGGGGTTCTATTGCATGCCATAAGTGAGTAATAGCTATTTTCTTATTTGTAGCTAAATAATGACATAAGTAAATGTCAAATATCTTCAACAAAAGTATTGAAGTTAGGGAAATCGTTTCAATATGTTATTCATCTGGTGTTTGATAAGCTATCACATAATAAAGTTGCAGACCTGTTGGACAATTTGGATAGGTGATTAATAGCTACTTTAAAATTCTGAGTATTGAGTAAATCCATTGTAACTCCAAAACTATTGCAGGTAGAGTATCTTCCTAAAATATGTTGTTTCTTGTAAATAAGTCATTCACGTACTTTAGGGTGATCTACCACATAGTGAAGTTGCACAACTGTAGCTCTTTGTATAACCGAGTAATAGCTACTAAAATGAGTAATTACCCTTTATCTTTAAAATTATTTCAGATAGGCAATTTCTTCTAAATAAGTCATTCACCTACTTTTGGGTGATCTACCACATAGTGAAATTGCAGAACTGTAGCTCTTTGGATAGCTGAGTAATAGCTACTCAAATGAGTAAACGTCTTTTATCGCTAAAAGTATTTTAGATAGGCAATTTCTTCTAAATAAGTCATTCACCTACTTTTGGGTGATCTACCACATAGTGAAGTTGCACAACTGTAGCTCTTTGCATAGCTGAGTAATAGCTACTACTAAAATGAGTAAATTTTAAATAAGTCATTCACCTACTTTTGGGTGATCTACCACATAGTGAAGTTGCAGAATTATAGCTCTTTGGATAGCTGAGCAATAGCTACTCAAATGAGTAAATGTCTTTTATCTCTAAAAGTATTGAAGATAGGCAATTTCTTCTAAATAAGTCATTCACCTACTTTTGTGTGATCTACCACATAGTGAAGTTGTGGAACAGTGGCTCTTTGCATAGCTGAGTAATAGCTACTAAAAATGAGTAAATGTCTTTTATCTCTAAAAGTGTTACAGATAGGCAATTTCTTCTTAATAAGTCCTTCACCTACTTTGGGTTGATCTACTGCATAGTAAGGTGCAGAACTGTAGCTCTTTGGACGGGAGAGTAATAGCTACTAAAATGAGTAAATACATTTTATCTTGAAAAGTATTGCAATCAAACATTAAAGTGCCTCTTGCTTGTTGTCACTTCTACATGTGCCTCCATCTCATAAGAAAATTTATATTCCACTATCTTTAGTACATCTCATTTATACGGCGGGAGATAAATGCATGCGTCAGAATGCTTGTTTTTCAAGATGTGGCCAAAATTTTGCATAACCATAAACATCCTCTGCAAATTTGGTGAAGATATCTTTATAAATGAATAAGATATAAAGGTTTATGTAAAAATGCAATGAAAGGACACATGCACTCATGCACATATGGAAGACATGTTATAATCTCTTGGCCATGGTCTTTGGCTGCTGGCGGGGAAATAATCAACACAATTTTAGCTCTTTAACCAGCTGAGCTAGAGGGAAATCCCTGGAAACCCAGGTGTTAACAGAACTGATATATGTGAGGATATTACATTAAGGAAATAAAGAGGAATACAAGTAGAATGGTGAGTTGGAAGGAGCTGCTCCTGATAGTTTTTGAGAGTGGTCAATATGATGGTTGAATTCTTTCCTGAAACCCCCAAATGGTCATAGCCACCACATACCTGGCCCAGAGAAGTGTCTGAGCCCTCCTATTTCCATTCCTAAGTTGTTTGGCTATGACATTAAAAGAATTAAACCAGCCCTTTGGCACGGTGCTTAATATTTAACACTATCTTTTTGTGTTTCAGTGGGTAGCGTGAGAAGATACATAAGGAAATCCAAGATGGTGATAGACATGTTTGAGGAAGCTGTAGAAAAGCATCCGGAGAAAACATTCCTGATCTTCCAAGATAACAGGTATGGTTTGTGGTGTTTGAAAATTCCAGTATTAAATTATACCTAAATGTCAGCAAAATTTTATCATATCCTGGATTATTGACCTAGACTGGCCTTTGAATGTGTTTTTTAACACTACTTTTGTTAACCCAGCAAACTTGAGTTTCCCATTGCGAGGCAGCAAAATAGCAAACTAACTAATGCCAAATGACAATTTAACGACACTTCGACTAAAGAATTCAGGCAGTAAATAGAAACATTCTTTGAGTAGTCATTACTCATTAGACTGTCAGTAGTTGTTACATTATCTGTGGAGATTCCCGCCAGATCACAAATGATAATTGAAATGTCTCAGTTATTGTAAAATTTAGGTAAATTACACGTGACCTTACTGCATAACAACTCAGTAAGTTTGCTTCATACAGCAGTGATAACTTTATGTTTATTTGAATGTATAGTACTAAGTGTTTATGTAATGAATAGTTAATGACAGTGTATCAGCAGTCTTCAAATTTTAAGTTTTTCAACAGTTTGCCAACAGTATAAAGAAATTGTAACTTCAGCTTTGTATTTTGGCTTACCATTTTTGCATATCCAACATCATAGTCTCCCTTCCCTTTCATCAATTTTACACTATATAAGTGGTTCCATTATTATTATCTTCAGCCTTCGGCCGAAGGCCGTGGTCGGGAGATTATAAAATGCCTTCCGTGCGTGCGTGCGAGCGTCCGTCCGTTCGTCACGTTTTTGCAAAACCTTAATATCTCATTCATTTATAAAGATACCTTCACCAAATTTGCAGGGAATGTTTATGGCTATGAAAACCTGTCTCTGCAATATTTTAGCCTCATTCTGAAAAACAAAATGACCACCAAAGCTAATTGTTTGAAAATCATAAAGGTGCTCTAAATCTTGAAATATTCCAGCTGGCTTCGTAAAATTTGCACAATAGCTATATGGCTAGAAAAACTAGCCTGATAGTCATTTTGGCCTAGTTCAAAAACAAAATGGCCGCTATATCACATGTTTAATGTCAAACAGGGTTATCCTATTAAAAAGGCCTTATATCTCCTCAAATATTGCTCCTAGAGGTTCGGAATGTGAAAACAACTTGCAGGAAGTCATGGCTAGGGAATCTTTTCCAGGTGTTGAATTTGACCTTTGACCCCTGCTTCAAGGTTAAATGAGGTCGTCACACTAAAACGTCCTTATTTCTCCCTTATTATGGTGATATGGCTTCAGAATATAAAGACAGACCATCAAAAGTTGTGGCCTTCAAATGTTTTTCCTGAGAAAAATTTTGGCTTTTTGAAAAACAAAATGGCCGCCATAGCCAATTATTTAAAAATCATTAAGATACTCTAAAACTTGAAATATTGCAGCTAGGTTCATCAAATATGCGCAAAATATATATGGCTAGGAAAGTTAGCCTGATAGTAATTTAGCTTAGATTCAAAACCAAAATGGCCGTCGTATCACATGTTAAATGGGATTATCCTATTAAAAAGGCCTTATATCTCCCTTATCATTGCTACTAGGGGTTCCAAATGTGAAAATAACTTGTACCAAATCAAGGCCTGAGACTATTTTCCAATTGCTGACTTTTACCCTTGACCCTTCTTCAATGTCAAGTGGGGTTATCTTACTACAAAGGCCTTTTATCTCCTTTGGTTCTCCATTATTACTGATTCTAAGGCGGGAGATAACCACTGCGGCAGTGGCCTTGTTATATGTGTTTTCTTCTGATGTATATGTGTCCATGGTATTTTCATAAATCTAGTTTTCTGTGAGTTTGCCTATAAATGTTTCTTTGATAGTCTGAATTTTTGCCTGCATCTGTTAGGGTTATGATGTCTTCACACAAATATTTGGTAATATTGACATTTACCAAATAGAAAATACAGGTAATATTCACTTTGCAGCAAAGGGATTAAAGGAACACAACCAGTGTTCGCTCTCGTCAAAAATTAATGCAAGACAGACTGTCTCCCTTCACTTGAAAAGGCGAGACAACTGTGAAAAAATGTGAGACATGTTTTGTGTCAAGATATTTTGTAATATTTAGTTCTAATTTGGGACTGCATAAAATCTTCTTTATTTAAATAATAAGAAATAGATGCTAAACTAAAAGTTCAAATAAATAAACTATTTAATGCTGTTTTTATTTGTCTTTTATTTTTTTTTAAATTTCACTTCTAAACCACATCTTAATGGCTTAATGGCTGGGTGCTACAGTTTTTTTTATTTATTTTTTTATTATTATTCTACTGTTATCTGGATTCATCAAATAAATAAATAAATTGCATTTCTTCTCTTTTCTTTGAAGAAATATACATTTTGTCTCTTCCGATAAAAGACGAATTTCTTTGGTCAGTAGTTGTTTCGACTGTTTCGCCTGCGACACAGTATGCAGAATACGAGTTAAAAATTAGACATAAAGCATGGAAATCTCGTGAGAACGCCCAAATTCTTATGCGAATTACTGTTAGCTGGATGTATCAAATAAAATAAACTCACTTTCATGTCTTTCTCACCTATTTCTATGAGGAAATATGTACGTCGTCGCTTCCGATAATAGACAAATTTTTTTGGTCAGTAGTTGTTTCGACTGTTTCGCCTGTGACACTATAAGCAGAAGACGAGTTTTAAAATCGACAAAAAGCATGGAAATCTCGCGAAAATACCCAAATTCTCACGTGAATTAATGTTAGCTGGATATATAAAATAAAATAAACTGCTTTTCTCTCCCATTTCTATGAGGAAACGTGTATGTCGTCGTTTCCGATAATAGACGAATTTCTTCAGTCGGTTTTGAGTGTTTCGCCTGGTAGCGACAGCACAGACGCGTTGGTGAGTTGGTTTTGCGACAATTCGCCCCAGAGTGTGTACAAACTCACGAAATCGCGCTCAAGAGCGAACACTGCACAACCCTTGGGTGTATCCTCATTTGGTCATATTTTTATGGCAAAAACAAACCCTCGTGGATACCACAAGGAATTCTGTGAATTTACCAAGACCAACATTTCACAATTTTTGTATTAATACATATCTATAAGTCCTCTATTTGTGTAAGTGAGTATTAATCTACTTAATGTCGATTGTTATATATACTTTATTCTAACATGACACGGCTGTGTCCGCGATTCTGATTGGCTAAGACACGAAAAATTGCTCTGTAAAACTGCGCATAACCTCATGAGTTCTATTTTATCGCTCACAATGCTGCTCCGCAAAAAGAAAACTTGAAGTAACAGCCTAGATTTTTTCATTAAATAGACAAATAAATGGTAAACACGATATTCAGGGATTCTTACATTTGAACATAGAATATACTGATATGCATCTGCTGAAGTTTATGGACCTTTAACAGAGAAAAGGGTTATCTTAATTTGTGGCTCTTCCAATAATTCAACGGCACCCTCGATAAAAAAATCTTTATAGAATAATCTTATATTTTTCTATAAAATAGCTTCAAAACTAATTTTTATAAGATCTTCTAAAATGTCATGTTAGAATAGAAATAGACAACTTCAAGCTCAGGGTTATAGGCGATTTTACAACGATTAGCGCATTAGAATCACTCAGGCTCCGACTTCGTGATCCTAATATCGCTAATCGTTGTAAAATCGCCTATAGCCCCTTGCTCGTCGTTGTCTATTTCTATAGTATATTTATTATAAAATATATGCAAGTGAAACATGTTAAGTTGTGCATAGGTACATATATAATTCATAGGACACCTAATAATGACAATTTGAAGAAGACATTATTTGAATTCAATAAAGCATTCAATTGGGTTTCATTTAATCCAAAAACTTACCAAAAAGTACCATAAGTCCAAATGAATTGTGTTAAACTTCTCATTATTTTACAGTTTGTAACATTTCTTTTACTTTCAAGAAAATTTTGACTCACAAAGTATCTCTAAAACATTCCCAAAACTACAGTTTCTATAAGCTTCTGACTACTCTGAGTGTCCCCATTTACAGATATAGTTACAAGTACATGAACTCCCAGGCCAACAAAACGGCAAGACTGGCTCAGAACTTAGGCTGGAAGAAAGGAGATACTGTGGCTCTGTTTATACACAATGAACCAGCCTTTATTTGGACCTATTTAGGTAAGTGTTATGGTAAAGTAGGAGTAAAACAAGCTAGGAGTAAAAAATATAAAATGCAGGGACCAGTTTTACAGAAGGATTTAACCTGGACTTAATGTAAAAATAAGACTTTTAGCTTAAACACAGGCTAAGTGTGTTGTCTTAGGCTTTCCAGATTCTACAGATAAAAATTCTAAGCTTTGGGCTTAGAGTTAAGTCTGCCTTAGAGTTTTCTCAAATCTATATTGTAGTTTAAACCTTCATGTCATATCTACAGTGTTTTAAGAGTTTTTCACATGAGTTTTTCTGTCTGATATGTGCAGGCTTGTTGAAGATTGGTGTTGAAATGTCCTTTCTGAACTTCAACCAGCGATCCAAGTCCCTACTACACTCTGTCAATGTCAGTCCTGCCAAAGCCATCATTGTGGGCAAAGGTATGTAAATGGGAATGTCACTCTGTGTTAATATCACTGTTCTGAATATTGTTCTGTATTGAAAATTTCACTGTATTGAATATCACTCTGTGTTGATTTATTTATTTATTTGGGGTTTTACGTCGCTTTCAACACTGTACAGGTCATATCACGACGGGTAGTTGGAAGGGCAGAGGAAACCAGTACATACAGTTCGTCAGGGTTCTGTACTGTAAACTGCCGGCCAACGGCAAGCAACTACCAGCTTTCCCACTTGAGGCCATGCCGGGAACTGAACCCCGGCCTCAGAGGTGGGAGGCGAGAGTGTTACCACTCTGCCACCGTGGCCCCGTCATTCTGTGTTGAGTATCACTCTGTGCTGAATATTAATCTGTATTGAATAATAATAATAATAGTAATTGAAACATTTACAAAGGTCCAATTTGATGGAAACATCCCAAAAGGCATCCGAAATGGGAGAGTCTACTATAGAATAGTGTTCTGTGGTGAACATTAATCTGTATTGAATATTACTCCATTTTGTATCTTGCTCCCTAATGAAAATTGAGCTGTTTTGAACATCACTCTGTGTGTAATATTATTCATTGCTTAATATTGCTCAGTGTTAAATAGCACTCTGTGGTGCATATTGCTTTGAATTGAATATTACTCCATATTGAATATTTCTCTGTGTTAAATATCACTCGGTTTATTGATCGAATGCAAGCTTTCAGAAATGAAGCTGACCTCTCACAATAATATTAAAGCTATTAAAGTTAAGGCATTAAGGTAGATCTATACCAATAACCAAGGCTATTGAGTACTTTCTTTGAGGTCCCCAGTTCAACTACAAACCTTAGATATGGTGTTTTCAATGGTGAAGATGATTTTGGCCCTAATTACCCAAGTCAGTTTTTCCCAAATTTCCCAAAAGTAGTCATTTTTGTGAAAGTAGTTTACCCATATTTGCAAAATATGACTTTTTTGCCAAATTCTTTTTTACTTTTAGTGAAACAGATTTGGACAATTGACCTTAATGCAGCACTGTGATATAGATGTTAAGCTATAATTCATTTAAACAAAAACCAATTTGAAATATTAATATGTCTTTGTTACATAATTCCAAGTTAAATATTTAACAATTCAAATTGGTAAAAATTTTTGAAACCAACACTTGATCGATAATACTTAAATATTTTGTAATATTGATTGCTTTTCTTGTGTTTATATTTTTGTGTGTCATCTGAAGGCACTAGGGTCAAATCCCAGCAGAGACATAATGATCGACCAATATACACCTAATATAGCTTATAATTATGTGCTTTTCCAAATTGTTTCAGACGAAGAATTACAAAAAGCCGTGGCAGAAATCTATCCAGATCTAGACGAGTCCTCTCGGCCTGTGGTCTATGCCCAGGGCCAGCTGTGTAAAGAATGTACGGAGTTCAAGTCGTACGATGAGATGTTCGACGCTGTGACCAGTGATGTCATCGACACTTCTGCGAGGAAGGGAGTGAAATTCAGTGACCCGATGTGTTACATCTACACATCAGGGACCACAGGTGTGGCTAATGTAGCGGTCCTTTGCAAAGGCTCTGCCTTTTAGATTGTTTATTCCTGCCATGTCTGACAAGTATGACAGACAGGTTAAATGGTGGGAAATCAAAATAAATATTGAGAAGTGAGAGGTAATTACACATTATTGGGATTTACAAATGGTGGGATATGTTGTAAGAATCAGATATTATATGCAGTAGGGCAGGGTCGGTAACACCGGTATCTCATTATCGAGACCAATTCATTTGAACAACGTACATGACAACACTTGACTACCGGTTTTTCGAATGTCAGTATATAATACTGTGAGAAAACGAAAAATATTTGGAACAGATCTCAAATCTGAAGAAATTATAAACTTTTATCTCATATTTCTTTATATTTTTGTACTTTTATAGCAGTGTCTTTCGGAAGGACTACCGAGTTTTGTTTACTTCCTGTTAGTGGGCCTATTCGATTGTGGATATGCTAGAACACAATTTTTTTTTCGGTATCCCAGAATCGGTACAGTTTAGCACTGGCGGGACATTGAAATGGAAAATCTGTTACCGACCCTGCTTTAATATGCAGTTTACATAGTTTACCAAAAAACTTGCCAGGTCCATCAGATCTGAAATTGAAAAATATTACAGTTTCATAGCAAAAGTTGTCTGTATTTCAATGTAGGTTAAATTATTATTGATTTTGAAATTTCTCCAAGTGACAAGTGCTGAAGAATTAATGGTTTAATGCTTTTATCTACAATGGCAAGAATGTCGGTTGTGGGCCTAGTTCTAAAATAATTTCTGTGACTAAAGTAAAAAATATATGAACAGTTTTCTGAAGTTATAGGACATATGGACACAGGTCTGTGAGAATAGTTGCCAGTCTCAGATGAAGAGATGGGTGTTAATTAAACAGCTATAGAATGAATTATTGTACAACTTATCTACTGTTAAATGCTTGCTGGCTTGAGTTTTACAGTTGTAACCATTTTTAAAGTAAACTTTGATAACCATTAGTTTAAAGTGGTGAGGGCTAATGATTCAAATTTTACACACAATAATATTGTAGTTATTCTTTGTGCCCTGTCAGAAGACCATGTTATTAGGGTCTCATGTGGCTCAGTTGGTAGGGTGTTGGACTTATAATCCAAGGGTCGTGGGTTCGATCCCCAGTGATGCCAACTGTTTCATGTGGGATAGCATCCTTGGGCAAGATGTTAACCTGGTCTGTGCCTCTCTCCACCCAGGGGAAATATGGGTACCCAGCTTTAAGGGATACTGGCTTCTGCGCCTTGTATGGCAGCAATAGGTAAGCTTACCAAGGCTAGCTATCCTTGCTGGGGTAATACTGTGTAAAGCGCTTTGAGCTAATGATAGAAAAAGCGCTATATAAGAGCCCAGTATTATTATTATTATTACCTCTGCCAAAAGGAGGTATTGTTTTCATGACCTTTGTCTGTCTGTTGATTAGCAAGATTATGCAGATATTGCTGGTTGGATCTTCCTGAAAGAACAATCAGAAGATGGGTCTTGGTCAAGCTTAGATCCCATGAAGTTTTGAGAGTGATCTGGATCACCGTCTTGATATGGAAAAAAAAATACAGTAGAACCTCTATTATCCGACCCTGTTGGGAGAGTAAAAATTAGGTCAGATAATAGAAAGGTAGGATAATAGGAATGCTAAAATAACAGGCTTAAATTGAGTTGGGAGAGTGGGTCTGAGGTTGGATAATTGAAAATTCGGATAATAGAGAGTTGGATAATAGAAGTTCTACTGTACATGTAATTTGGATTTTCCCATTTTCCCATTTAATTATTATTACATGTCTTGGTGGAGAATAATCATGGCTAGGATCAGTAGTGTCCTGTTCACCCACCAGGTGGCTACAATGCTTCACTGTTTCACTAGGATCAGTAGTGTCCTGTTCACCCACCAGGTGGCTACAATGCTTCACTGTTTCACTAGATGGAGCAACATACTTCTTGTTTTTGTTTGGTACGAGGTGTGGTTAAAGGCTTAGAATTTACGAGAAACTTTATCAATTTTATACTTTGTTCAGCTGTGTGTTACATGATATCCTGGTATGACCTTTGCCTTTAAATGGGATATTAAATCCTAACTTTGACTTTGATGTGGAAGGATGGTTCCTCTATTGCCATAAATATACTACCCAACAATCAGTGCCCGAGATCACACAAACCTTCACACATGGGTAATGCTGAAAAATCTCAAAAACAATTCTGGATTCGCGATGCATACCCAGACCATCATTAAGGTGGGCCAATCATCCTTATGTAAAAATATGAATCTGATCTAATGTATAGTTTTTGAGCTATGCACGTGGACAGGCAGACATACAAACAGACCTCATTGCGGTACCCTGAACTGCACTTGCAAGATGTAAGTTGGTAGAAATCTGTTCCCTGTAATTAACATGCTCCCTGTAAATAGCAAAGGATGTAAAGGGATTTGAATTATTAAATTTTTGATTTCATGATAATTATTTTGCTGTGGATCAGTACACTTGTACATACGCACTTATATTACCAGAGAATGCTTTATATAATCTACCTATAATTTGTGCCAAATTGATTACATATAGTTTATAAAAACACGACTGGGGTACTGTCCCATGTCCATATATACATTTATATGAAATCCGTCATTTAGATTAATGGTATGGCATTATGAAAATTGAAAGGAACATGAGCTAATAAACCAGTTTTTCTCCTCATTCTCAGGTTTGCCCAAAGCTGCAGTGATTACTCAGTTGAAGGGGGTCAAGGCCTGTATGTTGATGCAACTTTGTGGTGCCAACTCTACTGATGTGATCTACACTCCACTGCCCCTGTACCACAGTGCTGCAGGTCTCATTGCTCTGGGCAATACCATTTGCTTGGGTAAAGTATTATTATTCTTTTCACATATTACATGCCAAGAGCCAACAGCTCATGGCTGTGAACATTTTGTGATAAATTTAAAATAGCAACTACATATATATTTCTTTAAAGTACATAACTTTCTTACTTGGTACTCACTTTTAATAATATTTTCACCATTGTTTTCAGTAAAATGGGACGAAAATTTTTATTACAAGAACCTTAATCATGACTTCAGAAAATGCGACCTTTCATTGCTTGATAATTACCATATATCACATATTGCTTACAAGGACACAGTTCTGAGACTGTGATCTGATGCTGCGTATCCCATTCCGTAGATGGCATACATGGGGAAACCCACTTAAGCAGTAAATATCAGACTTGTTAACAGTGTCCTGGCTATATATTAGGAACTGTAAGGTGTAGAAAGCTGTTGATATTTGGCAAGGTTTAGGTGTTTGCAATAACTTGGTGTGACCTTGATTTCACATTTGACCCTGCTATAGTAAACCTCACCATTTAAAATCTTGTCTGGGATACATCTCAGAAACCAGAACATGCAGGAAGCTGATAATTGGTAGGGATATTGGTTGGGGGAGCAGGAGTACAATGTTAATGTAGAACCTTGGTTTGACCTTTCTCCTGGTTGTAGTGACCCTGACCTTTAAAATCTTGTCTGGATGTTATCTTCACTTGAAAAGGATAAGGTGTAGAAAGTTGATACTTGGCAGGGATATTGGTTTGGAAATGTAGGTATGCAATGTCTTGCAGTAGTGCCTCTGAACTTAAGAATCTTGTCTGATTTTTTGGCTTATCTTTTGCTAATTGCTTTTGTGACTATGACCCTGGGGCGGGTTTTATGAAAGGATTTAGACTGGACCTAAAGTTACATTTAAGACTTTTGTCATTAATTAAGGCTAAGTCAGTGGTCTTTGACGGTTTCACAAAGCTGCTAAGTCTAGCTTTTGTTTAAGTCTGTATGGTATTGAGGTAAACACATTTGTAAACAAAGACTTAAATATGTCCCCACTCTGACTTTTTCTCACTTCATAATTTAAAATGCCTGAAAATAAAGGATAAGTATATAGGACACTTCCCTAAATTATTCGTTGGACATTTTTATGTAGTTATAAGTTTTCCATTGCAAAACAGCATATTACGAAAGATAACAGGTGTAAACAAAGAATATATGTCTCCAGTAAAATAGTTTGACCAGAATATGGGGTCTAATGATGTTGAAAACCATTGTGGTCAATTGGTAAGCTTGGACTTTTTTTAGGTCACCCTTTGTGAAATCCATTTAAGTCCAAGACTTAGGTAAGACAGAAGCCTCAGATTTAAGTCCCAGACTTAGCCTAAGTCCAAGACTCTTTGAAAAACCGGGCCATGGGCATTATTATTTAAAAGTAAAACACTGAGGCTTTGTTCCGGGCACAACTATATACTTAGGAGTAACATTATGGTTTTTACTTGGGTGGTACCACATACTTAGGTTAGACTGTAACTTATTGTATCCCTGAAATGCGGGGATACTATGGATCATACACTGTCATCTGCGTCCGCATAGATTTTCTTGTGTTCAACCTACAAGCCACATTTATTATGGGATTTCTTTTAAAGTTTGCAAGTGGCTTGCTGTGGCAGAGTTCTGGCCACCCTATTATTTTGGTAGCCCAGGAGTCAAAATTATGCTATGGGGAGTCAAAAATGTCAAAACAATTGACTAATTGTGACTATTGCTTGTGTTAAACCTGTAGGGCACAGTTTCGTTCAGATTTATTTTATATTGTAGTGCATGAATATGTGGGTATGATGTCTCGTCACCCTATCTTTTTTGTAGGCTGTGGGTCAAAATCAAGCCGAGTAATAGCTATTTTAAGGCTAGGAGTCAAAATTATGCTCCGGAAAGTCAAAAACCTAAAAAACTTTGACTGGTAACCTGAAAACTATTTCATTTAGTTTAAATATATTATTCAGCTACTTTTGGGTCAGCTATAACATAGTAAAATTGCAGACCTGTAGCTTATTGCATAGCCGAGTAATAGCTACTTTGACGTTGTCGCTGTTGAGTAAATCAGTTGTAACTTGAAAACTATTGCAAAAGTGCTTATAACCCACTTATTATTGGTCCTAGAGGTTTGCAATATAAACCCCTTGGGGCCCTCCTTCAAGGTCTAAAGACAGCCAAACTTAAAAATGCTTATAACCTCTGGAATCTTTAGCCTGTATGTCTTTTATTTTTGCTTCTACATGTTTGCTATATTCGGGGATACACCACCGGCTCGCAATAAAGCGAGTGGCATAAGTCTAGTTTTTGTTGCACTGACATATGCTTAGGTGAAACAGTGTGGGTATTATTTTAAGCACTACCATAAAGCAGTTGTGTTTCATACAGGTGCTACACTGGTGCTACGTGACAAGTTCTCGGCTTCTCACTTCTGGGAGGATTGCCGACGGAATAAAGTGACTGTCGTCCAGTACATTGGGGAACTGTGTCGCTACCTGGTGAAGAAAGATCCTGTGAGTGATAATAGGTGTTTTATCTGTCTCCTCTGTCTTCACACTTTCAATAATTGTGCTCTTACTATTATCATACACTAGTCAAATGTTGGAACAGTAAACTCATTTTTGCACAGTTAATCAAGTATATTTACCAAATATATATCATAATAATTTTTATAAATTCAAGAAAAGAAATATGGTACAGACAGAAGCATTACTAAAATTTAGATCTTATACCCCCATTATATTTTTTACCCTAGATTTATTATATTTTAAACCAATCCCAAGATTACTATTCCCAAGTATTCAGCGCCGCCACTTAAAAGTATTTAACAAGCAATAATGTCAAAATGCATTGATCAAGATTTATAATTGTATGGTTTTCCAATTAATGTGTATTTTGCCATCATTTTTTATTGCGTAAAATAGCCTTACCTTATCCTCACCAAGTGTTTTGGTTTAGTGGAGCAAAATGCATCGACCAACAAGTCTTTTTTTAAAGACTTGTCGAGAAGTGACCCTTTTGTCTCCAAAATCCGTGCATGCGCTGAAATCGTTGTCAAGAGTGAATGTCTAGAAACTCTTAATTACATTTTTGGTCGCGCTGGGAGCAGCATCATGTCTATTCTCTAGAATAATGGCAGACGCTGAGGTCCTAAACTCCAAAGAACTTAAACGTGCACCAGGATGTGGACACTCACCTATTCGATTGGGATTGCCACCAGTTTTGTTTCCTGTGTAGGGAGAAAGGTCGTGGTAAGGACGTGTGCGTTAAAGCAAAAGAAAAAGCTTCATGTGATTGCAATTCTTGCAATTCTTGAAACTTGCACACAAATCTAAAAGAAAAGAAAAGTCTGCACCAAGCATGGTGTCGAAGGAAATAGAAGATGCCTTACTGGGGGTGGAGTGCCACCAAAGCTCAGTGTAATCAAATCCACAACCTACGACAGAAGAGAATGCGTCTGATCCTCCACAGGTTATATTAAAAAGGTTGGATGATATGCAGGGGCAAATAACATCTCTTAACGACAGAAACAGCGAGGTTTCTGCTTCCATTGCTTCTGTCCATTCTGAAGAAGGCAAAGCTTCAGACGAAGATTCTACTCTACATGACACCATTAACTCAAAAAAGCGAGATAGGTCCCCTTCACCAGACGACACAGAAGACGACCCCTCCTACAGACTAACGTTGGCGGCAGTGCGTTCTTTGTTAGAACTCACCATTCCTGATGAATTTCCAGAGCAGCCCTCACACATTTTTGGTTCTAAGCTCAAGGACAAGCACAAGTCCTCTTTACTACCAATGGTTATGTCCTACGTACATTTCTTCCTGAATACCATAGAGAAGATGACAACCAAGTTAGAAACCACGATGTTGGGTGTCAAGAACTCCACCAGGGATCAGTCTGTGATTAAAGAACTGGACTCAATGTTGTCAGGCATGCAATTACAATTCAGTTGCATATCTTCAACAGAAAAAGCCCTAGAGAACGTCACTGATAACTCCATTGCAGAAGCAAAGAATAGCACCCTGTGATAGATCTCAGTGTCCTGAACAGTTATATGCTAGTTCCAACTTTCAAAATGGAAACAGCAGAGATAATCAGAAACTCGGTCACAAAAGGCGAATGGCTAGTTTTGATAGATCTGAAAGATGCGTACTTTCACGTTCCCATACATCCAGATTCTCAACACTTGCTTCGTTTCCATGTAGACAAGAGAACGTATCAGTTCAAAGCTCTTCCATTTGGGTTAGCGACGGCACCCCTGGAGTTCACGTGGATTGTACAAGAAGCAAAGCTTGTTCTTCAGTCCCGGGGAATTCGAGTTCATCAATACCTGGACAACTGGTTGATAAGAGCAAACCTCAGACACCAGTGTCAGCTCCAGACAAAAGAACTCATCCATATGATTCAAGAACTCGGCTTTGTGATAAATTTTGAAAAATCAGAGCTCAAGCCTACACAAAAAATCGACTTCCTTGGTTACCATTACGATCTGGTACAAGGAAAGATCTTTCCAACAGAAAATAAACTAAAAATTCTGCAGACATTGATTCAGGACATGGAGATCTCATCACAAACAACCCAAGATTGCTTATGTCCCTCATAGGTGTACTAGCATCTTTGGAAAAAACTATACCAATGGGTCGGTTACATATGCGTCCCCTTCAGTGTTATCCCAAAACATACTGGCAATATCCCCAGTCACTAGATCAGAAGATTCCGGTTTCAAACCTCCCTGTTAAGACATCTTCAGTGGTGGAAAGATCCAAACAATATGAAAATAGGTTGTCCCTTACATCCAGAAGAGCACAATATCCTTATTTTCACAGATGCGTCAAGCCAGGGTTTGGGAGCCCATCTAGAAAACATGACAGTCATTGGCAGTTGGAAAAACCAAGAAAAAACATTACACATCAGTGTTCTAGAGTTAAAGGCAGTGTTTCTGGCCTTAAAAAGCTTTCAAAAGGCACTTCAAAACAAAAGAATTCAGATAGCAACAGACAACGCCACTGTGGTCAGTTACCTGAACAAACGGGGGTGCACACTCATGGGACATGTGTCTCCTAGTTTGGCGCATCTTGGCCTTCTCCAATTCTGGAAACATACTCATAAGAGTCAGACATATTCAGGGTTGCTTAAATGTCATAGCCGACAGCCTCTCCAGGAATGACAAAATAATACAGACAGAGTGGTCTCTTCATCTTTAAATATCCAGTCTGATTTGCAAAGTTTGGCACCAACCAGTGGTAGACAAGTTTGACATCAAAATGAATCACAAACTTCCACTCTATGTATCTCCAGTCCCAGATGCAAATGCACTGAACATAGATGCATTGAACATCTCTTGGGAGGGTCTGGACGGCTATGTCTGTTGTCCTGTAGCTCTCATTCCAAAGGTCATTCAGAAAATGAACACTTACAGGTGCAAAATGATTGTAGTGGCCCCAGGGTGGCCCAAGATGCATTGGTTTTGGGACCTAGTGAATCTATCAACCAAACCTAAATTACAGCTTCCTCACTGGCCTCATCTGCTGAAACAACCGTTGAGTCACAAAAACCATCAGAATCTGTTATATCTCAATCTTCATGTTTGTCATCTAGACACCACTCAGAATCACTTGAATCATTCTCTGAGCAGGTGGCAGAGAGAATTAAGGCACCTCAAAGACCCTCATCTAGAAGACTGTATGAGTCAAGGTGGGCCATTTTTGAACTCTGGTGCCAACAGAATCAGGTGGTCAGCTAAGAGCCTACTATCTCAAACATAGCAGATTTTTTAACCAACTCTTCACAGTCAAAAATCTCAAACCTGCCACTACTGCTGGGTACAGGACCACTATAGCTGATCATTTAGGACATTTTGGCCAGGAGGTGAGCAAAAGCCTTGACTTGAATAGGTTTATTGCCAGTTTTTACAGAGATAAGCCTACTGCTAACAGGGGAATGCCCTCATGGGATTTGTCTTTGGTCCTTTTTGCATTGACAAAGGCTCCTTTTGAACCATTAAAATATGCAAGTCTAAAGATTTTGACTTTCAAGACTGTCTTTTTGATGGCTTTGGCTTCTGGCAAAAGACGGGGGGAGGTGCATGCTTGGAAATATTCTTCCCTCAGACACAAGCCCCATTGGAAGGAGGTCAGTATTTCTCCTTCTCCTGCATTTTTAGCAAAATATCAGTTGGCTTCAGATGGTCCAGATTTGCTCAGACCAGTTGTCATTCCAGCTTTAAAATCTTTCTTAAGCTTGGACTTGACTGAGGATATGACATTATGCCCTGTCAGAGCACTTGGATACTATCTAGACAGAACCAGTGCATTAAAGAAGGGAAAGAACCTCTTGTTCATATCTTTTAAGGAGCGTTTTGACAGAGACATTATGAGAGCCACTATCTCATCTTTGATCAAACAGACTGTTTCATTAACCTACCAGTGATCCAATTCTGATTCACAAGATCTACATATTAAGGCTCATGATGTCAAATCCATGTCTGCTTCTTTAGCTTTCAAGGGTGGGGCCTTGCTTGAGCAAATTTTAGGCTCCTGCTATGGGAAAAGTCACAACACATTCACAACATATTATTTTAAAGACGTTGCTTGTCAATCCCACGACCAATTGGATTACAAACTGGGTCCTGTGGTATCAGCTCAGCACATTGCATTGTCAATGTTTAAGCATGTATACATGTTGCCATATACCATACATATTCATAAATCTCCATACATACCAGTAATTGTGTATAGTATAGGGATTGATGCTCGATCTTTCAATATCGATCGATCATCCCACAGAACTGCCGATATCGACACACACTACCAGCATTTCAATATCGAAATAACATACAACAAACACAAAAATTATTTTAAAAATGGCAATTTTACTGCTTAAATGCATA
Organism: Sabellastarte sp. h YS-2021; assembly: GCA_964017235.1. NCBI lineage: Eukaryota > Metazoa > Annelida > Polychaeta > Sabellida > Sabellidae > Sabellastarte > Sabellastarte sp. h YS-2021. The sequence goes on along the minus strand of OZ024928.1, from coordinate 168,979,291 downwards.
TTTATTGTATAAAATCTTTAAAAGGCACATTTACAACTGAAACAAAACGGGGTCAAGTCTGGCGCCATCTTTGTTTACATTGCCAGTGACCTACTTCCTGTTTCACGGAAGGGATACAAAACCTGACAGCTAGTGCACAGGAAAGCAAGAATACTCTTGTTTAATGTACGTTTTGTTCATTTTATTTAATTTTATATTGCAGAAATATATTTTTGATGCATAAGTAGTATCTTTTGATATTTTCGTGAATTTATATGTGCACGTTTTCAAAGAACCTCTATTATCGCCCACGGCTTATGTTAACGGTCCCGATATTGAAATATCGATCGATCCATAACCCTAAATTTTCATTCGATATCGATCCTGGGTCTCGATCCCTATACTAATTGTGTACTGACAGGTTCCTTATGTTTTATTTTCCACAGATGGCTCCATAATCACATGTAGTTAGGGTTCCAGTTCCAGCTCGGAGGCTTCTTGCCTGAAGGGATAGGAAGATACCACTGACCTACATGGGTGTTGGCTATTTAAGGAGATGATAATATTGCATTTATTTGATTTCACAACAGTGGATGGCAACTACAACCACATCAGGCACTGAAGGCTGAGGTTAGCAAAGTTACTTATATTAAGTGAAAAAGAAATAATTCATAATCTAAGATGTGGCGTAGATAAGCTTATCTTATCCTCTTATCAAGTGCTTTATTCAATGACCCCTTGTCTGACAATCATCTAACAGTGTGGCCAAAACAAATACCCTCCACCTGTTATGGTTGTATTCAAGCAACTGTGAGGAAGGTAAGGCTATTTTATGCAATATAATGTAACAAATTTATTATAATTTAACTTTTTGCAAGTAAAATAGTCATTTACTTACCTTATCCTTACAAGGATAAACTAGGGGTCACAGTGGCAGAGTGGTAACACTCTCGCCTCCCACTTCTGAGGCTGGGGTTCGATTCCCGGCACGGCCTCAAGTGGGAAAGCTGGTAGTTGCTTGCCGTTGGTCGGCAGTTTACACTACAGAACCCTAACGAACTGTATGTACTCTGCCCTTCTAACTACCTATCGTGATATGACCTGTACAGTGTTGAAAGCGACGTAAAACCCCAAATAATAAATAATACAAGGATAAACCCACCCTACCTCCCCGCTAAAAATTTGTTTTGCTGGGGACCAAAAATATAATGAAGAATTTCTAGACATTCATTCTCGACAACGATTTCTGTGCATGTGCGGATATTTGCAGACAAAGGAGTCACTTCTCGACAAGTAAAGTCTTTAAAAAAAGACTTGTCGGTCGATGCGTTTTGCTCCACTAAACCAAAACAAGCACTTGTGAGGATAAGGAAAGTATTTAACTTGCAAAAAGTTAAATTACAATAAAATTTGTTACAATTCAACTCTTTAACGCCAGTGCCTATAACAGTTAAAGTGAATAATTTAGCATTCAGTATTTAAAAGTCTGACAGTGATTTAGAAAAGTGATTCTAAATAATGTATCAGCTCTCTCTGGCAAGGATTTAGCCTATCGTTGGGAGACTCTATGTTTCATTTTCACAAAGAAGTCTTTTAAAATCCAATATCTAATTTGCTGATGTGCAAAATTAGGCACACATAGTTAAGCTAATATATATGATTACTGGCAGTGTGAAGTATGTAATACTCTCTTAGTAATCCTTGAGCCCATTAAACAAAAGTTAAGTATAAACTAGGGACAGAAAGAAATACTGCTAGGATTAATATTGAAAAGTAGTTCCAAATAGTTCTTTATTTGCTAATGTACTTTCCTTGAGAATTTGTTTTACTTAAAATCATAACTGCGAGAAGATGCCATTTTGACCCTCTTTGCCACCAATGGGGCAATATTCAGCAGCTACCATGGGGAATTCTGGTTTATAAGAGTGAGAGACACCAGCTCAAAAATTATAATTACACAGTGCAGACAGATAAGCTCTGGAGAATACACGATAAGGTCATCAAGGGGTTAATTCCATGTATTTCAGTCTGAGAATGACAAGAACCACCAAGTGCGGCTGGCTTATGGCAATGGACTAAGGAAGGACATTTGGAAAGAGTTTCAAACTCGTTTCAATATTGAAATCATAGGAGAGTTCTACGCAGCCACTGAGGGAAACGTGGGCCTTGTGAACCTGCAAAATCTGACGGGGTCGATAGGAAGGCTGTCTCCACCTATTGTAAGTCACCTAGAATAATAAGTGGAGGGGTGGTAGACTCATGGTCAATTAATCAACATGGTTAGTACTCCCATCATGTTTGGTCATTTGGCAGTTTTAAATGAAATCTCAACTTTCTACATATAACTAAATTAGCCTGCTTTTAATATAGTTTATCCAGTTCATATTTATTAAATTGATTGATTTGTCACAATTTTTTTTCTCTACATTTACCTCCATAGTTACAGGAAGTGGGTATTTTCAGTATGTTCTAACAGTGCCCCCCCCGGAAATGACAATATGAATAACACTACAGTTGGGAATAAATTAGTTTATTCTATGTTAGACTCTAACTTCATATTTACATACTTTACGACTAGCAGAATTTACACAATAGACTTAAGGCCACCTTAAAGTGGCTGATGACAGTAAGTATATAAAATATGTATATGTGATTAAGTCTACCTCAACAACTGTACACTATTTACTATGGTGAATACCAGAATGAAGTTACATGCTTCAACAAATGCAAAGCTGGGTCATTTAAGATGACCTTAACATGAGTCTACCTGTATGCATTTATGTTAACCTAGTTTAAGGGTTGTTTATAAAAACTCTACATGTAAGGTTGCCTTACTGGTGAAATAACTTGAGATTAGAACGGGTGACCTAAGGTGACCCTAAATTTTTACTTTATGGTTAGGGTACTGGTGTGGATGACCCTATGGTTAATTGGCTTTAAAATTTATCAAAGGGTTTTGACATCTGATGTCTTACTGGTACATTTGACTCGACTAGAGGTAAGCTTACAGGTAAGTTGTATGTTTTACTATAAATAGATTGAAATGTTGAGATAGAGAGCCCAAAACATAGGACCAATGAGCCTGTATAAAAGATGGTTAAAATATAAAATCCAAGGCCAAGGTATCCATCTAGCTCAGGTTAAAAACACCTTACGTGGCTAGCGCAATGCAGCCCCTTGGGAACTACAAGAAAAATTAAAACACCCTAATAGATACCGTGTACAGGCCTAAGTAAAAATTCAGGTCAAAGGTCAAGATAGTGTATGTATTTAGAAAACATGATAAAAACACAACAAATGCACTTTTATGGCAGTAAATACAAGAGTGTTGCTCATTAATAAAATTACTTTGATTTAAAATTTACAATTTACATAGTAGGCATTGCAATATGTTTTGCCAGAGTTCTTCTGTGTGTTGGTTGTTACAGTTCACTGACACTGGTTAGTGGGGGAGAAGATGCTTCGTTGTGACAGGGCAATGTGAATCCATCCCTGTGACTGTTATTGAAGCAAGGACGATGATTGGCTGTGAAGATCTTCACCTAGGTTATGTGAAGACTCGCTGCTTCCCATATACTAACGTGAAGCAGGGTATGTGAAGGTCATGGATATGTGAAGACAAGGCTACGTGAAACCTCACAGCAGACATCCAATACTTGTATATTAGTGGTAAGAGAAGGCACACAACACTGTTCATACTTTGCAGCTTAAAACCATCACAGCATCCACTCCAGCAGATCCAACCCAAGAGCAGATGAGCTGCCAACTTAGCCATCTGACACATGGAGGAACATCATGCTATCGTGATGTGTGCCATCAAATCTGAAACTACAGTAACTGACATATTAGTTTAGCCCACAATTCTACAGGGCTACATGGGAGGGTGGGAGAATTAACACAAAAATTTTTTATATTTTATAAAATGGCGTGTTGCCAGCTTGATTGCAGAATTTGATATGAATATGGCCACCCTAGGCGGGAAATTTGTTCCCTAATTAGGTCAGGGGTGACCAATGAGTTTACAGGTCAATTCCCAACAAGAATAGTTTTCGAGGGACAGCACTGAATTAGGTGGCACCTCACTTGCCACCCAAGCACAGTGCCCCCCCCCGGAAATGACAATATGAATAACACTACAGTTGGGAATAAAATTAGTTTATTCTATGTTAGACTCTAACTTCATATTTACATACTTTACGACTAGCAGAATTTACACAATAGACTTAAGGCCACCTTAAAGTGGCTGATGACAGTAAGTATATAAAATATGTATATGTGATTAAGTCTACCTCAACAACTGTACACTATTTACTATGGTGAATACCAGAATGAAGTTACATGCTTCAACAAATGCAAAGCTGGGTCATTTAAGATGACCTTAACATGAGTCTACCTGTATGCATTTATGTTAACCTAGTTTAAGGGTTGTTTATAAAAACTCTACATGTAAGGTTGCCTTACTGGTGAAATAACTTGAGATTAGAACGGGTGACCTAAGGTGACCCTAAATTTTTACTTTATGGTTAGGGTACTGGTGTGGATGACCCTATGGTTAATTGGCTTTAAAATTTATCAAAGGGTTTTGACATCTGATGTCTTACTGGTACATTTGACTCGACTAGAGGTAAGCTTACAGGTAAGTTGTATGTTTTACTATAAATAGATTGAAATGTTGAGATAGAGAGCCCCAAACCCCCTGTAACAGTAGTTAGGAAGCCAGTAGGGACGCAAAGGTCTGAGCTACTACCTGGGAGGCATTATGGTCTTGGGTGATGTAGGACCAGACACAGTCCGACGTCCAGGTGCCATGACTTTGTATTTCCTGCAAGGGCACACTGGAGTTGTAGGCCAGGGTGGCACCTGAACGTCGGAAGGAATGGAATGTGATATTAGAGTTAGCCAGGCCTAGCTTGGCTAGAATTAAGGCTAGATTTTTTCTGAGTCTAGAGTCTGTGAGTGGAAACCATTTGGTTTTGACTTTAACTTGGAACAAGGGGGAGTTGTCAGAGCCAGGGGTTATGGCTAAGATGGCTTTAAGGGCTCTGACTGGACAGAGGGGTGATTTACCCAGGGCAGGGACCTTGATGATTCTGACAGTGTCTTTATTCTGGAGGGTTTTACTCCATTTGATGAGAATATGCGCCCCTGGAGGAGCAAAGAAGATATCAGCCCTAGCCAACTGCTCAAGGGGGTTAAAGGAGGACAGGGAGTGGGGGACCAGGTTGGAGATCCTGAGAAATGAAAAGAAGGATGTGAGGAAACAGGCCTTATATATCTGGCCCATATACATGGAGTCGCATGTGGAGACAATGTTACTGAGGGTAGGGATGTCAATGATGGTTTTGAAGGAAACTCGCAAAGGGGCCTTAAGCTTGAGAGCCTTTGTGAAGTAAGATACTCTATAATCTCTAAGAGCTGAAGTCTGGATACCATAAAGTTGCAACATGGTTCTAACCGCAGAAAGATAATTATTTATACTGGCCTGCGACACTTGGTTAAAGACCAAGAATTCTAAGAATGCCAACGTATGGCCTGGATTCAGCTGGGTGATATCAATGGCGAAGAAGATGGAGAAAGCCAGGAAGACCCTGAACATGTGATTGTAAGCTCTCGTAGTGGACTGCCTGAAGGCCCCACCCAGGCGCTGCGAGGCTGAAGCCAGTAACTTCTGTAGGCGAGGATGGTGACCTACAGAACAGAATCAAATTTGCCAGTTAATTGATAAGTCTGCCAGGGTGGGGTACACCCAATTGGCTCCTGCCAGTAATTGGTGGACTTTGTCTCTATGTATGGGTGACATGTGAAACCTAGATAATGAATCAGCTATAATGTTAATTTTTCCGGGTATATGGGTGGTTCTGAGCCTAATATCAGCTCTGGCTGTTTCCATACTGATATTTCGACAGATGGCAGCCAGCAGAGGGTCCCTTGTCTTGCCCGACTGCAATATAGTCACCACAGCCTCATTGTCACATTTGACCGAGATTGTTTTGGTTGCCCATTGTTTAGCCCATACCCTAAGGGCGACCAAGATGTTCAGCATTTCAAGGTGGACTATGCCCATGTGCATGTAACCCTTGGAGATGGAGATGGCATATATGTGGTTGTTGTAAATTGCCCCTAGGCCTTCCAGACAAGCGTCTAGCTCTATTTCACCATCAATATTGTCGTGTTTGAAGAAGGCCGAACCATTAAAGTGTGGGAGAAACTCACAGAACCAGTTTAAGTCCCTCTTAAACTCGATATTCAAGTTAATAGACTCAAGCTTGTTGGATGCCCTTAGCAAATCCAGCATTCTGTTTAGAAAGGGTCTGGATGAGTGTACACATTTGGAAACGTAGAGAAGGCTGCCAAGGAGGGATTGCAGTTCACGTTTCTTACAGCTGGCTCTGTCTTTCCATTGAAAGCAAATTTTGAGTATTTTTTCAAGCTTATCACTGGGTATGGAGGCTTCAAATGTCTCTGTATTCAAATCAATACCTAGGCATGTACATTTCGTGGTAGGGGGGACCATTTTCTTATTGCAAAGGGCAAAACCTAGGTCTGTGAGAAGGGCCTTCAAAAATTGAAAGGAGGGGCCTGCTTGGCTCACTGTGGCGTGCCCAATGACGTCATCAATGTAATTGGTGACCTGGAACCCTTCTTGACGCATGAAATGACGCACAGCGTCGCTGAGGCGCTGGAAGATCGCCGAACCGTGCCGAAATCCGAAGGGCAGGCAGGAGTCAATGAAATACTCCTTAAGCTTAAGGCCTAACAGTGAATAATCCCCAGGGTCAATTTTGACATGGCGAAAGGCCCTGGAGACATCTATCTTGTATAAAAGTGAGCCTTTTCCTAATTTGATAATTTTATTGGTGATATCATCGATGGTAGGGAGGGTGAGAAGGAAGGGTGTACCTAAATAAACTTCTGAAGTGACGCCGTCATTAACAGAGTGGCCAAAGGGGAAGCTGAGGTCTATAATAACCCTTCTCTTGTCTGAGTCGGCCTTTTCCCTAGTCATGAAGGGGGAAATGTGCATTTCTTTGATAGGAGGATCTTTAAATGGGCCTAATATAGCTCCATACTTCATTTCCTCTTGTAGGTAAAAGTCGACATGGTCTTGGAAGTCAACAGCTGACTTATGATTAGTTTCATTGGACTTGAGAGGTACTTTATGGTCAAAATCCAGGGGAAAGCCATAGCGAATGAGCAAACCTAACTGTTTATCCCAGTAACTGGTGAGATATCTATCCCAAACGTCGGGATTGAGCTGAGATTTGACCTGAATCTGGGCTTGCATAAAGTTAAAGTGACCTGACCTGCATATTTTGTCATGAATACTGAAAATGGATTCGTCACTTTGATTTTTCTCATTGGATTCAGGTAACATCAGGTCACCTAATGGAATAAATCCATATTTATCAGTTATTTGTGCATTCCAAGTTTGAAACGTTTTGACAGTCTCAGCAGCAGTTATTGTACTTCTATGACGTGGTCGAAACATAGCTTGTAAGTCATATTTGTCTTCAGTGAGGGGAAATTCGCCCACGACGCATGAAACGACACCTTCACTCACATGGGGTACTTGTTTTTTGTTTCCAGAACTCACCTTGGGGTTGGCGACATTCTCACCAGCAGTCGAATTACACACATGGTTTTGAATCATATTTGCATTAACGTCAAGCTCAGCTAAGACAGCAAACTTATTTTTTGAAACAAAATCATTGAAATGATTATGAGAAATCTTACCTTTTGATTCAGCTTGTGTTGGACTGCTGGTGGAGTGACATTCTGTAGCCCTTGACCACGTATTGCCAGTGTTTTTCCCAGTATTTACATAAGAAGCCCTCTGACTCCCGATTTTGACAGTTCTGACAATGTTTTGGTTTGGCAATATGTGAGGAAAGTTGCCAATATGATTTGTTTTGGCCTCGTGGTCAAGAGCAACGTTAACACCTTGATACACTTTCTTTACACAACCTTTGTGTTTTGCATGTTTTGTATTGACAGGTGATTTGTATTGTTTCTCGACATTTGTCACCTTATGCAACATGGTTTTACTGTAAACCCCAGAACTTTCGCCCTTTACTATATCTGCATAAGTTTTGATATTTGTGACATAGTCACGCCTCCAGTTATTACTGGCTCGACATCTGGTGCTGGTATTGTAAAAAATTTTAGTTTTAACATGGTCAATTTTTCGTTTACCAACCCCTGTATTAGGCACTGCCCTTAGGCAGTGCCTTATTCGTTTTTTGTACGATTCCTACAGGTGGAGCTGGTGTGGGTGAGTGACTTGCCTTGGGTATAACAGAAACTACATACATGCAAATATAACTGACCATTGGTCTCGTAGTCTTTGTTATGAGAGCAAGAATCTTTCTGGTAGAACTTACAGGGGATAGCCCTATCTTTGCGTTCACCTTTTTTAATTTGGCCATTTTGTGAACTACCACTGGTCAATCTCTGAGCATGGGCACGCCTTATCCTATCTATCTTGCTAGTTTCGTCCCAAGTAATTTTACCATCCTCCATTCGACATAGGAGGACAGCATGACTCCCCTTGGCTGCCTGCCACCCGAAGTCATGACTGTCCTCCATCAAGTCGGTTAGATAGTCAAGCATTTGATTTCTGGTGTCATTATTAGACTCTTCCCGTATGGTCTGACTAAAACCTGCAACCCACTGGCTTAGTGATAGGGCGTCATATGATATTCTAGACTTCTTGGACCCCCCTAGGACATAATTATGGGGCCAGGGGACTTCTTTCTTTACATAAACAGTCTCACTCCCGCCCCTTTGGGACTTGAACTTGCCTTGTTCGTTGATAGTCTGCAACTGCTTGACCCTCTCCTCCACCTGCTTCTGAATCTGGTGCGACTGCTTGAGCGTTGAAATGGAAGGCAGCAAAAATTCATCTTCTGTGTCCTGTATCTGGCTGACGCTAGATTTGACGCTGGGTGATGTCTGTTGTAAGTCCTTGTCTTGCACTTTTTTCTCCATAACCGCCATGCGGCTACTTAAACTTTTAAGTTCTTGCAGTATTAGAGCATTAGAGTCCTGGGTGCTCATTTCACTTTGAGTTATAGAGGCAGTGTCCATCTCTACAACATTTTTACATTTGGAATTAATGGGCCTCTCATGAACGCCCCCACACTTCACACAGTCCAACAACTTCTTCGGCATTTTCTACACACAAATTTCAGATCTCCCTTGATACGTGCCCGTATAATATTAGAGGGATGGTTAATAAAAATTTTTGTTGTGTAAAATTGATAAAATATAAAATGACTAAAATGAATAAAATAAGTGTAAACAGCCCTCAGCCTAAGCTCCACAAGTGAGCTATACGAGCATGACTCAAAAGAGCAACATATGATGGTGTTCCACAGCCAGAGGTCCTCTCAGCTAATCCATACAGACAATATGAGGTGGCGCCTGGCTCTGAAAAACACTGAAACTTGGGAGTTTCAGTGTTATGAAACTCGCAAGTTTCAAATAGAATTAACACAAAAATTTTTTATATTTTATAAAATGGCGTGTTGCCAGCTTGATTGCAGAATTTGATATGAATATGGCCACCCTAGGCGGGAAATTTGTTCCCTAATTAGGTCAGGGGTGACCAATGAGTTTACAGGTCAATTCCCAACAAGAATAGTTTTCGAGGGACAGCACTGAATTAGGTGGCACCTCACTTGCCACCCAAGCAATGTCAAAAACCATTTTTTTTATGTCAGCTGACTTGTCAGTCAGCTGACATTATGTCATCACTCTGCGGCGTGGGCGTCCGCGTCCGCGTGAACAACTTCTTCTCCAAAACTACAAGGCCTAGAGACATGCTGTTTTTTTTAAAAGATACCTTATCTATCGAGGATGAAAAGTTGTTCAAGGCATGCAAATCTGTCTGTTCGTCTGTTTGCTAGAGACATTACAAGGGGGGTACCCCCACCAAAAGTGTGAAAATTTCAACTTTTTATCACAATTTTCTCCGTGACTATTGCAGGGATTTCTCTCATATCTTGCATATATGTACTAGGCCAGAGGTAGATTCTCTTGTGTGAGTATGAGACCTGGATCTGTCTTACTTTTTTTTAATAAATTTTTTTAATAATTTTTAATGCATTAAAATTCATGAAATCATGCACTAAATCACTTATAACTTCAAAAGTGTTGCATGTACAGCATTTTGTGAAAATATGTTGTTCAGCTACTTTTTTCATAGCTACAATATGGTGAGTAAGTTGGGTGTCTGTCTCAATAGCTAAGTGAGTAATAGCTACTTTTGGGCTTTTCAGTAACTTCCATTATGAGTAAAATCACTTGTAACTTAAAAACTATTGCATTTACAGAATTTCGTATAAATATGTTATTCAGCTACTTTTGGGCCAGCTATAACATAGTGAAATTTCAGACCTGTAGCTCATGGCATAGCTGAGTAATAGCTACTTTTAGGTTATCACTGTTGGGTAAATCGCTTATAACTTGAAAACTATTGCATTTAGAGAATTTCGTATAAATATGTTATTCAGCTACTTTTGGGTCAGCTATAACATAGTAAAATTTCAGACCTGTAGCTCATGGCATAGCTGAGTAATAGCTACTTTTAGGTTATCACTGTTGAGTAAATCACTTATAACTTGAAAAGTGTTGCATTTAGAGCATTTTGTTAAAATATGTTATTCAGCTACTTTTTTCATAGCTACAATATGGTGAGTAAGTTGGGTGTCTGTCTCAATAGCTAAGTGAGTAATAGCTACTTTTGGGCTTTTCAGTAACTTCCATCATGAGTAAAATCACTTGTAACTTAAAAACTATTGCATTTAGAGAATTTCGTATAAATATGTTATTCAGCTACTTTTGGGCCAGCTATAACATAGTAAAATTTCAGACCTGTAGCTCATGGCATAGCTGAGTAATAGCTACTTTTAGGTTATCACTGTTGAGTAAATCACTTATAACTTGAAAACTATTGCATTTAGAGTATTTTGTTTCAATATGTTATTCACCTATTTTGGGGTCAGCTATAACATAGTGAAGTTTCAGACCTGTGGCTCATTTCATAGCTGAGTAATAGCTACTTTGAAGTTCTCACTGTTGAGTAAATCAGTTATAATTGGAAAACTATTGCATTTACAGAAATTTGTACAAATATGTTATTCAGCTACTTTTGGGTCAGCTATAACATAGTGAAATTATAGACCTATAGCTCATGGCACAACTGAGCAATAGCTATTCTCAGGTACTGACTGTTGAGTAAATCAGCTATAACTTGAAAAATATTGCATTTGGAGTATTTTGTTAAAATATATTGTTCACCTACTTTTGGGTCAGCTATAACATAGTGAAATTACAGACCTATAGCTCTTGGCATAGCAGAGCAATAGCTATTTTCAGGTTCTCACTATTGAGTAAATCAGTTGTAGCTTGAAAACTATTGCATTTACAGTAGTTTGCTTAAATATGTTGTTCACCTACTTTTGGGTTAGCTATAGCATAGTAAAATTTCAGACATATAGCTCATTGCATAGCTGAGTAATAGTTCCTTTGAGGTTCTCACTGTTGAGTAAATCAGTTGTAACTTGAAAACTATTACATTTAGAGTAATTTGTTAAATATGTTATTCACAGAATTTTTGGTCAGCTATAACATAGTGAAATTGCAGACCTCTATGTCATGGCATAGCTGAGCAATAGCTACTTTCAGGTTCTCACTGTTGAGTAAATCATTGTATCCACTGGATAGCCGCAGTGTGTAGAGAGAGATTTCACCATTACTGCTCTGATGAAAAAAAATAGTATTGCTAGCTTTAAGTTTGCAGTATATATTAATAACCAGAAAATGTTGTCTGGGAATATTTTTGGCCTCATTTTGAGAAACAAGATTGCCGCCACAGGTGTTTTTTGTCAGTCATGAAAAGTGCTTATATCTCCCTTATTATTGATCCTAGAGGTTTGGGATGATAAACCAACCTGTAGGAAATCATGGGGTGGGAATCTTTTGGTGTGGTCAGATTTGACCTTCAATGACCCCTCCTTCAAGGTCAAACAAGGATAGCCAAACTTAAAAGTGCTTATAACTCGCTTATTATTGGTCCCAGAGGTTTGGGATGGTAAACAGACAGGAAATCATGGGCTGTGAATCTGTTGATATGGTCCGATTTGACCTTGGAACCCTCCTTCAAGGTCAAATGAGGATAGCGAAAATTGAAAGTGCCTACAACTCGCTTATTATTGGTGACAGAGATTTGGGATGGTAAACCATCCCATAGGAAATCATTGGCTTGGAATCTTTTGGTATGGTCAGATTAGACCTTTGGACCCCTCCTTCAAGGTCAAATGAGGACAGCCAAGCTTAAAAGTGCTTATAACTCATTTATAATTGGTCCTAGAGGTTTGGAATGGTAAACCATAGGAAATCATGGGCTGGGAATGTATTTGTGTGGTTAGATTTGACCTTGGACCCCTTCTTCAAGGTCGAACGAGGATATTGCATTTGTAGTATTTCTTTAAATATGTTTTAACCTATTTTTTACACTTAAACAATTACCTTGTTATTTTCCTTCATAATACCATTTACAGGGCACAACTTTTTTATCCTTTTCTTCTGTCAGCTTCGGAATTTCTTTCGAACTTGCTGTTCAGTTACCATTTACTGTATTTCTGTACAGGCCTTTTCCTGATAATTATTCTGTCCTCTAATCACCTTCACAAATCAAAAACACTCAGTCAGCTGACACAGTGCCCGTTCACGGGCACTCTCCTCTTGTTATGGGATAGATATGTGCTTTGCCTCTGAATGTATTTAATAGCATTATGATCAACAATGTAACTACATAGGCAAAAAATATATTCTGGCTCAATTATCTTTTGGGAAAGTGGACGATTAATTGAGTGATACAATTGGACACGATTTCCAGCACTAACTACAGTTCAGCCTCTTTAAGTAGAAATCTGGTTAGTAGAAATACATTTAAGGAAGAAGTAAATAGCTAGTGATCACGATCAAATTTCTGTTGATGGATTGTATATATTGTTTTCATCAATCCTTGAAATTCTTTTTTTGTGGTGGAGGGGGTGTGGTTGTTGCTAAAGTTTTGGACTCTTAGTATGTAGCAAAAAAACTTATTTTTATGTCCACCCCACTGGGGGGTGGACATATTATTTTTGCTTTTTCCGGGCGTCCGGCGTCCCACTTGGTTTCCAGACATTTTAGGCAACAGTTGTTATCCTATCTTTACCAAATTTGGCATGCAGGTTTATTGGGTTAATAGCTTGTATCGGATTGCTTTTGGTGATGATAGCTCTATAGCTAACTGAGTAATAGCTACTTTGCTACTTTTGAGTATCCCTTTGGTTTCCAGACACTTTAAGGAATGCTATTAAGCCTAGCTTTCTGAAATTTGGTATGGAGGTTCATTGGGTTAATAGCTTGTATGGGATTGTATTTGGGGGGAATTGCTTCATAGATGAGTGACTAATTAATTAAATAAATGAGTAATTGGCTATTTTGAATACTGAAAAAGGCAAATGTGCTCATATCTCCTAAACCGTGCAAGATAGAGCGATTTCGTCGAAATTTTCGACCCACAGGGTATGTAAGGAATGTATTCTTTGCAATTTAAAAAAAATTTTCCCCTCCCCAAAAATGGTGGCCATTTTGAATTTTTGCCAAAAATGGCAAAACGCAAATTTGCTTCTGTCTCCTTAACCGTGCGAGATAGAGCGATTTCGTCGAAATTTTCGACCCACAGGGTATGTAAGGAATGTATTCTTTGCAATTTAAAAAAAATTTTCCCCTCCCCAAAATTGGAGGCCATTTTGAATTTTCGAATTTTTGCCAAAAATGGCAAAACGCAAATTTGCTTCTGTCTCCTTAACCGTGCGAGATAGAGTGATTTCGTCGAAATTTTCGACCCACAGGGTATCTAAGGAATCTACTCTTTGCAAATTTCAAAAAATTTTCCCCTCCTCAAAAATGGCGGCCATTTTGAATTTTCGAATTTTTGCCAAAAAAGGCAAAACGCAAATTTGCTTCTGTCTCCTTAACCGTGCGAGATAGAGCGATTTTGTTGAAATTTTCGACCCACAGGGTATGTAAGGAATGTATTCTTTGCAATTTAAAAAAAATTTTCCCCTCCCCAAAAATGGCAGCCATTTTGAATTTTCGAATTTTTGCCAAAAATGGCAAAACGCAAATTTGCTTCTGTCTCCTTAACCGTGCGAGATAGAGTGATTTCGTCGAAATTTTCGACCCACAGGGTATCTAAGGAATCTACTCTTTGCAAATTTCAAAAAATTTTCCCCTCCCCAAAAATGGCGGCCATTTTGAATTTTCGAATTTTTGCCAAAAATGGCAAAACGCAAATTTGCTTCTGTCTCCTTAACCGTGCGAGATAGAGCGATTTTGTTGAAATTTTCGACCCACAGGGTATGTAAGGAATGTATTCTTTGCAATTTAAAAAAAATTTTCCCCTCCCCAAAAATGGCAGCCATTTTGAATTTTCGAATTTTTGCCAAAAATGGCAAAATGCAAATTTGCTTCTGTCTCCTTAACCGTGCGAGATAGAGTGATTTCGTCGAAATTTTCGACCCACAGGGTATCTAAGGAATGTACTCTTTGCAAATTTCAAAAAATTTTCCCCTCCTCAAAAATGGCGGCCATTTTGAATTTTCGAATTTTTGCCAAAAATGGCAAAACACAAATTTGCTTCTATCTCCTTAACCGTGCGAGATAGAGTGATTTCATCGAAATTATCAAGCAACAGGGTGTCTGACCAATATACTCTTGGCAATTTTCCAAAAATTTTCCCCTCCCCAAAAATGGCGGCCATTTTGAATTTTCGAATTTTTTCCAAAAATGCCAAAACACAAAATTGCTTCTATCTCCCGTGTGAGATAGAGAGATTTCATCGAAATTTTCGACCCACAGGGTATCTGAGCAATGTACTCTTAGCAGTTTTCAAAAAATTTTCCCCTCCCCACATATGGCGGCCATATTGAATTTTCGAATTTTTGCCCAAAATGGAAAAACACAAATTTGCCTTAACCGTGCAAAATAGAGTTATTTCGTTGAAATTTTCGACCCATGGGGTATCTAAGAAATGTACTCTTGCCAATTTTCAAAAAATTTTCCTCTTCCCAAAAATGGCGGCCATTGTGAATTTTCAAACTTTTGCCAAAAATAGAAAAACACAAATTTGCTTCTATCTTCTTAACCGTGCAAGATAGAGTGATTTTGTCAAATTTTTCGACCCAACCAATGCAAAAAGGCATGAAGCTGAAATAATTTACATGTACACTAATAAATATTTAAGTATCATTGATATATTTCACAAATGAAACAGGGTCTTGTAAGACTACTGTACAATTTTGGCAAAAGGTTCATGGGGTGGACATTACACATGATAATGTGTGTTTTTCTATGCTATCCTGTTTCTATTCATATGTCGCAGCTACTATCAACAGGGCGTCCTATTTCTAGTTTTTACATAAAATTGTTTTTGACCAAATAAGATGCTACATTATTGTGGATGAGTAATTGAGCTTATGTTGAATGTTTTCACCATTTTTCTTGTGTATATCAGTTCTACTAATACTTAAATCTCATGCTTAAAATATTCCTTTTGTCAATTGTTTAAACAGCTAGTCTAAGATATGTTTATTTCTATACATTGTATATGCATGTAGTAATCAAAAAGCATCAAGGTCGAATCTCATGTGAACACAGTGGTGTTTGAAGAGCCTCAAGATGTCCCCAGTTGAGCTGGTTTACTGGAGAATAATATATTCATAAAAGTTACAACACAAAAATAGATTTATTATTGAATATTGGAAACTTTGCTGTGTTCAGATTCATCACAAATATATTGTGCCAGTCTGAAAAAACTGGGTCCATTCAAGATTTTCAGGGAAATTGTCATATTCTATCTGCTTGTACACACTAGGTGGTGGGCATTTTGTAAAGGTAAAATAACTACTGTATTTATCCGTATAAATGCTCCCTCCCTATTAATCGCGTTGTAAGGCATTGTAATAGAGTGTGGGAATACAAAAAGTGCACTTTTAGATGTTGAAAAGGAGTGTAAAAACCCAAACTGTGAGTTTAACTCAGGATTTGCTCTCAGCTCAAATGTTTAAAAATTCAGGGTATGATTTCATGAAAGGCCTTAGATTTACCCCCGACATAAACTAATCCACGGTTTCAAATCTGAGCCTTTTGTCAAAAAAATGTTATATGGACTGTATCTCCGAAGCAATTAGGTGAATTAATTGATAGGTGACAGTGACATTGATAACAAGGTGTAGGTGTGAAATGTCATGGTGATCTTCATTAAGCGTCCCGCAAGGGACGCTTGTTTGTGTATGGGAGAGCTTCAGGCTCCGCCGGCTCCGCATTTTGTTTTCCTTATAACTCTGTAACCGTTAGGCGGATTCTTTTCAAATGTGGCAGGTTTAGGCAGTAGCCTTGGGGAATTTTTTTGAATATGCTGCAGTGACATTTCAACCAATCAGAGAGGTCACATGACCAAAAATGTCTTTTTTCGATGGGGAAGCTTGTCCGGATGATAACTTGAAAGGAATTTTATCAATTCACCTGAAACTTGGCAAATACATTCATTCTATTAAAATCTGGAAATCATTAGATTTTGGCATTGATTGGTCAAGAAATGGCCGAGTAATTAATGATTAATTTAATCATTACGAATTTTCCAAATAAGGAAAACACAAAAATGCTTATATCTCGAAAACCGTGCTAGATAGAGCGATTTCGACGAAATTTTTGACCCGCAGGGTAACTCTGCGGAGTAGTCTTCCCAATTTTCAAAAAATTTTTGTCTCGCCCAAAATGGCGGCCATTTTGAATTTTCGAAATTTTCGCAAAAATTGCAAAACACAAAAATGCTTATATCTCAAAAACCGTGCTAGATAGAGCAATTTCGACGAAATTTTTGACCCACAGGGTATCTCTGCGGAGTAGTTATCCCAATTTTGAAAAAAATTTTTGTCTCGCCAAAAATGGCGGCCATTTTGAATTTTCGAATTTTTCGCAAAAATTGCAAAACATAAAAATGCTTATATCTCGAAAACCCTGCAAGATAGAGCGATTTCGACGAAATTTTTGACCCACAGGGTATATCTGCAGAGTAGCCATGCCAAGTTTCAAAAAAATTTTGTCTCGCCAAAAATGGCGGCCATTTTGAATTTTCAAATTTTTCGCAAAAATTGCAAAACATAAAAATGCTTATATCTCGAAAACCCTGCTAGATAGAGCGATTTCGACGAAATTTTTGACCCACAGGGTATCTCTGCAGAGTAGCCATGCCAATTTTCAAACAAAAAATTTCTCACAAAAAATGGCGGCCATTTTGAATTTTCGAATTTTTCGCAAAATTGCAAAACACAAAAATGTTTATATCTCGAAAACCGTGCTAGATAGAGCGATTTCGACGAAATTTTTGACCCACATGGTATCTCTTCAGAGTAGCCATGCCAATTTTCAAAAAAATTTTGTCTTGCCAAAAATGGCGGCCATTTTGAATTTTCGAATTTTTGCGCAAAAATTGCAAACACAAAAATGCTAATATTTCGAAAACCGTGCTACATAGAGCGATTTCGACGAATTTTTTTATCTTCAGGGTATCTCTGCAGAGCAGCTATCCCAAAGAGCTTTCACTTGGTGAAGTTTCAGACCCATAGCTAATTGCTCACCTACTCAAAAAGAGTAAATGCGAATTACCTCTAAAAGTATTGCAGATGGCCAATTTTTCTCAAATAACTCATTCACCTACTTTTGGAAGAGCTTTCACTTGGTGAAGTTTCAGACCCGTAGCTAATTACTCACCTACTCAAAATGAGTAAATGCTAATTATCTCAAAAACTATTGCGGATACCCAATTTTTATCAAATAACTCATTCATGTACTTTTGGGGAGAGCTTTCACATAGTGAAGTTTCAGACCCGTAGATGATTACTCGCCTACTCAATATGAGTAAATGTGAATTATCTCTTAAAAGTATTGCAGATAGCCAATTTTTCTCAACTCATTCACCTACTTTTGGGAGAGCTTTCACATGGTGAAGTTTCAGACCCATAGCTAATTACTCACCTACTCAAAATGAGTAAATGTGAATTATCTCTAAAAGTATTGCCAATTTTTCTCAAATAACTCATTCACCTACTTTTGGGAGAGCTTTCACTTGGTGAAGTTTCAGACCCATAGCTAATTACTCACCTACTCAAAATGAGTAAATGCGAATTATCTCTAAAAGTATTGCAGATAGCCAATTTTTCTCAAATAACTCATTCACCTACTTTTGGGAGAGCTTTCACTTTGTGAAGTTTCAGACCCATAGCTAATTACTCACCTACTCAAAATGAGTAAATGCGAATTATCTCTAAAAGTATTGCAGATAGCCAATTTTTCTCAAATAACTCATTCACCTACTTTTGGCAGAGCTTTCACTTGGTAAAGTTTCAGACCCATAGCTAATTATTCACCTACTCAAAATGAGTAAATGTGAATTATCTCTAAAAGTATTGCAGATAGCCAATTTTTCTCAAATAACTCATTCACCTACTTTTGGGAGAGCTTTCACTTGGTGAAGTTTCAGACCCATAGCTAATTACTCACCTACTCAAAATGAGTAAATGCGAATTATCTCTAAAAGTATTTCAGATAGCCAATTTTTCTCAAATAACTCATTCACCTACTTTTGGGAGAGCTTTCACTTGGTGAAGTTTCAGACCCATAGCTAATTACTCACCTACTCAAAATGAGTAAATGCGAATTATCTCTAAAAGTATTGCAGATAGCCAATTTTTCTCAAATAACTCATTCACCTACTTTTGGCAGAGCTTTCACTTGGTGAAGTTTCAGACCCGTAGCTAATTACTCACCTACTCAAAATGAGTAAATGCTAATTATCTCAAAAACTATTGCGGATACCCAATTTTTATCAAATAACTCATTCATGTACTTTTGGGAGAGCTTTCACATGGTGAAGTTTCAGACCCGTAGATGATTACTCGCCTACTCAATATGAGTAAATGCGAATTATCTCTTAAAAGTATTGCAGATAGCCAATTTTTCTCAACTCATTCACCTACTTTTGGAAGGGCTTTCACATGGTGAAGTTTCAGACCCATAGCTAATTACTCACCTACTCAAAATGAGTAAATGCGAATTATCTCTAAAAGTATTGCAGATAGCCAATTTTTCTCAAATAACTCATTCACCTACTTTTGGGAGAGCTTTCACATGGTGAAGTTTCAGACCCATAGCTAATTATTTACCTACTCAAAATGAGTAAATGCTAATTATCTGTAAAAGTATTGCGGATACCCAATTTTTATCAAATAACTCATTTATCTACTTGTGGGAGAGCTTTCACATGGTGAAGTTTCAGACCCATAGCTAATTACTCACCTACTCAAAATGAGTAAATGCGAATTATCTCTAAAAGTATTGCAGATAGCCAATTTTTCTCAAATAACTCATTCACCTACTTTTGGGAGAGCTTTCACTTGGTGAAGTTTCAGACCCATAGCTAATTATTCACCTACTCAAAATGAGTAAATGCGAATTATCTCTAAAAGTATTGCAGATAGCCAATTTTTGTCAAATTAATCATTCACCTACTTTTGGGAGAGCTTTCACTTGGTGAAGTTTCAGACCCATAGCTAATTACTCACCTACTCAAAATGAGTAAATGCGAATTATCTCTAAAAGTATTGCAGATAGCCAATTTTTCTTAAATAACTCATTCACCTACTTTTGGGAGAGCTTTCACATGGTGAAGTTTCAGACCCATAGCTAATTACTCAGCTACTCAAAATGAGTAAATGTGAATTATCTCTAAAAGTATTGCAGATAGCCAATTTTTCTCAAATAACTCATTCACCTACTTTTGGCAGAGCTTTCACTTGGTGAAGTTTCAGACCCATAGCTAATTACTCACCTACTCAAAATGAGTAAATGCGAATTATCTCTAAAAGTATTGCAGATAGCCAATTTTTCTCAAATAACTCATTCACCTACTTTTGGGAGAGCTTTCACTTTGTGAAGTTTCAGACCCATAGCTAATTACTCACCTACTCAAAATGAGTAAATGCGAATTATCTCTAAAAGTATTGCAGATAGCCAATTTTTCTCAAATAACTCATTCACCTACTTTTGGGAGAGCTTTCACTTGGTGAAGTTTCAGACCCATAGCTAATTATTCACCTACTCAAAATGAGTAAATGTGAATTATCTCTAAAAGTATTGCAGATAGCCAATTTTTCTCAAATAACTCATTCACCTACTTTTGGGAGAGCTTTCACTTGGTGAAGTTTCAGACCCATAGCTAATTACTCACCTACTCAAAATGAGTAAATGCGAATTATCTCTAAAAGTATTGCAGATAGCCAATTTTTCTCAAATAACTCATTCACCTACTTTTGGGAGAGCTTTCACTTGGTGAAGTTTCAGTCCATAGCTAATTACTCACCTACTCAAAATGAGTAAATGCGAATTATCTCTAAAAGTATTGCAGATAGCCAATTTTTCTCAAATAACTCATTCACCTACTTTTGGCAGAGCTTTCACTTGGTGAAGTTTCAGACCCATAGCTAATTATTCACCTACTCAAAATGAGTAAATGTGAATTATCTCTTAATAGTATTGCAGATAGCCAATTTTTCTCAAATAACTCATTCACCTACTTTTGGAAGAGCTTTCACACACGAAAATGAAAAATTGTGAATATCCTGGAAAAGCTATTTCTTCTGCTTTAATGCTCGGTGGGAGATACACATCGCGGCAGTGGTCTTGACAAAAATTTTTGTCTCCCCAAAAATGGTGGCCATTTTGAATTTTCAAAGTTTTTGCAAAACACAAAAATGCTTATATCTCGAAAACCGTGCTATATGGAGCGAACTCAACAAAATTTTGGACCTGCTGGGTATCTCTGCAGAGTAGCCATGCCAATTTTCAAAATATTTTTGTCTCGCCAAATATAGCGGACATTTTTAATTTTTTTATTTTTTGCAAAACACAAAAATGCTTATATCTTGAAAACCGTGCTAGATAGAGTAGACTGCGCTGACTTTGGTCGCCACAACAGTATAAGGCTAGAAACGAAGCATTTTCTTAATACTTTAGCACTCACCTTTATATCCTTTTCGGGACGCTTTGTTTTTGCTATGCAAAAACATTATCTTTTTTTTTTGCGAGCGATCCTCTAGTTTGACTTTTGACCTTACCATTGTGACCTTGAGTTTAAAACTCTTTTAAAAATTGATACATGGTAGGATCCTTGGTTGGGGGTGTAGGTGTGCAGCATAATGTGTAACCTTTATGTGATCTTTGATCTTGCTGTAGTGATCTTGACCTTTAAAAATTTGTCTGAGCTCTATCTTGGTAACCGTAAGGTATAAAAAGTTGATACTTGGTAGGGGCAGTGGTTGGGGTGTAGGTGTTTAACTTCATGTTGTGACCTTGATTTGGCCTTTTGACCTTGCTGTAGTGACCTTGACCTTTAAAATGTGTGGGCTGTATTTCGGAAAATGTAAGGTGTAGGAAGTTGATACTATGCAGGGAATTTAGTTATGGGATGTAGCGTCATGGTGTGACCTTGATTTGACATTTGACCTTTACAGTCTTTTCTTGGTCATATCACTGAAAATATAAGGTGTAGGAAGTTAATTCTTGGATGGGTCATTGGTTGGAGAGTAAGTTTGCTAAATCATGTTGTGACCTTTAACCTTTGCTCTGCCAAAGTGTGTTCATCTGCCATATTTGAGATTTTTTTTACTTATCATAAAGATATATGGATTACTGCAACTGATTATTATATGTACTATTACTTAATAATTTTATTGACATATACTTCAATTAATAAATTTTAGAGCTTCATAATTTTTAGGTTACTGATTAATGCTGTCATCTTGCTATTGAATTGTCCTGTTTTAATAATTTATCTTCACTTATATGTTATTTTCTCTTCTTAAACATTATTTAGACCTTTACATAACTGACACTGTTTGCTCTGAAAGTCTCCTGATCTTTGTACTGTTTCACCTTTTCTCTATCTCATGGTATTGAAAATTATTTCCCCAGACTGTGGGGTACGGGCATCTCTGTAATTATACATATTTATATCAGCTACTCAAAATAATTCAAAGCTTTTATCTTTATTTTTAATTTACGGTAGCCACCATATTGGATGTTGTTTCCATTTAAGGTGCATGATAAACTTTGTGAGGGTTTGATGTCCCGTCAAAATTTCAACTGTGAGCAATTGACCACAATTATTTGTACTCAACACACCCCAAAACTAAATACAAAAGTTGCATGATTCAATTAAAATAACTAAGTCCACCTTAGACGATACACTAACAGTAACCGTAACATAAATGACAAATTTTGGGCTTTTTGGTTAAGCTAAGTTAACCGTTAATGCATTTGAAGTAAAGCTTGTAGTTGGCTTTTGGAAAAGTAATTAAGGTTAATTTCAGTGTGAAATTTTAAAGTTTACCATGAATTTTATAGTGGGGAGTGTAAGGTGACCATAAGAATCCCGACAGAGGCACAGTAGTTTATCTACATCAAATCTGTATTTCAGTCACGTCTCACTGGTGTGTACTTAATCAAGTACAATCATGACACAGAGGAGCCAGTCAGGGATAAGAATGGACTATGCGTACCAGTCAAACCAGGTATAGTAATAACAGATAATGGGAATGAAATGAAAAAAAAAGAAAGTGTACTTCTTAAATACATTTTCTTAAATACAATTTAAATACAGCTGTAGGGAGGAAAAATGAATCAGGGCTGTCAATCTGGAGGACTCTATTTCTTTTATAAAGACTAGTTATCAAATATTTTACTGAAAATAAAATTTGTGATTTTGTGGTGACTTATTTGTCATCACTTCATCCTTTGAACTACTTTTCCTTACTGTCCTAAGTTCATGGATAGCAGACAGGTACCAATTGCACATTGACAAGTGTTTGCTTTTCATGAGCATTTTTGGTCTTTGTAACAGGAAAATTACCAAACTGCTGCACATTTTAAAGTATTTTTATGAAAGAAGATAGAATGATCCTAGTCTGGAGGACGAGGATTATATTTTTTTTCTTCTCAAGTAAATATTTCCTGGTTTTTATCTCCCGGTATTTAAGTCAAATACAGCTCACAATGAATCATGAGAATTATTATTAACCCCCTCACAACCTACATATTGGCGTATAACTTATTGCTTATAGGTATCACTATATGTCTGATCATTATATCACACATTATACAGTCCTCTTGTTTGCAAATTATTATTCAACACATACGATACTGTTTTATATATTTGAAAATATAGATGGCTACTTATCTTCAGACGTTCCATCAGTAGGTCACCTTCGTTCTTTCAGGAGAGACTGGCTAAAAGAAAATTTCTCAAACAACTTGTTAAAATTTTTTACAAATTATTATGTTATACCATTCATCATGAAGCCCAATTTAGCCAGACAATCCCTGATCATCTCAGGATACAAAGACCATCAAAAGATACCTGGCCTCTTGTATACAGTCTTTCCTGACCAAGGCCACAATCAAAAGGGTGGAAAAGTAAGATCTCTTGGATTTTACTGTCACCTGTTTCAAGTTCAAAAGCCTCAACAGAGATGGAGACTGGTCATAGACCTAAGCAGGCTAAACCCCTTTTTAGTGGTAGAAAAGTTCAAAATGGAAACATCAGAGTCCATCAAGGCCTCTCTGGTGTCCTCAAGAGACCTATTAGATGCCTAGCTTCACATCCCCATCCACTCATCCTTCGGTCCACACGCTGGTCTCAAATTTACCAGTTTAACTCTCTTTCATTTTGGCTAGCTATGCCCCCACATGTCTTCACAATAATAGTAAAGGAAGTGAAGCTTATGGCTCTCTCCAGGGGAATCAGACTTCGTCAGTACCTGAACGGTTGGCTTATCAGAGCCCAGTCACAAGGAGAGGCACAGCTGAACACAGAGATCATTGTGAAAATAACTCTGTTCTTGGTATAGATTATCGACAAGGAGAAGTCAGAACTAAAAGCTACTCAGGTGTTTTTCTTCGTAGCTTACAAATACCATCTGCCATTGTAAAACCCACTCAAGACAGATGGCTCAAACATCAGGATTTGTTCCTGAAAATAGAGTCAGAGACTGCTTTGACTGCAAGATTTTTGATGTCACTAATTGGGTTGCTTACCTCAACAGAGAAGATGGTCCCGGAGGGCCGCCTTCACATGAATCCTTTTCAGTGGCACCTCAGGTTAAACTGGAGATATCCAGCATCACTGGGCATCCTCCCTACCTGGTCAGAGACCATATTGGCTCACCTGGATTGATGGCAAAATCCTGTCAATGTGCTGAAGAGTTGCAACCGTAAACCCAAAGACCACAACATTTACAATCATTACCGATGCCTCAAACATAGGATGGGGCTGCTCACTTAGAGCAAGACTCGGTGAAAGAACTGTGGTCAGACAGGGGAAAGAAGTCTACACATAGATGTTCTGGAACTGAAGGCAGTGTTATTGGTCCTGAGGCAATACAGGGACCAGTGCCAAAATCAGACTGTGTTGATACCCACAGACAACTTAGCAGTGGTAGCCTACATAAGTAAGAAGGGATGAACCCACTCTGTGGAAGTGTGTACTCTCCTGTGGAGCATCATGACCTGGTGTCTAAATGATCCAGTCAACAGAATGGTCACTGCATCCTCAGGTGTTCAAACGGATCTGTCAAAGGTCGTTCATCCCTCATGTAGACCTTTTTGCCACTCGTCTGAACCACAAAGTCCCACTACACTACATGAGCTGAGTAGGTTTTGGGGGGTATCCGGTAACAACTGTTGTTATGGCAACACTTTTAAGATTTTCAAGTCTTAAAGTTTGTGGGTGTTCCACAGACTAAACCCCTGCACGGATTTTCACCAAATGTTCAGGATATGTTTACCCCAAGAGGATCTAGAGCTGGTTAGGTTTTGGGGGGTATCCGGTAACAACTGTTGCCATGGCAACACTTTTAAGATTTTTGGGTCTTAAAGTTTGTGGGTGTTCCACAGACTAAACCCCTGCACGGATTTTCACCAAATTTTCAGGATATGTTTACTCCAAGAGGTTCTACAGCTGATTAGGTTTTTGGGGGTATCCAGCAGCAACTGTTGCCATGGCAAAACTTTTTGGGTCTTAAATTTTGTTCTAAAATCTTTAATGTTTTCTGTAACCTAAAATATTGCACCTAGCTTCATCAGATTTGCACAAAATGTAAATGGATGGGAAAGTTTGCCTTGTTTTGGAAACAAAATGACCGCCATATCACATCTTTAATGCCAAATAGGAGGGTCATCATATCAAAAAGGCCTTATATCTCCCTTATAATTGTTTCTTGGGCTTCAAAATATGAAAACTACTTGTAAGAAGTCATGACCTGTGAATCTTTTGTAGAACATCTTGTGGGTTGTCTATACTTCTTACAACAGAAGTTGTTCCTAAGATTTTCCTAAATCTCAATGTTGTTGGACATTTAGCTGTACCTGCGGGCTGGGGTTCTTGCCTGCTGAGGCTGGCTATTTTTGAAAAATGGTGCAGAGAGAATTGGGTTGAATTCTCCACACCTTCTGTGGAACAAGTCTCAGACTTTTTCATGTACCAGTACGTGGACCTAAATAGATGTCCATCAACCACTGATGGCTATAGGACTGCCATTATTGACTCATTGGGCCCTGCAGGGCTCTATATCTTTCAAAGCTCTGACCTTAACAGGTTAATCTCCAGCTTTCACAGGAATTGACTCAAAAGTTCCAGAAATCTACCTAAGTGGTACTTTTTGTTGCTTTGAGCAAGCTCAGAAAGGCACCATTTGAGACTATGAAAGACATGGACGTCAAACATCGAACCTTAAAAACTGACTTCTTGCTAGCCTTGACCTCCGGCAAAAGCCGCAGGGAAATCCATGTCTGGGTTGCAAACAAAGTGTCCAATTTGGACCAATGGAAAAAGCGGGCTATTTTCCCCTCTTCACATTTCATGGCAAAAAACAGCTAGTAAAAGAAGAATCCCAAAGTGTGTCACCAGTGATCATTGGAATCCAGCTAATATTTTGAGTATTTATGGTGAAGACAAATATCTATAGATATTTTAACTATAGAGCAAAAATTTATATGTATTCATAGATCCTCTCATAGTAATTTAAACCACTGTTGTATTGAAATTTGTTAATGTGCACTTCAAGGTGAGCCAGGACTGCTTTTGGCAAAAATTGGAAAGATGCAGGAATATGATGGTTACCAAGGAAAGCGTGAGCTGACTGAGAAGAAAGTGGTTAGAAATGTGTTTAAGCAAGGAGACCAGTACTTCAATAGCGGAGACCTACTGTTGCAAGACTCTCAGTACTTTGTCTACTTCTCAGACAGAATAGGAGACACTTTCAGGTAAACAAACCCTTAAGGAGTACACTGTGAGTTGTAGAAACTATAAAGAATACACTTGCAGGAGAAGAAATCATAAAGAGTACATTTTAAGGTGAAGAAACCTTAAAGATTAACTTTCAGATAAAGAAAGCATAGATGTCATTTTATATTTTAAAGGTAATTTGCACATAAAATGCTTCAAATTCTTACCTTTTGTGGGCTAAACTTCGTAATATGTAGAAGTCTTATAGAAGCCATACTCTTTCAGGTATGGCTGTAAGGAGTACTTGGGATATAGAACTGAATTTATTGCATGTAAAAACTGAATTCAATGTGTTTTGTAAGGTGCAATGTCAAAAAATCTCATTTCCCTGTGAATATTCTCGGCAATCTTCTTCACCCTGCTGACACTGTTAGAAACCTAGATTGTGATGCAATGAAGACTTTGTTTCTCAGAACATGTCTAAAAGACTGTAAAGCCTACTTTTCTCAAATGTGTGACCTACGGCAAATTAGTATCTTACTTATAAAGTGGCGATCCTTTCCAGCAGATGCCTTGGTTAGTAGTTGTTTGAACTATTGTAACTCTCTGTTCAGAGGTTTGTGTAGTTTCAAGCTACATGAGCTGCAGAGTAATCAGAATGCTGTTGTATGTGTTATGACAAATCATAGGAAGTGTGCCCATGTTACACCCATCCTCAAGTAACTCCACTGGCTGCGTGTTGATTACCCCTACATGTTCAAAACTCCAACATAGGTCTACAAATTTCTCCACAGTCCCTGAGCAGTTTCTGCTACAGCACCAAGCATTGTCACCCTGATACTCTTCACTCCCTAATTCAAACAGTTTGGCAATAGCTTTGCCTTCAGTGCTGTTAGGATTTTTAATGAACTTCACAACAAGGTCTCTTGTCTCCCTCAGGTAAAGCTCAGAGCTTCCTTGTTTGTACAAGCCTTTCTGCCATAGCCATCTCGTCATCCCTGTGTCTTCTCTGGTGTGACCCGTTTATGTCAATGGACTCACAACTATTCAATTAGGTTATGTTTAGCTGCCTCTTAGAGTCTGTCAATTTTTGGAGATTGAGCACTATAAAACTCCATATTAAATTAGATTGGTTACACACAAAAAGAATAATATTGAGAGTACATATCTAGGAAAAAAGTTTCTTGTTCTTATTTCATATCTTCAGTTTTACAATTATTTTCCCACAACTGACCTAAAATTATTCATTTACGTCAAACTTTACTTTAAAAATGCAAAATCTATCTAGTTTATTTTTTGAAGATTGCAGTAATGGTATTTGAGTACAAAACTTTGTTCCAATTATACTTTCAGTCAAAGATACTCTATAGAGTACATTTTTACTTAAACTCTCAATGCACTATTTGATCCATCCTGACTGCAGAAAAACAGCCAAAACTACAGTGGTTAACATTCCCCTAACTGAAAGACAGACTCATAAAATTTGACTATGAACATCTCTGAGTTTCTTTAGCTAGCCCCTGGGGATAGGACCAATGACAAAGGACCACCATTTTAAGTGGTCATCGGAGCCAGAAGTTATCAGTACCTTGAATTGAACCCAGGTCCTCTGTGTTTCTAGGAGAGTGGAAAACTCACAAAGCCTCAGTGCACATAGCCTAGAATAGGGCCTCAAACCTTTGCAGAGCCATTGCCTAATTTGCAGTAATTTTTTTCAAGCTATGTATTTTTTTGTTTATTTATTTATTAGGGTTTTAACATCACTTTTAACACAATATAGGTGATATCACGATTGGTAGTTTTATGGGCAGAGGAAACCAGTACATACAGTTGGTCAAGGTTCTGTACTGTAAACTAATGACCATCAGTAAGCAACTACCAACTTTCCCACATATGATCCGGGGTTTTAACTGCCAAACTCAGGGGTGAGAGGCAAGTGTGTTGTAATGCTGGTATATATTTCAGTTACCAACACTGAATTATGCATTAGCATCCCTATTTTAAGGGGGGGGCCCGGGGGGGGCTTGGTGGCGTAGTGGTTAGAGTTCTCGCCTCCAACCTCTGAGGCCGCCAGTTCGAATCTCGGGCCCGGCGCTTTATGTTGGAAAGTTGGTAGTTACTTGCCAATGCCCGGTGGTTTACAGTGCAGTATGCACTGGTTTCCTCCACCTGTAAAACTACCTGTTGCAATATGACCCTGGCTGTTGAACACGACGTAAAACAACAAATAAATAAATCTAAACCCTATTTTAAGGTTACCTTAAATTCTCAGTTATAAAGAATTTATGGGTACCTTAAGTCTGAAATTGACCCAAGTCCACTTAAAGCCCTCCAGGTAAAAAACCTAGGAGGCTTGTCTAGCTAAAATTTTACATGAAAACACAATATATTCTGCCTACATATGTCAAAAGTCAAGACTTTATGTTGAGGATAAAATTGTTTTTAATGTCCACAAAGTTCCC
Organism: Sabellastarte sp. h YS-2021; assembly: GCA_964017235.1. Lineage (NCBI taxonomy): Eukaryota > Metazoa > Annelida > Polychaeta > Sabellida > Sabellidae > Sabellastarte > Sabellastarte sp. h YS-2021. The sequence goes on along the minus strand of OZ024928.1, from coordinate 168,950,458 downwards.
ACATGATTTTTTTTTACCCCACAGCCCTTTAGGGCAGTCGGGGTATTTTTTCACCTATAGTGTCCTGATGGGCCGGCAGGTGGCATGAAAAAGTTTGTCCGGGCTGTATCTCAGAAACCATAAGGTGTAGGAAGTTCATACTTTGTAGGGACATTGTAGGGGGGTGTAGGTGTACAACGTCTTTGTCTGACCTTGATTTGACCTCTGACCTTGCCGCAGTGACCTTGAGTTTGAAAATCTTGTCCAGGCTATATCTTAGCAACCGTAAGGTGTAGGAAGTTGATACTTGGCAGTTGCATTAGTTAGGGGTTGCAGGTGTGACCTTGATTTGACATTTGACCTTGCTGTAGTGACCTTGACCTAGAAAATCTTGTCCAGGCTATAACTCGGAAACTGTAAGGTGTAGGAAGTTGATATTTGGTAGGGACATTGGCTGGGGGTTGTAGGTGTGCGTCATTATGGTATGACATTGATTTGAACTTTGACCTTGCTGTAGTGACCTTGACCTATAAAATATTGCCCTTGCTATATTGCAGAAACTCTAAGGTGCAGGAGGTGGATACTTGGTAGGGACAATGGTTGTAGGTTGTAGGTGTGCATCGTGATGGTGTAATCTTGATTTGACCTATGACCTAGTTGTAGTGACCATGAGTTTGAAAATGTTGTCTGAGCTATTTATTGGCTCTGGTAAGGTGTAGAAGGTTGACACTTGGAGGGACATTGGTTAGGGGGTGTAGGTGTGCATCATGGTGTGACCTTTAACTTTGGCTCTGCCAAAAGTGTGTTCACCTGCCATATTTGAGACATGTTTCTCTTACGACAAAGATCTATAGATTGCTGCAACTGATTAGTTTATGTACTTTTGTACAATTGTGTTATTTCCATTGACAGCTATACTCTAATTAATAAAATTTACATCTTGCTATTGAAATGTCTTGATTTAATACTTTATGTCTACATAGATTTTCTTTCTTTTAGATTTTATTTTCTCTACTTAACATTATTTGGAGCTTTATTTAACTGTCACTACTCTGAAAATATCCAGATCTTTGTACTGTTTCACTACTTCTGTATTTCATGGTGTTGAAACTATTTCTCCAGGCTGTGGGGTACAGGCATCTCTACTTAATGTCTTGAAATTGCCCACAGAGACCCAATATATGTTTTTTTGCCACTTTTTAATCCCTGAAGCCCTAAAACTAAACCACTGATATGGCTGAAATCTCATCTGGAATAAATTGATATATTCTTTTTACATGTGCCAAAAAGCAAGGCTTTAAATAGACATTGTGTATGAGGACCCTTAACAACCCAATCTAGTGACCTTTTTCTACATATTTCACATATCTTTCCCTGTAATTTCGAAATGAAAAATCTGAAAACGCTGGAACTCTATGTGTGATGTTTGTCTTGTGAAAAGGTTTGAGGTCTGCAGTTTTAAATGTGCCACCCAAGTGACCTTTTTCCTGTATTATTCTCATATTTTGCCCTGTAATTTGGAAATGCGAAGTGTGACAAGTCTCAAACTCTAATAGATTTAACTTCTATAAGTGACCTTTGTGGGAAATTTGAGGTCTGAAGTTTTAATTTGGAAGTCACCAAAAGGTCTCTTACAAATACCCACAGAGACCCAATGTATGGACTTTTGCCACTTTTAAGCCTTGTAACTGTCAATCTTGTATAGATCTTAATATTGCATTTGAGTTAAAATGAAGAGGTCCTTGATGGCTAGTTTTGCAGCTAATCACAGGCTGTTGTCTCTAAGTGGGTTTGGCTCCCACAAGGGACAGTGGTGTGGGCCTGTCCCGAATATAACCCTGGTTGTTGGGATGGAATGTAAAATCCTTTGTCTTTTTGAATTAACTTTTCGGACACATTATCCAAGAGAGCTCTTTTGGAGTTAAATACTGCTCCCAGATTCCTGATCCTAGGTGAACGTTATGGGATTTTAAAAGCTGAAACACATTTTATTCCTGCTTTGTTTTCTAGGTGGAAGGGAGAAAACGTGTCCACTATCGAAGTGTCCAATGTGGTCGCTGACATTGACTGGATTGAGGATGCGAATGTGTATGGAGTTGCAATCCCGGGTATGTTTCTAGCAAGTGTGCAAACTGAAAATTTGTACGCCATTTTGAGCTATGAATGCCACAATATAAAAGGAAACTTCACGAATGCTCTTTAAAACAACTATTAAGATGACAAGATAATAAGAGTGTTACATATATTCTTATTTGTTGGTCACATTGAAATTGAAGAGTTAGTAATTTAGCATTTTATTGCATAGAATAGCCTTACCTTATCCTCACAAGTGCTTATTTTGGTTTTGTTGAGCAAAAACATTTTGACTTACAAGAGTTTTTAAAAAATTATTCTTGTCAAGAGTGATCCCTTGTCTGCACCTGTCTGCCCCTGCGCAGTGACCGTTGATAGAAAGTTGCGAGAATTCTTCAAGGTATTTTTGGTCTCCAGCAAAACAAATTTATGTTGGGAGGTAGGAAGGGTTTATCCTCACAAGAATCCTCAGAATTCTTTTGTTTAGAAATTTGTCTTGAAAGCCTTTTTAGGGTGATAAAAACTATCTTTTATTCTAGGACAATGATATGTAAACTTTTCTCTTGATCTTTCCAAAATTCCACTCACAGTCATGTTTATTTTGGTTTTGTTGAGCAAAAATGTTTCGACTGACAAGAATTTTTATAAAAAGGTGTCTGTTGTCCAGAATTCTTCATTACATTTTTCGTCATTGTGGGAGCAACATGTCTTTCTACAACTCTCGAGATGATGGATTCACAAGTGAATAACTCAAGGATTTCAAGCGTGCAGCCCACTGTGGTAACCCACTGTTCGATTGGGAATCCTAACAGTTTTGCTTCCACTGTAGAGAAAAGGGTTGAAGCGAAGATATATGCATAAAGTCAAAGGAAGATGACTGTTACAGTTATCTTCAATTCACAGCTGAGTAGAAGTGTAAGCTCAGGTCCAAAACTAAGAAGAAGGAAAACAATCCAGCTGCTATCACTAAAGGGGTTGAAGACTCTTTACTGGGGGTGGTGTCCAATCCCAGTGCAGTAAGAGATCCTCCCTCCACAAACTACAACTCTTTTAAGAGCCTTCTACAGACCCTTTACAGCAGATTCTTCAAGGATTGAACGATATGCAAGGTCAAGAACTTGTCTGTGAGATAAACCCAATCAAATTCCTGCTTCACAACCCTCAATTAATCCAGAAGAAGGTGAGGTTACTGATGACAATCAAACAGAACACACACTTCCAAGAGACTGCATCAGAGTCTTCAATAAGAGTGATAGGTCACCTTCTCCAACAAATGAAGTTATTGACAAAGATGGCCAATGTATGGCCAGACATTGGCTGCAGTATGTACACTGCTAGGCCTCACTATTCCAGAGGAATTTTCTGAACAACCATTAAGAATATTTGGGTCTAAACTCAAAGAAAATAAAAGAAAATATCAAACTTACTTCCTATGGCCATGCCTCCAGTGGAAATGGTGCTCCTTAGGTGGGACTTTTTGAAAGCCTCAGGAAACCCACAGCAAGATCAGCCTCATATTTTACAGACAAATCTACTGAACGATGACAATTACCTCTGCTCTGTGAGGCCACAAATGAAATGCTACAAATATTCATCCAATGGCTTGGGGAATCCATCTAGAAAACATGAATGTGAGTGGAATTTTGGAAAGATCAAGGGAAAAGTTTACATATCATTGTCCTAGAATAAAAGACAGTTTTTCTAGCCCTAAAATGGCTTTCAAGACAAACTTCTGAACAAAAGAATTCTGAGGATCCTTGTGAGGATAAACCCTTCCTACCTCCCGACATAAATTTGTTTTGCTGGAGACCAAAAATACAGTGAAGAATTTTCGCACCTTTCTATCAACAACCGTCACTGCGCAGGGGCAGACAGGCGCAGACAAGGGATCACTCTTGACCAGGTGGTAAGGTGGGTAAAAGTTGATGGTTGTTGTAGTGTTAAATCAAATGATAAATGATATGTAATTAAATGGCCCGTCAGGGGCGCTTATTTGTTTTCACGTAAGTTCAACTGATCGCCGCTGCTGGATTATGGTCTCCCTTGAATAACTTCTTGGGCTTTCAAATTTTTCTTTCCTTATCTGTCTTTAAAACTATAGGCGTGGGAAAATTTTTTGGGATACTTTCAGGAGACCTTAAGCTTTAATAAAGGTAACCTTAAGCGTTTTTCAAAAACACCCCGTCATCATGTTTCGGAAAAAACCACACACACCAGTGCGATAAAATTTACCAGGTACATTCTAGACCAAATTTCGCAGGTCGGAAAGGATTTTCTCCTCAATTGGACCATAGATGCCTGAATGGGAGGCATTTGATTTTTGTAAATTTTTTAAAAATGGGTACTTTGTCTGTATCTCAAAAACGGTCAGGATATCAGCATTTTGTTGGAATAACTTATTCAGCTACTTTTTGATAATCTTTTACATGCCGATTGAGGTAGATCAAAGGAAGACTCTTACTACTGAATGATTTAAATATTAATAATCTTATGGCCATCTTAAACTTAAAATATAGGGTTTTTCAGCCCTAAGCTCAGTTAATGTTTAAATTTTTAAAATAAAACTTGGCACATTCAGTGATGCTTCTAGAGCGCGGGATACGCGATATCTCGCGAGTTTTAGTACTAGCCCGCAATTCGGTATATTCGGCGCGTTCGGTAGAAGACGCGATCCCGCATGTTTACAAAATGGAGGGGCACCGATCGTTTCGGCAGAATCCTTTAATTTTATCATCATGAAGGCTATATTTCGTCGTTTTTTCAGTGAAAAATGTTATTTCATATGAAAACAAAATGGATACTACAGTTTGGAAGTGGATGATGCAAACGTCAGATACTAACAATAATACTGTTGAACCAGTTCATACAGCATGTGTGCTACCTCATATCTTCTCATGAATATTAATGAGTTGGGAGCTATTGCCGTGAGTTCTCAAGTTTAAAGTGTTAGATCTTTTTTGAGGGTTCCATTTTATAAAATATTGCTAGAAAACCCCAATGGAAATCGGAAATCTATGACCCCATATCATCTCATGAATATTAATGACTTGGGTGCTATGGCCATGAGTTCCCCAGTTTAAAGCATTTGGTCTTTCATCTATTTTAAAAAATATTGCTAGAAAAGTATTGTTGTAGAATATGGCCCCAGGTCATTAATATTTTTTTTATCCAAGCAGTGATCCAGATAATAAAAATTAATGTGATCTAAGTTGGATCAGTTTCCATCTTCAGTTTTTTTCACGAAGATCCATGCAGTAGCATTTGTGTATTCCCGCCCATTTTACCATTTTCTTCACCGACTGTCCACGATTAAGGGTCGCAGACAGGATCAGGGCTTAGTCCTTTCGTGGAACAGGGGCGTAACAAACATACGGACAGACAGATGCTTCCGAAATTAACCCCTCTTTGGCGGATGTAAAAGTTCCCATTTTTATTGACCAAGCCCCCACATTTTTCGGACATGGGGGGGAACTGCCCCCACATTTCAAAATTTCTAGAATCAACACTGTGACATTTATAAAGGTTGCCAGAAGGGACATTCTGATTTTATGGTCACCTTAAAGTCCCAATATGAATGAAGTTATTGTCTCCTTACAGTGAAAAAGAAAGTTTTCAGCCTACAGCTATCTTATTGTTCAACTGACCTTAGGAAGTTCATACTTGGCAGGGACATTGGTTGGGGGGTGTAGGTGTGTAACGTCATGGTCTGACCTTGATTTGACCTTTGACCTTGCCGTAGTGACCTTGAGTTTGAAAATCTTGTCCGGGCTATATCTCGGCAACCATAAGGTGTAGGAAGTTGATACTTGGCAGGGACATTAGTTAGGGGTTGTAGGTGTGCAACGTCATGGTCTGACCTTGATTTGATCTTTGACCTTGCCGTAGTGACCTTGACCTATAAAATCTTGTCCGGGCTATATCTCGGAAACCGTGAGGTGTAGGAAGTTGATAATTGGTAGGAACATTGGTTAGGAGTTGTAGGTGTGCAACATCATGGTCTGACCTTGATTTGACCTTTGACCTTGCCGTAGTGACCTTGAGTTTGAAAATCTTGTCCGGGCTATATCTCGGCAACCATAAGGTGTAGGAAGTTGATACTTGGCAGGGACATTAGTTAGGGGTTGTAGGTGTGCAACGTCATGGTCTGACCTTGATTTGATCTTTGACCTTGCCGTAGTGACCTTGACCTATAAAATCTTGTCCGGGCTATATCTCGGAAACCGTGAGGTGTAGGAAGTTGATAATTGGTAGGAACATTGGTTAGGAGTTGTAGGTGTGCAACATCATGGTCTGACCTTGATTTGACCTTTGACCTTGTGGTAGTGACCTTGACCTATAAAACCTTATCCGGGCTATATCTCAGAAACTGTAAGGTGTAGGAAGTTGATGCTTGGTAGGGACATTGGTTAGGGGGTGTAGATGTGCAACATCATAGTGTGACCTTGATTTGACCTTTGCCGTAGTGACCTTGACCTATAAAATCTTGTCCGGGCTATATTTCGGAAACTGTAAGGTGTAGGAAGCTGATACTTGGTGAGGACATTGGTTGGGGGTAGTAGGTGGGCAACATCATGGTGTGACCTTGATTTGACCTTTGATGTTGCCGTAGTGAACTTGACCTATAAAACCTGGTCCGGGCTATATCTTGGAAACCATAAGGTGTAGGAAGTTGATACGTGGTAGGGACATTGGTTAGGGAGTGTAGGTGTGCTACGTCATAGTGTGGCCTTGATTTGACCTTTGACCTTGCTGTAGTGACCTTGACCTATAAAATGTCGTCCAGGCTATATCTCAGAGACTGTAAGGTGTAGGAAGTTGATACTTGGTAGGGACATTGGTTGAGGGTTTTAGATGTGCCACGTCATGGTGTGACACTGATTGACGTTTGACCTTGCTGTATTGACCTTTAAAATCTTGTTGCACCTTTGGGTCTGTCTGTTGATGCAGATTAAGCACTGTTAAAGTCATATTAGAATTCATTAAGAATTTCCTTTTGCAAGTTCCCATTGTAACAGATGGAATTTTATCATGTGAGCCACAGGCTTTTCTCCAACACCACACATAAGTATTCATTGAATGTATTACCACTTCTGTATGCATGGTAATATTCAAAACATCCAAGCCATAATTCGGCCATACCAGATGTAGATAAAGAGTGTCGTAATGTTTAGTTTACTGATTAATGCTGTCATCTTGTTATTGAATTGTCTTGTTTTAATACTTCATCTTTACATGCATTATCTTTCTCATAGACATTATTTTCTGTATTTAAACATTGTTTGGACCTTTATATAACTGACAGTGCTCCGAAAGTATCCTGAACTTTGTACTGATACAGTACTTCTATATCTCATATTTCCCTAGGCTGTGGGGTACGGGCATCTCTGATGCTATTTTTTTGCAAGCGATCCTCTAGTTAAAATTTTACAATGAGAGAGAAATTTTTCATATTATCTGGTAAATTTTTTTTTGTTTTGTGTTTTTTTTTGTGAGCTCTTAAAGTTAAGAAAATAGCTGATGTATTTCATGGTCTTGTCTTGTGGCATTCATGTCACACCCAACAGATGAACTTTATGTCTCTGTCTTGGTTGCAAATGCATTGGTTTGCCGCCATCTAGTTTATTGCAGTTGACTGTTTTGTAGTTTGTCATCCAAAAATATTATCAGGCTCTAGAATTTCCAAAATTTTTTTGGCATGCTTTGCTACTGGTGCATCCAGATTTACTTATAATGCTCAACGTGTCAAATCTCTTCACTGGCTTCCTGTCAAACAATGAATCATCTTTATATCCATGATACTTGTATACATGTACGTCACCATTGGAAATGTGGGGAGCCTAAAAACCCCACCATTAAAAAACCCACTGTTTTTGGCAAAACCATAAAAAAACCCACCCTTAAAATTGAAATGGGCATAAAAAACCCACTGTTTATAATAACAATTTTAATGTTTTAAATGTTTTTTACAATAACTTTCTCTTCCCTACAAAAAGTATGTCTCATTTCACATTCACATAAATAAAAAAAAAATTATTTTATGAAAATTTATTGTGTGAGTAGATCGGAAATGTTTGGTAAGGTTCCTTATTATAGTTCCTCAATTCATAAATCAAAATTTTATTTTGACAATAGTTTCTCATATGATGCTCCAAAACTATGGAACGACTTGCCACTGGGAATTCCAACTGCTTCTGTCTACTCTTTCATTTTTCAAAAGGCGACTTTGCAAAGTAAGGAGTTAAAGGTGTCAGAAATGTCCGCTGATAAATAGATGACACTTTTTACTAGTTTTAAAGCTAGTTTCTTGCTTTCTTATTTTTTAGGCTGCGATGGCCGCTGCGGTATGGCGGCAATAACATTAAAGGATCACACCAGGGCATCACTCACCAGTGAAGAGTTAGCTGAAATCTACACAAAATGTGAGGATCTGCTTGCCTCCTACGCTCGGCCCAGATTTCTCCGTGTGCAAAAATACATGGAGGTCACCTCAACATTCAAGCAACAAAAGCCTATCTTGGTTAAACAAGGCTTTGATCCCAGTCAGTGCCAGGGGGAGACCCTATACTGTCTGTTGATAGCAGACAGGAAGTTTATACCCCTCGATCAATCTGTGTTTGAAAAGGTGAACAATGGTGATATTAGAATGTAATACCCAGTTCACACTTATCCGATAAGACCCTCCAATCTACGTCTATTTGAAAACTGGTCCCTGACACTGCCCACGCATTTCATAATTTCTAGAATCAGCACTGCCTTATCAGGGAAGTCAGGAAGCCTACTCTTGATGGTGGAACTTGGGTGTGACAAAACTTGAATGGACACTTTTAATCTTTTTAAAATTACACGTGCAAGGTTCTCTTTTGTTAAAAGTGTCCAATATCTTTCATTATTGGCCAGTTATTTCACTCAGTGAAAATGACCAGAAATGGAAGCCCTTTTTACTTATTTCTAAAGAAACCCTTATTCTTTTTGTTCAACTAAAATTAATATTAAAAAACCAAAAATACATAAGTGAAATATAGGATTGAAGAATAATAATGTTAAACAACATTCTAAGAATTACAAATTATGGAAGAGGTGTCATTTAAATAGGTTATTCGGGACTGAGTCAACAATCCATTATTTTGAAATATTGGACACTTACGAGGCCATTAACCTATAGTTAAGGCCCAAAGTATGGCTGGTTTTGGTTCCCCAAGGGTTGTGTTCTGAACTTTCCATATACCTTATAGCTTAAAGAATGTGTCATCACTATGGTTTCCAATACTGACTTGCGTTAGTAAAATATAATCTGGCATATTTTAAGTAAGCTGATCTTTATTTCCATTGTGGTGTGCCAACTTACAATTAGATGAAATAAATACATGTTCATCTACTTTTGCCCATTTTTCTGCCTTCTTATTGTTGACACATTTTACCACAATAACCGAATATGAATATTTCATTACCAAAAAAAAACAAAACAAAAAAAGAAAAAAACAAAGGACTAAAATATCGTTGGACCAGTTAACATGTTTTCTTTTGTACATTACCTGATCATTAGAAATTGTTAGACCTCTTTACAATGATTGATTTCATCAACAAAATGTATGAATATGTTGAGTTTTTCTATGAACACTATTGTAAACACAAGATTTTATTTGGAAATTGCAAATATTTTGCATGAGCTTTCTACCTTTCTAGCACCTCAGTGCCCGCCATATTGTTTGCAATGCTTACATTTGCCATGAATGTACATCTGACGTTTCAGTATTTCTTTCAAGATACCATTCATTGGAAAACGTAACTGTAACTGGTAACAGTAACCTTAGTGGCTGTTCAACAAGAGACAATTTATAACCTGAAAATATTCATTTTGTCCCAACTCTTACCTGTTTCAGTAAAAAGCTAAAACCATATATCTTCTAAAAGGCTTTTCGTCCTTAGTGTGTAAACTACCTGGCATCTCTGTGGTATCGACCTGGCTATATCTATGGAATAATGATTATTGAATTAGTTTCTGGTGTTTTGCCTTAGAGTCTGCCTTGACAGAGACTAAGCGCTATTAAAGTCTAGAATAAACAAAATAGTTAGCAGCCATTCATGTGAAAAAGTATAAACCCATCATGAGGGTATTTTTGTTGATCTACTGTTATGTATTAAATTTAACAAAAGATAATCGTGATGTAATTTGAATGAGAATTATTACAGGAAAACTAACATAACTTTAACTTTTGGGAGATTTGAAACTAGTGGTTTATGCAGATATTTGTGGGTGAAAGTGTGGGAAGTTGTGATATTAAAAGTTGAGTTTTTTTACCCAGTTTGTCTATTGTTATCAGTAAACTTTGTATAAAACAATATAATTGTGTTGTATAATTATTTAACTTAGGCTGTTTTCACAAAAGGACTTCGCCCAGTCATAAAAATTTAAGACTTTTCTCTTGAACATAGGCTTTGCACTCGTATAATATTGTTATCTTCATTTGTGATGTATTTTTTCTATATATGTCATTCGGGGAGTTTTCCTATTATCTGAGTTCCCTTTATTGAAATCCTCTTGAGCCCAAAACTAAGCAAAGTCAAAAACCGTAGAATTAAGTCTCAAACTGAGCCAAATATTTGCCTAAATTGAAGACCTTTTGTAAAACCAGCATCTGGGAATTACTGTAGCCATAGCCTTGCATATGGCTCAAATTTGCACTATATTTTTTTACAAACATGTACACATATATTTGGTATTCATAAAGCACTGTTGCATTTTGGGAGATATAAGCTCATCAGACTATGCTATCTTAGCAGTATGCTGATGTAAAACAGTCATAGTCTGTACATGTAAGAGTACACTTATGATGTATGGAACTTTATGATGTAAACTGAAAGTTTTTGCCAATCACTAATGGACTTGAGCCTGTAGCAAGGCTACTGTAACCATTATGTTACAACACCTACTCCACAGGCATTGTAAGGAATGAGTTAAATATGAACAAAAACAAATTGTGTAAGAAACTTGTTAAAATAAGTTTTCAGTGTATATTGAGAGGTTTAATCTTCATGACTTGTTTATGGTATAAATATTATTTACCAATCTATAAAATTTTAACATGGTTAACTGATACCAAATCACTTTGGGAGAGGATAAATTTTTAAACAAGAGACAATTCAAGAGGATAATTACATACCGTAATTTCTGTAATAATAGCCCCAGGGCTATGCATTTTTTTTAAAATGGGGGGTCTTTATTAGAACAACATGCAGAAATATAAAATATTCCATTCAATGATATATCCATCTTTAAATAATTCAAATATATTGTCTCTACAGGATTTTCAAAGGTTTTCGTCTGAAGGTGTAGTGGTTAAACAAACATGGCTGATAAAGTCAAAAGTGTAAGGTAATTCACTGCATATTCTTGGTTGAACACAGGTACTGTAAAACCATAAGATATAATATTTATATATGTTTTATTATGATTTCGCTACATTTTTGTGATATATAAAATCCAAAATGAAAAACTGTGAAATTTATTGGGCATTTTAAATTTGAGTAACAAATGTTTCAGTTTCTCACCCTTGGTCACTGACATTTAATATGAAAATTTTGGTGGGGGGCTAGTATTAGAGGTAGGGCTTTTATTACAGAAATTACGGTATATCTTTAAATTTTATCAGGAGTAAAGACAATAAAGACATTTACTTTTGCTATTGATATACTTCGCAAAAGATTAAATATTAAATTTAGTATCCACCAGTTAAAGTAGTTAAATAATGTGTAAAATAAGCCAATATTTACTTGAAGAATGGAAAAAAAAATCAGCCACGAAATGTATCGATAGTAAGGGACACCAATAAATATTGAAAAAAAAAATTCAATTTTAAACTTTTGATTTCTCCACCATTTCCAAATGGATTTTAATGCATCAAAACTGAGCAAAAGCTCTGTTAAAGTGCCTTTCAAATGATCTGTATGGTATTGTTATAGTTTATTTGGTAGAACTGTAAATAGTAACTGAAAGATAACAAATGAAAATGCAGGAAAAAAGAAGGAAAAAGACATTGTTTGTAAAAGCATTTCTTTTTTCCTATAAAAATAAGTCTTTTTATCCCACAGCCCTGAAGCCCTGTTGGGGTATTGTTTCACCCATGGTGTCCGGATGGGTGGGCGGACAGCGGGAAAAATTTTTTTTCAGCATCTTAAGCAGACTAGTGTTTTTGTGTTCTTAAGCACTGTTTGTGTACAGTTGCTATACATCAGGGACTGTATTCACAAAACGGATAGAGTTAGGCTCAACATTAGCTTAATTTTAACTAGAAAATGGCTTGGCTAATCCGTGGATTAAATCGATATTTTTAAAGTTAAGCTAATTTTTGGATTAAGCACAGCAGATTCAACTATATTTAATCCAAAATTTAATCTATTTTTAGTATTTTAATGGGTGGATTTTAGTTAATCTCAAAGTTAATCTAAAAATTAGCTTAACTTCTGTGTGAATAATAACCTGTAGATTAACTTAAACCAATTTTTTTACCAACCTTTCGCTTATCCCTTTTGTGAATATGGTCCCTAGTTAAACCATTTTTGAAACAAAAAAGTCTTTTTTTTTTTTGGTGTGATTTTTGTGCCTGACATTTTAATACGGGTATTTTTGTATTGGAGATTTTGTTGTATACTTTATATTTTGTGAGTTTTATTATTTTAGATAAGTTTCTTGTTTTGTTTTACTAACATTTGCTCAAATTATTATTGATGTATAATCTTGGTGTATAAACTATGATAATGTTTTTGTGCCTTAAGGCCTGTGTACAAACCGAGCTGATGTAATTTGATCCAATATGATAACGTGTGAATTCCTACAATACACCTTGTCTATTAACTAGGGATGGAGACAGTATTACTGGAGTTATGGTATCGAGACCGTTTCACTGAGATACCAAAACACAAAATATTAATACCAATATGTTGATTGTTAGTGCATAAGATGGTTGAAAAACATGAAATATTATAAACATACAAGAAATTTGAAGAAATTCAAACTTTTTATCTGATGTTTTTTTTACAGATTATCTGCTTTTATCCATATTTTGCAGTATCCCGTAAATTGGAACGGTTTTGCATTGGCTGGATACCTGTAAAGAAATATGTTCCCATCCTATCCTTGCTTTGTACACCAATAATGACATAATCCAAGCTGATACAAAATAGTTTTTATTTCAAAGTATTCTCAAACATGTTACGGAATCAGCAGGTAATGTTGGCATATCCTACACAATGCTTCAACTAGAATATCCATAACTTCCATATTTATGGTCAGATTTTTAAATGTTATTCACACTGTCTCCAGTTTAAAGATATTTCCTATCTGGGCATATTGGATCATATGGAATCTGTTTGGTGTGTTGGCCTTTAGAATCTGTTAACGTGGGGATTAAGCTGTATGAAAGTGTGGTTAGATTACATTACACTAGATATTAATTGTGATAAACAATTATCTGAATACAACAGATGCATTGTGTTTGCAAACACTGTAAATCTGAATCACATGACCTTGCCATTTCTTGTAATAAACTATTAATCCGAATGAAATGGCCACACAGTTGTTGTAATAAACTATAATTCCAAGTGACATGGCTAGACGGTTAACTATTGATAATATGAATAAAATGAATGTACTGTTACTTTAATAAGTCTTAGAGTAGTGTGTAAACTATTTTTATTTTACAATAACATAACTAATTTTTATATTATATCCTATTTAGAATTATCTTTTGGTATGAGATTAAAGGTATATTTTTTGTTATCACTGTATTTTCCTGATTAAGTTCCATGGGTGCCTAAGTTTTTGCTCAGGTTTATATAATCATATGCATTATCTGAACAAATATTCTTCTATATAATGTTTACTGTGTGTATTCAATTCATTGTGTGTAAGAGGTTGAAGATTCTGTGAATTTTTGCCAAACCAAGTTTCAAAGATATGGGTTACAAGGGGGAGGGGGCAGCATTTTGCCCATAAAAACACCAAAATGCAGTTTCTTGAGAACAAATATGCAGTGTGGTTATATAAAAGTTATCAGAATGAAAAGAGGTTCCTCAAACTGTAAAATGATAATAGCATTCTAAAATATATTTTGTGATAACTACAAATACATCTATAGAATTATGTCCACCCCCCTGGGGGGTGGATATATTATTTTTGCTTTTTTCGCCGTCCGATGTCCGATGTCCGGCGTCCGGCGTCCGGCGTCCGATGTCCGGCGTCACGCATGGTTTCCGCTCATTTAAAGGAAAAGTATTAGAGCTATTGTCACCAAATTTGGTATGCAGGCTTATTGGGTCAGTAGCTTGCTTGGGATTGCTTTTGGCTGTTGTACCTCTTTTGCTTACTGAGTAATACTTAAGTACAGCTATTTTCAGTACCCATTGGTTTCCGTGCATTTAAGCCAAAATAATTAAAGATATTTTACTACAATTTTGAATACAAGATTGTTATGTCCATAGCTCGCTTGGTATTGCATTTGGGACTGATAGCTTTGTCAGTACATGAGTAATAGCCATTTAGGTACTTCATTGTGTATTTTCAGTACTACTTTTGAGTAATTTGCTTCTATCTCCTTAACCGTGCGAGATAGAGCGATTTCGGCAAAATTTTCGACCCGCAGGGTATCTGAGGAGTGTACTCTTTGCAATTTTCAAAAAATTTTCCCCTCCCCAAAAATGGCGGCCATTTTGAATTTTCGAATTTTTGCCAAAAATGGCAAAACACTAATTTGCTTCTATCTCCTTAACCGTGTGAGATAGAGCGATTTCGTCGAAATTTTCGACCCACAGGGTATCTAAGGAATGTAATATTTGCAATTTTCAAAAAATTTTCCCCTCCCCAAAAATGGCGGCCATTTTAAATTTTCGAATTTTTGCCAAAAATGGCAAAACACAAATTTGCTTCTATCTCCTTAACCGTGCGAGATAGAGCGATTTCGTCAAAATTTTCGACCCACAGGGTATCTGACAAGTGTACTCTTTGCAATTTTCAAAAAATTTTCCCCTCCCCAAAAATGGCGGCCATTTTGAATTTTCGAATTTTTGCCAAAAATGGCAAAACACTAATTTGCTTCTATCTCCTTAACCGTGCGAGATAGAGCGATTTCGGCAAAATTTTCGACCCGCAGGGTATCTGAGGAGTGTACTCTTTGCAATTTTCAAAAAATATTCCCCTCCCCAAAAATGGCGGCCATTTTGAATTTTCGAATTTTTGCCAAAAATGGCAAAACACTAATTTGCTTCTATCTCCTTAACCGTGCGAGATAGAGCGATTTCGTCGAAATTTTCGACCCACAGGGTATCTAAGGAGTGTACTCTTTGCAATTTTCAAAAAATTTTCCCCTCCCCAAAAATGGCGGCCATTTTGAATTTTCGAATTTTTGCCAAAAATGGCAAAACACAAATTTGCTTCTATCTCCTTAACCGTGCGAGATAGAGCGATTTTGTCGAAATTTTCGACCCACAGGGTATCTAAGGAATGTAATATTTGCAATTTTCAAAAAATTTTCCCCTCCCCAAAAATGGCGGCCATTTTAAATTTTCGAATTTTTGCCAAAAATGGCAAAACACAAATTTGCTTCTATCTCCTTAACCGTGCGAGATAGAGTGATTTCGTCGAAATTTTCGACCTACAGGGTATCTAAGGAATGCAATCTTTACAATTTTCAAAAAATTTTCCCCTCCCCAAAAATGGCGGCCATTTTGAATTTTAGAATTTTTGCCAAAAATGGCAAAACACAAATTTGCTTCTATCTCCTTAACCGTGCGAGATAGAGCGATTTCGTGGAAATTTTCGACCCACAGGGTATCTAAGGAATGTAATATTTGCAATTTTCAAAAAATTTTCCCCTCCCCAAAAATGGCGGCCATTTTGAATTTTCGAATTTTTGCCAAAAATGGCAAAACACAAATTTCCTTCTATCTCCTTAACCGTGTGAGTTAGAGCGATTTCGTCGAAATTTTCAACCCACAGGGTATCTAAGGAGTGTACTCTTTGCAATTTTCAAAAAATTTTCCCCTCCCCAAAAATGGCGGCCATTTTGAATTTTCGAATTTTTGCCAAAAATGGCAAAACACAAATTTCCTTCTATCTCCTTAACCGTGTGAGTTAGAGCGATTTCGTCGAAATTTTCAACCCACAGGGTATCTAAGGAGTGTACTCTTTGCAATTTTCAAAAAATTTTCCCCTCCCCAAAAATGGCGGCCATTTTGAATTTTCGAATTTTTGCCAAAAATGGCAAAACACAAATTTGCTTCTATCTCCTTAACCGTGCGAGATAGAGCGATTTCGTCAAAATTTTCGACCCACAGGGTATCTGACAAGTGTACTCTTTGCAATTTTCAAAAAATTTTCCCCTCCCCAAAAATGGCGGCCATTTTGAATTTTCGAATTTTTGCCAAAAATGGCAAAACACTAATTTGCTTCTATCTCCTTAACCGTGCGAGATAGAGCGATTTCGGCAAAATTTTCGACCCGCAGGGTATCTGAGGAGTGTACTCTTTGCAATTTTCAAAAAATATTCCCCTCCCCAAAAATGGCGGCCATTTTGAATTTTCGAATTTTTGCCAAAAATGGCAAAACACTAATTTGCTTCTATCTCCTTAACCGTGCGAGATAGAGCGATTTCGTCGAAATTTTCGACCCACAGGGTATCTTAGGAGTGTACTCTTTGCAATTTTCAAAAAATTTTCCCCTCCCCAAAAATGGCGGCCATTTTGAATTTTCGAATTTTTGCCAAAAATGGCAAAACACAAATTTGCTTCTATCTCCTTAACCGTGCGAGATAGAGCGATTTCGTCGAAATTTTCGACCCACAGGGTATCTAAGGAATGTAATATTTGCAATTTTCAAAAAATTTTCCCCTCCCCAAAAATGGCGGCCATTTTAAATTTTCGAATTTTTGCCAAAAATGGCAAAACACAAATTTGCTTCTATCTCCTTAACCGTGCGAGATAGAGTGATTTCGTCGAAATTTTCGACCTACAGGGTATCTAAGCAATGCAATCTTTACAATTTTCAAAAAATTTTCCCCTCCCCAAAAATGGCGGCCATTTTGAATTTTAGAATTTTTGCCAAAAATGGCAAAACACAAATTTGCTTCTATCTCCTTAACCGTGCGAGATAGAGCGATTTCGTGGAAATTTTCGACCCACAGGGTATCTAAGGAATGTAATATTTGCAATTTTCAAAAAATTTTCCCCTCCCCAAAAATGGCGGCCATTTTGAATTTTCGAATTTTTGCCAAAAATGGCAAAACACAAATTTCCTTCTATCTCCTTAACCGTGTGAGTTAGAGCGATTTCGTCGAAATTTTCAACCCACAGGGTATCTAAGGAGTGTACTCTTTGCAATTTTCAAAAAATTTTCCCCTCCCCAAAAATGGCGGCCATTTTGAATTTTCGAATTTTTGCCAAAAATGGCAAAACACAAATTTCCTTCTATCTCCTTAACCGTGTGAGTTAGAGCGATTTCGTCGAAATTTTCAACCCACAGGGTATCTAAGGAGTGTACTCTTTGCAATTTTCAAAAAATTTTCCCCTCCCCAAAAATGGCGGCCATTTTGAATTTTCGAATTTTTGCCAAAAATGGCAAAACACAAATTTGCTTCTATCTCCTTAACCGTGCGAGATAGAGCGATTTCGTCAAAATTTTCGACCCACAGGGTATCTGACAAGTGTACTCTTTGCAATTTTCAAAAAATTTTCCCCTCCCCAAAAATGGCGGCCATTTTGAATTTTCGAATTTTTGCCAAAAATGGCAAAACACTAATTTGCTTCTATCTCCTTAACCGTGCGAGATAGAGCGATTTCGGCAAAATTTTCGACCCGCAGGGTATCTGAAGAGTGTACTCTTTGCAATTTTCAAAAAATATTCCCCTCCCCAAAAATGGCGGCCATTTTGAATTTTCGAATTTTTGCCAAAAATGGCAAAACACTAATTTGCTTCTATCTCCTTAACCGTGCGAGATAGAGCGATTTCGTCGAAATTTTCGACCCACAGGGTATCTAAGGAGTGTACTCTTTGCAATTTTCAAAAAATTTTCCCCTCCCCAAAAATGGCGGCCATTTTGAATTTTCGAATTTTTGCCAAAAATGGCAAAACACAAATTTGCTTCTATCTCCTTAACCGTGCGAGATAGAGCGATTTCGTCGAAATTTTCGACCCACAGGGTATCTAAGGAATGTAATATTTGCAATTTTCAAAAAATTTTCCCCTCCCCAAAAATGGCGGCCATTTTAAATTTTCGAATTTTTGCCAAAAATGGCAAAACACAAATTTGCTTCTATCTCCTTAACCGTGCGAGATAGAGTGATTTCGTCGAAATTTTCGACCTACAGGGTATCTAAGGAATGCAATCTTTACAATTTTCAAAAAATTTTCCCCTCCCCAAAAATGGCGGCCATTTTGAATTTTAGAATTTTTGCCAAAAATGGCAAAACACAAATTTGCTTCTATCTCCTTAACCGTGCGAGATAGAGCGATTTCGTGGAAATTTTCGACCCACAGGGTATCTAAGGAATGTAATATTTGCAATTTTCAAAAAATTTTCCCCTCCCCAAAAATGGCGGCCATTTTGAATTTTCGAATTTTTGCCAAAAATGGCAAAACACAAATTTCCTTCTATCTCCTTAACCGTGTGAGTTAGAGCGATTTCGTCGAAATTTTCAACCCACAGGGTATCTAAGGAGTGTACTCTTTGCAATTTTCAAAAAATTTTCCCCTCCCCAAAAATGGCGGCCATTTTGAATTTTCGAATTTTTGCCAAAAATGGCAAAACACAAATTTCCTTCTATCTCCTTAACCGTGTGAGTTAGAGCGATTTCGTCGAAATTTTCAACCCACAGGGTATCTAAGGAGTGTACTCTTTGCAATTTTCAAAAAATTTTCCCCTCCCCAAAAATGGCGGCCATTTTGAATTTTCGAATTTTTGCCAAAAATGGCAAAACACAAATTTGCTTCTATCTCCTTAACCGTGCGAGATAGAGCGATTTCGTCAAAATTTTCGACCCACAGGGTATCTGACAAGTGTACTCTTTGCAATTTTCAAAAAATTTTCCCCTCCCCAAAAATGGCGGCCATTTTGAATTTTCGAATTTTTGCCAAAAATGGCAAAACACTAATTTGCTTCTATCTCCTTAACCGTGCGAGATAGAGCGATTTCGGCAAAATTTTCGACCCGCAGGGTATCTGAGGAGTGTACTCTTTGCAATTTTCAAAAAATATTCCCCTCCCCAAAAATGGCGGCCATTTTGAATTTTCGAATTTTTGCCAAAAATGGCAAAACACAAATTTGCTTCTATCTCCTTAACCGTGCGAGATAGAGCGATTTCGTCGAAATTTTCGAACCACAGGGTATCTAAGGAATGTAATATTTGCAATTTTCAAAAAATTTTCCCCTCCCCAAAAATGGCGGCCATTTTAAATTTTCGAATTTTTGCCAAAAATGGCAAAACACAAATTTGCTTCTATCTCCTTAACCGTGCGAGATAGAGTGATTTCGTCGAAATTTTCGACCTACAGGGTATCTAAGGAATGCAATCTTTACAATTTTCAAAAAATTTTCCCCTCCCCAAAAATGGCGGCCATTTTGAATTTTAGAATTTTTGCCAAAAATGGCAAAACACTAATTTGCTTCTATCTCCTTAACCGTGCGAGATAGAGCGATTTCGGCAAAATTTTCGACCCGCAGGGTATCTGAGGAATGTAATATTTGCAATTTTCAAAAAATTTTCCCCTCCCCAAAAATGGCGGCCATTTTGAATTTTCGAATTTTTGCCAAAAATGGCAAATCACTAATTTGCTTCTATCTCCTTAACCGTGCGAGATAGAGCGATTTCGTCGAAATTTTCGACCCACAGGGTATCTAAGGAGTGTACTCTTTGCAATTTTCAAAAAATTTTCCCCTCCCCAAAAATGGCGGCCATTTTGAATTTTCGAATTTTTGCCAAAAATGGCAAAACACAAATTTGCTTCTATCTCCTTAACCGTGCGAGATAGAGCGATTTCGTCGAAATTTTCGACCCACAGGGTATCTAAGGAATGTAATATTTGCAATTTTCAAAAAATTTTCCCCTCCCCAAAAATGGCGGCCATTTTGAATTTTCGAATTTTTGCCAAAAATGGCAAAACACAAATTTGCTTCTATCTCCTTAACCGTGCGAGATAGAGCGATTTCGTCAAAATTTTCGACCCACAGGGTATCTTAAGAGTGTACTCTTTGCAATTTTCAAAAAATGTTCCCCTCCCCAAAAATGGCGGCCATTTTGAATTTTCGAATTTTTGCCAAAAATGGCAAAACACTAATTTGCTTCTATCTCCTTAACCGTGCGAGATAGAGCGATTTCGTGGAAATTTTCGACCCACAGGGTATCTAAGGAATGTAATATTTGCAATTTTCAAAAAATTTTCCCCTCCCCAAAAATGGCGGCCATTTTGAATTTTCGAATTTTTGCCAAAAATGGCAAAACACTAATTTGCTTCTATCTCCTTAACCGTGCGAGATAGAGCGATTTCGTCGAAATTTTCGACCCACAGGGTATCTAAGGAATGCAATCTTTGCAATTTTCAAAAAATTTTCCCCTCCCCAAAATTGGCGGCCATTTTGAATTTTCGAATTTTTGCCAAAAATGGCAAAACACAAATTTGCTTCTATCTCCTTAACCGTGCGAGATAGAGCGATTTCGTCAAAATTTTCGACCCACAGGGTATCTGAGCATTGTACTCTTGGTAATTAAAAAAAAATTTTCCCCTCCCCAAAAATGGCGGCCATTTTGAATTTTCCAATTTTTGCCAAAAATGGCAAAACACTAATTTGCTTCTATCTCCTTAACCGTGCGAGATAGAGCGATTTCGTCAAAATTTTCGACCTACAGGGTATCTAAGCAATGCAATCTTTGCAATTTTCAAAAAATTTTCCCCTCCCCAAAAATGGCGGCCATTTTGAATTTTCGAAGTTTTGCCAAAAATGGCAAAACACAAATTTCCTTCTATCTCCGTAACCATGCGAGATAGAGCGATTTCGTCAAAATTTTCGACCCACAGGTATTTGAGCATTGTATTCTTGGCAATTTAAAAAAAAATTTCCCCTCCCCTAAAATGGCGGCCATTTTGAATTTTCAAATTTTTGCCAAAAATGGCAAAACACAAATTTGCTTCTATCTCCTTAACCATGCGAGATAGAGCGATTTCGTCGAAATTTTTCAACCCACGGGGTATCTAAGGAATGTAATCTTTGCAATTTTCAAAAAATTTTCCCCTCCCCAAAAATGGCAGCCATTTTGAATTTTCGAATTTTTGCCCAAAATGGAAAAACACAAACTGGCCTTAACCGTGCAAAATAGAGTTATTTTGTTGAAATTTTCGACCCATAGGGTATCTAAGAAATGTACTCTTGGCAATTTTCAAAAAAATTTCTTTTTCCCAAAAATGGCGGCCATTTTGAATTTTCAAATTTTTGCCAAAAATAGAAAAACAGGAATTTGCTTCTATCTTCTTAACCGTGCAAGATAGAGTGATTTCGTCAAAATTTTCAACCCAACCAATGCAAAAAGGCATGAAGCTGAAATAATTTACATCTACACTAACAAATATTTAAGCATCATTGATATATTTTACAAATGAAACAGGGTCTTGTAAGACTACTGTACAATTTGGGCAAAAGGTTCATGGGTGGACATTACACATGATAATGTGTGTTCTTCTATGCTATCCTGTTTCTATTCGCATCTACTATCAACAGGGCGGCCTATTTCTAGTTTGTCCTGTGTTGCAATAAGATTAGGGCTGTCCAAATATGGACAGTATTTCACCAATTATTTTATACTGTTCCCAAAAAGTAACAAAGACTGTTAAACACTTTGCCTACAATAATTAAAGCTGAAGATCGATTCTTCTCATTGTATTCTAGCATATGATGAAGTTATAAATAGTATTTATATTAACCCCAGACACAGTTTAGAGAATATACCGCTCTTTGCATCAATCAAATGCAGTTTGTGGAGCATATTTCTCACTGACATATAAACTTTTTTATTGATTTTTATAATCCTGCTAACTATCAGTTCTAAAATCTTAGAAAAGTATGTTGCACACTTTTTTTGTGCTACAGTTCCTTCAGTATCACAGTAGATGTCAGTTTTAAATTAAGTGCAATAGAAATTGGTGAAATGCTGTCCACTGTGAACTGCTGTCCCCTCCTTTATTTATAAACCTGAGAGGTACACAACGGACAAAATCCATCTGTGCATACACTGCAGGAATAGTTTACAGAGAAACATTGTCTGAATCTGATTCGTTTACGTTATTATCTCAAAATAAAATTGTTAAACAATAAACTGCAACTACTGAATAAAATATTAATTAGTATTTTATAATAGAAATATGATACTTCTGTGTGGACTATATTGGAAAATGACTCACAAAATAACCTCGTATATAACAAAGGACAAAGGCATATATGAGGCTATTCTGTATGAGTGGCCTTTGTCCTTTAGTTGGGGGACTATTTTGTGGTTTAATCACTGATAAAGTCGGCAGTTATGTAGTTTAATTCTACAATATCATTTCAATGTACAGTAGACTCCATATAAATAAAACCTGCAATATCCACAGGATTTGGTTTTGGTGTAATGTTAAATGGAGGAACATTTACTTTTAAATGGAGGAATATTTACTTTTACACCGGTTGTGACTAATTTCTACTTAAATGTACTAAAATACATCGTTTTCTGATGTTGGAACCTTACAACTGGTTCCCTTATACCATCATAACTCATTTCATTCATAGGTGTGTCTGTTAGGTGTGTGGTGGTGCACCTTGAGTCTTCGGTTTATACTGGCTAATCTAAGGAGTCTTCTGTAATATTAACGAATAAGCTACACTTAACCCTACTTTTTGTAATATCATTGTGATAGAGCAGGCATTTCTTTTGTGTCAGTTAATTATTATGTTAACAAAAATAGATATGGTTTTATTTCTTTATAAGATTTGGAATAAAACACTGACATTGACAATAACATATTTGTGTATGCATGCACTTTGTAGATTGAAGCCAAAACAGATCCCATGTAAGTAGATAATATGTTAACGATGCATGTCTATATCAGGTCACAGGAAGTTCGGTTTGATCCCACTTTACTATTCTGTCTGACTGGCCACCTCATCTTACCTCTCACCACTTTCATATCTGGTTAAAACCAGCAACTTTGTAACATTTAGATTCTGGTTGGTCAGCCCATTTTGGGTTTTTATCAGCAAGTAGGCAACTGTGGTGACCACAGCCTTATAGGGTCCTGGTCTGTAATTTTAAGGCAAACTGAATCTGTTGTGTCCATGATTTGGACAGCCAGTACTAGTTTCCTTGATACAGGATGACTGTCCTAAAAGAGTACCATTTTGAAACACTAATGCTCATCAAATTTTCATGAAAGATAATCCTAGCTTACTAGCTTGATATACTTAATGCTTATAAATTTATGTCTGTCACATATGAGATGTTACAGATGTTTCTGAAAAAATTATCCTAAAAGATAAAGATGTCAGAAAAAATGGTTAATTGGTCAGGGAAAATTAAGGTAATGTTAAACCAAGTTATGTGGGAGTCCTGCATTCTGGGTGCTAAACATCAGTGACTCTCTATCTTTGAGCTTGACCATGCTATAATGGTTTTCCAGCATTTGGTGAACTACCATTTCCAACTCTTGTAGCCATAGCTCTTTGAAAGGGCAATCCAACTAATTGACCAATGCAGAGATGGAAATTTAAACTTTAGTGACGATCAAAGAAACCAGGCTAATCATATGTAGTATAGTCCAAACTGAGTTCAAAAGGTCAGATGAAATAATAAACATTGATGTGTGTAAATATCCTAGACTTTGAACGACCCTCAGAAAAAAACCTACATTAGACTGGCTTTCACATTTTTAGGTTCAGTCAACTAAATGCACACTTTTTTCAGAATGTGTAACCCATCTTTTAACTTTTTCCATGAC
Organism: Sabellastarte sp. h YS-2021; assembly: GCA_964017235.1. Classification (NCBI taxonomy): domain Eukaryota; kingdom Metazoa; phylum Annelida; class Polychaeta; order Sabellida; family Sabellidae; genus Sabellastarte; species Sabellastarte sp. h YS-2021. The sequence goes on along the minus strand of OZ024928.1, from coordinate 168,926,397 downwards.
ACAGAATTCTACACCTTGCCGAATTACACCTGTTTGAACAAAAAAAAACAAAACAATGAAAAGCCCAAAATAGAAACGGAAAAATCACCACCACGAAAAGCAGTCATTGGGAGAAAATGCTGTATATAGTCCTGATTCTGCTATATTTATGTAACATTTAAAAAAAAAAAAAAATACTGTAATTGTAATTCTAATTGGACTTTTATAGCGCTTAATCTCCCCATGCAAGAGGACTCTAAGGTGCAACAAAAATGAAAAAGCAGTCAACCAAATTTCAGTATCCAGAGACAGAAGAGGGGTCAAGGACCACGGAGAATGCCAGAGGATGATCCAGGCTAAGGTGGGTGTGCTTTGGTGTACAGGTAGGTTTTAAGCTGCATTCTGAAATTGGCCAGGGAGGGAGAGGCACGAATCTCATCTGGAAGAGCATTCCAAACAGTGGGAGCATCAAAAGCAAAACTATTGCCAAACTGTTTGACAGATTTATGAACAGAAGGGAAGAACTTTGGAATGACAATAAAATTGCCTACACTTTGACTGCAAATGGTACCCGAAGAACTGCTGTAGGAAGAAAGATATGGAGCAAAATACCTAGGAAAACCTGTGTGAAGAAACTTGTAAACAAGTGTGGCTGTCTTAAACATTGTGCACTGTTCAACAGGATGCCAGTGTAATTAAGCACAGGAGTTATACTGGTGTATCGACTGGTGTTTGATGCAAATCCGGCTGCACTATTTTGGATGCACTGTAATTTACGTAGATTGAAATTTAAAAGGCTGCTGAAAAGTTAGTTGCAGTAATCCAACTGACTATGAACAAGTGCATTAGTGCACAAGTACAGAAATATCATAAGAAAATGCCTGACGTGTCTGAAATCACAGAGTGTCACAAAACTTTTGCAGACATTCTGCACATGCTAGGACAAGGAGAAATTTTGAATTGAACCACACACCCAAATTATTGACTGAGTCAACAGGGCAGAGTGGAATGGCAAAGAAATCAATTGGAAAATATGCTTTCAACTTGTCCCTCTCTCTTCGAACCAAAGATGATAAACTCAGTCTTGTCAGGATCCAATTTGAGTTTACTAGTTGACATCCACTCTTTATCATCATCTAAACACCTGTTCAACTGTTCAAAGGTAGCAGATGCATTCTTCTGGGATAAACGCACATAAAGCTAGCTGTCATCCGCACAGAAATGAAACTTTATTCCTTTATGTTTACCGATAATTAAACTGAGGGGGGTGGTGTACAATGAGAACAACAGAACCTTGGGGGGTGCCAAATAGGAGTTTACAAACATCTGGTAAAGTAGAACCAATTTTTATTGACTGATTATGGAGCCACCGACACCAAACCAAATGCGGAGGCAACTGAGAAGAGTGGAATGAAACATATTAAAATAGTCTTGAGACTATAATCTGTACAGATCCATTCAGACTTACACACAGCAATTATTCCCTTCCCTCTTTCCAGTCATGTTGGATCAATTTGACAAGTTGAGAGCTCTAAAAATGTGTTTTTACAATAAGCATTTATTTGAACAATATAATAAATTTTATATACAGAACATAGTATTGAGACTATTCTGAGCAACTTCCGTCGAGGCTACACACACTGCTAGTTCTGCCTCTGAGGTTAGAGTTGAGGTTGAAGTCTCTGAGAGGTTCTGTGGCCAAATTCTCTCCACTATTCCAAGACTGAGACCTGTACACTGGGAAGTAAGACTGAGATCTGGAAAACAATGGATAGCAACTGGAGATTACTCAAATATTGTCGTGGATGCAAAACATGTTTTTTCACCCCCAATAATGTGGAATAATTGAGGCTTGGTGAAGTAATCTCTAAATAAGAGCACTTGGAGTGCACAGACCTCTGCAAAGCCATGCAGTTAATAAGTAAATCGGAAAATTCAGATTTATCAGTTTGCATCCCGACAGTGATCCAAATGACTCTCCAAATTTAATGGGATCTAAGTTGGATCAAGCTCCACCTTCAGATTTTTTTCATGAAGTTTCCATCAGTAGTATTTATGTAATCCAGTAAATTGGAAAATCCAGATATTTTTGTATCCAGACGGTGATCCAGATCACTCTCAAAGTTTAATGGCATCTAACTTGGACCAAGACCCATCTTTTTATCATGAATGAAGTTCAATCCAATAGTATTTGTGTAATCCTGCTAATAAGCAAACAAAAATGGACAAACAGAAATAATAATACCACCTTAGCAAAGGTAATGAGCTCATTTGTTAACAAGATCACCAGTGTATTTTCTTTGGAGCCATGGTGGTGGACAGTGGTCCAGTACTCGCCTCCCACCTCTAAGATCAGAGTTTAAATCTCATCTTGACCTGATTTGGGTAGACATATAGTTGATTGTCATTGGTTGGCAGTTTACAATACACAACCTTAACCTACTGTATGTAATGGTTTTGTCCACCCTTCCAACTACCTGTCGCAATATAGCTGATACACAGGTGTCAATCAATCAATCAATCAATCAATCAATCAATCAATCAATCAATCGGACCACTCACTCACTCACTCACTCACTCACTCACTCACTCACTCACTCACTCACTCACTCACTCACCCACCCAACCAACCAACCAACCAACCAACCAACCAATCAATCAATCAATTGGCCATTCACCTTTTAATGAAATCAGTCTGTGACAATGGTCTCCCACCAACTTGTGCTTCTAGCATCTGTCTTGCTATCACTTCATCTGCTGCTGCTATATTTTCGTATTGTGCAGATATCTGTGTGCAGATGCTTGAGTTACTGGGTGTGGGACCTGCATGTTTAATGTCTGACACTGTTCTGTGAAGTGATAAAAAAATATGCTAATAAATATGTACAATAAATTTCAAGCTGACCTTTAATATGACCTGTCCTGGGGGGGTTTCTTCCCGGTAAACATAAGAAACGTTTTAAAATGGTTTAAACGATTACAAAACGTTTTTAAAACCTAAGTAAACCCTATTTTTGGTTTTCTAAACGTTCCTAAGTAAATGTTTTTGCTGTAATGTTTAAAAAAAAAGTTTTATAAACATTCTCTATAAAAACGTTTTTACTGAAAACGTTTATTAAACATTTATAAAATAACTCAAGAAGCTAGGTTTGACTGGAAACGTTTTTAAAACATTTATAAAATAGTTGAAAAAATTAAGGTTTTGCTGGAAATGTTTTTCAAACATTTATCATGAAATGTTTGATAAACAGAACACAAAAAATGTTTAAACAACATTGCTTGTCAAATGTTTTAAAAACATTCTATCAAAAACGTTTTTTAAACCTATAATTTTAAATCTTCACCTTCAAACATGTCCAAACAAAGATGGCGGTGAGCAATAATGGGGGATTTTAGAGGACTTTGTCAAAAATTGCCCCACATGCAATCCCTAAAAGTATGAATTCAATGGGGGCACAATTTCTAAGCCACTATGTTACAATTTTAGACATGAAAATAATATTTTCAACAGTGAGCAACCATGCAAAGATATTGAATTTGACCTCTGACCCCATTATTATTCAGACGTTATTATGTTCATTTATAATGTTTTTCTAACATTTATCATTAAACGTTTAATAAACGGTTTTCATAAAACATTTTAAAAACATTCCATTACAAATGGTTTTCGTTTCCTTTCAAACGTTTGCAAAACCCAAAAATGTTTACTGGGTTGTAAACTCACTAACAAAGTGAAAAATGTAGGTCACCTTTCACAAGTATGCAGAATATTGTCCAGATTTTTCCCGAAATGTTATTTTTTTAGTACAATCTCACTGCTGTGTCCTGTCAGAATTTAATCAATTTGCCACTAGACATTCTGTTTAATTTTGTGTGAGTTTTATGTCAACTTGGGCCGATCTCTTTTGTGCATGCTACATCTGAATTGTACATTGTTCTTTAAGGGAGTGCATTGTGTTTCACTTGAAAAGACTGGGAAGATTAAAAACTCAATTTCCAAAACTATTCTGTAAGAGTACATTATGTCATAACTTCGCCTGCTATCTCTAGCCAGTCCTATACCAACCAATGACGGGTATTATAGCAAGGTATAAGTTATTATGTACAACAGTGATTGGCGTTTCACTTTATAACACTTTGAAGGTTAAAATTCATTTTTTCTAAACTCTTACACTGTAAGAGTACATTGTGGATAAACGTCCCACGCTGTCTCCTAAACCTGCGAAAAAGAGGTATTTTGTAAACGGTTCTGTCAAAAACCATCTTCTTTTAAATTAGGTATTGTTTTCTTGCAAGATGAAAGAAAACTGTTCTGTAAGAGGATATACTACGTTTGATATTTGCAAATTACCCTGCATAGTGATATAACTATTCTGTACAGGCGCTCTGTTTCAATGCATTGTAGCTAAAATTGGTTATTAAGTTAAAAATGAATTGACGAGAATTCTTCAACAGTTGTACAACAGTATATTGTATCTATTACTCTGTATGTTTCTTGCCAAAACAAACCCTTACAGAGACTGCAAGAAATTCTGGGAGTCCACCACGGCGAAACATTACAATTGCCATTTTGATATATAACTGGTCATATATTTATTTAAATTTATTCAAAAAATATCTATTGTTTTACTCATGAAGTATCTTTGTTGTAACATATACGCAGGCAAAAGCATAAAATAAAGTTGTTTGTGGGTTTCCAATGGTACTACGGTTCGACTGCCATAAGTGGCAATCCTGAAGATCTGTCCCAAAATGAACCTGGCTGTTGAATGGGACGTAAAACCCCAACTTTGAAATTTGACCAATGGTACTATATGGGTTCCGAGTAAGATGGTTTCCTGGAGCAGAACAACTGCCCAATGGTGAAAGATATTGGACACTTTTAACAAAAGAATATCTCTGAGGTATAATTTAATTGGGTTTAACATCGCTCTCAACACATGGTGCAGGTTATATATATCATGATGTACAGTTTTATGAGCAGAGGAGATCAGCACATGCTAGCTGGTCAAGATTCTGCATTGTAAAATAATTGGTAAGCAACTACTAACTTTTGCACATAGGGTCAGATCTTGTGGTTCTAACCGTTAGGTGGGAGCCATGTGTTTTAACCATTACACCACCAAGCCCCCTGATTTGGTAATCAAGTAATCAAGTTAAGTTCCCAAACTTAATGTAAAATTGAAGTTGATTTGAATCTGTTTTCAGAGCTGCAATGTACCAGTATAACACACTGGCCTCCCATATCTGGGGTCAGAGTTTGAACCTAGCAAAATGGGAAAGGTGGTACTTGTTTGCCAAAGGTTGGTCGTTCACAGTACATAACCTGGGCCAACAGGTATGTAATGGTTTCCTCCACCCTTCCAATTACCCTTCACTGTATAACTGATACTGTATAACTGGGGGTAATGTAAAACACTGAATAAATTAGAGCAACTATAACTGTTTTAAATTAAGTGAAAATCTGAAAACAGGTTGCCTTGGTTCCATCCAGTGCCACATCTGATGTCATCCCTAGTTCTTTAGGGCTAGATGATGGCTAACCAACTACACATATAGTGCTATACCCTATCCCATTGTCATAAGAAAACTTTCCTGATTATGCAGTCAAGTGCGTAATCCTGTAGCAATCTGTCCCATTTGTTTCTCACACACAAAAACATTTCGCTCCAAAACTATGTCACATCTTGTCAGTCATAAATACATTTGACTTATTTTTTTTGTGTGTGTTTTTCACAACCCATTTATTTAGTTGGGCAACTTATTTTGACCATTCTAATTTTTTCAAAAAGCCATCCCACTTTTATGAGTTTTATTTCTTTAAAGTAAGTAACTTCAAGCCTCAATTATAAAGCTATATATAACCTTCTTACTTTGAAGCATTTGTTTTGTCATTTTCTAATGTCACCTACACATTGTTTGAGCTTCTCGAAAGACTATCTCTTAAAACTCACTTTGACGCATTTGTGTTATCATTTTCTGGCCCTCGTCTCATCTTGTGAGGTGGCTGTTGAAGAGTCTCTATGTCTGGGTCTGACCCAGGGGAGTAGATCTGAGGGGGGCAGGTGAAGTTGTTGGCACGACAGACTTGACGGTCAGGAGAGTCTTGTCTCCTCCTGGAGAGAGACGTCTCACTGTCACTGGAGCTGTTAGAATGCCAGCCATTGTGAAGACTGAAATAGTAGAAAACATACAGACAAGATGGGATAAAAAGCTGCATGACATGAACTACTTGTATAATGACATAAGCTTCTCCAGTATTAATATTTCTTGCCTAGTGATTATGGTCACCCCACATATTTTCCCACTTTATTTCTATATGTTTAACTTAGTTTTTAACCTCCACCAAGGAGGTATTAATTGTATCCACTGGATAGCATCCAGTGGATACTATGGATTTCGCTTCATTACGACGCCGCCGCAGTGTGTAGAGAGATTTCACTGTTACCGCTCTAACAAAAAAAATATTATAGCTAGCCTTCTCAAATTTGCAGGATATATTCTTGCCTGGGAATATTTTTGGCCTCATTTTGAAAAACAAGATGGCCGCCACAGGCGTTTCTTTGTCAGTCATGTAAAGTGCTTATATCTCCCTTATTATTGGTCCTAGAGGTTTGGGAAGGTAAACCAACCTATAGGAAATCATGTGTTGGGAATCTTTTGGTGTGGTCAGATTTGACCTTGGACCCCTCCTTTAAGGTCAAGCGAGAATAGCCAAACTTAAAAGGGCTTATAACTCGCTTATTATTGGTCGTACAGGTATGGGATGGTAAACCAACTTATAGGAAATCATGGGCTGGGAATCTTCTCGTGTGGTCAGATTTGACCTTGGACCCTCCTTCAAGGTCGAACGAGGATAGCCAAACTTAAAAGTGCTTATAACTCACTTATTATTGGTTTGCAATGTGAAACTTACAGGAAATCATGGGCTAAGAATCTTGATGTGGTCAGATTTCACCTTTGGCTCCTCCTTCAAGGTTAAGCGATGGTTGATTTGCTTTGGTGAGTTTGCTTTCTGGTGGATACAATTTGCATCGGTTCTCCGATGCATTAGGTCTAGTTTTATCACTGTTTGACTGTTTGTTTGTATTTTACAAGGATTACACAAATACTGCTGATAAGATCTTCCTGGAAAAAAAAAATTAAAAAGGGTCTTGGACCAACTTAGATCTCATTAAACTTTGAGTGTGATCTGAATCACCATCCAGATACCCCCCCCCCCCCCCCCCCCAAAAAAAAAAAAAAAAAAAAAAAGAAAAAGAAAAAAAGTTATCCAGATGGTCTCAATTGCCTAGTACTATGTGCCTTGGTCAAGCTATGCACTCATCAAGTGCTCTTGTTTAATGCTTGATAATATGCAGGTTTATTGAACAATTAAGGCTCTTGATGTTTATTTCTCTGTAGGACATTCTGTCTGTGAACAAAGGGGTAATCTACAATTTCTAGGTGTAACTATGGCTGGCTTTGAATTGCAAATCCATAAAACCTATCTACCATTGAACCTGTACCTAAAACTACAGCTAGCATGATTACTGGACCAAGGGCAGTAATTCACCCAAGTAAAAAATTCTGTATATTTTAATTCACATTTTGTCTCTTTATCTTACCTCTGATAAAAGTTTTACGTCCAAGGTTTTTTTCCCCCGTAAAATGAAACACCAAAGTTATGGATAAAATGTCTAAGATTTCTACATAGGTGAGACTATATATATATATTTTTTAATTTCTTTGCTATGCTATTAACACAGAATAAAAGTTGAAGCATTTACTTGGAACATATTTTCTGCTAAAAACTTCTTCATCCACATGCCGATATGGTTCTCTTTCAAACCCATACAAAAGCAGTAAGGATTTTTAAGGTGGTATTTTCAACAAAGGATCAAGCTCAAATTGAGCCAAAATTTTTGCCAAGTTAAATCAAAATTGCATCAGGATATAGTTTGTATGCACAAAGTAATTGAACCCATATTGATTATTTTAACTTTACAACTCAGAGATTTGGGTGTACAATGTAAATTTCAATGTTTTATCAATCGAATCTATTTATGTTGTTCAAATACATGTGTATGATATTTATGGGGGTCAAAATGTAGTGGATTTTGTACTGCTAAAGTAAAATTGCTACCTGATTTTTTGCTCAACATTTGGCTTAATTTTGATCCATTCATCAAGATGGATAAAATTTGGATCAAATATGGTTGGATATCATTCTACACTTGATAAAAAAATCAACTTAACTTTGTGAAGAGCGATTTTAGGAAAAAAATTAATTAAACTGTTGAAACATAAAAATTGCTTATATATACTTAGTAGTGGCTGGAGACAAATATAGCAGAGAATATACCCTATATTTAAAAAAAGGCCTTTTGTTGTTACCCATATCTTGTATTATTCTTGAACCCCACATGACTGTGTAGTCGCTGTCTTCTAACAGTTTTTGTTGGTTCGACCACTTGAAAATTCCCATCTCCTGTTCCTCCATTTGTTGGGTAAACCTCACCCCTACCAGGAACACTGTTGGCTGATAACCTAGTGGCAAGACCAACATTGTCCTTGTACCATTGGCAGATCTTGTTTGCTACAGCCGCTCTGCGATTCAAGTCACTGGTTTTGTGCAACCATAAACGACAGTCTTTCTTGTGGGTAGGGCATTGAGGTACAACTATTTCCACTGGAGGGAACGTGGTTGGAGATTCTGGCTGGGATGGTATAGAAGGGAATTTTGTCCTATCCAGGCTACCATATCTCATTTCTCCATTTTTATTCAAATAAGAATTAATATCTACAGTGTCTCTCTGGTTATGGACTTCAGTAGCAAGTTCTTTTTCATAATCACTTAGCTGTAAAATGGGCCTTTGGGACTGATACTGTTTCAACATCCATAAACGTACATCCTTTTTGAATTTTCCTTGACAACAGTTGATGATAGAGCGTATTAAGTATTCCAATGCTCTCGAGTAATCTATGTTGTGGATCTTTGAGATTCTTTGTACTTCAAGCTGGATGAGCTCCACATATCTCACAGGTGGGACCTCTCTGTTATTAATATAAGCTTCTATGCAATCCATGCCATGGGAATTAAAATCGTCCATGTTTTAAAAGCAACGTTAGTTACGTTTGAATGAAACCAGGCGTGTGACGTCATATGCATTGTGACGTAAATGGTATGACGTGTTTTGCTTGTGACGTCAGAGCTGTATAATTATACTACAGCCTTCGTGGTCTAAACCCAGAATTCGTGCTCTAAATGGGTTCAGAGCATGGATTTTTATGGTATATCCCTATTGGCTGAACTGTAGAATCCCCCTGACGGAAGTAGTAATATGCTAATTATGCTTCAAACTTATAAATATATTAATACTTGGGGAATCATGAATACATTAAAATCTATCTTGCTGAATTTGCAAAGGGTCGACAAAGTCGACAAAGCCAAAAAAAAAAAAAAATTTTTACAGAGGTCGACAAAGTCGACAGAATTTAAGTGTACAAGGTACTCAGCATTGTTTTGTCGACTTTGTCGACCTAATACTGAAATGTCAAAAACTCAACATTATATATAATATGTATGTGTGCAATTTGTCGACTTTGTCAACCTGTCGACCTTGCATTCTCCTCTACATTACTTTCATCAGATTGTCGACTTTGTCTACCTCTCCACCAATACCTTATCTATGTATATTTCTTTGTTTTTGTCGACTTTGTCAACCTGTCGACCAACTACCTAGTAATATAAGGCATATACTTATTTATTTGATCTTATTTGCAAATAATAATTTTATAATTTGTCGACTTTGTCGACCTTTCAACCTCTCTACCTGTCAAGTAAAACTTTCCACTTGTCGACCTTGTCGACTTGTCTACAAGTTTTTTCTACATTTACATTATTCAAATTCTGAATATTCAAAAACATTAGATATTGCTAATTAGCATATTTATACTTACGTCAGGGGGATTCTACAGTCGCTCCTCCCTATTCTAACATGATATGTTAATAATATAATATTTGTATTACTTTTTTGTGTTGTATTTTAGGTTTTTAGGAGGCTAACGATAACCGGAAGTAACAGCCACAACTTCGTGACAATATAGTGCATGGTATTTTTGCTCGATTGTAGAAATAAAGTCCGAGGGTGAGGACTTTATTTCTATTATAAAGACCGGTTTCTTTCATTAATCCATAAATATTATTGTAAATATGTTGTTATACACATCTATTTGTCGCACTATATTTCCCCCGTGTATCGTGTGTTTCTCTATTATCGGCGATCGTCCAGCCTAAGATAAATGTACGCAAAAATATGCACACTGCATTGTTTTGTGTAGTCTGCGCACTTCTGGTCTTTATAATAGCCAATCAGAAACTCTGTTACTCTGTTGCGGTCACGTTAGAATTACTTATGATGATACTTACCCCGGAGATTCGCTGTACTGAGGTTCGTATAAATTAAACAGAATTAAACAGTATAAATTAAACAGAAGTTTAGTGTTTGGCTAGGTTAGTCAATCATTGGCGGCTTTGTAATTTTATACAAGTTTAAACAGATCTCTAAAATGTTTTTATGAAAGAGTTTGTCACAACTTCAATATTTAATCTCAATAGAATGGGATGTTTTACAAACCTTTTAGATGCAATTTATGAAATTATAATCACAAACTTAAGTAAGTTTGATGTCCAGTATCACTCCATGAAAGAAAAAATTATATATATAATTCACTTCAACGATTTTTATATAACCACCAAACCCTTTTTAAAAACTTATTTACTTCAAAACTGTGGATTAAGGTTGAAGCATCAGAGAATGTAAATTGTTAAGTATTAAATGAATAAATCGAAAGCATTTCAGATTTTTGTAGGCGGATTGTTGAAATCAATTTATAAAGTGAGCCAAATGAATTTTGTTATAAAATTTATACAAAACCTTAATTTACCTGATTTATTTATTTATTTTTTTAAATTCTGTTATGAAGAGTTCCTCTCTCTCTCACTCTCTATATAATATGGATATCCATATTTGACAGTTGTTAACTTTCAATTTCCATCTTCCTCAATATGATTGCCTAATAAGTCTAGAAGCATCTGTAACTTAGCTCTATTGAGGGCGTGACCCAAAGAGCTCTAAATGTAATTATATTACCAGCAGACGAGAGTTAGCAGGTTTTGGCGGGGAAAATGTATTCCCATGTGGATATCCATAATTTAAGCTATGGGGAAATGAAACAAGCCCAAAGGTGGAAAGGCTGAATTCCATTTCATGGATATGAAAATATAAATTAGAGCTCTTGACTTATCTTTGCGTGTTTTTACAGAACAACTGTCAATGTGAAGCTTCATTTGTCATGCTATACATACAGACAAGAATAACCTCTAATAAATTCTTTTTTCCAATAAAAATTTTAGGCAAATTTTCCATTTTTATTCATAGTGCCATGGAACTGGTTAAGCTTAATATTTTTATAACTAAATGGTGTATAATTGTATATTGCTGCTGTGACAGAGTGGTGGGGTATTCAAAAACAATGAGACTGTTGAAAAACCAAGTACAAGCCAGGTATTCTTATAAATATTAATTTATTGTGCATTTCCATAACTAACATGGGTGAAATTTAATTACAATTAAGATTACTCCACCAAATATTTATTTTTAACATAATATTCCTGACGCCTGAGATTTATTATTCATAAATATGTTTACAAAATATCAGTGAAAAATTGCTTTAGCTAATCCAAAAATTAGATAAGGTCTAAGGTTTATTATTCGCAGAAAAAAATTAAGCAAATTTTTGGGATTATGTTTCAGATTATCTTTAATCCACAAACACAAAATGGGTTAAAGTTTGGATTAAATAATTTAAATCTGCTGTCCTAAAAATTAGTGGATCTGACTGCCAATTTAATACAAGATTATCTAGGCTATTTTTCTTTAAAAATTAGGCTAATTTTTAGCTCTACTTAATCTGTTTTGTAAAGTAATGCCACTGGCATTCCAATTGGTTCTCACTAAAAATTAATACCTGGATCTGAAGCAACAACAATAATAATAGCAATAACAATAGAAACATCTAATTTTATGTTTCAGAATGAATTTCTGATTAACATATAAAGATTTGTTTCAGAAACCCATCAATGAACATAACTGTAACTTCTCTGAGTTATGGCTCCCCAAAGCTTTAGAAATTCGAGTACATAACAGTGAAAGGGTACTTAAGGGACAGAATTAACTCTAAGGTAGTTGATCAACTTATCTAAAAGTATTCTGCCAGTGTTTTCATTGTTATAAATGCCCCACTTATCAGCCTTATCTGCCACTGTACAAAAACAAATGAAATGAGTAATTTTACTCAGTCTATCAACAGATGCATTTTCAAGTACCCCAGCATTCTTTCACAGCCAGACAAACAACATATAAATTTGTCTGGAGAAGTGTGAAAGCTGCTTATAGCATAGCACAGCTAATATCTGCTCAGAAAGGCTTCTCCACTACCTCTGGGTTAAGAACAAAATTATTTGTTACAATGGTGTAAATAAACAGTATTTATAAAGTAGAAATGCTAGGCTCATGGAACCCCTATTAATATTTTATTGGCCAAAAGATAGGGGATTAAAACAAAGCTATGTGATAATAACAGCATCAAAAGAAGCAAGCTATGGTCACCTAGCTTAAAAAGCATGCTTCCTTAAGATACCATTGAGCAAGGTTAACCTTTGAATACTCTTTAGGCTGTCATAAAAAGCTTTGGTAATTATTATGGATGCCACAAAAATGACAGTGTTAGATGCAATCTTATTTGTATGAAATGTTTTAAAGCTTCTAAACAAAATTCTCTTGCATAGTTTTTATGCACAGAAACAAAGATTTGTTTTCAGAAGCTTACACATGTAAACGGCAATAATACAGTTTATGCAATTTCATCAGTTTTTTTGGGTTTGACAATCATTGCTTTCTAAGTTTTCAGACTAAGTATTTGTGTTTTTGTGTTGGTTTTACATGGGAATTTCTTTATTGACAGAGTGTCTAAGGGTGATAGCCTTTAGTGTATATGTACAGGAAGATATGGCAGAAGATTCCAAGTTTATTTGTGTGGAGTTAAGCCCCAAACAGACTGGGGGATATGCTTGATTGAACACATTATTACACCAAAGGTTTTCCAAAATAGTGGATGCTTTTGTAGATGCTATTATGTGCTGTGGTATCTATGCTGGACAGAACTTTATACATTCTGAAAACAAAGACAGTGCTTCTTGAACATAAATCAGACGGAAAATGTAAAGGTTTTGTGTTATTGTGCAGAGGCTTAAGACATTTGGAGATATTTTTACTTCTATGGTAAGTTGATTCAAATTTGTTCAAATTAGACCTATTGTCTGTATTGGTATATACCATGAACAGTGCTGACTAGATGTTGATGTAAATTTATTCAAATTAGACATATTGCCAGTATTGGTACATACCATGGACACTGAGGATTTCATATTATTGATGCTTACCTTGATTGATGGTCTCATTACAACATAATATGACATGTGTATATTCTTTCTTGTTGTGATTGTCCAGTATATCAGTGCTGCCATTCCTATGATAATGAGTAATGTCTGTACTCGAGTACTTTGTATTTGTTATTTGTAATGATAACTGTCTTAAAAATTGGCAATTTTTCTTTGAAAGGAGTAGCAATGCAATCGATCATATAATGCCAATGTTTATATGAATATTAAGAAAAGAAGTAAAATTTATGTGAAAAAGTACTCTTTTCATTAATATGTACTAAAAGAATGTATCATTTTACTCTAACATTACTCGAATTTTCTCTAGCAGCCATACAATATACAAAATATCCAAGTTAAAGTGGTTTTTACTTATAAAAGCAAAGATATTTCACATAAAATATTTTGGAGAAGGGTAATTATCCTGATAATATGTTAAACACCTTTCTTAATTTTTTAATTGCATTGACATTTAGAAGCCACCAGGCTTAAGGAAAATTCTTAGTGGTTGAAATAAATACTATAACTGTTAATCTACATGAAGACATTACAGTAATAACATACAATTTAAATGCATTGCCTCTGGTTCCAGCTTACGCACTAACCTAATCGAGCAGGGTAGTATGGTTTACAGGCTGAATATCTAGATGGTGTCTCAAGCTCAGTGTAATGGCTGGTGTGTATAAGTAAACACTTTCTTGCCACCTTACCTCAGTGGCCCAGTAATCCTCACCTTTGGCCATGATCACTTGGTATCCTCTTCTTTGTGGTTGTGGGTTCAGATCCAGTTCAGGACAAATTATGTGAATTGTGAAATATATTAAGTATTTGAAATATAAACTTTTGGCCACAAATTAGACTACAGACATTTTTTTCCCATGGATATTGAGGGCAAGAAAAACAGCGGTGGAATTATGTGAAACCCAGCTATACACCACTAGTTTCAGTTTGGTCACAGTAGAGAATGGGAATTAGTGAGGACAGTGGCTATGACACACATAACGAGACAGAATAACAGCAGAATGGGGAGGAACGATAGCCGAAGAGCTACAAAAATGAGAGGACAATATGCAGTTATGGCTAATTATGGGAGTCAATCTTGATACTGCTTATCGTGAATTTGTATGGCCACAGAAAAGCAGAAAATATAACACTATGCAAAGTTTACTCACAGAGGTCTGGCAGTGTATGGAGAAATGGAGACTTCTATAAATATCTATTAATATAGCCAAACTCCCTGAAGACTGACTGGGCATTTGCTGTTAAAATGATGTGCCTTTCCAACTTTGGCCTGTTCGGTTGGAATTGGAATTTCAGCCAAGATTTAAACACAGGACAAATTGATAGGCTTAAATGTTAATGGTATAGCAGGAATGTAATGTACATGTGTTGACCAATCGTTGCTCACATGATTTTAGTGCAGCAGTGAAACCACAGTTTTGATACAGCCTTGACAATTTGATGACGAAGAGATGTTTAACATTTTGTTTCTTTCATTTAGCGCGTCTTGAAATATATCATTTATAACATAACCTGTTTTGTGGAATAATCATTTCTGAAAGTTGAGTTTCATAAATATCCGGTAGTAATATGAATTAAGGAATCCTATGGGTTGATGTGAATTTAATAATGATGTTTTTGCTTGTAAAATTATTCACAAGTTTGTTGCAATATTTCAATGTATAGTAATAATAATTTATATAGCACAAAACAGACAGATCCTCTGATGCGCTTTCAAAAGGGAACAGTCCAAAACCAAGCAGAGGTCATAACCTAGTAAGCAGCCGACAGGGAGGAATGACTCCTAAAACTGCAGCATGAGCTTCCCTTCCTGTTGCCTGGCCTGTTTCATTAGGAATATTCTGAAACACAATCATTTTTTTGGTATCCCGGAATCAGATGAGAAGTTTTCAATTGGTGGGAAACTGAAATGAAAAATATGCTATCCACCTTGCTGTACAGGAGTGTGACCAAAATAATTGTATGTTTCACTCATGTTACTTTTGGCAAAAAAAATATCATTTTTCAATTTTTTACTTTGGTACCAACTCTGCTTGTTTGTAGTCAGTCTCTCAACATAACCTGTTGTTGAATACCAAGGTATCCTAGTTAGTGTCTAGTGTTAAATATAAGACCTAGATCACACAGCTCCATGCTGACCTTACGATCTTCATATGAGCTGAAAATATTAAACTTGTCTGGACTTGTTTGTAACTTGATGTGTTTTGGTGGTATCCGTCCATTAACATAAGTGTACATAAATCAGGATTTTTATTTAGGTAGGATGCATTTGCAATAGTACGGATTGCATTTCCAGCATGCATTGGATTTTTTTTTGCATTATTTGAAAAACCTGCCACATCATTTCATGAGCTATACATGTTGGCTCGGAGTTATGATTGCACGGAAATGTGTAAATGGGCCACAATAGATTTCTGACATGAACATATGATTAAATACTGATTTCAAACAAAATTTTTGTATATTTAATCATATTGAGGTATTTTAAATTCGAGGTGGTCACAAATAGTAACTTTTGTACTTGAGTAATCTGTTAAGAATTCCTATCGCCAGATCTATGCACAAAGCTACTACAAACTCTTTGATATAAACATAATAAAAAGATGCCAACTTCAAACAGCAATGTTAACTGTAAGTTATCTATCCTAGTCCAATCTACTGCTTCTTCAGGTTCAAATTTCATCCACACCAGTTTGTAAAAGTTAGGGTTTTACATCATGTTCAACAGCCGGGATCATATTATGACAGGTTCTCAGCATTGCCACTTGTGGGACTAGAACCACACAGAGGTGACAGTCTGTGATTGGATTCCAAACTTGCTAACCACTGAGGACCTCTCCCACACAGGTGGGGAACACAGATAAATAAGAAAATAATTTTGACAAAAGTGTTGATGTTTCATCACATTTCCGTTATTTTAACACTGTGTCACTGCTATGTTATCCACACTTAAACTTTTTAAGTAGTTACCTTTGTTTCACATTAAACTATGAGATCACTTCACATAATTAAATAAGTGTTAACATGTGTAACCACTTTCTTGCCCTATTTTTGTGTCCACTTCTACTGCAGTACACCCACCACAAGCCTAATGGGTAACACTTGCCTAAGAGACAGAGAGGACGTGGGTTCGATCCTATTTGACTTTGGATGACCACTAAAATGGGGGTCATCTGTCATTAGGTCATATCCCAAGTGGCAGGCTATAACAACCCAAAGATACTGATATATTTGTCATCCTGAAACTGTCTTTCAGTCAGGGGTAATGTCAGTCACTCGAGAGCTTGGGCTATACTTGTATAGTCATGGTGGCTCAATTAGCATATTTATTTCCAACAAAGGAAGATACTGCAGTAAGTATCAATATACAGTGCATATGGCTATCATCTTGTCCAAATTTGACTAGGTAGTTAGATTTTGTATCATATTAGATCTGTGTAGATTATAGGGCTGTGACTCGGTCAGAAAAACGACACAGGGTATTTTCCTCGAAAAAACTGATCCGAATGCGGGTAACCGTGTTTTAGTTGTCACCCAGTGGAAGTAGCTGAGAAGCAAACATGGTAAACAAAATGATTCGAAAAATAATGTTAACTATCTGTATAAATAAGGAAAATTATGTGAAAAACTAATATAAGTTAAGGGAATCTGACAGAATACTAAGGTTTATCCAAGTATTTCATTGATTTACACTATATTTAATATTTTTCGGTTACCTGCTTTGCCACTTTGTACTCGGTTTCTCAAAGAATTCGAACCGTTTTCAGGTAACCGGGCATCTTGTCACACCCCTAGTAGGTTACATAACAAATTGTGTGTATGGCTCTGTTCACCCACTGTCCTGCCCTTTCTATGTTTCCCCTTCAACTACTATCTATTAATCTGGAGAAGTTTGAATGCCCCATACAAATTCATCAGGAATATTTGCTTTGGTTAGCATCAATACCCCACTCAAAAACCGCCTTTGACATATCAACAGTGTCATCAGCAAATCAATGACTCTTTAAATCTTTTGGGTCGTAGATTGACACAACAACTCTCACTAAATACTTGTGTTAGGTGAAGCTGTCTGTAAAACAAGTAAATATTTAAGGAATCGACCTGTTTTATCAGTGTTAAAGGCTTGTCTTAAAATATAACGTTCATGAATCACACAACTGAATTTGATGATCTGAAAATACTTTAATATTTTGTTCATAGAATGGCGATTCTGATGATTCAAACTGTCCTTTCATTTAAAATATCTTTAATACTTTTCCCAGAACTCTTGGCACAAATTGTTCACAGAAACCTCATTTGTGCTTGCTGTATGTGTAATATCATGAAATCAGTATCAGTAACTTGGTACAAAACCCGGAACTTACATACAGAAATTCCTGAAAACAATTCATGTTCATTGTTACTCTGGCTACCATCGCCTTCACCTTCTATGGTATGATACCATCCTGGTAATGTACAAGTGCTGTGTATGACAACCAACTGTCAATAATTTTACCTTTTCCATTTTGTGCCAAGTTGAGGCATGTGCCAAGTTATGCAAGGAGCAGTACAATCACTCAATCAATCAATCGATCGATTGACCAACCAACCAATCAATCAACCAACCAATCAATCAATTAGTCAATCAACAATCAATCCTTATTTTAAAACACATTTTAATAAGGAGGAGACTTGGGAAGACTAGTACTTACTTAAAAAATCAGTATGCTTGATTAGATGGTGCTGTTTCAACAATAAGTGGTGTCACCAACTTGATAGCAGTGTGAAAGTTTGTGTCAAGAGGAGGGAGTTGTGTGGCTTGAAGGCTTGAGGGGGGTCTTCTTACTGAATAGATTTGTAATTTAGGAAGGCTCTGATAATATCAATCAAGTAAAAGTGGCTTGAATGAGAGGGAAATGGGTTGGAATTTTCTTATGTATTGCAAACCCTTCTCTGTTGATATTTTTGCTGTGTTGCTGTTTAAGAGTACTAGAAGTTTTTAAAGGCTACAGAAATTCATATGTCCTTTGTGAGAGATAGTTTATTAGAAAGTATTGAGACATGAGTATTGAATATATTTCTTTCTTATATTGACTGAAAATAGCTGTTCTTTTCTTTTTAACAGTTATTGTTTTGGTGATTTCTTGGTATTATTTAAATGGTAGTGAAAAGACAGGGGTCAGCTAACTGTGGATATCCAAATATTTAAAAATAAACTTGAATCCTTAAAGGAAACAAATATATATGCATCAAAACAGTACCACTGCTATGAGTGTAATAGTTTATGGACAATTTTATGGTCGTACAGAAGACAGGTGCCATGTAATACCTCAGTAATCATTTTTGTTGAGTTGTTCTGTTTTTTAAACTGAAAAATGTAACAAGAAATTAATAGGGTTTTCATTCTGGAAAGAAAAGTTTTTTCCCTTTTCAGCTAATCCCCAGATGTTTAAACAATTCCCACATTCATATGCTAAGTAATCAGAATGCTGAAAAATTTAATTGAAAATGCAGTTTGTATCCTGAAATTAGAATCTGTTTTTTTGTTCCAAAGTAGCTATTCTCCCATGACAAGCATCTTTCACTCAGGTTCAAACCTTTTGAACTGATATGCCATTTTGAAAACCAAACAAAATCAACCATCTGTAACTTACCAACTTGTTTGCAAAACAAACGTTCAACCTTGAAAATAGCTGTCAATTAATTATGAGGGAGGTTTTTTTTTTTATCTGGGATGAAAATGATTTTTAATTTCATCTTTGACATATACAAACTTGTTCATGTATTACATATAATCTGAGTGAAAGTAAAAATCTGTATAAATCATATTTACACCAGCATGTGTTATTGTATGTAATATATATCAACAAGAGCATTTGGAGAGCACAAACCTCCACCAAGGTTCACCACCTCCAAAATTGCTTATGAGTCCAGTGATAAATTCCATTAAAATTGCCTGATCCATTCACTAATCCAGATTACCATCAAAATTTACTCATCTGTTCCTTGTGTGCCATTGTCGACATTTACTGAAAATTTTATTTAAAAAAAATGGTCAACTTTTGGAGTTACTTTAAATACAAACTAACTGACAAATACACTACAACCAAACATACCCTCCTTTATTGAGGTAAATGTGTGGCAACTGTCATATACATGTGCCAATGATTACTTGAGCATCACAATTCACAGTGTGATGACTGGTTCTGAATGACCTTTGAACTTTGCAATGGACTTTAGCTGAAGCTGTCGATATTAATTCAAGCAGTTGGTTTGTGTAATTTATGCAAATCAAAATCCTAATTTTAACATATATATATACAAAAAGAGAGGAAATATTAATATAAATGGAATGCGCCCATGACAGACATGTACAAGTGAATAGACTTCATTTAAATAGAATTTAATATTTTTAAGAAAAATCAATGACGGTAACTATTCTCTGATTTTTTAAATGGAATGATGAAGTGATTTAAACCGTGGTCAAATTCATTGATATAGAATAAATATTATATGGGTGCTACATGTTTTTAAAGTTTATCAAAAAAGACATGACTTTTGATCCTTAGTGATAAAAATTATATTACACTCAAGGGGTTGTTTTACCTTTATTAACCACGACTTTACACCAGATAAAATAAGCTCATATTTACTAAAAAAAAAATTAACAAAAAAAAAAAAAATAGCTGTGAAAATGTCTTCATAGTAAGTAGGGATGGGTTGGTAGGCCTGGTAACTCGGTATCAAGACAATTTTACTGAAATACCGTGATGAGATTTTACAACTGCCGCTTCACTTGTGAACATATTTGATGAAAGAAAGAGTTGAAATATTAAAAACATACCAAAACTATGAAGAAATTATTGGTATTTATCCCCAATTATCATGCATTTGCAGATTTTACTTGGTATACAGCACAGAACTTACGATTACGTTGAGCAGAACTGCCATGTTTTGGTTATGGCAATTTAAAACCTCAATCTCGCTTGTCGACTCATAAAATTGAAGGAAAACTTAAAATATTGGGAACAAACAAGAATTCTGAAAAAATTATAAACTTTTATCTCATATTTTGTGCAATTGGCCACTTTTATTGCGATGTCTTGAAGAGGAAACGTCCATGTTTGTTTGTGGTGTACTAAAATGCGGAGTCCCGGAATTGGTACGGTTTTGCATTGACGACCTTCCGATGTACACATTTTTGATACTGACCCATCCGTAATAGTTAGTGGATATAATTGTTTTCTAAATTAGGGATTGCTCTGGTATTTTTGTACAGATTTTAATGCAACAAAAAGAGTAGAAACACTTTAAGGGGTCCAACCCTAAGGTTGTTCTCTTTGAACACTTTCTACTATCACCTATCTTGAGGTTGGGCCACATCTAAGGCCACATTAACTTATTATCTGGATAAAATTACCTTAACCTCAGTAAATTATGTAACTTTGTTAAGGTGGCCTTTCTGTTTCAAACAGTAGGTAATTATTTTGGTGATTGTTGATTGGAGAATAAAATAGAAATCCCCACCTCATATAACCTACTTTGGGCACTGATGAATGTAACTTTTGTAGCTTACATGATTTATAAAATGCTGAACTTGTTTACTTATTTACAAAGCTAATTATCCATAACAGGGAGCACCAGGATTACAAACAAAAATATTGCCTGCTGTGTATTTGCCTGTATTTTAGTGAAATAAGTTGCACAGTGAATAATAAATTCCACCACAGTAGAACAATGTTGATATATATTGCCAATAGCCATTACTGGTAGAAGTCCAACAGATGAGTGTAGTGGTTCAGGTCTCACACTTTGACTCATTACTAGGGGCCATGGTGGCAGAGTGGTAACACTCTCGCCTACCACCTCTGAGGCCAGGATTCGGTTCGGCACGGCCTCAAGTGGGAAAGATGGTAGTTGCTTTCCGTTGGTCAGCAGTTTACAGTACAAAACCCTAACAAACTATATGTACTGGTTTCCTCTGCCCTTCCAACTACCCGTCGTGATATGACCTGTACAGTGTTGAAAGCGACGTAAAACCCCAAATAAATAAATTGACTCATTACTATACTAGTCTACTAAACAGTTTGGTCTCAGTTTTGCATGATGCTTCAATGATTTGGAATGATCTGCCCTACGATGTATGTTCATATTATTACAACAATAGTAAACAGTAGTTCATGGTAAATTCCCAGAATTCATGGCATTACTGTGAGGGTTTGTTTTTAGTATAAAACCTATCTGCATGAGAATCCACCACATTCAACCGGAGAGGATGGGGTCACGGTGGCAGAGTGGTAACACTCTCGCCTCCCACCTCTGAGGCTGGGGTTCTATTCCTGGCACAGCCTCAAGTGGGAAAGCTGGTAGTTGCTTGCCGTTGGTTGGCAGTTTACAGTACAGAACCCTAACCAACTGTATGTACTGGTTTCCTCTGCCCTTCCAACTACCCGTTGTGATATGACCTGTACAGTGTTAAAAAAATGACGTAAATCCCAAAATAAATAAATAAATCAACCGGAGATCTAAAACATGACCCAACTATCTGGAGAAGTGTGAACCAAATCTAAGCTTTAAGCAGTAATTCTCTTAAAAACCCCCAGTATTTGGGCCATCCCATTGATATATTGACACCATTTAGGGTTTTATTGTCTCCCCCACCTTGGAGGTTAGACCAGCCATGTACCATTAGTCCCATAATTAACCCATATGTTCCAATAATTACAGCATCGCAATATGCACCTTTATCTATCAGAAAGCTAGGATTACTTTGTTAAGTAATAACACAACTAATGGCCTATATATTTATATACGTTTTTACTCAGGATTTCATGATCAAAAAGGGCAGCCCAACATTTTGGTGAAACAGCTAGATGTGCCATAATCTTGCTTAAAGGCTTAAGTTTCTTTGTAATCAGAACAACTTTATCAGGTTATAAAATGTACTGTAATATGTATTGGCTTTGAAATGAATATACTACTAAGACAAAATATGACAAGCAAATATCTCCCTTTATTAAGTTATTATTTTATTGTGTAAAATTTATTGTACCAAAACAAGTAAAATCTCGTACTTTTGATGTTTTGTGAAATTCCAAATTCCTCCATGTTGTTCCACCTGAGACTTCTGTCTCTGAAGGTTCCATACTGTGGCATTCCCTGTCTTTTGTGGCAATCATGTTTGTAGGTGTTCTAGCTTCCCTCATAATTCTGTATGCTACTCTGTCTTTTCCTTTCTCTCATGTAAAGTTAATTGTTCTCCTCCCCAATCTTGATTTTTCTTGTGTAGCAAAACTGAAGCTACAGGTCTGCAGTCTCTGTTGCAAATACAACCTGTAGTGATGCTGGAGAATTACACACGAGTGATGACACAAGACTTTTGCTGAACCAAAGACTACCCAGTCTTGGGATTGTGCCTATACTGTGCATATTTCACAGCTATCATGATTACTTTAAATACGGATCCAAATCTACAATATTAATACATCATCATGGTGCCAGAACGAGCTTCTAATAAATATCAGATCATTTTATACATCTGTGAAGAGGATTTGGGTGTTAATGTGTGAACCTTGAGCAAGGCTAGACAAGCCACATTTTTTCATTAGGCTGTGGCTACAGTAATTACCACATTAACTCACACCATACATACACATCTTTGTCAGTGTAAAAGTGCTTACTTTTTCAGTGCTAGGACAATTGCTATGCAATACATATATATATATATTGCCATATAGGGGATAAAATAGCACCCTTAAACCTACAGGACGGCATCAGAGCATAGCACACATCAGACCGAATATTTGCACATTGTGTAATGGAACCTTCAAGTGTGATAAATGCATTGTCTAACCTTCCATTATCCAAAAATGGTTTATTGTCTGAGCATGTTCAGATAATTGAGGTTCATCTGTATTTGTAAAGGGATAGTCACATATCCCTGTTCAGTTGGTAAATCAGGCCCAAAGGAAAGGCACGGGAACAAAGGAATCCAAATGAACAAATAACTAATTAAATATTGGTAACATTAGTATTTTAGTTGTTGATTAGCATGTATTGAAACTACAGACATATAGCACCATCAAAATCTTAGTTGTTATCTTAATTTTATTGTTTTGTCAAACTCTGAAATGGAGGAGCAAGGTTATTGTAATCAGGCCCATCTGTTTGTTTGTCTGTCCATGTGAGTAATTCCAAAGGCATGCATTGTATCTGGATCATATTTTAAGGCGAGGTTTTCTCATGGCCCTGACCTCCTTAAACAGGATTCAAACTACTTTGGGAATCTATGATTTTTAAGAATATCTAGTTCTTGATCCCTACACGAGGTTTTGTGCTCTTACAAGCACTGCTTTTAGTGTTATTGAAATTATACCAACATTTTATTCATGTGATTAGGACAGATTGCAGTCATGCATGAGACTAGCGATAGTGTCATGTGACAAACATGGGACTTTAAACTAAGGCATCCTGTCGACATTGTCAACAAGCCTAGTACGCTCAGCCTCAGGAGAAAGTTCCTTTCCATTAGGCAATTTAGTATTTCTCCTAAAACCAAAGGCTTTAATATGTTTCCAGCTTACCTGCTTATCCCAAAACGGTCAGATTGATTTGAGAAAGTGAGTACAAAGAAATTGATACTTGAAAAAATGTTCAAAATACAGTATAAATCCACTAATTACTTGCATAAACCTTAGTATGCACTACTTATATTGTTTTTATTGCTTTTTAGAGATATTTTGATATTTTAAGTTAGGTATCTTTGTTTACATTGGCTACCATATTGGATACACTGGTACTTCAAGTTGGTAACCACTAAAACATGGTTACCTGAATCCGGATTAGTTCTTGTTAAATGAACCAGTTAACCAGTTTATCTCTCAGAGTCATAGTCCAACTTAAAAACAAATATA
Organism: Sabellastarte sp. h YS-2021; assembly: GCA_964017235.1. Taxonomy (NCBI): domain Eukaryota; kingdom Metazoa; phylum Annelida; class Polychaeta; order Sabellida; family Sabellidae; genus Sabellastarte; species Sabellastarte sp. h YS-2021. Next base: position 168,902,022 of record OZ024928.1, on the reverse strand, counting down.
GCTAACTCAACTGAAACTATTACTTTTAGTGGAGGTAATAATATACTAGCATGACATAATATTCTATAAATATTTTCTCCATAGGTAAAAATGGTTATAGCATTTGACTTCTGATCACTAAATTCAAAGATACAACACAATAAGGTCATGTGTTAAAATTATATCTAGACATTTCTAGGTCAACAGCAAGGAGGATACTTCATTGAAGCCTTATCATTTGAAGTTATTATTGCAGACTTTCCTCCAAGTAAGAGCTGTTGGCAATTGACATTCTAAACAGGATCCAGTCTGAGAGTTTAACTGTGTCTCACACATGTTTGCAGCATTAAACTCTCTCATTCAAACCAGTTTTCCACCCCCCATTTTTATGTCCTTTCCAATGGCCTTGTTGTGGGCCTCGGAGTCTAGTTCAATACTTCTTAAAAAAAATTATGAAATTTGATGCAACTTTATACAATGATTTTTCAATATTTACAGGGAAACTAGTATTGAAGTAATGAATATCCACATACCTTATATGCAGTTCGGTACTGGTATGAAAAGGAAAGGATTTAGTATATATATATCCATGCTTGCGGGTGTAGCTGCTGGATGAGGCTTGTGTTTATTATTTGTATCTTTTTGTTGTAAATATTTAAACTTCCATATTTGTTGTCCGATTTTAAAAATTCTTTCACCATTGCCTTAAGCTGAGTGAGCCTCACATTTTGATACTTATATAACTTCCATAATATAAGTCTATCTTGAGATAGATTGTGGATTAAGTAAAAAAAAGATCTCTGCTTTGAAAATAAATGCCAGCCAAGCCTGCAAACTGTAGCCTCAAGCAGTGTACAAGGAAACACTCTTTCTATAACTATGGTGTTTAAACTTTTAACTGCAAGCCAAATCTTCAAGGTGCATCTGTGCACATGGATACATGTACAAAAGGATAAAATATTGTTGGCCAATGTGGCATCCTATCCCCAAACAAATCTTAGTGTGATGATTGCAAATTAAGATACAACAGGTTTACTTTAAGTTGGTATTTATCAGATGTAAATTAAAATATTAAAAGTTTTAATAAAAAAACTTTCTTAGGTTCCTATTTTGTTTCAAAATATTAGCCCAGTGTAAGACCTTGATTTCTACAGTAACCTTGAGGAATGCCGACGCTGTTCTGAAACAAACTCTTCATTTTATATGATGATATTTCTCGATCACATTTTAGGCTATATTAGATAGGTTAAAAGCACTTTATATATAATGTCTCATTCCTTCATATACTATCTGACTTCTATTAGTAAAGTTTGCACACTGTGGCATTCTCTGCTTTCTGTGGTCACCCACATGGGAGTTTTGAAAAAAAAACAACAAGGCCAAAAGGTGTTTTGGTCCCCTAGCGCGAGAGCAAAGCCATCAGAGACACGAGTAGTGCACTAGAATTTACGAAAGTCCGGGGACACAAAGAAATTCCAACTCAGACACATCCCACAGCTGGTCTAGGACTCAGACGGTCACCCATCCAAGTACTAATGTAGCCCATTGCCACTTAATTTCAGTGAGCAGACAAATACTCATCATGCTGCACAACAATTGATGAAAGTCCAGAGACAAAAAAAAAAGTGATCTGTAGAAGCGTGAGCTCTATCGTGGCTCGCGCTTACAAATTCCACCTACCATTGGCGATACCAAGATCACCTGATACTGGCCATGACTGGAGGTTGTACATTTCTGTAGCCCTTCACCTTCCTTTCTTCCCAATCCTGTGTTTGTGCATCTGAGTGTCTTCATTGAAGCTAAATACTTCCTGCAACACAACTGAATCTTCCCAGTATCTGTACTACATACTTCCTGTTTTCAAACCTTGGTCATTTTGTCCGCTCCAATTCTTATTATCTTCTTTAGAAAAATTGTAGCCACATATGTGTAGCTGGGTTTCATAAGAGGTACAGCACTTTTATATCCAGCCATCTGCAGCTTTCAGGAATACTGTATGTAATGTGATTAAGTATTTGATTAATATTGCTGGTCAATGGAGTTTGACCGATTGTTAAATTGGTGTGATCTACAGTTGACCAAGATGTAGCTTTGTGTTGCCTTTTTATATCCTGCCATCTACAACTTCCGGAAATACTGCCTGTAATGTGATTAACTATTTGATTAATATTGCAGGAGGATGAAGTTTGATTGATTGTCTGTTAACTTGATGTGATCTACAGTTGACTAAGATTTGGCTATGTGTTGTATTGTTTCTGTATGGTGTTACTTTACAGCAACCAAACTAACTTACAAAGGAGCTTTTGCATATCTCTAGAAGAGAAACGTTGCTGTTGCAAACTGAGAAATTAATCTTGGAGACTACAGACATATGTTCCTTAGTTCCATAACCGGTCTCAGGCACGTTTAAGTATATACAGTCAAGCAAATATTAAGTAGGGTTGATGGTATATTCTAATACAACACGTTTGTGTCTGCAATTCTGATTGGTCAAGTGTTGAAAATGGCTGGATTAAAAATTCTGTATGACACTTTGCTGCACATGGGTGGGAATCTGAGTCATAATATAAATGTTTGGTTACTTAGTGGTGCTATAAGTCCTTGCACCATTTAAAATGATGGTGGCAAATTACAGATTTATTTGAAAAAAATTATTAAATTAATAAAATCAATGCTGTGGACAAATGTGATTTACTTTTAGATGATTTTGATATGTATTGACAAGAGAAAAATACAATGAACAGTCACTTTAAATTGATGAAACAGCCTTTTATATTTTTGTTAAGGCTGTGACTTCGTTAGAAAAACGACACCGGGTATTCACCTTGAAAGAACCGATCCGAATTTGGGTAACTGTGTTTTAGTTATCACCCAGTGGAAGTATCAGAGAATCAAATATGGCGGACAATGTAAACAAAATGTTACGAAAAATAATGTTAAATATCTGTAAAAATATGGAAAATTAAGTGAAAAACTAATATCAGTTAAAGAAATCTGGCAGAATTGCAAGGTTTGTCCGAGTATTTCATTGATTTACGTTATATTTCACATTTTTTCGGTTAACCGCTTCACCAGTTTGTACTCGGTTTCTTAAGGAATTCGGACCGTTTTCGGGTAACCGGGTAACCTATCACAGCCTTAATTTTTGTTTCTACCAAAGAAAACATGGAGTAACAAGAAAGCAGTCATAGAGCGCAGAGCTTCACCGGGGTACATTTCCAAAAATTATGGATAGTTCCATACAGAATTTCATCGAGATCTTTCAAAAATTTATCCACTTATTTTTTGGCAACGTCCTACCCAAATAAAAAAATCATGAAGATCTGCTAATTGCATTTGCTGTATTGTCAACCAGAGACTAAAGTCATTGAAAGTCCATAGAAACTCTGACCTTAAAAATGCAGGATTCTGTATCCAGAATATGATCTGTATCTTTCCCCAAATTTAATCATTTCTTCCTTTGGTCAGACCCTACTAATAAAAAAAAAAATCATAAAGATCCGTTCATCTTGTTTATAGTTATCATGAAATCAGGAAAAAAAATACAAGGACAGATGGGCAGACAAACAGAAATAACCAAAAATATAACCTGATAGAGGAAATTAGGTTTTGGAAGTTGTGGAACTAAATTAATATTTGGACTATGCTCTGTATAAAGTCTGCCTAGTGATAAATTATCACCCCAACACAGTATTTTAAAAATGTATTTTGTAAGCATCATCATGCTAGGACTTTAATCACATGTCCCTCACCTCTGTGTTTATTGGGTTATGAACCAGCCTCACATGCTGCCAGACTTTAAAGACCAATTTCCTATTGATATCAGTTTGTAATAGTCCGGTGATATAAGACCCGATGGCAGATCTTTATTGAGTCGAGGTATGTAATACCCGTATGTATATTGGCATTCTAAGCATTTAGAAATTGCAGACTCCTCAGTATACCCCAACTCCACTTTCAAGAGTTTTGGTAAGCCATCCCTGATTTATAACTTGGGAGGTCCTCAGTGGCCTAGTTGGTCAGCAGGTTTGGAATCTAATCACAGGCTGTCACATCTATGTTGGTTTGACAAGTGACAAAGCCAAAGACCTGTCCCAATATGACCCTGGCTGTTGAAAGGGACATAAAACCCAAACGTTTACCTTATAAATTATTAAGCTGGTGCAACAAAATTCAGTTTTAAAAGGTGAGCAAAAACAAATGTACTAAAAAGAAGTTGTGTAAAAACAAGTGTAAAAAGAATGTGTAGTACCATTATCAGTGGTTAAGATTATTCAAACGATTATTAATGGCCACTCAGGACAGAGAAACTCACATCTTTAAAACTTGAAGGGCTGGCCACAATCACTGCTAGTGGGCTCACATTTCAGGAGTGCCAAGATATTGACAAATTTTGTCAATCTTCTAGAAGCCACAGTTTTGTCGTTATTTTTTGTGTGACAATCATAAGTTCCTTGTGTCTCATCCCAGCAGTTCTTTCTCTCAAATGTTCAGTACTGTATCTGCCACTATTGCCTGGTGGGTAATACACTTAACTAGGAATATAGCTGACCTGGGTTCGATCTTAGGCACAGGCAGATACATAGTGGCTTGGATGACCACTTAAAATGACGGCCCTCTGTCATTTGTTAATATCCCCGGTGGGATGCTAAAAACTCTGGGATATTGATCAATTGTCATTCCCAAGAGACTCTCTGTTTCAGTTAAGGGAATATAACTTACTAAAGAGTCTGGAGTTATACCCTGTTCAGTTGGGATGGATCAAATAATACTTTGATATCTGTGGTGAAAGAGACATTGTATAGAAATATACATTCAATACAAACATTACAATGTGGTCTGGTGGTTAACATGTTAGGACTTTAATCACATGCCCCTTACCTCTGTGGTTTTGGTTCCCATCCAGATCATGGCAAACATGTGTACTTTCACTTTCACTTTCAGTAAGACAAGACAATACAATGTGGCCAGGTAGTAAACAGGTTTGGACTTTAATGACAGGCCTCTGTATCAATTTGGATGTTTAGTGGTAATTTTATCTTACTCAGTATGATTTATTTAAACTTGCCATATAATATTTTCTACTGTTTTTCAGGTGCAATATATTCCACATATGGGAGGAAGTCAGTTAACTAAACTAACAAAACAAAGTGTCAAAAAAGTCGATAGTAATTTGACATTCTAGGTCAGTATTCCAGTGTTGTGGATATGAACTAGGGGAAGATAATTCCTGACATTAATCTGAGCTCAGATTAAAAAGCAAAATGAGGGACAGAAAAACTGTTCTATGAAAGACGTATGGGGCGAACGATAGGAAGACAATTCTTAATATTAATCTGGATTTAAATTAAAATAAAATAAGGGACAGGACAAAAGCTTTATTAATCAGAAGTTATCCTACACAAATAATTTTAACTTTAAAAAATGAATCAGAACACCAGCACTTAAAATCACACTGTTGAAGTCAAACAATAGATTATCTTGCTTTTATAATTTAAAATTGAAAGAAATAAAATGAACCAGTATACCACTATATAAAATCAAAGTCTTTAAGATAGTTTTTCACTTAAATATGGTGCTGTGATATGTGTTACCATATAAAAACTGGTGATGACATGAATTCTCACGAGACTTTTCATCCTGCAGTTTTATTTAATCCTGTAATAGTAAACTCCTTTCTCATTTTTCTATAGAAAAAAATAAACACAGAGCCAGCTTTTAATTTTTATAATTACTCTTAGTTATTTACATTAATTTACAGGTAGCTTTCACACTAGACCAATGGAGATATTTCTGGTTCAACTTGGCACCGGAAAGAAGTTTTGTGACGTCACAATTAAGCATAGCTGAAGTTGTGATAATATTCTTTATTTGGTAGTTGAACATGTAGAATATAGTAGTCGCAGAGAATATATTTGTCCATGTAAGTTGGTGTATGTGGCACACGAGGGAATGAGTTGAACAGCACAGAATTAATCTTTGGAACACATACTTTATCCACAATCAGTAATCTCCAACCTTCAACATGGCATCTGCTGGTTTGGGGGAAACCATGAATTGTCATTAGCTTATTAAAAACAGTAGGTTTTCAAAGACAAATAAAGGACAATTATACAAATGTTACTACTTAGTTTATAAGTACCAAACTATACTTTACCAACTATTATAAGTTCAAAGTTTCCTTTAATCGAACTTGTATAATTCTAAGTTCTTCAGCTTGTGGACTAGGAAAACACATGCGTAAGATTTCTCTTTGGTGAACTCTATTTTCAAAGCCAAATACACTCAGATACTTAACAAATGGAAAAATAATAACACCACACTCACTAAGAAGGAAACTGGTTAGCAACCAGGCTAGTTCTGCTCAGTTTAAAGCATCCATATAACAAAGTCCAAAATCCAGGAGGTCCACACACTTTAGGCTCACGGACTCACATGGTCATGCTACATTTCTAAATGCAAGGGGTGTGCTGGTGGGGTTATTTCGATGTGAGAATGGAGAAATGTGACAGAGGTTTAACTAATGCTGCCTCAAGTAGAAATTTTTATAATCCCATTGGACTTTCACCATAATATGAGTTTTCATTGAGTACCACTTTTAACCTTTAAAGCAGCAAAATATGCTATGCTGAAAATGTTGATACCCACATTGACATCTGATAGAAACGTGTACTCTTTTCTAATTACTTTTCTGTGCTGGAGTCCTTGTTCAGCGGTGCCTCACATAAGGATGTATTTGTGGGGTTTGATGTGATTGACTTTTGGGTGGTATGTATATTTGGGGCAATAGGACATATCTTAGAATGGAATTTGCCAGGACTGCTTTTGAAAGGGATTTGTATATGGAGCACATTTACAATGTTTGAAATAGTCATTATGTCTCCTCACAAGCTGTATTTAAATGTACATGCTGGAAGGCTGAAGGGAGGAGGGGCAGGGTGGCAGGTCTTCAGCATGAACTACCAGGATACAAGGTCTCCTTTCAACTGGACCAAAGTACATACAGAAACCACTGTAAGGAAAGGTGTGACCTGAACATTAGTAATATGCTCCAAATAATCCCTTACTCTCTACAGAGTATTCTGCTACTGTATAACAGCCCTAGATTTTTCATATGTACGATATGGGAGTAAATCAAGATGACATATGTTAACAATAATTTGTAAATAGTACCATTTGACAACAATACATTTTAGCCTACTTTAATGACCTGCAAAATTTACACATCCAGAGCTTAGACCACTGGGCATGGACGTTATCTGAATATCTGCTACTGTGGGTTTGAACCCAGGTAGGCAGATACATAGAGGCTTGGATGACCATTTAAAATGACGGTCCTCTGTCATTGGGTCCTATCAACAGTGTCAGGCTATAGAAGCTTAAGGACGTTGATAAATGGTCATCCTTGAGCCTCTAACTTTGGGCTGTACCTGTGAAGTCTGGATTGTGAAATAGTGCTTTGAGTCCTGAAGTACAAGGAGCTATTGCTCTGATTATAATATGCAATACAATATTACCCCCCCCCCCCCCCCCCAAAAAAAAAAAAAAAAAAAAAAAAAGAAATATAGTACAATACTGATTTGAAGATCCTGCAAAGAGCTAATTAACCAAGAAACAAGTCAACACCAAAAACAACGTACTCCAGTGCATAGACAGTTTGAAAGGTTTTTATTTTGTTTCTGAATAAGCCATATTTTTATGTGACCTAGCTACAGGAGGTAGGCTATTCCACTTATAGAGCACCTCAACTGTAAAACTCTGACCACCATCTTGACAAATTTAGAGCCTTAAGGACTGTTCGAACTCATCCAGTATAGACTTTTCTGGAAAAGGAGCAATATGAATATGGGTTTTTCACTTGGGGTGTTTAGGCACCCCAGATGTCAGTCCTGCCCCTAAGGCATTTGTATGTGTGTGTATAACCTTAAAGTCAGACTCTAAGGTACCAGTCTGATGTTGCCACTAACCAAGTGACCTAAGGTTACCAAGTAATGCTATAAACAAGCAATCTTATTGGGGGCCTCCCTGATTTACAGTTTTTAACTCCTGACCCTTAGCAATCTAAACTTTGGTGTCACATTGAATTTGAACTTGGAGGGAAGACATGTTGAAAAACTTTATTTCTAAGCTTTTAGTTTTTTATTTTTCATTGTTCTTAGGCTTTTAAATTGTACAAAGTGTAAATATTGGACGGTCCTTTATCCGTAACAAGTCTTTTAAGCCTATGCTATTATATGCAGGATTATGTGTGTGACATTAGAATGCTGAACTGAACTTTGTGTGACACGTCAAGTTTCTGACACCAGGAGATCTGATTCTTAGTCATCTTGTCAACCTCAGGCTTTTGTGTTTTGCACATGAGGGACGGTCTACCCTATATTCATTTTGCGCATTTTATGCTAATTTGGTCGAGTTTTCTGTCAATTTGTCCCTATTTTAAGCCTGAATTTGCCAAGATTGCTGGTGAATCGTGTGTGTGCATATATTTTCAGTAACTGAGACTTATTAAATAACAGGCAATATGCCAGATAAAAAGCAAAGTTGCAAGACTTGTAAAACTAGACATCTACCACCTACAGGGAAAAAATGCCAATTCAAAAGTACTGTTGATAGTGATAAATCTGTACCTAATGGACTGCGAGATGCTGCCGTTTCAAGTAAGTTGCTTGACACAGATCAGGCGGATCTGGGCGGACAGCGGCTGCAGCTGGAGATTCTGTCACAGTTGAAGAAGGTATCGCAACGACTCGACATGGTGGAGGACCAGGTTGCGGGTGGGGTGCAGCAGGCGACTCAAGCTTCAGTAGGATCACCATCACCAGCAGCTGGAAAGTTAAGTACAGACAGTGTCATTGTTAGTTCTCAAAAGTCAAAAAGAAGTAAAAAGTTCAAACCCCCTGTAGAATCTAGTACTTCATCTTCGGATGACAGTGATAGTGACATTCCCTCCCTAGATAAACTTAGATCTCATGGGTTACAGAAGAAAGTTGATCGTAGGATCCGAGACTTGGATCAGAGTTCACACCTCTCAGGTAGTGATAGTAAGTTAAAACACAAATCTAAGAGAGGTAGAAACGTTGATGTGTCGGTAAAAAGAAAGGTTTCATGGCCCCATGAGCCCATTTTGGGTGGAGTCAGTAGACAGAGAGTAACGTATGACCAGTTATCCCTCACCCAGTGGGTGCAGGGCTTTTGTAAGAACATTCTGGAGCAAAAATCCTCTGATAGAAGAGACATAATGGTATCCTATCTGAGTGATCTAATGGAGGACGCCACGGACTTTTCCTGGCAGGGGGCAAAGGCAGCACATGCTGTGCTGCTATGTGAAATGGAGCGGGGTTCCCTCCAGTGGGAAGATCTGGATCGCATTGATCGAATCCGTAGGGCCCATGCTCAGAAACACGTGTCAGGTAGGTCAGGGTGGGCCAAACCATTGGATCACTCAAGTAGGAAGCCATGGTATTGCAAAAATTATCAATTTGGAACTTGTGTTCACTCACGTGATCATGAATCAAATGGGAAAATTCACAAACATGTTTGTTCATTTTGTTTGGCTGGGGGCAGGCAGGTGGGGCATCCGGAAAAAGAATGCCCACACAAGAAAAGCTCAAAAAACGAACAAGCAGCTGCCCATCATTGGCTGAGTGCAATGATAGACAAATACCGGTTTCTGAGATTGTAGGTGTCACTAGTGTTTGTCCTAGTGATGATGTAGTGTCACATGTTGTAACTAATGTCAAAGATGAGAAACAGTATAAAACAAGGTTTTTGTACAATAAGTCAGTAGTTCCTAGTCAGGTTGACGCCTTATTGGCTGCAAGGCGTCATAAATGTCAAGTGTCAAACACAAATACCATCAGGTCACGTGTCTTTGGTAGAACAGTAAAGCAAACTAATGCTGTCAGCTTTCATGCTGGCTGTGTCATGTCTGAGGTCGCACACAATGATCTAGGCCACCCCAGTGTCCACTCCAATAAAGGCGTTGACCACGGTGCTAAGTGTCATGATATTGATGTAGTTCAAAATTCACCTCAAAAACAAACTGCAATTGAAACTCCTGGGTTTGAATCCAAATCTCCTGGGTTCGAACCCCTCATATCTGGGTTTGAATCTTGTGACTGTGACACAAAACTCAGTATGTCTGGTTGTGCTCCTGGGGATGTGGTGATAGCAGAACCCAGTGGTCAGGAGTTTGAATCCTCCCATGTAACTGATTCGGCTGCTCCCATGTATGTAGGTCAAAAGTCTAGCAAGCTAGACAATGTGTCTGTTGGTAAGTCTGAATTGACTTCCTCAGAAAGTCTTGGTCCTGGGTTTGAATCCGGGGTTAAAACAGGTATCATCACAAAGTCCCGACCTAGTGTGAACGCAGTCACAGATGAGGTAAATCAACTGTGTCCAATTTATGATGTAAACAATGTAGGCATGGAAGACAAGTTTGTAAACACAATTATCTTTGCAAATCAAGGAAGGACAGATTTCCCCCAAGGTGTGAACACTCCCATTTTTAATCAATGGCAGAGTCAGGTCGATTTTCAATTTGGCTTTGTTCCCCTAGGTTGCCAATTAATGCCAAGTAGTGTCAAAACTGTCAATTCCCATGATTACTCACCCATTGAAATGCATCAAATGGTTAGGAAAACTGGTAAACCCAATTTTCTGCAAGCTCGCCTACCTGTTGCGTCACAACTGAATGTTGATAAATGGCAAAGTCTTTTGACTGATTACTGGGACCAGCAACTGTTGCAGTTGCTGCAGTTTGGGTTCCCACTTGATTTTAACAGGGGTTGCCCTTTGAAGCATGAGGCTGGTAACCATAGTTCAGCTGATGAATTCCCCTCAGATGTTGACGCTTACATAGAGGAGGAATGCAAGTTTGGTGATCTACTAGGTCCATTTCACCTCAACCCCATTGAAAATGCCCACAATTCACCATTCATGACCAGACATAAGCCCAATTCAGATAGACGCAGGGTCATTATTGACTTGAGTTGGCCCCTGGGGGCTTCAGTGAACTCTGGTGTTGATAAGAATACGTACCTTGACGCCCCGTTCACGTTGACGTTTCCCACTGTGGATGACATTACGTCAGAGCTAAAACGCCTTGGGCGTGGCGCCCTTCTGTACAAAATAGACGTAAGTCGAGCGTTCCGTCATGTTAAGGTAGACCCTGGCGACTATGACCTCCTGGGACTGCATTGGCGTCACGCGTACGTCGATACGTGCGTTCCGTTCGGGACGCGGCACGGAAGCCAGATTTTTCAACGTTTAAGTGACGCAGTGCGTTACATAATGCATCAGAGGGGCTTCCGTGTCATTGACTACATTGACGACTACGTTGGTTTCGGCGTTCCGAGCGTCGCGCGTGCGTCGTTTGCGTCATTGTTCGAACTCATGCAACAGTTAGGTCTTACTGTGAGTGACAAAAAATTAGTACCTCCCAGCACCAAAGTTGTGTGTCTGGGTGTGTTAATTGATACTGAGAATGGCACAGTTTCCATTCCCCCAGAAAAATTGCGTCAGATAAATGACATGGTCAAGGAATGGCTCAGTAAGACAACCTGCACTAAGCGTCAGCTTCAATCCTTGCTTGGTCTGCTCTATATGTGCACAAATGTGTCAAACCGGCTCGTGGCTTCTTGAACCGTATGCTAGCACTGCTTAGATCTGGCCATGCCAATCAAAAAATTGAGTTGACCTCTGACTTCCGACGTGACCTTAGGTGGTTTGGGAAATTTTTGCCACTCTACAATGGAATCTCCTTGTATGATCACAGACCTGTGGATTTCACATTGGAGCTGGATGCCTGTTTGACTGGTCTAGGTGGAAGGTGGAGCAAGTTTGTGTATCACCTCCCCATAATTCGTGGTTTCATGAATTTTTCCATTGTCCACCTTGAGATGGTAAACATCTTGCTGGCAGTAAGATTATTCCAAGTGCATTGGTCTGGCCGCAAGGTACTGGTGAAGTGTGATAATGAAGCTGTGGTGTCAGTACTTAGGTCGGGCAGGACTCGTGACCCCTATCTTGGGGCTTGTGCCAGAAATATCTGGTATGTTTCGGCCCTGGCCGACATTGACCTTCAATATGTCCACATCAGGGGAGTGGACAATGGGGTGGCTGACCTGCTGTCTCGCTGGATAGGCAGTCCTAGTGATTTCAGTAAATTGTTGTCCCACATACAAGACCCAGTATGGGTCTCAGTGAATGAAAAATTGTTGGATATAGATCCTGAATTGTAAATCATTTTGTTATTAAGGTGATATCCCCAGCAGGGGCCAAATGCTTACAGATACATATATGCTAACAGTTGCTATACTTTGTTGTAGATAATGTGGCCTTGAGGTCTCTGTCTCAAAAAGCAGCATCTAGAACTCAGGAGGCCTTCAGACCCAAGACAAAGCAAGTGTATACAAAGATGTTCAGTGTCTTCATAGCCTTCTGTGTCTACATGCAAGTCACCATGGTGGAAATCGATGTCAATGTCATATTGTGTTTTTGTGAATGTCTGGTTTCCAATAATTGTTCTGTCAGTATGATTGCTAACTACTTGTCGGCCATAAAGGCCAATTTTGTAATTTATAACATGTCTTATTCTCTGCTTGATCACCCCAGGATCAGATATTTTCAAAAGTCAATGCGTATAAACAGGTCTTTGGCTTTGACCTCTCACAATGTAATTGACCTTTGCATGTTAGCTCGGATTTCTGAATCTTGTGACCACCTTAATTTCCCAGAGGTGTTCAGGGCCATTTTTCTCACCGGTTTCTTCGGTTTTTTCAGATTGTCAAATTTGGCTCCCCACTCCATCTTGACCTTTGACCCATCTCGTCATTTGACAGGTCATGACCTTTTCTTCACCAAAAATTTGGTGAAGATTTTGATTAAGTGGTCTAAAACCATGCAAAACAGAGATGCTGTTCAGGTTATATCACTACCTAAAGTTTCAAATCGGGCTATATGCCCTTTTAGGGCCCTTAAGGCCCTCAAAAAATTTTATCCTATGACGGCTACCCACTCTGCATTTCAAATCCACACATCTAGTGGTTGGCAACCACTTACAGATTCAAGAGTCAGAAAGGCCCTAAAGTCTGTTAATATGACCTTGGGTTTGGATCCAGCCTTTTTTACATATCATTCTTTTCGCAGGTCTGGGGCAACATTTGCTTATAACGCCCATGTCCCCATTCAACAAATAAAGCGCCATGGCACATGGTCCTCTGAATGTGTCTGGAGGTACATTCAGTCGGACCATGTGTCAGGGGAGGCTCTGGCTTTTGCACTGGCTGATGTGATAAATGCTTAATGTCACTACCTCTACTGTTGGGGTTGAGGGATTACATATTACATATTATTATCTTTTACTTGTAATTTTTAGTAACCTTGTAAACCTTTAGGCCTCTTGACCTTCAGCTCTCAGGGTGACCTTCAGTTGACCTTATGTGAATCAACACCTCGGATTAGAGGTCCTTCTTGACATCAATCACCTTTGACCTACTGGTCAGTCCTGTAACCTCTCAAGGTCACCCTCTCTGCTTGGGCCAGGTTGGCTTTTAGGTATTTCTTTGTAAACCATTCTCTAATTTTTGTCAGCATGATCATATTATGGACAATGACTTTAACTTGTATTTATCATGCTGAAGATTGTTTTAAATGTCTATTTTACAATGACCTGTAAATATTTCTTAGACTTAGATATATATATATATAACTTTTATACGTAACTTTTACTTTGTTAAATGTATTAAAATCAAGTACCCTCAACCCAGTGTTTTTTAATGTCTTTGGGGTGGGGACTGTCACTTGGGGTGTTTAGGCACCCCAGATGTCAGTCCTGCCCCTAAGGCATTTGTATGTGTGTGTATAACCTTAAAGTCAGACTCTAAGGTACCAGTCTGATGTTGCCACTAACCAAGTAACCTAAGGTTACCAAGTAATGCTATAAACAAGCAATCTTATTGGGGGCCTCCCTGATTTACAGTTTTTAACTCCTGACCCTTAGCAATCTAAACTTTGGTGTCACATTGAATTTGAACTTGGAGGGAAGACATGTTGAAAAACTTTCCCAGCCCTCCCTCCCTCTTATGCTGTAAAATAATTAGAGGGATTACATATTACATATTATTATCTTTTACTTGTAATTTTTAGTAACCTTGTAAACCTTTAGGCCTCTTGACCTTCAGCTCTCAGGGTGACCTTCAGTTGACCTTATGTGAATCAACACCTCGGATTAGAGGTCCTTCTTGACATCAATCGCCTTTGACCTACTGGTCAGTCCTGTAACCTCTCAAGGTCACCCTCTCTGCTTGGGCCAGGTTGGCTTTTAGGTATTTCTTTGTAAACCATTCTCTAATTTTTGTCAGCATGATCATATTATGGACAATGACTTTAACTTGTATTTATCATGCTGAAGATTGTTTTAAATGTCTATTTTACAATGACCTGTAAATATTTCTTAGACTTAGATATATATATATATAACTTTTATACGTAACTTTTACTTTGTTAAATGTATTAAAATCAAGTACCCTCAACCCAGTGTTTTTTAATGTCTTTGGGGTGGGGACTGTACAAGCAGACAGTTCAATAAAAGGTGTTTTGAACTAAAGTTTAAGTATGTCGGTTTTACTCAGTACATGCTGAACAGGTTGTCTTTGCTATTACATACAGATCTGTTACAGATCTGTAACAGAAAAGAACTTGATATGTGACCAGTACTGGATAAAACCAGTCATTGCCTCCCTTGTGCCTGTGGATTTTGATAATTTTAATCAACCACACATCTGTATCATACGTAGGTGAAATGAGTTTTTGTTTCTGTTAAAATAGACTGGTGTCCTATCTACTGATTTCACATATTTTTTATGCATTTATTTACCCTTTTTTAACAAGATGCATCGGGACTGGGCAGGCAAATCTGCCATCTGTTCCCCTTCACAGTGCCATTCATACACCGTATGATATAACATTTGTAAAGCTCTTTTAAATCCTGTACACTTTTCAACTACATTTTTGAATTTTTGCAGTTAAAGTTTATTTTTAGCTTCCACTTATATCAATACATATTTTAATCAATAGAAATCCAGGGTATTAAACATAAAACAACCACAAATAAGCTTTTTGTGTTCAAGTTGTACCAAGTTACAGCGAGGAGCAGTAGTTATTTAAGCTGTATACAGTCATGATAAGAAAAACAATGCGTAAAAATTCTACCGAGAGACACTGTAAATTATATCCTTATTTAGTAGGACTAGCATACGAAATGTGTCTCAATCACAAAACACACGCTCCTGAAATAATTAAGGAATGCTAACCCTATTTCTCTGGAGTAAATAAACCATACAAAAAGGGCTTGCGAAATGGGGAGTTTTTGTGAGAAGTGTCCATATTCAGTGTTGCAATGGCTGCAAGTCACACAATGCCTTAAATTCCAAGAGAGCCTTCACGACTTCTTAACGTCCAGCTGAGTCTAAAGCGGGTGTCACACTTCTACATTTGGCCATCACAATATCCCTTCCTGTTTGAAAACATAATACCAAAGTGTGGCTCAAAATCTAAATGGGCTTCAGGGGCGGATCCAGCTTTTATGTAAGGTGGGGGTTCACATCGAGTAAGGTGGGGGTTCACATCAGACATATTATAACTAAGGGGGTCGGGGGCATGCCCCCTGGAAAAAAATTAATTTTTGGTAAAAATAGAAAACATTTCCTGTAAATTTAACACCACTGTCAAGAAATAATTTTGTACTTTGGGTTGAACCCCTTTACATTATTTTTCAAGGGAGGGGGGGGGGGGGGTCGAACCCCCTGAACCCCCCCACCCCCTGGATTCGCTAGTGGGCTTGTGTACTTTTTCAGTTGTGGATGGTTGTGGTATATTCCACTATAAATCGAATACACAACAATATATAACTAAATGTAGTACATAGTGTGACTACTATTTCCAGATATATATCAAAGTATGGCTCAATACATACACAGTGTGACTACTATTTCCAGATATATATCAAAGTGCGGCTCAATACATACAGAGTGTGACTACTATTTCCAGATATATATCAAAGTGTGGCTCAATACATACAGAGTGTGACTATGAGATTCTGTATTTTATGTGTATTTAGGGTTTATTTTAAAAAGTAAATAATTTTATTTTGAACTAAGATTTCTCCCTTAGCCTACACATGTATATATTTGTATTAATCATTATGACTTCCTCAACACAATGACAGTTAATCTATGTAATTTGTAGACCAGGATTCATCAAAACATGTTGTACTTGTTTCTAAAAGTTTATACTGCAATATTTCACTGTCATAAACAGTCACTAGATTAAAGAACAACAAAAACAGGAAATATGTTAGTAATACAATAATTTAATCATAACTACAGCTTTCAACCCCCATATGGTACTCTATGACTTCTTAGTGGTGACCACACAGATACAAGAAAACAGATGCTTTGATGTTATTGATACAGTTCAGGATATAATATGAGGAAGTCTTTCCCATTAATTATTATTGCTCATACAGTAAGTCAGGGATCCAGAGATGACTGTCACTGTTTCCTGTACTAAACTTTATAAGCCTTTACAAAAGTGTGACTACTATTTCCAGATATATATATCAAAGTGTGGCTCAATACATACATAGTGTGACTACTATTTCCAGATATATATCAAAGTGTAGCTCAACACATACAGAGTGTGACTACTATTTCCAGATATATATCAAATTGTAACTCAATACATACGGAGTGTGACTACTATTTCCAGATATATATCAAAGTGTGGCTCAATACATACATAGTGACTACTATTTCCAGATATATATCAAAGTGTGGCTCAATACATACATAGTGACTACTATTTCCAGATATATATCAAAGTGTAGCTCAATACATACATAGTGTGACTACTATTTCCAGATATATATCAAAGTGTAGCTCAATACATACATAGCACGACTACTATTTCCAGATATATGTCAAAGTGTGGCTCAATACATACATAGTGTGACTACTATTTCCAGATATATATCAAAGTGTGGCTCAATACATATATAGTGTGACTACTTTTTCCTGAAATATATCAAAGCATGAATACAAGACATAACCATTAAACAGTTAGATGTAATACTGGTCTGTTAATACAACAAGGTTGACAAATAATGCTAACAGCTGTACACAAATACTGCCTACAATATACCTGTTGGGAGGTAAAGAGGGGGTTGATAAGATGGCTATACAGGGTTGCACAAGGCAGCTTATGTACCATCAAGATACAAGGTCTTGTTTGGAGCCACGAAGACCAGCTCAACGGCTGGAAATTAAAAATGTTCAGATCAAGGCTGTGACTTTGTCAGGAAAACAACACTGGGTAATATGTCTAGAAAGAACAGGTTCGAATTCTGGTAACTGTGTTTTAGTTCTCACCAAATGGAAGTACCAGTGAAGCAAGCATGGTGGATGATGTAAACAAAGTGTTACAAAAATTAAAACAAAAATCTGTATAAATGAGGTTACTGCATCTTATAATGTTTTAGTGTATTTTATAACTTATGTCATTGTAAATGCCATAGTACTGAAGATCTGTCATTATGGTGTTTATGTATATTCATATGTTATGGCTTATTATTATATGTTATATATGTGGGAAAGCTGGTAGTTGCTTGCCGTTGGTTGGCAGTTTACAGTACAGAACCCTAGCGAACTGTATATACTGGTTTCATCTGCCCTTCCAACTACCCGTCGTGATATGACCTGTACAGTGTTGAAAGCGACGTAAAAACCCCAAATAAACAAATATATGTTATATATGATAAAGAGTAACGTTTATATGTAGTTATCATAGTATTCAGGACGGAATTGCACTTAATGCTGGAAACTAAAGTTGGAACTAAGTTGTGCTTGCCTGTTGTTGTTATTTTAGTGTATACGTTCATCTCCATACAATTGGATGCATTATGTATGTTCTTCAATACTATTGACCATAGCCATTGGCCTGCAGTACAGAAATATTGGATCAATTGGTAATTTAGTGTTTTAATCGGTAATTTAGTTGTAAAACAAGCGACAGCAAGTGTATTTTATCAGTTCTAGTCGTGGCATATATATGTAACTTATTTATTGATATATATATGGTGTAGAGGTAATGTCATTATTCTTACAGCAATGCTGTGGTTCATTTGTGATGTACAATTTAAAAGTCTTAATGAATATGTCTAGTATCAGTGCACTCGTGTTTCGATTGATTCCATCTCTGATGGACCTGTACAGTTCTTACCTGCAGGGTAGGGTGAAAAAGTCATTTTTAAAAGTTTTAAATTAAATTGATATTTATTAAATTAAAAATTTTGCTTCAGTAAATATTACATTTCACAAGGTCACCTTACCATAATGCACCCTTTCATATTCTCTTCCAATTACACTTTCTAGTTTATATCTTACTTTCCTTATCTTAACTGCATTATTGTATTATGGTAGCTTAAGATTCTAAATTGGGGCTAATGGTAAGGTAACCTTATCAATCATTAACTTTAAGTATTTTGACTTAAACTGTCATGATTTGTAAATATGAAGTAACTTAGAGATCTTGTTATATGTATAAACAAAAGATTTAATCCTGCAATGCTGTTTTATCTTGTTGACTGAAGGTCATAGGTTAATCCTTATAACTACTGGTCACCGATGAACTGTGTGAAAAAACAAATCTCAGGTGGAGAAATCTGGTTGAATATAAAGTTTTACCCATGTAGTTTACTGATTGCATTTTAAAAATTTTTATAGTAACTCACTCTGCTACTTTGTAGTTGGTTTTTCAAAGAATTCGGACTGATTTCGGGTAACCGTGTAACGGTCGTGGTACAGATACGATCATACAAAAAGCTGTGACCTAGGAATTATTGTGATAGATTTGGCTTACATAATCAGTAAAAGAATTTGTTAAGTAAGTGTCACTTTGCATTATTTTTTGTAATATTTTTTTTTGTAACATCACTGTTACATTGTCTGTATACAGACTACAGAGATACATTTATATTGCCTCAAAACTATGAAGAAACTACATTGGAATGTGAAGTCACAACTTAAAGTAGTTAAAAAGACCATACATATCCTGTTCGATCGGACAAGTATGAAAACTTCTTTCTTTTAACTACAAAGCTAAAGGTCTCTATTTGTCTGGCGATGGAATGGATCTGAAATATAGAAAACACAGTGAAATGAAAAGATAAGGACATACTGCTAAGATTTTAACAATGTACTTGTTTTTTTTCAGTTAGACAATTTTTAAAGATGTTATTAAACAAGAAAATGACCTCTGTTACAAACTACAGTGTATGGTACGCTGTAGACACATTGCTTAACTCACTTACATGAAGATAAATAGGAATAAATATTCTGAGATAAATATAACAATAGCTTTTATCTGTTAAATTAATAATAAAATTAATTTTTTCCTATATTCCTACATTTTTGATAATAAGTATGACAAATAACTCACAGAATTCCTAGTGGTTCATTTGGTCCTTTTTTCATTAATAAAAATACACCTGCCTTAGGATGATTATCCAATTCAAGTGTTAATTTAAGAAAGGGACCAATTTAGAGGTAAACAATAAACAAATAAACAAACCTTCATACATAGCTCACTGTAAACATTCAAAGAAAAAGAAAAAAAAGAAAACAAAATTAAACAAATATAATATTATGTACATATAAAATTGATCTATACCTCGTATTCAGAATAGTCTTATTTTGAGATTACATGTGTTTCGGAGAAATAATCTGCTAATTATGTATTAAAATCTCTTCTAAAGATGCCCTGGAGGTTTTTATATCATAATCTGAAAAATAATCTATCATCTAATTATTGAACAAATTAAATCGTGTTCAGGATTTGATTTCTTATTCATCTCATAGAGCTCCCATTTTCTGCTCTGGGGCTTTCAAACATCCTTAGATTAATGGATCTCTTCTTGGAACATAACTTGGTGAAAATTCCATATAAACCTATTGTGAATGGTATATTTGCCTCCATCAAGGAGGATATGCTTTTGACCGGTGTGTATTTGTCTGTTTGCAAAATAACTCCAAAAATTATAAATGGCTTTTGAGGAAATTTGAAGGAGATAATGACACAAGAAACAGATTATTGTGTCTTTTTGTTGGTGATGGGGATTACCTGCTGGATCCAGAACTCTATGAATAATAACTTGAAATCCTAATTCAATTTTGGGATTAACTTTAGCTGTTTTTCGCTAATCGATCGCTGAGTCCCCGTGTTTTACACTGATGACACCTAATGATCTAGTAAAAGTTAAAAAATTTAGAGTTTTGTACTGACTTATTTATCATTAAGAATAAACAAGATATGTCAAATGATTTCCCACTTTGTTATTGCTTTGTTTCACATTGTCTGGTATCATAATGTATTGGTGCATATTAATGGTGTGAATGAGTAGTCAGTGGTTGTTAATAAAACCAAATTTTATCTAAGTTAATCCCCATTTTGCTGCTAGAGTGTTTGAATATACACCAAATACCATCAGGCAGATCATGTTTTTACGCAATAAAAGCATAAACAACACACTTTCCTTCCATTAAATGCCAAATAACATAACATTTTTACAGTGATAATCATTATTTTATGTGGTGGCATCAACTATTTTAAAAAACTTTTGACAGAACTATTTTTCGTTTTCAGGAGTCACCATATTAGATGTTGGTTTCCTTTAAAGGTAAACAATTACCATTGCTAGTGCTAGGTATCAAGCTGAATTTTTATCCATGAAAACTCTTTGCCTATTATTTTGTACTCCTCAAACCATTAGCCTGTGCATACCTTTACAACATAGTATTGGTGGAACCCTAGACTAACAGAAAGATGAAAAATTTGACCTACAAGTAACCAAAAGTGTCCTTATTTGAGTATGTTATTGCTAGCAGCCTAACTTGTGGAAATGGGCTATCAGTTTCCTCAGTCCTACCCACAAAAGTGATAGGCAGGCATTGTTTTGTCAAAACAACACCAGTTGAATGGAACAGGCTGCCACTCATTGTCAGATCGCAACAGATCATCTCCAGTTTCAGGCGCCAACTCTAGACATGTCTGTTCAGATTGGTTTACTCACCACCATAGTCACCCCTACATGGAGGTGCTAAATGTGTTATGACCTCTGCCTTGGTTTGGACTATCCCTTTTTGAATTTCAGCCCATTAGAAGATCTTTATCAACGTTTTGCTTTATCAATATTTCTATTAATATTACTACTAAGTATCTGTTATTTTTTTACCAAACTGTATCAGAATGGATCATATTTTGAAATTCTTGGCTATGTTGAGCGTCAGACCAGCTTGCACATACCACATGGAAAATATCATGTTGGTGGGCATGGATGTAACTTGCTTTTGGCCTAATTCTAAAAGAAATTTTACAGTGCCTAATCTTTGCAAACTCCATTCACAGTAAATGGACAAACATGAATTGACAAAAGAATGTCCGGATATCTGGGGACATAGGGAAAGCATTGGTATTCAACTAGAGACATTGAGAAAGAAGAGAAACTAAGGTGGATAAGACTCGGTCAACAGGTCGGCTTTAAGCTTTGATCTGAAGGATGTAACTACTAGAACTCCCCCAAACAGGAGAGTGTGACAGGAGTTTTTATCCACACATCTAAACATACGCACACTGAGGGTCCACTGGGTTTCAACTTTCCTCAGTAGTAATAACCTCCAACTTGATTGCAATAAGCTCTGCTTCACAGCTATAAATCTTCATCAAATTTGGACAAAAAATGATTCCTACTTGCCAAAACTTTTGGGGAAGGTGGTTTTTGTGTGATGCCTGGTTCACGCTTCTCCGTTTTATAACCTCCAGTGTCCTGTTGACCCCGTTTATAAGAGGAGACAAAATCGAGGGGGAGAAAGTCTGCGAATAATAACTGTGATGGAGACAGGTCCAAATTTTTATACGAAGTAACGGCTGTCACAATATCACGGTTTTGATGGGTGAACCCACCTTCACTGTTACAAGATTTATTGCATACTGTTAATTTAGATGTAAATAAATCTTGCTGTACCAAAATGGTCCCACAGTAGGAAAATTATTTCCTAAAAATTTGAGGTACATTTAAATGAATAAATGCTATTACTAAAAGTTATCTCAATTTCAGTGTTGTGGTTATTTCAGCGTTAAAAGGTATAAATTAATTTCAAGTTTGCCAGTGTTTGCCAGGAATTTTATATTTGCGTGGTGGTCTTAATTGTAATTAAAATTAATCTTCTTGTTAATGTTAGAATGAGGGAAACGAACAATAATAAAAAACTTAATTTTCTAGCAAAATTCCCGTTCATCAATATTCATGATCTTCATTTTTGGTTTTATTTTATTATTTTTCTTTTGCAAAATATAGTAACTATAAATGAAAACTTACAACCAAAATGCAATGACAAGAAGCACTTAAATGTTTTTATTCATAATTTTACCACAACGGTAAGATATATTATCATTGTCCTAACATATTGGAATGTATCTCTTACATTGGTCAAATGTCAAAGCCACAGCAGTGGTAGATCAGTAAAGTGTCGGGGAGGTCTGGAAACCCGACTCTTCTAAAAATGAAAAATAACAAAATAAAACAACCAAATTTCGGATCTTAGCCACAATAGTTTTCAACATCTTAAAACTCTAGGACATGTTAAAACATGAACTCTAACCAGGCTTGCACGTTTACAGATATTTTTTTTTCAAGCACAAGCTGTGGCGAGGCTTGCATTCTAGAAATCACTTTTTTCTTTCATCTCAGAACTTTCATGAATTGTGGTGTAGCATGATGAGTACCTGTCTCATCACTGAAGTTAAGCAGCAATGGGCTTTGTCAGTACTTGGATGGGTGACCATCTCAGTGCACTACTCGTGCACTACTCATGTCTCTGATGGCTTTGCAGCTTGCGCTAGTAGACCGAATTCTCTTTAGGCCTTGTTTTTTTGTCTCCAGACTTTAATGAATTGTGGCATAGCATGCTGAGGACCTGTCTCATCACTGAAGTTAAGCAGCAATGGGCTAGGTTAGTACTATGATGGGTGACCGCATAAGTGCACTACTCGTGTCTCTGATGGCTTTGCAGCTTGAGCGAGAAGACTTTTTTGCTGTCACCATTTGTGTGCAATAAGTACAAAAAGTTTGTGAAAAATGAGGAAAAAGATTCTGGAGATTCGATCTTGATCTGAGTCATGTTTGAGGAGGTCCAAACCTTAATAGACTCCACCTTGTGTTAAAAAATGACACACATTCAATGTAAATTTTTTGAGTTATCCACACAGTCAGACAGACAGACATGCATACAGACAGACAGATTCCTGATTTCAGTACCTTCACCCCTTTAACTTCAGGGGGCAAGGGAAAAACAAAATAGGTCCTCTGTGGCCTAGTAGTTAGCAAATTTGGCATCTAATCATAGGTTGTCACCTCTGTGGGTTGGAAACCCACAAGTGACAATGCTGAGTGCAATACCAATACTGTCCCAATATGACCCTGGCTGTTAAATGGGACGTAAAACCCCAACTTTGACTTTGGCAAAAATTTGTATGTTGGGGTGTCTTATCTGAAAAGTATGAATGGTGCATTAGAAACTGGGAAATTTCAGTTCATTGATTGTGTATTCATTCAGTCCTCTTGTGTCAGGCCCTCTGTGCTTTTTTCTTTTGTTTTCATTTCTTCCGTTGTGCGAGAAAAAATTGAGACATTTCCATTAATTAGAAGGGTAATGTGCATTTTGTGGCTAACTTAGTGGTCATATAAACTAAGTAATTATAAAAAATATATGTGTAAATGTTTACCTTTTGTCTTTATAATACGTGTTCATATTTGTGGCCTGAGTATAAGATAATGCTTTTCAATCAAAGAAATAAGGGCACTTTAACATCGAAAAATATTTTTGTATATTAAAAATATACACTGCATAGTCTTAAAAAATTTATATTATATATTTTTAATTAAGTTGAAGATTCCTGTATTGTACCATTTGTTAAGCGTGAGCCTCAAAAGAGCTCGTGCTTCTACAGATCACTCTTTTTTTGCCTCCAGACTTTTATCAATTGTGGCGCAGCGTGATGAGTATTTGTCTGCTCACTAAAGTTAAGCGGCAATGGGCTACATTAGTACTTGGATATGGTGACCGCCTGAGTTCTAGACCAGCTGTGGCATGTGTGTGAGTTAGAATTTTTTTGTGCCCCCAGGCTTTTCATGAATTCTAGTACACTACTCGTGTCTCTGATGGCTTAGCACTCGAGCTAGGGGACCAAAACACCTTTTGGCCTTGTTTTTTTTTTGGTCTCCGGACTTTCATGAACTGTAGCATAGCAGTATGACTACCTCTCTCACCACTGAAGTTTAGGGGCAGTAGTACTTGGATGGGTGACCTCCTCAGTGCACTACTCGTGTCTCTGATGGCTTTGCGGCTCACTCAAGTGGACCAAAACCCCTTTCAGCCTTGTTTAATTTATTTATAACTGTTAGAAAAGCAGCCCAAAGTGTGACTGGCGCTTAACAGTCTGCTAACCAGCAATTGGATGGTTTTGTATTTGGTTACAGTCATGTTTTATCACAGTTGTAATGGCTCTATTTTAACTACATAGTTCATGTTTGAAATATGTAAAACTATATTATTGATAAAACTACTACTGTCACCCTTCTGATGTCAGGCCATAAAATGATATTAATAGAAACATATATGGCCACTTTCATTCATGCTTGCTTCATTGCCTATGGCATTTTGGGGCATCACACTAAACAGGATTAATTCTAACATTTGAGTAATTTGTTTGTAGCTTCAACTTTATATTATATCTTTATAGGTTTATATAACCCAAGGACAAAAATGAAACAAAAGGGAGTGACTTTTTAACGTTAAAGAGAAGACAGGTTAAAATGCCATGTAAACTTACTTTATTCAGTTGATTTCACTGCACTAATGAGCATTTTGGTACCCAAGCTATTGTATTTCACTTGTCTTTTGACACTCTGTAAATATCACAAGTGTTCACTTTCACTAAACTAATGCCATCTAAATGTTTAGAGAATACATATAGGTTTGTTAATTTATACAAAAGCCCTGCTAATAACATCCACCATTGTTTTGTGAGTGGGGTGTATTTTTTATGTTTTATGGCTCAGTATGTCTTGTCATGAACTTTCACCTTTTACCAGTGCAGTGATGAATAATGTAAAATGTTCTAAATAACAAGCTAGTTAGTTTCCCTCCATCAGCCTTATTGAAACTGGCTACAATCTTTTGATTTGGATAACTTTTATAGTGCTATGTTGTGGTGAAACTTCTTCCAGATGTACTGATTTTACAAACAGGTGTAGTACAAAAAACTAGAAAGGCTAATTCTGGTTCACATAACACTTTTCTCTGTAGAAAGGGGTCCAATATTGTATTGTATTCATACTCAGCACAATATCTCTATCTAATATTGGAGTCAAAATGTTATTTGCCCCATTTGACTGCAGGAGTACAGCCCAACTCTCAAATTAATGACATTCCCCTAATCGAAAGACAGAGGCTCAAGGAGAACCATTTATCAACATCCTTGAGGTTCTTTAGCCTGCCACTGGGGATAGGACCAAATGACAGTGGGCCACCATTTTAAGTGGTCATCCGAGCCACTATGTATCTGCCTGTACCTGGATTAGAACCCATGTCCTTTGTTTTCCTATGCGAGTGTGTTACCCGCTAGGCCATAGTGGTAGATATTGGCTGCCATTTTGAATAATTACTGTTGTCTATGGTATTTAGTCACAGTACTAAAATGTAAATATAATATGTCCTTATGTGATTCATACTTTAATATTAAGCCCTCTTTTTTATTGCACAATGTTATTGGATGCAAGCAACACTGTCTTTATAAAAATGTGCATGTGCATCAGTTAAAAGGTCTAAAATCATTCATTATCGCTCAGAAAAAGTTTTAGCTTTTGAATAAATTGCTTATCATATTATTGCTTTTATTTTATTATGAATGATTGAATTTATAATTCTTATTACAATTATTAAATTAACTTAGATTTCTTTATGAACTAGGATGAGTAATTTAATTATTTAAAAAAATCATAGCATTTCCTTCATTCACGATAGTCAGTTTCACAATGCATTGCAGTTAAAGTAAGATGGATTAAGTGAAGGTCACTATTGGCTATACCAGTCACTTTTCTTTTGAGCTTAACTGTTGACCAGTGTAAGAAAAGGATAGATCAGCAAAAATACAGCATCTAACAAGATTGAGGCAGTTTTCGTGGTGGGACAGCTAATTGAAGAAGATGAGTTTTTAGTTTTGAAAATAAATCAAGGTTGTTTTCGGTATCCTGTGTAGAGGGCGCCACAACTGCAAAACCCTGCTAACTGGCAACTTTGTGTTGACGCATGCACTAGAAACAGAGTCTGCTGCCAATGTTTAGTTTGCTGGAATTTAACAGTGCATAGATGGAACCTTAAACTAAATTATATTCTAATACAAATGCTGATGTCTGTAATTCTGGTAGAACGTCAAAAGTAGCCAGATTAAAATTCTGTATGAAGACCCGTTATTCCATCAATTTTGTATGACTGTCATCAGTAACACATGGTATGAATACTTAGGTAGCAGGCTTACAAATTCGTACAAGTTAACTTGATGTGCCAGCCTACTGCTTTCAATTCCTGTAAATGAAACATGGGATAAGTATGGTTGTTTTCAATAAGTTAAAAATATATTAGCATGTTTTATTATATTAGAATAGCAATAATTTATCATTGGTTGCTCTTTAAGCAGAATTGTATTCCAATTAGCAGGCTGCATATCAGACTAAAATCCTGCATTAAGTCCATTCAGTGATAGATTACGTCCATATCAAATCTTAGTGATGTAATGTTTTACACAGTAACTTCTACCTCTGATGTTATAGACTGAAGTCTTATAGTTTGGATCTTTCCTAGCTGCAAATGACTTGTTAAATTGTGATATAGAAACTTTAAAATATAACGGCATACTTAAAACAAATGTTAAATAGATAAGATTGTTCATCCGGACCAAACAAGTACTATGTTTTCAGATATTTGAGGGGGTAGTAAGTTGAGAACATTTGTCTCCATTTCCTCTGTGTGTCTTGGCAACATAAAATTATAGTGTATCAAAGGAACGAAGTCCTGGATTTGTTTTTCTGCTAGGATAAAGACAGATACACTTGAGTGAGATATCCTTCATGTGTTATTGGACATCAAAACCAAGACTTTTGAATTCTACTCTTTTCCAGATGGTAAGTCAGTGAAGCTGGTGTAGAATGGCATTCATATTTGAGCACCAAAGTGCATTATAGTCGATCCTAGCAGCTGTTATGTAGACATTTTGCAGCTTAAACAGGCTAAAACAAACCCAACAAACATCAATATGGAAACATTTGTGGATGGTACAATTCCATGAACAACTTTGCTTGATTTCTATAAAATTTGCGCCTGCATTTTGCACTGTCTTTAGTCGAATGAAGTCAGATATGTGTGTGAAGATTTATTTAAGGTGCATAATAGCCAGTTGTAACAGCTGTAAGTTAGACATTGTGCAGGTTATACAGCCTGTAACAAACACCAATATGAAAACATATGTAGATGGTACATTTCCATGATCAACTTTACTTAATTTTTATCAAATTGAGACTGCCTGTTGCTCTGTCTTTAGTCAAATGAAGTCTCATAATTCCCCGGGGACCTGAGCCCAACAGAAAGATAAACAGTTGGGAAATATACCATTTATTATCCCTATTTATGACTTTCATATTAGTCTACAATCAAACAGTTGCACCAGAGTAAATTTACAAACTATAAAATTTACTTTTGAAGCATTATGGCAAACATAATTGAATACATGCAATGGGATTTATAGCATTTACAGTTAACTTTTAGAACCCCCCCATAGTACTTCACTAAAATATACCATAGAAATAAATTAGGAAGACCTTGTAAAATAACCAATAGAGAACAAGAATTTAACAGAAAATGAATGTAAAATATATTTTTGTTGGTTATAAAAGCGATGATACCGAGGGTGTGAGAGATAGGAAAGCCACCAAAATGTATCAAATACATTGGTATGGGATGAAAGAAAGCCACTTCCTTTGAAGAAAAAGAATTTCTATGGAAGTTAGAAAAATGGGATTAAATAGGAAAATTTTAAGTGGTATCGCATAAAGCAGACCTGAAACGGATCACGGAAGAGGTAAAGGAATGGAATAAAGGTCAAATTAAGGTCAGTTTTGACTAGAAAAGTAGATAACTAGATTTGAAATCGAAAGTACATGTATTAAAATTCATAAATGTTTCATACGGAAGTGTTTTAGAACCATGATGCAAGGCCTAATTTAGAATCAATGGTGATGAGACTGCCTTTTGCTCTGTCTTTAGTCAAATGAAGTCTGATAGATGCCTGCTGTTTACTGAAATCAAACTATTGTTACTACAGTGAAGCAATAAATGAGGAAAGGAATGTGAGTTGGTTTTTGACGATTGATATTCTTTAAGTATCATATTTGTAATTTATAA
This sequence comes from Sabellastarte sp. h YS-2021, assembly GCA_964017235.1. NCBI lineage: Eukaryota > Metazoa > Annelida > Polychaeta > Sabellida > Sabellidae > Sabellastarte > Sabellastarte sp. h YS-2021. The sequence goes on along the minus strand of OZ024928.1, from coordinate 168,873,472 downwards.
ATGACATATAATATCATATTATCACAAAAAGTATGACCATATAATAACAGTTTGTAGCACAAGTATGACCTTGTTCATCTTCATGGGTCTAATGTGCCTCAGTTGGTAGGGTGTTGGACTCATAATCCAAGGGTCGTGGTTCGATCTCCAGTGATGCCAACTCTTTCATGTGGGATAATATCCTTAGGCAAGATGTCAACCTGGACTGTGCCGCTCTCCACACAGGGGAAATATGGGTACCCAGCTATAAGGGATACTGGTTTATGCGCCTTGAATGGTAGCAATAGGTAAGGTTACCAAGGTTAGCTATCCTTGCTGGGGTAATACTGTCTAAAGAACTTTGAGCTAATACTAGAAAAAGCGCTATATAAGAGCCCAGCATTATTATGAGGAATACATCGATGTTTTACTTTTATTATCCAATTTTTATTCAATGATTTTACAGGCCACTTTTACTTCTTTCTGGTTATGAAGAAAAATGCAATTACTCTCGTGTTCCTGTGTTAGTCCAAACGTGAATTTTAGTAAATATAAAATCATGACAAAGAGCCCAGTGTTCTCTTTCAGATAAAGAAATATATTCTTATATCACACTATTTTTGCGGGCAATGCTACATTAATTCCCTGAAGCACACAAACATTCAAAGGTTTTTCAGTCTTTTGAAAAAAAAGAGAAATGGACAATTTACATGTTCTTTTAACACACAAAGAGTTTAATTAAAACTAAAGTTGCGAAAGATATTGCCAGTGAGCATGGGGGTTATTTGGAATTAGTAAAATCAAGTGACAGTCAACCCTGCCCCCCCCCCCCCAAAAAAAAAAAAAAAAAAAAAAAAGCTTCCTGGCTCAAAGTTCTACTCAAGCCAAGAAATATAAGAATTGAAAATTCCTATTTTTATTTAAATATATGCCAATAGTGGTAATAGTCCTTGCAAGTTAGTGATGCATATAGATTAGTATTCAAAACATATCTATAAATGTACAGAGTTTTAGTAAAAAAGTGATTTACAGAACATAAATAATTGCTTGATGTAACTAATAGTTAGTAAAAAGTTATTCTGGTTTAGCAACAAAAGGAATTATTTCACAGAGCACAAATTAAAATAAGTCAGGACTTTTTAATAAAGGGGATATCTTAAGTCTATTTTCTTCCCGACTCAGTGCGTTAGGTTGAAAATAATGATGATACATGACAATGTCAACTCAAATAGTAAATCAATTAATCTATTTATTTAAGTGTTTATTTGATGTTATAATGATTAAACTATCATAATCCAAATGTAAAATATGGTGGTTATTGGTTCTGTGATGGTCATATTTGTCACTCCATTTTGCCACTCCTGTGTTGTCAGTGTTTTACATATGTAGTCATGCTTTTGCACATGTTGTTTCACAGAGAAACAAGGTCGAAAGAGGTTTCCGTCTACTAGCTCCAGCCGCAAAGCTACAGAGAAACAAGTAGTGCACCAAGGTGATCACCCATCCCAGTACTAACGTAGCCCAGTACACAGTGAACAGACAGATACTCATCACACTGTGCCACAATTCATTAAAAAGTGAAAAAGGGTGTTCTCTAAAATGGTAAGCCTCACTAAAGCTCACTCTTAAAAAGTTTCTTTTGAAATCCGTGGTGTCTATTGCCCATTATACACTATTGGATACATTATATTCAATGCAATATCTCATATGCTACAGGACTTAAAGTGCCATTTGACCAATCTCGTCTAGAGCAGTAGAGTTCAAGCTCTCTAGTGACTGACATTTCCCTGGATGGACATTTTCCTTAGGGTTGACCATTTATCAAGTTCCTGGGGTTCTTTAGCCTGCCACTGGAGATAGGATCCAATGACAGAGGACCACAATTTTAAGTGGTAATCCAAGCCATTATGTATCTGCCTGTATCTGGGATTGAACCCAGGTCATCTGTGTTCCCAGGCGATTATGTCACCAACTAGCCCACAGTGGAAAATAAATACCTAAACACTACTTAAGTAAATATGCCTATTTCAACAAGACTTATTCAATAGATATGCACAAAATCATGGAAATCTTTCTGGGTAATTTTTAATTATTCTGTTTCATCAGAATTTCAGCATACTACTTTGTTCTCCCCTCTAGAATTCTTTATAGGTTCTAAGATGGTTTTTAAATTCTAAATAAGCCAGTAAGAAGATGCTATGTGTAGCTAAACTTCCTATATAAACAGAATTATGTAATGCAGTGTTTAATGGTGATGTCACGGCTTAAATCAGAAAATGTACTTAATATGTTTGCACCTATATATAACCTTCATCGGCAAATCTGTTTCCTTCTGTTTGGATAAGTAACTGTGACGGGACCCTAAGGTACAGTTAATTCAGACACTGTGCAAATATCAAGAGGTCACTAGTTTATTACTTTGGTGATTTTTTAGTCAAGGAAGATGTTCTGTGGTTAATCGTACACATGGGAATAATTCCACAGACCACAACAAATGTCTGGAAATACAAGTTTCATTTACAGAGGACGTAAAATCAGATCAACTGTGGTTAAAGTGAAAGTAATGTCTTGGTCATTAATTAATCCCTTTTTTCCCGAGCTTGTGGTATATGATGCTTCCCACTAAAGTTTAGTACATGACTTAAGCTGGATAAAAGAGTAAGAAAACAATGAATTAAATCTGTAACTAAAATCAAATTAAAATAAATAATAATCTTGCTTTTTGTAAGCTGCATCTTAAATCTCCCTAACCACTCTAGGCTTTCACTTAAACTTAAATTAATGTAGCCCAAATTTAAATGTTAACCTCGAATTTGAGTTTATGAATGTTTCTTTGTGATTATATTGAATAGTCCTTGAAGCATAAGATATTCACTGAATACAAGTCCGTTTGTGATTTAACCTTAATTTGACTTTTGGCATTTCCCCCTGTGGGGTTTCACTGTAAGGTTTGGTTATACTTGTGCATTTAAGCTGCATTTCACTGCTTTTACTACATTTTTTATTTTTCGTGTGTGCATTTGTATTTTGTAACTTAAATGTAACAAAAATATTATATATATTATGTATTTGAACAAGTGAACTATGAATAAGTCTCCAACAGTGTTTTATTTTACAATGAGCTAATGCTCTTATATGTACTTCTCTCTATTTCCAGGGGGGTCCGTATTTTTGGCTAAAAGTTATTCTAATGGACAACTTTTAATTTCAGTAAATCCAAAAAGTCTTGACTTATTAAGTTACTAAATCCATAAATTAAGATTGTTTTCTTGAAAATAATACTAAAAAGAGAGAAAAGCATCTCGAGTTATTGAGATAGCAACTCAACATTTATAAAAAAAATATTAGGGTGACCCTACTGCTCTTCCATAATTAACATTAGCATACATAATCCGATCATTTGTGACATCCAGTTTATACCTAGGTCACACCTCTCCATTATGAGGTTATGAGGTACAACTGTATGGGTTCGTCAACCTTCAATTGTGGTTTGACCACATCCCACCCACTTTCTACTTGGCAGGACACAACTTGGATCATGTTTGCATTGAGGACTGATCTTCATAAAATGTTACAAATACTTGTCAAAAGCTTTCACAAGTTGTTCTAAAATGTACATGCTTGAGTAGTGAAGTGGGGGTGGGATTGACATATTGGGCAAACAGTGGTGCTGTGGTAACACACTCGCCTCCCACCTCTGAGGTCGTCAGTTCAAACCCCATACATGAAAGTTGGTACTTGTTTACTGACGGTCAGTAGTTTAAAGTACAGATCCTTGACCAACTGTATGTACTGGTTTCCTCTGCCCATAAAACGATCTCTTGTGATATGACCTATACAGTGTTGAAAGTGATGTTAAAACCCAAATAAATGAATAGTCTTCAATGTGTGCTAATCAGATACAGGGCTTTTGAAGCCTTGAGAATGAAGTCTTCAAGCAGAAATGAAACATGTACAGATGCCTAAGCATAGGATTTAGATAAGAGAAAAAAATGCCAAAACAGTTTTTTTTTGTTATAGCTTATTACTTGAAGCAGCACTTTGGAAAATCGAGGAAATGTTTGAGATTTACTGTGGTGTGAATTGACGCCACATTTGGCCATATTTAGTACAAGTGTCTGCTGTTATTTTGCAAGAAGTTAGTCTGGTTCCTGTATTGCTTTTCTCTGTGGAAAAGGGGTCCGGTATTTGCTGCCATTTTAGATAATTAGCATTGGCAGTAAAAGCTACCAGTAGAACGCTTATACACTATGTTTTTGATCAGCTAATATTGTTTGATAAAAATATCCTCTTATTATCTGGACTAAAGTCATTAGATGTTAAATTAAGTCTTTTTTCTTAAAATAGAACATGTGCAACAGTTTAAAGGCTTAAAATAGTTTATCATCGCTCACAAAATCAGTATTTACACCTATAAAATAAATAGAAATAATTTAGGTATTTGAGAAAACAAGGCTGAAAAGTCTTCTGACCTACATGCGTGAGCTACACAGCCATCAAAGGCATTAGAAGTGCACTATAAGTTATGAAAGTCTGGCGACAAAAAGAAATTCCAATTCAGACACATCCCATAGCTGTTGTAGAATTCAATTCATGAAAATCTGGTGACAAACAAAATTGTGAAAAAACCCTAAAAAGTGATCTCTAGAAGCGTGAGCCTTGCCAGAGCTCATGCTTAAAAACAAGTTCTTGATTAATAACAATCAGTTTAATAATGCATAGATCAGGTAAAGGTCACCATAAGCAATACCAGTCGCCTTTTTTGATTAAGTGGAAAAGTGTCCAGTCTAGTATATTTATTTTGGGTTTTATATCACTTTCAATACTGTACAGGTCATATCATTATGGGTAGTTGGAAGGGCAGAGGAAAACCAGTGCAAACAGTTGGTCAAGGTTCTGTACAGTAAACTGCCTACCAATGGCAAGCAACTACCAGCTTTCCCAGTTGAGATCCGGCCGGGAACTGAACCGCCATCTCGGAGGTGGGAGACGAGAGTGTTAGCACTCTGCCACCATGCCCCCCAGTCTAGTATAGATCAGACAACATATTTCGTTGTATGATTAAAAATTATTAATTTATTTATTTGGGGTTTTATGTCGCTTTCAACACTGTACAGGTCATATCACGATGGGTAGTTGGAAGGCAGAGGAAACCAGTACAGACAGTTCGTCAGGGTTCTGTACTGTAAACTGCCGACCACCGGCAAGCAACTACCAGCTTTCCCACTTGAGGCCATGCCGGGAACCGAACCCTGGTCTCAGAGGTGGGAAGCGAGAGTGTTACCGTGCCCCCCTGGCCTAGTATACATCAGACAACACATTTCGTTGTATGAATAAAAGTTATTAAGTTTCTGTCTTTATTCTCTGTTTTGGTGTTACAAATTTTATTCCAGTGAAGTCACCTTTCATTATTTTCATGTTAAGACTTTGTAACTTGCTACTTTATCTCAATATTGACTGTGTTAAGATACATTTTATCTTATGTTCCATTTATAACATTACAGTCTAAATTTATTTGAAAAAAATATGGACCTGTCACACAATTTTAACTTCTTCTCCACTTTAATCTACTCCATGCAACCAGAAGCTTCATCCGAAGAAGTGTGACCCCCCCCCCCTTTTACCAATGAGTATTACATACATACAGCAACACCTGGCTTCAAAATCTGATCTGTCCTTGGTGACACAGGGATAAATCCATTAAATTTTATTGTGTCAACATTATGATAAGTGAGTTTGAACAAATCTTTATTGCTGTTTTAATGTTTGTGGTTTTTATGTCCACTAACACAACACCTCTCATCATTGGGACAGTTTTTGCATCTGTCTCTGTATAAATGTTGGATTTAGTTAGAACATTTCTTTGGGCATGCCTTGAATAGGAAAGGGACAGTCCCAAGGGAACACCAAATCTTCCCAATCAAACCCACCCTTTCTTGGAGGCCATCAGTCATTACCAAACAGGTCCTCTTGCAAGGCCAGACATAAGGTAATTGTCTGATTGATGGTGTAAGGGCTTTACTTTTGTAAAAAAAAATTCCAACTAAACTCTATACTTAATTCATGATTTTAACATAATAGATCTGTGTCTTAACTGTTTTCTAATTTTGATCAGTCCAGAATGGAAATAATGTTAACATTTTTTGACCAGGATAAAGTCTGCGCATTATAAATGGATAATTTATTGATGGACTGGACTGTTGGAAGTGCTACCTAACCTGACCAATCACAGAAAGATTAATTGAAGAATATAAATCTGGCATAAAAGTTTAAAACAATTTTTAAAATTAATTTTACTACTGATTTTACAATTTGAACAATTACCCATTTGAGTAGTTTTTGGCGTTTGTTATTGGGATAGTAAATATGTAAACAAAGTGGAGGTTGAAGATAAATAGATGAATAAATGCATTGATGGATGATTGAATTGTGTGGATGCACAAATGAAAAATGGGAGGTAGTAAAAGTTCAAGGTCAGACAGAATAAAAATAGGTCAGAGTTATAAAGTTGAGGAATTTTATTTACATGTTAGCAACAAGAAAAGATTTTAAAAGGTTACATTGACATGGAATCTTTAAAATTCTGGTCCAACCTATGTAATGCAAACTAACATTGAAAACCTATGTAATGCAAACTAACATTGAAAACATAATCAAGAATATAAATGGCCAATCCGATAGGGGGAGCCAGTGTCAGCCTAGTCCAGCCTGTGCAATGCAAACCTATCTATTACAAGGTGAGTTAGTAAGGGGTACCTGAGAACAGGATTATATCATTGAAAACCTTTATTCACCAAATTAATAGGGCCATCTGGAACTCAAGGATCTCAATACTCCTCTAGTTATGATCAAGGACTAGAGGGAAGAAGCCACTGGCCTGCAAAATGAAAAGAATTGTCAGTAGGGGTAACCAGGGTCAGCCTGGCACAGCCTATCCCGAATACTCAAAGGCCTACATCTATCCAGGAGGAGACCTCCCTTGTGCTGGGATGAGGCAACAAAGGGTTGCAGCCTAAGAGGGTGACTGAAGTCTGGATTATATCAGAGAAGACCTTAATTTACCCAGTTAAGGAACACAGACATCAGGATCCATAATTAACTCTAACTTGGATCAAGGGTTAGAGTATCCCAAGACTCAATGTCCTACATCGATCCAAATTTGGAGACCTCCCAAGTGCTGGGACCACGCCACAAGGGGTCAAGGACAAAGAGTGAGAAATGTCAATGTGAACAAAAGAATAAAGCACGACAGCAGTCAAGTGCTGTAAAGCCACTGGGTGTGGATGGTGGGTTCAAATCCTGTGTTTGCCCTTCAGTGGCAAATTCAAAGTGAAAATGGAGGCACTTCGAATTTGTGATAATGAATATGATTGGTTCTCAGAATTATGGGTTACTTAGAAGTAAGGACAAGACTAAAATAAGGTTGGACAAATGTTTGGGACTAATGGGACAACTGCCCCAGCAGGGCCCTAACAGCCAACATCCCTGAGACCCTGTCTTTCAGTTAGGGAAATAGTACCTTGAATCATGCAGTAAATGAGATATTGTACTGTTTTGTAGAGTAAGAGTACAATACAAGGCACTGGAAGATTTATAGGTGTGCCATCAGTCACAGAAATCAGGCACCTTAGTATTTTAGCCATGCAATGTTCCAATATCAACCCAGACGTTAAAAAAGAACTTTGAACTCGTGGTCTATGTGTTCTCATTGGCAAGGCTATACTGGTACAATGTGTAACTACAAATAATGTATCCACTATTCAGCCTTTTTTATACATGTTATTTATCGCTGAAGGCATTTTTGTTGAATTTGATGGTAATCTAAGTTTTTATTTATCGAAATAACTTATTTTATATGTTTAAATCACAGGTTAACTAAGGTTTTATATATATGGAAATAACTAGCTTTTTAAAATTAAATATTGCTTATTTTATTTGTTTCAATAAAGTTTATATTTTGTGCATAGCTAATTAGCTAAATTCTCACTGCATTCTAAGCTATACAAGTAGTTCAGAAAACTTCCACCCATCATTAGCAATAGTCTGTTTGCTGTTGTAAAACAAATCAAGAAACGTTCCCTTGCCTGAACACAACCCCAGAATGTCTCTTGTTTATCCTTATTTATACAAAAACTTTGGACGTGAGTGGTCCAACTGGTGATACATAAAAACTCCATGACAGTCTGAATATTTTTCTATATTTAATAATTTTGCAATAAAGCAATATGACAGATGGCCCATTAGGAGATGTTGCTGCATAATCTATTGCTCAATGTACTGAGACAAAATAAACTGACGTACTGTACTACGGAAACTCTTAACTGTCATTCCTATCGGTCTCATTAAACTGGAATCTGGAAAGTTTTTGTCTATTGTTACTTGTACCTGTGCACCGCCATCTTTACTCCCCTTAATTAGGCAAACGCCAATGAAATTAGGATTGGATAAAGGAGAATAAGATTACAAGATTTATTGGGGGTGATCCACTGTTTTGAGTTTCTGCGAAGCAGCTGAATCATGGTAGTGATACGACCTATCTTAAACTTAGGAGCACGCTCAGAGCAACAGTAATAATGTTTTCATTTTAAAAACTTTGCAAATGAGCAATATATCCTGAGGGGCCACCAGCAAGTTTCTTCAGTCATAAGTTACTCAAGACAATGTTTAAGGTTCTTTGACCTATCTTTATGGGACTAATTCTAATTCTAGGTGGGCTTCAAAATTTCAAATGCCAGAAAATGAAGGATAAACATACAGTACATCTCTCTAAATTAGTCTTTGGACATTTTTTATGTAGTTACAAGGTTTTACATTGCCAAAAAACAGCATTTTGCCAAGGACAAAATGTCTAAAACAAACGAAATACGTCAGCAGTAGAATATTTTATCTTGAAATAAAGGGTCACATAACATACAAAAACCATTGTAGTTATTTGATGAGAATAGACTTGGCCAAGTCTCCCTTTGTGAAATCCATTTAAAACCCAAGGTTTGTCTAATTTAAAAGGCTTTGACTTAAGTCCCCGACTAAGCCTAAATCCGGCCCAAGTCTAAGAAGACCCTTTCTGACAAGTTTGAGACCTTGGTGTTATAACTAATCTGGTTCACTCTTGTATAAAGTGCTATTGTCCCAAGATAAGACTAATTGTATGAGTTGTCCTGAGTTTCCTGAGTACTGCATAAGAGTTACGAGGATTTATTCTTCATGGGTCATAACACTCTCAGACAGGTCTTAAGATTTATTATTTTGGTTATAAAGGATATCTGGTCAGTCACAAGAGCAACTGAACAGCACCAGCTGCCACGCAATCGTAACATCAAGACATGACCAGAAATCATGTCGCATTACATACACATTTATGAGATTTTCTTAAAAAGTCACAGAACTAACCTTTAAAAATCCTGGATCTTTGTAACCAAAGGTCACCAAAGATAACAGTTTTCAACAAATTGGGGGGTGGAGCGATAGGCCCCACCTTATTCAGTGCCCCCTAGCAAAAAGATTGTTCTTGTGATTCAATACCCTCGATTGGGTAGGGGATTATTGCTTATTGATTCTGGCGCCCTTTTTAATTGAACCTTCATTCAACATTGGGAAGTCAAAGGGGCAAGACGCCATTTTTAGTAACAGAATTTTGAACTTTTAGAACTTCATTTTTCGCCCTCCAGTGTTGGATAGAACTGGCGTGTTGTGTTATATCTTCACTACCTGTAGAGGAATCTTCTGTAGCACAGAATCCTGGAGGATTAGTTGCTTTTTATAATGCGAATCTTGCTCTGGGGTGCTGGAGCCACGACAAAGGGATGAGTTACTTTCAATTTTATATTCTGTCATCCTGTTATGTATTTTAGTTTTTTAGTATTTTATCATTTTACAGTTAATTATATAAATTGTTATGCAAACGTTACCGATATTTTACCAAATGTCTTTATAACTCATCCATTGGTCAGAGCCGCATTATTAAAAGCACGGTGCTATCATATATTGCATTTCAGTAACTGTGACTAAAAACATATAGAAAATAAGATTAACAGCAGCATTGCTTGCTATCTGTGATTCGAGTGCCTGAACTCTTAAACTGTGAACTGTGACTGATAATATGGCACCTGTGAAAGAATTTTTGTGCAAGAACTGTGGGGACGTCCATAAGCGTCCAATCAATAGTAAATGCCCATTTCCAGAAAAAAATGATGATTCTGTATATGTTTCTGAGGACTTACCTGTTAATTCAGAAGAGGCTGGTGCTCTGAATATGCAGATTCTAGCTGAGCTTAAGAGCTTGGGTGGGCGGATGTCAGCTATGGAAGACAGGATGGCCACCAAGGAAGCCACACAAGACCCCAAGCCCACACAGCAGCCGTTAGCGACAGCCAGCAGCCCTAGTCCTGGACAGCTTGATCAGATGGTGGTTCCCACAGTGGCGGCCCTGCAAGGAAGCCAGAGCATTCAATCAGAGGTGGACCAGAGGATCAGACAGTTAGTGGATCTAAATGAAGCAGGCAAGTCAAAATCCCAGAGAGGGGGGAATGAAATTGTATGGGTTAAGAGGCAGGTACCATGGCCTCAGAACTTTGTTTTAGGGGGCAACAATAAAACTCGTATTTCATACGATGCCTTAAACTGGTGTCAGTGGGTGTCGGGCTTTGCGACTATTGCTAGGGAAGAGAAAAATTTAGATATTAAAAATGCCATGTTAGAGTATTTGAGTGAAATTATGGAGGATGCCAACGACTTTAGCTGGCAGTCAGCAAAAGCCTCCCATGCTGTGTTGTTATGCAGGATGGAGGAAGGTAAGGTAGAGTGGCATGAAACCCATAAATTAGATCGCATCAGGAGAGCACATGCTCAGAGGGGGGTAGGTCAAAATTCAGGGGGGGTAGGGACAAAGCAAACAAGACCTGAACCAAAGGCCACAGCTTGCCGTTTTTATCAGAGGGGCCTTTGCCATCATCAGAAAGACCACGAAACTGGTGGGGTTTTTTATAAACATGTCTGTTCCGCTTGCTATGCCATGGGTAGAGAACATAGGCACATGGTTAAAGATTGTCGGGCATCCTCCAGGGTTACAAAAAACGAGTAAGGCACTGCTTTAAAGCAGTGCAGAGTCAATGTCATGTAAATAATGTTCAAAAAAATGGTGTATCATATACTAGTACTAGATTTGTATATAATACTAATACACACAATGGATGTAGCAGTAACTGGAAAGCTGATTGGTCAAAGTTCTTAGGTAGGACTTATGCACAGGTTGTGAGTTCAAACCCCAAGTCGAGATTAGACAGGTACAGCACTCATGTAAAGCAGATAACAAACTTGTCAGTTACTGATAGGGGTAGAAGTAACAAAAGTAAGAGACCTACCTGTTTCAGGGAAAGTAATCCAGTTACTGCCAGGATCAAGACCCAGAGACCATACTCCGTCAGTAAACATACGATTAGTGGTCCTAAACATGGCAATGCACACTTTTGTATCCCTGTGACAAATAGGTTTGAATCTTTAGGTGTGCTCGATGAAAAGAACACAGACTGTGAGTCTGCAAATAACAACAGTAATGTTAGTTATGAGGACTCACAAGTACAGTATCAGATTTCTGAATGTGAATCCTCACGCTTCATCAAAAACACAAATACTAGCCCTCCTGTCAGAAATGTGTCAAATACTGGTAAACAGACAGACGATATCACAAAAGTGTCAAATACTGGTATTCAGTCCAAACAGGTCAGCCCATATGCGAAACAATTAATGCAGAAACAACACAATACTGAGTTATGGCCACAGAACTCAACTCCAAAAGTCATTAAATTGGCAGATCAAAAACATGGGAAAATGTGCCCCAAAAATCATCCACCCGAAGATAAATACGAGTTAGCCTTGGCAGTAAAGAATAAAAATAAAATCAGGCTTCAACAGGCATCCTCGGATCCGACATATCAGAAATGGTCAAAGCAAAATCAACAAAGATTCGGGTTTATACCTTTAAGTCCATTACTTCTTCCCAACACTAATCTTAAACGTGTTTTGGATGCGGATCCGATTCAGCTTTATGACATTACTAAGAATTCGGATTCTTTTAATTTTATGACTGATCAAATCCAAGTCAAATCTCAGTTAAATCCGGATGTCTGGGAACAGTGTTTAAAAGGCTATTGGGATTCACAACTATGTCATCTCATCAGATATGGTTTTCCCTTAGACTTCAATAGAAATTCTGAGTTGGGGAAAAACTCAAAAAATCACAGGTCGGCCACAATGTTCCCTGATGATGTGGAAGCATACATACAAGAGGAAATCGGATTCGGAGCTATAGTCGGACCTTTTTCGGATCCTCCATTCCAAGAACTCCACATTTCACCATTTATGACCAGGGAAAAACCGGGTGGGGCTCATAGAAGGGTGATAATGGACTTGAGTTTCCCCCAGAGTCGGGCTGTAAACACATATATCAGTAAAGATACCTACTTGGGCACAGATTTCATCTTAACCCTTCCCTCTATTGACCATATCACTAACAAGATCAAACAGTTAGGAAAAGGATCACTCATATACAAGGTAGATATAAGTCGGGCCTTCCGCCACATTAAAATAGACCCCAGAGATTATTTCTTGTTAGGTTTGAAGCATAAAAATTACTATCTGGACACTTGTTTGCCTTTCGGATACAGAAACGGATCCGGAATTTTTCAGAGGCTCAGCGACGCTATCCGCTTCATTATGGGTAATATGGGTTATGACGTCATCAACTATATTGATGACGTAATTGGTTTTGGCACTATTTCCACTGCAGACCCCTCATATCAAACTTTAATGAATCTACTTCAAAAACTCGGTTTTGACATCAGTATCAAAAAATTAGTCCGACCTTGTACCAAGGCTACATGTTTAGGGGTTAAAGTGGACATCAGGAATTTCACAGTAGCTGTCCCCCAAGAAAAATTGGCTAATATTTATCAAATTTGCACTGAATGGGTGGGTCGACAGAGATGTACCAAAAAGCAGCTCCAGTCATTGTTGGGCTCTCTGCTGTACATATCAAAATGTGTTCACAGCTCTCGCTTTTTCCTAAATCGGATGTTAGACACCCTAAGGTCACATTTTGGTAAAGATGAAATTCTCCTAGATATCAATTTTCATAGGGACTTAAATTGGTTCTTAAAATTTTTACCATACTTTAATGGAACAGCATTCTTCAATCACACTCCCATCAAAAAAGTTATTGAACTGGATGCTTGTTTAGAAGGATTGGGGGCAATTTTTGAGAATCAAGTTTACAGCATCCAAATTCCCAAGAATTTTGAAAATTACACCATTGTACACTTGGAAATGTTAAACATTTTAGTGGCCTTAAGACTATGGTGCAATCAATGGAAGACTAACAAAATTCTCTTAAAATGTGACAACCAGGCAGTGGTCTCAGTTCTAAACTCAGGGAAGACTCAGGACCTGACCCTAGGGGCCATGGCCAGAAATATTTCAATGCTACTGGAGATCTATGACATTGAATTGCAAGTCATACACATACTAGGTGCTGACAACAAGGTCGCTGATCTTTTATCCAGATGGTTTATCACTGAAAATCCAGATAAAAAGCTGTACCAATTTATAAAAAATCCATTATGGTTATCTGTAAATCATGAATTTCTTAAAGTTGATTGGTCTATATAATACAGGTGTACCAAATACAGCTCGCCGGTTGGCCTCGAAAGCAACAGCAAGGACACATCAGGCCTTCAGACCAGCCACTCAGGCCTCATACACCAGGAAATTTCGTTTGTTTGTAGCTTACTGCTGTTTCATTGGGGTGCACCTTCAAAACCTCACCCCCCTCATCGCAATGTCCTTCCTAGAATTTTTAGTGGAAAATAACCTCTCTCATTCAGCCATTGCCAATTATCTGTCGGCAGTGAAGGCCAATTTGGCTTTATATGGTCTTCCACTGTATTCATTTCAGGACCCTAGAATTACGTATTTTCAGAAATCATTGTCATTGCATAAGACGTTTGCACCTGTAGTGAAAAAGATTATTGATATCCCATTGCTAGCTTCAATTACAAGTATTTTTGACACCATGTGGATGGGGCAGATTTTCAAAGCTTTATATTTGACTGCATTTTTTTCATTTTTACGAATCTCCAATCTAGTCCCCCATTCAATTAAAGCTTTTTCACCAATCGAACAAATGGCAAGAGGGGACGTATTTTTTGCCCCACCAGGAATTCATTTGTTAATCAAGTGGAGCAAGACTATTCAGACTAGAGACACCATCAGAATATTAAAAATCCCGTCCTTGGGGTCCTCCCCCTTATGTCCAGTCCAAGCTATAAAAAATTTGTTACTCATTACACCAGGGACAAAAAATGATCCCCTCTTTCAAATAAAAAATGAAGCTGCCCAATGGGTACCCCTTACTGACACTAAGGTCAGGCGAAATTTTACACAAATACTTTCTCGAGTAGGTCTCCAGCATTCAGGCATGTCCCTCCACACCTTCAGGCGTTCAGGTGCCACTCTCGCTTTTAACTCAAATGTCTCTATACAAAATATCCAGAGTCATGGCACCTGGACGTCTGACTGTGTCTGGAGATACATTATTCAAGACCATAATGCTTCACAACAGGTTGCTCATTCCTTCAAAAGTCTCCTCCATCGTCCCTAGTCCACCTACTTCCTAGCTGGGCATTGGTGGAGGTTGGCATCTACCTCAAATATCATTTTTATGCTTTTTTATCATGTAATAAATACTTAAGGTCACCTTACATTGGCACAAAGTAAGTTTAATCTTTATTTCTGCATTTAAGGCCACCCTAACTGATATCATGATGGACTATGGACACTAAATTCAGTAATGTAAAGTAATCTTAAATTGTAATAATCTTAAACTTCTTTGAGGTGGCCTTAAACTTAGTTTCTTCAAATTTTAAGGTGACCTTACACATAGATGCCTTTTAGTATTGTACATAAATATAGTTGAATAATAATAATAATAATAAAAATATTAATCCCATTTGCTGTGTTATACATTGTCTTACATAACTATGCAATAGTAGGGGCACTGAAACTTGCAATTGCCTGCAAATGATATAGCCACAGAGTTGCCGAGATATCTGTACAGTTACTGACTTGTATTTGTAAAGAAGTTATTAACTTGGCTCTATAGGATATTTTACTTTAATCTGCAAACTTGAACTTGACTATTCAAACTATTAACTAATCATGCTGCAATATTTTAAGCTATATATTATTTATTTGGAAAATTACATGCCAACTTTATTTTCTAAGTTATTAACTATATCAACCAGTTACTGACTTAATAATAATAATAACAGATAATTGTCAATAACATTTATATGAAAGCTAATGTTGATAACATGTAGCACTTTATATGTGTGCAACCTAGTAACTTGTATATAACAGTTAGAAAATTGTACTTACTAGTAAGTAGCTCACAGATACAAGTCAATAACTTTCTGGAACATGTTAGTTAAAAGAATAAAATGGATCTTCAGGGGTTTCATACTTCACATTGTTGCAGTGGTTAAAGGCTTAGATGTGTAAAGTCTGAGTCTAAGCATTTCTATTTATTAGCTCTTCCAAATAGGTAATGTTTTTGAGTATGTTCATTTGCTTTTCAATCTGTCTATGTTTGTGAACACTAATGAATGCATCTTTACAACAGCTTCTTTTGAGTTCATTTTAATACGTTATGGACTCAGTTTTAATTACATACACCTCTGTACGTTCATGCGTCTCAGTGTTTCTCATAATACATCAATGTTACTGAATGTTCAAAATATTCATAGCAGAATTGTTGAGAATTTTGGTAACTGTGGTATAGGATATTTAACTGACCCCTTGGCATAAATGCACCAACGAGACCTGTTACAATTTGATACTTTCAGATATGGGCCTTTTAAAAATGAAGAAACTGGGTGAAAAAGTTCTCAGGCAGATATTTGCCTTACCTATTCAGACTGGATTATCCCCCTCCGTAGTCTTTTCCCCATAGTCTTATGGGATGCTAACATGGAAACAGACTCTTCAGGTAGTTGGACTATCTCTTTTCGGGCATGGGCACCTTAAAAGATGCCTACAACAATTCAGCACTTTAAATATACTTATAATATGTTCAAAATAGTCCGGATAGAATTGCTACCAACACCCCTAAGTACTCACATCACTCCTGTTCAGAAGACCCTCCATTGGCTGCCTATTGAACACCATTCTATATTGAAGACTGCCCTACTGGTGTACAAGTTCCTACATAGTGGTTATCCAAAATATTTTGTACATTTCCCTGAACCTAGACATAATGTTTATGACACATGTAAAAGCCAAGCTGATGGTGTTTTCCTTGAGGTCCCACACTTTGCCACTTCAGTATATAAGTCTACTAAGCATTTTGGCCTAAGCTTTGCTTATGATGCTCCAAACATTTGGAATGATTTGCCTGATAATGTATGTTTGGCCACTTCTCTCCACTCATTCAGAAAGAAGCTCAAAACCTATCTCTTTGCAAATGCATATCCACCCGAATTTCTGCTTTTCCTGGTTTCTCTCCATTGAGGTGACCCATGCTAAGAATCTAGGACCTGATTCTATGTGGGAAATTGGTAGCTGTTTACCGATGCCTGGCACAAAGTAAATCATATCTAATATATCTTTCCATTACAATGTCACAAAATGAAATAATTAATTATGTTTCACCTGGTTTCCAGCCATTCTTTGGTCTATCCTGTTCAACCGGACACATGTAGTCATAACTCAAAACTTATTGACATAGACCATCTGGTACTGGACGATTTTGAAGGGCAATGAAAAAAATATTTGTTTTAAATTTTCTTTAAAAAATCACATCACATCATAATCAATAAGTGAGTAGATGAATGAAGTAATCAATTAATGAATGAATCAATCAACAAATGACCAAGTCAGGTAACCGACTACCGCATCTCTGTACTGATGGATAGAAAGACACACCATAAGTATCTAAACCTAGTTAAGCAAAATTATCTATTGTCTAAGATTTTCACAATGGTTAATATCAACCTCTAAAGGGCCTAAAAGAAACATTTCTTCCAATATCAGGTTACATATTTCAGGAGCATCAGTAACTAAATGCTTTACAAGTTTTCCTAATAGACCTCATTGCAACATTATTGATATGCTGATGATCTGTCCCGATATGACCTCAGCTTATGTACCTTTTTTGGTTTATTTGTGTTTGACGTAGTTGAGTTCACACTTCCTCAGAATTACTGAGTTTGAGTTATCAAAATATACATGAATTGTACTTGTGAATTGTTACAAGATGAGTGAATAAACTATGAAGGAGTAAACATGTGTTTCGCTTCTGCCATTGTGGCGACCTGGACCTCTCATAAAAACCAGCCAAGCGAGTCAAGGCAGAAGTGGACATAGTGGAGATCTGGGAATCCACAGCTGCCGTCAGGCACTGCTGGAGTCCACCAAAATCACACCCTCTACCCCCAAAAACACATAAATTGGACAACGTCTCTTTCAAAACATTGTATAGGTTATATCATGATGGATAGTTCTAAGTGTAGAAGAAAACAAGCTAGTTGATCAAGATTCTGCATCTAGGTTATTTCACGATGGATTGTTTTAAGGGCAGAAGAAACCATGCAAGTTGATCAAGATTCTGCACATAGGTTATAACATGATGGATACTTTAAGGGCAGAAGAAACCATGGTAGGTACTTGATAAAGATTCTGCATATAGGTTATATCACGATGGATGGGTTTTAGGGGCAGATGAAAACATGATAGTTGATCAAGATTCTGCATATAGGTTATATCACAATGGGTAGTTTTAATGGCAGAAGAAAAACATGCTAGTTGATCAGGATTCTGCATATAGGTTATACCACGATGGATGGGTTTTAGGGGCAGATGAAAACATGATAGTTGATCAAGATTCTGCATATAGGTAAAATTCTGTTAAAACATTTATGCTCCAAATCATAAATTTCATGTAAAGTTCATCCTCAATGTTGCTTGTATTGCACAAAGTACACTGCTTATATTCAATAGGGATTCTGTAAAAACGGCAATAATACTTCAATGATTATCGGGAGAATGGCTAATTATACTTCTTTGTAACCCAGACAATGACACTTTGAGATAATTTGCAGTTTCATTTGTTTGCTTAACATTCACGAAAATTTGTTTTTTAGGTTTAGTGTACATACACATGTATGCGGCTCACGACATCCGACGGCCGATTTGCGACAGCGAATTTTTCCCTCCTTCTCATTTATGTTTGGTTGTTTACATGTGTCCGACTCCGATTTGCGACATCCAACGTCCGAAAAATTCTGTTAAAACATTTATGCTCCAAATCATAAATTTCATGTAAAGTTCATCCTCAATGTTGCTTGTATTGCACAAAGTACACTGCTTGTATTCAATAGGGATTCTGTAAAAAACGGCAATAATACTTCAATGATTATCGGGAGAATGGCTAATTGTACTTCTTTGTAACCCAGACAATGACACTTTGAGATAATTTGCAGTTTCATTTGTTTGCTTAACATTCACGAAAATTTGTTTTTTAGGTTTAGTGTACGTACACATGTATGCGGCTCACGACATCCGATGGCCGATTTGCGACAGCGAATTTTTCCCTCCTTCTCATTTATGTTTGGTTGTTTACATGTGTCCGACTCCGATTTGCGACATCCAACGTCCGATGTGCGACAGCGATTTTTTCGATCTGGGACCGAAAAAATCGGATGGCAAGTGACTTTAGATGAGTGTCGTCAGAATAATGGGAAGGTTGAAACAAAATTCGCTGTCGCAAATCGGCCGTCGGATGTCGTGAGCCGCATACATGTGTACGTACACTTAGATGGGATTTTGTCACACCACTAATAGTGCAATGATCCATTGTAACATTAAGATATATCCAATTAGTTACTACTAAAATATTGGCACTGAGATTATCGATGGTTATTATAATACAGATGCTGCTTTTGTCACTTCAAATCCATATTTTCAAGTGTTTTTTTTTATAAACTTCTCTGTTGCAGTGCATACATGTGGAGGCTCCCTGCTACCTACCTTTATTTATCTTTACCCTTTACTCAGCCCAATCCCCCCCCCCCCCCCCCCCATTGCCCTCAACGCAGGAGGGTCTACTGATGACCTCATGCAAAATACATTTGCCAGTCATTTACTGGCTCTACATAGAAAGCAACTTGACATTGATCCAGTTAGCTTATATTGATGACCACTGACTGGACTTATTTGTAAAGGAACTGCTTCCAACAGAAACATATCCTTTGAAATTTTTGTTATCCCAGAAAAGTTATTTTATCTGTTCCTTAGGTTAAGATGACAATTGACGAAATTCCTTCATCTAAACTTCCTTTGAATGTTATTTGGCATTGTGTATGTTTTCTGTTCAATTTATCAAGTGGTTATACAATAAATGATACAGTTCTCCAGAGTCTTTATGTTTGGAGTTGAAATTTAGAAAATGATAGTTTGTCAGTTTGAGATAACCTTAAATGAAGTTTTCATTTTGGCTGTTTGTGGTTGAGCCACTTTGCTAACCATTTTTTTTGCTCTTGGCAAAAATGTGTTTGGTTTCTTTTGACTTATTGGGTTATGGAGATAAGTACATTTGGTGTGTGGCAGGTGAGATGATGAATATGTGCACTGAAGTAAGGTGACAGATAGGCTAATATACTCAGAGTAAACTCAGTTAGCCCTCAAGGATAGAAAAAAGGTTTTCCTAGAGTTAAAAATACAAAAAAAATAATATTTATATACAGACAAAATTTGAAAAAAGCAGGGCCATATCAGAATTTGTTGCCCTGGTGTTAGTCATTATATATTATATAAATGAAAAAGGCATAAAAGGCTTTTAATTTATATACTAGTTGCTGCTTGGCTTATGGTCTCTGTGGTCTTGAGTCAAGCATGTTGGATTTCAGAGGAGAAGACCTAGGTTTAGATCCTTTGCTGGTTCATGGAGATTTGACCCTCCAAGAGCTACGTTACACATAGGTTTCTCTCCTCACTCAGGAGTTTTAATGTACCAAGACTAGGCGGGGTGCCTGCGACATGCTGGCATCCTTTGAATGGACTAGAAATACTCTAAGTCACTTTATGCAACATGGACCAGAAATAAACAAGACTGAATTAACCTTATCCTTTTTATTGTTTGGTTTGTATTTCAGAACACGGCTTAAATAAGTAGAATCAGGAAGTAAAAAATGAATAAATTTTGTGCATTGGCTGCTTTGGTTAGTATTGCAACAAACAAAGTAAATTGATCAAAATATTTTATGAACTATATTTCTAGTCGTTGTATTAAAATTTAAGAGTGTTAATCTGTTGCATTATTACTCACCTAAAATTAATGTCTTTGTAGAAAGTCTATATTTGTAAGCTACACTTGTGTGAATATATATTCTTGTTAAAAGAAATCTCGGCTGATACGACCTTTATGTTCTGTTTTTGAGACGTTAGAAATAAATTGAAAAAAAAATTCTTCAAAATTATATGTTTTAAGATACAAGCCATATAATTGAATTCTTTGATACATGTAATGCAGTACCAACACATCACAAGTTCCAATTATTGTAAAATGAAATTTGAAAAGGTATGAGAGAAGATGCCAAACTGAACAGTATGGTTGATATATAAATAGCCAACTCAGCTGTGACTACGGGTTTTCAACTTTTCATCCGTACAAACAAGCAAGCTGGTAGCTGGAGCTTTGCAGTTGTTGAGTGTAGTTGGATGTCTAGTTTGTCTTGGTGGAATTGTAGCATTTTTTTTACATATTCCCTAAAGAATAAAGGGCAGGACAAAGTGGTGAAGTAAACCTATTCCCCAAGGTAGAAACTGACTCAGCTTGTATACATTTGTTGCTGTCTAGTCATTTCCACCATACTGTATTGCATTTAAATTTACTGCTGTGTATTTGTTGCTGTAAAATGGAAAAGTACGCGGACGCTCAGAGTTGCCAAAAATTTATTTTATATTAAGTCAAATATCCACTGAAGTAAATGTATAATATCAAATAGTAAGTCAAACATATGACTTAGTGATCCGGACATATCAGATATTAAGATGTACATAGATGATACTAAGTTGTATACATAAGTTAGTATCATGAAGATATCACTTGTACACATTAAGTTGTTTATACAAATAAGTATTTTGGATGTATGACTTGTACATACTGAGTTGTGTATACAAGTTAGTAACTTGTCTACATGATGTGTACATACAAAGTCGTACATACAAGTTAGAAGCTTGTATACATGAGTTGTACATACTAAGTCGTATATACAAGTTAGTATCTTGTATATATATATGACTTGTACATACAAATTAGTATCTTGCATATATGGATTGTACATAATAAGTCATACATATAAGTTAGTGTCTTGTATATATGACTATATAACAGATACACAGAACTTAGTGTTAGATAGAATATTATCTGTTAAGTTTTATATACCTGTTAGTAAGTTTTATAACGAGATACTAACTCTTATCTAATACTTAGTATCTTTAGGTAAATTGAATATCCAACATTATATAAAGTTTTAGAAGATCACTCATCTTACTGGAAGATTAGTTGTCTTATGACAGGAATGGACAAGAAATGTGGTGACAGCCAAGATGATTGGTATCAGTAAATGGGAAGGTTGTACGACTGAAAAGATGATGTTCCTACTCGTGAACAGTAGAACAGGGATATTAGATCAAATAACCCCATTTTTATCAAATGTATTTAGCAGTTTTTAAAATGTAAAGAAAGATAATACACAGTTTTGTGTCACATAAAAACACTTTTTTGTTTTATCCATAGGTTCCCATTCCGTGTGACAAAGAGAATCTAGATGAACAACAATTACATTCTCATTCCAGGGACATGTGTGTTATTGATAGTTAACTAATGAAAACTAAGGGGTATTTATCCAGTGTCCTTTCTGCAAGAGTTAAAAAAACAACTGAGGTTGTGTAACTCTCCTTTTCTGGTAATTAACATCATTTACACAACCACTTCCGGATGGTTTGGGGTTTGTGAGTTTAATAGAAATTAACATTAAGGATGGTATGGGGTATTTTTAGTTGCCTCTTGTTATCATTAATGGCTAGAATTAATCTAACTGAACACATTAAAAGCAAAAGTTCATAAATGATTTAGCTTTGCTTTTGTGATATTTCTACTGCTGTCCACCATAACTTGACACAACAACAATCTTTATTACCTTTGGCCCCCGATGGGGAGGGACAGCTATATTGTAATCACATCTGCCTGTTTGTCTGTTTGTTTATCCATGCATATATAACTCAAAAACTATACATCAGATTAGGGTAATATTTTCACATAAGGCGAGTCCATCTATTATTTAATCCTCGTCAAAAATGGAGTGGATCTCAAATCCATAATTGTTTTGTGAGCTTTGGACAAAATTTGCATGCAAAACTAAAAAACAAACAAACAATAATTGGATCAAAGTTATAATTTATTTTTTTTGGCAATATAAGCATGTACAACTCTAAAAGAATTCATCAGAACAGGGTTATATCTGCAATTAGGGTTCTATTCATGGTTTTTAACCCGGATCGATGATCCTGAATGGCATCTGGATCGAAAATCAAGAATTATTTTTAATACTACCTGTGGGAGAGTGTTTGTTTTTTTTGCCGGGCACTGTTTGTTACCTATGCCAAGGACAGTATGTAACTGGTGGTATGAGTTTGTCTGTCTGTTTGTTTGTAAAATAACATAAAAAGGTGTGGTCAATGGAAAATAATAACAATGGCATAAAGAACGAAATAATAATTTTTGTAGGTGATCCAGATCATCATGTTGGAATTTTCAAATGGATCTTTCTTCATTGCACTCATAAACAATATTCAAGGTGTTGCTCCATGGCGGAGGTTTGCACTCTCTGAGTGCTCTTATTTTTACTCATTGTAAATATAGTACAGTTGATTTCCTTGAAATATGGATTGACACAACCACAAGTAATAAATATATTATACCAACTTAAGATACAAACATAGAATACCATTGAGCCATTTTCAATTGTTTATTTAATCGGTAGCAATTCTAATTTCTACTCACAATTAGCTTTCTAACTTTCTCACAAAACTCAGAATCTGCATATAGAAAAATTCTCGAAAGCAATTCATTTATGTGCCAAAGAATTATCAACAATATGATTGTATGTCACTGGACGTTCTCCTACAGTTGCTAGACCAGACAAATGCCTTTTAACCCAATAGACCAAAGCTGTGAATTCATATTGCAGAAATGAATCAAGATCCTGACCTCTCACCCGGGAGGTCAAAATACAGGTCAAATAAGATTACCAATATGACTGTTCATCTGACAGCCTTCACAGAACCTATCAAAGTTGCCACAATACTTCTGGCAAAAGTCCAGATTCACAAGACAAGCAAGACCAAGACTGAAATACATGGTCACTAACCAGGTCAAGGTCAAGAGGTCAACGTGAACCAACAGGTCAATACACACAGCACAAAATTTATTCTTTAACACTTTAGTGAAACAAGGTTTGCGAAAGTTTATCATACATGTTAGTTATATACACATGAGGTTAGATAACACAGAATAAAACTATAAAATTTTAAGTGGTCCAACAGACATTTACTGTAACTCGTATTATAAGCATCTAGTGCTTGTTCCCTCACATTAAAATCATATACATATGTAAGTATTGATTCTAATTCTAATTGGACTTTTATGGCGCTTAATCTCCCCATATATAGAGGACTCTAAGGCGCAACACAACCAAAAAAGCAGTCAACCAATTTCAGAATCCAGAGATAGAAGAGCGTAAAGCACCACAGAGAACGTCAGGTGATGGAATAGGCTACGGTGGGTATGCTTTGGTGTACAGGTAGGTTTGAAGCTGCTTTCTGAAAGAGGCTAGGGAGGGTGAGGCACGAATTTCATCTGGGAGAGCATTCCAAATACTGGGAGCATCATTACTGAATCAGTTACCCATAACCAGCACAACAGTTATACTCAATGCTGACTGAAAGAAAACTGGTTGAGTAAATTCAACCAGAAACGCTTCCAGCTAGTGTTATAAGCATCTGGTGCTAATCTTTACATGCTACATTTCATAGGCACATGCTAATCAAACAACTATTCATGGATACCACTATATATACTCATTACTAACTTTTACAATAAGCTGGTGGATTAAATAATGTAAGCCATACTGTTACAAACAAGGTAGGGGGAAGCAAGCGGAAGGTGGTGGGCTATTTTCAAGGTGTTGTTCCAATGTAAACTCAAGTTCAAATGGTCAAGCATTCAGGGGTGAAATCAATCAAGCAGCACGGACCCATAGGTGATTGGTTGACCTAATATCATAGCTGAATACCTAAAGTTCAGACAAAACATTGAACTAAATTTAACTTAAGGTATACAAAATATTACTGTAATTATAACTGCTGATGCAGGCCCTTATCAGGCCTCCCTTCAAATGCCGCCATTCCAGTTTTTCACGAGTCTTTGTAACGGATGTAAACTCTAACCCATTAGGAACACATTGTTTTGGTAAGCTGTTTGGTGATTGACTTTGGTGTTTGTTTTCCATCAGGTAGTAGCTTTTCTATTATGCCCTAAATATGTAGTCTAAATATATCAGGCAGTGCTTGTTCTATATTTGTTGAAAATTGCTGAACTAAGAGAAAAGTTTTTTAAATACTACACTGGATTAAAAGTAAAAATTGTTAAGTGGTAGTAGAACATTATAGTTATTGCTGAATACATAATAATAATAATAGTAGGATTTATATAGCGCAAAATTGATACAAATCCTCTAATGCGCTTGAGACCAAGAAGGGAGAGTCCAGGGACAGGCATGGGTCGACAACTAAAAAGCGCCCGCCAGGGTATGACTAAGGTGGGGGGTATGCCAGCCTAAACAAGTAGGTCTTTAGCTGGCTTCTGAAACCATCTATTGTTTGCTGAGATCTGACAGTCTGTGGCAGCTTGTTCCATTCAGCTGGTGCAGCTACTGCAAAGCCACACCTGCCTATGTGCTTCTTAGGACAGGTTGAGGAGATAGATAGCCTGTTGCCGCGAGTGAGACTGCTCGATCTTATTAAAGCTGAGAGATACGGGGGCTGTGAAAGATTAATAGCCTTGAATACCAAAAGATTATACTTAAACAGGATGCGATGTTGAATTGGGAGCCAGTGGAGTTTTTTCAAAAAGGGTGTAACATGACTCATTTTGTCAAGTCTGAAGATGATGCGGCAAAGAGCATTCTGGACTCTCTGTAGTTTGGCTATGTTGGACTTGCTTACCCCATAGAGTAGAGAGTTACAGTAGTCTAGACAACTACTGACCATAGCATTTGCCAGAAGTATTGCTGTCTCAACTCCAAGGAATTTGCGAATTCGTCGCAAATCAAGAAGATGATAGTAACATGCTCTGCAAACTTTGGCAACATGATTGTCAAAGGAGTTGTCTGAGTCGAAAATAACACCCAGATTTTTTACTTCCACCGACAGAGAGATATTGTTTTGAAGGAGTGGAACAGGGAAATTTGGTGCAAGCGACTCTCTGATAGCTTTGTGACCTATTATGATAAATTCAGTTTTTTCTGGGTTTAGTTTTAGTTTGACACCATCCATCCACTCCTGTACAGACTTGAGACACTCGGTCAGCTCTTCCATGCTAGAGTCAAAATTCCTGGAATCAGCTGCTAGGTAGATCTGGGTGTCATCGGCATACAGGTGATGAGTAACATTGAATTTTTAAATAACTTGACTGAGGGGACTAGTGTAGAGGGTGAAAAGGAGAGGACCCAGTACAGAGCCTTGGGGGACTTCGAAGGGGAGAATTACGGCCTCAGAGAAACTATCACCTATTTTAATTTTTTGTTTACGGTTTGAAAGATATGATTTGATCCATGACAAAACAGTACCATCTAGACCAAACCAGTCATGCAAGCAGTCATATAAAAGAGAATGATCAATCGTATCAAATGCCGCGGTTTCAGTGGAGTGGGAACTCTTATAAGCAGACTGGTTGACATTTAAGAGCCCCTCGTGTGAAATAAATTCATTTAGCTGCTTTGCCACCACCTTCTCAATAAGTTTAGATATAAAGCTGAGGTTTGACACCGGCCTGTAGTTTTTGAGGATATTTCTGTCAAGGCTCGGCTTCTTTTGAAGGGGGGTGACATATGCCATCTTAAAACAGTTGGGGAAACTACCTTCTGTGATTGAATAATTTACAATTTTAGTGATGGGGGTGATGAGAATATCAGCACACTCCTTGACCAGTGACGTCGGAATCGGGTCAAGGTCACATGATTTGGATGGTGAGGACTTTAGAATTTTGAGTAGTTCTTCCTCAGACACAGGTGTGAAAGAGGACAGAGTATTTTGAGTGGGGTTGGGTCAAGTAACTGAAGATAGTATTGATGACTGCAGTGTGGATCTTGAGGATTTTGTCATAGAAGAACTTACAGAAAGTATTCGCAAGGTCGGTTTTATTTGTGTAGTCTGGTAGAACAGCAACAGGGGACCTGTGTAAGATCTTTTTGAAACAGTTCCACAGAGCCTTGGGATTTCCTTGGTTTTCAGCCACAATGTTAGAATAATGATTGCATTTGGACTTCTCAAGCAGGAAATTTACACGTAACAGTAAATAATAGTAGATTAAGTTTTAAAATTAATGTTGTACTCTCATAATTTGACTTTTGTTTCTGTTATTAAACAACTCAAACTTTTTTCTTTATAATGTACATGGATGGTCACAAAGGTAAACGGTCATAGCGATAAACTATCTTCAAAGCTTTCAAATTTAAGTAACGTAAATAACCAAATCGCACAACCTAAATAACAACATATACTTAAACAATGTCTACAATAACATTTAGTTCATGTTATATTGTTGTTGTTGAAACCTTTTAACCGCTTTTGTGTCGTAATTTCTGAAGACCGTTTATCTCCGTGACCACCCGTGTATAAAGTGACATACAAGTCCAACAGAGGCCTGAGTATATTGTTAGAAATATTGGATTATGTACAGTTTATAAATACCTGTCACTATAATAAATTATTAAAATAAAAAAATAAATCACATAAAAAATCTATACATATTTGAATTAGAGTGTGAGGCTGAATTTCCCTTTTTTATGAATACCAGCCCGAACAAGTTTGAACTGATCATTAATATAATTGAATTAAAAGACTCTTAACATAATTACATGGAAAGAGAAAATTAGTGAATTATTAAGAGACGAGTGAAAAATATTGTGGAAGACAATACTCATAATAATTTTAAATGCATTCATAGATTCTTGGTACACAACTGATATAATCCTGTTCGTGAATAATTGTTATTTTTGACAATATTTTGAGCCTTACTAGACTGACTAAAATCTGTCATATTTTGACACATTCACCATTAAAATTCACATTATTAGCATTAAAATACATATCACTATTATCAGGGTCATTACAAATAAACCAATCACCGGTGAACAGAGATAAAGAACTATATGGGTTCATGGACCAGTTTGTGAAAAGTTTTTCAGTTCTTCTTTAAGTTGTTGTTTTTTTAGTAAAGTTTTTGAAGATTTGTATGTATTTACTTGTTTAAGCTTTATAGGTGAATTAAAATTGGCGCAATAACAATTTGATGAAGCGGCAATATTCTGCTAGTTCTAGGCAGCAAGTTTTTCATTTAAATCCTTGCAAAAGAAATTCAAAATACACATGAAAGAAGAACAAATTTAAAGTTACCGTTATTACTGTTTTAGCCACTGGAAAAAGTATCGCAGGTATATCACACTGGCATAAAATATAAAAAAATTGAGGTTAAATTCAAATGGTTGAAGGATAAAATGTGCAGGTATGGGTTATACAAAGTCAAAAATACATTTGTGTGTGTGGGGTGGGTGGGTGGGGGGTGGGGGGGTGGGGGTGAATTATATATTTTTTTGCTTTAGGACAGTCTTTGATTAGAGTTATGATATAATATAAACTCATACATTCAGTTTATTAAAAAATAAGAAAATAAGGAAGAGTAAACTGTAGCAATAACAAAAGACAATTTGGAGACACCGTACACCCATACCTGTTGGGAGTGAGTCAAAAATGTCTGGGACAAACTATAACACTAGAATGAGAACAAATTTAATGAATGTTGGGAAGCTCATGTATCAATGGAAGTATGCAATGTTTTGGCACAAGGCTTAAAATCCTGTCCATCATGCAAATTCAAAGGCTTAATTAAATTTATAATTTGATTATATGTTTTAGACCTTTGAATCTGATAGTATAGAAATTAAGTGCTTCAGTTGTATAGTAGATTAGATTGTAGTTGGCGCTTGTGAGTGCAATTTTTGGGAACCTTCTTTTATTTTGGCGACTGGAGAAAATAACATAGATATTACATTTTCTTTTTAAGCTGTTAAAAATATTTCTGCTGATCATAGACATTACTAGTTCCGTATCTGTGTGCATCTGCAGGGTGCATTATCATTTCTTCAGCTGCTCTGTTGCCTTTCCTCCCAATTCCATGGTATACTGTCTTTTTTCTGGGTCTCCAATGAAGTTAAATGTTTGCTGCGACATTGCTGTATATTTACAAGTATCTATTCTGTTTCAAACTGTAGCTATTGTTCTCCCTGGTTCCGATCTTCTGTTGCAAAGCTGTAGCTAGAGGTGTGTATCTGGGTTTCACAAGAGATATACCATCCTATCTTGTCTTTTTCCTGTCATTTATTTCTAGTGGAAATATTGCCTATAGTGTGACTGGTGCATCTCTGATTTTTTTTATCTGACATTACACTTGGCTGGTTCCCATACCACTTTTCGCAGCTCAAAAGGCTCAGGTATCGGCCACCATTTTGGAATTTTAGCATTGGTAGTTACACTTAGTGACAATGGAGACAAAAGGTAATAAAAGGTTTAGTTAATATTGTGCACACTTTGATATAAAGTCCCCCTTTTATTATGTTTGCTGACAATAAGTTAAGAAAATTTGTCTTAAATGTGAAATGTGCACCACTTTTTATGGTTTCATCATTGCTCACTAACTAAATTTTTCAAACAAAATATTATTTCATTTATTTATAAATGTTTCATGTTACAATTCCGACTATTCATTTTTAAAAGTAGTTCAAACCTCACTAACTAAATTTTTCAAACAAAATATTATTTCATTTATTTATAAATGTTTCATGTTACAATTCCGACTTTTCATTTTTAAAAGTAGTTCAAACCTTTACGAAATAGACATGAAAAATTTAATTTATTTTACAAAGTTACTGAAGTTCTTGATTCATGGCTTAAATGCATTGTAATTAAGACTCACTAAGTGAAGATCACCATAAACATTACCAGTGCCTTCATTGTCAAAGTGGACTGGTATCCAGTCTAAAGTTGCGACATAGATATGTCCACTTAGTGTAGGCGTCCACCAGGGGCCAGGGTGATGCAGTGGTAACACACTCGCCTCGCACCTCTGAGGTCGGTGGTTCAAACCCTGGACCTTTTGTGGGAAAGTTAGTAGTTGCTTACCGATGGTCAGCAGTCTACAGTACAGAACCTTGACCAACTGTAAGTACTGGTTTCCTCTGCCCACAACACTAACCTATTGTGATATGACCTCTACAGTGTTGAAAGTGACGTAAAACCCCAAATAAATAAATCAATAAATAAATGTAGGCATCTTTGAACGCAGATGTGGTAAGCGGCTTGCTGCAAAATTTCAAATGGTACAGTTAAAGAGGAAGTGTTTTCATGTACACGGCTTGCAGATGAAGGTTGCCAGTGTTGATTACAGCTTGCAATAATTTTCGATTGAATTTTGCCCCAGATTCTGGAAATATTTTAGGTTATTAACATTGGAGTCTCATTACAATGAACCCAGTGATGCAAGAATTTTTAAAATCACACTAAAATAATGAAGTTATGGCTTTCTAAAGAAAGACCCATAAGCTATGTAAATTTATTTGCCACAAAAAATAAAGAAATGTAAACCACAAGCTGTGGACAAAGTCACCTACACTACACTACACTTCTTCCTGATTTTGTTCAGCATTAGTGAAACGTGTGGTGAACAACCTCTCATATAATTAGTGTCTTTTTCTGGTCTAACATTTTTGAAGTACATAAATTTTTCAGACCAGAAAAATGGGCACTGTAGGGACTAGTCCAATGCATCAATAATATATCAAAATTGGTGGAGACATTTAGTGATTACATCATCCTGATGTTTATGAGTGGGATGGGAAATTAAGTTGTCTGACAGAAACACTTAAAAAGATTAAGTCCCCACAACAATCTCTGGTGCAAAGCTGTTACAGATATAAAGAGATGTGGGAAAACTAAAATGGACTCCTGTCAAGTTATCCCAACTAACACAAGAGTCCCTTTCACCCCCTGTCTAAAGCCCTAACTGTAAATCTGACAAAACCCCACTCAAGATGTGATTACTGCAAAAATCTCCCTCTGTGGAATGCAATTAGTACGACAGTTGGTTAAAGCTTTCCCGCGCGCGCCAAAATATAGGGCTCCCCAAAGTCAGTATTTTATTTCTGGCGGGAACTCATTTTGGGTTTGCTGTGTGTGTATGTATGTGTGTTTGTTAAAACAGTGGTTGCTTTAAGGGTAGATGTGCACATTGCTTTGCTTGCAGACAAACTCAGAGTTTATTTGATCTCTGCAAGAGGGAATAATCAATAATTTATTATATCCATTCTACTGATATGTACATTATTTGAATTCATAACTTAATTTATATATTGAACACATAATTTCTATTGGGATATATATTGTGATTTGCAATTTGTGGATGTTTTGACATAACTGTAAAAATAACTTAGCTTAAAGCTAACTTATATTACGTAAATTATATTTCACAGGTAAAGTGGATTTATAGAATGCCATTCACTGACTGCTCAAATCAACAAAAGAAATTCTGGATTTCTAAAGATGTAAGAAGTCTCATTTATCATTGACTGTCTTGTCAAGTTAAAAGCAGGTCATTTGGATTGTATCAAGATCTTAAAGGGACAATTGTGTACGGTGTTGAGTACATCTAAAACCACATGTGGTTTGAGTTACAGGTAAACTCCTTTTTTGTATATATTAATATTGATGTAATTAATTATATCTTACCTATAACAGAAGACTTCCTCAGTGGTTTTGTGGTTAGTAGATTTTGGCATCTGATCATAGACTGTCACCTCCTGTATTGGTTTGACTCAATCAGTTGCACTGTTGAGTCCCTGTTTTTTATATTAGACTGATCAGGAGTAGAAATTCAAACTTTAAATTTGGAACCTATAACAGACTGGACTGATTTTACCAAGATTTGGTGTATTTTGCTTTAAAGTTATTACATCTAGCAGGCGGTTATGTTTTTGGGTGCGTCTGTCTGTTTGTCTGTGTATGTTATAACTTTAGAATAGACGTTACTTAAATATTTTATATGGGTAGAGCATCAGGAAAAAGGAAACAGTGATTATTTTTTTTGGAATGATCCAGATTATAATCTGGATACAAAAAAAAAAAAAAAAAATTCCCGAATTTTCAATAATTTAATAATTTTAGCAATCTGGATGACATTATTCCAAAACTAATAAGCAGATCTCCATGAATTTTTTTATGTGGATAGAAGCTGGCCAAAGAAAGAAATAATTATAGTTTTGAATAATCCAGGGCATATTCAGGATACAAAAAAAATCCCCCCCCCCCTCTATAAGGGCTGCCTAGATCATGTTATATTGATTATTTAAGGTAAGATGTTAGATAATAGATCAGATTTACAAATATGCAAACATTACTTACAGCAACCAGACCATCCCGAGGCTTATAAGTGGCATCAACCATTACCTTTAGATGTTACTTTAATTTTGGTGAATTTTTGACTTTGAACCTGAATAACACATCGGGTATTTCAAGAACTGTTAATGATAATACAGAAAGTGATTGTTGTGTTATCCATTTGTCAGATATTGTCTTCATTTAATATGTATATATGTAATAAGTATAAAGCTATTTTTTCTGTCTCCAATTGCTGAAAACCCAACAATCAGTTAATGCGTTTGTCGAAAGTGACAGCAGATGACTATATTTGATGTTTTCCGTAGGTGGTAGAATTCAAAATTCTACCTGTGACCAGTAAATAGCCCATTTGGCCCAAATCATGTGTAGAGTAAATCAAGTGTCTCTGCATGTTTTCAATTATAGAAAATGAAGTGTTATTTCGTGCATCATTGAAAATGTAGAAATATATTTAAGGGGCTTGGAGAATTTTCTGCTTTGTAATACTTGGAGCAACTAAAGATAACATATATTTCATTTGCTGTTTCTTGTTTGGATACTTTACATAGTTCTTGTAATCTGTGATTATATGTTATGCTACAAGTCTATTCCATTCTATGAGGGAGGGGCAGCAGCTGATCTAAATGTTGCCGAAATTGAAAAACTCATGGTCTTAAGGTGGGTAACGTCTTATACAGGAAATAATGCAATAATTTTGACCATTATACATATTTTGCGTTCATATATTCTAATTTATGCCTTTGATTTCCTCTTATGCCAAGTTTAAGTACATAGATAATATATTCTTATATCCATCTACTACTACCTTCTGTGGAGTAAACTGCTGAATAAACTTTGTTCCAGTCCAGCAAAAATTCGAATAATTCATATCTTTGACAGATGTTTACTTATCCTCCATGACAAATGCTATTTATGCTATAGGGAGGGTAACATCAAACACTGTTTATTTTCTGTCTTTAAAAGCCCTTATCCCACATAAGCTCAGAGATGTCGATCTGGGCACACTCTCTGAATTCACTTAACTTTTGGCTCATCATCACACCAGATGTCACAATTCGAAATCCAGTTGACCTCTTGGGGGCATGCATGGGTCTTTAGTGTATGTTAATGAAGTGGATGATGACATTCAGAAAGTGATACCTTTCTCTGTTTCTGCTCTCAGGCCCCAACAGTCACCAACCACTGGTGGGGTTCTCATCCAATCCATTCTGGTTGTTAAGTTGGAACTGTTGGTCTGACGCATGTGTAATCCACTGCAGGATGTTCAATTTTTAAATCTTTGTCAGTCACTTTGGATTCACTCTCAACCCCCTAACAACTTTCAAGGTGGGGGTTGAACCCCGTGATTCCCCAATCCTCTGGATCCGCTAATGCCAATATAGAAACAGTTCTATAATATCATTAAATTAGATGAATATAATTTGCTAGTAAACTAAATAAGTGAGTTATGGAATACCAGGAAAAGTATGCTGTAGTGTAAGTTTTCTACTTCTTCTCTCCCTTTGTTTATTTTAGCTATTTCCTCCTAATTGTAAATATAAGGCATTTAAAGTGACATATAAGCCCCTTTTGGGCTGGGTATAACATTCATTGCACTATTTATTGTTTATATCTGTATATTGTGTACACGTCACCGGAGCAACGTAGTAAATAAAATAAATAAATAATACATATAAAATATTTAGCTTGTACAAAACAGTTCTTGTTTTTTGAAGAGCCTTTTCAACTTTTATCGAAATGGTATGGTGTCATCAGCATATTACAGAGGCGTCTAGTAAGTAAATATCTTGGCTAATGGTAGTAACTGATAGAGAACCAGAAACTTGGAGAGTGCAGCCCCTCCACCAGGGGGCCATTTACAAGCAGTCCCTACCCCCCAAGTCAGTGAAACACACACATGCGGGTACCAAGTTTATTACAATGTATAAAGTTACTACTAAAAATATGTACAAATCATATTAAAATATATAAAAATTGTAAATATAGATATATATGTGTATAGAGCAATGCATTAACTTTTGTCAGCAGAGTCTATTGTCCATCTCCAAGACAGCATTGCTTTACTAATTACTATTTATTTACAATTGGTACAGACTGTTAATTTACTATTAAAAGACATTCAGTTACTATAACAAGCTGCAAGAAATTTGACCCCAGTGGCATCCTTTGACCCCGGAAGAAGGGAAGGTCAGGGGAAGGTCAAGTTGAAGGACAGATGAAATTACTAATATGATGAAATATTTGACTAAGGAGGCCCAGCCTCCCTAAACTACCGAAGAGAGAGGAGACCAGAGGGGTTTACAATAAGAACATGACTAAGAACATTTCACATAGTGGGGACTTTAGCATAATCAAGCATATAACTGGCCCTACTGGCTAAGCCAGAATTACAATGTGACCCCACTTGAGGTCAAAAGGGGAAGGGAGGGTGGGAAAGTTTTCTTGTTAAGTCTTTGCAGACAAATTTCAAAGTGACTCTTGTTCCCAGAAACTACCAAGACAAGCCCAACATACTTGAGCTCGGCCAATAGAATCTGGTGATTTGAATGGTCACTAGGGGTAACCTAGAAGGGGGGTTTAAACCCCAAGGTCAGTTATGTAAGGCTGATGCAATACTTATGTAACTTTGGGGACTGGGCCCCAACCCACGAATCAGACTGGATGCCTGACCTACATTAAGGTACCCAAGCAAAATGACTGGCCTGGGAGGAAGGACTGACACCTGGGTCGCCTAAACAACCCAAGCGACAGTCCCTACCCCCCAAGTCAGTGAAACACACACATGCGGGTACCAAGTTTATTACAATGTATAAAGTTACTACTAAAAATATGTACAAATCATATTAAAATATATAAAAATTGTAAATGTAGATATATATGTGTATAGAGCAATGCATTAACTTTTGTCAGCAGAGTCTATTGTCCATCTCCAAGACAGCATTGCTTTACTAATTACTATTTATTTACAATTGGTACAGACTGTTAATTTACTATTAAAAGACATTCAGTTACTATAACAAGCTGCAAGAAATTTGACCCCAGTGGCATCCTTTGACCCCGGAAGAAGGGAAGGTCAGGGGAAGGTCAAGTTGAAGGACAGATGAAATTACTAATATGATGAAATATTTGACTAAGGAGGCCCAGCCTCCCTAAACTGCCGAAGAGAGAGGAGACCAGAGGGGTTTACAATAAGAACATGACTAAGAACATTTCACATAGTGGGGACTTTAGCATAATCAAGCATATAACTGGCCCTCAAAGCCCAAATGAACGTAGGGGTAGGCACAATATTTATGCATTATTAATGGCAGAGGCCAGGGCAGTGGCAATATTATCTCCAGAGGAATGGTCAGATTGGATGTATTTCCAAACACAGTTGGATGGCCAAGTCCCATGCCTCTTAATATCTTGGATAGGAATTTGAGCATTAAACGCGAAAGTTGCACACCCTCTTCTGAAATCATGAAAGGTGAAGTGTGATGGGTGGAACCCCAAGCTTTGATTAACAACCTTCAAAATTTTTCGAACCCTAGAGTCAGTGAGTGGATTCAAACCCGAGGGGGCAGGGACTTGAAATAGTGAAGTGACTGCTGTCATAGGGTACAAGTGAAATAAAGCTTTTAGTGCTGAGAAAGGACAAATGGTGGAATCCTGCAATTTTGGGAGTGTAATACACTGCACTGTATCTCTGGATTGAATGGTTTTCGACCATTTGATGAGGATTTTAACAAATTTCTTAGTGAAGAATACATCATGACCAGTAAGGTGCCTGGAAGGATCGAAGGAAGAAAGGGAATGAGGGGCAAGATTGGATAGTCTGAAAAATGCAAAAAATCCAGTCAAAAATACAGCCCTATAAACCAGGCCATCAGTGAGTTCCAGGCAAGCCTTAGACATACGCCTAAGGATGGAAAGGTCAACAGAGTTGTGAGGTCGTAAGATCAGAGGTCTGTTGATTTTGATGGATTTAATGAAGTATTTGATTTTTGGATGGTCAAAGACATAGTATGGTAAATCATACAAAATACAATTGGCCTTTATGGCTGACATATAATTTTCTAACATGGCACATGAACAATTATTTTCAACCAGACATTCCAGAAATGACATAATAACTCCCACATTGATATCTGGCAAGACGACAGCACTGATGATGCAGAAGGCAACAAACACCCTGAACATGGCGTCATAAGCTTGACGCGTTTTGGGACGAAATGCTTGATGAGTTCTGAGAGCAGCCCTCTTAGCCAGAGGTGTGAGCACTGCATTCTCTGGAAATACAAAGTGTAGCAACTATATTCTTAGTATTTACTTATTAGCATGGCCCTGCAAGAAAATTTGTGATATTAATACACATAGCATGGCCTCTGACAAGGACGACACCATGTCCTAATCTTTGAACATTTATGACATATTACAACATACAATAAAAACAAATAACAATTACAAATAAGGGTCCAACTCTAGCAAATCCACAGTCACATGTAACCACTGTGGGTTCGAAACCTGAGAATACAAAAATTCAACTTGAGCTGGAGAACCCTGCCATCTGGACAATGTATCAGCCACCTGATTACTTGCCCCACTAACATGTTTATACTGGACCTCCATATCATGGATAGCTGTGATATACCAAATGTTTCTGGCACAGGCTGCCAGGAAGGCGTCACGCGTTTTACCCGTCATTAATACCGTCACGACGGCCTGATTGTCACAATTGATCAAAACTTTCTTTGAAGACCAGATGTTTGCAAATAACCTCATAGCCAAGAATATGTTCACCATCTCGAGGTGGACAATTGTCCAATTCCTAAAACCACGAGCAATGGGGAGATGATATACAAACTGACCACACCTACCTCCAAAACCTGTCAAACAGGCATCAAGATGCAACGCCATATCAATTGGCCTATGGTCATACAACGAGATACCATTGTATTTTGGAAGAAAGGTGGCGAACCAGTTTAAGTCTCTCTTAAACTCAGAGGTAAGAGTGATTCTCTGTGTGGCATGAGATGACCTTAGC
Organism: Sabellastarte sp. h YS-2021; assembly: GCA_964017235.1. Taxonomy (NCBI): domain Eukaryota; kingdom Metazoa; phylum Annelida; class Polychaeta; order Sabellida; family Sabellidae; genus Sabellastarte; species Sabellastarte sp. h YS-2021. The sequence continues at coordinate 168,836,628 of OZ024928.1, read as the reverse complement.
AGTTCTAGCATTCTGTTAAGAAACACCCTAGCAGGTTTGACGCATTTGTGCACATATAACAACAAGCCGAGGATAGATTGTAACTGACGCTTTGAAACGATGCTCTTGCCCAGCCAAGACCTTACAGTACTGTTTATTTGCTCTAGTTTTTCTGGGGGAATGGCAATAGTCCCTGCAATGGAATCTATCATGACACCCAAACATGTGACGCGCGTCGAGGGAGCTACAAGCTTCTTTTCACTAACCGTCAGACCCAGGTCAGACATGAGGTCAAGCAAAGTGACGTATGAGGCTGACGCAATGCTCGGAACGCCGACGCCGACGTAGTCGTCGATATAGTCGATGACGGCGTAACCTTTCTGACGCATGACAAACCTGACGGCGTCGCTGAGGCGTTGGAAGATCTGGCTTCCGTGACGCGTCCCGAACGCGACGCAAGAGTCCACGTAATGGCCCTTCCAGTGTAAGCCCATGAGGTCATAATCCCCAGGGTCCACTTTCATATGGCGAAACGCCCTACTGACGTCTACCTTGTATAACAAGGCTCCCCTACCCAGACGCTTGAGTTCAGAGGTAATGTCATCCACAGTTGGGAAAGTGAGGTCAAAATTGCTAGTCAAGTAAGTTGACTTGTCAATGCCAGCGTTTACTGACGCCCCTTGGGGCCAGCTCAAATCTACAATGACACGACGCCTGTCAGAATTGGGCTTTGTACGAGTCATGAAGGGAGAACAATGTCCCCCTTTTATGGGATTGTTTTCAAAAGGCCCCAGGAGGGCACCATAGGATAATTCTTCATTTATGTATGCTTCTATGTCATTTGGAAAATCATTGGCAGAACTATGGTTGCCCGAATATTGGCCAAGTTCACAGGCGCGGTTGAAATCCAAAGGGAAGCCAAACTTTATCAATTCCAAAATCTGCCTATCCCAGTAGCCAGCTAAAACTTTTTCCCAGTGTTCGACATTAAGTTGAGACTTAATTGGGATTCTAGCCTGCAAAAAATTTGGCTTTCCAGTGCTTTTAATGATTTCATGAATTTGTAGTGGAGACCCTGAGAAACCACATTCAGGACTGTTGTCTGGGGGCAGGATTTGTTCCTGCAAAGGGACAAACCCGAAGGTGAAGTCAACTTGCTGACGCCAAAGATGAAATATGGGAGCCTGAATGTGTCCCCATTCTTTTTTATTGTTTTTCAACTTGGTACAAATTATTTCAGTGGCAAATTTGTCTTCAAACCCATGATAGTTCACGTCATATATTGGTTTTGCCAGACTTTTTGCATCGGATCCGACCGTGTCTGCCTGCTTGGTGGTTCGAACCCTGTTATTGACATTAGCCGGACTAGTGCAACCAGTACTACCTGTATGCAAAGGACTGTCATTTGTGACACCCTGAACGACTTGTGAGTGACCAGACCCGTTTTCATCCACTTGACACCCAAGATGAGAAACGACGCCTTGTGACGTGCCAGCCTGACCTTCGATTCTTTCAAGGTCATTCTCACTCGCATCAACCGTGACACTAGATTTAACATTTTCTTGAGAATACGTATCTTGTAACAAACCAGATTGACTGTTACCTACTTTTTTGCCACCCTTGGAGTTACTTGCCCAAAAATTTCTACTTCTGACTTGGCAAAAATTTTTTTGGCTTGATTGCTTCGTACTAGCAAGGGCAGCTGCCACCAGAGCAGGATTTGCGTTGGAATTGTATACAAACCTGGTTGTAAACACAGGACCAGAGGCCTTACATACAGCCCCACTGGTGACATTTGTATGATCAGACAACTCATTTTTTGTTACAGAACATTCATCATTCAACACAACAGTTTTAGATGGCACTTTGTTACTCTTGATTTTTGCCCAGCTGCCCCACCCTAGTGATGTGCAGCCGGTGTCTCGTTTTTTGTTTGAAAATTTTTGTTCTGGCAATTTTTTTTAGAATGGCCTAGGTGTTTCCCTTGGGACAAACAAAAAGCACAGATATGTCTGTGTAGTTTGCCATTTGTTTCATGATCTTTGGGAAAGGAGCACACATTTGTTTGAAAATTTTTACAGAACCATGGTTTTCGGTTTTCAGCCCTCCCCCAAGATTGTTTACCCACTGATACATGTTTTTGGGCATGAGCCCTACGGATTCGGTCTATTCTGTCCTGATCTTCCCATGTGACAGACCCACGCTCCATCTCACAGAGCAAGACAGCATGGGCTGCCTTGGCTCCCTGCCACGAGAAATCTGTGGCGTCCTCCATCAGATCACTTAAATAGGCTACCATGGATTTCTGACGAGAACCGGATTTTTGCTCTAAAATATTTTTGCAGAATCCTTGTACCCATTGGGTCAAGGACAACTGATCATACGTAATACGCTGACGCGTCATCCCCCCCAAGATTGACTCATGAGGCCAGAGCACTTTTTGTTTTACAGCAACATCAACACCCCCCCCCCCCCCTTTTTGACTTTAAAGCTTGGGAATCTTTACCTGATAAGTGGGAACACTGGTTCAATTCTCTAATACGTTTGTCAACTTGTTTTTGTAACTTTTTTGACCTTAGCACTTCTAGGCTTGGGGTGTCACTTTCGTCAGATGACGAATCAATTGACACATTGTGTTTTCTAGATACTTTTCTGCTACTTTTCACACTTTCGTCAGAGGACGAATCAGCTATTACTTTATGTTTTTTGCTAACTTTTTTACCAAGTTTCACACTTTCATCCGAAGATGAATCAACTTTGACATTATGTTTTCTACTGACTTTTTTGCTAGATTTTAAACTACTCAAAAAATTGTCTGTACTACTTAACTCATGAACTGGAGTTGAGTGTGCTGTTGACGCTGCCATCTTCTCCACCTGTTCCAGCCGTTCTGTGACTCTTTGTAGTTGCTCTAAGATCTGGACTTGTAACAGCTGTCCGTCAGTGGCTCCTCCTGGCGTCATCTGAGACACAGTCTCACCACTAGAAACGGCAGCATCTCTTAAATGTTCATTTTCTGTTGCTGTTGTTGTTGTTGTTGTTGCTGTAACTTGCACAAACTGACATCTTTTTCCTGTTGGGGGTAAGTGTCTCTGCTTGCAGGACTTGCATTTTTGCTTGTTGTCAGGCATTTTAAATTTGTAATAATATTGAGTCAATGTTCCTTATCTGGAAATGAAGCACAATATGCCCACCACGGGCATGAAATTCTGCACTCAGGTACAAATTCAGGCTTTCAATCTCGACCAAAAGTGACCAAAAACATGGCATATGCCCCAAAAATATAGGTTAGACCGTCCCTTTGTGGTCCCAGTTCAAAAGCCTGAAGCTGTCACGTAGACTACAGAATCTCAGAGTGTTGAAGTGTCAATAAATGTCAATTAGTATAATCAGCCATCCACGTCGGTTTCAGTGTTCATTAAAATCACTTTAGCACATAAAACTTCCATTGACATGATAAAATATAAAGTTCATGTTAAAACCGTAACTAAAATCCATAAAAGACAAATAAAAAACACATAAAAGTAAGCTGAAAGTTTTCAAAGTTTTCTTGTTAAGTCTTTGCAGACAAATTTCAAAGTGACTCTTGTTCCCAGAAACTACCAAGACAAGCCCAACATACTTGAGCTCGGCCAATAGAATCTGGTGATTTGAATGGTCACTAGGGGTAACCTAGAAGGGGGGTTTAAACCCCAAGGTCAGTTATGTAAGGCTGATGCAATACTTATGTAACTTTGGGGACTGGGCCCCAACCCACGAATCAGACTGGATGCCTGACCTACATTAAGGTACCCAAGCAAAATGACTGGCCTGGGAGGAAGGACTGACACCTGGGTCGCCTAAACAACCCAAGCGAATTTGGGGATATTTTTTTTGTATCTGTAATATGATGCTGATCTTTTAAAAATACCCATAATTGCTTTATTTCTGGGCCCATCTTAACTAACATTCGTGTTCTTAGTTTTCTCTTAGAATTTTCCAAGGCAACAAAACATTTTTTTTCTCTCTAAGAAACATTCTTAGAACAAGAAATATTTCTAAGAATAAGAAGCTTTAAATTCATTGCAACTTATCTTATTTCTACAGGTTGTAAGGAACAAATTGGACACAATTACAGTGTGGACAACAGGTGGCATTACTATTTTAGTAAGCAACCAGAAGCTGATATTTGTAGAAAAAAATGTCCTTCAAAAATACTCTTTTAATCATAATTAAAAAAAATGTATACTCTTTTTAATTTTAATTTTTCCGAAGAAAATGACCATATCCTTTATGGAGGAAAGCAGAGTATACTAGTTGGAAAACAACTATCAACTTTCCTATTTATTGTTTCAGGCCAGATTTGAATCCACAGACTCAGAGGTTTGAGAGGAGCATACCCACCATTACTCCACTCTGCCCTACTTTTAAAAACGGACATCTGATATTTTCCTCTTAATGAGGCAGTTGTAGAAAATAATCTAAACTTAAAAACTACTTTGAGAGATGAGCCTAAAAGTGTTGTGATTGAGGGCTTGTGGATTGAAATCTGGGGCTTCTCTTCACCAACATAGTCCCAGAAAGGAAATATCTTGGCTGATGGTAGTAACTGATAGAGAACCAGAAAGCACTTGTAGAGTGCAGACCTCCACCAGGGGGCCAATTACGAAATTTTGGGATTTTTTTGGTATATAGAATATGATCCTGATCTTTTCCAAAATCTAATCACTTCTGCCTTTTGTCAGCATGCATAAACAAGTCCACGAAGAAAGAAAGCCAAACTCGTTAAAATACAAGATAGATACAAAATAAGACCTTTGAAAGTTCAGTATTTTTTTAACATCTAGAGTACGTCTCGGATGTTTCCCAGAAGTTAATCACTTCTGCCTTGGGTCAGTCCCTTACCATATCAAACAATTCATCAAGATTGGAATGTTACATTTGGAGCAATCACAAACACAGATAGACAAACAGACAAACGAACACCCCCACAACATAACCCCTGATTGAAAAATTAGAATATGTCAAATATCAATCATAATAAAAAAATATGTAAAATGATAGCTAGGTAGACAAATAATGTTTTGTCTATGTTACTTGTGGAAATAATCAATTTTGAAATATCTTACCAGAAGAAGCTGGATTCACATGGGGTCTTAGGCTGGATTTGGGCTAAGCCAGGGACTTAAATCTAAGCCTTTTGTACTTAAAATGGATTCTACAGAGGATGATTTAGCTAAGGTCAAGTTTATCAATTAATCACAATGGTTTTTTCATGTCATGTGATCCTTTAGTTCAAGCTAAAATATTTTACTAATGATATATATTTCCTTTTTTGACATATTTTAAATTTAAAAAAATGATATTTCGCAATGGAAAACCTTGAGGCCACATAAAAACATCCACATATTAATTTAGGGAGATGTTGTATGTGTTTATTCTTCATTTGTGGGCATTTCAAATTTTGAACTGAAGAAAAATTTATTGCGGCCATATTTAAGTCTTTATTTACAAAGCTTTATTTAAAGCTTTATTTACAAAATCCGCTCCCAGCTGGACAGAACTTTAAACCCTAGACAAAGCTTAGGCAAGGCTTAGGCTTTACTGCCTTGTAAAATCTGCAATGTCATCGACCAGAGACTTAGCCTGAGTTTAAGACAAACTTCTTAACTTAAAGCCTGAGTCCAGACTTAGCCTGAGTTTAAAACAAACTTCTTAACTTAAAGCCTGAGTCCAGACTTAGCCTGAGTTTAAGACAAACTTCTTAACTTAAAGCCTGAGTCCAGACTTAGCCTGAGTTTAAGACAAACTTCTTAACTTAAAGCCTGAGTCCAGACTTAGCCTGAGTTTAAGACAAACTTTTTAACTTAAAGTCTGAGTCCAGGCTAAGTCCTTTTGTGAAGCCGGCCCCAGGGGCTGTCTCCATGATGGATACTTACATAAGGTGATCTTGGATCTACGTTGGTGAAGGCTTTTAATGAGTTTTTCTTGGAATCAGTATTCACCAAACAAAAATTAGGAATATTCGTGTTTCTAATTTCTTATTTAAAATCTAAGTAAATACTTAAAACCTAAGTTACTAAAGTTTTGTTTGTAAATACTGTCCCGGGTTATGTAAAAATAACAAGAATACTTTTAACAGTTGAAGGTCAAAATTCATTTTGAAAATTGTCACATAACGGAGTATGCTCAAAGTGTCCCAGTGGAAATGACAAAATGACAAAGAGAATTCATTCCTTAAACTGACAGGGGAAATCTGTATCCTTTTTGCAATGGCATGGAATTCTTTGATCATTTTTTCTTCTCTTTATGTCAAAAAATATTCCCAATGGTAAAAAGGCTTCAGCACCCCCTCCTCCCCACTCCAAAAACAAAACCAACCTTTTTTGATTAGTTCATAGTGTCAATGTTTTGCTTATCAGCTAATAACAGGATTCCTGCATGCATTGGGAAATTGTCAATCCTCAATTGTGGTTGTTTTCTGGTGTAAATGAAGGAAAATAGATCGTCAGTCTTTCTTTACATTCAAGGGTTAAGTTTTTTCTCTGCATATAAACAAAAACAAACTATCTATGAAAATGGATTTGGTTAACAAAGAAAACAGGTGTTAAGCTGTACTTAACTCACAAATTGTTGATGAAGGGTTAATGTTGTTGTCTAAACAGGATTATAAGTGATTAAGATGTATGTTTCCATAAAACCCCAGTTCTGCTGTCAGCAGTTTACCTTCTCCATGCGTGGATTACGTGGTTCGGATAAAATATTGTTGGTCAATGACCTATTTTTTCACTTAAACCTCTCTTACATCCCATCAGACGTGCAGGTACGCCATGGTTACAAATCGGCTGATTTGCAAGGGACCCTTTAGCTACACGTGCGATTTTATAAGAGAATTTAGAGGTTGCAGAGTCCCTGCAATGAAAACTGATATGCAAATTATTCTCTGCATGCTAGCAGCATAGATACAAATGCATCCATATCTCAAGGGGAATTTACGAGAGACTTGGGCACGTGCGCTTTCCTTGTTTGTGTTGCATATTCACCCCAGTTAAATAAAGGGGTTTGCACGTGCTATAAGATACACTCACATGTACCTTGCATGTATATAAACTCACTGTGCAGCCTGTTGCAGTCTGTTCTTGAGTATTCAAGAAGTGACACTGTTGTTGGGAGAATACACCCTGTTTGCATGTGCAAATCTCTACTACCCCTCTACCAGGCTATGTTCATATTATTCAATGATATTTGTAGCACACTTACGTCTCTATACATGTATGATGGGATGTAAGAGAAGTTTTAATTGTGGTAATCGGAGATACCCGTTAAATTTACCAAACTTGTTTAAAAACTTTGGGGAGTGATCATTCCTGTTCAAAATAGCAACACCTGTCTGATTTGTCATTCATAAGAGTGTTGCAATCTATTTTTTGGGTGCTATAATCTCTCTTTACAGTTGTATAGCATTTCTTGTCTACTCTTCTCATGATATGATTAATCTTCCCAAAAATGGAGTCAAATAATCTTGTTTCAAGAGTAGACAGGACTTTTAAGTCTGCAGATTAATCTTCCCAGCTCACCAAGAGTAAGCATAAATTGGATTAGGAGGAATCTTCTTGCGTCATCTTGATCAGTAGGATGTCATAAGACTAGGTGTGAAAAGTACAAATAATTTGGGTCAATTACTCACAGATAAAAATTCGACTTGACGTGAAACCCCCACAAAGTTTAATATTGACGCTGACAAGAAACAACATCCAATATGGCTGCTCTTGTAAACAAAACAAAAATAACGATTAAAGCTTTGAATCGCTTGAATTAGCTGATGTCACCACTATCTCAAACACACCCCTAAAGCCTCGGCCACAGTTGCCACTACTATTCAGAACATCCTACACAAATAATGGTCTTGGGCCTTTTAAAGTATAATTATATGTATAATTTCACCGTTTTAACAACGTAGAGTTGTCCACTGTTTATTAACAAGTTTAATGTTGTCTTATGTAATGTGTGAATAAAAGGCTTATATCCCATTATGATATTTAACTTACAAGTTACCTTAACTATCAGTTAACTGTGAACTTGTATGAAAATAAATTACGTCATGGTAAATGTAAACAGATAAATGTAATTGGTCATTTGTAGTTTAATTGTTTTAAGAATACCCATCTGGCTGCCTGATCTGAACAATGTGACCAATCGCCAAATATTTTGTGGAGGCGAGGGATATACAGGTACTGGCCATTCTACATTGCCCAATCACAGAAATATTAAACTTGGCCGGCGACTTACTGAATTACTTGAATTACTACAGTCTGCATCTTGAAAAATTTGGTATCCTCCCAGAGCAGCCTGTATACCCATTTCCAAACAATCTCCTTCTGCTTTTGAAGACCAGGAGATTGCCTCTTCAGGCAACTGGACTTGTAAGCAAACCATTTTGCACTTTGCAAGAGGTTCAAAAGTTCTATTACTTGTCCTTTGAAGATTGTAGCCGTTCTTCTTATTGTTTCACTACATCTACACTGAGCATGCCGTTTGTTGCTATGATGGATCGTCAAACCATGAGTTAAACATGCATTTTACCAATATCGGTCACAAGTCTGCACGCGCCCTTTCAAGGTGAGCCGTAAAAAGTTGAATTTGCCAAAAATTAATGGGAAAATCGTGCAGTACAGGTATTGGCTGGATCTGTATAGGATGGATTTTGTGACCAGTTGAACATAAAAAAATGATCAATAGCTCATGGGCAATAGAAACCGTAGTGTCTGTGGCCGAATAATACACATACACACCGCTTAACATGTATTCATACGCACACAAGAACATTTCTACGAGATTTTATGAAGAATTTGGCAGCTTTTCCAAATTTTAACAATGACCATTCAAAAGTAGTTCAAATACTGATAATTAATTTGGCTAGCGTGAGAGTTTGTTTGAAGTGAAAAAAACATACCTAATGAGGATGGTTTAAAATAATAAACTCTTGTTGGTTTTTCACGTTCAAACAAGCCCTATTGTTTATATCCTATGAAGGATACAAAATATTTTCAGAATGTTTTTTTTCATTTCGGTTGTACCCTTGAATGTCAATAAACCGTGGTTTCCATTTCAACTCCAACAAGTCAATCTCGTGTGTTCTGTATAGACTGAAAGGTAAATTGGGACAAAAATTCAATTAACTCTTTATTTACCCATCTCATCAATTTGTACCACCCCTACTCACAAACATCTCTAGCCTGGATAAAGTCTCTTATTTCCCTAATAGTGTGCCAAAGGAGACAATACACATTCATGGAACATTGCTCAGCAAATATTTAATATCTACAAATTTACAAGATGTTTTACAATAATAAAACATTGAAATAAGGAATAAATAATGTAGTTACAATATGAATGATCATACTAATATTAATCCAAGCGAAATATTTCCTTACTACAGGATTCAAAGAGCTGAAGAGCCAAAGGCTAAGGGAGCCCAATTTATCAACGTCCTGAAGTTTGTTAGTATGCAATGACCCAGTAAAATGCCACAGTCATTGTAAGTGGGAGTCCAAGCCACTCTGTGTCTACCTGTATCTACTGACGAACCCAGGTCCTTTATGTTCCTAGACAAGTGATTTACCCACTAAACCAATGGTAGAAGACTAACATTTTAAGTGGCTATCCGAGCCACTATGTTTATGTGTGTACATGCATATGTCTAATAGAACCCAAGTCCCCTGTGTTCCAAGGCAAGTGTGTGGCCCACTAGACCAGAGTGGTAGAAAAAAATCCTTGTTGAAAATTTTTCTAGAAACATTACAAAATAAAAAATCTGTTACATAATTACATATTCATTAAAGACGCTTGGATAACTTAACAAAGACTAAGGCTGTATACAATTATTAAACCTGTGGAATTGATGTTTTTATTACATGATAGTATCTAACTTGGTACACACAAAATAGTCTCACCACATGGTGTCATAAAGGTTTTGGGAAAAGTGACACAAAACAACATTTATACCCTTTCCACAAGCTGTGGTCTTCTCAATAGAGACCCTAAGTTATCCCCACACATGTGGTTTGTCAACAGCTGGTTTTGAACCCATGATTCCAGAGATGACAGATAAGTAATTGAATGACAATGTTATTGACCAATGGACCACTGATTCCTCAAAGAGCCTCTAGAAAGACTTGGACAGACACGCAGCATTTTCTATTGCAAGTCACCCTCTTATTATTTCATCTTTTCAGTCAATGGCATCAATGTAGGAGCAATTAAGGGGCTGTCAACATTGTGATGGACCCTGTATCCCAATGGTCAACATGTGATCCAAATAATCCACGTTGGACTTGTAACACTGCTGTTCTATATTTTGATACCTTCAGCACAAGTTGCCTTAATATTGCCTTATTTTACATAGCTATCTTTGTCATACATTGTTCACATAATTTAGACACTACATTTTGAAAGATACTTTTATTACTCACAAGTAAATCTCTATTAACATTCAATTTTTAAAATATCAAGTTAAAAGTATTACATGTTGACAAGCCACTGAAATCAGTTATAGACTTAGAACACAGAGGCATTACAGGATTTACATGAGTTAAAGTGTTGTAGAATAAAAAAGTACCTCGACTAGGAGGGTATATTTGTCTTTGTTGTTGTTTACTCTCAAAATAATAGATATATAACAGATATATTTAAAATATTTTGTTGGACCACAAAACATAAAGTGCTGCAAAATGTAAAGTGGGATTGCAAAATGTAAAGCTGCAAAATGTAAAATAGGTTGCAAAACGTAAAGTGCTGCGGAATGTAAAGTGTGTTTGCAAAATGGAAAAAAAGGAGTGAATTTTGTTAAAATGTCACCAAACCATAAAATATGGGTGCTTATAATGTAACATTGTAGTTCACACAATGTCAGAGCAAGCCATACCCGAATGATGGTGGCTTGTAGTTTTTAAGAAATCACTCTAAAATTGATGACTGGATCTTGAAACCACATTTGGGAAAGATCCGTATCACCATATTGGGTTAAAAGACTCTTGAATTTTTTGAACCCCAAAATGGTGGTGGGTGGAGCTCTTTCTTGTTAAAACTATTGAAAAATGAATAACAGAACCATGCCCATAATGTTGTTGAAATAAGGTTTCTCTTCTTGGTCATTATATTCAGGTATCTTTTGAGATGTGCTATTCTCCACAGTTTAAATGTACATTGTTGCATAATGTGACGTTGTTGTTTTCTGTTTTAACCACTTGTAACACCCACGTTTAGCTTCCTTTAAACCTTGGTTGACTTTATAACTGAGCTAACATTACTCGTTTGTGAAGTCAGTAAAAGATTGATGTGTTTCACACTTCTGTCTCTTGCAATAGTGTCAGAGAAATTTCCAGTACAAATTACAGTTAAAGCACTGTCTCACTTCTCCGGTGTAACCTCTGCCAAGGAGGTTATGTGGTTGTTGGATTCTGTTGTATATTAGCAAGCTTATGGATAAAAACAACTACTGCATGAATTTACAACAAATTTGCTAAGCAGGTGAATCTTGGTCTAACATAGAAATGATTTAATTTTGGGAATGATCCAAAACCAACTCTGGATCTAATATTTTTGAAAGAATTGTGATCAGTTTCCAAGTATAGTCAAAATAAAAGTTACTATTTGTAAACTGTCAGATCCCGGCAGACAATTAATGGTTTGGAAGTCAGTTCAAGACTCACTTGTTTAGTCTGGCTTACCCTCTACCTTAGTCATACACTGGCTGGTTCTTTTTGGATATTGACCCATGTCTGTACTATCCCTTTTTGGACTTTAGGGCATAAGAGGATCTGTATCAATTTTGTGCTCTGTAAATCCTTCTATTATTATTATTATTATCCCTCTCATTGGCTATAGGGTTATATAAGAATAGGTCCCTCGGATGATCTGATATGTTTTGACATATCATGCATTGCATGCAAATAATCATGCAAATGAAATATATAGAAGGACACTAGAACACACTTCTAGAGTGCAGACTCTATCAGGGCGATTTTTCCTTAACTTCCATTCTTGTTCTTTTTGTATCCAGAGTATGAACAAAATCTTTCACAGAAAACTTAGTCATTAAAAACATAACTTTGAAAATTTGGGATTTTTTTTTTGTATCCAGAATATGATCCGGATCTTTTACAAAATCTAATCATTTCTTCATCTGGTATGATCTGGCTACTGGACTGACGAATGTTCACCTTATTTATGTTCTTCCTAGAGTCTGTCATTCCATGAAGATTAAGTGCTATAAAAGTCTACATCAGATGATATGAAGATCTCGCTGTAGTGAGGCACTCACTCGCATACAGGGCCTTAAATTGTTACTTTAAATGGAATATAATCCAATTTGGAACAAACACGAACAGTGCATTTTGGGTCCAGAAACTTATCAGGCTTTGGAGAAAGTAAATAAAAGTTTAATTTAACAACCAGTTTTTCTATGATTGATACACATTTGACCTCAATAAGTTACTGCACTCTACTCACCTAGAGGGGCCACGGTGGCACAGTGGTAACACTCTCGCCTCCCACCTCTGAGGTCGGGGGTTCGATCCCTGTGACGGCCTTAAGTGGGAAAGCTGGTAGTTGCTTGCCGTTGGTCGGCAGTTTACAGTACACAACCCTAGCGAACTCTATGTACTGGTTTCCTCTGCCCTTCCAACTACCCGTCGTGATATGACCTGTACAGTGTTGAAAGCGACGTAAAACCCCAAATAAATAAATAAATCTACTCACCTAGCATAGATTTATTAATATACTAGCTCACAGTTTACACTCCAAGTAAGAAGAAAAATCTGAGTCAGGGTGGCTGAAATACTGGAATAATGGAATTATCATTTCCTCAAATTCCCTGGACTATAGTGTGTGACAATGCATCTATTTGTCCAGACAACTGTAAAAGTCGTTTGAGAGAAAATTTTCTTTATGATTGTTTTGGCACATTTAAGCTACATTTCTGTAATGTCTAGTATTCTTAACTTTGTCTTAGGATCTCCATATCTAACCTACAAATAGTAAAAAATAAAATAGATACATAGATTGTGTGAAACTGCTGTAGAAGTGTAATTTATATTGATCTTAAGTTGTCAAAAATAAAGGAAAAAATATAAAAAAGACATTGCTTTGCTTTACAAAATATAAACATGTGCCTAAACTCAAAACCTTTAGCAGGAGTGGCATGAATCAATTTAGCCTGCTAGCAATGACCTTGGAAGGTCAAAGGTCTCATTTCTCATTGGGGAAGATACACAAAAGTAGGGGGACATTGTTATGAAGACCCTTCAGTTTTCGTGACAGCTGGATAAGCTATTTTGTTACAAGGCCGTGTGTCCCAAAAGCCGAATGTTGGCAATTGCTGATGATCTTAGTATACAGAAGATAAACATTTTGATACTAGCTTTGATCTAATATTGATTATTAATTATTAAGCTACTGTCCATACTCAGCATATTGTCTCTTTATTGCTGCAGTAAAAGTGCTATTTGATCAAGCAAAACCCAAGATATAGTGACTGGCATTCTTCTAACTCAAAGATAGAGGCTCAGAGATGACAATTTATGAATGCCCTTCAGGTTCTTCAGTTTTCCACCTGGGATAGGACACAGTGACATAGTACAACTGTTTTAAGTTGCCATCCACTATATATCTACCCGAAATTGGGATCAAACTCAGTCCCTTCGTTTCCTAGGTGAGTGTGTTTCCAACTAAGACTCAGTGGAAGATGCCCCTAAATAGTCAAAGTTCCTTCACCCCACTCTGCAATAGCCATAGAAAACTCATCTCTTGAACAACCATGGAAATAACAGGTGATAATAGCTTGGGTTAGGCGGTAAACCATGCTGGACACATAGGTTTGAAGTTCTTTTCGAGAACAGCTTAGAGTTGGTAAAGCATTTTATGTAATGGAGAATTCTTTCAAAACTATAAGTATCAACGCTCTAAGCTTGCAATTGAGTTATTGTACATATTCTGTGTGACGGTGAAAGATTCCACAAACTTGTAATTCTTAGCAGTATTTGTTATTGCATTTGATGCATATATATCAAGTATGTGGCAGTTGTATATATTTGTCATTATGTATTTTTAGAATTATATTTGACAAATGATTAATGCTGAATGCCTTTTTTAGAGCATAGACATAAAAAAAGGTCCTGAAGTTAAGTGCAGTAGAAATCACAGGTCATCTCTAATTTTGAATACAAAAAATATCAACAAAAACTTTTATAATTGTAATATTTGTCACTGCAGATGGCAAAACCCCCAAATTATCAACAGTAGTCGTTTGTAAATCAAACTCAGTTACACAGATATATTTCCTTTCCTCTTTCCTTCCTAAAGGAAATCATTCTCAAAACCTCCCCCAAGACAAGGAGCAGAATAAGATGGGACCATATTTTTTTAATTTAAAAACAATTTTTAACAGTTTGCTAAACAACATTTTTGTGATATACACACTTTTAACCTAATTAGTTGCATAAGGTAACATCCAACCAACCAGTAACAGGAACATAAAAATAATCCCTCCCCCCAAAAAAAAAACACTAGGAAAATGATTCTGAATTTTTATAAATTTTCTATCATTTTTAGCATTAATCCAAATTTTTCAGGGTAGCAAGAGACAATGCCGTTTATGGGCCCATTCGGCCTGTTCACTGGAGCGGACCCTACAACCAACTCTATCAGGCCTTGACAAGGCGTATTGACAACCCAACAAGACTGGAGCAGTGTCCCGACCCACTCCAACTAGACTGACTAATTTCTGGATTCAGGATCATGAGTCAGGGTTAAACCAACACTGTATAAACCCCTTCCAGCTGCTATAACTCATCATTCATCAATCCAAGGATGCCCAGTTACACATCAGAGACTTTCTACAGAAGCTTAGGGCCCTGCTGATTTTTAACTTAGGGCACTTTTACCACAGCCCCCACCACCACCCAGGAGAAGAATAAAGCCACAGAGCCCCTGGGTCATGCCCTGGACCCTTCAAAGAGAAGAAAAAGGATGCTATAACAACCTCCTGAACGACTTAATACAGACTGACTTCCCAAGATGCTCCCTGCTATTTTTGACCTTATTGAAGAATTGATACACCACTGAATCAAGAAGGAAGTCACAAACTTTAGGAAGCCCTCACAAGTTTGATTGAAACTGGCCATAACACTGAGAAACATAACAAACATACAATTCATTACAGTATCACTGGCTGATTTGTCGAACCAGGATATGTAAATTCATCCCTATTATCTACTGGGCCATCCTTGATGAATTCCATTAAGAGAGTTTGATCTGCCCTAACACTCCTGAAGACTGGAAATAGATCGAGAAGTTCAAAACCAGATGAAATGTCCCCAACGATCTTGGGGCACTAGATGGGGAGCATATCGCCATGAAGAAGCCAGAGCAATTTGGGAATGAACATTACAACTACAAAGACTTTTTTCCTGGTGCTGCTAGCCCTGGTCGATGGAGAATATACAGATTCCTGTTAGAAGATGTTGGATCGAGTGGATCTCAATCAGATGGACAAATACATTTTATTGTAGCAGTTTGAAAGAAAAGATAGAGGATGGCATCTTGGTTCTTCCAGCACCTGAATCCCTGCGGGATAAAGGGAGGGCCAGATTTGTACTACTTTTCACTGGATAACACCTTCACCTTGATGCCTTGGTAAATGAAACCCTACAGCAGAAGACAACGCACAAGGGGAGAGAGAATAGCAAATGACAGGATCTCCAGAGGCAAGAGGGTAGTGGATAATGCATTTGGAATCCTGGCAAACAGATTCATGGTCATAATGGGCACAATGCAGCACAGGCCAAAGGTTGTCAGAGACATTGTTTTAACATGCATTGAACAACAACAACAACCAAAGACACCAAGGGGGACGAGTTAGGGCACCCGTCCAAGCAGATCATATAGCGCAATAGCAAATAAACTGGCAGAATATGTGCCTGATGAAAAACACAGGAATTTCTAGATTGAGGCAAAACATCTGCGAGACCTACTGAATGTTTACTTCAATCATGTTGGTGGCATCTGGTTTCTGGAATAGTCAAGATGTATTCCGTGGCATTGGCTGCTGGCTGTTGCTGCTGATAAGTCTTTGGCACATATGTGGAAGTGGTACTGGAGCTCCTAGAAAGTGTAGTTTGCTGTGACTGACAGTTCCTTTCCTATGCCCTGCTCTGTATCCCACAAATTTCACTGCATCATTTCTAAAAGTCTGAAATTCTCTTTCCTCCAAGTTTTCAACTTCAGATGCCAGGTAGTTGCAGAAGGCTGTTCTGGTGGGCTTCTGTCTGGGCCCAAGGAAAGATGTGAGCATAGGCTTCATCTGGGCAAATTGATCAATGACCTGCTGGTTGATTGCTGAAAGTTGGGTCACTACACAGGTACTGGCAGTGCTGCAGATGGATGGCTGGTGTGTTGTGTCAGAGCGGATGCTGGTCTCCATACTGTCAGTGTCCGTGGACCCTCGTGAAATGTCGTGGGATGAGGCTGCACTTAAACTTGCTCCTCTCTGTGGAGACTTGAAGCCTGAAGATTTGCTGAGGCCTTTCCTACTGATGTGGGTCTTTCAAAAATTAAATTTGTCCAGAATTCAGTTCAGCCTTTCTGTCATTTCCTTGGGAGCCTGGCCATACTTGGACTGGGTTAGTTTTCTATAGCGAGCCTTTTGGGATTGAAACCAAGTCTTGCACACAGTCACTGACAGGTTGGGGGTGCTTGCAAACCTCTCCCACAGGCAATCTGTCATTGCCTTGCCCTTAAAATGTTCGTTGGCTTTGTTATAAAGCTCCTCATGATCCTTGACAAAATAATCTGAGTTTGTTAAATAAATGTTCATCATATGGCCTTTCTTGTGTCTGGACTGGAATTAAGTAGATGTGCCGGCCTCTCCTCCACCCTCTGTGTCCATTTCACTTTCACTTCTCTCGGTTTGTGGTCTTTTATCAGCCAGTGCCTCCTCTCTTTGACTGTGAAGTTTTCTCAGTCCTGGATTCCTCTCTCTCCCTTTCTTCCTCTGTTGTTTCTCTGTCTCCTCTCTTTCTCTGTGTTCTCTTTCCTCCGTCCTCCTCTAAATGTCAAAAGCTGTATCTCCTAACTCAAACTCTGTAGTTGTATCTGTAAGGACTTCTACCTTCCTCACATTCTTTCTTGCCTTTTTGGACCCATCTTATAAATCCAATAAGAGCAAAGTTTGTGAAAAAAGCATATCAGCTAGTAAGCTTAACTTGTATCTGTACACTAAATCCTCGATTAATTTGTAAAAAAAAACAAAAGCTTTTCAGTTGTAATCCGTCAGAGTTGAAAATAAAAAGATGCATTCCTTATGCCAACTCCCCTTTTGTAAACACAGCTTGCATAAACGACAAGCAGTAGGTTGGGATAATGAAGCCAGCCTGTCCAACACACTTCTCGGCTGGTCTGTTACTGTAACTGCCCTGTTGGTTTCCTTTTCCATCTTGTCCTGCTGTGAAGTAACTGACTTTGTGCCCCAAGACTCTAAGACTTCCAGTCTTGGTGGGAATAGGCCAAGTCAGGTTGTGGTTGTCAGGTTTCCCTTCAAGTATGGTCAGTTTTGTTCTATGACCTGTTGTGGAGTGTTGTCTGGGTACTTGCCTATGACAGGCCGGCAAGTACCTCCAACAAGACGGCAACAGTATTGGTCAAGATGGGAAGTGACTCTGACAAGATGCAGACAGACAAGGCAGGATGATTTCAAGGTTGGCAGAGCCACTGTCAGGATCAAGACTCAGAGACGGGCGGTGAAATATCAAACATGTTTGACATTTTTTGACCCACCGTGAAAAGCCGGGAAACTACAATCGAGCATAACCAACTCTGTAAGCATTGCTCCTGACTCTTGTAATATCCAAAGTTACTGACAAGATGGCTCCAGATGGGATTGGTGGGCATCTGTGTTTAGACGTGTTTACTAGAACTAGATAAGCCAGGCAAAATAAAATGCATAGGGTATCCTTTTAACTTATTAATCTATTATCAATTTTATCGTGTGTGAAAAGTTAACTAACATAGATCCCGTTTATATATTGTGCTTAGTCTTTATGCTTTGCCTTCGTTATCTTCTTTCGTCTCCCTAAAAGTGACAGGTATAAGCTTGTAATCTTTATATATAAACGTTTTTTCACCTACTGTGAAAAAGAAAATAAAAATAAAAAGATTCCTTGTCATAAAAAGTATTTTAACACACAATGTATAATTGTCCATTCCTATGCTGACATGCAAAATTATACGACAGCTGGAATATGTACAAGTAGTGTACATATATCACACATTCGCGGAGTTTCCTGTGTTTTTGTTGGAAATATATTTTTGTTGGGTTGCAACAGCTGTGTCATAATTGTTTGGGGTATGTTTTTATCGTTATTATATATTGTATAATGGAAGGAGTCTTATATGTTTGCTATTATGGCTGTATTAATAATTTCACAATGTTTTTGATTAGACTGTAAGTCTGAGTTTTGAAATTGAGGTTTTTTCATGAAAACTAGCTCTGTTCAATTAGTTTAATGAAACTTATTCATTACATAAATTTTTAGGGTAAAAACAAAACAAGCACTTCCTCCAAAACTAGTGAGATTTAATTAGATGTCAAATTTCCAAATTACAACAAAAATGAGACAAAAGTGTAAGCTTCCCGAATCGTCTGTTTTTATTAATTAACTTAAACGTGTAAGTTTGGATGGTGACATTTTGTCCTGTTTTAAATGTCAGGGGACATAATTAAATTTGGATAATTTAAAATTTTGGCTAAAAATACAGCTTGGTCTGCTATTTTACAGAAAAAAAAGCAAAACTGGTCTACGTAATTACTGTCAGCTAAAAATGGCCTGCCTTCATATAATGTTGCTTCAATTTATAGTATGACCCTCTCAAAGTCCCGATGGGACATTCCCATTTCCCTTTGCCTAGGGAATGAATACTGCACACTATAAACACAATTATATTTTATCATAAATTAAGGTATTCATGGTCAAAGTGTTAAATAGTTTTGATAAGTTGGTACATCATTAGTCAATATAGATATTCATAACCCCAATGTGTTTTTTTAAAACTTATGTCACAACAATTTGAATGAAGTTATTCATAGTTCAAGTGGGGTATTTTTAAAACTTTTACATTGTGGCATCACAATTCAGCAAGGTTGTCCATTGTTCAAGTGGAGAATATATTGAATATGTTACGTTGTGATATCTTTATCTATAATTCAACATAATTGTTCATAGACACAATGTTTTACAATTTTTATTTTAACTGAATAAATCACAATGATCTTTTTGTTGTACAGTTTTAGTTGTGTCTAGAACAATACTGTAACGTAACATTTTGTAACAGTTTATATATATAGTGTCACTTGTTATAAGCCTAAGTGTGACATTAACAGAGTTCAAACTTTCCACCTGCACTTTGACAGGGGCAATTCCCAAACCAGTAGGTAATGGATCTCCACAAAATGTTAAATAAAGTTAACAAGTCAAATTCTAATAGATTGTGACAATAGCACGACTGCTTGGTGTAGTAATAATAAGGTTATGTTCACACCTATCTGATTGGTGGAAACAGAGTGTTAGATAAACATTCATGGGATGTAAGTTCCAAGGCCCATATTCTATAAACCTGTTTTACTTTTAAGGGGAAAATCTTTCTATGGTAAGGTAACCATAAAGCACCATTCGCTAAGATACATTTGTGACTGTATTATGCAAGGAAACCCGGAGTAAATGATTCTTAGTTGAGGTGTGTAATCAACCTTGTTATCTGCTTGGTAAGGTGACCTTAAAATTTTATTCAAAATGACATTTTACTGCTCCCCGCCATAGCTTTGCACAACTGGGTTCAGATACCATATTTTGCATTAATTAATAGTAGTTATGTTGATTTCTTTGGATCAAAATAAACACTGACACAATCACAAGTTATAAGTATATTTTACTATATTTTACAGCTAGAAATCAGGGCCCTAACTTTGCAATTTTTAAATACGGCTATCTCTGAAGATATATTATATACTTCTGTGGTCACATCAACTTCCTTATTTGGTATGCAAAAGTGTCCGGGTTTTATCGAGGACAACCGATTGTTAATAAATATCCCAACTCCCTGTTTGTGTAAAGTTAAGGGTTGTGCAATGATATGGCGACAAGCAGTATGTTTTCCTGACACAAGCAAAAAATTAAATATTGAACTGAGAGTCTTCAAATGTTACATTAAGCTAGATACCCAGTAAATGTGGTTGTTCTCATTTTAGTATTACATATATTTTTAACAAGTGATAATTTATTTTAAAAGTAAAGAAACTATCCCTTTACAGCAGAAAAAAGATAGTTCTCCTGTAGTTAGGCTAGGTTCACACTATACCGACAAACGTTAAGAGTAAAATATGAGGATATTTAGTGAATATCAAAGCTAAAACATTTATAAGAAATAATAATTTTCCAAATTTCTGAGGATAGAAAGTAACAGTAAATCAAGGAAATCCTTAGCATTTAAAAGATTCCTGGAATAAAAGTGATTAAAATTAAATGTTACTGGACGAAAAACTGCCATATTTATGGGCTTGTGCCCTTAATTTTTCTCAGAACTAGAAATAGTTGTATCTGATATTAAATTGAGTTAAATACAAAAATGTTCATGGTCTTCTGGCTTTTTATTTGATAGATTGACACAGTTATAAATTTTATTACAAAATATGGTACGAAGAACATGCCATATACACCATTCACATTTTTCCGATAAGAGGCAATATTGTGTCTCTATTTGGAAACATGTAATTTAAATCTGAAGCCATTTCGCAGCATTTTCTTGAGTAAAAGAAAGATTATGTTGGATATTTTAAAGTCGTGAAAACTATTGGAATGCAATTAAAAAGTAGCTATTTTTGCTGAATAAAAGTCATGTTTCATCACATTTCTACACTGTTACTGTATGGCTGTTCCTTCAATATTTTTCACCCCAATGTTGATGTTATATATTTTGCTAGAAGTATAATAATTTCCTTTTCCATAATGCAATTATTAAGTGCCAAGCACATCACACCGATACAATATGATCTGATCTGATCTAATATGCATAGCTCCTAATCACCCCTAAAAAGCAGATTCTAAGCCATAGCTTTCAAGTACACAATCCAGTTTCAAACCATACCTACCCATCAAGCAAGTTTTGTGAAAGTTTTTTGCAGTTCGAATGCTATCCATTGAATTTTTCCTAGGGTAAAATATGCAAAACAATGGATATATATCACTCTTCGTATAATATATATCCATGTCAAATAACACAGAAAAACCACTGCGGACACATGATAAACGGTCTAAACTTGGTTTTAGCTAAATCATCCATTATGAAATCCATTTTAGCCCGAGATTTAGTTAAGACAAAAAGCTCAAATTTAAGACCATGACTTTGATTAAGCTGCCTAAGTCTAAGACCCTTTGTCTATCATTTCCGGTGTAGCTCTGACACAGCTTTTGAGCAGACTAAATTATGAGGGCAAAATCTGAAGAAAATAAGTATTATGGATCAATAAATATGTCCGTATTTATTTTTAGTGATGATGGAAATGGGGATTATCATAGTTTTAGCATGTTGGAATGTGTCATTAGCATGTTTCAAATGTCGATAACATGAAGGTAATGGATCTCTCAAGTAACAGAATAGTATATAAATGTGACCCTCAGAATATAAAACTGGCCACAGTTTTTGCATTGCACAATACTAGTTTTGAAAAAGCTTAAAAAAATCTAGGACAATTTTTTTCTTACTGACCCCTAAACAGGTAGGTCACATACACAAACTGTTGCAAACTGTGGTACAAAAGAATACAAATAATGTACACTCTAAATCCATAAGATGAGAATTTTGTCTTCTCGTGTGATAAAATTGAAACAAAATGTGTCACAAATGTTATTTTACATTTATTATCCACTTTTTGTTTGAATAATAAGTAAAATAAGTGTATATTTGCCTAAAATGCAAATAAATTAATTTTGAGACATATTTTTGGATTTGTTCAACATTTCTGCATGGAGGTCATTACCACAAAATACTAGCAGAAAGTATGTGAACAAGGTCGGAAGGGGTTTTGATCTACTAGGGCAAACTGCAAAGACATCAGAGACACGAGTAGTGCACTGAGATGGTTGGCGATCCAAGTACTAACATACCCCATTGCTGCTTAACTTCAGTGATGATAAAGGTACTTGTCACGCTAAGCCACAATTCATGAAAGTCCGGAGACAAAAAATAGTGACCCCTAGAAGCACAAGCCTTGCTAGAGCTTGAGCTTAGAAATACCTTTCCTATGATGTATATATACACATAACATTTTATAGGTGACATAGTTACTCAAATTTTTATGAATAGTCTACACTAGGTATTTTTAAGCGCAAGCTCTAGCAAGGCTTGTGCTTGTAGGGGTCACTTTTTTTGTCTCCAGAATTTCATGAATTGTGGCTTAGTGGGACAAGTACCTTTATCATCACTGAAGTTAAGCAGCAGTCTACACTAGAATAGTCTAGACTTTTTATGAATAGTCTGCACAAAATTGGTAAACTTATCGATATTAAGGTACACCAGATATTTTGTTCTATCATATGACATGGTGTGTACTTAAGATATATTTCCCAAATGGGTACATCATAGCACCAGGAAATGTGTGAAGGATGTGTAAGAAATGAGGTTCATCATAGGCCTGAGCTGATAATCTTGGCCAGAAATGTCAGTTATAAATAGCTACAGCCTGGCATTAATAGGGTTAATAATTAAATGAGGTAAAAGCCCTTGCAGGCCTTATAGATGGGTGGAGTGGACATTAACGTCACCTCCTCTCTAATACCTCAGATGTAAACACAATACACCCACTGATCACTTAATGTGGCCACAGCCATCCATCAAACAGAAATGTAAAGAGATATATTGCAAAAAAAAAAAATGTTTTGTCTAGAGAAGATATGTGTAACATATACGTGTTAGCTTGGGACTTTAATGTATCAAACTTACTGGTAGCCAACATGGTTGGCAATAGTTGAAGTATTAAGGAAGGAAGATTTCTACGCCTTTTCGGTCAAGGTTATGCTGAATTGTGGATGGGTTCTAAGCTGGCCTTAATTTGAGATTGTGGTGACCTTAAACTAGCAAAGAATTTTTTGTTTATTAAATTCTAAATGAAATAAGTATGTATTTTGACCTGGCTGTAGGTCATATTAGTATTGACCTCTATTGTTGTCACATGCTTAATGACAAAGAAGCCTGAGGTCACGTGGGTGCATCTCACTGAAACAAACTCCAGGCTAACCTTCAATATCAATTCTCAACACACTACATTGACATATAAACAAGGGGTTGCATTTCGTCAGTCCCCCTCCCATCACAAGGCAGTGACACAACTCACATGAGGAGCTATACTTTATTGAATACATAAACATGGTATAAGACATTGTATAAGTACATAAGCAATTATTAAATCTATTACTCTTTACAATCCATACAATTGATTACATGAGTATGTATACATATAGTAATAAATACAAGTTATTGACCATTCTTTACAATTACATAACTTGTTTGATGATTAGTATAATAACACACATCAAGTAATACTCTTATAATTCGGGAATTGTTTTACTGTACATTTAGTAATAATTCACCCTTATAACCTTAATTCTACACTTTTAACACAGTACAATTGGATATAGCCTGCCCAAAAACAAAAGTTAACCACCAGGCCAGGACAGGGTGGAAGGAGGGATTGTTAGTGCCATGACCAACTACCTATTGGTACACCCTGATGAGGAAGTGATACCTAGTAAGAACTGGGCAGAATTGTACATAACTGACTATATAAAAGCAACCATGTATATATATGTATGGCATTATATATGTAAAAAAGACCCTCAAAGCCCAATTTTGATGTAGTTTAAGCATTATCTAGCATCTTAGCAAAAGAGGATGCAATTTGTTTGCTATGAGAGTTGTTTTTCTGAATGTAAGTCCAAACACAGTCCAACGCCCAGGAGCCATGACGTTGTATACTTTGAATGTGTATATGGGCATTATAAGCCAGGGTGGCCCCTGAGCACCGGAAAGTATGAAATGTGAAATGATTGGAGGTCAGACCCATTTTTGCATTAATTTTCTACAAGACCTTCCTCATGCGAGAGTCAATGAGAATTTTCCACTTATTCCCTACAAATATTTGAAACAAAGGTGATGTTGGGGTTGGGTTATACATAGCAATTGCTTCTTGCATGGCTTTTACAGGACACAGTTTTCTTGATGTTAAACGTGGAACTACCACTACATGCACTCTATCTCTCGATTGGATGGCCTTGGACCACTTTAGTGTTATTTTCATAAATTTTTCACCAATGAGGACATCCTGGGGTGTCAGATGAATTGATGGATCGAAGGCATTTTCAGCATGAGGGGTGATATTTGAAATTCTAAGGAACGCAAAAAATGCCAGTAGGAATACTGCTCTAAAAACTGGATCACATGTGAACTGATCACAAAGTGTGGACAGCCATTCCAAATCTTTAATGGACATGATGTTGCATTTCGGAATTGAGAGAGGTCTATTTATTCGAATGGCTATTCAAATAACGCACCCTAGGGTGGTCTGGTAGACTATACTCCAATCCATATAATGTAAGTTTTGCTTTTATTGCAGATATGTTGTTTGCAATCATGGCCATTGAAACTTTATTTTCAACCAAATACTCTAAATATGCTAATATAATGTCTATGGATATTTCTTGCAATGATATTTTGCTGCATTGGCAGAAACCCACAAAATTTCTGAACAGCAATGTGTAGCATTTTCTCGTCTTTGGTCGAAAAGGTGTTAGAAGCCTTTGTCTTGATCCATTCATGAGCCTCATGAGATCAGAGTGAGCTGAAATCAAAGTGTAATATACTATTAATATCAGTTTTAAACCCCACACACAAATATCTCTACTACATCATATTTCATAATCTAAATTCATCAAACTCTCATCAGTGATTAACCACATCCAATTACCCACTAGTCTTCTTAATAGTGTTACATGTTCTTGTGTATTCTGCCATCTAGACAGTAAATCTGCGTAAAAGTTGGAGCATCCTATTCAAGAATGTGCGAGCTGGCTTGACATATTTAGCGACATACAACAGATTACCCAGCAAGGACTAGAGGTTTCTTTTTGAGCAAATTTTTAGGCCGATGCATTGATGCACCATGTCACCTATACCATTCAATCTCTCTGTTGGTATTGAGATTGTTCGGTTCTTTGTGTCAATTTCCACACTTAAACAGACAACTTTTGAGCTAGGATGTACTAATTTTGTAACACTGACCTCCAGACCAAGGTCACACAACAACTGGAGTAGAAAATCATAAGAACGTTGCGTGACGCTGGATACGCGACTCCTATAAAGTCGTCGACATAGTTTATGACGGTGAAGCCATGACAACGCATGACGTGACACACTGCATCACTGAGATGCTGGAAAATTTGCGTCCCATAGCGACTCCAAAACGGTAATTTTGTATCAATGAATGCATTGCCATCCTGAGACTAACCCAACAAGTCCAAATCCATTGGATCTGTAGCCACAAGGCGAAAGGCACGACTTACGTCAATTTTGTACGAATGCGCACCAGGGCCAATTTTTTTATTTCTGACGTGATCTTGAACGAAAATCAGTCCCTAGGTATGAATTTTTATCAATACCTGCGTTTACTGAGGCACCTTTTGGCCAGGATAAATCAATGATAACTCTTCTGTGGACTGCGTTAGGTTTTTCTCTTGTCATAAATGGTAATGAATGCCAATGATCACTTGGGAAATTTTCATATGGCCCCAATATGGCACCATACTGGTTTTTTTTCATTCAAATACGCTTCTATGTCCTTAGGATATAACAAAGCCGATTTGTGATTACTTCAAAGGAACGTCTCTGTTGAAATCAAGCGGAAAGCTGTATTTCAATAAATCTAATAATTGGGTGTCCCAATATCCTTGTAACACATTTTCCCATTGTTTTGCATTCAACTGTGTTTGCACAGGTATTCTACTCTTGAGGAAGTTAGGAATCCCACTTGATTTCACGTGTTTGTACAACGCAAATGGACAATGTATCTCTGGACCTTGTGCTTTATTTTCAACACTAATAAAATCAGACAAAGGGACAAACCCAAAGTTGAAGTCACTTTGTGCACGCCATTGCTTGAAAATATTGCACTCAATGTCAACTTTTCCACTCAAAATGTCATTGACTTTCTGAGAAGTCATGGTGTTTACAAATTTATCTACCACACCCGCGTCACTTATGTCATACAACAATGCAGAATCATTATGATTGATTGTGGCGCAAGTGTCTTTTGCCATTGTTTTTTGTTTATTGATTTTATTTATGACACTTGCAGAGTTATTATTCTGGGGCCTATTCAAATTTGCATTGTGATCTGGACTGAGTGAACTGTCAACCAGGGGAGTTTGTTTTATACTCTCCGTTACCTCTGGGTTTACAATCCCAGCTTGATCACCACTCGGACTTACATTGCTAGGTATATCTTGGCACTGTCCAAAACTTTTCATTTGTGTTTTATTTTTGCTTGTACTAGCATCACAGTTTTTTGTTATGTTAATACTTTTCTGACCTCTTTTTGTATTAACAACGTTTTCACACACGTTTTGTACTTGCCTTTTGCCATGTTTGTCTGTGCCCTTCAAAGTTCTGTTTTTGTTACCTTTTGCTAGTAATGACTCCACTTCTCTCACCTGGATTCCAGTTCTGTAAATGTATCTAGCCCGATGCATTCTCTCAGAACTCACCTTATGTTCACTGCTCCGTTTTTTGGATTGACCTTTTTCTTTAAAAAATAGCACTCTTTTTCTGGGTGACTCATGTGCCTACCATTACTTAAGCAATAAGCACAAATGTGCCTATGTAGCTTACCTTGAACCCTGTGATCTTTTGTGGAGCTGCAAGTACCACTCTGGTATGCCTTGCAAAACCAAGGATGATGAGTGTCAGCATTCTTAGTCCTAGTTTACCTGTTGCTACTTGTCTGCCTTTGGGCATGCGAACGGCGTATACGGTCGATACGATTTGTGTCAGTCCAGTCCAAGGCGCCCCTCTCCATCTCACACAACAGAACTGAATGTGACGCCTTGGCACTGGACCAAGAGAAATTATTAGCAACTTCCATTAGCTCACACAAATATGTGAGCATTCTTTCTTTACAATTGGTATCTTTCTCATCCAGAACCCCTTTTACAAACCCCTGCACAAATTGACACATGTTTATCTGGTCATAAGCTACCCTCTTTTTTGATGCACCCCCTAGAATGTATTCATGTGGCCAAACTACTTTATGTGACACATTAACATCAACGGGTCCCCCCCTTTTATATTTTAATTTACCTGTGTCAGATTTTTCTGCCTGACGCTTTTCAAGATCTATTTGCCTCTGAATCGACTTTGAGGATCTGATACTTGACAAAAGTGGTATATCTGACTCTGATTCTGAAGAGCTACTGCTCTCACTCTGATATTTACTATGTTTTTTCCCTTTTTACATCACAATTTGATTTACTTAACTTTGATTTAGTCCCACTTCTATCACCACTGTCCTTGTCCTTCCTGCAGTCAGCCACCTTCGTCTCCACATCATCCATCCTGTCATGCACTCTTCTTAGTTCAGCTAGGATCTTCATCTGTACTGTTTCTGATGAGTACTGTACCTCTTGTTCTATGCTCTAGTCACCTTGACCTGGAGTTTTCACTCTCTTATCGTATACCAAGTCCTTCTTGGGAGCATCAAGAGGGCGGCCAGGTAGAGACCCAGATGCACTAGCATTCTTACTCATCTTACTGTCTGTTTTCGCCTTTTTTCTGTTTCATTGGCAGCATTATGGAATCATCACTGTCACCATCATTCAACTGCATTGTACAGTTTTTCCCAGTTGGTGGATAGTGCCATTCTTTGCACTTGCTACATTTGTTTTTGTTCTTTCCCATTATTATTTGCTTTTAAAAAATTTTTAAAATCACTAAAAATACATACACACCCACCCACCGTCCTTGATCACTTCTTAAAATATAAGTTAAAAACACATAAAATAGGAGAGCTAACAAAAAATTCTTGTCCAGTCTCAACGCCCTCCAAATTTGTACTGAGATTATATTATGGCTACCAAGCCCAGCCTTGAACCTGTTCTAATCAGATGAGGTAGCATCATAGTTGCTATGTTCCCTGACCCTTGACCCCAGGTCAGCCCCTATTTAACAGTAGATGTGGCCTTAGAAATGTTTTTTAAGGTAGCCCCCAAACCCTGCCTGGGGATGGAGGACTGACAGGCTTGATGCCTATGACACCACTATTGACAGACTACTTAATAGCAAAACTAATGCAGACTGTTGCAATCCACAAACATGGTTGGAGGATATAATCACGACAATATTTTTTTAAAAGTTACAACAACCAATACACAGAAAACTTTGTAGAAAAGATCAATGTTTAATAATAGAAACAAAATGGCTATGCTTGGACTTTATCGGCAATTCAATATGGCCATCGACCTTTATTTTAGGCTTTTTTTGTGATTGAAACCCAAATGAAGTCTGTGCAGTCGTGGGTTATTTCTACTTTCATTCAAGCCATCCCCATTATGAGGGTTAAATAAAAAACAGTATTTGGGTGAAATTACAACATAGTGATACTTGACTGCCTTGGTGGAAGTTTGCACTCTAAGTGTGCTTTCTATTTATTGAATATTATTAAAATCTAACAAGCACCTGTAAATCAGGTATGCATTTGTCAATCTATATATAGACCTGCCCTTAGGAATAAATATTCTTACACGTCCCTTTCAAACCATTATATTTGTTAATATTTTGACTACAATGAATTTTATTTAATTTTCCAAGGGAACAATGGACATCTATTGAAATTGACCATAAAAATCCAACTCTGAACTCTCACCTCTAACATTGATGAGAAATGATTGACATATGTCTACTGTAGGTTCTTAACCTGTACATAAAATTACAGCGAAGTAACTTAAAACAACCATAAAGAAAGTCTAGAAAGCTATTAGCTATACAGGATGCATAATGTTTATAGCAGTAAATTAACAAAGACCTTTTGAAGCTCTGGGATTTACCAAAGGGGAAGTCTGAAAGCCAGAAAAAATCATTGTCACTGAAACAGCATCCGTCCCAGGGGAGTCTTCTTATAAGGACACAAGCAGTTTTAGACAATTAAAGCCCAAAGTTAAGGTATTAAGGGGCCCTCCAAAATCACAAACTCTTCAGTCAAATGTGGTGTCAAAGGAAACATCTTAAGCATGTAAGTGACATATGCCTCATAATTAATATAATAGCAAAGAACTTATACTGCTGGGAGTAATAGGGTTTATGATGGACCCTAGCCGTGCTGAGGGATCAAGTTTCTTTGCAATTAGGAAAAGTTTTCAGTTCACATAATAAAGTTTCAGTTTATATAACTTATTCATACCATTACTGGCTTTTACATTAGCAATCAACTAAGGCAGAGTCTGTGATAAGCTTATATCTCCTAACTTCTTTGTTAAGATGTTTTTCTAAAACTCTTTGTACACGTCGCCCTCTTCCATCCTTACCAATTGAAGTGTTTTCCACTTTTCCTGTTTATCTATTTACAAAACAAAATAAAATGTGTGGCATATTAAAATTGTCAATAAGTGTGTTATTTAAATAAATAAAGGTATTTATTGATGATGTCATATTAGATATGGCACATCTCATTCAAATGTACCCCTTTGTGCTTCTGGTCCTTTCAGCAGCATAAAATATTGGAATAACCCCCTCCAAAACCATGGTATTCGCGGAATTTTACTTTGAGTTTATGGGTACAGTCCCCACCCCAAGACAGACTACACAGTTTCGGGTAATAGTTTATTACAGATATAACATGTGTAAATACAATACAACTACAGTTATTTACATGTCGATACAAGTATATATGTTGTAAGTACTATTGTTTAATGTAACAGACATGCAAGAGAAATGTGACATGTTAACCATACAAGTTAGAGTCCATTAGAGCTCATAAATGATAATCAAAAGTACAGTTGTATAAAGTAAAGTGACTAGCATGTTGTTACTAAAACACTTAAGAATAACTACAATACAAATTACAATGATAACAATAATGTAGTGACACCTGAAAGTTGCATTGAGGGGCAAGGTCAAGAACCCCCAAGGGAGCTCTTAGTCCCCCATAAGCGACCCAAAGCTCCCACTTGGCAAGGGGGCCAGATTTGCTGCAAGTTCCAGGTGGAGGAAGGCAAAGCCACATCAAGGGAACCTTCAGGTTTACAACCAAAACTGACAGACAGATAGAAGTTTAAAGCATACATAACTCCCCAATTGTTGAATTCCCTCAATAAAAGAAACTGGATAAAAGTTACAGCCGAGGGAGTGAGGGGAATACAATTTTCATCCATGTTTCTCATTTTAGTTCCAAATTTAAACTGAAGAAGGAGGGAGAAGTTTAGGTCTGAGAACAATCACCATAGCCAATCACATAACATTGTTTATTAGTTACCCAGCAACTGAGTCATAGACAAGGGGTCATGACCTTCTGACCCAGGGGTTGTGAAACCAGACCAGGTAGACTGGTTCCCTACTATCACCATAAGGTAGTTGATAAATATAACACACTGTCTTGGAGTCAGAACTGACATCCATGGCGCCTGGACGCCCCAAGTGATTCCCCCACTTGCAGTTAAAATTGGTAGATATACAAATGTTGATCTCAATGACATGTTTCCAGTGTAAAGATTCTATTGAAAATGAGTTTTATTTCATCTGTAATTGTACTTTGTACAGTAATTTAAGAAGTTCTTTATTTAACTCAATACAGGTTGAAATTGGAAACATTGGTACCTTTTCACCAGAAGAAAAATTTGTAAAAATCATGAATTCTAATAGTAAATACCTTTATAGATATGTTGAAGAGGCTTGGAAACTAAGGAAACAGGAGGTCTTTGAAAACAATGTGTCATGATACTTTGAATTGATGTCATTTGCTATCACATCACACACTAATTTAAAAATACTGTAAAGTTTTTATTTTGAAATATGTAATTGTTATATGTACACATGTCACTATAATAAATGAATAAATGGGTAAATAAATAAATAAATATAAAACCCAAAGGTCCATAAATCCCATTGTTACGACACCCATAATGAGCGATAGTTCAAACCTAGAAGGTTATAATGATATTTTACCCATGAAATATTTCCTCGATTAACCAATCAGAATCGAGGACATAGCCATGCCATGTTAGAATTCTGCAAACACAAGGTCATATTAACTGAATTCAAGGCCTTTCACCAGGGACAACACCATTCTCTCCATCCTATCTAAGAGAATTGGCAGAGACTACATTGTTTTTGAACTGCCTCTAGAATAGAATAGAAGTTCCTGGATCATCAGGTCGAAGGGCACCAGACACTAGTTTCAGAAATTATGAGTGACATCTGTGGCAAAAGCCCTCTATGTTGACCTTACTTTTAGCCCAGAACTCAAATTAAGCTGCCTTGTGAAATCCTCTACGTTTAAGACCACAGCCATAGCCTAAGTATAAGATGAAAGTCTTATCTGTAAGTTTAAGTCACGGCTAAGTATTTTTTGTTAAACAGGCCTATACCTTTGAAATGCTGTACATCACAGAATGTTGACATTACAGAAATGACCTTTTACAACATCCAGGGATGAATCAGAGGCATTAGTTACAGAACATGCACATATGAATCCAGGGTTGCAATAATACCATTTGAAAACACACAAACGGAAACAAAAACTCTACACATAGTGATGGAAAGATATAGAGGGACATATTCTAAATCTAGGGTTGCCATAATACCATTACAAACACATAGGAAAACTGAAGAAAAAACACTTACTGATTTTGTTAACTTTTTGTAATTATTGCTACAGTAGAAAAAATGGTGTAGTACTGGTCTATCCTTTAGCACTGACATTTGTATGTTGATATCTTGTAAGTGAATGTTATCTTTCATCTAAATCAACTGCATTGCCGTACAATAGAATAGTGATCTTTGGTTAGAAGGTCCACTTCTTAATCAAAAGGCCACCAAAAACAATATGGTTGATGATCTTTAGCCTCAGTAAGGTGAAGCATACAGATATTATTTTATAACATTCTGTATGTTGTTATCTGAACTTCTCTGAAATTAGGGAAGATTGAGGCAGTTGCAGTCCATTTTGGGACTTCTGTTATATGTCCATAAGTGTGTTAAGCCGGCTAGAGTTTTTCTCAACAGGATGCTGGACATGTTGAGATCCAGCCAAAATGCTCAAAAAATAACCCTTACGTCAGATTTTCGACGTGATGTTCGCTGGTTTGCCAAATTTCTGCCAACCTACAATGGCATCAACTTTTATGACCATAGAACTATAGATCATGTTCTTGACCTCGATGCATGCCTCACAGGGCTGGGGGGTAGATTTGGAAATCTGGTGTATTTCCTTCCATTGCAACATGGCTATAAAGAATGTACAATTGTCCATCTAGAGATGGTAAACATTTTATTAGCCCTCAGACTGTTTTGTAGTTATTGGGCGGGTCGCAAAGTGTTAGTTCGATGTGACAACAAGGCAGTTGTCTCTGTGCTCAGTAGTGGTCGCTCCAGAGATCCATTCCTTTCCGCTTGCGCTCGGAATATCTGGTATTGCTCAGCCAAGCATGATATAGATGTCGACTATGTACACATCAGGGGGCGCGACAATGAAGTGGCTGACCTTTTGTCTAGGTGGTCGGGTAGCCGGGCGGACTGGGGTCGTCTACTCCAACACATCCCAAATCCATGCTGGTTACAGGCAAACGAGCAAATGCTGGCATTTCACCCTGACCTCTAACTTTCCTGACGTTCCCTGGCTGTATTAAGGGTACAATGTATATAGGTTTAGATGCGTATTTGTGGTCACCTTGTGTAGGGTTCATGTCACGGATTAATGAGTCAATGTATATCCCCCTTGCAGGGGCCCATGTTTTTACAGTCATTGTGCTGATAGATACTATACTTTGTTGTAGGTACTCAGCTGGTGGATCCGCTGGCTGGTAAAGCTATGTCACGCCTTCATCTGGCCTTCAGACCTAAGACCAGCAAGGCCTACAGTTCAATGTTTAGAGTGTTCGTAGCCTTCTGCATCTACATGAAGGTTGCTTTGCATCACCTATCAGTGAAGGTGATCTTGGCCTTCCTGGAGTGCCTTGTGTGTAATAAAGTATCGCCTGCAGTCCTGGCTAATTATGTAGCTGCCATTAAAGCCAAATGTATATTGTATAATTTGTCATATCATGTGTGTGCAAATGTAAAAATAAAATACTTTTTGAAATCTGTAAAAATTACCAGGCCATTATGTGTCAAACCACATAACATAATTGATCTTAACATGCTGAAAGCAATTATCTCTGAATGTCGTACTTTGCGTTGTGGACCTGTTTTCAAAGCTGTTTTTTTAACTGGCTTCTTTGGTTTCCTCAGGCTCTCAAACCTCTCACCTCATTCAGCTTTGACCTTTGACCCCTCCAGGCACCTTACGGGTTCAGATGTATTTTTTACCAGAAAACATGTAAAACTGCTCTTAAAATGGTCAAAAACCATACAGACTAGAGATAGGGTTGAAATACTTACTCTTCCAAAACTCACAGATCCTGACCTTTGCCCTTGGTCTGCTCTGAAAGTGTTGTTTGACCTCTATGATATGTCATCTTCCTCTTCACTGTTTCAAATATACACTATAAATGGTTGGGTTACCCTCATTGATTCTAGGGTTCGAAAGGTACTTTCAAAAATTAATGTCGCTCTGGGTTTGCACCCTAACCATTTCACATTTCACAGTTTTCGTAGATCAGGAGCTACATTCGCATTTAATGCTCATGTCCCTATTCAGGATATAAAAAGGCAGGGAACTTGGACCTCTGAGTGTGTTTGGAAATACATAAAGGCAGACCACTCCTCTGGTGAGGAGCTAGCCAATTCACTGGCTACGGTTATAAATGTTTAATATGGGGATAAATGTCTCACTACGGTTGGGCTTTGGTGGGTTTCAAATATTGTCATAGCTAGAAAAGCTGTGATGTTTTGATTGTGAACTTGTGGGCCTCCTTCTCTGTGGCAGTTTTCCTCGTCCAATTCATTGGTCTTTTGGTCTTTGGTCATGTGGGGTCAGGTTTGAACCCACATGTCGGGCAAGTATAACCTCACTGATAAAGGGGGGGGTTCCTGCACAACTACTGCCTCACTTTAGGTGTCCCACAGGGCTGTTCATTTTACATGGTATTTTATGTATTTTTTATGTATTTTTAATTGTATTCATTGTATTTTCTGGCTCCAGTATTTACTATGAACTGTAATGGACTCTAACTTTTGAGACTGGAGCCTTCATGTGGGAGGGAAAGTAAAATATTTTTCCATGTCTCTCGTTTGGTTGACAAATTCAAAGTGAGGAATCTAGAAATCCAAACTACAGACTTCTAGGAAAGGAACCAATTACATCATTTTGTTTGTCTGTTACCCCTAGCAACTGAGTAAAGTACACCACAGTACAATCAAGGTTCTTGTGATGTCATTTTGTACACCTTTAGACTGGTGCCCAAACTTGCCTGTTAAGGTAGGACAAAAAACTAACCCTGCCTTGGAGGAGGACTGACTCCTGATGCGCCTGTACGCCCCAAGTGACAGTCCCTCCCCCCAAGACAGTAAGGACACAGTTGCGGGTAATATTTATTAAAATACATACTTAATATTGTATAGTAATGCAATGTGTAAATATATAAAACTAACTAAAGTTATTTACAGTTTCTATTAAAATTATACAAATGCAGACTCTAGTCCAAAATTACAGTTCATTAGCGTTTATAGTCTGACTAGAGTAATAGTAAGTGTAATAGAATTACAAGTAACACATGAAGGCTCCAGTCTCAAAAGTTAGAGTCCATTACAGTTCATAGTAAATACTGGAGCCAGAAAATACAATGAATACAATTAAAAATACATAAAAAATACATAAAATACCATGTAAAATGAACAGCCCTGTGGGACACCTAAAGTGAGGCAGTAGTTGTGCAGGAACCCCCCCCTTTATCAGTGAGGTTATACTTGCCCGACATGTGGGTTCAAACCTGACCCCACATGACCAAAGACCAAAAGACCAATGAATTGGACGAGGAAAACTGCCACAGAGAAGGAGGCCCACAAGTTCACAATCAAAACATCACAGCTTTTCTAGCTATGACAATATTTGAAACCCACCAAAGCCCAACCGTAGTGAGACATTTATCCCCATATTAAACATTTATAACCGTAGCCAGTGAATTGGCTAGCTCCTCACCAGAGGAGTGGTCTGCCTTTATGTATTTCCAAACACACTCAGAGGTCCAAGTTCCCTGCCTTTTTATATCCTGAATAGGGACATGAGCATTAAATGCGAATGTAGCTCCTGATCTACGAAAACTGTGAAATGTGAAATGGTTAGGGTGCAAACCCAGAGCGACATTAATTTTTGAAAGTACCTTTCGAACCCTAGAATCAATGAGGGTAACCCAACCATTTATAGTGTATATTTGAAACAGTGAAGAGGAAGATGACATATCATAGAGGTCAAACAACACTTTCAGAGCAGACCAAGGGCAAAGGTCAGGATCTGTGAGTTTTGGAAGAGTAAGTATTTCAACCCTATCTCTAGTCTGTATGGTTTTTGACCATTTTAAGAGCAGTTTTACATGTTTTCTGGTAAAAAATACATCTGAACCCGTAAGGTGCCTGGAGGGGTCAAAGGTCAAAGCTGAATGAGGTGAGAGGTTTGAGAGCCTGAGGAAACCAAAGAAGCCAGTTAAAAAAACAGCTTTGAAAACAGGTCCACAACGCAAAGTACGACATTCAGAGATAATTGCTTTCAGCATGTTAAGATCAATTATGTTATGTGGTTTGACACATAATGGCCTGGTAATTTTTACAGATTTCAAAAAGTATTTTATTTTTACATTTGCACACACATGATATGACAAATTATACAATATACATTTGGCTTTAATGGCAGCTACATAATTAGCCAGGACTGCAGGCGATACTTTATTACACACAAGGCACTCCAGGAAGGCCAAGATCACCTTCACTGATAGGTGATGCAAAGCAACCTTCATGTAGATGCAGAAGGCTACGAACACTCTAAACATTGAACTGTAGGCCTTGCTGGTCTTAGGTCTGAAGGCCAGATGAAGGCGTGACATAGCTTTACCAGCCAGCGGATCCACCAGCTGAGTACCTACAACAAAGTATAGTATCTATCAGCACAATGACTGTAAAAACATGGGCCCCTGCAAGGGGGATATACATTGACTCATTAATCCGTGACATGAACCCTACACAAGGTGACCACAAATACGCATCTAAACCTATATACATTGTACCCTTAATACAGCCAGGGAACGTCAGGAAAGTTAGAGGTCAGGGTGAAATGCCAGCATTTGCTCGTTTGCCTGTAACCAGCATGGATTTGGGATGTGTTGGAGTAGACGACCCCAGTCCGCCCGGCTACCCGACCACCTAGACAAAAGGTCAGCCACTTCATTGTCGCGCCCCC
This sequence comes from Sabellastarte sp. h YS-2021, assembly GCA_964017235.1. Taxonomy (NCBI): domain Eukaryota; kingdom Metazoa; phylum Annelida; class Polychaeta; order Sabellida; family Sabellidae; genus Sabellastarte; species Sabellastarte sp. h YS-2021. The sequence continues at coordinate 168,799,976 of OZ024928.1, read as the reverse complement.
TGATGTGTACATAGTCGACATCTATATCATGCTTGGCTGAGCAATACCAGATATTCCGAGCGCAAGCGGAAAGGAATGGATCTCTGGAGCGACCACTACTGAGCACAGAGACAACTGCCTTGTTGTCACATCGAACTAACACTTTGCGACCCGCCCAATAACTACAAAACAGTCTGAGGGCTAATAAAATGTTTACCATCTCTAGATGGACAATTGTACATTCTTTATAGCCATGTTGCAATGGAAGGAAATACACCAGATTTCCAAATCTACCCCCCAGCCCTGTGAGGCATGCATCGAGGTCAAGAACATGATCTATAGTTCTATGGTCATAAAAGTTGATGCCATTGTAGGTTGGCAGAAATTTGGCAAACCAGCGAACATCACGTCGAAAATCTGACGTAAGGGTTATTTTTTGAGCATTTTGGCTGGATCTCAACATGTCCAGCATCCTGTTGAGAAAAACTCTAGCCGGCTTAACACACTTATGGACATATAACAGAAGTCCCAAAATGGACTGCAACTGCCTCTTGGTACATGAACGCTTTTCAAGCCATTCCTTGACTGTGTCATTGATCTGACGCAATTTTTCTGGGGGTATAGCAATTGTACCAGCCACAGTGTCTATAAGGACACCCAAGCAGACCACTCTAGTGGCTGGGGGGACCAACTTGCTTTTACTGACAGACAGACCTAGTTTTTCCATTAAAGACAATAGATGGTCAAAAGAACGTTGCGCGACGGTCGTGACGCCCACCCCAATGTAATCATCTATGTAATCAATGATAGAGAAGCCAGCTTGACGCATCAGATGACGCACAGCGTCGCTTATACGCTGAAAAATTTGGCTCCCGTGCCGTGTCCCGAAGGGCAGGCAGGTGTCCACGTATGTCCCACCCCATTCAAGGCCTAAGAGGTCATAGTCCCCAGGGTCCACCTTCACATGTCTGAATGCTCGGCTAACATCCACCTTATACAAGAGGGCCCCCCTTCCCAGGCGTTTTACCTCATTTGTGATGTCATCAACCGAGGGGAAAGTAAGGTCAAATTGACTTTCCAAGTATGTATTCTTATTAATACCAGAATTGACTGACGCCCCCTGTGGCCAACTGAGGTCTATGATCACACGACGCCTATCAGAGTTTGGTTTGTGCCTGGTCATAAAAGGCGAACAATGCCCCCCTTCAATAGGATTTTGCTGAAAAGGACCCAGTATTGCATTAAACTCGGTTTCTTCCTTGATATAGGCGTCAACATCTGACGGGTGTTCAATAGCAGAAGAGTGATTTGTACCCTCACACCGTAGTGGACAATTTCTATTGAAATCCAAGGGGAACCCGAATTCTAATAATTGCAAGAGTTGTTGGTCCCAATAATTTGTCAGTCTGGACTTCCACTCAGATATGTTCAATTGTGACTTTACTGGAAGCCTGGCTTCCATGTAGTTATGTTTGTTCGTGGCTCTAACGAGAGCATGGATGTTAAAAGGTGACAAGCCATCTGAACAGTTAACCACACTAGTGTCAGGCATAATTTGTTCATCCAGGGGAATAAAGCCAAACTGAAAGTCTGATTGATTTTGCCATTGTTTGAATAATGCACAATTATTTCGCTCTTGACACTTCACCCCTTGAATGCCAGCATTGTAAATAGCACTAGTAAATTTATCTTCAATACCTGCCAGATTTACATCATATACAGGACATGTTTGCAAGTTTAATTGGTGACTCGTATCGACAGACGACGCAGAAGCAGTGTTCACACAGACTCGACGCCTTGGACTACTTTCCTGACGCCCCCTTATCGATTTGTCAAGCACACCCTGTCTCTGGGGCAACAAATTGTTTGTATCTTTAGGTATGGAAACAACAGTACTATCAACAGTAACTACAGTACCTTGATCACTTTTAGTTGTGGCAGAGGAGGATTTGTTTTTTGATGCAAAAATTCTAGATTTGACCAACGTTTTTCCAGTGAGAGGTCTGAACCTCTTGCCTTTACAGGCTAGACTCGCCTCTACCACTGCTTTGTTGACTTTAGAGTTATATATGACTCTACTTCTGTAAAATTTTTCACCATTTGAACCACCCATCATGCCACAACTTTGATTTTTGACCATTTCATGACTATCAGTACAAGCAAATCTACCACACTTTGTGATGTTTCTACTGGGAGACCTTGTTGTAGTATTATCCTGATTTTTGGTGCAGCTGCCCAGCCCTAGTGACTGGCAGCCCCTAGCTCGTTTTTTGAGCTACCCTTTTTATGTATACAATCTTTTTCTGCATGTTGCAGTTGTTTTCCCATAGAAAGACAAAAAGCACAAATGTGACGGTGTAGCTTACCATTAGTTTCATGGTCTTTACCTGAAGAACACATGCCAGTCTGAAAGTTTTTACAAAACCAGGGTTTTCTGGTTTGTTCCCCAGTTTTTTGCCAACTTGATTTGCTGGGACCCACGTGCTTCTGAGCATAAGCTCTACGTATACGGTCTATTCTACTTTGGTCTTCCCATGTAACCTTGCCACGCTCCATCTCGCAGAGCAAGACAGCATGAGCTGCCTTGGCTCCCTGCCACGAGAAATCTGTGGCATCTTCCATTAATTCCCCCATATAAGCCACCATCACATTTCTACGTTTTGTTGAGGGTTCATCTAAAATATTTTGACAGAAACCATGGACCCATTGGGTCAGGGACAATTGGTCATAATTTACCCTTTGTCTGTTAATACCACCTAGAATCGGTTCATGAGGCCACGCTACTTTTGCTTTGACAGAAACTTCTACATTACCTCCACGTTTTGATTTTTGTTTACATGCATCCCTACCTGAACACTGTGAACTATGCTCTAGTTCCCTGATTCTTCTGTCAACCTTTCTTTGCAATTGGGGAGACCTTAACACCTCTAGACTGGGAGAATCACTATCAGAGGACGAATCACTTGATATTTGTACTTTTCTTTTACATTTCTTGACAGTAGAATTAACACTAGGTGTACTAAACTTTGAATTACTTAACTCAAGTGAGTCCTGTGTGTGATCAGCAGCTGCCACCTTGCCCTCCACTTTGTCCAATCTTTTGTTGACTTTCTCCAGCTGTTCCAGGATTTTCCACTGCAACTGCTGTCCGTCAGGCAGCCCTTCACCTGCTTGGGTTACGGCAGCATCTCGTACAAGTCCATTGGTATTTATTGGTTCTTCTTCCACAGCTAGCTTGCAGTTTCTTCCAGTGGGTGGGCTTAAGACTTAAAACAAACTAAAACAGTAAAATCAAATAAAGTAAAATATTTTTCCATGTCTCTCGTTTGGTTGACAAATTCAAAGTGAGGAATCTAGAAATCCAAACTACAGACTTCTAGGAAAGGAACCAATTACATCATTTTGTTTGTCTGTTACCCCTAGCAACTGAGTAAAGTACACCACAGTACAATCAAGGTTCTTGTGATGTCATTTTGTACACCTTTAGACTGGTGCCCAAACTTGCCTGTTAAGGTAGGACAAAAAACTAACCCTGCCTTGGAGGAGGACTGACTCCTGATGCGCCTGTACGCCCCAAGTGATACATACTAGTTAGTCAAAATTATGTACTGTTAACTGTCAGGCATTAGTAAGTAACAACCAACTTTCCAACATAAGGTAGGGTCCGGGATAGGAACTGCTGACATGAGAGGTGGGAGACCAGTGAGTCAACCACTACATCATCAAGCTCTCCCATTTCCTAGAAACCAATGGTGCAATTCACGTAGCATTCCATTGTTCCATTGTTATACATGTACTACACTTCCACAGTGGTAAGTTTTACTTCCTGACCACCCTGATAATGAAGTCCCAAGCAAAATCATATTGGCCATATGAGTATGCATACATCAATCTTAGATGCCATTTTCAAAGTAGATTCAAAATCTTTTACATATGAGAAATTTGTCCCAAGAAGTCACCATCTTTACTAGTATAGGTAAACTCTGAAAAAGTGGCCAAATACCAGAAAATATTCCACACCGAGGCCCGTTATGGCTGAGATTTTCAATATTTACTGGCACTGGCTACTCTTGAAGAATTTGGCTGTTGTAAAGCCCACTATATGTAATATATTTTTTTAAATTTTATTTGCACATTATATGTTGTACATTACATGTCTACATTATTGTATTTAAAGTAAATCATAGAGAACTAAAGAGACAAATTAACCAAAATTTTAAAAATACACGTTTTCAAGGGCTAGTGGTTAGACATTTCCATTTTCACCTAAGAAAACAGACATCCATTTGAACCAAACATCATTAAATTTTTTCTTTCTGTTGTTTATTATTGCCAAATATTGTTCATCTTGATATGTTTGTTGAAATCTATACTTTAAAGCTTCAAATATATAACAAGGGCTATTATTGCTGTTAAAATTTGTATCATAAATATACTTCTTCGTATTTAGAATCATTGCATCAACAGGACTTTTGTTTTGATTATTCAAACGGTATCCAAACAGAATATCTAATTTGCCAAAGATGACATCTATCCTAATTGTCTTGTAAATATATTCTTCAAGTAAGTGCCAAATTTTTTTAACATTTTCACATTCAACAAACATGTGCACAATTGTTTCATTTTCACCGCAATAAACACATTTACTACTGTCTACTAGATGGAGTTTATACAAATAGTTTTTAGTTCACTATATATAATATTTAATTCCTGGTCTCAAGATATATGAGACTTTGTCTCCAAATTCTGTGACTTCTATTTTTTTACAGGAATAACTTCATTCCCCCCAAAATGGTCATGGAGAGAAAGTGTCCGGTAGAATTTCCTGAGTTATATTGAACATATCAATCAGCAGCGAAAACCTGAAAGTGGGGTTTAAAGGCAGTTATTTGCTACCTTAAAGATGTTACAACTTATGTTTATAGTGTTATGACCTTTCTGTATGGTGATGTACTGTGCATTTATACTGTGTATTTGTACTTAGTTCAATATATCCTTGTACTACTGGACTCAAAGCGTTACTTGACCTTCCCCATGTGCACAATTACAGTCCAAGCTTTCAAGTTCTCCTAGCTAAAAGACAGGGTGTGTGTGGTACTTTGTGGTACTAGTTGAAATACAGAGACTCAAGGATGACCATTTAGCAATGCCACTAAGGTCCTTTGGCCTGAAACTGGAGATAGGACCCAAAGACAGAGGACTGCCACTTTAAGTGGTCGTCCGAGCCACTATCTATCTGTAGCTTGGTCTAAACCAAGATCCCCTGTATTCCTAGGCGAGTGCTATGACTGGGTCAACATAATATGAAAATGAAATTGAACTTACAAGCAAATAAATAAACTACTATGTGCATATGTTACAACAAGTAGATTTAAATAGAAAATTTTAAAGCCATACTGGGGTATATATATATATATATATATATATATATATATATATATATATATATATATATATATATATATATATATATATCTTCTTTATTAGCACTCGAGGGGACTGTGTTAGGATTGTCTGTAAATATAGGACCTGGACATGTAACTACAGCAAAACTTTTGTTTGCTATTTTAAAAAAAATATGTTTTGCAAATTATTAGTAAAACTGCAATCTCAATTTAGAACTGTATATAGTTATTGCTTTCAAGCCATCTTTGTTTACACTTCCAAATTACCTCTCATGTCCCTCTAAATGGAGCATTAAAATCTCTTTAGAGTTATTCCAGGCTGACCCTGTCTGATCATGCCAAGTATCTAATACATTATGTAAATATTGACAGCAATGAATTTGTCTGTGTCAGGAGATCTGCTGTCACAAAGTTACAAAGACTTTGTCTTTGCACAAACTTCCTGAAAGTGTTGTGTGATAGATATACTGCCAACAACCATCTAGAGGGAGCCATGGTGAATTTATTGTTCTCGGGTTAAAAAAGCAAAATCTGGGGATTTTGTTTGGCTGTAGAAAAATTGGAATTTATATGCTTTGATTATCTAGAAGTGCATTTTTTTGCTGTGATAAACATTGGTGATATTTCTGAAGCTTTCCATCTAAAGAATGATTTCCATAATGTATGTTCCCATAAACATAATTTTAAATTAGTGTTGCGAAATACTTGGCAAATAAATATTCTAATTTGAGAACAAAAGTTTTAATCAAAATTCCTACTTGGCTAGTGCTGAAAAGAAACAAGACTGAAAAGTGTTTCGGACTACATGCTTGAGATGCAAAGTCATCAGAGACATGAGTAGTGCACTAGAATTTATGAAAGTCTGATAAAACCAATTCCGAGTCCGATTCATCCCACATCTAATGTATAGTCTTTGAGTTCTACACGTGGACAAACAGACCCGGTAACAATGTTATCACCTTTCACCTTCAGGTGTGAGTGAAAAGAGATCAATTCAAACTTATGTTTTACAAAGTTCCAATAAACACTCACATCATATCACACAAATTCACCAAGCCCAGCAATACAGACAGATTTTCTCTCAAATATTGACTAAATTTGGTGTTTATGTATGTCTAATATAATATAATATGGACTTTCATAGTGGCCAATCAAAATACAGCTTACAATTTACAAAACAGGTCACTCGACTGAAATAGGTCTTCTCTCAATAAAAAAATAAAGATTATCTATCCTTTTCGAGAGGCGAGCCTACTGCCTTGATATTGCTTGACCTCCCGACAGCATTCAACACCATTGATCATTCCACTCTTCTTAGTTGTCAGACTTGCTTTGGAGTTGGTGGTTCTGTTCTGAAATGGTTCACTTCTTACCTGTCTGAGAGCTATCGGTCAATAAAACTTGGTTTTACTCTTTCTAATCTTTGTAAACTCCTATTTCGTGTGCCCCAAGGTTTTGTTTTCGGTCCTTTATTGTTTTCATTGTACACCACTCCCCTCATGTTTTGGTTATTGGTAAACATAAAGGAGTAAAATTTTATTTTAATGCAGATGACACCCACGTTTATATCTATCTATCCCAGAAGATCTTCCTTTGAACAGCTGAGGTACCTAGATGATGTAAAAGAGTGGATTTTAACTAATTTTAACTCAAACTGAATCCAGGTAAGACTGTATTTATTGTATTTGGTTCAAAAAGATAGAGGGATAAGATGAAAGCATATTTCCCAACTACCATCTTGGGTAGTCCCCTCTGTCCTGCTGAGTCAGTCAAGAATTTTGAGTATGGTTCAATTCTGATTTTTCTTTGTCCAAACATGTTCAGAATGTCTGCAAAAGTTGTTTTGTGCAACTCTGTGACTTTAGACATGTCAAGCAGTTTCTCACTAATGATGCTTCTGTACTTGTGGCAAATACTCTTGTTAGTAGTCGGTTGGATTACTGTAACTCACTTTTCAAGAGTCTCTCTAAGTTCAATCTTTGTGAATTATAGTGCATTCAAAATAGTGCAGCTAGCATTGTATTGAATACCAGTAGATACACTAGTATAACTCCTGTGCTCAAGAAATTGCATTTGCTTCCTGTTGAACGTCACCCAGTCTCTAAAACAGCCAGCCTTGTTTACACGTTTCTTCACACTGGTTTTGCAAGAATACTTACTCCATATATCTCTTCCTACAGTAATTCTTACAGTACCAGGCGCAGTCAGAGTGGTGGTAATTCCCTTGTTGTTTCAAAGATCCAACCCTTTTTCCACAAATCTGTCAAGCAGTTTGGTTATAGTTTTGCTTTTGATGCCCCCACTGTATGGAATGCTCTCCCTGATGAGATTTGTACATCCCCCTTTACTAGCCTCTTTCAGAAAGCAGCTCAAAACCTGCCTGTACACCAAGGCATAAACACCTTAGTCTTACTCATCCCCTCGCGTTCTCTGTGATGTTTGGCCTTTTTTTCTGTCCTGGATACTGAAATTGGTTGACTGTTTTGACTGTAACTGTATTGACTAGTCTTAAGTCCACTCTCAACAGAAGGAGGGGCAAACAAAACCACAAAACAGAGGAGGGGATTGGTCACTCCTAGCACTGAGCAACACTCCATTAATCTGGAACTTGAACGGGTTATGATATGAGAAAAGGTAGATAAAGTAATGGTCCTAATGATCTAGTGTACAGTAATTTAACCACAATATAATTCATATTAACTGCTCATTCGTAGCATTAGTACAGTTGCACCAATCAGATTATGTCAAAAACTTGTAATTTTTCATATAACCTCAAATATGTACTATTAGTTGTTGAGGGTCAAAGGTCATCATAACGTGCTTGCTTCAAGATTTAATTAACTTCTATTAGTGAGTGACATGCATGATCTTTATTGTGTAACAGATATGATTTATTATTATTATATAAGTAAATAATAATAATAATAATGAGTTGGCTTCTAAAGCTTGAATACTAAATAAATTGTCATGGAAACACCGTTTTGCATAAACCTGAAGGAGACAGAAATGACCAATATGAAGCAAATAAAAACAAACAAACAAAACAATCCAGTATTGTAATAGATATTTTGTGAAATCAGGAGAGGTAGAGGGCATTGGATTAATGACTTATTGGGCAATGATCTTGGGGCTTTGAACAACACTGGCACGTCACACAGTGACACAGCCAGGGCACATTTGGAACAATCACAGGACATCTTGCTGTCAGTAGCAGACACAAAATCACTGGGTAAACTCAGGGAAGGGTCATTTATCACAGAATAGCTGGCGAGAGAGAAGAAAAAAAGTGTATTAATGTTAACCGTGGATCTTTAAAGGCCAAATTATACTTCTCACTAGTGTTTTGATTTGGACCAGGTCAGCTGGAACAGACGGGTGAAATTTATTATAAGCCAAAAATAAAATTCTTCATTAATGGTTACAACCATTTTAATATAACTTAAAAAAAAACAATGGAAATATCGGATTCCTCATCAATGGTTAGAACCAAAATAGAAATATCACTCACTCACTCACTCACTCACTCACTCACTCACTCACTCACTCACTCATATTAATTGTCACTAGGAACTTAAAAGCCTGTGCTTTTAAAAGAAATCAGACAAAAAGTGCATCATAAATTTTGTATTGTTTTAGATACAAATTTTTAGTATCTTATTAGAAACCCGAAACACAGCACGCCTTGGAATGCAGAGCATCTAGGTGCATGCATACTAATAATGGCTGGGATGACCACTTTTAGCTCTGTCATCGGGTCTTACAGTTTACTGTGAGTCTGTCAATTCAGGGAAAATCAGTCACTAAATAGCGATTTGAGTGCCATAGTAATTTAGAAATTTTGCCACATAAAAATATCGACAACAATAACACCAAACAAATATGTTGCATCATTCAAAGAACATCTCTGTTCAGTTGGAGAAATGTGAAAGCCCCATTAAAACAGAGAACTTCTATCTCATTGGTACCCCATAAAAGATTCATGGTATCATGTTTCAGTTTGAACTAGATTGACAAGTCAGCTTTATTTCTCCATATGCCACAGGTATAGGTCTTGTTTATACAACATATAAGAACGTCAATGGTGTGTATAAGTCTGCTAATTCACAGCAACTGAGCAAAACCATTCCTCAGCAAAATGTTAAGCTATTCATTAGAAAGAGGGAGAAACAATAGACTCAACAGTCGTGCAAATCTTTAGGAAGGCTAAGTCGATAAAAATCACAGAACATGAACTTATTTATATGGATTATTCATCTACAGTTTTTCATATTTTCCCCATCACTTACAATGTCATTACAATAAGATGCTTTTTATAGAATAGTATAAAAATATGTATGTTTATTCCTAAGCCAAACTTTTTTTGCAGTTATATCTGTATGTATTTGATTTCTGTTCAAAAAAGAGACCTCATATGCAGTAAGTACATGCTTTATCCACCGCTGTGGCCTAGTGGGTAACACGTTAGGCTAGGAAAACAGATGCCTTGGTTTCAAACCGAGGTACAGACAGATATATAGATGCACAGATGACCACTTAAGACTGTGGTCCTCTGTCATTGGATCCTATTCCCAGTGACAGGCTAAAGAATCTTAAGGATGTTGATAAATGGTCATCAACATCAGCATTCAGTAACTTGAGATTTGGTCTTTACATGTGCAGGGGATGGGTCACATAGTGCTCTGAGTCCTGTAGTACATGGAGATATTGCACTAAGTATACATAAAATACAATACTGAACAATAAGCCGCCCTGCATATCAATCCCACCACTCCTTCTTTATCTCCCAAGTGTGTATGTTATAATACAGATCATGCATGGACGTTACAGCTATTTCTACTTATTTTTCAAAAAGCGGTCCCAAATACAGTAACACTTATTGAGTTGTGTCTACTCAAATGTAAGTGCAACTGAGTTACATCGAGTGCTACCCAAATACAATGTGAATAGACCCACAGGCAAAGGTAGACAAGCCTGTTTGCTGTTTGGCTCTAAGCTTGTGACTTCAGTAAGGAAAGGTGTGACATAGGTTAATGAAATAAATAGCAATCGTGAGTGCAATTTGTGCTCGATTGATGCACTGAAAGAATTCAAATAAATAGGGTAGTGGCCGTATACCGGTATCGAGACATGTTTACTGAAATACCGTGACCGCTTTTAACAACCGGAATCTCGAATGTCAGCTTATATAATTATTGGGAAACGTAAAATATTAAATGTGCCAGACCTGAATCTGAAGAAATTATGAACTATTAGCTCGTATTTCATAAGATTTTAATGCATTTATAGCGATTTCTTTGAGAAAAACCTGAGATGGTTTGGATTACAGAAAATTACTTCCTGTTTGTACGTCTATTCGATTGGGGAAATGCTGAAACTCAAACGTTTTCGGTATCCCGGAATCGGGACGGTTTTGCATTGGTGGAATCCCGGACTAGAAAATCTGGTACCGTCGCACCCCTACAAATAATGCATGAGTGCTGATAGGGCACAGTAACTTAATAAAAGAGTTTGCTTTATATGTATTCAAAATTTGTTTTATACTTGTATTCAGTATTCAAAGTAACACTTCCAGTTTAGGAGTGCACCTTTCACATTAGGTGTACATTAAGCAATGGTCTAGTTATATATATATTTGTAAAACAACTAATTTAACCCATCAATTACACAATGCCTTAACCTCTTGGAAATTGCTTTATAAAAAGTCTGGGTCGATAATTTACCACAAGGAGATACTGTGTATGGATTGTGGATCTACAGACATGGTGATTAATTATGCAAGAAGATTATACTAATTTGGCAATATTTCAGAGGTTTCGACACTTGGATTGACATTATGGAATCTTTACAGCCCATACAGTGTAAACACATGTTTCCATACAGGCGATTTCCAATATGCAATAAATTATAACACTGTTTTCTCTCCTTATTGGTTGTATGCAGCAAAATGACACAATGGTTGCTCCAGCACATTCTGTACTTACCATAAGTTACCAGAATAACCTTTTCCCGATAGTATGGTAGCGTTGTGGTAAACAATTAATCAAACATTTGGAACATATTTCAAATACTTACAAATACCCACGTGTGATTTACGTCGTTGCTAAAAGTATCAGACAATCAGATTTCCCAGCAATGACATCATGGCAAATTACTTACCTTTTTCATATTTAGGGTAATATATATTTATATATTTATTCATTTATTTAAGTGACAAGTATAATACCAGTAACAATATATTATAATACATGATCATATATACCCAGCCCTGTTGGGCTTATTAGTCACTATAAATACAACATATTTAACAAGTGTTGGAAATATAACCTTTCAGCATCTATTTTTGGAAAATTTTGTTATTTCTTGCATTCCACATTTCGTAAATAAATGAAACCATTGTTTTCAAATCTGAATGACACAAAACTTCAATAAATTGCTCCATATAATTTTTACCAACATCTATATTTAATTTACTAAAATAATAAAATCTTATGTTATTCAAGTTTGGACATAAACATATGAAATGTATTTCATCTTCCACATTACAATGACACAATTTACACACTCTTTCAGTTAACTTTTTCCTTACATACCGACCTGATAATACAATCTAATATGATAAGCTGATATGTAACCACTGTTTAAACTGAAATTAAATTCCAATGTGGACCAGAAACAAACACAGGTCTGACCCGGGATTGGGCATCCATTGTACAATAACTGATCGGCATCTGGTTACTCAATTTTAAGTTGTAATCAACTGTAAGCGCTGTTAAAGCAAATATGGCTGCTGATGTAAATAATTTAAATGAGAAAAAAAGGTTTGAAATATCTGTTAAAAGAAGAAAAAATTATGCCAAAAATGAGTATTGAGAAAACAAATCCGGTTGAATATTAGTTGAATATGTTATTTATCTAAATAAACAACATTTTAATAGTTTTGAACAAATACTCAGTTATATATAATTATTTTTTTTTGAAAAAGTAATACCAATTTAAATTGCTTCAAGTTGGAACAGTAGTGGCGGATCTTGTGGACAAATAAAAGTCATGCAACCCTCTAACCTGTTAAGGCCCTGTTATGGCATTATATTATCAGATATAAGCCAATCAAATTGGTAAATTTTGCAATGACCCACAAGGAAACCCAGAAAAAAATGTACATAAGAGTTCATCCATTGTCAGACACAAAGGAATAAACCTTCAAGATTTTGTAATGTTTTTTGGTTGCTGGTACATTTTGATTGCGTTCGATTTGAATTATTTGCATTGCATTAAATGGATTCTAGCATTCTCTTTCACTGATTTTCTAATGTGCGTTTGTCCAATACCTAAAATTGTATTTGCTATTGCACAAATGCTTATGGTGCTGTAAAGATTTGTCAAAAGGCCCTGGTCACACTGTTCTGTTACCAACATGTACTTGAATTTTGCTTCACGACCTTGTCCTCATTACTACATAAATGGACTTTGTATGTGGGAAGCGCACACAAAAAAGTGAATTGCCACATCTCTCTTCACCCTAGAAGTATTTATAATTTAGTTGGGTATATGAGAGCTCATGGCAGATTTTTCAAACACTTAAAAAAGCTGCCACTTTCTGGAAACGCTATCCATGTTGCATTGAACCCATGCTATCCAAATATGATTTTAATTCTAATTGGACTTTTATAGTGCTAAATCTCCCCTTAACAAAGCGGACTCTACGGTGCAACAGCAGAAGACAGTCAACCAAATTCAGTATCCAGGGAAGAGGTCAAGCACCACGGAGAATGCCAAGGGATAATTAAGACCAAGGTGGGTATGCCTTGGTATACAAGGAGATTTAAAACTGCTTTCTGAAATAGGCCAGGGATCTGAACGCATGAATCTTATCAGGAAGAGCATTACAAACAGTGGGAGCATCGAAAGCAAATCTATAAGCAAATAGAACTTTGGAAAAACAAGGAAATTTTCATCTCTCTGACTGCAACTGGTACTGTTTGCACTTCTGTAAGAAGAAAGATATGGAGCAACACACTTAGGAAAACTAATGTGAAGAAATGTATGGACAAGTGTTTTAAACAGTGAAGTATGTTCAACAAGAAGCCAATGCAATTTCTTAAAAATCAATCAATCAATCAATCAGTTGTCCAAGTGCTTAATCTCCGTATCTACGGATTCTACAGCACACCATCCAGTTCGTAAGGCATAAATCATCAAGACATTAGACATGTTCCAAGTCGTACCCAGGGAGGCGATCCGGTGTTCAGTAGTTAGAAGCTATGGTGGAAATGATTTCTGAAATAGGTAGGTTTTTAGTCGACTTTTGAAACACAAGAGATTTGGAGCACTGTGGATATCATGTGGAAGATCATATCATAACTTCGGGGCATCATATGAGAAACTGTTGTTGAAATGGACCTTTGATTTATGAATGGAAGCACAATAATGAGGAATCTGGAGGAACAAATTTTTGGGGTTGGAACGTCTTGTATTCATGGCAGATTTGTACAAGGAGAGATATGGTGCAAAATACTTGGGCTGGCCAGTGGTGAGGTACTTGTAAACCAAAACTAGGGTTTTGAAGATAATACATTGTCTGATGGGTAGCCAATGAAGTGTCCTCAGGGTGGATGTGATGTGAGTGTACTTTGAAGCACCAGTGACAAACCGTGCAAGAGCATTTTGAACATATTGGAGCCTAGTAGCATTACGGGATGACAAACTGCGAAATAGAGAATTGCAATAATCCAAACGACTACTGACCAGAGCATTTGCAATCACCACTGATGTATCAATAAGAATAGGAGTTATACTGCTGTATGTACTCATGGTACAATTTGACCTGCACTATTTTGGATAAATTGTAATATATGCAGAGCATTGGCACAAGTATAGATGGATCATAAGTAAGAAAGGACCTGATACGTCTGAAGTCACGCTGTTGGATAAAACAACTTTGGCAGTTCCCTGTTATTAAACTTTATGGATACCACTAAAACATGAAGCATGTCAAGCCACACATAAGCACAAATGAGTCAAATAATTTCAACTGGTTTGTTGCTTTGAGACCAGCATGGAAAGGTGTGAACTAGGTATAAGTAGATGTTTGTTTTTAAAAAAGTTATGGTTGTTTGTGTCCTGACTACACACTGAGTGGCAATCTATTGTTTCTTCTTACTATTGTGCTGGCCAAAACATGGCAGGTTTTAAGAAAACTTGTGTTCCAATCTGTATATTTGAATACCTCGGCTTTTGAGAGTTTATGAATGCCACTATTTAGACAAACATTTAAAAATGCTAAAATTTAGTTTTTGTCATCAAGATCACGTGATGAAACCTAAGAAATACACTTTATTTTCTTGGAGGTAATGTTTCAAAGTTTGTGCAAATCAGTATGCCATTTGATTCACTTTCCTTTTTTAACAGTAACTTTGGACTCGAGTTACAAAAAAAAAAGAGAAAACTTGACAGAGAAAGCCAGAGCAATATAGAAAGTTATTTATGTAAGCTCTGTCTTTACAAGAATAATATGAGAAATCCACTATCACAAGTACTTCCTAACTGCCAAAAATTGTTGTTTCAAGCCTAATCTTATTCATTACAGTACCTGTCATCTGAGTCAAGAAGTTGGGAAGTGTAACTGTAGTAATCATAGGTCATATCACACATTCTTGAAAACTTTGTGAATAAGTTTTTTTACATTCCAATTACTTTAGTCAATTGTTTTTACCATTGTAATTGTATTGTTACCTGTCTTTTTGAGTATTCAAATAATTACAATTATGCAATCTCTCTTTTGAGTGTTCACCCATCTTTACAATTGTATGACATATCATTTTGGAGGTTCTTCCTATCTCTAATAATACAACCTACATTTTAGATATTGATCCAATGTTATCAAACTCATGATCTATTATTTGGGTGCCTGTCTGTCTTTATAATTATATGACCTCCCTCTTTGGGAACTTTGAAATCATATGACATATCTTTTTCTAACATGTTTGCAATAATGAGACATATTTGTTGGGTGTTTATTCTATCTTTACAATCACATGACATATCGGTTGGGTGTTTATTCTATCTTTACAATCATATAACACATCTTAGGGTGTTCATATCTGTTTTCTGTTATATCATACGTCAACATTTTTGGGGGGTGTAACATTATTTTATAGCATCAAAGCTGAGAGCTCTATTGGATTTCAAGTAGCTTCTGTTGTTGTTTTAACCTATTTGCATTTTTGAATAAAATACTATTTGAAACCTCTTCATTGCGTTTTCTGGAATTTCCTAATACAGGCTCCCTAGAGGTTCTATTATAATTAGTGCTCCAACTTGACGCAAATCTCAGACTTTGCATACAGAAATTTCTGAAAGCATTTAATGCATGCCATTCCTTCGGCTCCCTTCTATGGTATGCAAAAATGCACTTTGCCAATTTGAGGTGCAGGCCAAATTACAATGCCAAACAGCAGAGGAAGCACTAATAACATTAGAGAGGTTGCGAACAGTAATTCACCAAATTTTAACAAAAATTGCAATATAAATTTTTAAAATAATCATAGTTGAAGTTCACGTGGAAAAGCCATATTCCATGTGAAATCCGTAACGTCACACCCAAAAATGTTGATGTGTACTGTAGCATAAAACAGATACGCTCTTCAAGGTGAAGTTCGTAACATCCCTGCTAAAAAAATTTCTGGCACCTTACAATATCATACTTACCTGACAGAGAGTACAAGAGTTAGACATGTTAACAATAATGATATTTTGGAATAATTATCATTGTCTTGCAGCAGTATTGTATATGGTCATTTTTTTCAAGACGATTGTTGTAAGAATAGCATCCGACTAACCATGGTATATGCAGAATTTTATCATGGTTTAAGGTTATAAACCATGAAGGAGAAGCCTAACAAGTCAAAATATATTAACATTATTAATAATTGCAATTTCACAATAATACAAGGCTGTTTTATACAATATCATATGCCATTGTTTCGTTGGTGCTATTCCTAATCTAACGTGATAAACTATTTGAGCATGATTATTTTTTTTTTTCAAATTTTACAGTCAAACAAAGCTCGTTCATCCATCATATTTCCAGGGAAGGGGGGGGGGGGGGGGGGGGGGTTATCATCGGAACAGCCATCATCTAGACAAAGAATTTTACCATATATTTCGACCAATCAGATTCACTGACACAGTCATGTCATGTTAGATTTAGATTTTGCATATTTGTATACATTTGCAAAATACAGAATCAAGCCATTGAAATGGTGCCCATTATAGACACAGATAAATATTGTTTAGGTTAAAAATTTAACAGAGTAATGGCGATTCAGTGGTGGTGTATTGGTCCAAATGCAAGAATTTGACTGGCCAGGGATTTCAGATTTTATTTGTTATAAATATAGATGACACTGTTAGGAGAATAACAATCCAACACTGAAATGTTAGATCATGTTAATATTTCAACAGTGAGTCTATTGAATCTTACTCATGCATAACTAAATGCCGGCGATGCAGTAAATTGGCATAATCTCTGTGTATATAGATATTTTTGTTAGGCAATGAGAAGTAAATCTTAAACTGCTGTATTTTTATCCATAAATTTGACTAGATTAATAACACTTTAAAAGGTTATTATTTGAATACATAACATATGGATTTAAAAAATCAATAATTAAAGACTATATTGGCTAGTATGTGCTTAATTGTTTCTTGGCAAAACCCTAAAAACTGCCTTAAGGAGGCAGGTCTTGAGGATGAGCAGATTTGGTTGGATACCATTGTAATAATGTGAGGCTGTTGCTTGAGATGGAAAGGTTTCTGACACTATTGTTATCAGTGCTATGTGTAAAGGTTAACTTTCTCCATACTTCATACCTATTGTAGGAATAAGCTAATTATTCCCTACTCTCCAGACGTTTATAGTTATAGAGACTTCTTTTTTTTTCTCTTTTCGATTCACAAGTGGGATATACATATGGTTCATATGGTATAAGTATATCAAGATTGGCTACGAGCAAACATATATAGTAAGGGCTTCTACTCACAGATGACAATATTATATAAGACAATTTGATGAACAAAAGTAAGGAAAAATTGATAATCAGCTTGTGATTTATGTCACGTTGTTGTTGTTCTTATAACTATATTAATTTACCATTTTCAAAAAAGTGTTATTCCTATAAATAATATCAGTTTGGTCTGTTTTTATTCAGTAATTTCTGTATGTAATACTTAATTGTTATAACAGTATTAAATGTTTATAAACATGTACATATTTAATGACTATGTGTGATTATAATATTTTTGTATTGGAAAAACAACCACATGTGAAACTATATTTTTGTACTAAAAATGACTTATAAGCCCATATGGGCTGGGCATTTTAGGTGCATGTCACTATAATAAATGAATAAATAATAATAATATAATCCAATTATTCACTGTTTTATAGTTTGTCATATTTGTCCAATTTTAAACTTGCTCATCATGTTATTCAGTTTAAAGAGGGCTAATGTCACTCTGGTTTGGTTGTATATCAGAATTTTAAAATTTATTTCATAATTAACGTATTCACAATATTCACTGATTCACATATGACCAGTATTAATAGTCTACATTATTATCTTCTTATCTCGTTTTTGTTTTTTCAAATATCAGTGATTTTGGGCTCCCTCCAAATTAGGATTATGTAGTCTTTATATACCCCAAGTCGAGGTGCTTCTCAGTCCTCCTTGAAAAAAAACGTGTACATATTTATGCTGATGACATAACCTTAATTATGCCTTTCAGTATGGGCGATAATGCCAGATTAGTGGACAATGGTAACCTTTTGATGCAAAAATATTTTCTTTCCTGATAACTATGCATCATTTTACTGTTTACAGAAGGTTCAAAGAACTGTTAGGATTATATTTATAACAGGAATTATTAACAATTACCAACAAGTGTTTTTGGGTTGAATAAGTTTAGATCTTTCATGAATTACTGCTGGAAATGCCATTGATATACTTTGACAAAAGTTTGCACTAAATGCACCAATGTTAAAAAGGCATAAACATTATTATATTTTCCAATTCATGTGAAAGGGTAACATATTTTTAGATAGACATCCGTATGAATGTTATAGGTGTTTATGTACTCTGATAAGCGTGTAAATAGCCTCGCTTAAGGCTCACATAAAATATCAAATTCCTACACCAAGATTTAATATCCATAAATCGCTTGTACATATAAGGAGACTCTCTCTGTCTTTACAGTACGCTGAAGAAAAAATATTATATGCACATGAATACATTATGCAAACTAATGCTTTATTTTTATGAAATTGAAAGTTTTTTGCCAATTACAAAGAATCTGGAGTCTTAAGCAGGCTACCTGGGCAGCATGCATAACTCACAGACTATTGAACTGATGTGCATGGATGTGGCAAAATGCTAGGGTACAAACTAATTCTCACAGGGAGAAGTTTCTTCACAATGAAAAGTTATTTGGGGGATATTCGGAAATTGCAATGATTACAAGAAGGTGAAGACAGTCTAAAGTCAGATATAACTAGTGAATTGTATTTAAAAAGATTCCATTGTTTCTTTTGTTTGTAATAATTTAACCCCACTGAGTATATTTGCTCTAATTTAATTTACAATGGGTATAACTGTTAGAAATTATATTATTATACAGATATATGTAAAGGTAAAGTTAAATGATGTTGATGACAATATTGATAAATTAATACAATTTTGAACCGGTCCATATGAAAATGTATGTTATCTTACCTAATTAAAATTAATAGTGTGTAATCTATGTACAATGAAATTCTGAGGCACATTTAAGATAAACCAGTAGTTGAAATAATTAGGATACTGGACTGGCCTTAGCAAACTTGGTACTTATCACAAATTGTCAGTCCTCTGGTCTGTGGTCGTGGATTTGCATCTGGTTCATGACAACATGGAGGCAATAGCTATAGTTTGTCAAAATTTGACTGCAGCTGTTAGAATGTATGTAAACACTGTATATGAAGCAGCTGTGTTATGCCCCTTTCACATGTGTCCGGATAAACAGATTCTTTGTTAGCAAAATGAGGCAGAACAATATGTGTATATGTTTATATATATTTGTTTCTAATTGCATTGACCAAGAGGCAATAATGTGTTTGGGTGTGTTTGTTTGTCTGTTTTGTCTCTCTGAGTTTTGCAATAACTCCATAATTAATTAATGTTTCTTTCTAAAATTTGTAAGTGGTTAGAACATGACCAAAAAACTAAATGGTTAAATTGTGAGAAAGATCCGGATCTCTGAGATCAAAATTCGAATCCCAGCCTGACCTCGTGTGGGAAAGCTGGTAATTGCTTGCCATTGGTCGGCACTTTTACAGTACAGAACCTTAACCAACTGTATGCACTGGTTTCCTCTGCCCTTCCAACTACCCGTCACATTATAACCAATAAGGTACTACACATGATGTAAAACAATAAATAAATAAATAAATAAATGCTGCCATCTGTAACCACCAACAATACCGCCTGCAGTGCAACTGGGGTACTATTAACATTTTTTTCAAAGTACAAATTATTAAAACATAAAGGTGTTGATTTATAAGGAGAAATATATAGATGTGTTGCTTCATAGTAGGTACATAAGGCCTCATATTTCAAGAACACAAAGACTTTTTGTGGGTACAATCCATACTGCTGTTAACACTTTCTCAATGGATTGAATAGATTAGTATTTCATTGGCTTGTTTGCATGAACAAATAAAGAAGTCTTGTGATATCAGAAATTAATGGCTTAGTATACAAAAACCTGTAGAAAATATAGATTGGTGGAAAAAAAAGAAATGGTCTTGTCACTGAGGTATAATTAAGTGAAGGCATCATATTATTTACAGTGGGGAAGAGTTCATTTTCAAACAGTCCATACTGGAAGTGACTTGGATGCTCTTAATTAAACAAAGATTATGTTACCAGTAAGCTGTAAAGTGAGGAAAGTTACACTGTGAATTGGATGGGATACTAACTGTAAGATACAAGGAATACACACACCAATTTGGGTAAGTAACTTGAAACAGCATAAATTACTGCTATTTACATTATTATCAGTCATTATCAGTCACATTCTTGACATAATAAGTAAATTACACCTAAAAGTATCCAATATCTTTCACTGATGGGCATTTGTTCTGCTCTTTGATTTTGACCATACAAAGAAGCCCTTTAAAAAACATTTCCAAAGAAACTCTTTCACGTTTATTTCAACTAAAATAATCATAAAAATCCAAACGTACACACTAGAAATCTATGAATGAAGAGTAAGGATGTTAAACAACAACTTTAAAATTACAAATTACGTGAGGGGTGGAATTCGGGACCTCGTAAGCAGTCCATTATTTTCAAATATTGGATACTTACTTCATCATTAACCTATAGGTAAAATCACTCCATATTTACCTGAAGCATTGCAAACAGTTAGAGACGAAACATATCCAAAGTAAGGCCCATCGGTGAATATCAAACTTCAATTTTTAAACCTGCGATTTCCCCGCATTTCAGAATGGAGCAGGGGTGGGGGTGGGTGCATATTAGGGGTGGTGTTATTCTTCAACATGTACTACGAAGATATGAGGGTCTTTTTCCTGAGTGATAAGTACGTCAACTGAAAAAAACAAACACATACATACAGATACAACCGTAAAGGAAGGTGTAATTGGGCCATAAGGTAGAAAAATGATGATAGAGATGAAAAAGTATGTCACAAATAAAGATGACAAAATCATACATGAGGTCATATATTCATGTTTATGTGAAATTGGCAAAAAAAAAATCCATAGGGAAGGAAATAAAAAATTTATACCGTTTCGGTCAAATACATAGCATGGTGATTAATAACTTGACCAGAAAGAGTTTCAGATTAATAAGAAAGCTGTCAGAGATAATATATTACTTATGCATACATGTATGTTTCCAGATGTGTTTTGCTAAAAAAAAATCTCCGTCATGAAATCAAGGTAAGTGTACCAAAGGACCAAATAAAATTAGTTTGATTAGAGACTGTTATACATAGGTCACACATTTCTGTGCTTGGGTAATGAGGTACATAAGAATGGTTTCATGTACTTTGGATAGTGGATTGTTGTGGTATGGTCCACTTTGTGTTTTAGCAGGACATTGGTGTTCTTCGATGGGATTGGATTTGGGTAGGATGCTTTGGACACACATTGGAAACCGATTTGCATTCTGTAAAGCTTTATCTTTGAAGAAACCTGCCATCTCATCAGCTGTATTAAACTCTGCAAGCTATAGGGGTGAGGGGGTGGTTGGATATATTTGATGGTTTGTTCTTCAATGTACATTAGCAAGTTATGTGGTCTACTTTCAAAGCCATATAGTTATGAAGGATAAAAGTTAGGATGCTGAAAGCAAAAATATACATAGAAATGACAGCATGGTAAAAGTGTGACTTGGGCATTAAAGTCTATAAGCAGCAAAGCAATGGGTAGCATAGATACTAGCACAGATCAAACTGAAGAAAATGAGTTTAAATGTTTTAAATTAGGACCAGAAGTAAGGAAGAACTGTTCACTAAAACTAAAGGTCCATCCTGGATGCTGAAGCTTCAGTAAAGATAATTCTTAATCATTAAATTTCCTTTTATTATCCACCACAAGTTGTACATGGCCAATATTGGGGAAAATCCATTGTAGGATATATTGTTTTTGTATACAGCAGCGCTTACATAGCATGGATAATTAGTGGCCGGTTTTTTAGTAATATTTCGGAAACTATTCAACCTACAGATGTATTACAATATCATTAGAAAGATATCTTTACACTGTTTTGGCTGAAGTGGCTGAGAAAGGGTTTTATATTCCTTGGCGCCCTCTTGCATATCACAGTCTTTTTCATATTCTCTCTTTAATAGTGGATGTATTTAACTCATAAATTATACAAACTCGTGGACAATAAAAGTAAAACATCCCTCATTAGACATATAACAGAAAAAAATAGATCACTCCATAAATATTAACAATATACCACCCCTGCTATGCCCTTGTATAATATTGTCATCTTCATTCTTGATATATTATTTTTTCTATATATGTGACTCGAGAAGTTTTCCTATTGTATCAGCTGGTATTGTATCATTTTGGTGCACAATGCCAAGGTATGTCACTACTACTACTGCTACTATTGCTACTACTACTACTACTACTACTACTGCTGCTGTTGCTACTACTACTACTACTACTGCTACTACTACTACTACTACTACTACTGCTGCTGCTGCTACTACTACTACTACTACTGCTACTGCTGCTGCTACTACTACTGCTTACTACTGCTGCTGCTGCTGCTACTACTACTACTACTACTGAATATGATTTCAGTTACTTCCTGAATGAGGTGACAAAGGATGCAGAATAATCATCATTCGGCAATTCATTCTAGATTACAGGAGCATCAAAAGCACAACTTTCAACATATTGCCTTATTAGATTTCTTAGATATAATATTATTGTCTCGTATCATGTTGAAGTTAGTTTGTATAAGCTATTCTTCTTTGTCACTTTATTCTACTTCCTGTTGGAAAATTTATCGCAATTAGCCATTACTACTAATTTTATGCAAACCTATGCTCTCTGAAAGTCTTTATCTCAAAATGGCTGATTTGGAACTAATGAATGTACTGAGGTTATGTAAACACCACAATAATTCACAAACTCCAAAATCTGTAGCTCATACATTTTCTTTTTCTCAGTCAAATGCAGTGAAGATTATATAGAAATTTAATCATAGCTGATCTTAATCTTTGGTTAAAACTCAAAGTTTAAAATGTACAATTTGTACACAAACTATATACTGGCCAACAAAAAATGACGAATGCAGCATGTTTTGTTCAAAGCTTTTGTTTCCAATCTGATACACAAAGTCTCAATTTTACTTATTGGAATCTTTTTCCTTGGAACATTCTTAAATAAAACAAAACAACCCTGGGAATGCATAATCTCCCTCCGAATAAGTATTGCAAAAATGACAAAAAAGTCTGGATTTGCGATCCAGGTCTGGATCCAGACCATCTTTTAGGAGGATCAATCTTCAGGTAGACCCAAGCTTTGGTGAAGATCCGATGCTTAGCATTTTGGAAATGAACAAACAGACTAACAGGCCTGATTTCATTATGCTGGCCCATTTCCTTCGGGGGCCAAAATTTTATTGACGAGACATCTCTTATTTTATGTCTAAAATTACTGTTTACCAAATTTTCTGGAGCCCAGTGTATTAGTGGGGAGGGGTGGCAAAGGGGTTTGGTAACTGGTCAATAATTCCTCTCTTCAGTTGTTGATTGCCTTCTGTTCCTTTTGTTATCACAGTGATGGACTGTTTCCTCTATTTATGTAGTTAGCATTCAAATTGCAATGTTTGGTCTAATTAGCTACGCTAGATTGTCCCGCAAAGAATTGACTGGACTTGGTATACCGTAATGCTAGTTATTAGTACCTCGTAATTTATGTCAAATGGTTAAACCCTATCCAAGAAGTGTTGGGTACTACTACCACTACTACTACTACTGCTGCTGTTGCTACTGCTGCTGCTGCTACTACTACTACTACTACTACTGCGGCTGCTGCTACTACTACTACTGCTGCTGCTACTACTACTACTACTACTACTGCTGCTGCTCCTACTACTACTACTACTACTGCTGCTACTACTACTACTACTACTACTAGGTAGTTGTTTACCAATGATTGACATTTTACAGTACAGAACCTTGACCAACTGTATGTACTGGTTTCCTCTGGCCACAAAATTGCCCGTTGTGATATGACCTGTACAATGTTGAAAGTGACATAAAATCCCAAATAACTGACTGACTGACTGACTGACTGACTACTACTACTACTACTACTACTACTACCTGCTTTAGTGCAGCATCTTGACCAACAAGTGACTATCACTTTCCTACATGGACTCAACTAGTGGTTATGATATAAGACATCCATTTTATACAAAGTATTTTTTCAAAAGTACAATCAAGCTCCACGGTAGCATAGTGGTGAGCCAGTTTGGCCCCTGATCACAGTCTCTCATCTTTGTATAGATCTGACTCCAAAATAGGGAATTTTGTGGACCTGTCCAGCTATGACCCTGACTACTATATAGGACATAAAACCCTGACTTTAACTTTGTCAAAGGTACAACGGCATGAAATTTACCCCTCCGAATTTCAGCCAACCTTCTTATCTGTCTGCCTTTTTTAAATTCCCTTTTTTCAAGAACAGAGGTAAAAATCATCTTTTCTGCCTTGACCCACTTCCACCATAAATGCCCATAAATCTTCTAGTTGAGACTGTTTTATTTTATATCTCTTTCTTATGAATGGACCAACACTAATAGACAATTTTTAGACAATGTTTAGATGATATTTACGTAAACTTGGTGCTGCAAAAAATTATCAACACAAAAGATAAGATAGTAAAGGGGCAAATGGTGAGGACCTGTCGCAATATGACCCTGACTGTTGAATGGTGACGTAAACACCAACTTTGAACTTTGAGTTTTGCCAAATGAAACACTTGTCTGTATTTTATGTACTGTATGGTAATCTGAATGGATTGACTGTGTTTACAATGCATAGCAATGTTTTTGTGTTAATTATCAAATGCAATAAGGATTGTTTGCATTCGGTGACAATACCGGTTAATTGCCTTCAATATCATTGACAATTAGGGGCTTAGTATGTGTTTCCATACGTGTGGCAATCAAGCAGAAAGCAAAAAGATACAGATAAGACGGCCAGGAAAGGTCTTACCTAGGCATAAATGGTTAAACAGTTGACATTTTAAAAATGTAAAGTAATGTTGTAATCATCTATATTTGAGGGTTTGGGTGCATTCTAATCATCCAAAAATCCACCCCAATAACATAAAACAAGCATGAGTAATGCTATTCGTGTTCCAGTTGTCTTTGCAGTAGCTTTTTGTAGTAAATGGACTATATTTATAGTAACATTACAAAACTAGGACGAATATATAAAAATGTTAATTTAATAAATCACAATTACAATTTGCCAATGGTTCTCTGTAAATCTTAAACTGTGTAATTTTCATAATTGAACAAGTCTATCTAAGCTACAAATTTAAGCTATTTAGAGCCGACACAATACTCCTAGTGTCTGTTGTTTAGAATAGTTAAGAACATAACATTTTACTATAAAGAGAGCCTCATTTGAGTAAAGATATGCTTCATACACAATATAATTTGACTGCCTTCAGGTGTCGTCCTAATTAAGAAACCATTGTTATATGCAAACATAATATTGATTTAACACATCAAAAACTTCTAATATTTGTTACCCTCACTTATAAATCAGAGGTGAGTTTAAACTCTCTGTACACTCAATGTAACCTAAGTGCTAGATGCTTCAATATATGAAGTAACAATTATCAGTTTAAGGTCAGCCTTAAACTGATTCCCACATGGGTGCAAACACACGTTTTTATTGTTACTTTATTTCATCAGTTGATCCCAGGTTCCCACAAGGCCCCTATAAACACATGTGCTGCCAAATATGGTCCCAAATGAGCCACAAATCCTGAATTCAATGTTAACACACATTACAGTATGAAAACCCAATTGAACATCTGCACTGGCCCGTCTCTTGTGGATTTCTAATTTGGTGGAATTTTTTGGGGGTCGCCAGTTGCTAAGTTTAGTCATGTTTTGAGCTATTCATCTGTGGTATTGGATCTATAATTGGTTTTGTATTTTATATATTGATATTAACTGAGGCTCAATACAATATCTTGTAAAAGTCTAATGGGGATATTTAAAAAAATTGTAAATACAAAAATTATTGCCTTCTTGGACGGATGTGACATCAGCATCAAGAGCACTCAGAGAGTGCATATCCCCGCCATGGTTTAACGTCCTTAATATTGCTTACAAATACAATGATAAAAACCCTTTAAAATTCTTTGATCCAGACAGTGATCTGAATCACCAATGAAGTCAGTTTATCAAGAATCGTCATTGACTCATCAAGATAAATAGTTTGTGGTGTTTTACAGTCACTGCAGGCAAATACGATATCTTGTAGAAGTATAATGGAGATATATGTTATGAAAAAAAAAAACTTGAAGAATTGAATTGATCAAGTACATGGTGTGGATTTAAAACTCGGTGAGCGCATAATAGTCTTCAAAGACAACGGATACAAAATGTCTTACATTGCAAAAAAGTCTTCTACAAAGACAATAAAAAGTAAAGCTCATTGACCAAGCAGGGTAAATATCAGATTTGACTATTTTAAGTTGGTCATTGTGGAGGCATATGTTTGGTCAAAATATATATATTATCATGTGAATGATATTAAATCTGATGAACTAACAGGTAGTCGTGTACTATTGTAACTTGTGTCATTTGAGATACTGATTGTTTCCTGTCATTGTTATGAAACATTGATGTCATTACTATGACATTATATAAAGAGGATGAGAAGAAAGAAAATAACATGATTCAGCGGCAAGTATATTGTAGCTATGGATTTTAATGAATAAATAAAACATGATTTAATCATACTTGGGCAGATTGTATGTCACAGAAACAGGAGGTTATGTTTTTGGGTGTGTTTGTCTGTTTATTTGTTAGGCTGTCTGGTTTTTGTGATTACTCCAAAAGTACTTAGCAGACCTTCAGAATGTTTTTCATGTGGATATGGCCTGACCAAGGGAAGAAGTGATAACATTTTGGAAAATACTTAGATTATATTCTGAATACAAAAATAAATCTCAAAATTTCATAAATGCCCCTGGCGGAGGTCTGTGCTCTACGATTACTTTTTAGATCAAAATAAATTCATCCATTGGATTTTTCGATCATATTTCATAACCAAAGACATGGGAGAAACAAGGTAAAATTAAGGTGGCAATTTCTTTTGTAAATATTGGATCTGGCATGCCTCACCGTAGATAGGATATACCAATTTTATGTCAGCAGCCATTTTCTTTTGTTAATATTTCAAAACCGTGTAACCTTAGGCTGTGGTAGGGGGCCATGGTGGCGCAGTGGTAACAGACTCGCCTCCCACCTCTGAGGTCGGCGGTTCAAAGCCTGAACCTTATCTTTTTATGGTGGGAAAGATGGTAGTTTCTTACCAATGATTGGCAGTTTACAGTACAGAACCTTGCCCAACTTATGTACTGGTTTCCTCTGCCCATAAAACTACCCGTCGTGATATGACCTATACAGTGTTGAAAGCGACATTAAACCCTAAATAAATAAACCTTAGATTGTGATATATAAACCATATGAAATTGAATCTGTTAGTTTTCTGTTGCATTAAAATCAACACAGAAATAGAGGACAAATCTCAAGAAAAAAACTTTTTAAAATTTTAAAATTCACTTATGCCCCTCACTATGATGTTTTGTATATATTAGGTATATATGAGCTTAATTTACTCATTATTCAAACAAAGTTGGAGATAATATAAATGTAAAATTATCTTTGTGGTGTCTAACTTATATATTTATATTATTGTATTCTCTTGTGTAAATATCTTTTAAACAATATATGACATTCAGGTAATTTTTTCATCCGAATTACATTAGAACAATACACCAATTGTGATATTACAACTTTAAATTTGAAAAACATGAATGTTTATCTGTTTATCGGCCATCAAAAATTGGGAAAAACTGACATACAATCGTTATACTTTGTCATATTTTCAATCCAATGGGATAATTCTAAGTTTCATTATGTTTGTGATTGGATATTTGCAATTTGTTCTGGTCTTGGAATTTGTTCTAGTGGAAGTTTCATTGAGGGATGGCTTACATTTGACCGACATCAATTTCCTCAAATCTGATGACTGTTGTGGTATACTTGAAGATATAATAACAACATTGTAATATCCTTATGTATATCAGTTCTGTTAACACCTGGGCTTCCGGGGATTCCCCTTCAACTCAGCTGGTTAAAGAGCTAGACTTGTGTTTAGTTTTGTGTGTAATCCGAAGGCAGTGAGATCGAGTCCCAGCAGAACCAATCAATAATTTCTCTCTTCCCATTACAATGTGTATCAGAAATAATATTTAAATGCATCATCTTTTTTTAAAAATGGGGCCGGAATAAATTGGTGTCATTTTTGTTACAGCATTCAAGATAACTTAAATTTGAACCTGGAAAGAGATTTCACTGTTTTAATTATCAAGTTTCATTAAATTGACTAGAGTGACTTTTTACTGTCAATTTTAATGAAGAGATGAATTCAGATTAAATTATTAGTGAACATAAGTTTTGGGTCTTGGTGGAGTTATGCACTCTCCTAGTACTCTTGTTTATCGAGAATTAGTCGCGAAGGTTTCCTTACTAAGGGGCACTAGTGTCTGTTTTAACTATACAGTTTTTAAACTTTAGATTGATCATCCATTTCTACACGATTTAATGCAATTGAAATTAGCAAAATATCTGTAAACATCTTTCTTATGATAAATCCAAAGTTAGGAGGGCCAGAAATAATAATAAAATATGTAGCCCTTTTTTTCTGGGATTTAGGTCAAATAAATGTGTTTATTGTGTATTTGTACACATTGCATGCGAGAAATAAATTTGAAAAAAAAAACTAAGGATAAGGTTCTAGATAAGTGTCTAACATCCTTCTTTGCCAAATTAACACCTCAAGTCATTTAACACCTCAAAAGACCCATTTTCAGAGTTCCCAAACACATCATAATCTGTTCCTCTACAAGGGAACTGCCCCTCTCCTTATATCTGGTGTCTCTTCAATTTTTAATACCCCCAAATTGATCCCTGTGACAAGAATTTGTTGTTTATTGCAAAAGGTTTATGGTGAAGGGCCAGCCTGTTGTAATGGACATAACCAAAACAAATTGTAATCAATCGTCTGTTCACCCTGGCCAAAATTCCACAGAACTAATGGACTCAGAGCTACTTTAAGTTATGGCTTAAACTGAAACATTTTAATATTTCCCTCTGATTCATTGGCTTCATACATGATGTCTTTGTATGTTTATGTTTTATCCATTATGCATTTATCATTTACACATAAACTAGCATTTATGTGTTTATTCAAAGAAAAATTCTGTACAATTTTATAGAATGAATAGCACGTTTATGATTTGTTATTTAAGTTCAGACTTAAATGATAAACATACCAGCAATCCTTTGTCCAGTAATCATTAATCTGTCTATCTATTTACAGCTGTGCAGACTTGGTGGTAGCTTGTCCTGCCCCTTGAAGTTAACAGGACACAAGCATTAAAAGCAGTTTTTCAGCAGAAGTTGCAGGAAATAAAATGAAAACTGTTAAAAATCAGCAATCAACGGATATGTATCTCTTCTTTAAATCAAAAGAATTGCAGGGTGTTTTATTTGGATAACTAAAGGCAAAAACTTAGATTTTTGTGAGACAAAATCTTCTCGAGTTAGCACAGCGAATTAACAGGATAGATAAAAAATACAATTACAAAGAGATGAAAAAGCACATGTAGGATTGTTAAAGGATTTGTCAAGGAAATGTTCAGAAGAGCTTTCTTGATGAGACTTCATTAATATTAATAAACTGGAAAACACTTGTGTAAAAAATTCTTGTAGACCACTGCAGGGAGATTATTGTGTTTAAAGACTTTGGGGACTGATAAACTTTGATAAAACAGGAACTGACCCTTTTGAAAGGACTAAGGACAGGTGGAAACATTGCTAAGAGAAAAGGAGCAACCCGACTGGCCGTCATTTTAACAGGAAGTTCATTTTCCCGCCAAAAATGAAGAAACTTCGGGGAATCTTTGTGGTGTTACCTTTTATAACTTCCGGTAAGTGAATTAGAAAATCTCATAAAAAGGAACTTGCAAAGCGTCAGGAGCAAATGTACAATACTGAAGGTTAGTGATTTTTATTCCTTAAAAATACATATCAAATGCTCCACAGACGACATTTTTAAGGTTAGTAATTTTGTTATATTAATGTTATTGTATATGTCTACATGTGTATCGATGTTGTATTAGTGTATTTTTTGTGTGTGTTATCTATATTTATAAATGTATCTGCAAATATTTATCTGTGTTTATATTTAGTTTTACATTATTGTAAACTAAGGATAGAACCACTAGTTGGGACCTGTGGCATTTGTGGTTGTTGCTTATTTACAATTTTTAAGGCATAAACAAGACTTTACAGCTACAAAAGAAGAGAGGTGTGATTTGGTGGACAAATTGGACAAACCGGGCTGCATGTATAAAAATTCTAGTATTGCTTATATGTATCTCAATACAGGCTTGCCTTGTCACATTAAATTCTATTTATCACCATTGTCTCACGAGATCTTCTTTCTTCCATTGAAAACTATCTCTCATAAACAGAAGTCTGTATGGTCCATTGTACACAGATGTACACAACCTTTATACTCACACTTGTATGAATTTCCAGTATATATTCATAAATATATATAAGAATAAACATTGCATATATTTTATATTGATTTATCTATAACCAATTTGTGTATCAAAATACATGTATAACAATTGCTTTACGTAGTTCTTGGTAAATTCCCAGCATTCCTTGTGGTTTCCGTGAGGATTTATTTTCGCCAAAAAAACAAAGCCATATAAGGATGACCTATCCCTGTATTTTTTTAAATAACAGATAACGAGTGAGGAGTTGTATGAGATTTTTCAATGGATAGGGATATTAGGATCAAGAGGGCCAAGTCTGAGTGATTCTAATGAGCTATGGGTTGTAAAATTTCTTATCTACCCGAGATTGGTTTTTTCTATTCTAACATGACAAACTTTTAATATTACAAATACTATAACTATTTTAATGAGGAAAACAGGCTGTTTTATCCATTTTTTGCACCTGGTTATTATTGGAATATAGCCATAATTTCCTGGATTAGCCAATCAGTTTCACCGACTCAGTTATGTCTTTTTAGGATGACTGATAATCCGAACTAGTTAGGTTATGCTGATTTTTTATCGATGAATTTTTCCCTCAATTAGACAATCAGGATTTTGGACACAGCAGTGTCATGTCAGAATCTAGTTTAATTAGAACAAGATGTTGCAATCTTAACAGAGTTTTATTGGAAGTACCCAGTTTTGATTGTGCTTCCCACAAACCCAAGGTTTAATTGCAACAGTACAGGGGTAGACAGTCTGTTGGACAGGACAGTCATAAAGGACACAATGACTTTAACCACCTGTCTGTTGTACTGTCCTATCCATGATGATGTCCACCCCTGTAGTTTATCCTGCATTATAAAGACCGGAAGTGCGCAGACTACAGAAAACCATGCAGTGCGCATATTTTTGCGTTCAATTATCTGAGACAATAATTGGATGATCGTCGATAATACAGGAACGAACAATACAGACAAAATATAGTGCGACAACTAGGTGTGTTTTGAAGCATATTTACAATAATATTTATAGATTAATAAATGAAACCGGTCTTTATAATAGAAATAAAGTCCTCAGTTTTGTGATTTATAACCCAATATAATTCACAAATTTCCGGCGAATAATGGACGAGCGCGTAGGAAATTTGTGAATTATCTAGGGTTATAAATCACAAAACCTCGGACTTTATTTCTACAATTATTGCAAAATCTGGAATAATCTACCTTTGGATATTATTACTATATTATTACTATATTATTTTTCTATGCAGTATGGTCACACAGACTCAGATGACATTCTACGAAAGACTTCATGTTTCCAATTTTGGCTTACAATTTAGGGAGCGTTCATTTGTTGTGCCTTAGAATCCATTAGAACAAGGATTAAGTGCCACCAAGGAATAAGTTAAAGTAGTTTAAATAGACTGCAACATAAAATGAATGAGTGCATTATTTTGGCAGTACACTGTATGGGAACATTATGCATTACAGCTACCAATTTTCTATGTAATTTTATACCACAAAAGGCAACATAATTATCGGTTCCTTACAGCATCCTTGTATCTTATTGCCGATTGCTTTACAAAAAAATAATTATCCTTAGAAGTACCAGAACATCACTCTATAGTGCTGGCTTGGTGCGAATCCTAGAAATTGTTATAATGTATAAACATGTGATGATTAAGATACTACTTCTCCATTAAAGTGTTGTGTAATTTGTCCTCATTTTAAAGCTCTGTAATGCAAGGATCTATGCCAGTCAATGCACAATTGCATAATGTTGTGTCATGAGCCTATCATCTATATGTTACCTCACTATCCTGGACCCCTCAGATAAAACATGGCTAGGGGAGTTTCGGATAAGCGAATAGAGGTTTAGCATTTCAAAGGTCAAGGTTGAGCCAGACTGACCTTGGTCTCCAGTATTGAATATGACTACAGCAGTGTAGATGAAAAAAAAACCATGGTGGTTTCAAGGCAGGACCAAGGCTTACCCGGTGGCCTTCTATTGCTAGAGTTGTTTATTCTCCATTTATTGTAATAATGATATACTATGATAAAATGTGAATGTTTTAACATGAGTTGCATTATAGAATTATAAATGGCATGTTATACATATTTTGTAGCCCAAGTTATACTCTTACTATGTTGTAATTTTTTCCAGGCCTTGTAATGCAAGAATCTATGCCAGTTGTGTAATTTTGTCCAATGCTCCTATCACACCATAGGCTACATTGCCTACATTTTTCAACTGATTTGTTTAATACATAAATAGACCCCCATCATTACAAAGATTGACAAAATCGACTCTGAATTACACGTGGGCATACAGCAGTTTAGACTAGGCATTATGTGATGTAAAAGGTCCAATTTTCATTTTTATCATCCATATTCAGATTTCATTTCCTTTTTTATTTTATTTATTTTATTAGAGTCATAAAATGTATTTATTTATCACCTATGTACATCTGACATGATAAACTGTATATTTTCACAATCTATATGATCATTTACCTGTAACATGAAAAATATGATTAAATGTAAATTCTTATGTATACATTTTACTTGTAGACCACGATAAAAATTATTTCCCAGTAATAGTCAAATCAAAGGGAACTCATGATGTCTTAATTTGTTTTATTAATAAAAAAATTCTGAAGCAGAAGAAAATCTTACGTGTTTGCTCCTTATTTGAATATTTACTTTGCTGCAATTCCGGTAATAGCAATAAACCCTGCTCAGTTATAATGTCACATAAAGAGAATTTAATTGTTTTGTACTTGCCTCCAAATAAAGTGGCTTTGATGTAACATGAAAAGGGAGACATTTGTGTCAAGTGGAAAGATTTTCTTGAGACATTTATGACACCTCAGTGACTTAATGGTTCACAGGTTTTGCATGTAATTAATTAACACACCCTTTGACTTATCTGCCACTGTAGCCTAGTGGGTAAAACTCTTGCCTAGCAACACAAAGGACCTGGGTTTGATCCTATGTTCAGGCAGACACACAGTGGCTCTTATGACCACTTAAAGTGGCAGTAATCTGTCCCACCCCCTGTGTCTCTAATGTATGACCTTGCTAGTTGAACAGCCCAACTTTTATTCAGTATGTTTATGTATAGTTGTGCTTTAGAGCCTGTCACATGATGCAGAATAAGCACTATAAAAGTACTTAATAGATTAGACCAGACTGGGCCCTGCCACCAATGGTAGCCTGAAGAACTGACATTGACAAATGGTCATCCGTGAGACTCTGTCTTTCAGTAAGAGGAAGGTCTGTCACTAGACACCTTGGGCTGTACTTTTGCAGCCTGGATAGGTGAAATAGTGCTTTGAGTCATTTGATATTTTGTCATAAAAGATCAAAATATAATTCATAATAAATTGATCAGGCATGCGGTAGTATTGTAATATACAGTATTGTGAAATAATTTTATGCATCCTTTGATTTTTATATTGTATAAATTGATTGTTATTTGAGAAAAAGAGGCCTTAAAACTAAGGGTATAGTTACATTTACTGTACACTTATTGCAGGGTCCTTCCTTTGTACACTATGATTCTCTGTGAACATATCCCCACAGAAGGAGAAAGTATAATCCAGATTCTTATAAAATGCTCTCCTCCATTGTGTTAAAAATATAATGTAAAGTGTTGTATGCAAGTCCATTTATTTTGGTAATTTCTAGCAATTGTGATACTGTTATTGGACACACTATTTTCTAGCTTTATTAGGTGGAGGAGAAAGCAAGTGAAATTATGTGAACCAATGTATAGGTCAATGTGCTTTTCAAGGAATCTTATTTACATGTCAGTAAAACAAAAACCGAGATATAAACATATATGAGTACATAACGGACGTATCTTCTTTAGATCATAATGTACTCGGTTAGGGTATCCCATATGTGTTTCACTTTGAGTGTCCAATAAATTTTCAAAGCCTCTTTTCCAAATATACACTTTTAAAATAAAGGATATTTATTTTGAGTAAAAAGAAACACTTGTGCTTTTTAATCTTGATTTAGATACACATGTCAATTCTTTGTGATATTTCAGTACTAAAAAGACAAAGTAATTTGGAATATTTTAATAAAATTTAATTTTTATTATTGGCACAGTTTTGTATTACAGATCTTGAATTGGTTATAAAATATATTTGCTATGTACTTCCCGTTTTTGCTGATTTATGACCCGTTCTGAAAATTATCCAGCAAATCAGAGGATAATTTGATATATTAATACATAACAAATTTCCAAAAGTATACCTAAGGTGTGATTTAATATATTTGTAAGAAGGTGTAATCACATGTAAATGGTCAGTGTTTAGATTTCAGCAATTGAGGAAATTATATCTTCATAGTTTAAGGGTTTTTTTGTATGAGATTTATTGGCTTAAGTGAAATGTTAAGAAAGTCATTTCTCTTCATAACGTACTCACTTCATTGAGTTGAGTTCTTCTTGAGTGCATTGTTTAACAATCTTTTAATTTAATAAGGCAAATGATTCCTTAGAAAAGTACACAGATTCAAATGTGAGATATACATGTACATGAACTCATAGAGTGTAGACCAGGAGGCTATTTCCAAAAAAAAAAAATAATAATAAGATGTTTTATGTTTTTGTGTCAAGAATAAGATACAGACCTTTCCCATAATGTAATCACTTCTTCATTTCCCCATTTCCTAGCCACATAAAAATTTCATAAAACTCTTCTCATTACGTATGGTGTAATGCCAACCAGAAAGCTAAAGGCATTAAAAATACATTGAAAATTGGAAATTTGAGAATTCAGTATTTTTATCTCCTGCCAGCGGTCAAACGCCTGGGAATCTTTTCCAGGTGTTGAATTTGACCTTTGACCCCATGCTTCAAGGTTATCACACTAAAATTTCCTTATTTCTCCCTTATTATTGGTGCTATGGCTTCAGAATGTAAAGATAGACCATGAAAAGTTCTGGCCTGTAAATGTTTTACCTGAGAACAATTTTGGTCTTATTTTGAAAAAGAAAATGGCCGTCATAGCTGACTATTTTAAAATCATTAAGATGCTCTAAAACTTGAAATATTGCAGCTAGGTTCATCAAATTTGCACAAAAGATATATGGCTAGGAAAGTTAGCCTAATAGTAATTTGGCCTAGTTTCGAAAACAAAATGACTGTCATATCACATGCTTAATGTTAAATGGGATTATCCTATTAAAAGGCCTTATATCTCCCTTATCATTGCAACTAGGGATTCCAAATGTGAAAACAACTCATATGAAGTCATGGACTGAGACTCTTTTCCAATTTCTCACTTTTACCTTTGACCCCTTCTTCAATGTCAAGTGGGGTTATCTTACTACCAAGGCCTTATATCTCCTTTAGTTCTCCATGATAACTGAGCCTAAGGTGGGAGATAACAGCTGCAGCAGTGCCCTTGTTTGTATCTAGAATAAAACCCAGACTTTTCTCACTTATTCCTTTGGCCAGGTCCTACTTTCATAAAAAAATCCAGAAATACCAGTTTATTGGTACAAGACTTTCACCGAGTCCGTTTGTTTTTGTATAATGCATGGGTACTGTATGACTTTTGGAGAAACGGCCAGCCCTGACATTAATGTTTTTTTCAGAGACTATCCCCCTTACTCCAGAATGATTGGGTATAATGAACTCCTGTAAGTTTCCAAATTAAATTTAACTGGTCAACTTACTGACGGAAACACAAAGAAAGACTTGAAAGTCTGTATTGGTACTGTTGGAGTAAACAATATATCTGGTGAGAGGTTGAAATCCTGTTAATATGAACACAATGGGATACTGATGTTCTGTCAGAATTTGATCCTAGATGCCATTAAGGACATCAAACGCACATTTGACTGGATGCCATTACATATTTTCACATACACTGTGTTATTTATGAGGGCATTAAGGGTGAGTCAACTGGAATAATAAATTCTGTGGACCAGTTGTTATCTGTTATGTCAGAAAAAAATTGACCAAGTTGATACAGTATTAAACATTAACTAGAAAGTATTCCTAGAGTGCAGACCTCCGCCATGATGGTTGAGTAAGCATATATTGCAATTTCACCCAAATATTCTTTGAAAATGGGAATGTTGAAATATAGGAATAAAAGACATATTCGAGTGCTTTATGATGGTTTTAAACTATCGATCGGCTGAATATTAAAGCCACGAAGCCCGAAATACAGCAGATCAATAGTTTAAAACCATCATAAAGCACGAGAATTTGTCTTTTATTCCTATTCTAAAATTGTTACATTAGCATTTTGGTAAAAATAAGCAGTAAATCTTACGCAAAAATCAAAACAAATCCAACGCCATGTTGGCTGTTCTATCAGTGAAACATACATAGTGATATCTAGGGTAAGAAAGTAAGTATTTTTGTCACTCTATTTTCATAGAATTTGTTATGAAATATTGAGAGATTGTCACTGTAGATGCTTTCAATTTATTGTAAGCTTTAAAACGATATGCTATTTATTAAAATCAAGCAAGAAATAATTTTATGAATATTTTAACCATTTATTTTACCGCGAGTCATTTACATTTGTACATAGAATTCAACAGCGTTACTTTATTTACCGTTCTATATTTGCGATTTCTGAACTGCGCAAAAGACGTGTCCAAGGTCACTGCGCAGCCCACCATTTTAGAATTTGGGATATTTATGTATTCAGAATATGATCAGGGTCTATCCCAAATTTGATCATTTTCTCACTGTGGTCAGGTCCTACCCACATGAAAAATCACATAGACATGTTTGTTAGTTTTAGAGTTTAATGTCCAGATAAAAATGTTCTTAGAGGTTCCTCAATTCTGCCCATCTGTACATAAATAAAAAAAAAACAACTTTGGCCATAGCATTGTTTTCGATGCTCCTACAGCTTGGAATGATTTATCTGATGATGTCCATTCTGCCCCAACTCTCGCCTGTTTCAGAAAGAAAAGGGTTAAAACATATCTCTTCAAAAAGGTTTTCCCGACTTAACATACACTCTATCTGGCATCTCTGTGGTATTGGACTTGGCAACGGCTATGGTATAATGATTTTTAAAAATTGGATTCTGATGTTGGACATTTCTGCCTGGTAGAAATTAAGTGCTATAAAAGAAATAAAAATAGAACTCTCAACCAGAAATATGAATGGGTTAGAAAGCAGTGATTGCAAATCTATATAACAGGAAACTGACACATACAATAACATATTCATTAATAGTCATCAAAAATGAAAATGAAAATATTATACGAGAGTGTAACATGAGTATTATATCCTTAATCTTTATTAGTGATATTCTTTTTCATATATGTCTAATGGGGGATATTTTACTTTTATTATCTAGGTTTTTGTATGATTAATAAATAAATAAAAAATCTATATTGCAAGAAACAATGCCAAAAAGACTGTTACATATATTATATTTATTATCCACGAGAACTGTATTTGACCCAAACAGGGGGATACACAGAGCGGGATACATTTTTTGGTATAAAATGGCGCCTTCGTATCATGGATAGTAAGTGTCAGTAACTTCCGGTTTTTCACTAATATCTTATAAACTATGTAAGCTATAAATATATTATATATCATTACAAAAAGCCTTCTTACATAAAAATCCATGCAGAAATTGCTGAGAAATTGCAGGTTAAAGATTGAGGTATCATATTCACTGGTGCTCCAGTCTGTATCACAGCCGTTTTCACATTCTCTCTTTAAAAATGAATATGTTTAACTAGTAAATAGTAGAAAATGGAGGGGTAATAAGAGTAAAACATCCCTCATCAGACCTATACAGAAAAAAATATATTGCTCATGAAGATTAACAATGTAATACTTGTCCTACGCACTGGTATAATATTGTTATCTTCATTTTTAATATATTTTTTCTGTAAATGTCATTTGGGAAATTTTCCTGTTATATATAACGGGGTATCAGAGACTATACAAACTTCAATATTTAACATACAATTTCTCTGCAATAATTTTCAATTATCCAAAATTTCAAGTTATTTTTCAAACATACAAACAAACAAACACACACTGCCAAACACATAACTTCCTTAACTGAGGTGACAGCACACAAAGGGAGATGAAATATTCTAACTGCTAATCTAATAAATTGGAATTATATATTTTATATTGTAGAAATTATTGTCAATGCTAACACAGAGACAGAGAGATACACTAGTCTTCCTGGGGCGATTGATTTCAACATCTAGGGTGATATTGGGACTGGCATGAATATTTCCTACATTTTGTCCTATACTGGACTCAAACGTACTTCCACAGACAAAAGGGAGTCCATTGATAATTTGCCAGCAATGCTAATTCATGGTTTACCTTGTAATTTTGCTTATTTAAGGTCTGTGCCAAATTACAAAGCCACGCAGTAGAGACCATTCTAGCCTAGTAGGGTTGAGTAGCAGTTACTTACATATTTAATATCTTCTTCGGGTTTTTTTTTCATGTAAAGTTTTTAATCTGTAGCATACTTTAAAATATTTTTTTTCAATCCATTTTTTTTCAATCCATTTCAATCTCTTTTATTATGTAACTCAAAGCAACACCATTTGACCCTTCCTGACTGCACAAGTATAACCCAAGCTCTCTAGGGACTGATTTCATTAACTTAAAGACAGAGTCTCAGGGAGGACCATTTATCTTCGTGCCTAAGGTTTTTAGCCTTCCACAGGGGATTGGATCCAATGATAGAGGGCTGCCATTTTAAGTGGCCATCCGAACCACTTAGTATCTACCTGTGCCTGGGTTAGAACCCAACCCCTCTGTGTTCCTAGGAGATTGGTTATCCAAGCCACTATTTAGCTGCCTGTACCTAGGGTCGAATGCAGGTCCTCTGTGTTTTCAGGCAAGTATCTTACCCACAAGATGACAGTGGCAGATAATGGTCCCAGGCTATCGTGATTGCACACTTTATGTTATGTGTAGAGATAGTGTCACATTTTCTAACAAAGATAGGCTATTTGGTGTGCACAAATGGAGAAATATGACATGGGTTTCCGATAAATCAACAAAGCCCCAAGTGCCCGAGCCAGGATGTTTGAATTTAATCACATGGCTGTCTCCTCTGTTGGCCATTTAAGAGGTTGACATGACACCATGCTCCTGCCACTATGGTCTGATGGGCAACACAGTTGCCTTGGAACATAGGCCACATGAGTTTGATCCCACAAACAGATAAATACACAGTTGCTTGGATGAATACTTCAAATGGTGGCCCTACCTCAGTATATCTTATCTACAGTGACAGGCTAAAGAACCTCAAAGACGTTGATAAATGGTCGTCATTGAGTCTTTGACTTTCACTTAGGAGAAAGTCATTCACTATTGCATGGATACGAGTCAAATAGCTCTTTTGGTTTAAATATTGTGCTGAGAATGAATAAATACATGAATGAATAAATAAATGAAACCCCATATGTTAGCTATTGAAATTGAGCCAAAACACAAACTTTAACTTTAAATAACAAACATAATAATAATACAGGAAATAATGTGCTTTTCAGAGCACAGGACAGGCTACAAGGACTGGAGAGCCACATAATCTACCTTCTTCTTTAATGTCTTGGAAGTTTCTTTTTTCCTCTTTCTTGTAAGAGAAGAAAATAAGTATTCTAGGGCTGAAAGACTTAATCTAGTCATTATCTGTCCGCTGAATACAGACTGTCTTAATGTGACAAAGGTTGAAGGTTGATCCATTCATAAAGCTCTTTTTTTCTCACCAACAGAAAAGGAAGTAGACTAGGTGCACACTTAAGGCAAAAAGAGAGGAACTGTAGGTGGACACTAAAGAATAAAAAGAAAAGAAAATATAATTATACCCCTTCTCCCACTGTGGCCTGGTGGGTAACACACTTGCCTAGGAACACAGATGTCGTGGGTTCAACCCCAGGTGAAGGTAGATACATAGTGGCTCCCAGAAGTAGCCTAGAGCACCTCAAGGACGTTAATAAATGGTCATCCTTGAGCCTCTGTCTTTCAGTTAGGGGAATGACAGTTACTGTACTTGTGTAGTT
The DNA here is from genome assembly GCA_964017235.1 of Sabellastarte sp. h YS-2021. NCBI lineage: Eukaryota > Metazoa > Annelida > Polychaeta > Sabellida > Sabellidae > Sabellastarte > Sabellastarte sp. h YS-2021. Next base: position 168,759,138 of record OZ024928.1, on the reverse strand, counting down.
TGATGGGCTAAATAGCACTTTGATTCCTGTAATATATGGAGATATTGCATTATAATTACACAATAATAATAAAAAAAAAATAACAAAAATAATTAAATAAATAGGACTATATTAGACATATTGTTTACCAATTATATTGATGTTATACTTTAGTCAAATTTGTCTCCCTAATATTGCATTTTCCCAGACTTTTTCTTATTTTCATAGAGATGTGACATTTTATTTGCAATGCACAAGGTTAGATCTACTCTTACAGTTGTCTTACCATTAGTTCCAGTTGGTTTAATACTGCAACACATCAACCAGATTTGGGCCCGTTGTTGCAAAATTTTGTTTATGTGGTGTTTTATGTCCTATCTAGTTCCTTTGTTTTGATGATATTGTGATTGGTAGTAAGAAGGACGGAAGAAAACTAGCTCACACAGTTCTGGACTGTAAATCATTTGGCAAAATTAAAATAACTACCAGATTTCCCACTTAAAGTCGCAGAGGGATTCAAACTCTGATCTCAAATGTGGGAGGTGGGTGTGTCATCATTATGTCATAGTGGTGACTCTCTGTTAAAGCCTCCCGCAAACAGCTAGGGAAGTCTGTCTGGTTGTATGTGTTCACACTACCTCCGAAAGTGAGGAACAGATCTTTCTGAACTGTTTTATGTTGACAGGATTTAACTAAAGATACAATTTGTTTCACCAGGGCAATGCCTCGTCCTATTTATATTTACTTATTGGAACTGAAAATAGATTAAAGCAACAAGCTATTTGCTTCACCAGGTAAATGTGACTGCCGTTTATACTTATTTCTCGTAACTTATAACGCACTAATTTGCTCCATCGCATAAGTATGACCACCCCTTTATATTGGCTTATTGTAAGTGATAACATATGAATGCTTACAACAATTTGCTTCATTAGATAATTGTGAATGTTCTTTTATATTTATGGATTTGAATTGAAAACATAACAATGTCTGCAACAAATCTGATCGGGTACATTTGATTGTTCCTTTACATTTTCTGATTTAAATAAGAAGCATATATCAATGCTTGCAAAAATTGATTGATTTGTTTCTGGTTAGTAGACTTTGGTATATGTTTTTGATGTTGTGCCTTTAAATACGCAAAAGGAGATTAAGTACTTGCTTCATAAACTGAGTCCTAGTGCTCGGCTTTTGCATCTTGCAAGAGTTGTGAGGCACATAATGAGTATCTAGAGAGTGCAGTAGAGGTCAACTGGCCTGGTTATTATCCAGGGTTTTCTATTCCGGATGTCTGACACTCTCTTTAATCAGACTTAAGGCATAAATAAGAAACAAGAAGATTCTCTGAAAAAAAAGAAAAAAAAAAAGATATAAGTTGTTTCTGTTTAAAGATAATTTCCAGTCAGGTGCATTATATAAAAGTATTTATTTATCGAAAAAAACCCCATTATTTCACTAAATACCAAAACAATTTTTGTGTGGGGAGTATTTTTGGAGTAATAATTAGCAACCTGCGAAGGCATAAATCTGCAAATTATCTAAAGATTTAGAGGTTTTGTGATAGGTCAGTCCTTGATATAACAAAGTTATCACCTGGTTAAATGTCAAGGTGCTGTTTGCAAGAGTAAACAAATGGTACTATATATGTGTAGCTGTCTATATTACGTCAATGCTTAGTGCATTTTGATAGTTGATGTGTTATGATAGTTGGTACATTTCCCGATGGATAGTGCATTTCTTGATGATTGGTGCAAAATCTTGGTGTTTGGTGGTTTTCTTAATGGTTGGTGTGTTGTTTTTGATATTTGCTGCATTTCATGATGATTGGTGCAATTGACCGTTGGTGCATTTCTTGGTGATTGATGCGTTTTGATGATTAGTGAATTTATTGACGGTTTGTCCATTTCTCAGTTCTGAATTTGGATACCCCCGACCCTCCTAGTTATGGTATGTCTGATGTGAACCCCCACCTTACTTAAAAGCTGGATCCGCCCCTGATAGGGCCTATTAAACTATACACAATACGAACAATATACAGAATAATGTCTAGCAGTTATATGCTGATCTAAAGGGATAGGTTTTTAATTTCTGTCCAGGATGGCACTGCAACTCCCAAGCTCAGTGGGTAAGCTGATCCATAGCCCTGGTGAAGCAGAGCTGAGACTACAAGTACCATGTTGGTTTTACATTTTTTCTTGGAACTCTCCGCAGCCTGTGGAAACCTGATCGAAGGAACTTTGTTGGAACATGTTGAGTAAAGAGGGATGAAAACTAATCTGGTCAAAGGCCTTGGATGTCTTTGAAACATAATAGCAATATTTGAATAGATATGAATTTTTTATCAAGTTATCACATAGTTTAATTTATTATCTACTCAACTGTTACCTACAAAGTACACACAAAAATTCTGGGAATATCTACAAAATTACTAATAGGTAGGTAAAGTAATGGACAATTATATATCAATCAATTGATTGAAGGTCATTGGAAGCATTTTCAGATCATTCATTCATAATTACATATACACATGAAAGTTCAATTTTTGTAGAAATAAGATGCGTCTGGACAAGGTTACATGGAACATTTCAGTCACTTTCTGTCTGTTTTTTTCCAAGATTTTTACAACTGTCGCCATTATTTTCCACTCAACAACTCCCGTAAAAGTACTAGCCTTGACGTCACAGGTTCATGACAATATAAACAAACTATCATTTTCGTAAGCCTTTAAACACCATCCATGAAGATGAACAGACTTTATTTTGTTATTTTGCTTGTGTTGTTATATTTCCTGCTGTAAACGCTTTCGATTCATATTTGATACGTAACTAGAAAGCACTCTTGCATTCCTACTCTGCCAAGGCAGTTGAAAATACTCACATCTTACTTCCACCCAAATACTGATCTTTTGCACCCTCTTTGTTGGATAACATGGCCATGAAAATCATTGAAAAACGGGGACTGTTGCAAAATTTGGGATATCTTTTGTATCCAGATATTTCCCAAGATTTAGTCACTTTTTATTGCTCTAATTTTACCTGCCATTTACAATAAAGAGATATCTCCTACAGAAGACATATTTCTGAACATTACATAAGAACTATATGTAACAAGTTACATAGTAAGCAGTTAAATTTTACTATATACATATGTACAACATTTACAAATCAGCGATTTAGTCACTTCTCTGGTCAGGTTCTACCCACATAAGATTACATGAGGATGCATTTAGATTATTAGTTGTGGAGTAATAGTCAACACAGACAGACAGACAGACAGACAGACAGAAGCCAGCCAGCCATCCAGCCAGCCAGACAGGCAGGCAGGCAGGCAGGCAGGCAGGCAGGCAGGCAGGCAGGCAGGCAGGCAGGCAGGCAGGCAGCCAGAAGCCAGACAGCCAGACAGACAGACTAATGATCACAAAAGTATAACTTTTCTGTTGGAGGTTATAAAATTGGTTTATGCAATAATGATTTTAATATAAAAATGTTACAAGAATAAACTTGCCAAATGTAAACTACAAAAGGCTAAGCAACAGTATCTAAGGGCTTAAATATTTCTTTCATTGTTATAAAACACATAAGCTCAGCACAAAACTAAATTTATAAAAAAGCTATGGTTTAAAAAGAAGTGGAAATACATCAGCATGTCTATAAAATATCCTCTGTTTAAAGAGAGGCAATTTAGGATTAGGGCATTCAAGCCAAAGGGATAGAAACCCATCTCGCCAAAACAGGGGGGATTAACACAAACCTTTATTCCTGGGGCAAACAGACACAAGAATTATGGCTTAGGGTCATGTGTTAAACTCATTTTAAAAAATCAGTCTTCTAACATAAAAATATGTGCTGAGATTATTTTATGAACTATGTAAAAATAATAGGAGAATTATAGAATTAAATAATAATAATAATAATAATAATAATAATTTAATTGCTGTCTAAGCAACCTACTGATTACATATAGGACTATTAACTGAGACTCCAATGCTTTTTAAACTATCAACAAAACTCTTTATTGGAAAAGTCCTGTCAAAAAGTCCCTTCAGGGGATAATGCCCTAAAAACATCCCCTAATTCTAGGTCTTCAAGTATCTCTTACTGGTTTCTCATTGCGGTGGCATGGCCTTTAATTTTTACTAGAAAGAAGGTAATTATGGACTGAGCTTGTATGGTGCTGTCAGCTCCTTATTAAAGCATGACAAATAGACACCTACAATTAGCCATCTAGCAATCAAGTGTTCTTGCAAGAAGAAAAAATTACAAATCAAATAATTGACAATGATACAGCTTTAGCAAGTCCGTGAAATTATAGTGTACAAATTCTCCATAAATCTAGTATAATCCAAAATTTACACCATTTCTTAAACATTTCCATTATTCCTCACACAATATTCCATATATCCAACATAATTTGTAACAATACTATTTCTTAAACAATTTTCCATGTTTCTACCATTGTACTATTTAGTCCTCTGTCTGAGGTTCTTTATCGCCTTTATTTAAGGTTACCCTAAATTTAACTTTATTTATGGCGACCCTGTGCCAGTTCTTTCGATAACAATATGGGTTGTAAATAAAACTTAGTAGTGTGGTATTTTTAATAAATACAATAACCTGTAATGCTTGTTTTACTTTGAGTCTGAGGGTCACTTGATTTATTCCATCTTTCGTCTGAGCTGGGGGAACTGTGTTAAAACAACATTTATAGACAATGTTTTGCAAATGTTTACTCTGAAAATGTCCAATACATTTGAAACGTGGAACTGCACGTTCAGCCACATTGCACACGTAGGTGTGAACGGGCAAAAAATCACAAATGCAATTGGTAGAAAGGTGTGCCACAAGATTATCTAAAATTAAGAAATGTAGGAGCAGTATATAATTAAAACAACGTATATGATAGACCAATATAGACTTGTTTAAACTACTGTTTATTTAACCACTAGACAAAGATCAAGAGTTTTCATTAAATAACTTTTAACAACAAGTCCATAGTCCAATAGCTTTAACTTATGTAAATTTTACAGCTAGACCGGAATAGTGTAACTTATTTTCATTTAACAGATCAAGATCCTAATATATTTCACTGGAAGCACTCAACAGTGACACAAAGATATGTTTATATCCCTTATATAACAATTAGGTTACCAGTATGACCAAGCACCAACACATCTGATAGGTTACACTAAATCTTGTTTAACAGACCAATGATCTAATTGCTCCACTGGTCAACACTTAACAGTTCAAACCCCCCTCGGATCCTCCCAGATCCCATCTTAATGAAAAAAACCTTTCCCATGAGTCCATATCTTCCCAACAATGCCACATTTTCCTGTGCTGCCTTTCGCTTTATTTTTAACACGTGATCAATTCTTTGATTCCCGCCTTTTCCTCTTGATTACTTCCAGAACATAGACCCCCTAATTGCACTGGTCGGGACTTAGAACCCTCCATTCTCAGCTGTAAAAACCACTTTTTTTTGCTATTGCGAAAAAAGGTGTCCATTACCTTAATAACAACTGTTCTGACTGCCAAATTATAAGCCAAGGATTCTGATATCTGCTCTCATTAGGTTAAATGTACATTGATCCAATAGCTTGAAAGATCCTTTAAGGGAGCATAGAGTTTTGGTGCTTGTGAGAGAGCATTTATTGCATTAAGGATTAGAAAAGATCACCACTGCATCACCTTAAGGGAGATATTTAATCTTCATTTGAATACCTAATTTAGAAGAGGTCTTAAGACAATTTAAATATGTATGTTTTAACATCAATTATTGTCATTTAAAATACATTATACTCCCTGAAGGTTACATTTCAGAATATTTATGAAAATATATGTATTTTAGAGGGTGGGGAATCAACAGTATGAGTGATTTGAACCTGACACAAAGACCTTGCAATAAATTGTCAGCCTACTTAGCAGTTAACCTTACATTTGATACTAAGCCTATTTGCAGAATCCTTTTTCTCATCTCTTGGGTGTTCATAGTATCATTAATGTCGCAAACTTGCTTTTAACCTTTTACATATGTCACATTAAGTTAAGTCAACCAGGAATATGCCAAAAACATTGCCATCTCTCATCATGACAATTGACTTAACTGTCATTTGAAGTATATGGGAGGGTTACAAAATTGCAATAAAATACCTAATATCAGAATGCTCTTTCTGGAGAAGAGGAAATTTAAATAGTTTAGCACTTTTTCAATCTTTCAAGACTGCTAATTATAAATATCCTGATTTTCTTAAAATTGTTTTCTCTCAAGGACCAATTTATTCAAACAATGGTAAAATAATTCTAAGGCAAATATCAGTGTCTATAGTGTAAACAGGCAATTAACAGTAAAATGAATGAATAATAAATTCTACTTTTAACAATTACATGATTTTCACCTCTTAACCTTTTTAAAGGCTTGTCCACACAGTTCCGAGTGGTAATCACAACTCATATTTGAATTTTCATTAATGACCTCATCCTAATTGTCCTTAAAATGGACCTTGTTTGTAGTTAGTACATGTTTTAAAATGAGCCCAATTTAGTGATACCAACAGGGGCATAGCTTATGTATAAGCAAGCCTTGTAGAACCATGTTGGCACTACTTCAGAAATGATTTTTTTTATTGTAGTGGCCTCCAAAATATATTCATATGAAGTATATTAAGGCACCAGGGGCTATGATTAAGGGTGATTCACACATTTCTGGTGGCAAAAATCATATCTGAGCACTGTATAAATTTTTGTTCTTTAAGAATGTGCTAGTTAAGGGATTGAGCACTATTGGATTGTATTATATGGTATTGTAATTGTATACTTATACTAACTGAAATTTCTCTATTACTGCACCACCCATTCCATTGATCCATTTCTACAAGCAATGTAGAACAACATAAGTGCAGCCCAAGCTCTTTAATGACAGGCAGTCCCCAGAATGAAAGACAGAGTCGAATGTATGACGATTCGTCAGCATCCCCAAGGTTCTTTAGCCTGCCAATGGGAATATTGCCCAATGGCAGAGGACTGACATTTTAGATTAGATTGTATTAAAAGAGGGGCTACCAAAATAAAACTAGTGAACGATTTTATGCACATATAATCTTTCGATAGAGAGGGGACCTACAAGATGATGTATTCTTTAAAAATCTCAGGCACTGTTTACTGTCGATAATTATCGTTACAAATCTGTCAACAAGTGCTAAATTTTCGTTCATTTTTCATTAATTATGTAGGCTACAAATATGTTATAAACACAATTAGAAATATATGTTTAAAGAGCTACAGCTTGTTTCTTACTACAGTGTATTCCTCAATAGTATGGCTAGAATTGTATCAAACAGTGGTACAAAAATTACATTGAGTGCCTGTTGGATACCTCTCAGTCACACCTCTTTTACAAGTTTCTTCCCACTGGCTTTTCAAGTATTATGCTCCATATCTTTCTTCTTAGAGTAGCTTGTGTGTGTCAGGTGCAGTCAGGACATTGCTAATTTCCTTGTGTGACCAAAGTTTCAACCATATACTCAAAAGTCTGTAAAACTGTTTGGTTATAGTTTTACTTTTGATGCTCACACTGTGTGGAATGCTCTTCCTGAAAGGATTTATGTGTCTCCCTCTATTGTCTCTATTGAAAGAGGCTTATACCATACCCCTACATGAAGGCATACCCACTTTATCCCCCTGTTCCACAACACGACTAAGGCTCCCAATTAAGGTATTTTTGGGATCTGTTTTTCTAAAAATTTAGAGTCCCAGACAGTCTGCTTGAGTCTGTTTGGATCTGGTGGGGTCTGTTTAAAAATCAAACATGTTTGATATTTTTCACGACTGTAACCGATCCACTTTTGCCCCTACCCACAAATATTCCAGTCTCAGACCTCCTGAGACCGCCTGAGACCCTAATTTACACAATCTTATGTAATCCCAGACTTCTGGACTTAATCCTAGATCTATTCCCGACCCCCCATTGAAAAGAAACCCCCCCAAAATCGGCCATAGCTGTCTGAGGAAATCTGCTATTAGTCCCAGGAAGTCTGAAGAAGTCTCAGACCAGTCTGAGACCCAGTCGGTATGTCCCAGACAGGATCGGTGTTGAATCCTATCACAATCATGGATACATTGCCTCTTAGTTGGTGAACGATCGTGAGTTATCTGAGGAGGTCCGAGGCTTCCTGGGGATGATCTGGGTTTTATCCCAGACCTGGATCAAGATTCCACTGGATTAAGGGTCGCGGGACCAATCGCCGCTTAATCCTTTGGTGGAACAGGGGCATTAGTCTTAATATACCCCCTGAATGTTTTCCATGGTATTTGACCCCTTTCTGGCCCTGGATACTGATATTGGTTAACTGTTTTGGTTATGTTGCACCTCAGAGTTCAGAGGGGGGGGGGGGGGGGGGGGGGGGGGGGGAAGAAATCTGGAGTTACAAATTGAAGTTTTTATATTCACTGGTACCTATATTTATGTTTAATAATAATGCAAATTTCCTGGCAACTTTGAGCCATTAAAAGCACATCAAATGTGTCAAATTGCTAGTCTCAGGTGCCTTTCAGCATACATTATTACTAGGTGGTGCCGTTTCTTATGCAATTACAGAAAAATGGAGATGACAGGTTCCTATAAGAAGTTCTGAGACTGTGGCTTATTATTGCCTGTATCACAAAGAAGTCTCATCTCTTTCCATTGTAAACTTTATCAATCAAACAGGGTTATAAAAGTCAAGGGCCTGAATTAGATCAAACACACATCATGCCTTTAAAACCCTTCCAAAAAGTCAAAGATGAAACCTAAAGATAAAGATCCAGAGTCTATCTAAAACTACATAAAGCCTACTTAAAATGCTAACCATCAACCCTCTTATGCATTTAAAAACCTCGAAAATTGCTTACAAAATCGAATAAATATCACATAATAAATCCATGGTCACCTTAAGTCTATGTACACTTAATTTTGATGAAATCTACTAGCTAAACTGCTATATCCTTTGTTAAGCTGGTAACCGTATTTTTGTGCTGGAACACAAAAGAGGCGTAGCGCAGATGGAGACTTTCCTTGGTAATGGTTCCTTGAAAGTGTTTCACTTATAAAGATCATGATGATCACGCCCCAAAGGGATGACCCAGCAAAGCTTCTTCATTAAAAATGCATGCACACACTTTTATCAAGTCAAATACTTAGATCAAAATGCTCCATAGTCTGATGCAGAGAATCCCCTTCAAACAGTTTTTTATATAATTTTGGAGGTGCATCAGAATGTTTACTCAAACCCTGTTCACACTTCTCCCGATTCAGAATTCTTAGACTGGCTCTATGCAGATTAAAGAAGTGAAATTCTCTTGTGTACTACTTGCTGGTGTAACTTGGCAAGCGCCTTAACTCGGCACAAACCGGAAGGCAAAATATTTATTAACATTCAATTGTCATCACTAAAACTCTTGCACTTCAGAATACTGAATAAGGAAGTCAATAAATTGAATATAGTAAAGGTAGCTGATAAAGAACCACCCCAAATATCAATCTTGCCCCCCCCCCCCCCCTATTCACCCCTCCAGTATGTATATTTTATTCTAAAATGGTACGCTGCGCCGTGACCTTAAACACGTCTTTTGCTCAATTCTGGAATCGGCAATATAGAACGGTAAATAAAACAATGCTGTTTAATTCTGCGTGCATCGTCCCTTCGCGTATAAATGTAAACAAACAACTCGCGGTAAAATAATATGCAGCACACATGAAGTCAAATATTTCATTTGGGATTTTTATCAATATTTCATTTAAAGATCGACTACTCATTAATATTTATGAGATCACAGTATTCTGTGGGGGATTTCCTACCAATATATTTTAACCAAAATGCTGTTTACACATCCATCACTATGCATGTTTAGTTAATGGAACAGCCAACATGGCATTGGATTTGTTTTGATTTTTGCGTAAGATTTACCCCTTATTTTGAACAAAATATCAATGAAACCATTTTAGAATAGGAATAAAAGACAAATTCTCGTGCTTTATGATGGTTTTAAACTATCGATCTGTTGTATTAAAGCACTCAGCCCTTCGTGCTTTGTGGCTTCAATACAGCCGATCGATAGTTTAAAACCATCATAAAGCACTCAAATATGTCTTTTATTCCTATAGTAAAGCTCCTGAAAACCTTTTCAAACATTTAGTCCCGAATGCAAAATGTTTTCTGAGATGTGTCAAATCACAACAAAGTAATCCTGCCTAAATGCAAATGTTTTCTGAGTTGTGTCAAATCACAACAAAAGTAATCCTGCCTAAATGCAAATGTTTTCTCAGTTGTGTCAAATCACAACAAAGTAATCCTGCCTAAATGCCAATGTTTTCTCAGTTGTGTCAAATTGCAATGCAGTAGTCCTGCCTAAATGCAAATCGCACCAAAAATGTTGAACAAAGAGTATCGAACCTGTTGAACCATAACTTCAAGCAGAAGAGTTCTTTTGGGTGTAGCTAATGACTCCAGTATGGATCGCAGAATGGTGTGAGCCAAGGTATAACTTCTTTATACTAGTTTCTACCTACAATTACTGTTAAATGTCATTTCCTATTCAGATATCTTTGAAACAATGAATCTGTTTTTAGTTTATTTCTGGATGAATTGTGTACACCTAATGATGGCAACCATTGTCATGAATCCCAAATTGAGCTGGTGATACACTTAACATTTATCATGTTACATAAAGTTAGAACTTTAGAGACCCTTTTTGAAACTGGGGTGCATTAGGGGGTGGGTGGTCAGCCTTATCCGAAGAATGTGAATTGGGTTTTAGTCAAGTCGTCACTCTGCATTCAGTGTTCTGCCATTCCAGTTATTAGACTAATCCATACGATCCAACAGCTTTTTTAAAGTTCTTGTCTGGTGATTCGAAAAATGTTTGTTGTTTAATTTGTTAATTACACACGGTTTTTTTAACAAAATTAATCTTACCCCCCGTCCCATTGTCATGAGTTTACTCTCCGACTTAGCATATTAAGGGTTGTCAAAATTAATGTCAGTCATGACATATATCTGTTTATTCATGAAGGTCAAGAACTTGATCACGTCATTTGTAAACCTCTGTCCCAGTTTTTTCAGTATTTGTGAGTGAGCCTCCATTTCCTGACTGGTTTCCTTTCTTGTCCACTTAAAACTCTCTCACTACTTTTAAATTGTACAACTTAGCTTGTCACTCTTTAAATGATGCAGCTAATATTTCGATTCGTATCTTTGTGTGATCTGTTGGTCGTTACATCCATGCAAATTACTGGATCTTGTCGTAAGGAATATCCTTCTCAAATCATGGTGATTTGGGTGTAAAATCGTAAAGCAATTATGACTTATCTACCTAATTTCTCATTTCAATTGGGACTCATTGTACAAATTATTATTATGGTTGTGACGCCAATATTTAATTGGTATGTCAGAGTTTTTTTAATCCTTCACCCAATATCAGTTTTACAATAGAGTTAACTTAAAAATGGTTCTTTAAAGTGGGACAGCAGCATAACATAATGTTTAATGATCTGATGGTATATTCATTTAAAATCTTCTTCAAATCTTTTCAGGACTGTAGTAAAATACATATGTGTGTCTGGTGTTCTTGTTTTTAAATCACAAAAAAATAGTCTGACATGTCCAAATGAGAAAGAATGCCTTGACATCATTGTCTTAGCAAAGTCATTAATGAAAATAGATTTGGCAAACATGAAGAAACCACTGTAAGACAATGGAATATAAATGGTCTTGTCAAATTTGGTACATTTCAATAGAATTTATCATTTTGCTAGTCTATTTCAATGTATAGGAAAGAAAACATTTTTTTCAACAAAATCGCCAAGTATAGACTAATTGGACATCTTACATAATGCCCTGTTTATCCTATTCTGGTTTTAATCCTTACAAAGCCTCTGCATCAAAATTGTATGAAGATTAGCATATTTTCACCATTTGAAGTTATGATGCAATTCAACAGAGTTCAGTGGAAATAATGCTTACCACATAGATAAAATCATGGATAATTAGGCAGTACAGATGAGATGAAATATGTATTGTATTGTGCATTTTTTGTTCGGCACAATATTCCCTTGTTCTACAGGAATCAAAGTACAAGAACTTTACTGCACAAGAACAGCACAACTTCTCTTGTGACCACCTTTCCCCGATCTGAAAGACAGAGGCTCAATTTATTTATTTGGGGTTTTACGTCGCTTTCAACACTGTACATGTCATATCACGACAGGTAGTTGAAAGGGCAGAGGAAACCAGTACATACAGTTTGTCAGGGTTCTGTACTGCAAACTGCTGACCAACAGCAAGCAACTACCAGCTTTCCCACTTGAGGCCGTGCCGAGAACCGAACCCCGGCCTCAGAGGTGGGACAAAGGCTCAAGGATGACAATTTATCCATGTTCCTAAGGTTATTTAGCCTGTCATTGGGGACAGGACCATATGACAGAGAACCATCATTGTAAGTAGTCATCCACGCTACTGTGAATCTGCCTGTACCTGGTATTTGAACCCATGTCCTCTGGGTTCATTGGGCAGTGTGTTACCCATTAGGCTACAGTTGCTTGTAATATGGAAAACACTGGAGAAAGAAACTACCATCTATAGGTTTGAGCACCAAAATTCTCGAACAAATTAAAAAAAAATTAGAGTGGTTCTAAAACCTGGTTCAAAACTGAGCTTTGTATTGAACTGTTAAATAAAGAAGCAGAATATCCATTTAGAAATTGGGGTACGTGTAGGAAAAACATTGGAGACATAAAAATAGTCAAAATAAAAAAACACTTTTTTAAAATTTAAAGTGTAAACGTTTACTAAAGCCTCTCTTACATCCCGTCGTACGTGTATAGACACGTAAGTGTGCTGCAAATACTGTTGAAAAATATGAATGTAACCTGGTAGTGGGGTAGCAGAGATTTGCACTTGCAAACAATGTTTATTCTCCCAACAAGAGTGTCACAACTTGAAGATCAAAGAACAGATTGCGACTAGCTACAGGTCGTACAGTGGGTTTGTATACATGCAAGGTACACGTGAGTGTATCTTACAGTATGTCTAAACAATGTAAGTAATTGGGGAGAACCTACAACACTTGCAAGGAAAATGCACGTGCCTAAGTCACTCTTAAGTTACCCTTGAGGTATGGATGCGTTTGTAGAGATTCTGCGTGCACGCACAGGAAATTTGCATGTCAATTTTCATTGCAGGGCCTGTACGACCTTGGGATTCTGTTATAAAATCGCAAGTGTGCCTTGAGGGTCCCTTGCAAATCAGCCGATTTTTCTCTGTAACCAGGACGTACGTGCACGTACGATGGGATGTAAGAGAGGCTTTAGAAATGGTAATAAAACCCAAACGATAGGGTTTAAACAGGTGTAAAAATGTTTTGTAAACGGGTAAAACATTTTAAAATGTTTTTAAATATTTACTTGGTCTTCTTGTCTGCCTTAAGCCATAGTTTGGTAAGTGTATCATGGCTTTAAAGTAGTTCACCTCTTATCTTAGGGATTGACTCCAAGCAATTAAAATTTGGTCAACCGTCTCTTAATTGAGTGAGCTCATATTTGGTGTTCCACATGGCTCAGTCCTTGGTCCCATATGCTCTCAAAACACCACTCCTTTGAGATAGGTTTTTGGAAGGCACGCCAACATTAAATTCCATCTTTATGATGTTGTTTGTTCATATGTCTCACATAAATGCAGACTTGGATTTTGAGAAATTGAATTCTTGTCTTTAGGATGTTCAAGAATGAATGTGGTCTGGTAATGTTTAAATTAAACCCTCATAAAACATAGTTCATTATCATTGGGTCTCATGCTCAGCTTAGATTAGCTGAATTAGATTTCCACCTCCTGTTTAGGATATTTGGTGTCTTTGTGAACCCAGCAGCTTTGTAAAGAGCCTTGGTATCTGGTTTGTTGCCAATTTTCCTTTGCTGATCATGTTTGCAATAAATTTGTAAAACTTGTTCAAATGCATGATCTCAGATGGGTTAGACAGTATCTGATTGATGAAGCTGCTATTCTGGTGGCAAATGTCTTAGTGAATAGTCATCTTGACTATTGCAATCTCTCTTTAGAAGTCTGTCCAGGTTGAACATATGCAAACTGCAGTGTATCCACACTTGCTAGGATTGTCACAAACTCCATTGGCAGCCAGTTGAATTTCTCTGCATCTTCAAAATGGCTACTTTGGTTTCAAGTTTCTTCACAGTGGTCATCTCAGTTATTTTGGTTCTCTTTTGTCTATTCGTTGTGGAAGATATAGCACAAGATACAAGATAAAAGGTCCATCTAAGTTCCTCAAATCTACCAATCTGTACATAAATAAAAAGCACTTCAGCTAGAGCTTTGTTTTTGATGCACCAACAGTATAAAATGATTTATCTGATAATGTTTGTTCTGTCCTAACTTCTAACCTATTTTAGGAAAAAGCTAACATCTTATCTCTTCAAAAAGGCTTTCCCACCTTAGTGTATAAAATATGGGTCGGTACCAAAAATGTGTACATCGGGAGGTCGCTAATGCAAAACCATACCGATTCCAGGACTCCTCATTTTAGTACACCCCAAACAACATGGACGTTTTCCTCTTCACAACATTGCAATAAAAGTGGCAAAATTCACAAAATATGAGATAAAAGGGTTCTAATTTCTTCAGATTTCTTATTTGTTATGAATATTTTAACTTTTCCTTCAAGCATATGAGCTGACAAGCGAGACTGAGGTTATAAATTGTCGTAACCAAATCATGGCAGTTCTGCTCAACGTAATCGCTAGTACTGTATAAAGTCTGCAAATGCATAAAAATTGGGGGAAAAAGCTTATAATTTCTTCAGATTTTGGGTAGGTTTCTAATACTTCAACTCTTCCATTATATGTGTTTCAGGAAAAATGTTATCGATACCGAGATACCGGGCATACCGACCCATACCTAGTATTGACCTGGCTATGTCTATGTGATAGTGATTATTGAATTGGTTTCTGGTGTTGCAACTTAGGGTTTGTCTTGGCAGAGATTAAGCACATGTAGAATAGAATAATAATCATTGAAACTAATAAAAATATTTATGGGGTTCAGTTTCAACTTGTAGAAGACCTGCACATTCGTATTTAAACAATATTTAGGGTTCGTGAAAACATTTTTGGCTATTTGTAAAAATATTTAAACTATGGCTTAATAAGTCTGCCAGTTATGCATGCAAAGAAATGTCTGTTTCGCTCTGTTTTCAATTATAAAACCATAAATATTTGTGCTTCTACCAAGACAAACTAAATAATTCTTTATGAACATTAATCATTCTCAAAATTAGAAGATATATAGATGTAAAAAAAAATCAGTGGTGGAGTACACGTGAGTGAATATTTTAAGATGTATAAAGTTTATAAGAAACTGCAAATTTAGCGTTGTACTTTCAATGCTTATGTTTTATATAAATAAGACTGACTTATGTTACATGATGCTAATTCATGGTGCACTCTTTAATTATTTTTATTTTAAATTAATTATTTAAAATTTTCACATTTATTAAAATATGCATGAAATTTAGAATAACAAATTTAATAATTAACCAAAAATACTTGTGAAACCAACAGCTAGTACATTTGTTTATCTTCTATCACCATAACAAAGCTGTAATTATCATGGCGTTGTGATGTCAATTATTAGAGTGGACAGGCATAAATAATTTAACAAAAAAGTCCATTAGCTACTACAATTACATTATGACCCGGATGGGAAGTTGTTATTGTCGTTGTTGTTATTCTGAGAAGAATGTTTGTTACTTATTCCTTTGGTTTTGTTCAACAGATAAGTGAATTAAAATGAACATCACCAAATATGATTAATTCATTGTAAACCATTAAGCCAGAGACACACTTATCCATTTGGGAGCACATGTATTATGTGAAATTACAATGGAATTACAATGAAATTACATTGAATTCAGTTATTATTTTATTTAATCTAACCAAATCTGATCTACTGTTTTGTAGATGCAATAACTTCCCAATACAGGGGAACTCAATGCAAGAAACTAATTGAATTGATAAAAACAATAGTCAACTGGCGTTCAAGGAGCATAACTGTCATCGTAATTGTATATGTCCATTCTATTTTGCAAATATATGTGAAAACGTCTGCCACTGAACCTTTTCATCCAGATGACTCACCTCCAATCTTATCACTTGTAGCTGTGCTAAGATCTAAGTTTTGGTGACACATCTATTTTTGGGGGGAGCATATCTAATCTCGCCCACCCATTTCCTGATACAAGTCACCTTCCTCTTAAAATGAAGCTGAGTGACCTTGCGAGTTAATATGAATCTGTGCATGGCCAAGACTTTAAAATCCCATAGCTTTTACAATAGTTTGCATAAATGGAACAGGCGTATAATTACCATAAAACACATATGAAAATAATCTCCCTCTTCTGCCTACCTTTTCACAGATTTATGTCAGTAGAAAGGATCTGTATTTGTGCACATTACAAATATTACTGCACTTTAGGAGTGGGTTGGTATAAAATCTTCTCTCTTTGGTGCTCTCTCATGAAAAAAACTGATCTGATTTAGGGATCACAAAATGATTATGTTCTAGTATTGCCCCAATTAAATCGACCCTTTTAAAAAGAAGTGAGTTTAAACAAAACGTGAAAGTTTTGCTAATCACAGTCATCATGCAATTTGGAACTCAGATGAAAGCTTGCAGTATCTTCAGTGTAGTTATCCATTTTAAGTATTTAACCTGTTTTTATTTTTCATTGAGAACTTGGTAATGCAGAAGTCCCACCATTATGTGCAGTCATATCTGTACATATTTGATTTCAACTGGATGATCTTGTCCTTCCGTCTCCATATAGACCTCGTGTTTGGTTAGTGTCCATAGAAGAATCAGCTGGCCAAAAGTGTCCACCCTGTCCCCTTTGTCCCCCCAGTATGTATATTTTAATACAACTCATAAGGGGGACCTAACAGATATGTTAAACACCTACACATCACTTTCAGAGCTGTGTCAAATTACCCTGAATGTGTTCACCCCAAATGCAAATCACACTGAATGTATCCTACCCAATATAGGGCTGTTCAAACAACAACCGAAGGTAGACAAGCCTGTTTGTACATAGCTCTTAACCCCAGATTGGAAAGGTTTGACCTATGTATAATAATGTTTATACTAATCTGGATGATAGGGTACTAGTTGTTACAGGTCCATCCCTACCCCACCTATCTGTACATGCATGAGAATAATTCTGCACTCTTTCTACAGACTATGGCAGACTGTATTGTCAGCATCTCAGCTGGGGTTTTTACAGTGTAAATTAATTACCCAGCACTTAGAAATACCAACCAGACAGATTAATACACCAGGGTAATCATTGAGGCCTTAGCTGGAGTCCTCCTCTCTTATATTGCTAGTAATGGCCTTTATGTGGTTGTAAGTGCATTATGCTCCAATATTTGCCAAAGGAAAATGTCAGCATTTTGCGGTCACATTGTTAAAAGAAATTATATGGTGTTATGACTATTAGCTTAAATGTAACCTAATAACACTGGCAAACGTTTATTCAGTTACTTTTTATTTGCCACGTAATGGCTGTTTACTCTCAAAGGAATGTTACTCAGAATGTTGCAAGATTCTGAAACCTGGGTCACACCTTTCTGTCCTGGGATCATGAATCACAGACAAATGGGCTCATCTACCTTTGGTTGTTGTTCTGCATGCCTTATATTTGGGGAGGACGCATTTGGCATGATTGGGTGGAATTCGCATTTGTGCAGGATGTGTTTTGGATGATTGACACAACTCAGAAAACATTTGGCATTTAGGACCCCTTTTTTGAATGTTGGAAAACTCTCAGGTAACATGTCACAGGCTAAAATGAAAGGGAAAGGTAAGATGATGAATACACAGTGGGGGGGGGGGGGGGGTTCTTGTTCTTAAACGTGCCAGGTACAAGGTTTTTTCAGAGCCAGAAGGATGAGGTCTTGGAGCTGAAAAAGATGCATACAGGAACGACTGGCTGGAATGGTGTGACCTAGGGGTAAGACATGCAAAGGTGTTGGTATAGACTTAGGTAAAAGACATATAAAGGTATTGGTATAAACCTAGGCGTAAGCCATGCAAAAGTAGTGGTATAAACCTAGGCACAAGACATTGAAAAGTGTATAGATCTAGGTGTAAGATATGCAAATGTGTTGGTATAGACCTAGGCATAAGACATGCAAAAGTGTTGGTATAGACTTATGCATGAGACATGCAAAAGTGTTGGTATAGACTTAGGTAAAAGACATGTAAAGGTGTTGGTATAAACATTGGCGTAAGCCATGCAAAAGTAGTGGTATAAACCTAGGCACAAGACATTGAAAAGTGTATAGACCTAGGCATAAGACATGCAAAAGTGTTGGTATAGAACTATGCATAAGACATGCAAAAAAGTGTTGGGATAGATCAAAACATAAGACATGCAAAAACATGCAAAAGTGTTGATATAGACCTAGGCATAAGATATGCAAAATGTTAATAAACATCCAGGGGTAAGACGTGCAAAAGTGTATATACCTATGCATAAGACTTACAAAATTGTTGGTATAGATCTATACATAAGACATGCAAAAGTAGGCAAAAGTGTTTTTATAGACCCTATAATATTTCCCTATTACTTGGGATGAAGATTTTGCTTAATTATAAACAAAGGAAATAATTATCATAGAGGAAAATTGTATTAAATATTATTTTTAGTCTATTCAGAGGTGTTATCTATGAGAATCAACAAACCTATCTAACTGTAAGGTATTGCATACCATCTTTTTGACACTGAAAGCCTCTACGCAAACTTTTACTGTCTACTACACAATATATTTGACCTAAATACCAGGATAAATAGACTGGGTAATACATATTTTTGAATTTGCAGTGCACATTATCATAGATAATTAGTGTTAAATATTTAAAAAAATCCATTCCACAAGAAAAAAGAACAAATTCTCTTCCTTCAGAGTTGGATTTGTAGTGGTGTGCCTTCTCATGTGATAAAATTTTACAATATGCACTACTTCGATGATTTTCTGAATTTGGGTCTGAATGCTCACCAACCCTTCCGTTTAGGGTTCTAAAGATTTGAAACAAAGATAAGGGTCCCTGCTATGAAGATTTAGAATTAGAACTGCAGTTCAAATGCAATTATTTCCTTCAAGAAGAGATCTAAATTTATTATTATTATATGGAAACTTTCATAGTGCCTATCTCCTTTAAAGCATAGATTCCAAGGAGCAAGGGACAAAGCCAGGACCATAGTTCATTGGTCCATTGGCTCCCACAAGTCACAAAGGGACACAGCCCAAAGGGATGTAAAATGCCAAGATGGACTTTTGGTCTATGAGTAGGCCTGAGTAGCATTCCATACAAAGGACAAAATTGAGTTATAATAGATTTGTAGTTTTCCAAATGACACTTAGAATATATTGGCAGTCCTCAATCCAAATATTTAAAAATCAGTAAAACAGGAATTCAAGGGGAAATTTGGTCACATTGCCCTGTACGTATATGGACAAATGTGACTCAACCGTCCGTCTCTCCCCTTCCTCAAAAATGGCATTAAATAGAATCTTAGTTCTGAAGTCTGATCCAGGTCTTGTCTCCCAGTGTTTATACTTAAGGTCACGTGACTACCTATAAATCACAAGGGTGAAGTAATAAGAGCAGTGCAACATACTGGGCAGGAGAAAGAGGGACGGGGAGGGGTAACTAATTCCCGGAGATTAGGCAAATAGATAAAGAAGATTGGAAGAAGCTTCTTGCTATAGACCGGTGACAATTAAAACCCTGGAAAGTTATTCGTGGTGGGACAGTTTACAAAAATAAAAATCGGTTACCAGGGCTTTGAAACTAATTAAATCTGGTGTTATATATTCTTGTCACAGATATTTTGTAAAAACTAACCTCCAGCATATCAGCCTCTGAAGAAAAAATTCACCTATCAAAGTTTGAAACACATCTATAATTTAAAAGTTATTTGTGTAAGGCCCATCACTAAATGACAACAAGTGAACACATTTAGTGACTTTTGATAGTTTAGCCTTTTCTTTTGTCAAGTGTATATGAGCTATAATTTACTACTGCAAATTTGCTTTTCCTGAGATGTTATTAAATGAGAACACATAATTATAACCAGCATAAAAATGAAAATGTTGTATATTTAGGCAAATGTACAGATTTTTTTTTTGCTTATTTGAATTATCAGGCAACAAAAAAATTTAAATAAGGACATTTTCAATAACCGATCCCCAAATATTCTTTCATTATTTATACAACAACCAAATGAAAAACCGAATACTGGTTTACCGTTTACACCAGCTGAAATGTATGTACACGTTTACATGTGTGTCATCTCAGATTTGTAATACCTAAACCTCACAGTACAGGAGGTACATCCCGTGGTTACAAAGTTTTACTTTGTGTTGACAAAAACCTGCATAACAAAAACCGTGAATTGGACACAGTCCCCATTCGCCCCCCCCCCCCAAAAAAAAAAGACCATAAAAAGGACAGCTCAGGGAAATTAATTTATTATACACAACATCTGTAAGTTTTGTAAAATATATATAATAAAAGATTATAAAATACTGAGTAAATACAACTTATGTGGGTGTTCCACCACACGACTAAGGCTCCCGATTAAGGGTTTTTGAGGGTCGGTTTCAAAAATTTCCTTAGTCCCAGGCGTCCTGTAAGGGTCGGTTGTGGTCGGTTGGGGCCGTGAGAAATATCAAACATGTTTGATATTTCACACGACCCCAACCGATTATTTTTTCCCGCCATAAACAAAATGTCCAGTCCCAGGCTTCCTCAGGCCTCCTCAGACCAAATTTACACAGTCCTATGCTGTCCCAGGCCGCCTGCGACCCTTAGTCGCCGACCCTTAGTCCCAGACCCTCTATTCTTAGTCCCAGGCTTCCTGCGACCCTTAGTCCCATTGCAAAACAAAAATCGGCTATCTCGGTCTGGGGACGCCTGGGGACGCCTCAGGACACCTTGTGGGGTCGGGACTTAATCCTGGGTTAGTCGGGGCTTAGTCCCAGGAGGCCTGAGGCGTCCTGGGACCCAGTCGGTTTGTGTACGACAGGATCGTGGTTCAAACCGACCAGAAAAATGGCTTAGTCTGTTCTTAGTCCCAGACCAGTTAGGGACTGTCTGGGGCCGCCTGAGGCGTCCTGAGGCTTCCTGAGAACGATCTGTACTTAATCCCAGACTTTGAAACCGATCCAGTTTTGCAGTCCCCCAGACCCAATCGGGGCTTAATCCTTTGGTGGAACAGGGGCATAATACTACTCATGTATGATACAATAGATGACAACTTTAATACAACATCAAGTCATATAATGCAAGCATGATGATTTAAAGTGTTCTTGAGTCCATTCACTATCATGCCATGGTTTAACATTAATTATTAGTTACATGAGGAAATGTAATACCAATTAGAAATAAAAGTTACAACTAAAAGAACCCAAATTAATCACAAATAATGTGTATGCAAGCCACATGTGTATGTAGACTAAGTTTCACATTGTTTTTTTTTTAATATTATATCATATAATGCTATTTACTGAGATTTTGATGATTTAGGATTTTTACACAAGTCTTGATCCTGATCACTGTCTGGATCCATGAATTTTTAAAGGACTTTTATCATTGTACTCACAAGCCATGTTGAAGGAAATAGACCTTGGAGGAGTTCTGCACTCTCCGAGTGCTTTCCTAGTTTCCAATTGATTTACATATTTACACCACTTTACAACTTCAGGACTGTGACACTAGTTTTTATTTCAGAATGTAACACCCCCTATTAAGGGGCAGCCAAAGCTATTTGTTGGATTAATGGTAATCATTGATAATGAAATATATACTATTTGTCATTCATTTAACACTGATGTCAAAAACCAAAGCCTTTCTTAGCTCTAGAGCCAAAGAAAGAACCACTGGGTAGTTCTAATGTTTCTTTAATGCTGTTCCAAAATGACATACAAAATATGATCTCTCTTTTTTATAAGCAGCCAAATTTGTTTTCTGTATCACAGTTATTTTAAACATTTAAGACACCCATGCTAACATCCATAGTATATCTGATGTTATTGACTTTGGGTAGCATTCGGGGAAAGGTTGACATATGCTACCTTATAAAATGATGGTAATATCATAACCCACAATCAGGAGAGTGAGATCACCCAATAAGCCACTCTTTCATCACATTGCCTTTAAAATACCCACTTATCTTTTGCCTTGGTGGCTTAGTTACCAGTAGAGCCATGAAATTTACTACTGGGCAACACCCAAGTATGACAATTGGCTTTTTTACTGAAGGTCAAGGTACCCAAACAAATCTCTTCAGTCAGCACAGCTGACATCTGACTGAATGATTTGAAAGTTTTTCTATCAGAAACATTGGGAGGTTTCTCATGTTTTGTCCCATGTAAGAAATCTGATAGAATTATTGCATTGCATGCTTCTGTGCGGAGAAGCATTCTTTAAAACAGAAGTTCCCTGTGAGTAGGGATAAAAAAGATTGACATCTGTAATTACAGTCATTTTAAGTTACTTGGCACTTTAGCATAATGATAAATAATACTGACTCTGCTGCTAAAAAGCAGATTAAAACCCAAACATTAACTTTACGAAAATATAGCCTGAACAAAGATCTTTGGCAATCTCAAAATTGGCCAACACTTTATAATGATTAATGACTGGTTTACACAGAAGTGGTTGCATTCCACTGGTTAACCTTGCCCCTGAAGGGCAGGGGAGAGGGTATAGTAATTTTATCTGTTTGATAGTCTGTCTGTTTGCCGGCATAATCCGGAACTATACATAACAAGGCCAAAAAGTCTATCTACAGGCACTAGCCTCAAAGCCATCAGTAGGGCACTGACATTTGGAGCTTTGAAGCCACCAGAGACACGAGCAATGCAGTAGAAGTTATGAAAGTCTGGTGAAAAAAAGTTTGGTCTAGAACTCAGGCGGTCACACAAGCAAGTACTAATGTAGCCCATTGCTTAACTTCAGTGATAAGGTTGGTACTCATCACACTACACCACAATTCATGAAAGCCCAGTGACAGAACCCCCCCCCCCCCCCCCCCCCCCCCGGAAAAAAATGATCTCTAGAATCATGAGATGATAATGCTGCTTGCAATCTTGGTTCATATTTTATACAAGGTGGGATCTAACCATGGCTCAGTCATCCTCAAAGTTGGTCTGGCTCCAGATCATTGTGGGGTCTGTGCAACCTTGATATTCTGTCATAAAATCGCAAGGGTAGCTTAAGTGTCCCTTGCAAATCAGCCAATTTTCCTCTGCAACCAGGACGTACGTGCACGTACGATGGGATGTAAAAGAGGCTTTACATCTCATCATACGTGTATAAATACATAGGTGCACCGAATATTGTTGAAAAATACAAGCATAACCTGGTAGTGGGGTAGTAGAGATTTGCACGTGCCAACAAGGTGAATTGTCCCAACAGGAGTGTTAATACTTGAATATCCAAGAACACACCCTTGAGACATGGATGCATTTGTAGCCATGCCGTGTGTATGCAGAGAATAATGCCCATGCCAATTTTCACTGCGGAATCTCTGCGACCTTGATATTCTGTTATAAAATTGCACTTGTAGCTTAAGTGTCCCTTGCAAATCAGCCAATTTGTCTCTGTAACCGGGACGTATGTGCACATGCGATGGGATGTTAGAGAGATTATAGTTTCTTCTGCCCATAATGGCAACAGCATGCAGTCTTTTTACATCTCTGTGTGACCAGAGCTTTAGTGATAGGACTGATAATTCCACTCTTTATTGCAAAAGAAACACAATCTTTTGCGACATGTGATGATGTCATTTCCTGCCGGGATGACCTATTTATTGTCATAAGGTTATCTTCTCTGCCACCAATTGGCTACTAAACAGATGGGTCATCAATTCTGCACTTCATTAAAATAGTAAAATGGTGTCATAAACTATAATGTGAGGTAACAAAATGAAACAGACCAGAGCATATGAAATATACAACTTCCCCTCATCATGATTTGCATTATGGGACCTTTTTATCAAAATTGTTAGTTTTTTTGCATTTTCTTGTGAGAAATTGTCCCAAAGGAAACCATCTTTCTCACAAACAGTGGTGTTTGTGGCCCATTCTACACCTTGGCACAATATTTGCTAAATATTCTTACATAGATTTTGCAACATATATACTACAATAAATATTATATATTTTTATATTTATTTACATAGTTATATATAACTAATAGACATATCGATATATGTTAAACATAACAATTGTCATATGTGAAGGTCTTGGTAATTTCCCAAAATTTCCAAGTGGTTTCTGTCAGGGCTTTTTCCGGTTAGGATGATTTTGTAACAAATTTAAGCTAGTTATATTCCATTTTATTAGAATTTCATTGAATGTGAGCCTTGTTAATATTGCATTGTGGCAAAAAAATATACATACAGATATCTGGTGACATGCTATTCGGTTGATATCACAAGAAATTGCTGATAGTTTCTTGCCAGTAGCCAAATGTAGATGGTTCATACAAATGACCTGTTTAAACAGCATTCACATTTCTTCGTTCTGATCTTGTAAAGAAGCTTAATTTTCAAATGCAGTATATAAACCTGGAGTTTGTTAGCCTACTGGATATGAGGTTTAAGAATCTATGATGGATTTTAAATTCATACAACTATCTGTCACAAGTTGAAAGTGTGTGTTTGCTTTCCATACAAGGGTCATATCTTTATCACATTTTTGTTGTCATAAGTTGAAAGTAGAAAAATATAACAATATCATTTTGATTAGCCATTTAGCAATTTTAGCTATGTACACATATTTGTTACCATTCAAAAAAAGAAGGTCACTTAAATATTTAAGATTCAAAGCGAATCAAATATATAAAAACTAGAAAACATTTAATAACAAGAATATGATCTGCATGTCTGTCCAAAATGTAATCATTTCTTCTTTGGGCCAGACCCTATCCACATACAAAATATCATGAACATCTACTTATTACTTTTGGAGTAATGTCTACCACAAAGCCAAAGTCATTGAAAATACATGTTGTGCATTGAAAATTGAACATTTAAAAAAATTGAAAGTTTTTCAGCATCAAAATTATATCCTGATCTTTCTGGTCAGGTCCTACCCACATGAAAAAAAGTTTACAAAGGTCTGTTCATTATTTTTTGAGGTATCAAACGAATACAGAAACACGAACAAACAGACAGACAAAAATGCACCCGAAACATTACCTCCTAGTGGAAGTAATAATAAATAGGTAGGTGACATTTTGAGCAGCAAATCATCCAGCTAAGTAGGCACTTTTTATGGTGGACAGTAATTAACTGTTCTCTGGAAATTTTTATGAGACAAGGCAGAGAGTGCCTTTCCTTCAGCAGAGGTTATTGCTGAGAAATTGCCAGGGTATTTTTTATGCCTCCTTTTCACATGAAGTACTCTGGTGAAGTAGCTTTCCCTCCAGTAGTTATACATGTGAAACATGAAAGACCACTTCAAGTAAAAACTGGTGTACAAGAGAATAAAATAAAAATAATATACATGTGGATAATAAAAAAGTGAATAGGCCTAGATGGCAGTATAAATGTGCGGCTAAAGGGTTAAGATATTGTTATTGTATGGGCGGAAGGTTGCAGCAATTGAGTTGTAAATGTACCAAGGAACAAAAGGAAGATTGATTCAACCATTACATCCAATTCCAGATCCTAGTTGGGGAGGGGATTCTACAGAAGAAAGGTGGATTTAGAAGGGCATTGTTAATTCAGTGCAACTTGGACACAAAAGTGTTATTTGAGCTTCTTTGTGTGTTAAATTAGTTCCAATTACTTTAGAATAATCAAATTGACATATACAATAAAACTAGCCAACTAATACCTCGATCACACTGTTCCATGTTGGCTTCAGGAGATTCACATTCACCCACAGACCAAACAAAAAGGTTGGATAATATAATTTATTACCGCGAGCTCTAGAAATAATTTTTTTCCCATTTTTTTCTCTATTTTTTATCTCCGGACTTTCACGAATTGTGGCGTAGCGTGATGAGTACATGTCTCATCACTGAAGTTAAGCAACAATGGGCTACGTTAGTTCTTGGATGATTGACTGATTCAGTGGACTTTTTTGTTGTCACTGATGACTTTGCAGCTCGCCCCTAGTAGACCCTGACCCCTTTCAGCCTTGTAATACAAGTTTCTACTACCACTGCTTTTGGCAAGATTAGTCATAGGTAGTTCTCGTGAAGAGGCTTGTAGGAATAGAGTTCGAGCTGGACAAGTCAGATCATTGCAAAATTGATCCATTGGCAAATTGGCCCCCTAAAATCTCTCAGTAACTGCCCCCTTATAAACTCTGCCCCTTGGCAATTTGGTCCCTTATGAACTTAACCCCTGCAAACTCGAAAAAAAAAAATTAGAATGGCATTTATTTATGAAGAGTACATATGTTCAGATTCAGCATAGCCTAATAGAACTGTTTTATTTCTATACTCCTTTTGTCGCAGGTTGAAAACACATTTTTTTTCTAATTCTAAAAGTATTTTAATAGCGCTTAATCTCAAGCTAAAGACAAACTGTAGGTACACCAAACCAAAAAAACAGAGAACTATAATCATGAGCCTGGGACATATCAAGGCTCGGCACCACGGAGACGAACCGGGAAAAGGAGAAATTAGGGTGGATATGCTTGTGCAAAGAGATAGGTTTTGAGCTTCTTTCTGAATGAGTGGAGAAAACTGGCTGAACGTACATCATCAGGCAAATCATTCCAAATCTTTGGAGCATCATAAGCAAAGCTGAGGCCAAAATGCTGCGAGGACTTTTTCACAGTTTCTTTATGTAAGCATGGTTATAATGCATAGTTTACACTTTTTCGATAGTGCCACGTCACATTGTTTCAGAGTAGGAACTGTGTGCTCTTGGATCCGAAAGAAATCTGCCCTTGTTTTGGTATCCTTTGACCAACGAGACTGGCTCATAAAACAGATTTGTTATTTTGAACATGTATGAACAGGGTGTTAATTTCAACAGCGCAGTACATAAAACAAGAAGTTATAATAGTCTCAGCTTGGTCACTTAGTATTCAACACAGTCTGTTTGGTGTCTCTGTTGGATGGGCAAGAGCAAAGGAAATGAGTGTTGTTAGTTATAGGAGCATCTTAATTCAATTATTCAGTTTTATTCACAGAAAACTATTGTAAGTACTTCATGATCAAAGTGGCCTGGTCTCCCAAATAACACAACACCAGGGTCATACTGGACAAAAATGAGTGTTTACAAAATTAAAGCTACTCATATTGTAAACAGCATGTTTAATCCCAATGGCTTAGTGAGTTTCAAGTGTAGTAAATATTCATCATGCCACCTAGTCATGCTGCAGGCCGTATTATCTACGTTTATAAGTGTTTTGTATAATGCCTCCTCAATGTATTGCTGTATTTATGTCGGTTACCTTTGCATACTGTGTGCTTTCTGTGTCCAATCACGTGGAAGTTTTGAACTTAACAAAAATTCCACCTCCCATAACCGCAGTATGGAGAGCATTTCACTGAAATATCATGACAACATTTTACAACCACCATCTCGCTTGTCAACACATATTATAGAAAGAACAATAAAGCTACTTCCTGCTTACACTCAGACTAGGAGAATAAATTATATTATTTGGCTTATATAAATCAACTATATGTCAATTGTATTTCGACTGCTGAATACAGAGTACAGTCTCATCAGAGGCTATGATTTATTTGCATCTGGACTCCCTGAAGTACTTTTGGTGTTTTGGATTGTACCCCTGTTTGTATCAGTTATGTAGCGGTTCTGAACCTGTTCTGAACCGGTTTACAATAGAACTGGTTTTTATTATAGAAAGAAGATTTAAAATATTGGAAAGAAACGTTTGTCCCATATTTTCGTATATTTGGAGAGATTCATTGCAATTTCGTTGAGAGTAAACTGCCATGATTTGGTTTCAGGAGTTTCACTTCCTGTTCAGTGGCCCATTTGATTGGGACTGTAGTAAAATACAGAATTCTGGAATCGGAACCGTTTTTTTCATTTACGTTCCCCTAATCTACACATTTTTGATACCAATCCTATTCTCTTGTGTAGGAAAACTGTAGCTTGAGGTATTGAGCTGGGTTTTACAGAAAGTATAGCATTTTACTTATGTTTTCCCTGCTGTCGATAACTGGATATACTGCCTGTAGTGAGATTTGGGCATAATGTCTTCAAGTTAAAAAAACGACTTCCCCCTTTCTAAAATGAAAAAGGATTATTTAAACCAAGAGTCTAGGCAATAATTTCAGTAAAAACTGAAACAGTTTCACTTGAAAACTAAGAACATTCTATCAAATTCAGTCTTCAATAATCGAATCTGGAACTGTCAGAGTCCAATGGAAAAACATTTTCCAATTGCCTCCTCCCCTCAGCCCCCCCCCCCCCCTCCTCATAGTTCTATTTTTTTCCTTTCCTCTGTTTAAAAATAGGTTCCAACTTAATGCTTTGATTTCATCACAATAGCATTTTTACCCGAGCCCAACCCCACACATCTCGCCCTCCCTAACTAATCACTCGACGACCCTCCACCGGCTATTTCCCTATGGATCGGTGGGAAATGGGGGCAAACTTGATTATTGACAGATCTGAATCAGGTGGATACAACACAAGTTGACACCCTGCCCCAGGGGCTTCTCTGTTTATTAGTTAAGATCTTAGTCTTAATCTGATTTCCTCTCCTCCCTGTTTAACAATTTTAAAGGAACAAACACAAAAATTCGAAAGTAAATGTATTTGTCCAAAATTGGGGGAAACAAAGACAGAGATATACATCTCTTGTATTTTTTATGCTACTTTCTATGCATAATTGGTGTTAATTTGTTAATCTCTCTGAAACTATATTACCTGTGTTAGATCTATTACTTTGCCTGTTGTTTATTCATACAGTATCACAATTTGACTAATACTTGGTCCTTATCATTATTGTTACACAAGTTTTATCGATATATATTACAATTTATTGTAAATATACAAATATATTAAAATTTTATGTCACAGGTCACATTTAACTGTAAAATAGTTACCGGTGACCCAGTGCTGGATTATATACTAGTACCAAACTTTACATATGAAAAAGCCATTTCAAGTTTTAAATAGGTTTCAGTAATAAATAATATTTACTGGACCAAAAATAGTAGACATGCATATTTACTGAAATTATCAGGGAATGCCCGCATTTACTGACCAAATAAGTAAATACACATATTCAGTGAAAATTTCAGAAAAAAATCACGTATTTACTAAATTTACATATGTTTTACTATTGGATTACTATTGGGGTTTGTCTATACAGGTGGTGCATAGAGCAGCATCTTGTTTAATTAGTATGTAATAGCCTCTTTTACCCTTCTCAACTAACCATCTGGATAATTATTGGTAGTGGTGTGATGATATTACCAGTGTGAAGGTATAAAGACCATCTAACCGATATGTCAAAACAAATCGGTATTGCAGGAATGCCGGGCATAGAGTGGTTCGTAAATTTAATATGTTATAAATGTACAATAAATATAAAGAAATTATTATCTTTTATGCAGAATCTTTTGCAAAGTTTGTGGTTCATTGGCGAGTTTGATGAGCAGGTTTTGTTTCCATTAATTTCACTTCCTGTTGAAGGCTGATTCGAACACTAAAACTAATTTTTATCGGTATCCCGGAATTTGAACAGTTTTGCATTGGCAGGAGGATACAAATTAGAAAAAATATGCTACGTGCCCATTCCTAGTAATTGGTCAGATACTTTATTTAAAAAATGATATTAGATCAAAGGAAATCAACCTGAATGATGAGAAAAGAGTGGTGCATGTCTTTTATATTTACAGTCATTTCATGTCACATGAATGAGTCACTTGACTAGTTAGTTAGTAATAAGTCTGATCACATGACCACCTGGTACATTCTATTATTGCATCAGTAAGATCAGAGCAAGTTTATTTTATTTTCTATAGCTTTAGTCTATTCATAGAGAAAAAAGTCTCTGATTGTGGGAAATATTTGTAAATTGTTGTTTAAATTTGACTGGCTTTGAACCTATGTCCTCTGTGTTCCTAGGTGATGGTGTTACCCACTGGACCACAGTGGTAGAAATAGGTCTTATGATAACTCGCAAAAATGGAACACCAGTAATAGAAACAACTGTATGTTACATTTATTAAGAAACTTGATTTTTTTTTTCTAAATTCAGAACACTGGCCAGCATGAGCAGCTATGTTTTTGTTTATATTACCGTCGTATTCACCTATTTTCCAAATTTATTGCTAAATCGGAACATTAGGTCATTACTCCAACCTTCATTAGACCACAAAAATGTAGGTGTTCTATACCTGATATAAATTCCAGCTGTTTGTTTGACACATTACTGCCGGAGATATGTCCGATACATCTATCATTCTGGAAGGAAAAACTTGCAGGAAAGCGTGTTATTTAATACTGCTTGACAATAATTATCTAAGATTCCATCTATAGTCATGTCAGACTTGCAAGGAATTCCCAAACACTC
Source organism: Sabellastarte sp. h YS-2021 (assembly GCA_964017235.1). Lineage (NCBI taxonomy): Eukaryota > Metazoa > Annelida > Polychaeta > Sabellida > Sabellidae > Sabellastarte > Sabellastarte sp. h YS-2021. The sequence continues at coordinate 168,728,532 of OZ024928.1, read as the reverse complement.
ACCAAGCACTTTGAATGTTAGAATCAAATTTATAAACACGTCCCGAGCTTCACTTCCTGTAAGTAAGCGTTAAAAATACTGCCACATAGGATGTGAAAACAATCCTCGCTTTCGTATAACAAAGAAAAACGAACACGCGTCATTGATAGTCACGTGATTTATATGCGATCATGTGATCTCGTCGTTTCGTAAACAAAACTGTTTGCGATTTGGATTTTTAAGAAAACACTTTGAGTGGTGTAAGTTCTCTCTTGATCACACTGTAAGGGTATGGGGTGCTTTTTTATGGAGGCATCACAGCTTCCAATCACAGGGGTAATGATTTCCTCACACACAAGACTAACTGACCCTAAATAATCAGGAAATTACAAGTTGTCAGTGGAAATTTAATACCATGTTTCTTACAGTTTTATCCATCCCAGTACTTGTTTTTTTTTACTGAGACCGCAGATTTGTTAACCCAGATAGTGTATTGAATAACATGTAATGTCTGTTGTTTATATCAAATAAAGGTACAAGGTTTTTCTTATATTACAAGGTTTTTCTTATATTATTATAAATTATATTATATGTCAGGGACACTAGAGTAAATTAATGGAAAGGTAGTTTCTGATGCCTCCAGTTGTACTGTTGTGAACTTGCGTTCCTACTGCCCAAATCATAGGTTTAGACAATCACAGAGAACCCAAGTTTGATACCAGGACCAGGCAGATACAAAATGGCTGGGATGACCACTTAAAGTGTTGGCCCTCTGTAATTGGGTCCAATCTGCTGTGGCAGGCCAAAGAACCCTAGGGAGTTGATAAATGGTCATCCCTAAGATTCTGTCTTTTAGTTAGGGGATTGTCAGTCACTACAGAGCTTGGCCTGTACTTGTGCAGTCAGAATGGGTGAAATTCGTACTTTGAGTCCTATAGTAAAGGAGATATTGCCTTGAGCATAATTGTATTAAGACAGTTAAACTCCGAAAAAGTGGCCAATACCAGAAAATATTGGAGAGCGAGGCCCAATATGGCCGAGATTTTCAATATTTTCTGGTATTGGCCACTTTTGAGGAGTTTGGCTGTTGTAAACCCCACTCTATATCCTATTTGATGCCTGGTCTTAAGATATATTATACTCTGTCCCGAAATTCCTCTGTAATTTCTCTTTTACAGGAATAAATTAATTCCCCAAAAATGGTCACTGAGAGAAAGTATCCAGTACTGATTAGTATTGGACAGTCATATCAGTCAACAGTGAAAACCTGCAAGTGTGGGTTTACAATATAGTACAACATCAAATGAAGGTCCCTGACATATTTACAGCAATAGTATATACCCACTGAAAATTCTTAACATGTTTAAAAAATATTTGTGTGTAAGCATTTCTGTCTGGAGTAATCAAGACGTTTAGTTTCAGTCTTTATTGCTTTATGATCCATGTTTTGGCTGCTACAACCTATCTGCAAAGTCTTCTGATATATCTTGACCAGTATTCTCATGAAATGACCAATGTTCCTGTCAAAATGGAACTGGTGATCTTGCCCAAGAGAAAATTAGCTAATTTGTGGGGCTGATCTGGTCAGGACAATTCATCTGTTTGTTTTTCAGGCATGTTTTAGGTTTGCCCCATTATCGTCAGTAATCGTATTAGTAAAAAATTCTTTATAAATATTTATTCAAAAATGAGGTTAACGATTGAAGGTTTCTTATTCTTAAAAACTAAACAGCCATTGTCATCAACAAAGAGGCAGAGATTTTGCAAAATTAATTTGCCAAATGTGAAACTTGGAACACACATCATTCACATTGAAAATATGATAGAGAATTGATATTATCTCAAGTTTATATGTAAGATTGACGAAGATTGTTTCAAACAGTGTCAATTATTATACAAAAATACATAAAAAGGGCATGTTTTATGGAATTTAGTATTTGTTCTTATCTTTTAAATTATGAGAAAATTTAGAAACATTTTCAAGACAAAACTAAATGAAGCAAATCTGTCATTTTATTTTTGCACATATTGTTAAATGTTTACAGTAATTTGCGGATATATTTTCTTCTGCTGTTTTGTGTGTTATCGGGTAAAACAGGTTTTAGTATCTCCCTTCACTCGACAGTTTTCAAGAAGAAAATACAACAATCCTATTGTCTCTTCATGAAAGAAGGCTAAGTCACAAAAAGGAAAGGTTTTAAACTGATACCTGAGCCAAATATCATGTGCTGGAATTGGAAAAGATTGATTATAGTTTTTTCTCTCTACTTCTGCTGTTCTCTTTGTCAAAGATCCGGGGCCTGTAATTACCACACCGAACCTAGGCAAGAAGAGTCAACCTTAACTCAAAATTATTATATTTAGCCACAATTCCCTATATATGGCTTAAATGTTAGCCTAAACACATCATCCTTTACATGAATAGAATATTCATTATATATTAATCTGGAAGCCAGATCAGAAGAATGTACACTATTGACTGAAATGTAAGGATATAAAGTGAGACATAGGCTTAGGTATAGCCTTCTTACTTTGTTATAACGCTATTTTTTTGCATTTCCCGCCATAGCTTAGTTGGTGCTCTTCAAGAATATTATCAAAAGGAAAATTCATTAGAACATAAAAAAATCTTACGAAGACATTTTGGAATAAGAATAATTCTGAAATTAACCGAGAGTGGCTTTGCATGACGAACTGAGATTTTTCATCCGATACCTTAAGAAGTTGGGGGGAACTCACTGGAGTAGCTGTAATAAGGATACGGTTTGTAGCCCAATTGTGGGTTATAATTCATGTAAAAATGCTAGGTATGATGAAAAGGGTTTGGTCTAAGGAAAAGCTGGTTAGAGCAATATTTTAAGATAACTAATAAGTGTTCTGATGTATTCATAAAAGGGAACTGCAGTCAAAGATTAAAAAAAAATGTTTGAAAGATGCAAAAAATGATCACTAGGTAATTGATAATGCTTCTTTTTTATTGTAATTAATTGAATAACATGTGTTATTTTTGTGCACACTCACAATAGCACTAAAGCTGTACCACATTTATAAGATTAAAAACAATTACAAAATCATGTGTATTTCAGAAATACGATATGCTAAACTCTAATATTTTTTCCAAATACGATGGTTTTAACTTTTAAAATTTATTTGGGTTTAGTGTAACTTTTAACACATTTAATAGGTTATATCATGACAGATAGTTTTAAGGACAGGAAAAACCAGAACATACTAGCTGGTCAAGATTCTGCACTGTAAACTGCTGGGCATCAGTAAGCAACTACAAACTTTCCTGCATTGGGTCAGTTTCGGGGTTCGAACAATCAACCTCAGAGTTGGGAAGCGAATATGTTACACACTACATCACATGGCCCTGCCAAACATGTTGGTTGAAGGAGAGATATTTGTTTGATAATGATAAGGAAGAATTTGCAAACTTCCAAATCGATATTTTACCTAAGGTGTCAATAGTTGAAAAGATTAGGGAGGGTTATAGACTAGTCATATTAGATGGTGATTTTGTCTAGCTTGCCTTGCATTGGCTAATTTCATATACTGTGGCGAATTTCTCTTTCATTGCTCAAAGTATTTTCTGTACTTAACAGCTTTAAGCAACTCCAAACATTCTATATTTTAGGATGATACCGGAAATGTATGGAAATTGTCAGTGGTCACATTTAGCCCTGTGGTTTTGTTCTGTTTAAAATAAAGTATGGTGAATCATCCATAAAAATACAAATAACTAATTTAGCTAGTTAGATTTAGTTAAATCTTCATATTGCATTTTATCAGCTATGTATTATTTTTGTTTTCTTTAACATCCTATTTGGATCATGATTTGAACCATTTCAATATTTTTATATCTTTTTTAATTACAACAGCTTGTAAATGGAACATTGCTGTTCATTTTTGAGTTTCTCAGCAACTTCATTTAGATTGAAAGATTTGTTTAAGAGGATCTGCAGAAAACTAGGTAACCTCAGGTATTAACTTTATCATAGAAGGTACACAAGAAATTATGAAAACTCTTTCTAGTAATATGTTATAATGTACAAATTCAATTAAGGTAGCATTAAGGTCTCCATGACTTGACTTTAAGTAAAGGTTTGTTAAAATTTATTTAAGAGGAGCTCAAAAAAGATAAGGTGATTTCAAGATTTACCCTTTAGATTACAATTGCACCAAAAACTATAAATACTGCAGTAAACAGATTATGACTCTAATCTGTACATTAATTTCTCCTACCTTGTCAATCTGTCTATCTGAAAACACAATGATGAATTGCTGAAAGCCACACTCCTGTCAAACCCCACCTGAGCAAATTCTGTTTTTGCTCCATCAATTTATGTGAAATAGCCATTTTTGTGAACTTAAATTATTATTTAAAAGCCAAAGAAACATTAATTAATTGTGACTGCCACTTTTTGAAATTCAACCTTCACAAAGTTAATGGCGATTACACTGGCAATTTATAGTCTGCTGTGACAAAATGGCGCCAAATGAGAAAGCATGTCTAAAGTTTTATGTGCTTCACCATTTAACCCTTTTATTGCAAATTTCCTCAAGCCCTAGTAGTCTGATTGTAAGCTTATGCTTCCACCTCAATGTGACATTAAATTTTTGTTTCCGTGTTCACAGCTCTTCATCCATGCACGCCATTTTGTTTGTCATTTTCTTAACATTTGAGGTACATTATAAATTGTGGTACTAAAATTAGTTTGGAGGCTTCTAACTAATAACAGTGCCATTATTATGATAGTAAAATCTAGCTGATTTAAAACCAAGGGGCTGCTACACCTGATTCTATCTAAAAAAGGCAAAAAAAATGCAAATATACATAATTTTGAGTTTTGCAAACGTTTGAAAGAAAACGTTTGAATATAATAATGGGTCAAAATATTACTTTGGTATTGCTTAGCAATATTAACCTTAATCGGGGTCAGAGGTCAAATTTAATATCTTTTTAGGTTGCTAACTAATGAAGATATTGTTTTTATGTCTAAAATTGTATTTATTTATTTAATTGGGGTTTTACGTCGCTTTCAACACTGTACAGGTCATATCACGATGGGTAGTTGGAAGGGCAGAGGAAACCAGTACATACAGTTCATTAGGGTTCTGTACGTGTAAACTGCCGACCAATGGCAAGCAACTACCAGCTTTCCCACTTGAGGCCATACCAGGAACCAAACCCCGGCCTCAGAGGTGGGGGGTGAGAGTGTTACCACTCTGCCACCGTGGCCCCAATCTAAAATCATAAGATAGTGGTTTATAAATTGTGAAACCCATTCAATGCTTACTTTACAAAAGATTGCTTGTGGGGCAATTTTTGACAAAATCCTCTAAAATCCCCTGTTATTGTTCACCGCCATTTTGTTTAGAAATGTTTGAAAATCATTCTGAAAATATGAGTATAAAAACGTTTGTGATAGAATGTTTTCAAAAGATTTGATAGAAAATATTTGAAAATGTTTTAAACTGATGGGTATGAAAACCAGTTGATTTAAGCGTTTGTAAAATATTTTCAGAGAAAACGTTTTCAAAACATTGTCAACAAATGCTGTTTTAGCATTTTATAGATACTATTTATCAAATATTTCTTGATGAATGTTTGAAAAACATTTCCAGCATAACCTGCATTTCTTCTGCTATTTTATACATGTTTATAAACGTCTCCAGTCAAACCTAGTTTCTTAAGTTAGTTTATAAATTAACTAATAAGTGTTTTCATCCAAAAAGGATAAACATAGATAATGTTTATAAAATGTTTTCAAAAATTACATTGTAAACATTTACTTTAAAACGTTTAGTAACCCAAAAGATAGGGTTTAAATAGATTTTAAAACCTTTTAAAACCTTTTAAAATGCTTATTGGGATATGATTTATCCTTTACGAAAAGCTGTCCAAGAAACTGAAACCAGCCTCCCAACCTTCAACTGACTGTAACAATATATTATAAAAGAATTCGTGGATCCAGATGGTGACAAACATCACCACCAAAATTTAATTATTAATTCCTTATGCTGTTGCCCACACTTCCTGAAAATGTCATCAAGATCCATTGACAACTGAGTTATGTTTCAAACAAACTAACTCACGGGCAAACAAACAGGCAGACAAATGCCTATCATATTAAGTTCGGTGAAATTCTGTTTCCAAGTATACGATTCACTATCTAGCACCAGATATCAGTGGATGTGATTGTTTTCTCTTCTAAGTAACCTGTTTCCATCTTTTAGAATGCAAATTGAAAATGTCAATTAGTGCATTATGAGTGGATAATATTTTACAAGAATAAGGGACTTTTATTTCTACTATTAAAACTTTTTTGTTTGAATTTTACTTGATTTCAAGAATGATTTATGTTATATTATTTAGTAAAATTACTCAAAAATATATTCAGTACAATTGAATACAATTGTTGTAATTAACTGTTTGCCGAATATTGATCGAAAGTGGTATTAGTCTCCATAATAAGAAAACTGCCTAAATATAGTAAGAGGCACAGATAAATATGTAAATATGTATATTAAGCCAATGCCTTATAATGAAATGTTGCCACTTCCTCAACCTTTAAACTCATCTTACACCTTTCTACTAAATCTATGTTTGACTTGAGCATTCCTTCAGTCCTCAAGACCTTACACTCTCTGGACCAAGCTTCATTAACTGTGGATGGATAAGGACTATATCAGTTCATTTCCTCTCTGGCTTTTCAGTAATCAGGAAAGGATACCCATTGAGGAATGTCTGGATTTCACCCTGAGTGACCCCAGCTACATGGGGGAGGTTCTAATTACATCTTCTTGGGGGGATAGACTTGGGAAGAGTTATATGGGCTAACTAGTAGAAGGGTCTGCACACTTTTATAGGATGTAATTTCTGCTCAAGCAAACACACAGCCCTTTGGGGGCACATACTAAAGCACAAAGCAGACCACTTTCCCAAAGTCCGAATTTCTGCGTTTCATCAAATGAAGGTTTAAATGGTTAGTTGGTTTGTTTCAAGCATTACTACTACAATCGAGAAGACAATAATAAATGCTCAGGCAGGAAGGGCACCGCTGTTGTGACATGAGTAAAAGGGTGAACAGAAACCATTTTCCGATGGACAGACAAGGAAAGAAGGAATGTGCATTGTGTATCTGGAGGGCAAATGGAGAGAGAGGGGAGTCAAGAGGAGGGGGATGCAATTGGGGTAGCATGATTTCAATGGAGTCTTTAAATAAAGCACAGGAAAAGTGATCGACTAGTGAATCATTAGTGTGTCTGTGTGTTAAATGGCTACATGGGTTAAAAGTAGTGGTGGGGGTGCTTTCTCAAACAGATGAGCTGCGACAAGGTAGTGTTGGGGGTACATGTGTGTGTCTTTAATAGGGTGTAACATTAATGTGCTGGTCACTTTGTAGTTGAGAGTTGCTTGATGAAATAGCAAGGAAAGATATCTTGTGTTTGTGATAAAAATAGGTGACCAAAAGTGCTCATGATAGTGTGATTATTACAAGAAAAGGATCAAGCTTTAGAGTTATTGTGGTTTGGTGTGGTGATATTTGTGGTGTTCATTTTGCATAAAATTTCCAGATATATGTTATAGGTTGTATTTAGGATATGCAATAAGGATAAATAGTGTAAAGAATTGAAAAAAAATAAAAGAGGAACAAGCAGCAAGGTTGGAGAAATAGGTCCTACAAAATAGATTTTCACAGGAAAAATAATTTTGAAACGGTAAAATATAACAACTCAGAAGCAACTATCATGCCTCCATTGATGCTATATCATTAACTGAAGTAAAATATGTGACAAGTGACCTTGAATGAGATGAACAGATGTCTTTAAAAAAATTTGGCTTGAAATGTGTACAATAACAATAAACCGATGACTTATTGTATCTTATGTTAAAATTACATAAGAAAAAAGTCTGTTCTTTCTGCAGGCAAACTATACTGCATAGGACAGCAATTGAATTTCTAGCAGACATGTATACATCTTTGGATGATCTCAGTTGGCTGTTTTTGTGACGTAATTTTAGTAGAATATTGTGGATTGTATATACACCTGTCAAACGATGGTTTCAACCAATGATAGGAGCTTCTATGGTAGATATAGAATGATGTGTGATCACTTGGTCATCTCCCTTATACTGATAACAATGTCCTCTTTACTGGTCATGATTATGGGTGAGTAGAGATATTGAAAAGAAATTGCATTTGTTAACTGATAGTGTTAACATTCTATAAAACTTAGATTATGACATTCTATCAGAATGGATTATTTTCCACTTACGAAATTTAGTTGAATAAAAGCTATGCTGAGGATGTGATACTTTAAAGCTTTCCAAATTTAGTAATTTTGGCAAATGATGAAAACAAGTTTTAAAAGAATGTATAGTGTAAAAGTAATGAGTAATTTGTGACATTATATTTTATTCATATATGCATTTGTTACAATAATTTTTGTCATCTTTTTGATAAACATATAATCACAATTTTTTTTCTTAAATTTAGAAATAATCATTTTTGAATTGCTTTGTGTAACTTATCTACATCCAACAAAGAAAAACAACAAAAAATCAGCTGGGAAATTAATGTTTAAGTTAACTTAATGTTCAAATTATCATTATTTCTTAATGATCAATTAATTTCTACCACTAAAAAGCAACAAAAAGTACATACTGTAAGCCAAATACAGTTATTTATCTCTATACAAGTACTATATACTACAATATACTACAAGTACACAAATATCTGACATTGATAGTGGTTACATGTGTCAATATAATTATAGATAATCAAATCACAAGAACTGTTAATCCACATTATTACTAACATTGTTTAAAGTATTCTGATGCTGAAAACAATTCACTAATTTTTAAATACAAAAACCCCACGAGAAAGCTATACAACAAGAAATGTGCTTTTTCTTCTTGAGGTTTCTCTTATTTCAAAGATATTCCACCACAACAGAAAAATAACCCACCTACTAAATATTCTAACAGTCCTCAAATTTACCTGCGACTGGCTCTTACAAATAAATAGCAGTAGACTCACAGAAGAAACATTTACTGTAGCTCTTTACTGCTTCCAATTTGTCAGACTCTTGTTACAGTTTAAACCCCTGCCACACTTATCCATTTCCGGTCCCCCTATTGTCCCCTATAATACCTTCTGTGGGTACAGTTTAAACCCATGTCAACCTTATCCATCCAAATGATTGAATATAATCCCCATATCCTCCTACAAAAAACTGTTACCAATGACCATTGAAACTGAGGAACACTAACTACTCGAGTTTGGTTGCTCCTTGAATGGAACTTGCATGTTCGCAGTGCACATTTAAAAATGAACCAGCTCATAGTCATTCCACTCCTCCTGTGTGTACATTTTAGTTTGGCATGCAAGAGGTCATGGCGGGTTTTTCAAATGTTTAAAAAAATCTGATATGAGCTGGAAGTACTGTTCATGGTGAGTGAACACATCCTATCTAAATATGATTCCTGACTAAAACCAAACAACAAAGAATACATAAGCACGAAATATGTCAAGGCATAATGGAGCCCTGACTAGTAAATTATTTTACGCTCATAGGAAAGCCCATAAGGCCACCACAGAGCTGTGTGACTTATGTGTAATTATTACTGTTACCAAGACCCTGTTTTCACTTTGTATTGATACATATCCTCAAATCAGAGATACCTTGAAAAGTGATGTCACAGCTTTAAATAGTCAAAACACACCATTTTCATACCATGTTTATGTGGCCTATTCAGATCTTCTAAACCTCATTAACCCATCTGGCAAAATGTGACAGCCCCATTAGACCCAGTCCCTCATATGTAATAAGGCAAAAGCACCTCCAATTGAAAAAAGTACATGAAACTTTAATAGACATTTCTTAGACTATCTAACTATACCTTCACAGCTAACCCTCTTCCATATGTAAAGAGTTTTACTAGAGGGAAGTTAAAAAACTCTCAGAAAAAAGAGATAGTTCCTTCATTTAAGATAAAATGCCAAATAAATACCCATGGTCTGACATAAAAATTGTCCAGAATAAAATGCAATAAAATAAATTTCAAAGGAATAAAACAGCTCAACAAAATTGGGTTTCCAGTGTCTCATCTTTTTTAATTCTGGAATTCATCTGCTAATAAACCCTTTCATAGATTATCTTGTATATTTTGCTACAAAAGAATAAAAAAAACAATAGCAAAGGTGATTGTATGTAGTTTTGTGTAAATGTATAGGATATAATATTTGTTAGAGGAGCAATTTCACTATGGCGAGTCACCTAGTTGATTGGCTTGAGATCCTAAAAACTTTCATGAGGATTGGGAGGAAATCTTTTCATTCTGGAGTTTCGTAAACCAAACCCATTGATTTTTCCACAAACTTTCCCCAATCTTCCCCAACCCTTATCCAGCATTCGGGAGACTCAATCCTAAAGCTATCATGCCATTTTTTTCTTTCAGATTTTAAGTCAATCGTAGCAATTGTATAGACTTTCGTTTGGTTCATAAGGGAATCTTCCATGCATTTTGACCAATTCCCAGTGTTTCTAATCAGAGACAAGATATATGATGAGTATGTTTCTCCAATATGCAACACTCCTCTAACTAATAACTTTTTATGACTGGTACAAAAATCTGCGAGAGTATGTATACAACTGAGCTTGTTCTAATGACAGGACTGTCTCTGCAACAAAGTGCTTTAAAATATCTTCTAATAAAACCAAGTAATGATCAGATAATTACTAATTATACTTAAAATATATTTATGTTACATTCGTCAGTATGCAAGCCTTTTCCTATTTCATTGGGTCTTGTGAAATTCTTGTGTGATGTTTGCGACTCCATTAAATACTTCGATCTGCCCCGATGCCAAACATGAAATTTTTTTTATCATTTCATCTTATTTTTAAAGGGTGGCCCTTTCTGTCTTCAAATTTTACAAACAGTGGCTAATCTTGCATTTTTAAAACTTTATTTCCATGCTAAATATTTATTTAATCAATGTACTATTGTATAATATTTTGGGTTGTAAAAGTATCTGAATGGCACCTCTATCTTCATGTGGAAAGATCTTTGTGGCTTAGCTGTCAACTTTTTGGATATTTATTTCCTGAGAGAACCCAAATTTTAAGATCGGGAGCAATTAAGGGCGAAAATGACTGAAAAAACCCCCAAAAAGAACGATCCAATGTATCTCCAATAGGACCTCATTCTGGACTCCTCCCAATTTTGGGAGCTGGGAAGCAAAATCTCCCTCTTTTCAAAAATTATTGATCTTGTTTATCCTTATCCTTATCAACCTACCCGGACTGCCCAGTTTGGCTCCCTGACATATATGATTTTGAAAAAAGAGTGGTCCTGACCTCAACATCTGAAAGTTGACAACAAAATCAGGAATGTGGAGCCACCACATCAGTTTTTGTTGCTATTTTTATTGACAGTGCAGAAATCCTTCAAGTAAAATCTAGGTGCAGTTGACAAAAACTTACCCTGGACACAGAACATGACAGATGGCTTTATTAATAAATATTAAGAACAATAAAAAAAACTGTAAGCTACTTTGCCAGTAAAAAACAACCTTTAAATCCCCAAGAGCCCTTTGTAATTACTTGAAGCTGTAGAAAAACATGCCCAAATGAGGAGTATCTCATTTACAGTCATTTCAGTCCCTATATCTGTGTTACTTTGATATTCTAGCAGGCAGTAAGATGCCTAAGGAAACCTTATATCTTCTACTTTTTTATCAAGTTTTCCATACTTGGGGCCTACATGTGTACTTGGGGTGATTAAAAGCAGTTTCATTGGTTGCATATAAACTACTTAATACTCAAGTAGTTTTAAGAACAACCTTCCTTACGCCTAATTCACAGACTTTCGCACTGGCCTTACATGCTACATATGAACCAAATGTATTTAACTGGGTCATTTGTGGCTCGATGCGTGTCATATTTTAATAGTATCCATGAGGTTTCATACGTGTAAATAAGTCAGGTTTTTTTATAAATAAGTCAGGTTTTTTAATAAATAAGTCAGGTTTTGTATTTGAGGAAGGAGAGGTAAATAAATGCCAAAATATAAATTACCATTTCACTGCATATCAAGTTTTTAAAACTGTCATAGACCAAATTTCAAATATGAGTTGCTACAACTGTCCGGAACTGTGTGAACAGGCCTTAAAACCCTCAAATAATACTCAACCAATGTGATCTGTTCAGTTGGTCACCTCTCCCTCAAGTCGATGTTATATGATACAAAGTAGCATTGAAGGTTGAAGACGTATAATATATCTTGCCTATTTGCATTGATGACAGTGAAATACTATAGGAAAACTTCTTGAATCCTTTAAAAAATTCCTCGATCCAGGTGATGATCTGGATCACCACTAAAATTGAATGATCTATTTCTTGGGCCATTGTCAACAGTCTCTGAAAACTTCCTTAAAATCTATTCACAAGTTTTTGAGTTATTCTGCAAAAAGGCAGACAAACAAAATAAAGCTGTAAAAACACACCCATCTTGGTGAAGGTTCAAAATTGAGGTTTCCATGTTCTTGGTGACTTGTAAATCTTGTAAATTTATTATTGAATACCAAAAACGAAACAAAAAATGAGGATAGTTGGGTAAATGTACTTTAAATCAAAGAGTCTTTGATGATCAAAATAAAGAAAATGTACCCTTTGCGTCTGAGCAGTGGTCTACAGGTTGTACTAGGATAAAGAGTGCATTCATTTCAGAGTAATATGACACAAGTGTTTGGCATGATCCTCACAAAATGCAAAATGCCACATGGCACAGCTTAAATTAATTGATATAATATCACTTACAACATATTGGTCATTTGTCAACTGTGGAGCAAAGCAGTGAAGAGTTAAAAACAGAGGACTGAAGCCAGAATTCTGCTTGTTACTTTTATAGTACTCCATGGATTTCCAGCTGACTGTTTGATCTCATATGTAGGATAAACAAGGCATAAAGAGGTTTCAGTCTTCTAGTGTTAGCTGTAAAGCCATCAGAGACACGAGTATTGCACTGAAGTGGTCACCCATCCAAGTACTAACATAGCCCATTGCTGCATAACTTCAGTGATGAGAGAGGTACTCATCATGCTATGCCACAATTCATGCAAGTCTGGAGAAAAAAAAGTAATCTCTAGAAGCTTGAGCCTCACTAGAGCTAACGTATAAAAACAGTAAGGCTCTACATACCAAAGCGGTGTGATATGGAACAGTCATCTGCATAGTAAATTTTGTTTATGAGTGTGAGTCTTTTACTCCTGGAGTGAAAATAAAATCAACAATATGCCATACTAGCATACATGAGTTATATTCAGTCAAGTACTTAAATTAAACACCTACACTTTTTTAAGATTTGAAAAAGATTCGGTTCCCTTTTAAATATTTGATTAATAAATTGAACAGTTTTATCAATGCTTAGTTAGCAAATATAACAACTATAAAACCACTTCAAAATTTGAAATGACTGAAAATAAGGTATAAATATATAAAGAACACTAGAAGACCTCTCTAAAGTGTCATCTGAGGTTTGAGGTGGTTACAAGGTCATCCATTGATGAAATGCGTCAAACAAGGGATATATGTCACCAGTAACATATTTGGAGTTCAAATACAGGGTCACACCACACAGAAAACCACTGTGATTATATGATAAATCAGTCAAAGCTTGGTCTTAGCCAAGTTACCCTTCTTGAAAACCATTTAAGTCAAAGACATTGCTAAGACAAAGGTTTATCTTTAAGTCAGTGACTTACCCTATGACTAGATAAGAATAAGACCCTTTGTGAAACCGGACCCAGAATTAATTTTCACAAATGGTAACTTTTGAACTTGAATCAATCAATCAATCAATCAGTTGTCCAAGTGCTTAATCTCCGTATCTACGGATTCTAAGGCACACCATCCAGTTTGGTAGGCAAAAATCATCAAGACGTTAGACATATTCCAAGTCGCACCCAGGGAGGTAATCGGGTGTTCGGTAAGAAAGGTGGAAATGATTTCTGAAATAAATAGGTTTTTAGTTGACTTTTGAAGCATGAGAGATTTGGAGCACTGTGTATATCATGTGGGAGATCATTCCATAACTTTGGGGCATCATATGACAAACTGTTGTTGAAGTGGACCTTTGATTTATGGATGGAAGAACAATAGTGAAGAACCTGGAGGAACATATTTTTGGGGGTTTGAGCATCTTGTGTTCACGGCAGATTTGTACAAGGAGAGATGCAACATAGAACTTGAGAATATTTTGCACAGATTTAAATTTCTATAACACTTAATCGTCACAACCCAAAACGTTTCAATTATGCATTATTATTTGTGTCAAAAATAATCTGTATTCGATTAAGGACACCAAAAACATGTGACCACTTCTATCACAAGACAAAAAACTGGTCAACAAATCACTGCAAAAACATTCCACAGTAATTATACTTGTTTTCTTCCTTTTTTGAAGCTTTTTGGATGGCCTGTGTGAAGTTAAAAACACTCTTTGTAAGTTGGGTAATAGATGGGAAGTCCGACTGAAATAAAACAGCTCTTATGCATAGTTATTATTTCCCCTCTACAGTACCATTTTACCTCAAATTGCTCACAGAAGCTGCTTCAATCCCAACTTCCTTTCTTAATGTAAAAGTGATGTATTTTCTAGTGGAGTTAAATAAAGTGTGAGCTTTTTCTTTCTAAACACACAAAATGTAACAGTTCTGAGACCAGGCCTGATTTCATTACATGGTTTTAACCTGTATTACCTTAGTTGCAGCTTTTTTGCTATGTCAAGCTTTGTAAGCTGTGAATTTTGGACCTCTGTGGACAATTAATAGCATGTAAACAAAGATCTTTTTAAAACCCCGAAAAATTAATATCATACCATACTTTTGACTTTGTGGAGTTTACTTGTCAGAGTAATTTTGATATATTGCTTTTTATATATTTGCTGTATCTAATATTTATAGAACCTTCCTTATGCAACATTACTTCCACTTTGATTGTAGAATAGATCAAAGGTCAAAGTTGGGATATTATCTGCCATTCCAGGACTATACAATAGAATAGAGTAGAATCATTAATATTGTGTAGAAATTGATTGAATCCTCTGATTCACTTAAATCCAAAAATGGAGAGTCCTAAACCCAGAGGCAGTTGTAACCCAGCAAGTGTCCACCAGAGAGTGGTGACTATATTGGTGGGTACACCAGTTTGAACATGCAGGCCTTTAGTTAGCTCCTGAAACCCAAAATAGTCTCTCGCAATCGGACATTAAGTGACAACCGGTTCCAATTCCCTTGTTGCCACTGTGGCAAAACCACACCTGTCATTTGCTTTTTGGAATGGATTGAGGAAACCAATAGTCTATTTCAACTAATCAAACTACTCTGTAAACATCAATGAGTATCAATGATTTTGCAGTTGCTCGCCTCTAATCAAACTACTCTGTAAACATCAATGAGTATCAATGATTTTGCAGTTGCTCGCCTCTAATCAAACTACTCTGTAAACATCAATGAGTATCAATGATTTTGCAGTTGCTCACCTCTTCAACCGGTAGTGTCCATTTTGATGACCACTGATTGACCCAGAAAAAACTATTCTGCTATTTTGTTGGTCATACTTCCAAAAATTACTTTCTAACAGGGAAATATATCAATGTTTATTATTTCTAATTATTTGAACATTAAATATCTACTGAAAATTACAGGTACCTGTAAATATGGCGGTAGACTTAAACAGAACAAATCTATCAGGTTATCGTATGAAAATAAATCAATTTACATCAATTTTTGCCTGACTCTACCAGGGCTGAAATATTACCCAAACATATTTAAGCACTACAACTATAAAATGTAACAAATTCAATTGAAATAATTGAAATTGTCAAACTGTTCAATACCTTCATGTTAAAACAAACAAAATCAAATGTAATAAAATGGCTACACTGTTTAGACACATTTAATATTGCAGACAATTGTAAATAATATCCGATTTCTCGTTTTTCTGCATTTTACACAAATTTTTCAACAGTCTTGCGAATCTTCTTGGATTTCAAAACTGATAAGAAAAACCTTATCGAATTAAATCAGTCACCCAATCGGTAGTTAACTGGAGAAAATAACATTCTATCTGTTATTCTCGCCCCCGAAAATTGAGAATATCATTTGACTGGTGCTCGATCTAAGTAACACTGGTTCCCAATTATAGCTCGAGGCTGGGTCCCAAAACACTCTGAAAAGGTATTGTCAGCCAAAAAGGGCTGCCGTCACAAGTGAACCTAACTGAAT
Source organism: Sabellastarte sp. h YS-2021 (assembly GCA_964017235.1). Lineage (NCBI taxonomy): Eukaryota > Metazoa > Annelida > Polychaeta > Sabellida > Sabellidae > Sabellastarte > Sabellastarte sp. h YS-2021. The sequence continues at coordinate 168,712,255 of OZ024928.1, read as the reverse complement.
TGCGGAAGTTCAAAGACAAAATGGAGATCAAATTTATTAGTTTCTATGGTAACAACATTATGTGCAACTTGTGTAAACAAGTTTCAAAGATGTCTACCATTGTGTTTAAGTATGGTGGAATGTACGAGTTGGAATAAATGATTGGAAATGGGGGAGTTAAACCTGTTTCATATTTTTCCATTTTGGTGCACCGAATTGCTCTCTATTCGGTAACAGCTTTCTACTGATAAGCGCCAATTACCCACCCATGAATATCTACCTTATGTTTCTTTGTAGAAGGAAAAATGTTTTTATATATCTACAAAATAGGCATTTCCTGGTGTTCCGGTTTGAGATAAAAAAAAATCGATTATAGAAACAAATTGTTAAAAATTTAAACCTTTTAATCAAATATAGCAAAATATACTCCAATTATTAGTCGCAGTGCACATCATTTGATAGTCTGCTTGCAGAAGAATGCAATATAAAACTTAAATTCAAAATATTAACCACAACGTGGGGGTTTACTGGTAGAATGCCAGTAACATGGAAAAAAATATGACTCCACTACTTAAGCATGACCCTTAAGGACTGACCCAACAAACTGATATAATGCTATACATTTTCAAATCTGCCTGGAAAGAAGGAAGTTATATTAATAGTAATTAAATGGGGCCATATCTTTATATGCTAATGACCCCTACTCATATGAAAAACAGATTCTTCAAGTTAGAAATTGTTTCTTTATATTGTATTATTATTCTATGAGTGAATAGACATCAGGATAACTTCCCAAATGACATATACGGAATAACTGAAGATAAAAATATGCTGCGAGTGTGTAGCATGAATATTACATGGTTAATCTCAATGAGTGACAAGTTTTTTTCTTCAAAAAGGCACTTGTAGATTGAAAAGTTGTACAGTAGTGTGTGACACCTGTAATTATGTAAAATATAACCCAGTATGTATGGGCCCAGCCCCTAAGTGTTTAATTGCAGTGGACTCAGATCCGTTTCACAGAATTTCAAATTGAAAATATCCAAAAAAGTGAAATGCAGCATATGTCTTAGTCTGTTGGGTGGCATCATTTTCCGTTTACTCGGGCTATATCACTGATATAATGACACCATTGTAGATATGAAATGTAGATATAGATATGAAGTCATACAGTCTAGAACTTTGTTGTTACCAGTACTTCATACTACATATCTGGTACATATGGGCTATGTGGCAGTCAAAATATGCTCCCTTTTAACTATGTAGTGAATCATTCTGTAATATTGATCTACATGTATACTCCAACCACATGTAATCATGTTGAATAGTGAAGCCTCTATTTTACAAAATCTATGAGTTCTTTGTACCATGTTTGACTACAGGGTTCTAAGAAAGCCCCTACCCCAATCATCTGGACAAATGTGAAAGCACCATTAAATAGCTGAAGGGTGGATGGTTGTATGCGCACAAGCTGAAAGTGTTTAAAAGTGCACATAGATCAAAATAAGTCTGGGGCAAATTGATGAGTGTGGGAGATCAATGGAAACAAGAGATAGATGTCCTATTGTTGTAACAGCTGAATTGTTACAGTAAGCAGTAAAATAACAGATCATAGATGTCATTGTCTATGTTTCATTTTTATCTATTTTCATTATAATTTGTAGGATCTATAATATAAATATATATACGGTGGAAAACAATTTTTGTTTAGTGTACATGATCAGTGACTTGTAACAGTAACTTTTATCTCTGTCTGACTCCCCTGTCCCACTGTTATGAGTTTTGCCTCCAGACCATCCTGATAGTAAAGTCCTGAGAATAAGCTTATTGGTCATACAAATTTGATTTTCAGTCATGAAGGTTGGACATAGATGCTTATACCAGTATTCCAATATGTTGAAGAATCTTTTGGAGTGAGCGTATTCTTTCCTGAGCACTGGCACAAGAGATTTTCTCTTGTAAGGCAATTACAACCCATCTTTAGAGTGGTGTGACTAATCTTTTGACTACTACGACCTATCTTGTACACTTTTCTTTTAAAATATAGCTGAGCGGTTGTGTCCCAAGAGATTGGTTTGGAGATTCCCCTCATTACTATGTTTGCGCCTCCATACTAGGTAGATTTGTTTCAGGCCAAATCACGTGGCTTTTAAGTTTTCCAGCTCTTTTTGCGACAGAGGCAGTCCAAGTTTAAAATTGGCTGGGTGTTAAAATTAGTCGTGACAGGTGAACAGTGGTATAAACTTAAAAATAAGTCTACAACCCACAGTGTACCAGAATAGGCACTGTGGTGTATGGGTTTGTTTTTTTCATTTCCTTTTAAGTTCTACATTATAGGAACTCCATGTAAATGAATAGGCCATATCTGAGTACTTCTTATTTTTTGTCCTGAAGTGAAAAATACATATCTGAAAAAAAAATTGTGTTTTTTTTTCACTGAGCCATATGAATTACAGTAAGAACATATGCTTACAAACACACATATAGACATGTAGTAAGTAACACCACAAAAATGGCTATCAGGAAAAGGTAATTAAACAAATTAACAAAATGAAAGAATTGTGTGTTTATTGGTAGTAAATAAATAGTCTGTTTATCATTAACCTATCTGATTCAAAATGAAATTTTTAACCGGAGAGGACGCATTGCTTTCATAGCCTATACAATTGGTTTTAAATCCAAATGTATCAAATCATTCAAGTGAATAAGTTCTAGAGAGCACCTATAGAGCACAAAAGTCCACCCAGGTGAATTTCCAAAATTTTGGATTTTTTTTCGTATCCAGAATTTGTTCCGGATCTTTTCCAAAATATAATCACTTTTACCTTTGGCCAGGCCCTATTAAATTTAAAAAAAATCATGAAGATCAGCTCATTCCTTTTGGAGTAGACTCTACTCTCAGCTGGAATGTCAAACTTATTAAAATATATTGATAATGGGACCTTTGAAAATACAAATTTTTTTTCTTGTTTCCAGAATATGATCTGGGTCTTTCCTAACATTCCAGCAGGGGCCACGGTGGCAGAGTGGTAACACTCTCGCCTCCCACCTCTGAGGCCGGGGTTCGATTCCCGGCATGGCCTCAAGTGGGAAAGCTGGTAGTTGCTTACCGTTGGTCACAGTTTACAGTACAGAACCCTAACAAACTCTATGTACTGGTTTCCTCTGCCCTTCCAACTACCCGCCGTGATATGACCTGTACAGTGTTGAAAGCGATGTAAAACCCCAAATAAATAAATAAAATAAATAACTAAACATTCCAGCACTTCTTCCTTCTGCCAGGCTCATCATTTATTATTTAGTTATTGTGAACATAGACAAACAGACAAAAGCATGGGCAAGAAAATATAACCTCCTGGGAGAGACAATGAGTTCTATGCAAGGTATGATGGTTAATTGACTGATTAGTGTGGCATCTATTGACTTGATTCTCATCTATACAATCGTGGGTACGAAGCCAGCTCATTCCACATGTGAGATGCACTGGGGACTTGTCTTGTTATGATCCCAGCTTTGGACAGGAAATTTAACACCCCAACTTTGACCTTTGACAGCATTAAGGTTTTTAATTATTATCACCCTTGCCCCACAAAGGAGACGGCATTGTATCTGGGTCTGTTTGTTTGATCATTTGTCTGTGAGTCTGCAGAAAGCACAAAAACCTTATATTGGATTTGGGTCATATATTTACACAAGGGTGGGGCCTAGCGGTGGCTCAGTCCACTAAAGCGATGACCTGGAGTAGGACCTGGATAGGAAATCTAAAATTGTTTTGCAACTTTTGTGGCACTACCCAATAGACGAAGGCTTTTATACACTGTTGGTTTGTTTTAAAATTTGGAGCAGACTTTTGTCTGTTTACGGTACTCCAGTTCTTTGCCATACATCCACGTCCTATGGTTCCAGGTAGTACAATATGTGTAGCAATTAAGAGGGATCATTAAGACTCCCAAATATTGACTTTTCTAGCTGTGTTGTCAACCCACATGTCAGTTCCAGTCAGCCACCACACTATAACCCACAATACACACAAAGTGGACCATTTTCTTATTTACTGCTTAAATTAACGTCTTTATTAATTATTACTTAGTATATATTGCTCTGAATCAATTACCACCATTAGATAGGCACTTGAATATCTTTTACCTCCCAAGTTTATGCCTGTATTTGTCATGTTGGCTTGTAAAGGGGAAAATAGGACAATATAGTCATTTGTGCTTTGCAGGTATTATGAATTGACCCATATTCAGCTATCCACTCAGGCCAGTTATGATATATATCATGTATGTCATAAATAAATGCTATTATTCTATAGCAAGGCATGAACAACATTGTTAAAAGATTTGCCAGAGTTCCTTGACTAAAGTTATTTTCATTCTTCTATGCAGATGACATATAAAGCATTATGTGACAATGCTTTGCATAAAGACCTTTGTACGGCTGTTTCACAATGGCGGTTGACCTCCCCGATTGGGTTACAATCCTGAAAATTTGGCCTACGGAATCAGAATGTTCATAAAACTATTTGTAATGTTTGTAGATCATTCGGGACCATCTTTTTGCTGGACATTTAAACCTATCTTAACATTCGCAAAGCAATCTTTTTCACCTTAAGTTGATCCTTTAAGGTTCATAAAGCAATAATATAGATCAGATGTCAATCAGAAAGCTATTGGGAATATATCGATAACCTATCTGAAACTACATCAATGGATAGTGATAAGTTTTATTTTTTCCAATCTGAAGGTAGGTTTACAATCGGATTGCAATGATGGAACAACCCTATTAAAACACCACTTTTATGAGATCATAAGATATCATCAGCAAACACTACAGAGTTCCTGTTGAAACAAGTACTACCGGAGAATGCAACCCTGGCCAACAGGTGGTGCTGAAAAAATGCCCCAAGACTCCACCAGATAAGGATCATTGATCAACTTTGAGTAGGACCAAACCGAGTGTACCCCACCTTGTAAGGAAATATATTATGATCCAAAAATGTCTTTGAGTTATGCATGCAGACAAATGGACCTGATTATAATACTTCACCCCTCCTAATGAATAGAACTTATTTACTTCTTCTCTGATTTTGAATTTTTTTTCACTGACCATTTCAACAAGATATTTCAATCTTAATCTCTCGTAGATCTTTGGCAAGGTTAAATGGTTCAAGACACTGTACAATACAGGTTGCACTTCAAACTAGGGCATATCACATAAGAAATCTGAAACATGACCAACAACATACCTCAGTGAACCATTCCACACCTTGTCTAGAAATACCAGATGCAGTTATCCCAAAGCAAACATTTTTCCAAGTCCTTCAGTCTTTATGCACCAACTTTTTTGGTCTCTCTCATTTTTTATATAATCCCTAATCATTATTCTTTAAGAAGCATATTAAATTCATCTCTTCACCGTAAACTTCACCACGTCTTTACACTCACAAGCCAAGAAGTAAGCCAGGTTGGGATAAAAAATTATTTATTAGTAATAACACACACTGTACAATAATACACACTAAACTAACACAAATACTAATACATTACTAGGTTACTAAGTTAACTAAAATACTAATAACAGTTACTAACTACCAATAATGATGATACTGGTTTAAACAGTTATAAAAGCAGAAGTTACGATTACTAAGATTACTAAAATTACTAACACTTGACTTTTCAATTGGTTAAAAATGTACAATAAATAATTTTTGGTTATATACAGGTAGTAATTTGACTGACAAGTGAAGCAGGGGTTTGTACCAGGCTTCTTACAGTTTGTTGGAGTATAATACGGTTTACCCCACATATGTTACGGGAGAAATGGGAAAGAAATAAGAAAGAGGGGGGGGGGGGTGGGGGGGGTGGGAGGGGAAATTTTTCCAAGTTCCACGTCTGATCACTTTCAAATCCCACAGTAAACAACTTATGGCGCCAACACAGGGTCATGTGATTAAAGGCCCAACCTAGCAAACTTAAGGTAGGTAGCTAATTACTGTCGTAACTTCTGGCTTGAGAGGCTAAGCCCCTATTAGGCCAAGCCAACACAAGCCAAGAAGTAAGCCAGGTTGGGATAAAAAATTATTTATTAGTAATAACACACACTGTACAATAATACACACTAAACTAACACAAATACTAATACATTACTAGGTTACTAAGTTAACTAAAATACTAATAACAGTTACTAACTACCAATAATGATAATACTGGTTTAAACAGTTATAAAAGCAGAAGTTACGATTACTAAGATTACTAAAATTACTAACACTTGACTTTTCAATTGGTTAAAAATGTACAATAAATAATTTTTGGTTATATACAGGTAGTAATTTGACTGACAAGTGAAGCAGGGGTTTGTACCAGGCTTCTTACAGTTTGTTGGAGTATAATACGGTTTACCCAAATGCCAGATAGTGGTAGTTAGGGTTGTAACAATTTTTTGAAAGCAAGGGAGACTGAACCTTGAGCTTGGGGATTGGAAACAATATATGACCATACGGCCTCAGAGGTCCAGGTACCTTGCTGTTGAATTGACTGGAGGGATACATCCGCATTGAATGCCAGGGAGGCTCCAGACCTCCTGAAACAGAGGGGGGCGTTTGGGGGGAGGGGGAAGGCGTTGATCATGTCTTGAAGGGCAGTAACTGGACAGAGGGGGGAAGGTGAGAGGACTGGAATCTGAACAGTGGCAAATTGAGATTGTTTCTGGAGGGTTTTGGACCACTTAATTACAATAGTGGCAAAGTCTTTATGAGGAATGAAATCGGCCCTACATAGGTGGATAAGGGGGGAAAAAGTAGTAACAGAGGGGGGGACAAGGTTGGAAAGGCGAAAGAAAGCAAAAAAGGCAGTGAGAAAAAGGGCTTTGTAGGAGGGGCCAGAGGGGAGGAGGGTACATGAGGAAACGATGGAAAGAAGGGACTGAAGGTCAAGAATACCTTTAACTTTTTTAGGGACAGGGACGTGTAAGGCAATACTTCTAAGGGCCAAGATGACAGAATGGTGGGAAAAGGGGGAAAGAGGAAGTGATAAAAGTTTAAACTGGGACCTAATGGAGGATAGATAGGCCTGAATACTGGCATGGGAAATGTTGTTAAAACATAGGAATTCAATGAAAGCCAGGATGGAAAGATGAGTTGCTTCTAAGATGTCCACCTGGATGAACTGGAGGAACTGGAGGAAGAGTTTGAAGTGGGACTGGTGTGTCCGGAGGGTCTTTGGTCGATATGCTGATGGGATTCTCGCAGAGGCCAGCTGGAGTAATGCACACATAGCTGGACTAGAACCTGAAATAAGGAGACAAATCATATAGCTAGCTATATGCTTAAGTTAATTTGCAACATATCACTGGTAACCTGACACCACACTGGCTGATTAATCATTGTCACTAATTTGTGCCAATTGTCGGTAACTAAGTGCCAACGTGACAATAAGTCGGCACACTGATTGTTTTTCCCTTGTACATGTATCAATTTCAACTTAATGTCTTTCAAGGCTGTTTCCAGCCAGATATTTCGTACTATGGCTCCCAAGCCATTGTCCTTTGTAACTCCCGTATTCACCACAGACACAACAGCTTCATTATCACACTTGATAATTACTTGTTTATTTTTCCATGCCTGACCCCATAGCCTCAGTGCTAACAATGCGTTCCACATTTCCAAGTGGACAATAGTGAACATTGAGGGGATTTCATTGTCTTTAAATTGATATGTGTAGACACACTGATTAAATCTGCCACCTAGGCCTGTTAGGCAGGCGTCTAATTCAATTACATCCATGCTATACAAATTGGTATGCATATATGTGGCTGTGCCATTGAAGTCTTTCACAAACGTTAAAAACCAATTAATATCCTGTCTAATTGGGTTTGACATGGGGGTTTTCTGTTTGGTCATATTTCTTAATGTATCCAACAATCGATTGACAAAGTACCTGGCAGCATGAACTACTTTATGAACAAACATGAGGCTGCCCAGGAGACTTTGAAGTTGCTTCTTTGTGAAGTGGGTTAATTTAACAAACTTTTCACAACCTGAAAGGATTTCTTGTAGCTTGTCTTTTGGGATAGACATAGAAGCCTTGACAGAGTCGATTTCAATACCAAGGCAGAGGATGCGAGTGGTAGGGGGGGTTAGTTTCTTGGGGCTAACAGGGATATTGAGGTCCTGGAGTAGCTTGCACATAAAATCAAAGCTTTCCTGGGCTTTACTGCCCACTTCCGCCCCTAGTAAATCATCAATGTAGGACATAAGATAATAGCCCTGTTTTGCATGTAAATATCTTAAAAAATCTGTGAGTCTACTGCACCCCATGGCCCCCGTACGATGGCCGAACGCGTACGAGCCGTCCACGTAATACTCATCCTGCCATAGAAGACAGAGGAGGGGATAATCTGCTGGATCAACCTTCAGCTGTCTGAAGGCACGAGATAGGTCGATTTTATACATGAGAGCGCCCCTACCAAGTTTCCTGAGTCTGTCAGTGAACGTATCTACTGAGGGGTAGCATAGCTTGAAGGCTGTGCCCATGTACTCATTGCTATCCGTACGACAGTTGACACTGGCCCCAATGGGCCAGGAGAGGTCTATAATGACACGCCGTTTGTCACTATCTTGTTTGTTACGAGTTATAAATGGTGAAATATGTGTAATTTCCCCAAAAGGTTTACTTTTAAAAGGGCCAAAAATTGCCTGATGGTGTATTTCATCTCGCAAGTAAGCCGTAACATGATCCGGAAACTGCAAAGCTGAGGGATGGCTGTCTGAACACGAGATGAGATCCTCATGGGTACCTTTAAAGTCCATTGGAAACCCATAACGCAGAAAAAGGGGGAGGTGCCAATCCCAATAACCTTCAGCAAGTTTATCAATTAAATCTAAATTCATGGTATAATTGATTTGCACCCGTGCTCCCAAGAAATTAGGGCACTGGAAACTGTTGACATAATTATATAATCTCACAGGGTCTTTACAAAGTTCTGGGTCATGTATACTTTTATCACATTGCCTGATTTCCTCGAATTGCAGGGGGGACAGGGGTACAAAGCCAGTATGCTGTGGTTGTTGAACCATGAACTGGGAGAGAGCTTGACACTTATTGTCAAGTATTTGAATGTCAATTCTTCCTAATTGTTTTTTGGTCACCTTGGCCCAAGCATACTGACCTAAATCTTTGATTTTTGGATTGGTATGTAAACCCCTGTCACACCTGCAAGATGATTCCACAGGGCAGGGAATATACGGTACACAATTTACATTTATATCATGTGAACTGGGCACATTCTCTTGTACACAATTATTTATAGCTACTAATGTTTCTTTAATGTCAACTACTCCTTTACTACTGTCAATGTCTTTCTCTGTATTTACAATTGAAACACTACTGTCATTAACCGTAACTTTTACTTTTTGTCACTGCTGTAACATACCATTACTGTTTTTCCGTCTCTTGTTGTTACACTGAGTTTCAGAGTGATTGTATAGCCTGCTGTACGTATACATACAATATGCACACACATGCTTGTGTGTTATCAGTCCCTGGTCGTGGTCAGTAGATTTCTGGCACCTACCCTCATTGTACTCTTTACACGGGATTGAGCTTGGCTTCCTGGGCCCCTTTTTGTTGCTATTATTGTTGTTTTCTACTTGGCCGCTACTGGGATTACTGGTAGCTCTGACATACGTTTTTCTCACCTTGTTGATCTTTTTAAGGTCAATCCAAGTGACGAGGCCCTCTTCCATCTTTGTCATAACCACCAGGTGGGCCCCTTTTGCTGCCTGCCAGCTGTGGTCACATACATTCTGAAAAAGTTCTGTGAGGTATTCTATCATGTTACCCTTTATGTGTACGTTCGGTTCCTCCTGTACGGACCTCAGGAACCCCAGCACAAATTGTGCTTGAGTCAGCTGTTCGTAGCTTACCCTTGCTCTGAGATGTCCTACAAAGGCACAGTCTTGTGGCCACACGACCTCGACCTTTTCTTTCTTCCCTTTGACCTTGGTGGGTGGTTGTGGTGGGCAGGATGGGGGCAAGTTAAATTGAAGCTGATTACCTTGGTACTGAGGAAGAGCAAGGTGATTCAATTCCTGAAGTCTTTGTTGCACCAGGTCCTGGTTAACTGCCGTCGTCCTCAGGGCTTGGATGCTGGGGATGATAGGGTGCTCTGGGTTCGCTACGGGGTTGTTGGTGTGTTGGACTGCTGCATAATTCAGTGGGTTGTGAGGCACTGGCCCAACATGTGTGACCCCTGACATTGCTAGAGGAACCTGAGCTGGTAAGTGTGACCCCGTCATGTTGCTCGCTTGGGTTTGGGGTTGTTGGAAGCCATTCTGTGTAACTTGGGTGGCCTGTAATGTATTGACAACTGGAACTTGACAGGGAATACTGATGGGTGGCTGCATAGCCGTAGTGCCTGGGTTATGAGAAGGAACTGTTGGCCTAGTTATTCCTGCCACTGCTAATCCTGTCCCTTGGGCTGTCGCTGACATCACTGATCCCCTCTGTGTGGTTGCAAACACCACTGAACTAGGTCCTGCCCGTACCTGGTGAGTGTGGTTTGAGGTACGGCAGGTTGAGAAAACCGTTTGGGTGTTTACGGTACTTCCCATCTCCTGCTGGGCATGAGTTTGAACCTGGGAAAACAGGCTAGAGGTAGTGGTACTGGTGGTACTATTAGAGTGTGCATGTACTGGTATACGTACGCTCTCTGAAGTTCTAGGTATAGCCATGCTTTCTTCTAGGGATGTATACGCTTCTGTTCTATTAACAGTACCAAATAATGAAGTGTCATTCACCTGCCTGTTACGGGTCGACTTTTTCCGTTTCCTGGGGGTAGAGGTGAGAGTGTCAGTGTGAAGTTCTTGTTCTACTTGTGACATTCTAGCGGATAGCTTTTGAAGTTCAGCCAGTATTAATTCATCTGTCCTAAGATTCCCTTGCTGAGGTTGTGAGGCCATGGTCGTAATCACTATGGCCGAGGAGTTTCCAGTAACCGTACTGCCTGGGGGCCCGGTCTGTATTGGACTAGGTGATCTACCTGCAGTTTGCTGGGTGAGAAGGGCATTAGTCGCTGCTACAGCCTGTTGTGAAGTAATGTTTGTTGCCATACCTGTCCTGAAACACCTTCTTCCCACGGGTCTTATATGTGAGGTATCACACTTACTACAAAAAAGTTCCATATACTGACACTTCCCTTGCAATGTTTCACTAAAACAATATTTTTTAAAACAAAATAAAACTGAATCCTTAAAAAAAAACCAGGTAAAATCACGAAATTTTTCCAAGTTCCACGTCTGATCACTTTCAAATCCCACAGTAAACAACTTATGGCGCCAACACAGGGTCATGTGATTAAAGGCCCAACCTAGCAAACTTAAGGTAGGTAGCTAATTACTGTCGTAACTTCTGGCTTGAGAGGCTAAGCCCCTATTAGGCCAAGCCAACATAACCCTGATCTGCTGACTTAGAAAACCCCTTGGTTTTCACTCTTTGTCAATTCTTTTCTTAATTTTAGTGCATGAGATCCCCCATGTAGGGGCGATATTGCAACTTCAAAGCATTGGATTTGATGCTTGTGTATTACACAATAATAAGTTTCATTTTTTACCTTGGAATATACAATAAAGTATAATGGGTAAGATTGCTTTGAGATATTTGCCTCCCTTGAGCAGTGTCATATATGAGATAGCCTGTATATTTAAATAGCTATCTGACTAAATACAACAAACACTGGAACATCATTTGAAAGGGATTTATCTGGACAAGATTGGTGACTCAAATATAACTGTTCAGTTCAAAATATGCCAGACATTCATTAGAATTGGCATTTCTATAACAAAATTTCAGAACTCATAAAGATCTGTTGTTGATTGGGGTTTATTCTTGATGGGTTAGTTTCCTATTACTCTACTATCGTGCATCTATTATAAATTCTGACCTATAGACCTTCAATACAAGTCATGTTATGTAATGGAAACCACTGTGATTCTTTGACCTATATGGAAGCTATATTTAAGAGTATGACGACAGAGGCGCCCCATTACACGTATAGTGATGTAGTGTAAAATGAGAAAGCTGTAAATTTAGCATAAAACAGGTAGCTTCCCCTTTTTGTCCATGTGTGGGTTTTACTTCTATAAAAAATACACTTAATGCTACTTTTTTCAACCAGCATGACAAGATATACAGAAACCATAAATACTACAATCAAATAAAAGTGAACTAATAACCGAGGAGAATTTTATGTCCCATTCAAACTTCTCCGATAAAACTTAAAAAGATAAAACTAATATGTAAGATAATATATTTTCCTATGAAATGTACTCCTGTTTAGTCTCTAAAATCTTGGACCTAAAACTCAAAATAATTCCTATAATTTAGGGTTTAAATAATAAATTTGGGTCGGATGTCACTTAATAGTACAAAATTTCACACTTCTCCAATAAAACCTAATAAGATAAAATAATATATAAAATAATATATTTTCCTATGAGATGTAATCCTTTTAACTCTCTAAAATCTTAGATCTAAAACTCAAAATAATCCCTATAATTTAGGGTTTGAAAAATAAATTTTGGTCGGATGTCACTTAATAGTGTAACGTTTGAGTTTCATGAAAGATTTGGGTTACTTTTCATCAAAAACTCAATCTCAAACTCACGCACACTCATACACTGAAGGTGAGTCTTATGTAAATGTAAACTTAAATTTAAAAAAAAAAAAAATCCAGGCAAAACTGTTCTTGGAGTATATTTGGAGTGCTTTCTTGTTATATTTATATTTGAGTTTATGTAATGCCCCTTTCACACTACACTGGTACATCCTGTTGTTAGAAGTTTTACTGGGCTGGTTTCCCCATTTTGTACTAGTTGTTCACAATAAAGGCAGATGGCCACTGATTGGACTGTCAATAACAGTAGGATGACAGTACTACAAATGTTTGTCACCGAGAAGCAACCTTCATTATCATCAACTCACCTTTGGTAGCTGCCGGACGAACATGTGCTGAAACGACCAATACCTTAATTCACCTTATGTCTCTCTATTACACCAAAAGACAACAGATTCACAACCTTATGTATGCCATGGATCACACCTTTAGTTACCACAGTAAGAAATTCATATGTGCATGCATGGAATCATCTGCACATGCCAACGGTACTGAATTCACAGGTGGAAATCTTAAATACCTTAAAACTTCGGTAGGACGTGAAGGAGGGTTTGCTACTGACTCGTAAGGTCGCAAACGGAAATCAGGTGGTGATCCAAGGGACATTTCACCAAACGTGGGTTACCGTGCGTGATACTACCTGTGATATGAAATGGTTATTAGACATTGAGTTAAAGGTTTTATGAACACTTGCCCATAGAAGTGTGAACTGACCATTAGTGCAATTGAATTAAAAGACTCGCAACACAGATACACATCGAAAGATTAAATTAGATTAGTGAATTGTTGAGAGAGGAGTGAAAAAACATTGTGGAACACAAAATCACAGTAATTTTAAATCCATTCATGGAGTCTTGGTTGTAACTGAATACATCCTGAAAGGTTTGGTTTTAGAAGGAAGGCGAATGAGCAATAAAAATGATGAACTTTTATCTTAAATTTTAATGTTTTATATACCAAACAACCGACACTTGAAGACAGAAAATGCCTTATTTTGTTACACCTGGTTCCCAAAAATATGTACAAACACAGTGTAAATTTTGCTTGAATTTAATTTAAAAGTGGCTTAGTCTATTTATTTTAGCTAAGAAGCTGATATAAGGGTAGTTGGACATATCTGCCCTTTGTCAAATCTCTCCTAGGAAAATCACCCCCCCTTCCCTTCTAAAAACCCAGCTCCCAGCAGATCGACTCTAAACACTAAAATGTAATGCTATAAGAGTACTTTCATAGTGCTTAAAAATAATGTGTAATCTGTATGTCTTGGTATTTAGATAAAATGTTGCATGAGGTGGATAATAAACAATCACTTTGTAAATACATTACTTCTGGAGGTGTTTGATATGGCAAAGATATTTTATGTTCCCCAAAATAGAAAAGACCCTCACAAAAATGGTTCTATTAGGCCAAAAATGTTTATATATTTTTTTCTTAATTTCAATGCTTTATCATATATAGTATTTCATAGAGCTTCGTATTTGGGGCAAGGCAAAAGAAATTATTTTCGATTTTATTAAATCCTTATTTTCGTTATTAGCTTTTGCTCAAATTTTAAAAAAATTGCTTGTCTGTTGTAATAATAACATCACTGGTCTGATGAATGAAAATATGATATGGTTTAATATCACACATTTTTAATCTGTATTTCACAGCATATGGAATCCACTTTGTCACTCTGTCAGTAGTTTGAGATTTTTGCCAGCAAACTAAAAGCTCAGTCCTAACATTTGAATATTACATCCCAACTGATAGCATACAAATATCAGAATATGACAATTGTGTTTCTAAAATAAATATTTTGTGGCATTGTCACAGAGGACAGCCAAATACTATTTATTTTTAAAGTAACTAAAAGCTATTTTTGTATCCTAAATGAATAAAAAAACAATATACCTATCTGTCAACAGATTTCATGACAGTTAATTAATTCTCTGGTCATGTGCTTTCTAAGATTTCAAAATTTTATATCAGTATGTCTATTTTTTATGTCAACATTTTTACTGTAGATGCCATGTTTTTGGCTGTGGAATGTACTTTTTTCTGATGTAAATTATCTCTCTTAATCCATTGGACTGGTTGCACAAACATGCTAGATCAACTTGCTAAAGTGGTTGACAAGTTTGCTATTATATCACTTGGTTTTCACTTGCGTGGTAACGAGTTTGATACACTCACTCATTCAGAAGGAAGCTCAAAGCCTATCTCTTCGCACAAGCATATCCGCCCTGACTTTTGCTTTCCCTCATTTCTCTCCGTGGCGCTGACCCTTGCTATGTCTCAGGTTTATGATTACAGTTTTTTGCTTCTGTTTGGTGCGCCTAGAGTCTGTCTTAGGATAGAGATTAGGCGCTATAAAAATACTATTAGAATGTAGAAGAATTAGAATACACTGGGGAGCTATCCTGTTATGATCTTAGCCATTGTAATGGATGTAGGGGGCCACGGTGGAGCACTGGTAACACACTCACCTCCCACCTCTGAAGTTGGCGGTTCAAACACTGAACCTTATGTGGGAAAGTTGATAGTTGCTTACCAATGGTTGGTAGTTTACAGTACATAACCTTGACCAGCTGTATATACTGCTTTCCTCTGCCCATAAAACTACAAGTCGTGATATGACCTGTACAGTGTTGAAAGTGATGTAAAACTCCAAATAAATAAATAAAAATGAAATGGATGTAATGCCTAGGTCATATTGAGTTGCTACAACCACAGGGAAGGTATGGAGGAACCTCATCAAGAACATATAGATTTGAACACATTTGGATTTTTATTATTATTATCATTGAAATTAGTTACACATAAAATGTTAAAATGTAAAACAATTTACTTACTATGTCTCTTCGCCAACATATGGTACTCTACGCTATTTACAGAGTCCATTTTTAAAATCTAATTTGAGTTTGTGTTTAAAAAAAACAATAACAGTGCTCTCTAGAAGTCAGACCCTCAGAGAGACCTCGCACTTAATAAAAAAAATATAACCAAATTTTAATCCTTGTTCCAGGCTAGTATTACAAAGCACATTGCTATTCCCGAGTGATTGTGTCTTTATTTAGTCTTTACTTCTGTTTTCTTTCACCTTTGCAACATACTTTTTACTCTAGCTCAACTGACTGGCTATTTGTGTTTGCTTGGAATATTGCGGATCTATTAAGAATCATATGGTAATATTCGGTGTCCAGTTTACTTACTTACAGATAGGTGTTGTGCTACGGATGGTATGGTCTCCTCAGATAGGCGTTTTGCATAATGCCCCTTACTTCCATGTACTGCCACACTTCTGTCAGTAAAGTTTGCGTACTGTGCCATTTCCTACTTTCTGTGGACATATACACAGATATTTTACATATTCTAAAGTCCCAATGACCACAGGAAGTATTACGTTCAGAATACTTCATTAAATTATACTTAAATTTTTATGTCCCATGTAGAGATAAAAAATATAAATAAAGAGTAAAATGTCAAAATATTGTTTTGACAAAGGCAGTGTGTGGGTTCAAAAGACAATCAAAGAAGTGAATAAACAGTTGAAGACTTGCAAGGCATGCCTCTGTCTAAGAACATGTTAAGCCTTCAAACTATGATAGATAGCCCCAACATTCACTAGTAATTTGCTATCAAAAAGGAGTCTCTACAAAGAAATAGCCCCCCCACCTTGGTCTAACTTAAGTACCAGAAACTCAGGAATCGTAAAATATTTTGAGCAGTTAAAATAACATTTTATTCTTACACTGTAATGAGGAATGGCTGTGTAATAAAGATATAAGAGTTAGACTAACAACATGTTAATGCTAAAGTGTAGTATTTTTCTAGGTTAAGAATTTAAACTCCAACCTTAAAGTGCACAGATTAATTTTAGTGGAGAAACAGTCCCTGGCCATAAAAGATATGAGACTTGAGGGGGCCAAACCTGCACAATCTCCAAGCTTAAAGTACTTAACTCATTGTGTGTCAGCTTTAAGTCTCAATAAGATGTGGCAACCTTAACAACTAACATAGTTTTTGCCTCCATTTAAACATATATAACATTTTATATACATAAAGCATGACAACAATCATAATGTGCTGTGGGACTATGTGCCCATTTAGTCTTGAAATAATTTGATCAATAAAATAGCAAAAATTCTAGCTTTAGTTCACACAACTCAAATGTTATGAACTACCTTAATTTTATCAGATCAGTAATTTATTGTTAAATTCTTGGCTTGTATTATCGCCCCATCCCCTGTGCATGGCCGAAAGACATCTTTCATTGGAGTGAAGACAGTTTGCTTTTAGATAGTGTCCAGAGAATTCCACTGCCATGTTTTGATGAGAGCATTTGCTGTTACTATTGTGACTGGAAAGCAAGTACTACTTGGCCCATTGAAAACCCTGGAATACGTATGCATTTTATGCATGGTAGGGGCACATTATTTTCTGACAAAACAAAGCATGTATTGTTTTTTCAAACGGATGCAGATTTGTATACTGTTTCAGTGGCGAAATAATTTATCTGAAGGGCCCTGTATTCAGGGTATGGTTCAGTGCAGCTGGGTTGCTGTTGAAGGGTTTATGAATAAATGGTTTCTACAAAGTGTCACTTGCTGAACAGTAGGGGATAGCATGTTGAATATAAGACAGTTAAATTTTAAGGAAGTGAAGGTAGTGAATTTTGTCAGCATACTTATATTTGGCTAAGCTAATGACAGTTAGTCCACAGTAGTTCTTGGGAGTTGCTTACTGTAATTTTCTTTCTATACATAGGATTAGTCCTCTTTTTCAAAGTTTTACATAATTTTCCATATATTATCTGCGTCAGGTAAAAGGTTAAAGTTTTATCAACCTTAATCACCGAAGGCCATATCAAGAATTGTCTTTCGTATTACTAATGCAATGGGTTGGAAACATAAATGAAAGAGTACTTTTATTATCGTCCACAAACCATATTTGACCTTCAATGCATTCAAAATTGATATTGAAACAACGGATTATGGAACCAATGAGTGTGGTGTCCCTATTTGGGGTTCCAATGGAGTTTGCGGATCCCAAAGTTGAATTCAAAGGTTCAAACGGTGGTGGACTATCTGTGACAAATGGTGAACCCACATAATCAAGAGGAGATAACAATGAATATTAAATCAAACATACACCATCTTCCTCACTCTCGTCATTGTAATATGACTCAGTGTCCTCGATTTCAATTGGGCATTTGGTTCAAACTGTTTTTTCAGGTATAGTCCAAGTACTGGGGTCAAAATTGTCCACTAGTGAAAAGTGATCTTGACTTCTGATGGGTGGCATGATATTGATTATTTCAAATATATACTCCAGGAAGCTGCAACCAAAATTCACTCCATCCATTAAATGCATAATTTTATACAACGAGTTTAGTGTTTGAACTAAATGGTGACTGTGAGAGATAAATGTTAAAATCTTGGTAGGTGTGTGATATGCCCTTTAAAAATACTTTGTGTAAGGAGTGTTTCAGACCTAGCAAGTATTTCACAATTGGTTTTCAAAATTTTCACGTGTGAAGGAGAACACTTCCAATACAGGAAACCCGTACAGAGATGTAGTAAGTGACTGCTGGTCGAAATTCTGCAATTACTTATGTACCTGTACCCAGTTGTCCAGATCGTTGTTTGTGAGGGACTTGATGCCTTTATCACTTGGGAGATTATTTGATGTCATTGTAACCAGCATCTCCACCATACTTAACCCCAAGGACGGGAGTATATAACTGCATAGAGTGAGAGACAGGTGTTAGGTTCACTTACTATTCTGTTGACAATGCTAATTTGGGACACTTGGAACACCAAATTATTATTAACTCTTTTTTACATGGATTTTATGAAAACAGAACAGACATTGACACAAATGCTGACTTTCCACAAAAATATACAAACTAATTAATGTCATGTAAAGACCAATCAACAAACACCTTACAAATCACAAATTTTTGAATGCCATTGATGCTGATTGGTTTGGATTAAAATAGATTATTTACTCCATTTAATGTCAATCTAAGATCTGTGCTAAGTTATATTACCGACCCATCCCTAGTTATTGTTCTTTTGTTAACAAACTGTAACTTTTGGGACACTGGGTGTAAATAAAGGCCAATAAAAAAGCTGGTAAACATTTAACTATCACCCCAGTTTCACATTTATGTATTGATCAAAGTGTCATTGTCTCTTTTTTCACAAAAATTGAGGTTCTGTTACCATTTACCTCGGACATTTGTGGATCATGCTATTCTACTTCCGTAGCCCATTGTATTATGGGTAAATGTCGATTCACTTCCTGTCTTTGGCTTTTTGTGCCATTTATGCGTCAATTGATTTGTCATCCCATCAATATGTCTGCTTAGAAATTGAAATACAATGGCTAAACATTGGAAAAAATTCAGAATAAACAGATAAACAATAATAGGCATTTTTATGGGCTTTTCCTTTCATTGTTTAGCCTATTGCAAAGTGATACAGAATCCTATATGCCATTTCAGTATTTGAACACAAAACTTGTATTTTACCATGCAAAGAAAGTCAGCCCTTTAACTTTCACTTTTATATATGTATGTCGATTTATGATGTGTGATGCCAATTTCATTTCTTCCATACAGGTTAGGCAGTTGTGTTATATATAAGGTCACAAAGAGGTTGTGTTTTTGGTTCAAGTTATGCCAATTCACCAATCCAAACAGTGAAACCTTGCATAAAAGACCTGTTCACACGGTTCCCTCAGGATGTAACGACTGGCAAAAGTTAGTCAATTCACCAATTCAAGCAGTGAAACCTTGCATAAAAGGCCTGTTCACACGGTTCCCTCAGGATGTAACAACTGGCAAAAGTTAGTCAATTGACCAATTCAAGCAGTGAAATCTTGCAAACTCCAATTGGACTACCAGTAGAATTTGAAATTCTATCAGATTGGACTTTGTACCATGACATATATATGCCACATGTGACTTAGTAACTAATGAACTGACACCTAAACATGGTGGATTTAGTTTTGACCCCAGGTATAGGCAGATACAGAGCATTTCGGATGACCTGTTAAAATGGCCGTCCTCTATCATTGAGGACTGTGCTATCTCCAGTGGAATGATATGGCACATTTGGGACATTTATGAATGGTAATCCCTAAGCCTCCTTGTTTAAGTAAGTGGAATTTCAGTCACAATTTGGGCCATGCTTTTGCAAGGTGGCTTAGGTCAAATAGAGCTTAGAGTCCTGCAGTAAGTAGATCCATAAAAGTTGATATTTGGAAGGGACACCGGTTGCGGGGTGTAGGTTTGCAACATCATGGTGTAACCTTGACTTGACCTTTGACCTTGCCATAATGAGCTTGACATTAAAATCTTCTCCAGGCCATGTTTCAGAAATCATAAGATGTCAAAAGTTGATACCTTGTAACGTCATTGATTTCGAGCATGTAATGTTATGGGTTTACTTTGATGCAGTGTTTGACTTTGGGCTTTGTCAAAATGTTTTCTGCTGTCCTATTTGAAGCTGTCTCCTCCGAAGGTATACTGACCTTATATTTTTCACCTCTTTCATATCTTGTGGGGTTCAATGCTATAGGGGCCTCTGATGCCATTTTTTGGCTTATGAATCTATTGTCAGTCATATATCACAAGGACTTTTGCTGAACTGACAGTAATAGCTAAGACAGCATGTAATATTTTATTAATTCAACAAAAGAAAAGGTAATGCATAAAAGATATTGATACATAATTGGTAACTACCTTGGTTTAAGTCAGGTTGTTTTTTTGTATGTTCATCAATCAACAAATCATTATCATCTTGGATTCATTCTAGTTTTTTTCCCAAAGTAATATCATTCATAAAGAACTGAACACTAATAAAGATCAATGCATTTATGTTTTACAATATTTCATACTTCAATCATTATTAGCTCCCCCTGTATAAGTGCTTCAAAGCCTTGGTAGATTTATGTTGACAGAAGATGCTAATAATCAAGTGCCCTCTTCAGTGATATGAGTAATGCAAAAACACCCAACACTTAGTCTGGTGATTAAGGAAAGAGAGAGAAATCACGTGACACTGGCTATTTTTGTCAAGCTGCATATGATATATCACATTTACTGGCTTGTAAAGTTATTTTTGGCATGTAATTATGACAGGTACTCTATCCGTTAACAAGTGTTTGAAAATTAAAGTTGATTAAATATCAGTGGATATTTGTTAATATATGAGTTCCTTAGCCTATAAAATGCCTCTTCAAGATGTCAAGATATCCTTACTCAATAAACATTTCCCTAACTTCACTACAGGAAATGACATCTACTTTCTAAACATCTGTTCACACTTCTCCAGTTTACCTGGACCCTATCTTAGATCTTCTCCAGTCGAACAGACGGACTGAAAAGGCAGGGAAAGTAGACATCTACATTTTTTTTCTAATGTTAGGTTGTAATGTCAAAATGGAAAATGGAAATCATTACAGTTCTAACATGACAGAATCAATCCAGGCCAAATATTGAAGAGAGTAGAGATCAAGGTCAAATTTAAGGTTTTGTTTTATGTAGAGATCAAGGTCGAATTTGGGGTTTTGTTTTATGTCCGATGTATTAATAATGCCCATATCATGACAGGCATTCAGTAAAATCCACATGTTGTCATATACTGGATACCAACCCACAGCAACAGTGGTGAGAATCAATTGATCAAATACCAAACTTGTTAGTTAGTTTAGTTTAAACATATTTTATTCACAGTTAGGCAACAATTGATTTAACAATTATATCAAGCCTTCTTGCACAATAAGTTTTATATACAATGATAAATGAGACTGCACTATCACATCATGAACACCTTGCACAATTAAAGTCGCTTGCTTTGAGTGACAAACTTGTTAACCACTCGGTTACTGAGACAACAAGGTCAAAGGGTGTTTTGGTCTACTAGCGTGAGCTGCAAAGCCATCAGAGACACTAGTGCACCAAAGCAGTCACCCATCCCAGTACTAACACAACCCATTGCTGCTTAACTTCAGTGAACAGACAGAAACTCATCAAGCTGTGGCACAATTCATGAAAGTCCTGACACACACACACAAAAACAACAAAAAAACAACAACAAACAAACAAGAAAAAAAGTGATACCCAGAAGTGCGAGCGTCGCTAGAGCTCTTGCTTAGCAAATCAAAATTGCTAATTGTTCCCTTAAATCCTGGGATAGTCAGGCAGCATGATCGCTGCTTGACCGTGTTTTAGGATTGACACTAAAATAACTTTGACATTGTGGACCCGAGCAGGAACAAATCATACATCTTATAACTTCAAGTGACACAGAGCCAGATATTAAAGGCTTGTCTCTAAATTAGGGCAGTGTGAGGGATACAGGAGTGTGCTCATGAGGAAAGTATGAATTGGGTGAAAGATACAATCCAGACACAATGTAAACAAACCAGCCCATTCTCTTGACCAAGCAATAAATTTTCTTTATCTAATTTCTGAGATGATATTGAGCACTTGATTTAGATAGGAGAGGAGGGGGGACACAGGGGAGGGGGTTACCATGAGGGTGATATAACAGTGACTCACACACATTGTGACACAAGCCAAGACACTCACTGGTTTATATTGAATATATTTAAAGCAGATGTAGTCAATTTAATTATCCATTTGACTTATCTGTAGCCCCGTATTGAGGATTTTACATTTAATTTTCTACTTTCTAAATCCTGGAGCCCTGTACTAAGAATTGTTTTGATTAAACAATGTGGAGTCAGTATGAGAATAATAATAATAAAAAATAATAATAATTTTACAGCAATTTCAATGTATTTTTTCATAGATCAGTCTTTCCTGTGAATAGCATAAGACTTTTGATGGGAAAAGTTTTTTTGCATTTTTAGATTTTAGAAACTACGTGAAATAAGTATTTGTTTTGTGAAATATAATCAACATTCTTATTGTCTCGTATAATAAGTATCATTCATGTAACACCCTGTTCATCAAATGCCATTTTAACTTCTTCTTGTAAGAATGAGTATTTTAGATGTATGATCATTCTTGGATGTACTCAACAGTTTAGTAATGCTCACCTGGGTGGTCTGAATCAGTACATTGTAGAACTTGATAGATCCCTGTGAATGACGTCACTTTCAAGCATCTTTCGGTGCCATATTGTAGAAAGAACAAATATCTATGATTCTGTTTCCAGGGCAAAGAAAAATAATCGCTTGTTGTTTCCCTATTATGTAAGCACAAAAAGAATGGCACAACTATATTATGACATCTTTTTGATGCATTGACAAAAAATCCAACAGTGTAAAATATATGCAGTTGTATGTAGCAATAAAATCCAAATAGATGATAAAACACTTCTGAACTATTTGCCAAGTAAGTCAATATTCTTTTGTTATTTTTATTTACTTGTAAGGGACCAATGAAAGACTGACAGTTAATCCTTCAAAGATGGAGTTGTAAACAAAACTCGCGGGGTACACAAATTGTTATGACCTAAGGGTCTATACTGGGACGACTAAACAAGAAGCATTGGTCATTTTGTGGATGTCATAATGTATGTTTAAATTATGACATTGTCAAATTATTATTTTTTGTTAGTTTTGCCAAAAACATTTGGTTTTTATATACCAAGGAATATAGTAGTACAGGTATTAAGTTCAATGGAAGAATGGATAGATTAGATTGCATTCATAAGCTTTTTATTATGATCATTTTATTGAACAATGGGTTGTCAACAACGAAAGATTACATGGATCCCAAAAATACAGTCTTGACTTCGCCAATTTTCTTATCCAGTCTAAATGACAGACATGTCATGGCCATTTTTTATTAGAATTATTGGTAAAACCCCTTTCATGTCGCCAACTAAAAAAAAGTCCCGCCAAAACTTACAAGAGCAGGCGACATTTGACAGCTGCAGCCTTGTATGATTGAATTAACTTTGACACAAATTCAAAACGAAATATTTTTTAAAATACACAAGTAGGAATTTGTATGAAAGGGGTAAGTAAAATGTAGAAACAATTAAGAAATATTTTATATCTGGTTAAATTTGTAGGTTTTTTTATGAAATATAAGTAGGATAATAGGAAAATACAAGTGTTCTTAATGATCATGAAAGGTCTTGTGTATTTTTTTGTCTGAAAAATACTAGCCTTATTTTGTCTAAAAAATACTAGCCTTACTAAAGTAACAAGTGGTTTTTTTTTTTTTTTTTTTTTTTTTTGCAATTAGGGAACATTTTCAGTTCAGATAATGGAATTTTAGCTTATATAATGAACTCATACATGTACTGGCTTTTACATTACCATATAGTTAGTCTCTGTCTGATGAGCTTATATCTCATAACATGTATGAGTACTTTATGAATACCAAATATTTGTGAACATGTTTGAAAACGTTATGCTACAACTTTAAGCCTTAAGCAAGGCTATGAAAATACCAGCATGCAGGTATTTGCAGACATAAATATACAGTATATTACTGGGGCGGATTTTACAAAAGGTCTTAACCCTGTCTCAGGTTCAAACTTGAGTCTTTTGTCTCAAATTATTGTAACATTTTTCTTGAGCCCAAGGGCTCAGCCTTTATGGATTTCACAAATGGTCTTAGTCTCGGCTTTTGCTGAGCCACTGACTCAAATGCTGAGACTGGTAGGTAGTGGGCCTAAGTTTTGTAAACAGAGGCTCAAATATGGCTGCCATAATTCATTCTCCACTTCAAAATTTGAAATGGCTTAAACTAAGATACAAGTATATAAAACAAACTCCTGAAGCAGTCTTTGGGTGTTTGTACATGTTTTCAAGGTTTCCCACTGCAAAATAGCATTTGACCAGGTATTATGTGCAAGCAAGGAACATATATGTCATCAGTAGAATATGTTTACAACAAAAAAGACGTCACATGACCCAGAAAACCACTGTGGTTATTTGACAAGCTTGGTCTAAACTGAGACCCCTTCTGTGAAAACCGTTTGAGACAAAGACTTAGCTGAGCCAAGAGGCTCAGATTTGAGCCAGTGACTTAGCCTGAGGCTGGTCTAAGTCTTGAGACCTTTCATGAAATACGCCCCAGTATACTGTTGAAGCTAGTAAAGAATAATCATTCCTAGGCTGCACCTTTCCATGTAGTCGCTTCTGTATATATTTGCCTTCAGGTTGACAACCTTGTCAATATGCTTTTGAAAAGAAACTTTGTTTCTGGGGTCAGTTTCACAAAAGGACTTATCCCAGACTTAGACTTAAAATTCAGATTTTTATCTCACAATGAGGCTAAGTCTGAGATCGTAGAGGTTTCACAAAGCTGCTAAGTCTAGACTTTGGCTAAGTCTACCCAAGAGTGTGCTTAACTTTTGCAAACAAAAAACTTAAATATGGCCGCCATATACTTTCCTCACTTCAAAATTTGAAATGCTTGAAAATAAAGAATAAATACATAGAACACCTCCATAAATTAGTCTTTGGACATATTTATGTGGTTACAAGGCTTTCCATTGAAAAACAGCATTTTTCAAAGATAAAATGAGTTAAACAAAGGATAGCCCAGGACTCAGCAAAGACAAAAGGCTCTGATTAAAGTCCTTGACCTAGCCTAATCCTTTGTGAAACCAGCCCCTGGTTGATATATGTTGAAGAGCTATCCTATAAATCCGTTTATCTCCATTCTGTCGTGAGATTTTTTTTGCAATTAAAAATATATCAGAAACTGCAGTTCTATTGTCTGCTATATATACAATCAGCTTAAGTTTACCGCTGTTTATACTAAATTTGAGCTGATTTGGGGCTTAACTTGAGTCTGATCCCTTTTGTGAATACCAGCCCTGTGAATTTGTTTCCTTTATTCCTTAACTTGCATATTTGTTACAACAAACATACTTAAATATATAACAATATATATTAAATATATTTTATATCCAGTTACATAAATATGTGACCAATAGATATATATAAAAAGGTTTTAGAATTTCCCGAAATTCCTTGTTGTTTCTAAGAGGGGTTTGTTTTGAATTTAAATTGAATCCTGTATGAGGATGAAGACTCCTCCTCAATTCCCCCCCCCCCCCCCCCCATCCCACACAGGAGAAAACCTGATTATCAGACCCCCCCAATAAAAACATATCTGCGTGACATGGGTTATCTTTGGGTTTGTGCTTAATTCACAATGCACACATATATTTTTCGAATATCATAATGTACCCCGACAATAAATGATGGCATTATAGCATTGCCACTTAAAATAATCTATTGTCGACGCTGACTGTTTTTTTGGTTTTTTTGGGGGGGTGGGTGGGGGGTGGGGGGATGGGGGTGGGGTTGCCTTTGTTAAAGTTAATCATATTTTATTTAAATAATTTCCTTCTGCAGAACATAGATGTGATATTAAATCAATGATATAAGAATGAAATTTGATCATGTATTTCCCTTTGGGTGAACAATATATCTACCAGGTTTGAGTCCAAGACATTTGTGCTAAAGGACTAATATACATAAGAACATACACCGTATTTTGATGTAATAGAAAGTACTAAGTACTAATGTTTTTAAAAAGTATTTATACTTGTATTAAATACATTTCAGACGCATTTTTAGTAACTCAAAGTATCATAATGCAAATCCTGGAAAAGTGCCCTCCTTCAATTTTGTGGAGAGCAGAAACTGCCCTAATTGACAAAAAAAACAACAACATTCATTTGCAGATATAAATATTTTTATATATAACAAAAGTAAAGCACAAAAATATGTCAGACCCAATCCTCGAATTTGTATATCTATTATCTACTTTGAAAAAGAAACTTAAGTCCAAAATAGCTGTCCATAAAATAAATTTCCACACTACAGTTTCTTTAGTTCGCAGATTTAAAAAACCCAATATAATCATATCCAACTCAACTGAACTTGCAAGGTATTATAAGCAAATTTTTGAGAGGTTAGCAAACAAAATATGTTAGTATTTTATTTATTAACCTCTCAATAATTTGATTATCAAAATCTCATAAAACCTCTTTGATCTCTAACAGGTCATCATTACAGGTACAATTTATTTGTATGCCATCCAACCTTCACACTTCTTCAGACAAATAGCTCAGTTCTTAAAATATTTCTGATAAATTGAACACACCTACCAGTCAATTGGGTGAATGTGTAAAAATATATTTTCTTCTAGTTTGAAATTATGATGTCATCAGTGAAACGGAGATAAGTATTAATGTAAGATGTAAGAATGCATCACAGACGTCGACAAACTTGAATATCAGGGTGATAATGGGTCAATAAAGTGTAGAAACAAGACCTTCACTGACCCAAATACTACCCAAGTGTGGGGTTTACAAGTATAAAGTTTTTAAATATATTTTTAAAAACTCAAGTAGTATTTTCTCAAAGACTGAAAAGCTAGTTGCTCCTATTGTTTATAAATCAGACTTTGGATATCCATTTAAAAATATTTACATAAATATCACGCTGACTCATCGGCGAAGTCTGAATAGGGTATTATGGTCACAAATTAAAGAAATTTATTTACCAAGTAAAATATCACAGCCCCTCCTCTAAAAAGCGTATTATTGTCAATGACAATCAAACTGACATCAGTTCTGCCTTGATCCTAATTTTTGGGCAATAAATCACAATTTCTCATGCCAACTCTCAGAGTTATGACAACCCTGTCTTATTTCTGCTATCTTTATGGCCATTATCTCATTTGGAGGTTTTCAGAAAATCACCAAGAGTAATGTACATAACAGCCAAACACAGAACAAACAGAATCAAACATTCATACTTATTTTCTCCTGCCTCCTAAATTTCCCTTTATGTCTCGGTCACATGTATTAAAATCAGTGGTATATAAGTCACCACACCAGGTATCTTACCTAAATACCAGGACATATAGTCCAGGTAATATATTTTGGTTCTTCCTGACGCCCCATACTGTGTATAAGTATTTTTACAAATGCATAAACAAATGTCAATTTATCATGAAGATGAATCACTTATATTTTTTTTGCCATCTTAATGAGTGTAATGTATATCTTTTTAATATGTCATTTTAGAAGTTTTCCTATTACATTGGCGTCATATTTCTTCTTAATTAGCTCCCAATTTCAAAACAATTCGTGGAAGTTTCAGTCTGTCCCTACACATTAGTGATGCCAATTGTAAACTGGTATTCGACTTCATGTTTCACTGTGGTCAAAATAAAGAAAATCCCAAGTTATTAAAAATGGCTCAAACAGCGCCATTAAAACAACTAAAAACCTAAAAGCTTGGTACATTATGTCATATTTTGAACTTCCGTGGGGTAAAAATGAACTTCATTAACATGAAATTATCTTTTATTTTCTAGTATCTTTCTAGTTATAAATTTGAGCTCACTCATACACTCGCTGTTAAGTTTCAATCTGTCCATGATAAGGATACCAATTACCACATTTTTAGTCATTTCAGAGGGCAGTTTTAATATTTTTGCCTATTACTTCTACTGATAGAACCACCACCATCTCCACGAGGATGATTAAACCCTGCTTGTCTGTTATTCTTAGCACCTTAGATTAAGTGCTATAAAGTTATAGTGAGGTCATAAATGATTTGTATGATTCCATTTTGAGTTTCGCTTAAGTGTGTCCGGGACTTAAATCTCTTAGCTGTGGGAAAACCACTTTTCTAAACACAGTTTAAATAATAGATAAGCTGTTAATGTTATTAACAAATGGGTTGTCGATTGACACTGTTTGGTGCATGGGGGGGAGGTAGGGGTATCAAAACAGTCCTTTATTTTCATTACAATGTATCTGTAATAGTGTGTTGTTATACGAACAAAACAAAATCCCATGTTATAACTTATACAGATAATATTCATGTCACTATTGAGAAACATATTATTTCTTGCATAACACTATAAACACACCTGTGCTAGTTATTTAAGATGAATATTGTACCTCTTTTATGCCAAAGTGTTTATATTATAATGGTACAATTTGATAATTTTATCAAGAAACAGGGGTGCGGTGGGATATGATTGTATTCAGACCTTAAAATATAATCCACGATGTATATAACAAAATTCTTGTAAAGGGTAGAAGTGAAAGAATTTTTGTCACCTTACAAAACTGTCTCAGAAGCCCACGGTGAAACAGTTTGACATTTAAACATTTGGCCCTGACTTTAGTGGGCGTTGGTTTCAAATTCACCTCAACATGTGGGTCTTGTTAAGTATTTTGCTGTATACAGGCTACAGTTTTAAGGGCAGTGGAAACCAGTACATACCACTTGGTCAAGATTCTGCACTGTAAATTACTGGGCATTGGTGAGCAGCTAGCCTTGCTTAAGGCTCAAAGTTGTACCATATCTTCTGCAAACATGCACACAGATATTTGATATTCATGAAGTACTCATACATATTATAAGATATAAGTTCATCAGACAGTCTCAGTTGTATGCTGATGTAAATGCCAGTATATATGTGAGTACATTATATAAACTAAAACTTCATTATCTGAACTGATCCCTAATTGCAAAGAAGCTTGGGTCTTCAGCAAGGCTAGTGAGCAATTACTCACTTTCCCACAAATAGTGTTGTAACAGGCTACACCAATGAACCCCCTTGTTGTTAAAAGGAACGCAAAACCCCTACCTTGGCATTTTTATTAGAAAATATTTAAGTTTTGTTTGGAGGTTAAGGGGGTTGGAAAGACATTGCATAGGTCATATATATGATCGGTGGGTGAAGGGGATGGAGGGAAGCTATGCATACAAGGTGGTCAAGATTCTGTACTTAAAACTATTGGGCATTGGAAAACAACTGAAAATGTTACTCAGAATCCATCTTGAAGATATTGCATAAACTATTTAATATTTAGGCATATCCCATCTATTTACAGTCATATAACTTTATAACACCTTTTAATATAAGGAGTTTTTTTATCTTTATCTGAAACAGGAGTTGCACTATTTAAAGAACCAGACTTAGAGATCACGTGATATGCAAATGAAGCATAACAACTATAAGGTCGCCCTACCAATCACCGAAAGTTGATGCTTTTTACCGCAATATGTTTGCACCACAGAAGACCTCAAGAGTTAATGGCCTTCTGTGCTACTAGGTGTGATAAAGCTTGTTTGATGGTGCCATTCGATAATCTACAGTCCATTAGGTGTTTGATGGGGTAGTAAAACTCTTGACAGACGACTATGATTTGTGACCTACATTTACAAGCCCCCATTATCGCTCACTATTTATCTCCGTTATATATGTCTATATACAAGGGAGGATTGTTAAAGCTCTGTGGTAATGGGAAGCATAGCTTTTACAAAAAGACAGCTCTTGGGGATTACGTATGGAGTGTGACATGTTTAAAGAACATATGCATGGTAATATATTAAATAACCTTACATAAATTATGTAATACTAACTTTGTTAATGATATAAATTTTACCCATTTCTTCTCCTTGGAATATGCTTGTTGATGGTAGTAGATATAGATATATGTTTTGTTTATATCTGAAGCATTAGCTTGAATGCATTAACTGAGGTAATAAGAAACTACATGTGGTATGAATAATAGATGTAATGTAGGATGCTTAAATATATACAATGACTTTATACTGCAGCCCTGCCAACTATTAGGATTAGTAGTGTTATTTTTGTCACAATCCCTTGTACCTAACTTATGTGACCCAAAATTAAAAAGAATGCTAACTACACATGAGTACTGTATTTATGTGTGGATCATCTATGGATATTTTGGTTTGACAAAATATCAAGTCTATTAAATTTTAAAATTTCTTGGAATTTTTTTTTCTCCATTTTCTACTTAGGGGAGAAAAGCAGATTTAAAGGTCCAAAATTTTCACAATTTCACTATTTCATTATCTATGATGTGAAAACTTAATACTTTGTCGAATTTATGTTGAAAATGCAAATGAAATGCTTATAAAATCATATTATCTCATGACTGCTGTTGGTATTAACAAACTTAATACAAAACAACTTATTATCACCATGATACATTTCTTCCTTTCATGTCGTATAATGTCAAAAAAAATCTGAATTTAACAAGGCTTTTAGCGCTACTTATCTATAATATTATATTTACCATCAATCATTTAATTTATGGCTTTTCAAGCAAAGAATATTAACATAAAAAGAAAGGTGAACTCAGTGTTCTAAACCAACAAAAAGATGGGCATAAGTCTTAATTGAGGACATACAAGGTCAATAATCCAGGGCTGTGGGTATGAAAAAAATCTAGATAAGGAATTTAAAAGGTAAGGGTTAAGATGTTGACTTAAAATGTTACTAAGGAAGTGACTGTTCTATGAAGAGAGAGAGAGAGTTCCAGGAAGTAGGTGCATAATGGCTGAAAGACTTTAGAAAAATGCTTGTGAGATTTTTTTAACATCATAGTTGAAAGATTGGACTTGAAAGAAACTCTTAAACAACTAGCATCTCTTTTCCACATGTCATCTGTTATTTCCTTCTTCGTAGCTAACACAGCTTCCCCTCCCTTCCCATACCTTACTTCTCCCTAACACCTAGGTTTCACCTTTCCTTGCTGAAGTCATGAGCTACAGCTAAATGGGCTTGTGTACTTTTCATTGTGAATTGTCATGGTACAGTCTATTCTGTTCTATTCTGTACTTTTATAGTGCTTAATTACTGCCAAGGCAGACTTCAAGGTGCAACACGGGGTCCAAAAATCAGTCATCTTAATTTCATAGACAAGGAAAAGCTCTGCGTCTTGATTGGATGCATTCAGTGCGATTAGGTGGAAATGGGTAGGATGTATTTGACACAGATCAGATAGAACTGGCATTTAGGAGAGCTTTTAAAAATGTTTGAAAAACCTCCCACAACTTCTTATGAGCTGTATCTAATTATATACACTGGAGGGTGAAGGGGACAGAAAGCTCTTGATGACAACTCGTTCCTTAAAATGTACTACTAAAATATGAGGTCTCTATTCGAAGCAATAAGGACATTTATACTCAGCGCAATATCTATACTACAATTCTCAAACCGCTATTTGGCCTATTCGACTGTACAGGTACAGTCCAACTCTCAAATTACTGACATTCTCAATACTGAAAAACAGAGACTCAAGGATGACCATTTATCAACGTTCTTGAGGTTCTTTAACCTGCCACTGGGGATAGGACCCAATGACAGAGGACCGCCATTTTAAGTGGTCACCTGAGCCACTATGTATCTGCCTGTACCTGGGTTTGAACCCACGTCCTCTGTGTTCCTGGCCGAGTGTGTTACCAGCAAGGCCACAGTGGCAGATACAATGTACTACTAAGACATGGGGAAATAAGTGTTCTACTATGGTATGAGGTCTCTATTCGGACAATAAGGACAAGGATGTCCAGCAGAAATCAAATATATACAAGAACAACCAAATGGAAAGGTTTGACCTAGGCATTACCCCCTATAAGCTGAGAACTATCACACATTCAACATGATGTGGTGACTAATAAGTCTTGTAAGTGGATTACCTGACCAAATCCTGCACACACGCTTTCCGTGCCTTCGTACCATCGCTGACAAAACTAATGAAGATGTTACCAGAATGAAACATCTTATCAACTGGAGGAAATAGGCTTTTGAAATTGGCTGCCACTTGCTCGTTACTGTGGAGTGGCACCTGATTTGGCCTTGTTAGTTTGAATGACAGTCCCCCAAGCAAGTTTGCTTTTTAAGCTAACTCCCAATGAACATCCCATGTAGGTCACTATATATCCAAACCTGACATGCTTGAGGTTTTTATCCTGTGTGTGTTAAATTGTTTTCTACAGGGACTTTTGTTTACAATGAAGAATGATGCTGTAGGCTGTTAGTTTTTTTTTGTTGAAGGTTTAGCAAAAAGGTACAACTGACACGGGACACAAATGAAGGCATTAGTTAGCATTAACCCTCCTTATAAACATTTTAAAACGGAGTAACTTATTTGTTCAATAATACATTTACATTAAGCAGGGGAAGAATGCAATTTAAGAGTAGCTACAAAAACACTGACGATGAATAAGGTGGATTTGGTTGTTTTCTGTTTTAAAACCTTTGTCACACTTATCTTTTAAATCCCCAATATCGCCCACTATAAAGAAACAGGGCATTAAAGAGTGAACTTGTGTAATTTTTTCAAGCAAGTGTTATGTTACATCAAAGGTCTGTGACTTTATGCTTTTATGTCACTGATACTCCATTTCCACTTTTGTAAATTCCCCCCCCCCCGACCATCTCGATAACCTCATATCAAGAGTAATCTTGATTTGGTTGTTTGTTTAGTTGCAAAACTCATGAGCAAAGTCAATGCCAATTTAAATATTAACCCAATTATTAAACAGGTTTCAAATCCTTTTGTAAGTAAGAATTTCTGGCCAGAGTAATCACATCCAGTCTTGTCGATCATAAATTGTTTGTGGCTGACATTTGTGGTGATACAATTTATCTTTATCATACTACGAATAATCTTGTAAACTCGTCTCTGAAAATGGAGCTAGGTAACCCTGTCACATGAAAACACTAGTGTTAAGAGCCTGTAGATTTGATTTGTTGTGCCTTGGAGTCTGCGGGCAGCAGATTAAGCACTATAATAGTTCAATTAGAATTAGAAATTAATCATATCAGTCAGGGGCTGGTTGTGAGAACAGTGAGGCCAGATTGCATAACTTATCTTTTCACTTGTGACAAATCATATTTGTAGTTTTTACCCCCCTTTTTCATTCGGGATTGGCCATAGCGGCTTTTGATTTTTGAATCAAGGAGCACTTATGATAAGTCTGTAAATTATGTTTTTATAATGAATTGAGTTAGATTTTAGAGACATTACAGTTGAGCACTATAGTAGAATGCACATGGATATTTGTCCTGTCATATTACATCAATGTTGTAGTAATTTGTGGTTTTATATTACAACAACAATAGAAATAAGAATATATATAATAACATAATACAGTTCTTGGTTTATTTCCATGAGGTCTCGAGGTTTTTGTGAAGGATTTTTCATGAGAAACTATATGAGAATGCATCTCCCCCCTCAAATATAATAAAAATAATAAAAAATATTCCAAGTTCACCTTAAGTGAACACATAAATCAAAACAAGTCTGCAACCTTGCTTAAGACATTTAACTTTCAGCAGATGAGTAGATATTATGATCATGTCTCAAGTAAAGGCATAGCTTCCTCTCTTCCAGCAGCAAGATTACATGACAAACCAATGTAAAAACATGAAACATTATAAGAGAGAGAGAGAGAGACAGAATAAGCCCACAAAAAATCCCCTGTAGGAATTCTACCTGATGCAGAGCTGGCCATTAAGAAGGTAATTGTCTAGTCAGTGAGACAGTTTGTTTGATACACACAGAGCTTTGGATTGACCTCTTGTTAGTAACCCATCCATTAGTTTTACCCCTTTTCCCTATGTGCTTGCAATAAAAGCTGTACAAAGAACAGAGAAAGGACTGCCTCACTCATAAGTTTACCCTAGAGCATCTCTGAGACTATCAGGATTTGTCTGAAGAAATGGCTGAAATGATGCTTCAATCAGAAAGTAGCAGAATAATGAATGCACAAGTGTATTTTAGTCCCATGTGAGGCTAGTCATATATTGTTAGTAAATTTTACCAAAGCCTCAGTGGTAAATCTCAGTTTAAGTAAAACAAGAAATAAACTCTTAAAGCTGTGGGCTACCTTACACACCATTCACACTTTGCCAATAAGACATCTTGGTGTACCCACATTTGGACATGTGTCTTGAAGTTGAAGAGAGTGTCGCATCAGTTGTATTTTGAATGCATAACCAAGGTTACCTTGAACCTTTTAAACCATTGAAACTATCATAGCTGAGGTCTGAAAAGTGACCGTTTTTTTTTGCTGTATTCCATCACTCCTGTCTCTTAGGTTTGTACTTTTGGTCTGCCATAACAATGCATCCTGTCATCTTAGAATTATGACAATCTGTGTTTCCATTGTAATAAAATTATTAAATATATATACATGTACTTTCATCCGAGATAGTGACTTTTTGCAGGATTTTCATCTAAACCTTCTCTGTAACATTATGGTAAAGTTACATTGGAACATGGTTTTAACATAGAACTGATCCTAGTGTACCAGTAAAGTTTGAAATATGACCCTCCCTGGGTTTTAGAAAACGCAAAAAAGACACCAGCTTTTGGATCTATGCCACAATAGTTTTCAACAGTTTAAACCTTCAGGCGCCTGTTGTGGTTACCACTGAGGCCTTACCTGAGAACACAGAGGACCTGCATTCAATCCCAAATATAGATAGATAGATAGTCCCACCTCCACTGGCAGGCATGACAATCTCAAAGATGTTGATAAATAATGGTCCCTGTCTTCCAGTTAGGATAATATCAGTTACTATAGAACCTGGTTTTTTGTGTAGTCAGGAATGGCAAAATAGCACTTTGAGTCCTGTAGTAATGAATATATTGCTCTGAGTGTAAGCATACAATTGCATTTTATTGTATTTATACTCAGTGCAAACTCTACATATACTACAGGGGATATTAGACTGATGATAAATATAATACAATGCAATTGTATACTGACAGACAGTATACAATTGTACGATGGATCTAACTGAGTTTTCACTTTAGAAAAGGTTATGCGACTAACATTATAAATGCGTTTTCAAAGAAGTGTGAACATCACACTTGGTAGTTTACAGAGTGGTATGTTAGTCCTTCCCTCTTCGCCATCATTTGCTTTGATTAGGAAATGTTCGCTCATAAAGCATCATTAGGAGACAGTGTGACAAAGACTCAACTGAAGGTGATCATGCAACGTTTCAGGAAGTACAGCAATGAGTAGGGGCTGATGATGGGGAGGGATAAGGTTTTTAAAGCTGGTACCCACAGTCTTAAGAGTGGGGGCTTTATACTTGTCTGTTTCAAAGCTGTGATATAATTTTACTATTAGTTTCTGCCAAGGAGGTTATGTTTTGGGTGTGTTCTTTTGTTTGTCCATCAGCATTGATGATAACTCCAAAAGTAATGAACTCATTTATGTGAACTTTTTTATGTGCATATGGTCTGGAACGATCAGGATCACATTCTCCATACATGGATGTCTTTGTGGAGTTCTGCACTCTATGAGTGTTTTTGAGTTTGAAAATAAATATTATCTGCATATGTCCCTTAATTTGGGTGAAAGACATTAAACCTGGATTAGGGTGAGGGCTGTGATGTCGTAATCCTGGTATCCTTACTTCAGTTTAAATGTGTGTTCTAACTTTTAAATTCGGGTGCTACTACATAACTTTATTGCATAACATAGCCTAAGGTATTAACTTCTAGATTAAATGAATGATTGATTGATTGGTTGGTTGGTTGGTTGGTTAGTCGAGGCAAGGAATCGAACCCAAAACCTGAGAGGTGACAAACAAATATGTTGCACACTATGATGATTTGTTGGAGAGATTAAGTCTTAGATTAAATTATATTAGATATAACTGTGCCCCCTATTATTAGTTTGAGGAGTGCCACTAAAAGTTTGTTAGCCCTCTCTCTTTGAATATGTTTGCATGTCATTCTGACTAATTAAAAGCCTTAGACATGTTTGGATAATTTTTGATAGTTCAGTTATAGGCTGACAGGAAAACAAGCATTAGATGTCAAATTTGGTAACACACTAAACCATCGTGGACTTCTTGGTGGCGGTAATTAAAATCATTACCTAATGCCTTTTGATGATGGAAAAAAATCATTACCTTATATCTTTGATGATGGTAAAAATCATTACCTAGTGCCTATGGTAAATTCGAATTATTACATAATACATCCTGGTGATGGTAAATAAAAATCATTAACCAATACCTCCTGATGATGGCAAATAAAAATCATTACCTAATGCCTTTTGATGATGGTAAATAAAAATCATTACCTATTGCCTCTTGCTTATGGTAAATTTGAATCATTACCTAATGCCTCTTGATGATGGCAAATAAAAATCATTACCTAATGCCTTCTGGTAATGGTAAATAACCAAATACCCCAGTACAGGAGTCACTCAGGTATAGCAAGGAGTGAGCAAGGAGTGAGCAAGGAGTGAAATGCAAGAATTGTTTATTAGCAATCAAAACTAAAACTGTTAGCAGTTAGTTAATCATTTAATCATTTGAACTAGTTAGATTAATGATGTTTGGAAAGACATTACTAAGTGACTTTATTACTTCACACGAAATAGTTACAAATCTAACATCAACTGCTTAAGATGTTGGCTTTAATTTGTTGCAGTTACAAGAATAACACGCCAACTTCTAATATATAAATGGTGATTTTATATCAATCATATGAATTGTTTCATTAATATTTCTAACTTTTTAGTGTCAAATGCCTTGGATTCAATACATTTGCACCCAGTAACACACTTGACACAGTTGGTACAAACTAAGATAAAATGTCAAAAAGTCTTACAGGTATCATAGAATACCTTACTGTATAATCACCATAAAATGCATTATTTGTAGATAAATGAAACCTATGTTACAGAAGGAGGACATGTCATTTATAGTCATTTGCAAATTAAATAAGGCAACTCACAGCCTTTGATCTGTCCCAGAAAGCTGCACACTCATATATTTATCTGAAAGGTGTGTACAACCAAATAAACTAATTAATTATTACATCACATCAATTAAAATAAAGAATAAAACAGGGAGACATCACATTATTGTCTTGTAAACAATAGAACAAGGCTGCAGGGACAAAACATCAGGCATTTAGATTTAAATTAGCTTTCTCATGGCTTCTGCAAAATTATGCATTGCCACAATCGCACATTACAGGAGGTATTGCATGCGTTTATAGGGGTTTTAATGTATCCTAGCCTTGCTGAGGTTCAAGTTTCTTTACAGTTGGGGAAAGTTTTTAGTTCAGATAAATGGAATTTCAGTGTCTATAATGTACACATACATGTACTGATTTTTAGAGCAGCATACAGCTAAGAGGTCTCTGTCTGATACACTTCTATCTCTTAACATGTATGAGTGCTTTATGAATACCAACTATCTGTGTGCATGGTTGAAAAGATATCATGCAAATTTGAGCCTTTAGCAAGGCTAAATGTATCCCCTCATCCTTTACAAACTGCCAGACGTCTATCAGCCAAATTTTAGTCTCTGTTTTCCATTGACACCCACATACACAAGTTTTAAACTGTTCAAAATCCCCCCCCTATAATAGGCAGGATCAATGTCACTGCCAAGACCCTCCTGTATTTGAAGGGTGTCGTATCATTTCTGTAGTTCTTCTGCCACCTTTCCATAACTTTCTGTGTCTTTTCCCGCCATTGTGTGCCCCAAGTTAAGTTGTATGTTTGCATTAATGTTACTGTGGCTTTACAGTATTTTACTTTATCTGTTCTCTGTAAGACTGTGGTCTCCAAAACGGCTTCTCTCCTGTAGCAAAATTTAGCTAGAGGTGTGTATATGGGTTTTACAGGAGCCAAAGCACCCCCTCTGATTTTCTTGCCATTCATAGTCACCTAGAATACCGTATGTAGTGTGATCATGTGATTATATCAACAGGACCACGTGCATTTCTCTTGGGTCTCCATCCCTTACAGCAACTGGTACATGAGAAGTTTCTAAAATTAGATGTGACAAAACTACTGGGATTGACATTTTAAGTATCCGTATGTGCAAAGCCAATTAGATCCAATCTGATAGCATGATAAAATGAGAATCCCCAATGTGTGTGAATACATCACCCAGATCACGAGTGAAGTTCAATTAAGATTATATTGCCTACAAAAGAAGAATTTTACTTGTATGTGATTTTACATTAAAATTACAAATATTCGAAATTTAATAGCAAAAAAAATTTTAATAAAATCTTTGAGGTGTGTGTATCATACAAAAGAAATAGAAATTATTTTCTATGATAAAAAGTTAATGAGACATTGAGTGGGTTAATGTAAAATGAAACTGTGACACCTTTTGTTATGCATTTTCACCAAAACAATACAT
This sequence comes from Sabellastarte sp. h YS-2021, assembly GCA_964017235.1. Lineage (NCBI taxonomy): Eukaryota > Metazoa > Annelida > Polychaeta > Sabellida > Sabellidae > Sabellastarte > Sabellastarte sp. h YS-2021. The sequence continues at coordinate 168,673,635 of OZ024928.1, read as the reverse complement.
ACATGAACCACTATTTGCAGATGACACAAAATGCTGAATTTGCCATTACATGTTATATTCAACACAAAATACATCAAGGCCTAGCTATTAAAAAGAATTTATAAACACTTTGACCATTGTTTTTAATATCTCCTGGTAACTGCTAAAGATTGGAACACAGAAAAGTTAGAGATTCATTTACAATTCAAGTCATGTAAGGACAACATAATTTATGTATTGGTTGACACTGACACCTTCCATTAGAGCAGTTAAGTACACAGTAGCCAATCAAAGCTCAACCTTAAATAAATCAGGTGGATGGTCATTAAATAAGTATAGACTTTTCTAAATGAGAACAAATATTGATTATGATAGAGATATATTCATATTTGACACTGAATTATATATTGTATATATTACATTTAAACTGACCGGTAAGGTTTATTTGGTTATATTTAAATATACAGAATGAAACAGAATAGTAAATGGTTCATAAAAACCTACTCAAGCTGTCATAAATGTAATAATCTCACACATCTAGAAAGATTTAACAACCATAAATTGCAAGTATGAACACCAAAAGGTCATGAATCTTTCCAGAGCTAACCTGGATTTGCCTTTGTTTCAAATTACTGCATTGGTACATGTTATAACAGTCTATCACTTTGACTGTATTCTAGTTTTACCATGGTGTTAGCTTAAACATATTTTATTGGTAATTAGGCAACAACTGGTTTAACAATTATATAAAACCTTCTTGTAAGAAGGTATTATTACTATCAGGCATTTTTTTACATTTATATACTGATACAGTGAATTTTTGGACTAAATATTTAATTATTATACTTTACTATCCTTCTTTATCGTTTGTATTGGCGGTGGTATGAACATGGTGGTATGTCTACTGCTAACAGGGTACTAAACCTTCTTCACAACTGTGCAACTTCTTCACAGTCTGTGGGTAAAGCCGATGATATGCTTCAATATGACCCTAGCTTATCTTAGCTATTAACAGAAAACTTCACTTTATTTCCAATTTTATTGAATAGACATTATTAGTCTTGGAAAGGCTACACTAAAGTGGCAAATCCTTGCTAACAAGCCCACTCTGGATCTGTAAATGCATTTGGCAGGAAATTTACTATTGTGCTTTGAATTGAAATGGTGGCTGCACCCTTATCTTCTTGGTAACATAATACAGGGCTTATTTTCATTAACAGCACGTGATTAGCATTTGTTAGGCTATAAACTAACTTTGGTGATGCAGTGTCACCATGTGCCACACAAATCTAGGGTTCACCTTTTAAGCACAAGTTAGTTCAATGGCATTAGTCCTTGAAAGTTGCATGAGCTTCTGGTGCCACTGATATAAAAAGCATTCCAAATAATAAGATGTAATAAATTGAATAATGCCTGCTTACTATTAACTAAACAAAGGTTTATTATCAGAGAATAGTAAAAGTAAAGCTTCAAATTGTAAAGGTAACTTAGAGTATAAAGCCATACTTGACAAAACAACAATATGCAGAGGGTAATTGTTAAGATTACTGCTTCAAAAAGCTGGTGTAACCAACAACAAACTAGATATACTTTTTTGTAGCCCAATGATGTCTGATATGCAAATGTGTCAGCATCCATTACACCGGCTGGTTTGAGAGACTGTCTGACTACCAATTCAAGTAAATAAAACAGTAGAAGATAAAGGTACATCTTGGTGAGGGGGTAAAATACTCTTAATTGTGAATGTAACTTCTTAAAATGGAATGAAGTCATCTCTTTCAAGAAAAACTAAAATGCTAAGACATTACTCCTGTTCTGCTCCTGCAAAGGAGCATCCTCCTGATGCCCAATATTTATACCTCTGATCGGAATAGCAATGTCTGACCAAAATAACTGTATATAGATTTGGCTGTTATAAGTCTGGGGAACATGTAGATCTTTGGATACTAATATTTATTAATTTACATAAAATAAACAGTTGATTGATGGCTCTGAGGATTCATGCTTTATTTTGTGTGGATGATTTAAATGATTAGAAATAGAAAATGAATTGAAATACCCTGTCAATAACAACAGATTAGTCTACCGACATTCTTTGTTTTCACAGTTGAGGCAACTTTCACATCCACTGAATAAATAGGCAATCTTCACCCCAGGGCTCCCCAAAGCTTTTCAAGACTTGTTATGACATCATTATTGGTTTTATCTTTGTCATCAGTGATGTGTTAGTTACAAGTTGAAGAAGGGTTTGCCCAAGTTCTAAAACAACTACCAGTTAACAAGACCTTGTCCTGAACGACATACATCCCTGGCCATATAGACACATCCATGGATCATTTCAGTTAGTACTGCCAATAATTGAATGATATATATGTTCTATTCTTAACTGCATTAGCATACACAAAATAAACATGCAAAACATACTGAATGTTGATTAACTTAGTAATGCTAAAACAGTTGCCAGTAGACATAATTTAAAGGTCACCGGTCCCCTAAAGTAAGATGCTTCTTTAGATTACAATATTTTGTGTTGTTCTAGATTTGCTTTTACAATTTACCAAAAAACCCTTGAAAATGCAGTTTGTGTTTGATTTCAGTCATTTCAAATATAATCAAATCAATTTCTTGTTTATGCAGTGACAAATAAAAACTTCTTTAAAAAGCTAGCAAAACTACAGCCATATAAGTAAACAGAATTTGCCAAAAGTGTACTAAAGCATCTCACAGACTTGTTTTCACTTCTTGTTTATTTCCTCAGTTTTAAAATTGAAAATTCTCTGCCAAATTGTAGATTTCGTCCCAAATCCCTGGATCAGATTTCTTTTGTTCTGGGGAGATTTCGCAAACAAACAACATCCCTACGGAGGCTGGGCCATCCAATTACTGGCTGATCCCCTGGTAATGCTGGGGAGAATGTAATTGGGGTGTTCTTCTAGACACTTGTGGAGATGGGCTGGGGAGGGAGATGTAGTTAGTGGGGGAGAGGAGGGGGCTCTTGGATCCGTGACTGATGAGATGATCTCAGTATGGAGTAGATTGCCTGGATATATATAAGAATCTCATTTGTATCCCAACTTAAGTAATATCTTAAACTGCTGTTTTATTCTTTAAAGGCTACACCTGGAGGAGTAATATATATGCTAGACCTAATATAGTGATATGTATATGACATTTCATTTAGGTAATAGGATATGTCAGACAGGATATTAAATATTGATAATATTGCTAGGACAAAGAAATACTTCAAAGTTAAGGATAAATAACCTGGTTTTAGACTACTTGGGTCCAGATGTCTCACTTTTTATGTTTATGCACTTGTGTTTTGGGTCTTTCGAGTTTCAACTTAAACCCAACCCTTTTAGATAATATTGTTTAGTTGATTTAGAACATTTTATCAAGAGTTGAATTTTCAATACAGCAGTGGTGTAAGACCACAAAACATGATTTAAAGCTGATCTACATTCCTACTTGCAAAAATTTGCAAAATATGCAACTGGCCTGAAACAAAAGAAGATGAGAACATTTGCTATGGCACAAGCAGGCCACAGCATGGCTTGCCAATGGCTAATCTATTTATATGCACTTAATGTAATTGTCATTTGAATGAGACAACGCCACTTGAAAGCTGAACACAGTGGCAGAACAGCTTCCTTTTGATTTTCTCTTGTGTTTAAAAGGCAAAGCTAGACTTGCTGCTTTAATACTGAATTTTCTCTTTTGAGAAAGTAAAAACATTAAGAAATTAATTACATTAACAAAAGAAAAAAAATAACAATGAGGTATTAGCTAAGAGTATGGTTTCCTATTACTTATTGATAACTTTTTGTATGTTGGACATAAGATATTATTGGCAGAAATCAGACTCTGCTAAGTTCACAAATCAAGTTAGTGGAGACACCGATCAAATAGTGAAATGAAGAGAATGGCTACATTTTGTACTATTTGTACTATGCAGTTGCTGTACTTTACATTTCTACAGTCAAAGTTTAGGTTTTTAAGTCCCGCTCAACAGAGTCATATTGGGATGGGAAGCTCGGTATTTACTATGCGCAGGGGTTAAACCCACACAGAGGTGACAGCATGTAATTAAAATTCCATATTAATGTACATAGAACCAGTGCAAATGTTAAATGCTTGATTTAATTATCCACCACACAAGATATTTGATCTTAATACTGGAAAACATAGACCGAGTTAAATTTTGGGGGGGAATTTTGTGATGCCCCTTAACTTGGATAATTAGTGTTACAAACAAAAATTTTGGACGGAATTCCCCGGCGCCCCTTACCATGGATAATTACAGTGTAACAAATGTGCAAACAAGTGCCGATTTATTATAAATATTTCACTAATTATATAAGTTGCAAATATGTTACATACATAATTAGAAAAGTACTTTTACAGAGCTATTGGTAGGTATTTTTGTTGCATTAAAATCTGCACAGAAATCAGCAGCTAAAATGTAAAGTTTTTTATTCTCTAGTGTCTGCAACTATGGATACATTTCTCAACTAATTGTTGGCAATATTGTCACAAAAATTAACTCATTTTACTTATTATTAAAGCAAGGTGGTAGATATAATACTTAAACAACTCTCTTGGAGAATATTTTTGTACTTTTTTCATAAGAGAAGACAAATCATTGCAGTCCCAGTCTGAAAGATGAGGATTGTGTGTTTTGCAGATTTCAAAGTTTAAAACTGTACACCAATAAGTTTCCCATTTTATAACCTCAACAACACTCTCCTAACTTTGTATTTTCTGACTTATTTCTCTTCCACTTTGTCCTAATGGGTAACACACTCACTTAGGAACACAGAGAATTCGGGTTTGATACCAGTTCCACTCAGATACATAGTGGCCCTGATGACCAATAGAATGGCAATCATCCGTTCTTAGGACCATCCACAATGGCAGGCTAAAGAACCTCAAGGACGTTGATAAATGGTCATACTTGAGTATCTATCTTTCAGTTTGGTGAATGTCGGTCACTTCAGAGCTTGGACTATACTACACAAATAGTGCTTTGAGTCATATAGTAAAGAGAGAAAAGTATACAAGTAAATATTTTAGCTAGAAACAAAATTCACTAATTCTTCATTTATAAGAAATACATTAAAATTAATTTTCACAAACTGTTTATGCCTGAGAGATTAATACAGGTTTAAAATTTTACTCTTGTTTCATCTTCAATATCCAAGTTCCTTTGCTTAAATAGCTAACAATTAATGCCTAGTGAAAATTTCAATTTATAGAGTATTGTAAAGAGTATAAATAAACAATACAATTATTTTACACTAAACTACCTATTCTATTTTATATCTCTTTTTATTATGTATACAAAACATTATCGTTCCAACTTGGCCGGTCAATAAAGGTTCTAGTGTGGCTTTCTTTCATAGTGACATTTCATAAGACAACAAAGTAAGTGTTTAAATGGGGTTTCCAGACATAGAACACACAAAAAGTCTCGTAAAACTTTCTCTGGAATTATTCACAAATTAATTTCATGAAATTTTCTGCAACTGTATTATCTGCCTGCTTTTTGGCAAAAAGAAAGTCAGCTTCAAAGGTATGAATAGATGCAGAGTTATTTTTAGAAGATTTAGCCCTTAAAGGGTATTTTTGTTGGGAAATGCAATCTGATTTGACTTTAATGGATTTGAGATGTAACTGCATGAGACACATTAATATAATTACAACTTTGAATCCGACTGTATAGCTTGCATGCTTTAAATCTAGGGGGCAATTTCACGAAATATCTCAGAATCAGTCTCAAGCTGAACCACTAGCTCAAATAGGAATCGTTTTTTTGTCTCAGTAGAGTCTTGGGCTGAAGTCTGTTTCACAAAAGCTGATTTAACTGAGCCCTGGCCTGTGCCAGAAAATTTTAACTATTTAATTATACAAATTGTGTCTTGTTCATTCAATTTATTCTCAACACATGTACATTGCAATGTCCATGACTTACCATTATGATTCATGACTTGCAGAGAAGTTGTTCATTTGATTTTATTGAAAATTTAAATTGAGTCAGGATTTAAGTGTTCGAAAAAGAATTGTTGTATTAGAAAACCTGAAAAGAAAAATTTTGCTGTAATTATAATAAGCTCTATGTTGGCCCTTAGGTTGCATATCTTATTGAAAGCCAAAGATGGACCCAAGACTAAATCAAATCTTGAGTCTTTAGTGAAATCTCCCGAATCTGGCTCTGTGAGCTAAGCCAAATACTGTCATATTTAAAAATAGAGAATGGCAGGATGCGATGATAGTGGATATGACCTCATAGAAATGGGATATTGAAAATAAAACTAACATAAATCAAATAATTATAAATGGAAATCATACATGTTTATGTCCACTGCACTATGGTCCTGTTTTGGCCCCAATGTTTAAACCATTCTTCAATTATGCTAATTCCAGTCTGTATCAAATATGCAATATAGTACACATATTTATATAATCATCTTGGTTTAATTTTATCTCTTAATGTCTCTTTAAGTTCCAGTAGGAAATAAATTCCCCTGACTTTTCATTTGGTATTTTTATTCATTAAATTTATAGCATCCATGTTAACAATCACTGGACTTTCATCATGAAGGACGTGGGATAGTTTGTACCAGTTTCCTTTGCTGGGAATTATTTTTTTCTAAATAATTTTAATGTTTTAGTAGTTTACAATGATGCTTTGAATGATATGATCCAGCACAAAAGTAAATGGCAAAGGTGGCAACATACTCTTCTTCTACCACTCAGCCATAGGTTTGAATTCTGACACCAACCTGAATTAGGATTGTTGATAGTTACTTGCTAACATCCAATGGTTTTCAGTGAAGAATTTTGGCTGATAAGCATGCCGCCCAGTCTACTACACACTGTGATATGACCTATATAACATTTTGAAAACAACAACATCTATCAATCAATCACTAAATCAATCAATCAATCAATTCAGTCAGTCAGTAAATTAAAAACCAGCACATAAGATGTCTTTTACATTATGACCTCGACTACCAAAGTCGTTCAATTTAAAATGTTTATACTTATTTTACATATCCCTAGACCATGTCATCCATATTTATTTTTTCTCAGGTTTAATAATTTACTTACAAAATGACATATGCAGCAGTCATAGCACTAAAATATTGCCGTAAATTGCTCTAAAAAGTATCATACATCTGAAACCATTGAATTCCCTTCATTCAAACATGTTATATCGCAAAAAAGTGATGAAACTTCTTAAGTTTAAGTATGTGTGCAACTTAACGGACCATTCAACATAAAATAACAATTAATCCATTTTTTGTACAAGAAAAACATGCCTTGTCTGTATCAACACATTAATAGATTGTTATTTGACTATTTTTACATCTTTTCAGCGAAAGAATGACAAAAAATGGGACAATAATGTGTCATTAATTTATTTTAAATTTGTCGCCGAGTTGATGTCTGCGAGTTGTCTTGTTGGCGACTTGCTCATATACCGGTTTGGCATCCCAAATAGGACCAAAAAGTAGCTGATTATATCTAGACATTTTCTAATTTAAAAAGTAGTTAGGTCATAATTGAAATCTAAATGAGCATAGTTCTGCAAGGTCTGCAAGGCTTGTTTTGCTCATGTCCGGGATCTTAAGCGACTCCGAGGACATCTGACACATGAAGCTACTCTTATGACTGCCAATGCTCTGGTCGGAAGTCGACTAGATTACTGTAACTCTCTGTTCAGAGGTCTCTCAGCTCTAGATCTGCGCAAACTTCAATGTGTTCAGAATAGCCTTGCCAGAATTGTTGCCAACACCACCAAGTACTCACACATCACTCCAGTTAGAAAAGCACTACATTGGTTGCCAATTAAGTACCGTTCTATCTTTAAGACTGCCATGCTGGTATATAAGTTCCTACACAGTGGTAACCCCAAATACTTTGAACCCTTCCTCATTCCCAGACATAGTGCATATAACACTCGTCGAAGTCAATCTGATGGCATATTTCTTGAGGTTCCCCACTTTGGTTCAATTTTCAAGTCTCGAAAACATTTTGGACTCAGTTTTGCATATGACGCACCTATGATTTGGAATGACCTTCCTGATGAGGTCCGCTCTGCAAACTCACTTGCCTCTTTCAGGTCAAAGTTGAAGTCATACCTCTTTGGAAAAGCATACCCACCCTAAATTTCCAATCTCCTTTCTGCTTTCTCCGCGGTGCTGACCCCTGCAATGTCTCTGGTTTTTGAATATTGAACAATGTTTTTGTGTGATGCGCCTTAGTCTGTCTTTTGACGGAGATTAAGCGCTATAAAAGTGCTATTAGAATTAGAATTAGTTCTCACATGATAGAATGTATCTCTATTCTTGTTATCTATCAATTCCCTATAGTATCAGGAAAGTGTATCAGGTATCAGGTAAACAAATGCTTAATCTCTGATCTTACGGATTCTATAAGGCACACCATCCAATTAGTAATACATAAATCATAAGACATAATTAGGTCATCACCAGGGAACTATCGATGTTCGGTAGTAAGAAAACCTAGGGGGGAAGACTTCTGAAACAGAAAAGTTTTAAGTCACCTTTTGAAACTTGGTAGTGTAGGAGCAGTTCTAATTTCCAGTGGCAAATCATTCCAAAGTTTTGGAGCATCATATGATAAACACTTGTTAAAGTGAACTTTGGATTTATGAACTGAAGAGCTGTAGAAGGGAACTTTGAGAAACATTTAAAAGCAGATGTATATAAAGACCAATAGGGAGCAAAGTATTTTGGCTTGCAGTGGTAAGGTACTTATATATGAGTACCAGAGTTTCAAAAATTATTCGTTGTTTAACAGGAAGCCAGTTGGGAGACTTTAAGGTTGGAGTGATGTGAGAAAATCTTGAAGCACCAGAGAGAAAGTGTGATAAACAATTCTGGATATTCTGAAGCCTTGTAATATTTCTGGAAGATAAACTGCAAAACAAAGAATTGCAATAATCCAAACGACTACTGACCAATGCATTTGCTACCACGACTGAGACATCACATGAGAAGAAGCATTGAATACGGTGCAAATCTTGAAGGTTAGCAAAACAGGATTTAATGACAGAATTTACGCAATTGGTGAAACTAAATTTAGAGTCAAACAATACACCTAGATTACGAACAACATAGGTTGGGGAGAGGCAGTTTCCCAAAATGCTCACAGGGAAGGAATCTTTGAGCCATTTATACTTATCCATAGAAGCAAAGACTATAAACTCTGTTTTTCAGGATTTAATTTAACCTTGTTTTCAAACATCCAGGTATGGATTTCATTCAAACAGAACTTGAGCTGATGAAGTGATTTTGCACAATTTCCAGGTGATAGATGGATGAACAACTGGGAATCGTCCAGTAGAATTATGAGCCACACTGAGACCAATAATTTTAAATTGAAATTATCCCGGGCAAAAGAGAAATATAAAAAAGCTATATGACACAGCTGACAAAAAAATGAGGATCCATTTCAAATCAGGGAGTCATCTGGGTGTCTCATTCAGACAAGTATGAACGAGGCATTATGCAACTCCCTGGGAACATATGGTGATGCAAAAAGCTTATCAATTAAGATTTGTCCTTTAATGTCTTTCTATCTTAAGAAATAGTCTTTTTGTATTACCCTAAACATCCATTTTGCACGTGACAGTTCAAAGAGACAGACTGGACAGTAAAACTAATTGATGTTTCCTCTAAAATATTATTGAAAAGGATTTTGCTTTTGTGGTCCAATAATGGAGCATGGGTGTAATTTTTTCACTTATCTCGGGCTTTGTATTGTCTAGTTTCAAGTTAACAGAAACATGAATGGCCAATAAACAAAATGTATGGTGACTTTCAATTTTTCTTTTATCCAGTTTACAATTTTAACAAAAGCTATTTTAAGAAAGCTAATTTAATATTAATAATAAATAATAGTTAAATAAAGTTCAAGCTGAACTGTTTGTGATTATGTACCAAAATATGAAATAATGTTTAAGCTAATTATAGTAGACTTTATGTCAATTTATACTGGCTGATAAGGTGCATAAAGTACTCCTATTTTAAAATAGAATAATCCTTACATATATTTAATATGGTTGACAAAGTATATAAAATAATGCTTAGATGAAGCTCTTTGAATTATTATAAACCTACCCAATATTTATGACTATCGTAAAGACAGCACCCCTGCGTCATTTTAATCTGGTTTCTGCAGAGTCCACCCCACAAATGCTTGGATATGATTGGCTAGGGTTTTTTCAGATTGAGCGACTTTGGCATTGTTTTATTTAGAAAGTTGATAAAGTGTATAAAGTAGTATTCAAGTAAGACCTTACTTGAATTATAATAAACTTTACATGAATTTATGATGGTTGATAAAAAGTATAAAATAATGTACATAACCTCATCTTTGGCATTATGTACTCCAACAAAATAATGTGACCGGGGTTTTAAAGCCATTTGTTCTGTTGATATGGTTAGTTTTACTTGGTGACCCCTAGTTTATAGCAGGGACAACACAATGCTATTAGACTCATTTTAGGTTAAAGACTGTTCTTCTCCAATGCAAAATGAGGGGTTAGATTTAATGAAAACTAATGAGAATTTCCTGTGGGCAAAAAATACCACAAAGGAGTTGACAATTTCATTTGTCTTTGTTTCAACCGCAGAGTGAATGTATCAGGTTTTCATGCAGATTAGATATACGCCATTTCAATTTAGGAGGCTTCCTCTTTTCACAGATGCACTGGCTTCAGGCCATTTTGACTTTTAGTCTGTATTTAACCCCTTCGCAACCACCACGGTGACGTCATCTCTCTATTGTATTGTCAACAAAAGCACAAAAACAATTCTGGATTCACAATCCAGATCTGAATCCAGATCATCTTTCAGGAGTGGCAGTGACATAGCTAGACCCAACTTTTTTGTGAAAATATAACTTATATCTAATGGTTAGTTATGTGCACAGACAGGCAGACAAACAGACTCGAGTACAATACCCTCGTCCCCCAAGGAAAGGACAGGTGCAGGGGTATTTTTATCATGATCTACTGGTATTCATTAAATATCCAACCTGACATGCTTTTTCAAACAAGCGTAAATTTACTTCCAGTTATGCCAAATTGCCACTGGAAGCCATAGATTTAAAAGACACACTTTTTATTACACTATAAAAAAGCTATAAATTTATAATATAACTTGAATAGATTAATCATTCTGTGTCAGGGAAATTCAATTGTATATTTATTAACTAAAGTGGCAATTTAATGAAGCAAGAAAAATGTTCTAGATTAATATAGTTACTTCAGTTCACAAGCCTTTAGCATAGTTATGTCAGGTCTAATAACAAGAGAACAGAGGATATAATTGGTTGAGCTTGAGCTATCACAAGCTTGGTACACAAACTTCATTAGGGAAATAGTATTTTTCTAAAATGGGCAATCCCATGAAAAACATTGGATTCACGCATGTGCGGAAATATAAATAACAAACGATTATACAGCTGTATGTTTTTTCAGCAACATACGATGACTTTAAAATGAAAGTTATTTATTCATTCATCACATATACTCCCTTTGCAATGCAATACAATTGTGGTCAGTCCACTGGCTATGGTCACCACATAAAATGTTTAAAAATGGACAAACATCTACAATCGGCTCACTTTAGCTTTCAAGCCCTTTCTAATACCAAGGTCACACCTGTCCTTTCTGGAATCATGAGCTAAAACCAAATGGGTTCTTCTACTTTCTACCCCCCCCCCCCCCCCCCCCCCCCCGTATTTTGGTAGGATGTCTTCATTGGGATTTGCATTGCGAAGAATGTCTTCAATGGCATTCAACACAACTTGGAAAATGTTTCGCATGCCAGACTGCTGTTTAAAAATCTTTGATAAACCTCTCATGAGCCTTCGTGAACTGTAGAAAAATATACACAACGGGAGGGGGGGGGGGGGGGGGTGAAGGGGGAAATGGATATTTTGAGAGGGGAGGGGGGGGGGGGGGTCATTCTTCAATGTGTACTAACCAGATATGAGTGTCTGGTTTCAGAGCCATAAGGTTGATATTGTCACCTGGAAAACAATTACTTATAAATACGACCATAATGACAGGTGTAACTGGGCCCTAATAAGATAAGTTGCAAGCTCTGCATGATTTTATTTTCTCATAACTGCAAACTCGGGGAAGTTGAGAGGCACATTCGTGATACTGGAACTGGGCTCTAATGTGACAGCAAGTGCCATGTAATGTAGTTTTGTGTCACACTTAGGGATATGTTTTGAAATATGATCTCACACGAAGCATATTACATCACTTGCACCCGCAGATATAGTCTTGCTTATACAAACTGAGATGAACAGTTGGTGCTGATGATGTACCGGTTAGTATTTCAAATCCTGACAAATGTAACAGTATTTTATTAACAAATATTTCAATGTTGTAAAATATTAACATACAATCAATCAAGAGTTTATAAGTAATCACTTGATATTGATACTGCATCTTCTATGATTGGCATATTGTATAGCCAAATAATCTAGTGTGTTGGCACTATGCCAGACCTCAGTTAAGTCAGTACCTGTGTTATTGAACTTAGTGTAATTCACAAATTAGTTAAAAACTCTAAAAGTCAATTTAATAAAAGGAGTATTACAAAGCGTAAAATGGATTGTCAAACCTTTACCTTAGACTACTGTAAGGATCAACATTTTCAACAGTGAACCTCCCACCTCTGAGATCAGAGTTTGAATCCCAGCTGGACGTTGTATGGGAAAGCTAGTTAGTTACTTGTCGTTGGTCAGTAATTTACAGTACAGAACCTTGACCAACTGTATGTACTGGTTTCCTCTGCCCTTCCAACCACCCATCGCAATATAACCGAAAAGGTAGTAGGAGTGATATAAGATGATACCAGATAAATAAATAAATAAATAAAGCAGTTAATCCAGTAGCCTAAAGGAAGGCCAGTATGTTTTGGTGGATGGTAGGCTGAATGAGTGTCTGTATGTGTGTGTCTAGCCTATGAGGAGTCCTATGCTGGAAGGCAATAAAGCATTGTTTCACAGAGAACACTCTGTCTTATTTATACCCAAAGAAATGTTCTCCAGCAACAGACAATAGCTTATCATCAAGACAGCCGACCAAGAGAAAAGACAGCCCATTTTCTCCGCTCATATGGAAAGCATATCCTAGACTATCCTTTCCCAGGCTTTGTGTACTACAGAGTATTTTTGTATGGTGTAATGTATAGTGGTATAAAAGGTTTGTATGTCTGTGGTGGGGGATAAGGTAAAAAATGTCACAGTTACAAGTTTTAAGACATTGGCATAACATTAGTATAATATTTAAGTACTAATGCTGTTGCTTCTCCTGCTGCTGCTACTACTTAAACTGTACTGTTGCTGCTATTTAAAAACCACCAATTAACTAGTCTAAGATATCCTTAAATCAACAGAAAATTTACTTCTCTAATATTTAAGCTAATTCAATATACTTTTAACAAAATTATGCCACACCAATATTAATCCTGCACAAGGCTACCTGACACTTTGACCACCATTTTTTCCTTATATAAAGCTCCCGCCTCCTTTTTCAAACTAAAAACCTGTTTTTCTTACCCCCCCCGCCCCCTCCCCGTCCACAAAAAAAATCCGTTTCAGAACTTCTTCCATTTTATCTGTTCTTTCCCCAAATCCTCCATTACACAAAAGCAAAACACATAATAATAAGAAGAAGGATGTAAAAACTCCCACAGTATCCTGTGTAAAAGATTCCATAACAATTTTACTGGGATTTCAGGCTGCCACTTAATGTCATGCTCTAAGCCCCAATGTTTGCTCATAAGGAGTGTCCTTGTGAAATAATTCTGCAGTTTTCTGTGTTATAGTATCCTCAGTTAAGGTCTCCACAAGTCATATTCACTGGACATTGAGTTTAACCGCCTCTTTCACAAATTAGAGCACTTATACACCATCCATAAATCCTCGAAATTATTTCAAAATGTATCCTGTTTGGAAATGTACTAAATATTGCAGTTTTTTCACATTGTCTCGAAATTTATTAAAGTACCAAAAGAATGCAATACTTCAGCCAAAACCCAACAACTCTGATATTGCTGATGAGTGTAATGATAAAAAAAATCTTTTTAAAATATTCCTGAATCCAGATGGTGATGGACACTGCTTCTCTCATTTTGGTGAATGGTAAACACAAAGGTATTAACTTTCATTCATATGCAGATGACACACAAGTGTATGTGCACTTATTTAGAATAATACATCAGCTGGCTTTGAATAATTGACCAGGTACCTTCATGCTGTAATAAAGTGGATATCAACTGGTAAACTCAAATTGAAGTCTGGCAAAACTGGGTTTATACTCTTTGATTCAAAAAGACAGAGGGAGAAGTTGAAAGTATGTTTCCCAATTGACAACTTGGGTAGTCCTCCCTGTCTAGCTGAGTCAGTCAAGAACCTGGGTGTGTGGTATTGACTGATTGCCCCTTGTCTAAACATGTTCAAAGTGTCTGCAAGAGTTGTCTCAGGTTGTTTCTTACTCAAGATGCTTCAAATGCTCTTGTCAGTAGTTGGTTGGATTACTATAATTCACTTTTAAGGATTCTCTTCAAGTTGAATCTGCGTAGCTAGAATTGCCTCAAATACCAGTAGATACACCAGTATAACTCCTGTTCTTAAAAATTGCATTGACTTCGTGTAGAATATTGTTCAATGTTAAAAACAGCCACATTTGTTTTACAAGTTTCTTCACACATGTTTTCACTTATTTATTAGGGATTATTAGATCACTGATCTTACATGTGGCTGATTAATATAAATCACATCTTCTTGAAAATGATCAATGCAAATGATGGATGAACACTTAATTATGGTTCTTTCACTGAGAAAATTCTACAAATCCCACGTTTAGTTATTATTTTTTATAACTATTGCAATTAAAGTCACAGCCAACACTACAATTATTATTTTCCATATTTGTTTTGCTGGTCCAAAACTTTATTAATCTGAAGAGTTCGTAAAGAATTTTTATGCTATTACGCATGTACTTCCTCCATGGAAAGCCAGCTCCTTTATGGTGGCCATTACTTCCTTTTTTCGCCCACAGCATTAATCAAACACACAATAGCTGTGCTTTGTAGGGACAAAAAAAATCTTAACAATGAGTAAAAATTTTGCAATTTTACTAGTGAGATTAGTTTTTTCAACACTTTTCTGTCAAATCAAGTATTGTGAGTGAAGAATGGAAGGTACAATAACTGCCAAGGCAACGTATTTACAATTTCGGTATTTCCTTACATAATTTTGTAATTCACCTGGTATTTGTGTGGTAAGTAGTAGTTTACATAATGCTATAGCTAAAGGTGCATGTAATACATACCACACTTAATACACCAATATAGCATGGGAAAATGATTTATATTTTTCAAATTTGCTGTGAGAGAATACAACAGGAAAACTTCGTGAAAAATGACTTATTTCCAAAAGAAATGCATCACAAATGAAAATGACAAAAAAAACCAACACTCCTGCTGAATTTTAAACTTCTGCCCTCTGCACTAACAGTGTTTGTATATGGAACCAGGCCTTTACCAGACTGATTACTTATACGAATGGTAAGTTTAATCCCTAACAGGATATATCCTAAGAATCAGTCTCTGTTTGGAAGACTTTGGTGTTGCTTAGTGTTTAAAATGCAAAAACAGTGAAATATGAATATATTTACACTCTGAAACAATGTCAAACCATATATGCTTATTGATACATAACAGACGTCATAACTATTACAATTTTAGTTGCACTGCCCCCAATAACTGAGACAGGGATGATAAAATTATACAGAGAGGTAGCTAAGAATGAATCAATTAAACCAAAATTGTATTTGAGTCTTGTTCCAGGCTAGTATTCATTCTGGGCGTACTGTCATCTATGCCACTGTCTAAGAACTTTGTGTGTTATGCCCAGGTCACACTATTGTCGGTATTTGTGGCGGTTGTAGATGTCAGAGAAAATGGATGCAGAACACTCTACCTCCTGTAAAGATACAGTAATGTTATAGCAAACATAATGCTTTACCCCCGAGGGACATAGGGTGTAACTGGGTAGAGTAAGAGGCAGGTGTTAGGTTCTTTATCTTTATTCACTGCACTCAGTAACAAATGTAACATGTCCAATATCTGCCCGAAGTTCCACTGAATTGGGAATTTTGACTTCTCAATAGAGTAAGAAATTTTAGCTGGAAATTTTGGCACTAGGTGCTATTGTAAGATTGACGTGTTGTGCCTTTAGATTCTAAATTCTGATATTTATATTAATACTGATATTTGATCTGTCAAATTGTGTTTGTTTTAGATCAAATTCAAGAAATCGATTTTGTTAACTAATTCAAATAATTGGGGTGGATGATTTGTGGGTTTTTACATTCAGTTGTTTTTTGTTGTTCTTATCCAATTTGGAGATAGTTATACAATGAAAAAAAAAATTTGAGAGAGATGAGGGCAATTGTCCTAGATTAAGGAGAAATATTAAATTATATAACCTTATGTCAATATTTCAAAATTGAAACAGCAAACAATGAGATTAATGTGAATCTGGAGTGATGTGTAAATTTTGATCAATTTTTCCAATTATTTACTAACTCAAATACACAGTACATAAGTAGCATCATTTTAAAATTTTGATCCGAAATCTAAAATAGAATTCATATCACGAGTGCAAATGATATGAAAGTGATGACATAATGAATTTATAATATCTATTTAACAAAATACAGCAGATAAAACCAGCCATCTAAAAAATAGTAAGACCCGGTTTGATCAGCCCAGCTACATTAAAACAGTCGGTGAAGAGATTCAAATTTTTTTTTGCTATAATCAGGTAATTGTAGTACTGGGACTGTTAGAGTAAGAAATCTAAAATTCGCCAGGAATCTAAAATTCGCCACCTCTAAAACCTTAGTTAATTTTATGAAGAAAATAATGTTTTTGTCCAAAAGTTGGTATTTTTCAGTTTTAAAAGCCTTAATTTACTATACAGTCAACAAATCTCACCACAATTCATTTATTTTATTAGTATTTTCACATGTGGCGAATTTCAGATATGTGGCGAATTTTAGATTTCTTACTCTATCAGTTTTTCTTTGTGTGTTTCAAATGCTTTCTGGTAGTCATCAGTAAAATCAAATTTCTGATCTTTGGCCAATATAATTATAATAATTTATACAGGGATCTGTTTTTCTGATCTTTGGCCAATAATTTATACAGGGAATATGTAATTTGCCCAAAGCCTTTGACATACTTAAGGTAAAAACTGCAACAGCCAAGAAATCTTCTTAGTTTTTTAACTGTATTTGGTACTGGGAAGTTTTTATTACCTAAATTTTATCCACTTCTGGTTTGATTCCTTCTTGGCTAAAAACATGACCAAGAAAGTGAATTTTGGGTGCACAAAATATGCATTTTTACGGTGTAAGGGTTAAATTGGTCTTGATAAGCCTTTGAAACACTTCCTCTTATGTCTGGATATGCTCCTTAAATGAAGATGAATGGAGCAGAATATCAACAAAACAACAAAGCGAATGTCCCAATAAACCATCCATAACTAAGGAGTCTTGGGAGACCTGGTTTTTATATTTTCGTTTAAAATATTTTACTTTCTCCATAGAACTAGTCGGTATTTGATATATTTTACTGTAACTATATGCATTTTATCAAATAATTGTAAACAAATAGATTATTGACTGTCACCACACCCAGATATCAGTTAAAAGTGCTGTTTGTCATTAAACGGGTATTATCGCCCACTCGATAATTCCCGCGGTAACACTTTCATTGTTCCACACACAAAGCAGATCAAGTGTATTACATGTAAAATAGATATATATCATAAAATATTGTTTACCAATTAATTATCCCTGTCCACTGTTTGTTATATTTTAATCCCACACATCTATCAATCATATGCACTAATCTACACCTTCCTAACCTACCATCTTTTGATTTTGGTATTGTGATGCTGTAATTAGAAAGGTTTGTACGTAGGAAAGGTAGGTGCACCTATTTCTAAATTTTAATTTTTGGCTTTCATTGGTCATGCATTGCACTTTTTGGTTCTGTTTTTCCATCCTCTTGACTGTTCGGTCAACAACCCCCACCAATGAAAATAGTTTGCCATCACCAAAAATTATTCACCCAAGTTTACTCTCCTCTTTGGACAGTTGCAACATTGCTTTTGTCACCCTGCAGGCCCACTGTCGTCAAGTGACGCACTGTTTCAGAAATGTCAACCCTTGGTGGTCCATCATCCTGATTCTTTCTGGCGACATTAGTTTGAACCCAGGTCCATCAGCCAGAAATATCAAAAGCCTGTCATCTGAATGTCCGTTCATTGCGTAACAAAACATCAGCATTTAGTGATTTTGCTTTGTCAAATGATCTCGACATCGTTGGTGTCACTGAGACATGGCTAAGACCGTCGGACACACAAGGCCTAATGGATGAGATAACCCCTGCAGGTTTCCAGCTTCACCAGGTCCCACGCGAGAACAAGAAAGGAGGTGGAGTTGCTGTCCTTGTTAGGAATGACATTGATAGCGTGCGTTGTCAAATTGATCGGCGGAAAACGTTTGAACACATTACCGTCAAACTGTCAGATCGACAGTCAAGCCAGCTCCTGGTACATGTAATTTACCGACCTCCAAGTACCAGCAAAAGCAGATTTATCGAGGAATTCAACAGTTTCATGGAAGCAGCTGCTTTGTCACCACATGAAAATATTATCCTGGGAGATGTCAATATCCAGCTTGACAGTCAAAATTGCTGGACAGAAAATTTCAACACAGTTCTATTGGATTTTGATTTTATTCAACATGTGTCAACACCTACACACATACAAGGACATATCCTTGATGTACTCTGCACTAGTAAATCCGTAACTTCCTCAGTTCACCATCATGTAAAGGACGGCATATCAGACCACCTAGCTGTCTTTTTCACTACAACATTCCCTGTCAAAAATTCCTGCAGAGTAAAACGGTTGAAAATCAGGAAACTTCGCAAGATAAATAAAACTGAATTTATGTCTGACATTGAAAATTCTGAGCTTATCCAGGCTCCTTACAAAACAGCTAGCTTACTTTCACACCAATACTTTCATACCCTTAGGAACATACTTGACAAGCATGCACCTGAACATGAATGTAAAACCCCACAACATGTCAACAAAGGGTTCATCAACAGTGAGATTTTGGCAGCAAAGAGACGTAAGCGCAAACTCAAAAGGGAGTGGCGAAAGGACAACTCTGCCATAAACCGCAGTAGGTATAGAGCCGCTGTGAACCATTTCAACCGTCTCGTGGAATGTGCAAAAACCAAACACTACAGTGATATGGTTAGGGAAAATGAGGATAACCCCAAGGCCTTGTGGAATTCCATAAAGAAAGTCCTCCATAGATCACCAAAAATGGTACTTCCAGATTATACCACCATGAACAGTCTAGTCAACACTTTTGGCAGGTATTTTGCAGACAAAATTGTTAAATTAAGATCTGGATTACTGTCTACTGATGCCGATCCCCCTGTCTCAGGTTCCTACAAAAACAAGTTTGTTTCTTTCCGGACCATGTCAGAGGAAGAAGTCCTTAAAATCATAAAGTCCACACCAAATAAATCATGTGACTTGGATCCCATCCCAACATCATTGGTCCTTGAATGTATCAGTGTGCTCCTGACTCCTATTACAAATATTGTGAACTACTCTCTGCAGGAGGGCAGTTTCCCATCCTGCTTTAAGACTGCACATGTTACACCCTTGTTGAAAAAAGCTGGTCTTGACAAGAATATTCTCAAGAATTATCGACCAGTGTCCAACCTCAGCTACATCTCCAAACTCATAGAGAAAGCTGTGGCTAAGCAGATAAATGAGCATATTGCTCACGAGGGTATATCTAACGAAAACCAGTCCGCATATAGAGCTTTTCACTCAACTGAAATGGCGTTGCTCAAAATACAAAATGACATTGCCACATCAATGGACAAGGGTGCAGCTGTTGGATTAGTCCTTTTGGACTTATCTGCAGCTTTTGATACAATAGACCTCTCAATCCTATTCAACTGCCTTCAGCACTGGTATGGCATTGATGGGGTAGTGCTTAAGTGGGTCCAGTCATACCTCAACTCACGCAAGCAGCGCATCAAAATAGATGGACATCTTTCAGATGCTTTTCAACTCCCTTACGGGGTTCCCCAGGGCTCAGTTCTAGGGCCACTCCTTTTTACCCTATACACAACCCCTCTCAGTTCAGTCATATCTAAATTCAATGTCACCCACCACTTATATGCAGTTGACACACAAATTTACTTGGAACTCGACTCTAGGAACTTCGATTCCAGTATCACTAAATTAACAAATTGCCTTGAGGCGGTCCAGGCTTGGATGGGAAATAATAAGCTTAAATTAAATCCTGACAAGACAGAATTCATAGTGATTGGTGATGATCAAATTAGAAGTTCCCTGAAGTCATCTTTCCCAGTGAGTTTGCTTGGCAACACCATGGAACCAGCTGAATCGGTAAAAAACCTTGGTGTCATCCTGGATGCTGAAAATTCAATGCAAAGACACGTGGCTAATCTATGTCGCATAAGTTACTACCATCTCCGGGAACTACGAAGGGTCCGCAGGTACTTAAATCATGAAACAGCTGTAAAGGTGGCAAATGCCTTGGTAAGCAGTCGTCTGGATTACTGTAACTCACTGCTTTACAACACAAAAAAGGCATATACTAGCAGACTACAGAGAGTTCAAAATGCATTATGTCGGACGGTGTGCAAGCTAAATAAATACTGTCATGTTACACCCTTCCTGCACAAACTACACTGGCTCCCCATTCATTACCGTATACTGTTCAAATATAATCTCCTCATTTATAAAGCAATACATTTGAGCCAACCTCTATGTCTCTCCGCTCTAATTAGGCGGAGTGATCTCACACGGGGCAATCGCCTATCAATTTCCTCATCTAAACCAAATAAACGCTCAGGGCTACGCAGTTTCATAGCAGGGGCTCCCACAGAGTGGAACAAGCTTCCTCAAGCCATCAGAACCATAGAAAGCATTTCTGGTTTCAGGAAACAGTTGAAAACATACCTTTTTAGATTGGCTTATCCTCCACCATAGCCTATCTCCCCTACCGGACGCTAATATGGAAACGGACATCTTTCTGGAACTGGACTATCCCTTTTTGCACATCAGCGCCTTAGAGGATGTTTACATCAAATTCGGCGCTATATAAGTGTTTCTTACTTACTTACTTACTTGAGGTGGCATTCTTTTCACCAATGGCCATGACATGGAGACACAAAAAAGACACTTTAGGCACAACAGACAGAATAACACAAAATGTGGTGGT
Source organism: Sabellastarte sp. h YS-2021 (assembly GCA_964017235.1). Classification (NCBI taxonomy): domain Eukaryota; kingdom Metazoa; phylum Annelida; class Polychaeta; order Sabellida; family Sabellidae; genus Sabellastarte; species Sabellastarte sp. h YS-2021. The sequence continues at coordinate 168,652,244 of OZ024928.1, read as the reverse complement.
CAGGTAGCAGAAGAATTACAACAAAAATAGGACACCCTGCAGTTACCCTACACATGTTGATACTGTCTATGGTGTCATTTTTGGGGGGGTTTCCAGACGGTGCTGCGGATAACTTTCAAATTTTAATTGGATCTAAGTTGGACCACGAGCCATCTTCTGATTTTATTTTCATAAATTTCCACCCAGTTGTATTTGCATAATCCTGCTAACAAACAAACAAACGCTCAGCCACAGCTGAGTAGTAACTTCGAAATCCTGCTTCAATCTACTGATAACTTGCTGCATTACAAGTTTCCATCTGCACATCTTTTGCATTGGGTCCAAATTTGGCCAACTCAAAGTAGCTATTGCTCAGCTATGGAATGAGCTACAGGTCTGTTATTTCACTATGTTATAGCTTTCTCAAAAGTAGGTGAATAATGTATGTTAACAAAAACTGTAAATGCCATAGTTTTCAAGTGACAAGTGATTTACTCAACAGTGAGAACCTCATAGTAGCTAATGCTCAGCTACACAATGCTCTACAGGTCTATAATTTGATAATATTACAGCTGACCCAAAAGTAGGTGAATAACATATTTCAACAAAATACTCTAAATGCAATAGTTTTCAAGTTACAAATGATTTAACCAACAGTAAGAACCTTAAAGTAGCTATTGCTCAGCTACGGGATGAGCTACAAGTCTGCAATTGTATTATGTTATAGCTGATCCAAGAGTATGTGAATAACATATTTCAATAAAGTACTCTAAATGCAATAGTTTTAATGTTACAAGCAATTTACTCAACAGCGAGAATCTCAAGGTAGCTATTGCTCAGCTATGGAATGAGCTACAGATCTGCATCTTCATTATGTCATAACTTACCCCAACATAGGTAAATAATGCATTAGCTTCAAAATTGTGGCCTAGAACGTGTTAACAAACATACAAACAAACTGACTGACCAGACAGAGAAATGGACAGACAAACAGTGATGAAAATACTTCCTTGTAGAGATAATTAAGGTGGCAATTATTACCCCCCGCCGCTTCACCACCCCACAACCCTCCAATCACTGTCATTATCGTTTTCTAGCGTCTACTCCTGAAACAAAAACACCTCTGTAAAATTTTAAAATTGCAATTCCTGGGAAAAAACTTCTTTGGTCATGTGTCACGGATATGACGTGCAATGCATCTCTACTGGAGACCACCAACAAAATGACATCGTGGAGGGGCTGAATGTTACTAGATGCACTAAATATAGAAAAGTGGAACATAAAATCTTTTCTTGGGCTCAGTTTCTAATTCTAATTGGACTTTTATAAGGGGGACTCTTTGGCGCAAAAAAATCTACCAACTTCAGAATCCAGGGACAGAAAGGGCTCAAGCGCCACAGGGAACACCAGGTGAGTATGCCTGGGTATAAAAATAGGATTTGAGCTAAAGGCAGGATAAAAGCTTGGGCTCAGTTTGAATCATGATACACAGATTGTATGTTTTATACCAAAATATACAATGGTTTTGTCTGTAGGATTGATATGGTGAGATGGGTGGGTGGGGGCACCTCTATATAAAGACCTACCTCCATATAAAGACCATTTCTTGATTCCTTTTTTTAAAAATGAAATATGGTTATGATATTTTTGATAGTTTCTCTTTGAATAGGAACACATGCAGCCATTTTCAAGATGGCGACTATAATGAATATAACGTTTTTACCAAACATGCTATTTATATATATAGTAACAGACCTACATTTATAATTTTACTGATATTGTGCACGACTTTGCTTCAGCCCAACAGAAACCCAGCTATCAAGGCAAACAACAAACTCAACTTTGTCTATATATATTTGAGGGGCCACGGTGATAGAGTGGTAACACTCTCGTCTCCCACCTCTGAGATCGGAGTTCGAATGCCGTCCCAACCTCAAATGGGAAAGCTGTTAGTTGCTTGCCATGGGTCAGCAGTTAATAGTACAGAAGCTTGACCAACTGTATGTACTTGTTTCCTCTGCCCATAAAACTACCCGTTACGATATGACTTATACAATGTGTTGAAAGGACATTAAAACCCAAATAAACAAAACAATAAACAATCTATATGTATACTTCATTATTGAAACAGATCCAGGAGCCAGGCTAAACTCCCCCCCCCCCCACTTTCCCCCCACATCTCCGATTATTGTTGTTTCTATTCGCCGGGACACTTTATGCCACTCCCCTCCCATTTTCTGTCCATCTATTCCATTTCCACTGGGAATCCGCAGCACTGCGGGTGTCAGTAAAAGTGGCAAGCAAAAACGACCTCTGGGAAGAATTATTTATTGTCGTTTAGAGCTGGTAAATTAAAAAAAATAATAACAGAAAAAAAGGACATCACAAACCATCCTACCCAATTTGGGATTTATTACACTTTTTTGTTTATATCTGACGAATAATAGGCGGAAATTGACATAATTCTATATGCAAACTGTATCACTGTATTTGAATGATTAGGGTTTGTTGGATAATGGATAATAACACGTGTTCAGATGCAATCTATTAATTCAAGGAAATACTCCTATATTTAATAGCACTATTTGCTAAATTTGGGACATATATTGTAAATTAGATGTAAATATAAGCTAAAGTGGAAAAAAATAAGAATGAAACTTGAATACCCAAACACAAACACATACATCCAATACAGTGTAGATGTGTGTGTTATTGTTCTGATGAGAAGAGCCTTTTAAACGGGGCGAGTGGGGGGTTGCACATGTTTGTGTGACAGAGACACACCAGGTCAAAACGAGGCTGCATTGGTGGTATTTTAGGGGACAACTAAATCCAACCTGCTTCAGTTAAACATATCTTGTACACAGTCAAGATTTCCCCTTATCATGTGTATGTGAATAATTCTCGCAAGTGTTGCTTTTGTATGGCCAGGAAAGCTCTTTTGGAATTTTAAAACAAAATTGTACAATGAAGTATTGTTTGGTGTTGTGATGGGCTTTATTTTGGAGTTTAGAAGTTATTGAAATAGATGGATAAATCTTGAAAATGTGATAGATTAGTAACCATATAATAGGTGGCATCAGTTGTAAGGATGAAGGAATCTGATTTTGTGCTTTAAATATGGAATAAATATCTATACTACAAATGCATACATGAAAGGAAACGTGGATGAATAAATTAACGGCTTCACAAAACAGTGACAATACAAATCAAAAATAACAAATAAACAAACTTCACGTGAATGAATAATAAAATAAGAGAGATATACCTTATCTAATTAAAATAATCATAAAAGCACATAAATAAAGTTGTACTTATATAAAGCTACAAAAAACTGAATAAAAATAGAAAAAGTCAAACTATCACTCAAAACTACAGCACTCCTATAACTTGTTTTAATCACACTACAGCTGACGTGTGTGCAAGATTACAAATATGCAGGGTATACACTGTTACAGACAGGGTTTAAAAGCTCTTTTCAGTGGAATATTAAGGAAACCCTCTGCCATATACATCTGGCTCTTCATCTATTGTTTTACAGCTCAGACTGAAGGGGATACTGCTTATGATTATGAAGATGCTTACTCAGAAAGTTATGTTGATACAGGTAACTAATTATATTCTGTGTTGTAGATATTTGTTCTGACAAGAATTCATGAAGTGTATCATATGTATTTATCAGTTTACTGCATCCTCACATGGGTGTGTTTTTCAATGAAATCATACCCCCCCCCCCCCCCCCCCCCCCCCCCAAAAAAAAAAAAAAAAAATGTGTGGAACTGAAAGAATTATTTTGAATCTGCTTCCGACATATATTATTATTAATAATATTACAGTATTATTTTAATAATAAACGTACTTGGAGAGCACTATGATGGATCTCCACCAAGGCCCAATATGTCCAATATTGCTTATGGGTGCAAAGATAAACTTCCATCCTAACATGACACGGGTGTGTCCGTAATTCCCATTGGTCGAGAGCTATGGTAAAATCCCTATATATTGGCTGTTTCAATAGTAACCGTCTGCAAAGAATAATGGATGAAACAGACTTAATAAAAATGTTTTATCAGCAAATTTGTAATTATTAATGTTAAAACATTCTTTTTTGTTAGAATAGGAATAACATCCTCTAAACCATGATTTGAGGCAATAAAACCCTCAGGCTTTGCCTTCGGGGTTTATAACCTCAAACCATGGTGAAATTCGGCGTATACCATGGTCTGTCAGGTATATAAAAAATTTCATTGATCCAGACAGCGATCCAGATCATCACTAAATAGTTGTTTGTTCCATTGTCACCATTTCCCAAAAGTTGCATCCAAATCCGTCCGCAAGTTATTTTGTAAACAAACAAACACACGCTGACAATTACATAACCTCCGTGGTGGAGGTTATATGTTATAAGATACAAAAGTGTTATGTTTGTTGTTATACTTTAGTATATTATAGGAATAACCCCTAACCAAACCATGGTATACGCAGAATTTTACCATGGTTTGCATTCATAAACCCTGAAGGCGAAGGGGGTTATTCCTATTCTAACATGACAAATTATTTTAAGATGAATAATTATTTCAAATTTTACTGTAAAACGTTCATTGTTATGACAGCCATAATGAGCGATAATAGGGAGTGACAGGGATATGGTGTATTTTACCAGAGAAGTATTTCGTTGTTTAGCCAATCAGAATCGAGGACACATCCGTGTCATGTTAGAATTGATTATATACACTCAGGCGTAAATTGGTAATAACATGTTTTGGTGTACAACGAACCCCCGACACTATATTATTTCTGAGCAAATTCATTTTTAATGATATCTCACTGCAGAGCTGATAAGTTGGAGTTCATCTTTAGGCAGTTGTGAAGCTGTACAGTTATGAGGTTGGGCATTATTTCTTTCGTCCTGACTAACATAAAACAATTAAGATTGGGTTCAGGGATCAATGTGACCTGATTTTACTTATACAAAGCAAGTTATAGAATAGATCCATAAGGAATAAAGTGTCATTGATGTGTGAGTATTTAAACTTTCTTTTTTAACAAATGAATATATGTGAAGTTGTTCATAGTGTACAATGAACAATAGACGCAATAGTTGCAGATACATATGCTATTCTTCGAGAACAATCTTTCGCGAGAGATATTAAAACGTCACATACGTACGCAGTAATATATGACGTCACAATGTAACTTTTGGCGGGAACGAAAAACGTGGTGTACAACCTCTGTTCTGTACTCTAATTGTTGAAAGTGGCATAAATAGCAAATTTTCATACCTTGTATATTGTATAGATTATTGTTTTACTTATATACTTATTTGTGTATTATCTACAGCAATATCAACCCTTATGTGATCTATTCTTTTGATTACAAACCTAATTAAATCATATCATCATGGGAATGATGTTTTGTACAGGAGTTCTGAGATACAATTTGTACTTGTTACTTTAGCCTGTATCTAGGAGTTATTTGATAGTTATTAACTTGTAGGTTTACAATTTGTAGCTAGGTACTCGGTGACCTAGAGGTCAGCAAGTTTGACATCTAATCACAGGCTGCCACCTCTTTGGGTTCGACTCTCACAAGTGGCAATGCTGAGAGCCTGTCCCAATATGGTTGTTGAACTGGATGTAAAAGTGTAGACACAAGTTATCAAGTTATCTAACCTAATAACTTGAAAATAGAGTAAGAAATCTAAAATTCGCCACATATATGAAATTCGCCACATGTGAAAATACTAATAAAATAAATGAATTGTGGTGAGATTTGTTGACTGTATAGTAAATTAAGGCTTTTTGAACTGAAAAATACCAATTTTTGCACAAAAACATCATTTTCTTCATAAAATTAACTAAGGTTTTAGAGGTGGCGAATTTTAGATTCTTGGCGAATTTTAGATTTCTTACTCTATCAGTTAGTAACTTAAAGATACCAGTTAATAACTTGGTGACATAAGTTATTAACTGGCAAATAAAAGCTGTCAGTGTTATATCTGAGTTGGATAAGAAATATCAACTGGTAGAGACCAGCCAACATTAGGTAATAAATGGTAGTTCAGAGTTTCTGTATTTTGTATATTGTATGATGCTTTTAAGTTTCCATTTTTCTTAAAATTTAGCAAGCTTGTGTCATAAAACACAGTACAACTATCTCCCCATGTGTTTGTTGTTTTTTTCTTTGTATGTATTTCAAAATTATCAGACAATAACAACCCATGTTTGTGCTAGTGTGGTTTAATATTGTTCCACATAGTGTGTTAACCTTCCTGTTTTGTAACTTTTAAGGTGATGAAGAAAAAGGTATTTAAAAGCTTGTTATATGTTGTTAAAACCTACAGCCTGGTTATATCTCACCTTATTCAGATTCATGCATACACATATCCTTATTTTCTGTATTTAGAATAGAATAGAATCTTTAAGTATTTCTATCACATGACACATAAGATTGCTAAAATAATACTTGCACTTCCATGGTATCAATTAATTGCCTTGTTTGTATTGGGGATGTAGTTTCAGTTGGGTGTTTTATCCTTTACAACACTTTTGGTGATATCAAGGATGGTTGGACTTTGTCCAGTGGACTAGTAGCTAGACATTTTGTGTATTTAACCACTTGACCCTCACCATTGTTGGTGTGGGTTCAAATACATCACGCGACAGCATGGGATTCACTGAGGCCACAGCCTGATATTATCTTAACCATTGAAAATGGATATAACCCACAATTTTACTTTACTTTCGGATGTGTTTTATTTCTAAAGTAAAAAGTCAAGGGACAACATGATTTACTTCAAAATCTACAATAATTCACGTCTGATATTGAAGAAAAACTTACGCTGGGTGTTGGGTAACACCCTTGCTTCCGAACTCTGAGGTCTGTGGTTCAAATCCCGGTCCCTATGTGGGAAAGTAGGTAGTTGCTTACCAATGCCAGTTTACAGTGCAGAATCTTGACTTAGTAGTATGTATTAGTTTCCTCTGCCCTTAAAACTACCCGTCATGGTATAACCGATGCACGATATGTTGAAAGCAATGTTAAACCCCCTCCCAAAATTCTAAATCACAAGTTTGGAAAATGGTGTAATCTCTGTGGTGTTGGAGTTGTATACATATTGGTAACATGTGGGAATTATTAAAATACCCTACCTGTTAAAAGGGACATTATCAGGTTGTATTATACAGTCGGAGGAGGAGTCCGGGGGTGTAATGATAACACACTCGCATGCTACCTACGAGGTCCAGGATTTGAATCCAAGATTTGACTTTAAGTGGGAAAGTTAGTAGTTCCTTGCAAGTGCTCAATTTTTAGAATCTAGAGCGTAGAATCTTGGCCAACTTGTCTTCACTCCTTCCACCCATCCTTATAACAATCAGTCGCAATAGGACATCTACAATGTGCTGAAAGTTAAACCAATCAATTTGATATCTGGTAAAATATGTCCTTCTTAAAAACATGTGATTAAAATATTGTTCTATATGTAATCAAATTTCACATACAGCATAAAAAGCAAACCTAAGGGAGTGTGTCTGCAAGTTTTAGCAACCTATATGTGTCTCTTCCTCCACTACTAAATATGTTTGTCAGACTGGCACTTTTGTCTATTTTTTTATATTCTCTTTTTTCACCCAAACATGTGATGTATACGTCTCCTTACTTTTTAACACTTCATCATTCAAGTAGACAGGGTAATTTGTTTCAAGTTTACAACACTGGTTTTTTTGCATGAAGTCATTATTTTGCTGTTGATGAATTTGCCTTTCCTGATTTTTAGCACTGCTTAAAGAGAATTTACTTTTTTATTAGGATAACTAATTACTTTCAATTTTTTGTCTACTGTATATAAAAGTAACAAATGCACATGTTATATTTTAAAGTCTACTTCAATACAATCCATACAAAATACAAGATGAGTAATCTAAAGTTTGAACTTGAAAACCCCAAATAAATCCGCCATTTTGAAAATGAAGTCTCAAACAGCCAATCAGAAGTAAGATTCATTAATCTGGTACCGGTAATATCAAACAACCCCTATGTTGACACTGTTTCTTGCAGTTTTGGCAACATGTATTTGGATTTTAGTTCACAATGTTGTCCTTACCATTCTGTAAATGCACTTCAGATGTGGGTAGTGCTTCTTCAATGAGCCACCTTTTAAAGTGATCCCATCTCCCTTCACCCTCCTGACGTGCGCCTTTTAGTTCACAGCACATGAGCGGATGTGGCAGTTTTTAAAAAAACATTTTTGAAAAAGCTGTCAGATCCTGAAAGTGCTGTTTATGTTATGAACGCGTCTTATTTTTATGAATCCCAACTGATTGTAATGAGTGGATACTACATAATCATGGACTGCGTCAAACAACAAATGAGCCCTGACAAGTTAAGTATTTTAAGCTGGCATGTAGCTTCTGAGGCCAGTATGGAACAGTGTGATCAAGTTACTGGCAAATGATCACTTAGCTCTGAACTCTGTGGTTATGAGTCTGGTTGTCTATTTTGATATGACTCTACATATTGAAGGGTTATCAGGTTTAGCAAATGAATTCTTTGCCCCTACATCTTTGGTGGTTGGTTCAAATCTGGAAGTGCTTATGGTCTGTTGACTACTGCTATTAAATGGTTTATGATTGATCGATTGATTGATTTAATGTCACACATACTACCTTAATATGGTTATATTGCAATGGCACCACCATTCGTGTGACCATTTGAGTGACAAAATATCTGCCAATACCTGGCCCGGAATTCAGACGGTCACTCATCCAAGTACTAACAAAGCCCAGTGCTGCTTAACAGGAATGGTCAAGTGTCACAACCAAACGTTTTCTTTATTGTTTTGACCAAGGGTGTGCTAAAGTCAAGGCCTCATCTATTAAATCATACTGGTTAAACCACGTATAAAATCTATATCAGTTTCTAGTTCTTTGAAATGTTTCAGATCTTGTGTTTTGTACACTTGCCACTAATTTGGTGAAACTTAATTATTATCATAAAAAATGCATAATTTTTCAAAACAGGAAATCTTCTCGCAAGCTATTTTGAAGTTTATAGAATTTGTTTTCATCCAATAATGGCTAAATAATACAGTTATTTTTCACCTAAATTTATATGGTTTTAATTGTTTTAATCAGCAAATATAAAAATATAAAACAATAACTTTTTTAATATCTGTATTTCCTGCCACAAAGGCTGAATGCTGATTTACCGTTTGTATCACTGTGAAAATCAGGCAGGTTTCATAAGTCCTGATGAACACACTCTTGATAAAATTACTTATTACATTTATTTTTCCTTGCTGTAAATGTTCTTTAAAGCCTTTTCAATTTATTGCAATTTGAAAGTGACAGTGCCATCCCACCTATTTCTCATATCATCAAATATTTATAATAATGAGACAAAAATACAGATTGAAAAAGATTTCAAAAACACAGCTGCATAGGATAGTTCGTTGACTGCTCTTTCTAATACAATATCCCATCATAAAGAAAAATATGATTCTTTATAGTATCTCTAATGCTAGATTTTATAGTATATGTTTTGGCTTTTAAGATATCTAAATGTGTAGTGCAATGACTGTATTTTGCATGTATAACACCCCATGCAATTTATTCTGTTATTTTTTCTTCATGTATAATTTATGTGTACTTTAGTTGAATACATAATGTATTATATTTTATACTCTTAATATTACATTCTTGATTTGTAGTAGTTTTGTTTAATAAATTTACTAGGTAGTAACGTCGTATATCTAGAAAATCATCGATCACAAAACACTTTAAAGGTAAGTTGCTGAAATATGAAGACTTCAAATGAAAAAAATAGGCAATTTTATTTGGCAGGTAAGTAACCAAAAAGTAACCAATAATTTTGGTAATTCTGGTACATACTTTTGTGACTACTTTTGTTAAAAATACAGGTTTGTATATCTGTGGTTTGAAAGCGCATATATATATATATATCTTTATCAAAATGTTGACATTAGATAGTTAAATGTAAATGTTACTTTATCTTTAATAATACATGCAAAAGGTTTCTGTTAATGTAACATATTCTGGTTATAAAAGTAAATATTTTATTGAAAATGTTTTTGTGTAATATTATTTCTAAACCTATAACAAGTCTTTGTCACCCTGGTTTACTAACTTATTCCAAAGAATGTAAGTAACATCAATATCTCGAAATATGAACCTGTATATCCAGCTTACAAACTGAGCTACAATCATTTTTAAGGTTTCAGCCCTAAGCAAGCGCTCATTTTTCCTGCCATATAAATATAAGCCAGATAGAGCCCTTATACACTTATCATACAACACACCCCTTTTATTTCTATCAGAACACAATACATTTATTACAAAGGAGTATCAAGAGGCACACCAAATCTTGCAAAAAAAAATCCCACTCCCCTATTGTTTGTGAGTGCTGTATGTGACAAGAAGCATAAGTCATCAGCCAATGCAAGTATTTCCAGCCCACATAAACCCCACCGTGCTAGCCTAGCAACTGTAGAGCAGTGCTATTAAAGGGGAAGCTCTGGTTAAGCATCCCATACTTTTCTCTGAACTGGAACCTTTTTTATCTACTCTGGGCTAAAAACAATAAAGGGTTCTCTTGCTCCAGTATACCAGTCTGGCAGCCAAAGGTCAAACTTTGAACTATTGTAGTCCAATTCATTTTGGATGATTATATACCTCTGTTCAATCAGTATTTTGCCAATCTTTCTTTTAGTGAAGGGTCGGTGGCCAAAGTATCCCAGTATTGAGACCATTACACGAAAATTCCAAAATCAAACATTATACCCGGGACTTTGATTGTCAATACATGTCCAAAAGCTTATTAGAATGTAACAAAATATGAGAAATGGACAATAAATCTGAAGAAAATAAAACCTTTTATTCTATATGTTAGCAAAGTTTTAGCAAAGTGATTTTGATGAGCATATTTGGTTTGAACTCCACTTTTACAAAGTAAAACTTGTTCTGTATCACTTTGCTCCATATTGTTAGTGCATAAAATAAGTTAGATCACAGCAGTTTCAACATCAGTCAAACCTGTACATGTGACCACTCTCAGTCAATCTATCAGTCAATCATTTTCACTTATTATACCATTGACTCTGCCATAATTATGAAAAAATATCCATCTGTTGCCTCTGACAATACTACATACCCTACAGTTTCTCATGAATTTTGATGACCTTAAGAAATGTGATTAGTTCCCCATTTAGCTGACTAAAGGACCTAAAAAAAGATCCAGGGAGAGTTCATGTTACTTTTTGCCCTGAGGAGGGGGGATGCAGACAGTTGATTGTGTTGCAGTATGGCACACAAAAACCTTATGCCCCAGTCATACTACAGGGAATGTTTCTATCAAAGCTTATAAAGAGACTTTACACACACAAAAAACTAACCAGTTAATTGACTTCTTGCAGGACTTTTAAAGGAAGGATAATACATTCTTAACAGAAAAAGAAACAGAATTCTAAATTGGCACTAAACCAATCAACATACATCTTACAATGCTTTATTTTTGTATAATCTACCCTGACTAGCTATGTATTGATTATGGTGCTTACTTTATTTTGGTAAAGGTTTGCGCCCAATCACCTTGCCAAACAGTATTGGTCCAATTATATTTTGAAAAATCTTTTTCCGTGGCAACTTCTACATCCACTAGTGTATCGTAAACTTGCCTCCTGATTTTGACAAAAAAAAAAAATTAAAACATTTGATACTAACTCTATACCCGCAGTTTAGGATCAGGAACATTCAGGATTGTTTGTAAGTGAATCATGGGGGATGTCCCTGAATATTGTGAACCTGTCTCAATTTTTTGCAAGCTGTCGCAGATTATGCATTCAGGAAGCCAATTGTAAACCTATCTTAACACACATTAGGATTTTTCCCATGTTAAATCAATCCTGGTGATCGTACATGCGTTCTTAAGGTTTGTAAACAATTTGAGAGGAATCAGGAACCAGATTGGAATATTTTCATGAACCAATTGCATCGATCACCTTGTTTTCGAGATCCATTTGAAATGTTTGAATACACAATGACAACAATAGGAAATCTAACCTGAAATCGACACATAGACCATGAATGGCTTCATTTTTGGAGGTATGTTCATGATCCAATTCTCAATGTAGAAGTGTCCTTTCATACCCTATTGTTTGTTATAAACTTTTTTGTACTTATAAAATAAAGTAAGTATTTCATCGCAGGTGAATACAATTTATAAGTGGCAAAATGTCATTAACAAACACAAGTATAATGATAAAAATGTACATTAGAATATAAATATTTTTCTTAGTTTTTGCAAGTATGTCAAACGTGTAAGTTACAGACAGGGATGACTTGTGGTTTCTTATTGTTACTCACTACCCATTATACTATTGAGAACTCCCCACAAATTATATTAGCAGCCCACATAGCTGATATGCTTTTATCTGTAATGACAGTGAAATGTAGTAATTTCTGGACTAAATCCAATACAAGACACATCACAGCAGCAAAAAAACAGGCGACAAATAAAGTGCCAATATGAGATCTGTGTCACACGCCCCTGAAAGCAAATTTCCCTGTCCTATTGTTGACATTATTATTCACCATCAATAACTTGATCATTAAGCAATAAATATTTCATATCTACAAACGTTTTATCAACTCAGTATTATTATGACACCAGGATGTTTGAAGTGACTTGGCCTATGTTTTCATGTATCCGATCCTCGATTTAAAACCTCGATTTGAAATTTGTTTCAATGTATACAAATTTGGGATACAATTTTTTTTTTGTTATAATAAAGAAGATTTCAAATAACAAGTCCACCTAAAATAATTATAATTTGACCAAATATGGACAAAATGTGTGTTTACTAATAATTTTTTGTTTTAGAAATTGCAGATCACAAATTATACCGCTTCAGAGAAAGAGAGCATCACATTGTAAATTGCATCTGTATATTTTTAAGTAATCCCAGTTTGCTTCTGAATCGGAAAAGAATCCGGTAGCAACTACTATATTTGTTTGCATTTGTAGAAATACTTACTAATTATATTATTATATTATTATTATATAAATACATTTTTTTGTTATTTCCAGGCCTTTACTTTGCACACTCCTAGTGTATATCATTCCCTTGTCCATGTAAAATCTGATCCGAAAATAAATCTGTTCTAAAATTTCAATGAAAAAAAATTCTATTGAGGATTGTTGATTCACAGAGTACTACTCATAAATTTAAAAATATATATCTCAAAATTAAGTATTTGAACTAAATGTACAATTGAGTACCGCTAAAAGTTAATATCTTGACAGCCGCTCTCAGTCCCTTTATGTAGAAAACTGGCTAGTTTCCAGTCTAAATCTTACTAAGATGAACAGTGCAACCACTGTGGAAAGTCGCAGAGCACAAATCGTTAGTCGCTTACTTGAAGACATACACTTAGTGAATTAAGGGGTGGATAGGCAGATATTCATGGTGTGATGTCAGAATTTTGGTTTTGTTGTTTTTGTCTTAGAGTGTATAATAGAACCCTTCTAATGTACCGTAATGCCTTTTGTAAAAGCGCATTGCTAACATTGACATAGACTCTTTATCCATCCATCCACTGGTCAAAGAAACATTTAACCATAGTTTTACCATATGGAACGAGTTACCTTGTGAGATCCAATCTACTGCCTCTCTTACATCCTTCAGTTCAAAATAAAAGTCTTATCTGTTCTCCACAGCTTATCTACCTTAGCTTTTTTTATGGTGTCTCTGTGGTTGTTGACCTGTTTGATGTCTTCTGATATCTAATTTCTGGACTCTGGCTAATGGACATATTGCAATTTTGAATCTGCAGTTCACAGAGATTAAGTGCTATGAAAGTTTAATTAGAATAGTCCAACGTTGTATTTGACAATAATTAACACCCGTACATATCAAACTAATATAATCCTATCCAGTAAGGAGCCATCTTTAACTGGAGATATGATGAAAGCATTTTCAGTATACAACAGGTAAATCAGTCGTGGAGGTCACTTGAGTTTTATGTTATATACTTTCCATGCATCGCAGTCCAATAAAAATTTTTCAAATAGAAATTGTTTTGTATCAGCCTATATCGTACAATCTTGGCCTCATAAAGACAAAGTATGTTATAGCAGTTCTAACTTTATTGTTATATCAGGTCCTCATTGCCCTAGTGGGTTAGAAGGTTTTGCATCTGATCACAAGATATCACCTCTGTGTGGGTTCATCTCCCACGAATGACAATGCTGAGGATCTGACCCAATATGACTCTGGCTGTTGACAAAAAACCTTAACTTTGACCTTTTCTATCAGTTATCTCATAGTCCTTGGTGCATTTTTAAGTTTCATTGGGCAGAGTCAAACTGGATGCTTACCAGTTCTGGTAATTGATGGCTTGACTCTTATTTCTGTGGTTCTGGGATTGAATCCAGCCCATAACATCATGCAGGAGTCATTTATAACCTGTCTCAATATGACCCTAGACTTTAAAAGGAGGTTAGACACTCATCTTTGGCTGTGTTGAAGAGACAACAGTTTTGTGATGGGTTTTCTTAAGCTTTCATAAGCTGTTCTAATCTTGCTAGTGCTTAGAACAGAGACCCAAATAAACCTCAGGTCTCTTTACTAATAGGTTTCAAAACACAATAGTTTACAAGAGCTCTTAGTCACTCAACCAACCAACCAGCTAGCTATCCACCCAACAAATCAACCAACCAACCATACATCCAATAGTTGTTGAAATTAGTTATACTAGATCAATTATTTATTTATGCTAGAATCGTCAATTGTCCCTCAACTAGAGTTTAGAATTTGGTTGTCAAAGGAAGCAATAATTGTCATTAGTTATTAAGCACACAAGCACACAATCCGAATGCTTCGAAAGGTAGAATCTATCAAAGTTAACACCGAGGCAGCCATTAAGCAGCTTTTGGTAATGGTAATAGTCAATTAGTGGCTGTCCTCAGATCTTCACTTCTCTGTGGAATGGTTGCACTGTGGAAATTACTCCTGCTTCCGTTATTAGTAATATTAGACCACTGTGTTTGTGTACAAGTGTGCAAAATAACAATGGCCCCTGACATTCAATAGTAGTCCTTTAAAAAGGTCCATTTTTCAATAACTGATAAAAAGTAGTGCACTATAAAGCTGTATAATTATAGAAAGAGGGCTGTCTTACTTTTTATTGAACAAGGAATTTTTAGCATTATTAGACATTACAGTAGTTATAATGCATTTTATGGGCTCCTTAGACAATTATTTCGTGTCACTCGCTATGGTTGATAATAATTTTCATAGAGATCTTGAGAGATATTTTGCAGGATAGAGTTATTGAAGAATTTATCTCACTTTTTTCAGAACGATTGTTGAAAACCTTCATTACATTAGTTGTTTAATGGCTTTTATTTTTTCAATGAGAAAAAAGCTATATATTTGGTTTAATATGTCCCAGTTTTTGCCTTATATGGGATAAAAATAGTTACTTTCTAGTTACTAAGTTGGGGAAGCTTGTCTGCAGAAGTATTTGCAATTTCAATATTATGGCTCATGTACACTTTTTCACCATATAACTTTCACTATAAAATTTTAAGTATATGAAATTATAGAATTTATTTACTTCAAAAGCCCTGGAAATGCTAATCTAATTTTATTTCCGATTGAATGGTTAAAATGAAATCTGGGGCCAATTTCACAAAAGGACTTCATAATGTCTTAAACTGAAATTAAGACTTTAATCTTAAACTCAAGCCAATTAAGTCTGTGGTCTTATTCTCAGTGAATTTCACAAAACAGATAATTTAAAGCTTTGGCTAAGTCTTGGGGCTTAGAGTTAAGTCTTGAGAGTGGGCTTAACTTTTGCAAGCAAAGACTTCAACATGGCAAACGTAAGGTTTTCTCACTTCAAGTTTTAAAAGGTCTATATATAAAGAAAAAAACAAAAAGACCACCTCCCTAAATTAGTCTGTGGGCCCTTTTTATGTGGTTACAAAGGGTTTTGTTTACAAAGCAACATTTTCCCAAGATAAAATGAGTCAAACAAAGAAAATATGTCACTAGTAGAATATATAGGCTAGAAATAAAGGGCGACATAACATATAAAACCACTGTGGTTATTTGAAAGCTTGGACTTAGCTAAGTCACTCCTTGTCCAATCCCTTTGAGTCTAAGACTTGGCTATGACAAAAGGCTGGAACTTAAGTCTCTAGCTTACCTTAAGTCTGGGTTACGTCTATGACCCTTTGTGAAATAGGCCCCCATACTATAAGGGAGAGTAGATTTAAAACACAACACTTTGTTGGAAGGGAAAACTGCTGATTTAATGCTAATTTACAAATTTAGCATTTATTACCAGAAATTTACACTTTTTATTGGAGAATTTGTTTTATACTCAAGAAAATAAAAAACAGTGACATGCGTTTCAACACAGCCAACTTTTTTATTCTGTTCTTTGTCAGAACATAACTCTAGTATATTTGCACAGTGAACCTCATATTGCAACTGATTGGAAGCCAAAGATCATATTTTGTCATCAGATTTTTAGCTGAAGAAAATCCATAAAATACATGGATAATTCCAATAAAAAATACAACAGATCCCAGTAATAAGCTTATCTACTTGAAATTGGACTGGGTAATGACTTTTTAGCAAAGCAACTTGCCCACATTTTTTCCTGACCTATTGTTGTCTTTGAGGCTAAAATTGCACTGTAAATCCCCCATATATTGTTGATATAAGCTCTCTTCTATACAGAGTATTATCTTTATAAATGAACCCTGGAAATCAAGTTATCATAAATCAATGTAAGGTATTAGTAGCTGAAGAATATTGTGTAGCTTTTAGCAAAGGAGATGTATTCTCTTTACTTTGATGAAAAAATTACGTGATTCCAGTACAAAATATGTTAAATAAGGTATTTCAGCATATATCTCCCATTTATTTTATAGCTTGTCACATTTGAATTTTCTCATGTTTTGGTGATCATTTTTCTTTATATAAACTTTGGGGCTGCAAGTATAAAATGTCGTCTGCATTATGTTCAATGGCGGGAATGGGTGTGCTGTATTTAGCAGTACAAAACCCATTTTGGGAAGAAATCTGTTTGTATAAATGATGCCAGAACTATGGTTTTGTGATGTTATGATCTGCAGAAATGCCAGAACTATAGTTTGGGTATGTTATGATCAGCAGAAATGTCATCTGTTTATGGTTACATGGTGGGCTATTTTGTGTATTTACAGTACTTGGGGTGGAGCCAATGTTTGATGTGCCACTAGTGAATGTGACAGTTGTAGCTGGACAGGCGGCACTTCTACCATGCTCTGTAAAAGACATTGGCAAATACAAGGTTAGTCTGGTGCCCATACCCCCTTTTCTCTGCAGATAACAGTCTAGTTTCAGACGCCATTTTGAACAATTACTGTTGCTAGTTGCACAGAAATAATGTGAGATGTTTTTGCTCAACTTACATGATGCTTATTTTGATATAGATACATCTTATTTGGTTTAATGCTATGAGATTATAATGTAAATAAATTTTTGTTAAATGGGAAATGTTCATCATTTTAACGGTTTAAATTAGTTCATTATTTCTCATGAAATAAGTTTTTTACCCATAAGTAAAATCATAAACCAAATATTATTTGATTTCATTAGACTCGCTTGATGTTATAATTCTGATTACACATTATAAAACTTAAACCTGTATAAAACAGATATAAAGATTTGATTATTTAAAAAATATATATATATACCAAAGTTCCAGATTCAAGACAATTTGTCTACAATGCTTTGCAGCTCAGACAGGGCAGGTGTAGGTCATCATAGGCCATACCAGGGGGTTGGGTGGTGTAGGGGGTAACACACTTGCCACTCACCTTTGAGGTCAGTGATTCGAACCTGACCAGAAATGCCAGAAGTTGGTAAAGTTGGTAGTTGCTTACCAATGCCCAGCAGTTTACAGTGCAAAATCTTGATCAACTAGAATGTACTGGTTTCTTCGGCATTTAAAACTCCCTGTCATAATATAACCTATATTATGTGTTGAAGGTTATGTTGAATCCAAATAAAGGAAAAAGTAGGCAATAACAGTCCCCTTTTGTTAAATGTACTGATTCCTGGTCTAATATATGATATGTTTATGATAAATCTGTTTTAGATTTATATGTTCCAGAATCAAAATAAATATCCTCCCATAAAAAATGTACTCAGTTGATAAAATTTGCAGGATATGGATAAGATATGGTACTCCGTATTTATAGAAAATTTGTAATCTGTTTGGTGCACAATATCAGGGTGAAGTTAGTGCATTTTCCATCGAGGGGGTTACAAAATATCCACATTATTGACTCTAGGATTTAAACTTAATGCTGTTGTTCAAACACACCAAAGATGGCTTGTAGCTTTTATAATCTGAACCCCTAATCTCTTCCCTGAAAAAGGCTGGACTTAATTAACTGCTTTATTCATGCAAAAAGGTTATAAGGTGGTTTGCAGTGCAACCCAGTCTGTTTTTGGGCCATAAATACAAAAAAATGGCCAATGTTTGCTTGTTGTATGGACCTCCTCTCCCTTGAAATATACTTGTTCAAGCAAATTATGTTTTATTTTATGTATTAGTATTCCAAAGTAAGTTTATCAAATCAAGTCATGTATGTGATTAACATTTGGATAAAAGGCTTGACAAGACTGCTTAGTTATCCTTTCAGGAAGCTACACTGATACAGTGGTTCAATATAACCAAGTGCTCTCTTTTGGGACCTCGTAAACAACCCATTATTTTCAAATGTTGGATACTTTTACTTGACCATTAACCTGTGCAAAAAATTTAAAATATGCACCATTTTGGAATTTTCCTAGTGGATATATATGTGGACACATTCTCCGACTTTCCTGCTTTGTGTGGTCCATCCCGGTAAACCTGATATGTTTTTTTAATCTGTTTGTACGGATCAGTTGGAACACGGCATTACATAAACATGTATTATATACACGCAAACAGTCAGTGAGGTATTGCATATAACTGCAATCCTATGTTATATACAAGCCAATAAATCCAATTATATAATCCGCCACTAATGATGTTCTGACAGTCCATTGTTTTTAGTGTTGGCTTTCACATACATTAATCCCAAGTGTAAGAAAAACCAAGTCCCCTTTTAAGTCCTTAGGTTCATTAAATATAGTCCCCTTTTGAAGTCCTACAGCAAGATGACTTGAAGGTGATATTCTTAAATACACTGTTTGCATTTTATTGAGTGATTTGCTGAAAAAAGGCCACCGTTAATAGAAATTAGAAAACAAGAAAATGCGAGTGTGAAACCGCCTTAAGGCACAGGATAGCACAAAAACCACTCATAATGCAACCAGGTACCTTCCAAACCTCCTTTTAAGCTCAGCTGGATCTGAAAAGTTCTTCATTGTTTTAGCCATTAGCCCTTTATTATGATTTTGGAGTAAAACTTCTGTGTTTTAGTTTCTCAGAAACTGTGTTTCAACAATCTGATGATACATACACTTCCTCTGTCCAGTCTTCCATTCCTTTGTGAGTTTCAGTGATTGTATTGTAAAATTAAAAACTTTAATAGGGCACTAAATTTAGATGAATAGTTTTTTTTCATTTGTAAATTTAAACAATTCTCCTTTATAAGACCTCAAGAATTGTAAGCAGCCCATACTATTGAAGAGCCTAAAGAAAATCCCATTTTGTTTTCAATATTCGGGCAGGGTTGGTAAAACTGGTATCTTGGTATCGTGGTGACATTGTAGCAATAAAGGACTTGGTTTGAGTACTGTATCGAAGAATAAATCACAAACTTTCGGGCGGAATAATGGACGAAGCCTGATAGGCAAACTATACAAAAACGTCGATTTATTCAGTCAAGAAATGTAGTTGTTTAGGAAGTATATCTTTGCTGAATTACAGCAATTTGGACTACTTTTACAATATTGTATCCCTCGCGTTATAATGTACACTAGCAATGATCCACAGAAACGAGTTTTTGTTCATTGCGTATTTCCGGTCTTTATAATTGGCAAAAACAAGATAAAATGCCGCAAACAAATAATATATATCAAAAGAGTATAATAATAGAAAAGAGTCATATGGCACAACATAAAGATCACCTCCCTTAACTGACACTAAGGTGTTGAATCAGTTCTGCAATTCCTACACTGCCTTTCCTCCCATTCTGTGTTATTCTGTATCATTCTGTGTCTGCAGTCAAATTGTATGTTTACCTCAAGGTTACTGTATCTGTACAGTGTCTTTTTTCTCTCTCTGTGTGTTTTATGTGTCTAGTTATACATCAAACATTCAAAACACACATTTTACATGGTACACTACCTACTGAACTGCACTCATAGACAAAGGCTACTGTTTTCCTCATGCTTACTCTATATGTGGAAAACCTAAAAGCCAATTTGGAATTGCAAGATGTGACAGAATAATAGATATTTCTTAAGATAGATTACCTTCACAGTAACCTAGGGAAGAGCTCTAATGCACAAAAGGACAGCAGAGGCTATGTCAAACAACATTCTCTATACATCACACTAAGGCTATATGTATACATATAAATGACAAAGAAATGTGGCTGGACTACTTTTGCTAATGAGAAAACCTTGTGACTCCAGTTTCACTTTTCCCCCGCCTTTTTGAAGGACAGCAGACGACAATTTTCAAAGTGACAGTAATAACAAACTGTGGGAACCCCAGAAGGCAGAACACCATCAAATTGTAGATTATATTGTGTTGCTATTTTTCACACTAACACCAAAAAATTAAAAGACAAAACAAAAGAATAAAAAAAATTGGTACAGAGTGAATTCCATTTGCTGACTCAGCTATTCTTCATCCCGAGCCAAAGGCTTTTTAATACTTCCGGTGTATCGTGAACAAACGTGAAATCTGGTTTCCCCTGCAAGGCACTTAGCCAGTGGCATGTTTCTACCAACTGAATTGTGATAGCAAGTACATCAAATGTCAAAGCCATAAAGCTTGCTAAAGGGCTTACTGGGGCTTCAAGACCCTAGAGAGAGGATTTGCTGTAAACTGTTGCAAATATGCCTCCAAATCATGATGTAGAAGTATGTGACAATCTGTGAAGTAAATTGGCAGGCATTTCAATGATGTAATTGCAATAGTGGCAAGCTATAAGTATATATTTTGCACAGATTTGCACAGTTACTTGGGTTACCCATTTTGGCTTAAATTCATTTTCATTTTGGTTTATGGATGAAATTAAGTCCCTTTTGAAAATCTGGGGTCGTATTCATGAAAGGTCTTAGCCAAGTTTTAGGCTTAAGTGGGCTATATTTTTATACAAAAGTTAAGCCTAAGACTTGGCTAAGACCTTTCATGAATACGGCCCCTGGTTTGGTTTACGTTATACCAACAATGCTTTAAGTTGGATTATTCTGATAGTGCTACATAAATCCATGGGCAAAATTAGGCAACAGGGCAGTGTAATTAATATGGACAATTTAGACCACTTCCTTTTGGTCCAATAACCAAGTAAATAATAAATTTAAACTCTAGCCAATTAGTATCACTAATATAAAAATCCTATTATTTGTCAGCTGTCCGTCAATTGGTCATGTACCCACTTGGTTTGCTTACTTTGAGCAAAATTGTATTATCTTTCCTCAAGAAAGCTTACCTGGCATGATATTTTCCAGGTCACATGTATCTAAATCTCGTGCTTGTATTAATCTATTTGTTCATTGAAATAAATTCAGTTAAAATGATACAAAACAAGCGCAAATAAACATTTTGTGTTCTATTGGTGTCAGTTTACTGCCTGAAGCAGTAACATTATTGCACTGACGTGATAAAATAAACAAGAGACCCATTGTGGTTATTGTTTTTATGCTGACAACATAATTGCAAGCCATGACTGCAATAGTCAATGAGATATCCTGATGGAATTTCCACATAGTATCTGCACTGTATGAATAAATGGCTAGGTATTAAGGTATTTCACTGGCAGCACAGTTGTATACTTCTAACTTCAAATGAGATTGCAATGTTACCTAGTCATTACTGTGTACTGAAGGCACTTGTGGTTTATCAAGAAGCAGAAAAAGATGTTTATTTTCCATCATACAAAGTATTTGACCTAAGTTCTGGGACATTACATAATAATATTTTTATTCCCCGGAGTCCCTTACTTTGGATAAGTTTTGCAAAATGACATTTTGTAAAGTGACTTCTGCAAACCTATAATCTCCAAGACCTTAGTGAGGATCGAACCCAAGACCTACCTCTCTGCAACGATGTTTGTAAAGATTTGTTAGTTTACTTGAGCTCCATCCAGAAAAAAAAGTTTAGTTCAAAATCTTGAAACTTTCTGACTCCTCAAAACCTATAGACATTTACAAATTTCCCACTCTACTTATAAGGGCATGTCTGGTTGTAGGTTTATGAGGAAAATTTGGAGATGCATCTACAATAAAACTGCTTGTACAATAAAGCATTAACTTCTATTGCTCCAAAATAAATGAAGACAAGACTGAATTCCTGATAGCTGGAACATCTTGACAGCCTGCAGAAATGTTGTTTGATTCTCTCAGTGTAAATGGAGCAATTATACCAGCTAGCCCCTGTGTTAAAAACATTGGTGTTATCATTGATGAGAAACTTACATTAAATGATCACACAGCTTACATCTGCAAGTCCTGCTCTCATCATCTGAGGAATATTCATACAGTTCAGCCACACTGAACTGTATCATCAGCTAAAACCATATCTCTGTAAATTTGGATTACAACACCTCTCTCCTCATTGACATCCAGGCATTTTGATCACAAAATTACAACATTTGCAAAATTTTGCTTCTCAGATTGCCCTGAATATGAAGAAGTAAGCCTCCATAACACCTTATCTGATGAATCTGACCTAGCTATCTGTAAGGGCATTATCTACAAACTGAACCTCATTGAGTTCAAAGGGTGATGCTGTAACCATATTGAATCCTTGCTTTCCATAAACCAACCACCAAGACCACAACATTCTGGTGACAAAATGTATAAACTGAAAGGGATGGAAACTGAAAAGCAAGGGATACCGATCTAGCCATGTTGCAGCAACCTGTTGTTGGAATAGTCTACCTTATAATGTCTATAACATTGAACTGTTCTATTGAGAATATGGAGATATTTATGTTTGTAATATATATTAACATAGTTACAAATTTTGTGATTGATTTCTGTACTTTTATTTCTGTTTTGAAGAAGCATTATATGTTTAAATCAGATTATCAAACTAAAGTAAAGTTTGCTAGTCTGTAGAGATACCTATCATAGGTTCCAAAATTCTGAACGATTTTGCAGCACTTCTTTATATTCTAAGAATTTCCAAACAGTTTTATTGTACCTACATCTCCAAATATTCCTCTTAGGCCGATAGCCAGACAACCCCTTATATGGCAACCTTATACTAACGTCTAATCATTAGATTGAAGCAATGGTAACACATAACTGGTTTACAGTTATCCCACACAGCATTCACTTTCATCCAATAAAACCATATAGCCACCATGAAAATATGATTCTGGAGCGCATATAATAAGAATCTATGGACTGTACCCCATGTAATGCAGGCATAAATCCCGATAGATACCCACTGCTAACCTGTCTGAGCAGATAGTCTATGAAATAATAGAAGGGTTATACACACCTAATTGTAGTTTATATCACTTCTTGCTGGAAAAAAGATTATTGTTTATGTATTTTACTGTTGGAGGCATTTATGGTTTTCAATACGTGAAAGATATAACCGACCTTGATCTCCCAAAATAGCATTGGGGCTTATGTGGCTTTCATATTATTCTGTTCCAACTAGAAAGGTTGGGTCCATAATAAATATACACTCACAGTTCACCCATTTCAAACCAAGTAAATGTGAATATACATTTAAAATTTCGTGTGTGTGCATACATGTGTGTGTGTGTGTGATATTTAAGGGAATTTTGAACTGAGCAAGGCATTAAGCATTTTATTTTTCCAAAAGAAACACATTATGTACTTCATGCAAATTTCAGTTCTTGATTAATGGATCTGCATAGAATAAATTTGACATGGGAGCCTACTTCTGTTACAGAAAAATATCGGATTTTAGCATGAGATACAAATATTTATCAAAACTGCAGAAATTAATTCTGTCAATTCAGCTGTTCTAATATAGCCCAGATTACACTTACAAGGACAAATAAATGCATGTGGATGTGTGCCACTGTAGCCTAGTGGGTCTCACATGCGCTGAAGAACATGGAGGATCTAGGTTTGATCCCATGTATAGCCAGTTAGTGGCGACTTAAAATGGAGGTCCTCTGTCATTGGGTTCTATCACCAGTGGCAGGCTAAAGAACCACAGGGACATTGATAAATGGTCCTGTCTGCAACTCTGCATTAGTTGGAAGGATTCCAGTCAAAAGAGAGCTTGGACTGTACATGTCCAGTCAGGATTAATCAAATAGCACTTTGAGTTCTGTTGTAAAGCAGATATTACACTGAATATAAATACACAATACGAGGTACTGCCTTGCTGTAGTTGCTCCTACAGAATGAACCAGACTCCCTTAATGATGACATCCCTGTTTAGCAACACTGAATTTAGATGATAATTGGAGATTTACCTATTTTGACTAGTCTGCCATCCTCTGTCAATTTCAATCTGCTTAAATTTGACACAAAAATAAAATATGCAACCCAATCAACACATTTCTGTAAATGAACTATACTATATAAGATTGAGGTTTGCATGTTTAGAGGTTTGTCGCAATCTGGGACAACCAGCAGAAATACTTTCATCACTCCTTCCTACATCCTCTTCTTAAGATGTTAGTTTGATACTGTATTAGTAGCAATTTTAGCTGAAAGAAAATTTCCCTATTTTATAATTTTAAGAACTTTGCATGAATTATTTCCCCTAATGGCTAGTTTCATCTTGACAAATTAATACAGATGTAAAATTTCACTAGGAATTAATTTTCACTATCCAAGCTCATTAGCTGAAATAGGTAATACTATTGCCCAGTGAAAGTTTAAACATATACAGTATTTTATTGTGACTTACAAATATAACCTTGCACTACTGTTAATACATTTTTTCTTTGGAAAGAAATCCATCTACAGTATTCACTGTTTGCAATCATCTCTTACCTCATCACAAAGAACGCAGCTTAACCTTCATTCAACCACGGCCTCACATAAACTTGGCATGACTGTGGGTGTTGATGCCTGGGCACAACTTGTCAGTCGAGACCTAATTTTTGTACAAGCAAGTGTCACTACCTACCTAATTGTTAGCATGTTTAATTCGCATTATGTGTCAAACAAAGTGTCAGTATCTTAATGAATTGTGTTCAAGGTTTCCCGCCTTGCCTACTATATTCACTGTTTGCAATCACCTCTTACCTCATCACAAAGAACGCAGCTTAACCTTCATTCAACCATGGCCTCACATAAACTTGGCATGACTGATCCATCCCAGTTTAAATATAACAAGTGCAAATAATTAAGTTACAAGTTACAATGCCAAGTAGCATATAAAAGAAGAGAACAGCAATTTTCCAAAACTTCACTGTAGAAAACATTTCCATCAAAAAATAACTAAATAATTACAAAATGGCCAAAATGCTTGCCTATTTCACGAAATGGGCAATTTCATGAATTGGAAATACCATACATATAAAACTGAACTAAACTCAAATTCTTGGAAACAATTTCCCATTAAATTGTCATCAACGTCCAATTACTTTCACAGAATCCTGTTTTCAAATTGACATTTTGGACGCTTTTCCACCCACAGTTAGATTAGGGGAGCATGTATTTTTTCTTCATATTCACCCAGTCAAATACTCTGACAAAGAGCAATCATTTTCTCATGTATTTTAACTCAGTGACGGGCCAAAATTGTGCCAGCTTCAATTGTAGCTGTGACCTTAACATGGATTATTTTTATCAAATTAGGAGACTTCATTTTACTGAAATAAACAACATTATGAACATATATAGAATACAGATGAGTCCACAGCATTTTAAAAGGCACTAAGATGATTAAAGACTAATTTAATTTTACTAAAAGATCTTAATATCCTTTTAAGCAGAGGCCGAGGCCCAGCACTTCCAATATTACTTATGAGTGCAGTGTTATTCATGATGCTTCTTTACTTGTGGCCAGTGCTCTGGTCAGTAGTCGGTTGGATTACAGTAGCTCACTTTTCAGGAGTCTAAATTACAGTGCATCCGAAATAGTGCAGTTAGAATCATATAAAATACCAGAAGATGCTCCGTATGTCTCTTCCTACAGCAGTTCCTACAGTACAAGGCACAGTCAGAGTTGTGGTAATTTCCTTGTCATTCCAAAGTTCAAACCCTCTATTCATAAATCAGTCTAACAGTTTGATTATAGTTGTTCTTTTGATGCCCACAGTGCTTGGAATGCTCTTTCTAATGAGATTCATGCAACCCCCTC
The DNA here is from genome assembly GCA_964017235.1 of Sabellastarte sp. h YS-2021. NCBI lineage: Eukaryota > Metazoa > Annelida > Polychaeta > Sabellida > Sabellidae > Sabellastarte > Sabellastarte sp. h YS-2021. The sequence continues at coordinate 168,625,773 of OZ024928.1, read as the reverse complement.
CCTAGCCTCTTTCAGAAAGCGCCTCAAAACCTACCTGTACACTAAGGCATACAAACCTTAGACTTATTCACCACTTAGCATTCTCTGGGGTGCTCGGCCTCTTTTCTGTCCCCGGATACTGAAATTGGTGGTCTGTTTTTGGGTTCTGTCAATCCTTAGAGTCCCGTTTAAATAGGGGAGATTAAGTGCAATAAAAGTCCAGTTAGAATTAGAATTTACATATTTTTATCATCTTTTGAATTTGTTGTCATATAAAGAAAATTACCACTATATTTTTTCTATTTGGAATTACATTGAAATTAAAACAGAATAAATATATATCAACTTTATACTGCATTAAATGCTCTATATATCTAAATAATTGTGAAAGTACCGTTCACATACCTTGAAATGTCTATATTAATAAATATGAAAGTCTGCCTATCTGACCCCCTAACCAATTAAACCCTAGCATTTGCACAAACACATTAACGTAGCTTCCTTAGCCAATCAAATTCTAGCATTTACACCAACACAAAACAATAGCTCCAGCTGTGTACTGGCTTGTAACTACATATTTCAATAACATATTAAGATGTGGTATCTCTCTGCAGGAACAAAATTAAAGTTCACATTGGGTGTAGTTTAAGTTCACTTCTTGTATATTTCAGGTCACATGGTCAGATGGGGACCACAATACCTTGACGTATGAAGAGAGACGTATCATTGATGACTCTCGCTTCAGCATAGAACGCCATTTTTTAGATTCTTGGAACTTACAGATCCGGGATGTGGAGAGGAAAGATCAAGGCGCCTACCTATGTATGCTGAATACAGAGCCAGTGAAGAGTAAAACAGCAATGCTATATGTCAAAGGTAGGAAATCAGATTTTATTTGGAATTATTGTTTTTTTTTGTTTTAGCTTAACAACAAATCCATACAATATAGTTATTATTTTATATATAAAATGAAATAAAATGTAAAAGTTAACACAAAATATACTATTATGATAACATATTGATTATAGTGATACAGTGTGGTGTAGTAGAGGATGAATGTGGATGAAGTTGGTTAAGAATTGTTTGAAAAACCAGTTATTGATTAAGTAAGCAAATGTCATTACCATGGAGACATCAGATAAGTGGCAAATTTAGAGTTTCTTACTCAAGACCCAAAGAGTGAATTCCTCAATATAGGCTAAAGGTGAATATGTGTCACTAAGCCCTAAGCCCTAACCCTAACCCACCCTACTTCTTTCTTTCAAGGGAAGATAAGTGAATTTGTATGTTTTAAAGCTATGTTTGGTATTTTATTACCTTTCTGTATTTTAGGTTATAGTGACACATGTACACACATGTTGCCATAAAGCGTATTTGAACCCAAGCGATCATTTGTCAAATTCAATTAGTTGCATCTTTCTTCATTGTTTGTCCTGAAGCCAGTGAAGTGTTATTTCATAAGATGCCATTTACTATTCTTTCTGATAAAAGCAAGAATCTAAAAATACAAGGACAAAAATACAGAAATGTAGTCTCCTTCCTCCTTGAGGGAACATTGCATTAAATCCACTTCATCAGTAGATATTCAAATACACCATTGTTAGATCATAAAAAGGCTCAATAGTAGAGAATCAGACAGCTCCCAAATTTCATTTATTGCGTTTTCAAAGAGCAAATTGGCGGTGAAGGAATATATGTGTAAAGTGGAAAGAAATTTCTTTCCCACGGCTACCAAATCAAATAGTCTGGTTCTCTACTCTTGCCTAATCCGGAGACAAGCTTGATAGTAGCTCCAAAAAAGCATTGCATCACCAAATCCCACATATTTTGGGGGATTTTCTGCAAAATTGGGTCATGGGCTTTGAAGACGTTCTGGAAAGTAATACATTCAATTGGAAAACAACAAAGAACATGGAAACATAAGAATACAATGTACTATCTTAAAAGCCCCACTCTGTGTGGATGAAAATATAAATAAACAATAAATAACAATTTGTATAAATAAATCAGTTTTAAATTTACACCAAAACAAATGACAGAACCAAATATAAACTAAGTTCAATCTTACCTTCAACATGTTTCACCTTCAACATATCAGTTAACAAATGCCTTGACATCTTGTCATTGACTTCTCTGAACGTCACCACCTAGAGTCATGGTGAATTTTTTTATCTGATATAATATTAAGGTGGCTTGGAAAAGGGGCTATGGAATTTATATATGTATGTTTGTTACAGTGCTTGAAAGTGAGGTTCCACTTGCTTATCTGATAAACTTTTAATGCTTTTCTGATAATTTTGTCCCTACCTGGATGAGTGATTTTTTCTGAAAGTGTTTATATGTGTAATACACAATAGTACTTTGCCACATGTAAGCTACATCTTTGGGTTATTAGAATACCAACACTAGAACATTAACTAATGTTATACATTTATTGGTTCAACAAATGTAATAACAAGCTCTTCTAATCCGAATGCACTGTAATTTAAAGCCAAATTAGGATTAGCTTGGTTGGTGAACTGTAAATGTATGAGCTGTGCATCAGTTCATTCCAGTCCTCTTGGTTTTATCAATAAGCAAGTTTTATCTACTGTTTGCAATAATAGAGTGCAAACTTTCTTGTCATTTTATTTTTTATTTTAATTTTTTTTCTGTGATGAAGCCCTAAAGTTTTAGAAAAAGCCAATTGGGTAACAAGCAGATAAAATACATGAGTTTATGGTGTATTTATTTGCTTATGCCCTTGTTCCACCAAAGGATTAAGCCCCGATCCTGTCGGCGACCCTTAATCGTGGGTAGTCTTGGAAAAAATGGAAAAAAAATTGACCAATGGGGTGGAAGACAGAATCGGTATGAAGGTCTGGGATTAACTACAGATCGGCCTCAGGACGCCCCAGGAGGCCCCAGACAGTCCCTAACTGGTCTGGGACTAAGAACCGACTAAGCCATTTTTGTGGTCGGTTTGAACCACGATCCTGTCGTAGACAAACCGACTGGGTCCCAGGACGCCTCAGGCCTCCTGGGACTAAGAGCCGACTAACCCAGGATTAAGTCCCGACCCCACAAGGTGTCCTGAGGCGTCCCCAGGCGTCCCCAGACTGAGATAGCCGATTTTTGTTTTGCAATGGGACTAAGGGTCGCAGGAAGCCTGGGACTAAGAATAGAGGGTCTGGGACTAAGGGTCGGCGACTAAGGGTCGCAGGCGGCCTGGGACCACATAGGACTGTGTAAATTTGATCTGAGGAGGCCTGAGGACGCCTGAGGACGCCTGGGACTGGACATTTTGTTTATGGCGGGAAAAAATAATCGGTTGGGGTCGTGTGAAATATCAAACATGTTTGATTTCTCACACGGCCCCAACCGACCACAACCGACCCTTACAGAAGGTCTGGGACTAAGCAAATATTTCAAACCGACCCTCAAAAACCCTTAATCGGGAGCCTTAGTCGTGTGGTGGAACACCCACATTAGTTTCACAAAGGGTCTCAGATTTAGTCCTTTATTTCAACTAAAGTATAATTCTTGTACCATATTTCCGTTGTTTGACATTTTTGTTAGAAAAAAAATGCTGATTTGCCATGAAAAATCTTTCTAGCGCATATAAAACCGGCTAAACATACTTTATAGAGGTGTTCTATATATTGACACTATTTTTTCAGACATTTTAAATTCTGAAAGTGAGAAAAATTTATGGTGGCCAAATTTAAGTCTTTGCAAAAGTGAAGCCCACCCCAAGTTACATGACTTTAAGTCCAAGGCTAAGCTACACCTGAGGCTAAGCTGCTTTCTGAAATTCTGCAAAGTCTCATTCCCCTGACTTTACTAAAGTTTGAGACTTAAGGTCTTAATGTTTTTGTGTAAGTTTGGACTTGATCATTTTCTGCAACTTGCCTATGGTTGGTAATTTTGACAGTGTCCTGTGGTATATTTAATCATTCATATTACCTAATAAGGTATACTGGTGTAACATTGTTTTGAAAAATGTAGCACAATGTTTACAATATGCATCATTAACTTGTGAATTTCATTGGGAACAAAATCACACCGAGTGTCTTAAATTGTTCAAGACTATTGTGACACAACAAATCCTATATTTTTCAATCCAGTAAAGGTCATGTTTTTAAATATGTCGGATATATTAGGGATCTGTTACCACATTATCTACATTTGATGTGTAATACATCCTGTTATCTTAGAATTTATGAAGACCTATGTTTCTAATATGATGTCACAAACTGTATTCACAATCTCAGCAGTTATCAACCACTTTTCTGCCACGTTTAATGCAATATCAATATGACCAGAGGCCTCTCATTGGCCTAGTGGGTTGGGTCAGGAAGTAAGGCATCTGACATCTAATCACAGGCTTTCAGCTCAGTGTGGGTTCAACTCTCACAAGTGAAAATGGAGGGGGCTGTGCCAATATGACCCTGGCTCTTGAACCCAACATTGACTTTGATATATAACCAGTGATGATCTAGGATAGGAGCTGTTACCTTAGATGTCTTACACTGTTAAAAAGATCATGGTCCAAATCCTAAAAGTGTGAAGTTTTGATCCAGCGATGATAACTTTTCTAGAGGTGTTGACACTAAACTGTCAGCATTTGATTTGCTGTAATACATTCTATCTTGGAATCCTGTAAGTCTCCCTTTCCATTGTGATGTCATACAAACTCATCTGTTTTATCCTACGTTTATGACCATATAGTGTGTCCCATGTCACCAGAGGCTGTGTAAAGTCAGACTCCTTACCTTAGATATTTTAAACTGGTCAAAGCTTTTTTTCAAATCTAAGGTCGGTGTTGGTCATCTGTAGAAGTGTGAACACACTTTTTCCTTTTGCTGTATTAAAGCTACTTGTGATTTTTACGAGGATAAAAATGCTTTCCATACATGATTTAAATACTGTCCAATCTCTGTTGTTACTGCAGAATATAATTGCTGGATTATTTTTTGAAAGGCCTTGTCATTTCAGTATGAGCATTTCATTATTCCCTTTTATGTGACATCCCCATTTTAAAATCGCATATTATTTGCCTTAAATAATGCATGGCAGATTTTTCCTGTAAGGCTTACATTGGTTCAGTTTAAATTGAGACCCTAATCTCTAAAGACATATCCATATTTCATAAGCCTTAAAAACCCACACAAAGCCCTTCTTAATATCTAAGTAACAGACATTAAATTATCCACATGCTTTCTATGTTGAAGCTAGATTGTACAAGGGGTATTAAAGAAACATACTAGAAAGTAGGGTTTATTCTACAAGGGGGTTGTGGGTGGCCAAAATATAAAACAAAATAAATCACCCTCTTGTCAGTGTAATTAAACCCTCACTGAGATTTCCTTTTCTACTTACTCCATTATTCAGGAGACATTTTGCTATCATCCTCCTAAAAATTGATGGTTTCATGCATTTGTTCCAGTTCTCTGTTACTGTGCAGTGTGTGTTTGTTTTGTTTATCCTAGTCCCATTATTACAACTGTACATCATGGTTGCCCAGTAAGGTAGTTCCAGGTATAATCTTATTGGTTGAATGACTAATTTTTTTAAATTTTATGTCTGTTATGTAATCATGGCAATTACTTTGTGAGTAAGTATTTCTGTCCGGTGTGGTAAAGACTGATTTTTCAGTCATAATTTATTTGTTTGGGGGTTTAAGTCACAATCAACACTGTACTGGTCATATCACGATGGATAGTTTTGTGGGCAGAGGAAACGTGTACATACAGTTGGTAAAGGTTCTGTACTGTATACTGCTGACCATCAGTAAGCAACTACCAACTTTCCCACATAAGGTCCGAAGTTTGAACCACTGACCTCAGAGGTGGGAGGCGAGTGTGTTACCACTGCAGCAAACTTTTTCAGCCATAAGGTACAATGTATCTTAATGGTACTCCAACTCATCGTAATGTTATGGCCCATTCCCACTGTTCCGTGTGGTCATATTAACACATACTTGAATTTTGCCTCACAACCTTGTTCTGTTTGTCAAATGGACATTATGTAGACCCCATATGTGGGTAATGCACATTTAAATAATGAGATGCCTTATAAAAAGATAACGTCTTCACACCCTTCTGGCGTGTACATTTTAGTTTAACACCTTGGAGGTTATGAGAGGTCCCTCAAACAGTTTAGAAAAAGGTTGCTATGGGTGCAAAAAAGGGTTTCTGGTCAGTGAAGTTTGTATCCTACCCAGATATGAATGCAACTTATTAAACCTTATGGATACAACTAAAAATATAAAATACGTCGAACCACAAATGAACCCCAATGAGTTAAATATTTTGTATTGGTATGTAACTCATTATGAAAACTGGAGCTGAGTGATGTTTTTCAAAGAGATTTGTCAGAAGTCTCCTAACTATTGAACAAGAGTTATCAGGGCTTATAATGAGTCGCTGCAGTCAGGAACAAATTGTAAGGCCAATCTTTTCATTTATATGACTCACCTTTTTGTTTCGGATAAATCCCATATTCAATTTGTTTCCCTGCCCATTTTGAAAAAGGATATTGTCAACAGGAGTTTTAAATCAACTGTGTCTTATGATAAGTTTAAAAAGTGGAACAGGCGTGAGACTTACCCTTCATATATAGGGCAAGTGGCAATGCTAAGGACCTGTCCAAATATGACGTTGACTGTGAAACGGGATGCAAAACCCCAGCTTTGACTTCATATATGGGTCTTTATTTCAGAACACAAGAGTACTCAAATATAGCATACTTCTGCCGAGAGCCTAATATCTATAATATTCCTTACGGGCGTAATCACCTCCAAAATATAATTATCTGTCCTTTATGCCACTGTTAACATCTCCCCAAAATTGCATCAAAATCTGGGCATAGCTTTTTGAGTTATTTTGCAAAGGAACACACTCCACCAATCACAAAGCCTCTTTGGAGTAGAATATAATGCACATTCCATATAAGGACATTGTGAATGGAATGCACTCTTTAATTTGCATCAATGACTGTCTCCAAGAGTAACTAATTTTCTTTACTGCCAAAGTCTGAGGATATATATAAGAGAGCCAAAGTATCCTCATTTGCCGACGTCTAAACCATTCATTAAGGTGATATCCTTTTTGCCCTTGTCAATCATTGTCAAAGATGTGTGTATCCTTTCAAGACTCATTAGTTACTCTTCTTGTTCTTTGGTGGCAAAATGGAGTAAAGCCAAGTTAGTGCTCATTTGTGTCAATAAGTGTCAGTTCTCATTTGCCAAGATGATATTTTACAGAAGAAAGAGAGGGCTTGGTGGCACAAAAGTTAAATGAGCAAATGATATATCTTACGATGTCAGTGTCTTCTGCTATTCCATTCTCACGTAGAAATGTCTTTTGTTCGGGGTTTAAACAATGCCAAATCAACCACGAGAAATTCTGACAAGAAGAACATATTATTATTAAAAATAATCAAATAAATGTATGTATAAACAAGAATGTTAAATGAAGCTGTGTGTAAGTGTATAATTGGCAGCATACTTTCTGACAGCATATTGATTTGTTGGTGACAAAAGCCGAAAAATCTTTTGATCTTCAGATATGAGTTGCGCAGTCATCAGTAGGGCACTACAGTAGTACCAATTGCTGAAAAATTCGGAGACTGAAAATAGTGATCGCCAAAGAGAATGTTTCTACCACTCCAACACAAAAAGCATTAACATTGTACTATTATTTTCAATGCTGAAAGGTTCCTTTTTTAATTTAATAGCCCAGATCGTTTTGGTTAAACTTCCTATCTTGTTATGTTACTTTGACCTGAGAAATATACCATTTTCATACTATATGTGATGTGTCCTGTTTAAGTTTGTCAAAATGAAATGAATCATTGTTTCCAGAGAAGTGTAAGTATGACATTTGCTAATGTAATATTCATTGGATATTGCATTTGATATTCTTTCAAAGTTTCACTTTGCGAACGTTTTTGGCACTTTCATAAGCTTTACACCCAGTTCACACAGCTCTGTGCTGGCCTCTTGAGCCTACATACCAGCCTTAAATATTGAACTCATCCAGGCTCGTTTGTGGCTTGACACGTTTCCTGCCTTGGTAGTCTCCATTAGGTTTTATAAGTCGTGATTTCTATTTGCATATGACACGTTCACACAAGCATGGACAGCATTTCTAGGTTATAGTTCATTTTTATAATGTTTGAAAATATGCCATGACCTCTCCTATAATAAACCAAAATGTAAACACAGGATGGATGGGGCGGCTCATTTTTAAACACGCACTACTGAGATATGTCGTCCACTTACGAGGATGTTCATGGGACAAAATTAAAAATAGGAGTTGTTAGAACCACACAGAACTATGTGTATGGACCATTGCACAACTCATGCTTCCAAATGTATCATGTAAAATTATCATTTTTTGGGCAGTGGTGTGATGGGCACATGCCTTCCACCTGTCACATGATTTGATCGAATCTCTGCTTCAACCTGAAGTGACCAGGGCTCGGTGGTGTACATACGCACACTCGTCTCCCACCTCTGTGGTTGGCAGTTCAAATTGTGGACCCTATAAGGCAAATTTGGAAGTTGGTTGAAGTAGTATATACTGGTTTCTGTCTTGAAACTACCCCTTGTGATATAACGTATACAATGTGTTATAACGTATACAATGTGTCAAAAGCAACATTAAACCCGATTAAATTTATAAATAAATTCAAATTAAAGTAAGAAAGTTGATAGCTGCTCACTAGTGCACCATCATTTTCGGTGCAGAATCTTGACCACTAAGTATGAACTATTTTGCTCCATTACTTCATTTACCTGATGTGACATTATCTGTACATGGCGTCATAACTTGGTGAACACCCTAATTTGGCACAAACCAGAAAATGGACTTATTATCAACAATTGGTTGTTCTAAGTAATATTCATACATAACCCTTTATTGCCTCCAGGGAAGGCCCAACTTTATTCCTTAATATTTGTTAAATAGCTGTTTATTGCTACCAGAGAGAAATGGCTTCTAATTCATTTAAACATCAAAATGCCATCAGGGATTGGGCATCTTTATTCTTTAATCTACCTTGATTGTGGTTATGGAGATATCTTTTCTAAATAAACAGAGTTATGGAATTTGTTTGTGGATGTTGATGCTCAGTTACTCGTTGAAAAGTAAATTAGGCATTCTTTTTTGCCAATGTCTCTGCGATATTCAGGTGATTTCCATATCGACCAACATAAATTCTGAACTTTAGAAACAATCCATTTCTGGGGATGTATCAATATCATTTTAGGTAACCAAAGTCAGTCCAGATTTTAATCAATAGAAAGTCAACTTATTTCTCACAAAAGAAACACAAATACGGTTTTTGTGGTAAAATTGTGCCGGTTCATTGTGTCAAAAACAAAGTCTCACCCAAAACCAACCAAATTTCTTAAATTATCTTTTTGCTAAACTGACCCCACAGACTCTGGCACTGTCGCCCCAGATAAAAGGTATAAGAGGTTCCTTTAAAAAGAACCTAATCAACAAGGTTATAACCAGATCTAATATGTCATGTCTCTGGGAAATCCCCACAAGATTTCCAGATTTAGATATCCAATTATACCATGTAATTTCCTTAACCCAATCATCAATTCCAGGGAGTATACCAACAGTAGGCTCATCCAAAATCTATGACCTTCAGCTATATAATTAAATCAAACAAAAGAGAAAGGTTCGGACTATACATAATCAGTTTCCAAAGAATGACAAGGTATATCCACAGTGACACACAGATGGGTTGTTTTAAAGGCTGATACCCCCCAAAGAAATGAACTAGTCTGTCCCATTTGGGACATTTAGTGTTCATTATTCCTTACAGGCTCTGTCAGCAATCTGTCACTATGCAAGGTCCACTTGTTGAAGGGTTTTTTGCCTAGAAGAATCTAGATCTGTGTTGACACAACATAGAATTCTATTCAGGCTGAGCCATAAATTAGATTGGATTTCCTTAAAACAGATCGTGTACATGATCGTGTTTTAAACTGAATAAATAACTCCTGTAAGCAAACACAAGCTGAGTTTTCCAAATATAAGGCTTGATAGGTAATTTGTGAAAATATATGTAAAGTATTACAATTTCTTATTTTAAAATATTGACAATTTTATAATACAGGTGAGAAGGCACTAGGTGGTCTAGTCGGTTAGCAGTTTTGGTTCATATCATAGGCTGTCGTCTCTATGTGGGTTTGACTCAACAAGAGGCAATGCTGAAGGCCTGTCCCAATATTGTCCTGGCTGTTGAATGGGACATAAAACCTATATTTTAATTTTGACCTAAAATACAGATGACATAAAGATTAGATATAACAAACTGTAGTGACAATCAAGCCTTTGTCATTCTCAGATATCTCTCTTGATTTTGAAAGCTAAACTTTTTCAATTAAGTCTGATGTTAGTCGTGACCATGTAGTATCTGATACTGGTATTTTCATGGCCTTTCCTTAGTCTTTCAAATTAATTTCAGAAACATTCCCAATAAATAATAGCAATATTTCTGTGGAGAACAAATACACATGTCGGGGGAGGTCCTCAGTGGCCTAGCTGATAGCAAGTTTAGCATCTAATCACAGGTGGTCGCCTCTGTATGGGTTCAGCTAATACAGGTGGTACTGTTGAAGACCTGTCCCAACATAACCCAGGCTGTTGACAGGGATGTAGAACCCCCACCTTTCACCTTTGTATGGTGTGATGTCTGTGCCAGTGCTCATGAGCCTATTATTATCATATTAGCATCAACCCATGATACAAAATATTAGGATGCCTCACAAAGATTCATAGTCTTTTGTTTCCTACGCTTACCTTATGTTTTAAGGTTGTTTATACACATTTTAATCATTTTGTCCTAAATTTGAAAATACCGTTGGTTGTCACTTTGTACCATCTATGAGGCATATATTTATTCCTTATGAATTGCTTGTCATTATGTTTTTCTTTGCTTTTTCACCAATTTCGGATTACTTTTAGCACTTTTTGTCTCCCTGAAATATTTTGCTAGTCAGAGCCAGTGACCTGTGGGTATTTGTCAACACCCTGCTAATCACACGGTCCATGTGGCAAGCCCACATGTTTTCTCTGGGTTTTTAAGGGTTAATGTCCCTCTTTATCTTCCCCGATGATGTTAGCTGACAAAGGTGGCAGTGTATCATCTATCATACATGTTCAAAGTAAAAGTTGGCCTTTTAATGGTCCAGTCCTCTCAGTGACCTAATGTTTGCACTTGGGAGCAAAATTGTGGAGATTGTATAACTGATAATCAGATATGTGAAGGTCAAGAAGCAAAAAAAAAAACAATTTTCTCCACACTGGTTTCCCACGTATTTTGCTCCATATTTTTCTTGTAGAGTAGTTCTTGCAGTACAAGGCACAGTCAGAGTGACAGTAATTTCTGTGTTCTTCCAAACTTCTACCTTTCTACTCAAAAGTCTTTCAGTCAGTTTGGTTATAGCTGTGCCTTTGATCCCCCCACTGTTTTGGAATGCTCTTCCTGGTGTGATTTGTGGCTCCCTCTTCCTAGCCTCTTTCAGAAAACGGTTTAAAAACCTAACCCAACACCAAGGCATACCCACCTTAATCTTAATCATCCCTTGGTGTTCTCGGTGTTGGCTGACCCCTTTTCAGTCCCTGGATACAGTTTTGGTCCTGTTGCACCTTTGACTCCCCTTCATCAAGGGGAGACTAAATGTTATAAAAGTCGAATTACAGTTACAATCAGTGTTATAGTGGCCAGCTATTCCTTTCTCTAAATTAGTTTTAAAATCTTAGAGCATCTTTAGTGAGCATCTCTGCCATGAATACTCATGCCTTATCTTTTTGGTCTTAAGTCAGTTACAATTCATTTTTATTCTGCTAAGACTTATCATGTTAGATTAATCTTGTATTCTGTTCTGTAAAATTGGAGCCAACTAATCTTGTCTCTTCAGAATATTAATTGTACAAGTACTCCTATTATTCTTCTCTTCTTGACAAGAGTAATCAGGGCTTAGTGCTATGACTTATGCACATGATTGTAGCAATCAAAAGAAGTTGTATATAATCTAAATCTAAATCGGACTTTAGTCGCCCCTTTAAAGGTATGGGAAAATGTACAGTGGATATGAAATTGGATGTCTGTTTTTTTTCCTTTTTTGCACCTTAGAGTCTGCTATCTCTATCCATTACATGTTATCATAAGTTCTTCATATATTGTCTTCTACATTTTGTGAAAACACACCGCATGATCACAAATTGCAATTGTACGAAGGGCAATGAAATGCAGCTTTAGGAGAAAAGGCATATCCATATTTTACACTGAATACTGTTGACAGGAAAGTGGACATATGTCTTGCCACAGGAAAGTGCATTGTGGATCATTAATCAGAAGGGCCCAAAAGGGGTAAAGAGATTATGTTTCTTTATATAGTGGATTAAAAGTGTCTCTCATCTACACTTTCAGACGCAACTGGAGGGGTTATACTTTATCACCTACTCCTTCTGCAAATGGTACTTTCCCTAACCTCAGCCTTGTACTTAAATAAGAGCACCATATACACTATCTTTCTGTTGTGATACAGTTTAAATATACATACCAATTAAAAGGCCTAGAAAATACATGTGATATATGACGCTACCGATTTCTGCAGCGACGTCACATATATGTGTGTATGTTTATAGGAAACTATACTAAAGTATCCTGTAAGTCCCAAAGAATGTTAAGTGAGTTTTTTTCACTTGTATAGCTAGGCGATGAATGTTTACTCCTCTTTGCTATTGCTATTTCAGAGACTGATTTACCCTCCTCTACCCCACCCCTCCCTTTAACCCACAAGACCTTTAAACTGCCTTTCAGATTACCCTGATAATAAGCCCAGATTTACTACAGACAGACTAAATATTTACAAACTCAATTCTCTTGGCTCAGATTTATCTACTACTTAAAGATCTAGCTAAACTAAGTATATTAATATTATGGATAAAATAAACAGCTTTATGTCTTCAAAAATCATAAGCTGCATTATTAGAACTGAATCTTAGCTTATGGCCCCTAGGTTTTTGTTTCCACTAAATTAAACACACCACCCTTTCTCTTCAACTCAAACATTGCTCCTTCCACTGAAGTAGAAGTTATCTTAGTGTTATTCATGTTGAGTATGTGTTTGTCAAGCTATTTATTCAGAAGGAAAAAAAGGCTGATGAGAAAGTCTTTTAGATTTTTGTTTTTCAAATACTAAAGACTATTTTAGGAAGCACTCCCATAGGCAGTCCCCTATTTTGTAAGTTTTTTTATCTTAATCAGTATGTTCTCACTATTGCGCCTGTATTAGGAAATTTACCTATACCTCAATTCTTGTTAAAAACATGAGCACATCGCTCATGAGTACCAGATGATGTAACACTCTCTACTGATTATGTGGGTCTCACTCCTTATGGGGTGTTCACAATCACATCTGGTGATCACAAGCAGATCTCCTGTCGTACAATTTATTCAGTTATAAAGGTCGGGAACATAAGTTGGTGTAATTCTAAATGCTGATCCTATTGTGTAAACGTATGCAAAACCAATCCTTTTAGTCACAAGGCAATTACGTCTTTTCGTAATGGTGCGTTGACTTATGTTAAGGGAGCTACAACTTATCCTCATGATTTTATGGATAACTAAGTTCACTCTTCTATAAAAAATGAGTTTGGCAGATCTTTTAAAACGATTGTAAGTAGCAGGAATCATCAAACTATTGCACCACAGTAGTCTAAAGTTACTGTTATAAGTTATTATCATGAGTTGTAGGAGTTGTGAGCAAATTATTTTACTTATCTTTTTACTTAGCATAAATAACATAGTTTGTCCTTTTTCTGCCCATTATCAACAGGTGTTAGTTAGAAAGAGATCTTATTTTACTCTTGGCAGTTAAACTGGGGTATAATTGTAATTTCACTCTGTTGTATATTTTATGAAGGGCGGTTATATTATCTAACAGCTGTTATCACATGAGGTTTTTGACGGGGGAAAATGAGCAAGTTTTCTAAATGCTATTTATTGCATCCATACCAGATTATTCACTTGCCCAAAGCATACTCAAAATGCTTCCCCTAGATAGGTCAAGATATAAAGTAGCTGGCAAACTGAATTTCAGTAGTCCTAATGCAATGAACAACTTTAAATGTATGAATCTACCAGCTGAAAACACTTATTTAAGGCAAGATTAGTAATATTATTTACATTATTAACTAACTATAAGAAAAGTGACAATCCAATTCATTGGTGTAACTAGCAAACCACAGCTATTGAAAGTTCATAACAGTATTCCATTTGCTCTTACAATCATATCGTAACCATGGCAAAATAAAAGAATACAGCTTCATTTATACATCTTACTGTACTAACTTGCTAATGTGCTTTGCATTCAGAACAAGCTCTTGTCTTTATAACTCTCTGCAACAATTCCTGTCACGTGTCATGTTCTCATACAGTCATACACTGAGGCCTTGGGTCACCAAGCCTCTATGTCCATAGTGGGCTTAAAAATAAAAAAGCCTGTGCTCAAAAATGAAAGGATTCCAACCCCACAATATATCCCTAACAGAACTTTAAGGCTAAACATATAGCATTTCATTCATTCTCTGTTAAAAGCAGATTGAAATTACCTAGACATCACATTATGCATTATGAATAAACCTTTATGAAAGTAAATTTCTTTAAAACAAATATTATTTCAAACATTTCAAAAGAGATGAAGTGATATGGCCTCTAAATGCTAAAGTCACATAACTGTCTATGAAAACATTCCATTTGTACATTCTCTAAAATGAAAAAATTCTTTTTTTGGAGTAAGTTTAAATTTGAACGGGTTTTGATTTCAACTAGTTGCACATTAAGTACCTATGTCAGAGATTCTTGAGTCTAAGGTATTGGCATATGCTGAAGTAACAATATGGCTATGAGTGGCTTATTTCTTGATGACACAGCACCAACAATTGTTTATTATCAGTTTTAAAACTAAATCTATTATATGGCTTAACATAAAACCAAAATTTAAAATATTGCAAGTATAAATATCAATTATTACCAGATTTTAGGCATATTCAAGCGTCCAGAGGATACTTATTTTGATTGGTCCCTGTCTTTCAGCCATCGCATAACCATCTTGCTTGAATATCTCACTTAATATAAGACTGATCCAAATGCTCTTTTGCGGTTTCGATTCTTTGATGTGGTAAAAGTTTGAACAGGTATGAATTGGATCTTTCACCTGCGTCATGATCAAAAGACATCTTTAATTCTTATACTTCATTCTCACCAGATTTTCTCAGAAAGTACACTATAAATGTCAACCAAATCGGGCATACGGTTTCCTTGCATCACACAATCTAGGCGTGAACCAATTTTCAGATTAATTGGACTATAGTTTACCAGTTGAAGGGTGAATAATTATTTGGTTAAAAAACATGCTTGAATTGACCCTTTCAGACACATGCTGTGCATATTTATTGGGATTAAGGAGCTCATACAGGTACAATGTGTTTTCGAAGTATGAAAATTAGGTGTATAGTTTCAAAACAAGCATCCATTTGTTATGGCTTAAAATCAGTCATAATCATGTGTCTTTGATATGCTGTACACAGGCAGATGTTGTTAAAATTTCAAATCTCTCCCTTATGTTAGGATTTAGAGCTGTGGAATGTATTGGTCTGTATTAGTAAACCAAAAATTACAGGCAGCAGCTTGAAATTGCATATGCAATGCAATGGATTTTCCTAATTTATGGATAACATACTGATTACAGTTATCTTCATTGAAGAGTCATACCTGCTCCCATAGTTTTAATTTTTAATCTTCCACAGAAAGCTGCTATTAGCCTGACTAAATTACCTCTAATTGAGATGGGCATGCACTTTTCTTTCTCTTTGAGTTTTTTAACATGTTGACAAAGAAACAAATAGATTTTGACAGGAGAAAAGTGAAAACCACCATGCCACTAAAACATGAGCAAAGTAATTGGTTAGCATGTCCAAGGCTTTGTCCTAATATTTTTATTGCTAATAATAATAGTAATGTTGTCCGTATGAACTAAATTGATATTGTAAAAATATAATTATACCAAGAGAAGGGACATTTTAGAGTTTACCAAAGATATAAAGGCTGAAACTGTCTGTCCAACTATGTGAAGTCACTGAATCAGTTACCCACTAACTCACTAGAAATTTTTAAACAACCTGTCTGAAGCAGGTTTCTCACATAAAAACACTGGCTGCAGCCATGTTTTGTTACAATTTTTACATTCACTTGCAAATGCAGGCAGTGTGAAGTCAGGAAGAAGCTTGTGAAAGGCTTTAAAATGTTTGGTTAAGTTGTTTGGTAAAATTGGTGTAGATTCAAATATACTTAGTTTAATAACTGATTAGAATCTGTTTTCTCTGAGTGCTTGTGGCTGTAAACTGGTTGCAAAATTGTCTTTGCAAAACCTAAAAACTGGGTTCTAGGGTTAATCTATTCTAATCTATTCTAATAAGAACTTTCATAGCATTAAATTGCCATCATGCGACAGACTCAAATGCAAAACCATACATACAAATATTGACTAAGGTTTGGTCTATTATCCGGGTAACAAGTCAACAGGAGTCAGGGGTGACTATGGTCAGCCACTTTAGCCTTGATAGATATTATGTTTATAATTGTACAATCTTATATAATTTTTTGGATATGAATATAAACTAAAACTCAAAGCATTTTTTGTATGAGGAACCTCCATTAGCAAATTAGGATCTTCTATGACAAAAAAAAATTGACATTTACAAAATTATTCAAAGAATAAGAATTTATCAAAAGTGACATAAAATGTACTACATTAAGTACATTATTTTAACACAAAAGCCTTTTTGGTAGTCAAAAAGGGGGAAAAACAAGAATACTGCTTCCTCTTGAAACACCTATTGTATCCAATTTATATTCATTGATTATAAAATTCCTAAATTTCTCTGAAAGTTAAAAATTCATAGAATTTATGTTAAAACTGTTTCTTGAACATTTTAAGAGGAACAATTCTTTCAGAGACAAATATAAATAATATATGAACAAAAGGATTGAAAATTCTATTGTTTTAATATAACTAGGCCAAAAACTACAACCTTTCAAATGTTTTTTTCAGCAGTAAAAATACTTATACATTGTAGATTTGAATAGTATGCAATCAGTTGGAGATGTCAATTGTATTGTATATCTACATTTACATACTCAGTACAACATCTCCTCTGCTAGGAGTTAAAGCACTGGTTGACACATCAAAAGGATGACCATTTATCAACATATGTAGTGTTGTTTAACAAAGGACAGCCATTTTTGTCTTGCGAGCCACACTGTATCTACCTATACCTGGAGTTGAACCTAGGTTGTCTATGTTCCCAGGCAAGTGTTTTTCACTAGGCGACATTGGTAAACTTTAAACCCTTCAACTAATTTTTACACTTTTTATTCTTTTCAGTTCCCCCTAAAATCCTCGATGATTTGTCTTCCAACAGCCTGGTGGCACAAGAAGGGGACACTGTGGTCCTGATCTGCAATGTCACTGGGGTCCCCACCCCTACTGTCACGTGGTACAGGTCTCCAGCAAAGAGAGGCTATGGCGTGCAAGAAAGTAAGCGCTGTGATACACGTTCACTCGGTCCAGGTAATCTATGTCATGCAGACAGAGAAAAACAAATACCAAAACTACTGAAGCCTAGAACTGTCAACCAACTTTTTTAAACTGTTAAATTGAAATACACAAGTTAATAACTTGTATATTCAAGTGAGTACAATGTTTTAAAAATTGGGTCTATTTTCTGACGATAATATGGTTTAAAAGAACGTAGGCTGGCAGTTCCAGGCTTCCACTACCAAAGCACCTACTTACTCCCTTTCTATATTAGATTTGCATTCTATTATTTTTTTCAATTTTCTGCACATTTTAAACCGCTTTTGTCATATTTAATTTTTTTAATTCTAAGCCTGTGTGCCTATATTTATAGTAACAATGTCGACTGGAATAAGACTTTGGTTAGAATGTGTTCACAAAAGGATAGTGACATGAAAATAGATCTAATATACCAGTAAAAGTGGTTTTGCCACAGTGGGTACACAATAATGGCCTCCACTGATATGACCTCCGTTTTTGAAAGATACCTGAAATGCCAATTTTGAATACTACATAGTTTAAAGGACTTCAAAGTGAAACAACTTATCAGTTACATAGTTCCAAAGAAAAATGTGTTAAAACATATAAACAGATATGTTTTGCATCAAAAACTGCTACATCTGTATCTAATAGAGGCTGAGTTATAATAATATTTAAAAATATAACTCTGAAATATAATGTTGGATAGTATTTGAAATCTGTAAATTTCCATCTGTTTTCTTGATTATAGGAAAGTTTGGAACATCAAACTGCAAAGGGATGGAAAAAAAATCCATATATGTCCCAAGAATAGATACTTCGGCCAAAAAAACTGGGTTGGTCATATATCTGATTGACTCCAAATGTATAGGCATATATATTAGTGCCCATTGTACACAATTAATATACAATGTGGTAAATGAAATATTGCATCCATGAGATATTAAAGTCTATAATGTACAATTAATTATAATTAATATAGCTAATATAGCTTAGAGTCCATATTCATGTAGTGTTACACTCATGGGGCAAGTGCAGAAGCAATTATGGCTTTCACGTTGCAACAGGAAAAGACAAAAAGTTTTACTTAACTCATTTATTTAACAACTAAAATAATGATTACAGTCAACTGAAATGCTCTTAATAGTTTGTAAAATAAAACAATAATACAATGATGAAACTAATATGACATGACCACAGTTCTATCAGCATAACTAGCAGTTAAATGTGTCCACTGTTTCCAGCAATCGGCCCTGTGGTCTGTTTGGCGTCTACTAACACACAATGTCTGCATCCTATGATATGTTTAGTGCCCACTAGCACACAGTTTCTGTATCTTGTGATCTGTTCAGTGTCCACTGGCACAATTTTATTTATCTCCCGATGTTCAGGGTTTGTGCACAACTATTCTGGTCATTTCAAGATATACACAATATCCAAAATACAGCAAATCCACTCTCTGGTAGATCCACACATTATGTCCAATTCACTCTGATGAGAGTTCATCAGTTCCACCTATTATCTTAACTAATAAGCAACATGAACCTAAATAAAAGGCTAAATTATTTGAAGACATTAACTTACCAGATACTAAAGGACTGCAAACCATATAATTCACCTCAGGTTTACAAGAAAATATATGTAAAATAAACAATATGACATAGAGATTATTCATAATACCCCATTCACATTACAGGCGGTAACCCAAGTTTGGTGAAACCTCCCTGTTGAGTCCCGAGGTTGTTACCAAGAGTTTCAAATTTCCACCTATTATTTTGGTATGCGCAGACAATTTCACGCATGCTTGTTTGAATTTCCTACTACGGTACCGAAGGTGTGGTCCATGGTGTACATAAAGTTGTTGCACGGCCACATAATGTGGGTTTATGGTATTGGTATTTTGCCTCATATTTGTCCGATGGCTACCGAAGGTGAGTTGAGGTTAATGGAGGTTGTCCTTCATTGAACAATCTTTGTAGTACTGTCATCCGACTGTTATTGTTGGTTAAAAATCCGTGTCCAATCAGTGGCCATTCACCTGTAGTGTAAACAACTCGGACAAAATGGGATGACCTGGGGGGGGGGGGGGGCGGTTCCACTACTGCCTGTACGGTGAAAGGGGCATAACATTTGTCATTAAATGTTATAAATGGTATACACAAAATGTTTTGAAAACATTCTATTATAAATGGGTTTCATACCCATCGTTTTAAACCTTTAAAAAAACATTTCCTTTGAAACGTCTGAAAAGCTCAAAAATGTCTGCTGAGATATTACTCACAAAAACCACTTACTGTGCTGACCGCAACCCTGCCTTAAGGCTAAGAACTTAGGACAGAAGGGTCCAAGAAAGTCTGGTTAACCAAATTTTTAATTCAAGTTTAAGGCAGAGAGGCTGGGCACCTATAGACAATGAAGACATACATGGGACCTGAAACACTCCTTTATATCCAAATTTAAGTTTCCAATCAATAGTAAGGGAAAAACAGGCTATAAGATTTGCTAGGAGAAACACTGAACTGATTCTCCTAATGCAAAAACTCTCTAGTAGAAGTTTAGGATAGTTCTGTGGTTACCATTTTTTCCCTTTGTTGTAAAGGTATTATATCCTGGTTCTAGAGTAGATATAATGGTCTTAATGCATGCTAATTTTAATGGAGTTTTTACCTGTGTTAATATATCATGATTTCTATGGATTTTTGTTGTTGTTTGTTTAACCTCTTGATAAATCTCTATTTATCCTATTCCACCATTCCCTAGGTAAGTTATGAAATAATTTCATGATTTTTCACTTTTAAGGGACAAATTATTCATTAGATAATTAATCTCGCATCATAATGAAGATATTCAGTCACACTTTTATCTTAATGTTGTTGTTGAATATTAATAATATATGCTACCCTGTTAAACATCAAAGAACCTTTCAATTAAAGTTAACAGTATGCAATAAATAAATCAGATTAAATGTCATTTGCACCAGGTATATCTTTATGTTAAATATCAAACACACTAATTGGATCAACACCATTTCTGTATATGTTACTTTCATCTGTAGGCATCTCTGTTAGCATTTTTGTACATATAACCCTTTGCTTTCAAGTACTTTCTTACTAAGTTTGTATTAGAATACCTTTTTAAAAGGATGTAATATTCAATACCAATTGTATTCTCTAGCAATTTTTTTTGTTTCTTACAATACAGGGTCCGTATTCAATAACATTCTTATATAAAAAATTGATTCATTTTCGCTAACACCCTGATTCTTACAATACAGGTCTATATTCACTAACCTACTAATTGTTACAATACAGGATCCATATTCACTAACTTTCTAAATGTTACCATACAGGGTCCATCCTTCAATTCCTACAATACAGTGTTCATATTCACTAACACTCAAACTCTAACAATACAGGGTCCACATTCACTAATCTTCTAGTTCTTACAATACAGGGCCCATATTCATCTAAATTCTTATGCTTACAAACATAGACCATATTCCCTAAGATCCTTAGAACCTCCACCAGGAGGTTATATTTTTGGGTACGTTTGTCTGTCTCTGTTCTCGATGACACAAAAAGGAATGAATGGATCTTTCTGAAATTTCTTATGTGGTAAGGATATGGCTGATAGAAGAAGCAATTAATGTTTTGGGAAAAAATCCCAAATATTTGGAAATGAACCTTGGTTGAGGCCTAGCTCTATGAGTGTTTTTAAAAAAAAAACAAAAACATGTTATTGTATATGGGCCTTGGTCTCAAATGCAATGTTTTCTGGGAGGTTTACTTGCAGTTACATGTGAAAAAAGATTGTAATGTTGGATCCCTTTTCCTGCACAGGGAACACAGTGAGGTAATAGTGGCTAATCTACTCGCCTTCCATCTCTAAGCTCCTTAGTTTGATTCCTGGCCTCAGTTGTTAAGAAAGTTGTTAGCTGCTTGCTGTTGGTTGCTTGCTCAATGGTTTTCTTATTAGATTGTTGACCAACTAGTAAGCATTACTTTCTTCCCTTCCCCCAACTAGCTATCATAATATGATCCATACAACATATTGAGGCGATGTTAACCCCAAAACTACATAATCCATAAAAAGCACAACTTTGGGACACTAGAAGGGGCAGTTCATTATAACAAATGAAAAAGAAGATTGGCTGTTTAGAATGTGGCTTTAAAAAGATCCTCATGCCAACTTAAACAGAACTGTTAACTGCCCTCTTTCTGAAAGTCCCTAAAACAGTCTCTGTTATGCTTATTATCCTAAAGTCTTATGTAAGTACAATTTTTATTCATAAGGAACATTGTTGTGTTTGAGCGTGAGCTCTAGCGAGGCTCGCGCTTCTAGAGATCATTTTTATTTGTCTCCAGACTTTCACGAATATGGCTCAGCATGATGAACATCTGTCTGTTCACTGAAGTTAAGCGGCAATGGGCTACATTAGTACTGGGATGGCTGACCGCATCAGTGCACTACTGGTGTGTCTGATCACTTTGCAGTGCATGCTAGTAGACTGAAACCCATTTTGGCCTTGTTTGCTACACAACTAACAAATTAGTGCCATTAGAGATTCAGGTCAAAGTACTCTAGTTGAGAGAAACACCTCACAGAGGGAAAGTTATAACAAACACCTCCAGTCAGTACTGTGCCACCTGAAACCGATTATAAAATCCTTTCTAGTTCGACATAGCAAAATGGTGCTTTGTCATTTAAAACTTTAAATGATTATAGCTATGGTAAGTGTTTTTGTAACTAAAGGTTTTAAAATCCTTTTTAATTAGTTTGCACACTAAATAGCCATATTATTCCATGGTGACACAGTGGTAACATACTCGCCTCCCACCTCTGGAATTGGGGTTTAAACCCCACTCCAACCTCATGTGGCAATACAGGCAGTTGCTTACGGTTGGCCTGTGGTTAGCAATACAGAAACTTGGAACACTTGTATGTGCTGGTTTCTTTTGTCCTTTCAACTACCCTTCACTGTGTAACTAATACAAAGGTACTACGTGTGACATAACACACTAAATAAATAAAGAGGCATATTATTCACCATTTACTGTATTCTGTTGCACACACATTCCAAGCTCATCAGTAAATGGGTTTGTTGTGTTGTTAACACTTTGACAAACATTGGCCAGAACAATAGAGTGATGGATAGCCACATATAATGTCTTCATACTATCAGCTTGGGACATACGCTCCTTTTTATTATATAATACATGGTGGCTTTTTCCTGACTACAAATGTAATAAACTGTGTAATAGGACAGTGCACATGTAATGTTTGACCAAGTGTGTTTTTATTGGTAATTTTAATTTCGACAAGATGATTCAGAATATCATAAATAACATGTGCCATAATGACAGAATAAGGGAACGTTACTTTAACACAGATTAATGCCTGTATAGTAAATGAATGGTTTCTCTTTTATATTAAAGAAATGATAACCAAATTTTAGATATTTACTGCAAATCCGAAAAAAACTATAAGAATAACATACCTTGATTTTAAGTTATAAACAGGTGTGATTACTATTCTCCCTCCCCTCTCTTTTGGGGACCAAGGATAAAAATACTTTAGATCTAAGACCCCAGTTACGCATGGCCAGATGTACCGCCGGATCGCGGCAGGTTACTTAATTTGGAAAATATTTTGAAAAATCTTGAGTGATTTACGGATCATATTTTCTGTCCGTACAGGCATCCGTAAGGTCCTTGTGAGAGCCGTAACGGCATGCTGCGATTTGTAGCAATCCATAGCGATATGCTTAAAATCAGATAGATCCCTAGACCATTATGGAAAGATCAAACATGCTTGATTTTTCCGGGAACTCCGTACGGACACGGTATCCGTAGTTCTTCCATATCTCATCTGTAGCTCATCCGTGAGTGTCCCTATTGTCCGTATACCCATCCTGGATGTCCTTGTGGAATCCCTTTCATCTGTGAAGCTTCCGTGTCAACAAATAGTGCCCAAAACATAGCTGAATCTAACCGAATCTGCTACAGATTGACACAGAAAGGGTTTGCGGATTATAAAAAGAGTCAAAAGGACATCCGCAAACCTGTCCATGAGTCACCGTAGTACTCCATAGGAGATCCGTAGCTGATCCATGGCAGATCCGTAAATCTTTTACATGATCCACCCTCATCCATGTCAGTTTTCATATATAGAACCGTGGCCTATATCCGTGGGGGATCCATGAAAGCGTAACTGGCCCCTAAATTGCAATCTAATTACTCTTCTGCAGGTCTTTTAAAGGAGTGAGAGTATAACTACTGCCCGGAATCAGTGCCCAAAATTGTTATTGCATTATGGCTGAAAGGATACATTATAAGACTTGCTTCCAAATGCTACAATTCTAGAAACACCTTTCAAGACGCTATTACTCTAAGAAAGCAGGGAGGATTAGTCGAGAGACTCGTAGATTACTCTATTCCATTTTAACAGAAAGTCTTATTTTAAAAAGAGTATGGTCTAATGAAGACCTGCCACTTCTGCTTCACATTAAGACATTTAAAATTAAATAACAATTACATATTTGTATGTCAAATACAGCATTGGCATCATTGTAAAGATCCTTAATGAGCAGAGTTATATTAGCAGTAAACATGTATATTCTTAAATCAAACACTTAGTTTAACAGACAACACTGAAGCAATGGATAGAGATCTGTTCTAGAGTGGTGCATCTTGCTCCAGCCACTCAAAATTCTGATAAATTTTCTATAAATAATATAGTGTTTTTAGGACACATTTTTTATTTTATATCTATTTATATTCTCATTCTATCTTAAAACAACTTAACATTGTGCTACTGAATATTCTTTTAAAACAGGTTCCATACTTGTCTCAAACCCTGAGGTTATTGGTCAGAAACCCAGTCTGTGTCCATCATGATAGGAACTATATATCGTGTGTGATTAAAGCTTTGTCAAATCTACATTAATTCAATTAAATATACTCTCCATGCGTGATTTGCAGGAATTGGACTGACCGGTGAGATGATTATTATCAGCAATATCTCCAGGTATTGTGATGACAAGTATGAGTGTGTGGCTTCCAATGGAGTCATGCCAGATGTTGCCAGGACCATCACAGTAACGGTGGAATGTGAGTTGGACTTTATAATTGTTATTTTATGTTTCAAACAGTCTGCCAGACAGTACCCCCTCTATTGCCCCTTTCAAAAAAAAAAAAGCTTAAGTTTTACCTCTACACCAAGGCATACCCACCTTAGTCTCTATATCCCCTTGGTTGTTCAACGTGGTGTTTGACCCCTTTATGGCCCTGGATACTGATACTGGCTGACAGTTTGGGTGGCCTTACAATGCCCCTAGTGAAGGAGAGATTGTGAAAGTCCAGTAAGAATTACCTTAGAATCTTTACGTACTGAGTGTCATTCTGAGACAGGTCTTCAGAATTTCATAGCTGTTGCCAATAGATTTGACCAAGATGGCAGAGGTTAGATTCATGTGATCTTTAACCAAACTTGATTACCACTTGGTCAGTGTGAAAATTTTATTTAACTATCCACCATGAGCCACTGTAGGGTGACACACAGAGGCATATATATTTTCCTATATACGGCTCTTATGACTACGCATAATTTAGTCTTGCAAATATATGAATCAGTGACGATTTATCATTAATATTTGGGAAATTATGTCACTTATAAAATGTCATATACGTCATTAGAAAGGCATTTGTAAGGAAGGCATTTTCATTGCATTAAAATCTATGCAGGGATTGTAGAGAAATCTCAGGTTAAATATTGCAGTATTTATATTCACTGGTGCAGATAACCAGGGATACGTTTCACAGCTTATACTTACCGTTGAATTAATGTGGTGGATAATAAAAGTGAAACATCCTTCATTAGACAATTTATTTTACAAAAACTAAAATAAGATACAAAAGGTGTCATTTTGTTCCTTTCAAATCAGGCAGGGTCATTACCTGATGAAAAAATTGGATAAATGGCACCATTATGCTTTTTAGTCTGAGGAATATTCTGGTATAATGAATAGAAAAACATCACAACACACTAACATATTACATACTACATGTTTAAGCAAAAGCACTGATATTATGAATGTAGGGTTATCTAACAAAAACAAAATTGTAACTTGGAAACTGAAAAGAAATTCCAGTAAAAGCTAGCAAACCTGGGGTTAGTAACACTATTATGAAATTTTCTTTTTTATCAATAAACTAGAAAATACGCATAGACTACAGACCACCAGACAGATTGCCGTGTATGTCCATATTGTAAATTCACCCAAATACTCATTCAAAATAGGACTATTGAAAATGCAGGATTTTTTTGGCATCTAGAGTATAATCTGGATCTTTCCCAAATTTAATCACTTCTTCCTTTAATCAGGCCCTATCCATATAATAAAGGTACAAAGATTCATGTTTTTTTAAATCTTACACTTATCACAATCACAGAAAAACAAACAAGAAGACAAACAAACATGCCATAAAGCATGACCTCCTTGACAGAGGTAATAACATGGTTGAAATTATTCAGACACATTTGTGTACCTGAGAAATTTCTTTATAGCAACTGCTGCATTTGCTATTATAAGTATTACAAATTGGATACTACTAAAATATTGAAAACTTGATTTTGGACAGGCTTTACATTTTGGCTAGCATGGCTATGTAGGAGGGTGCTGGGGCAGTTAGCTGGCTATCCTAAAAATGGGTTTTAGACTGTGGGCTATCACGGGTAAATATGTACATTTTGAACTTGGCTAATTAGATCCAAGCTATGCTTCACTGATTCACATTTGTGCAATTTTGGATCACTTTGAATTTTTAAGCCAGGGTGAATATGAAATCTTGAATATTTTTTATCTCAAGTCAGGGTTTATAGTTTTTATTGTTGAGATACTTCTTAGTCGTTTACTATATTAGTGTTTGTGTTAACGAAGGATATAGTAAGGTGCCAACAAATAACAAGAAAACACCAGTTACTAGTATTAGGAAAAGAGGTATCAGCACCTGCCAGTGCCAAAACCTTGGCTTGGAAACCAAAGAAAAGGACTGAGGATCACAATGGCTAATGTATAAAGCCAGTAAGTACTGAAACAGACACCATCAGAGACACTGTCATTTCACATTCTCAGGCCACATCTTAGCTCCATAATGATGTCATACTGTCCCTGCTTCAGGAGAGGAGAAGATTCAAAAAAGACATTAGAGAAGTTGCAAACAAAGTTTATTAAAAATGTAGCACAAACACGCAGCATAAATTAAAACAAGATCATGGCAGAGATCAATGTGACAAAGCCTTTTTAACATGAAATACGTAACGGCTGGTACTTTTGTCATTATGTAATGACTTGTGACATGGCCAAAAATAGATACGGGCTTTGTTCTCAACCTTTCTAAATCAAGCGTATTGACGCCCTGGAACATCAACAGTCCACCAACTTCACTCCTTTGAACATAAAATCCCAAGCTCACACCTCCATTTTCGAGAACCCATTCGTAGCCAAAATGGATCCATTACAAGTTCACCAACTTAGCATCCAAGACCCCCCCTCCCCCATAAAACACACACACAGATTGCAGATGGCAGTACTAGGAGAGATAAGGATGAGGCTGGGGATATCTGATCATTTTAATGCATCACATCACCCTGCTTTTCCCACAACATCTACTGGAGATCAAGACATGAGAGTGGCCAAGTCATCCCTGGGATGGATGTACTGAGACAAACCCCACATTAGCATCCTGGCAGCATATGAATCACAAACCAAACTGGATGGCAGTCAAGGTAAACCAGCATCTATACGATGTTCAGGGAGGTATAATACCACAGATATAGTCATTACCTCTCCAGAAACAAGATTCAGAAATCAGGGCTATCATGGAGCACAGGGGAAAGACGGATACTTTATGATGACCCTAACTCAGTGGGCAGTGGTCAAGCTCTCTGTTTATCAAATGAAGAACGTTGTTGTAGTTTTCAAAACAGTCATTATTGCAGACAATTTTGGAACTTAAGGACGCGACATCATTTCCATGGCAGACAGTCTGCAGGGCTTGTTCTACCTCAGTGCATGAGATAGAAGAGGGATTCTTTCTTCGGGTGATGTAAATCAGTGGTCTCTGAATAGGCTCATTGACTCCCAGATCGGGATGGCAAACTTAAACATTACATCTTTAAATGTTCCAACAAACATTTCAGAAGAAACTTTGTAGGTTTTACACTGAGAGGGCATGCTCCCATGGCAATAGTCATAGAAATTACAGACATGTTTGTGCTTACTGTGTAAAACAAGGACGAAAATTGCTAAACAGTAGGACACCAAGCACCTCAGACAACAGACATATGTGAAAGTGTCTGCTAGAATTTCACAAAATATTATTCCTATATTTACCAGACAGCAGACATTTATTATATATGTATGACATGAATTAACACACTGACGAAAAAAACACACACAAAAAAGGGAATGTGTTTGTGTAAAAAATACACAATGTTTCAAACAGTGGTTCTGTGGCAAATATATTTCCACCAACGTGTCAAGAAAGATGACAGTAATACATCTCACTAGAGCAATACCAGCTGCTCTCTACAGACGTGCCAGCATCTTTCATTTGGTACTGTCAAAAAATAAACAAAAATATATAGTCAAAACTTTGGGAAAATAGATTCACCATAGATATGAGCTGGGTCACTGGGACAAAATTACACCTTGAATATTTTATAGTAGCAATATTCAGTAAGGATGGGTCTGTCTCAAAAATGTGTACATAGGGAGGTAACCAATGCAAAAATGATTTCGATTCCGGGTGTGTGAGTTTTAGTACGCCCCAGTCAAACATGGAAGTTTCTTCTGTACCAAATCACAGAAAAAGTCGCCAAATCTACAAAATATGGGAAAACGTGAGACTGTAGTGATATCTTGTTAGAAACTAAGTATTTGTAAACTCTATTTTTGTGGAATATGTTATGGATTGTTGAGAGATCATTATTGTACATGTTTTTATTTGTTCTAAGCCTTAAAATGGTGTTATTTAGTAAAATCATATGACAATTTCATGATTTTTTTAACCACGTATATAATGTAATTTGTATAACAGCATGTGAGTGGCCACAGGATGTAAGAAATGCCACATTATGCAAACTTTACGACAGAAGTCTGATAGTACATGGATGAATGAGGAGTTACATAAAAACACCTGTAAATGTCGATAATACCGCTTCAAATGTAACTGGATATAAGCCAAGGAAAGAAATAGCACTTTGGGAGATTGAGTATTAACTGCAACTGCAGAGCAACAATCAAAGGTTGTTCTGTTGAAAACAGAATCCATTTAATTAAAAATACTT
The DNA here is from genome assembly GCA_964017235.1 of Sabellastarte sp. h YS-2021. Lineage (NCBI taxonomy): Eukaryota > Metazoa > Annelida > Polychaeta > Sabellida > Sabellidae > Sabellastarte > Sabellastarte sp. h YS-2021. Next base: position 168,596,816 of record OZ024928.1, on the reverse strand, counting down.
GAGGAGAGGATATACCTCAAAGACAGGCCTGGCATTTTTGGTAATTGAGAGCTGTTAAAAACTAATTCCCTGCTAAGTTTGCATTTCTATGTTTAGTATCTAATTTCATTGGCTTGACAAAAGGCAGACACTTACCAAAATGTACTTTGGCGTAACTGGTCCAATTCGAGAAGCCACATTTAGGTAACAGTAATACATACTGACCAGATATTGCATTTCACATACAAAATTGATCATTCTTGTTTGCCATGGGGCACTCAGAGAGAACCTGCCTCTGCCCAGCATGCAATAATAAGTAAATAGGAAAATCTAGGTTTTTTCTTCATTTAAATGGTGATCGAGATCAGTCCCAAAATTTAATGGGGATCTAAGTTGGACCAAGACACCGTCTTCTTATTCTTTTCAGGAAAATCTCAACAGTAATATTTGCGTCATCCTGATAACAAACAAACACACAAATGGACAAACGGTTATGAAAATAATTCCTCCTTAGCGGAGGTATCATTGACAGTAAAATAAGTTCAACAAACCCAGCTATAACTAGGTACCAGATGATCTCATGACAACATCATCTGGTGCTCACCTCATCAGTAGGTGAGCACCAGATGATGTAGTAATGACGACTAAATGAGTTGTGAGCACCAGGTAATCTGGTGATCAAGAGAAAGTAAGTGATAATTACCATATCATCTGGTGAATACCACTTTGCAAAATGACTTAAAATATATAATTAAATGTCCTAACAGGGGCTCAGCAGAATTTTTTTTTTTTGAATTTTACAAGTACAAAAAATAGCAGACATAGAAAATCAGAAATGGGTTTACGAGTTGAGTCAAATGCAGAATTTGAAATAATAAACACCTGTTTTACAAGTTTTATAAAATTTAGGTAAGGGTGGAAGGGGGACATATTTTAAGTCCTTTCATATGGCTCTTCATAACATAAGTCAGACATTTTACTGGCAATTTTGTAAACACAATGTCTTGGTCAATGAGGTTGGAGTATTTAGATTGGCTACTTGGCCACAGCAGTGGTTATATAACCTATACCATTGTTTGAAAGAAATGTTAAACCCAAATGTAGCAATCAATCCATAAGCAAATTAAGACTACTCCATCTATCCAGTACTGAATATTGGCTTAGAACTTGCAACCAAATGGCATCTGGACATTTGTTTCCCCTCCATAAAGGCAGTGTTTATTTTATCACCCAGGCAGAAACAGTTATCAAAATAGCCAAAATCATACTGTTATTTTTCACTGGTGTAGCATATATGTACATAAGCTGAAGTATGACTGATTGGGTGTGAAATAGATTAATGTCTGAATTATATTAAAGGGCTGTGTCTTATTTCATTGCACTTAATGAAGGATACCTTTGAGGTTCATCATCCTTAAAATGATACAAATATTGGTGTGTTTTTATATCAGTCCACAAAGTCAATGACATATCCCTACTGGATTGTATTTATATAAATAATCTCCCATGTGTATTTCTAAAATGGGTCCTTTTTTATTCCAATGTAGATCCCATTAAATTTTGAGTGATCTTAATCACCACCTAGAGAAAAAAAATTGTTTTTTTTTTCACATGTACTTATTCTTAAGACGTTTTAAAAAATTGTACATGGCTTGGAGGATGTATGCACTCTAAGAGTGCTCTTTTAGGGATTTGCATTTGGGTAGAACATCTTTATCAGCTTGGTTGGATTGGTTAGGTTAGGGTTAGGGGTTGTGTTAGGGTTAGTCTTCTTTTTTTAATGTTTGAAATGCTTAAGCTGTGTAGCATAAAAAACACTTCAAGGTGTACTACCAAGATATGAGGGTCTCTGTTTGGGTTTTCAGAGCCAATAAGAACGATTTCGTCAATCAAAATGCAAATACATACAGAAACTAATGTAATGTCTCAGGCGATAAGTCCCACGGTTATAGGTTCTAATCGCCGGATAAGGACATCAGATTATAACTGAAGGACAGGGGCATTTCGCCAAATGTCTACTACCATAGGCGATATTGCCTGTAGTGTGATAGGGGTATAAGGAAATGTGTGACTTCAGTATATAAGCATAGATATAACTTGTGCTGGTGTCATACTATGTCATAGGTTTATCTTACACTTTTTGTGATGTATTACTTTGTAGATCACAGGCCATTACCAGATCAAATGAAACCGCTATTATTTGAGCCAATAAGACAGTTTTCTGTGTAAATGTTTATTTCACCTCTCTTGTTGATACTAACAACAATATAAAAAGATGGTAACATTAAGAGATGAAAGCAATGGTATGTTATTCTGTTTTCATAATTAAAAATATCAGATGTCAGAACAATCTGGACAGGTTTCAGTTTTCAGAAGAAACAGAAGTAATATTTTTGTGCAAAGCATAAGGATATATTGGTATACAACCTACAAATGTGCTGTACTATTTGTATTCGTTTTCTGGTTTTATCAAAGTAAGTAAAGCTAGGTTTTGTACAAAAATGCAGCTGAGGAATGTAACCACAGTTACAGGCATAAGTGAATATATATATATAAAATAAATTTATAAATTTTTAATTTATAAATAAATTTCTGTGCAATTTATGCATAGATTTTAAAGTGACAAAAAAAAACAAGCAAAATTTACCAGTCCACTAAATGAAATAATAACGAAAAAGCTATACTTGTTGCCGAAGTTATAACACCAATTATCCATAGTAAGTGGTGGAAAATAGAAAAATACATCAATCAATCAGTTCAATCAGTTGTCCAGGTGCTTAATCTCCGTATCAACGGATTCTAAGGCACACCATCCAATCCGTAAGGCATAAATCATGAGACATTAGACATGTTCTGAGTCGTTGCCAGGGAGGCGGTCCGGTGTTCGGTAGTAAGAAGCTATGGTGGGAATGATTTCTGAAATAGGTAGGTTTTGAGTCGACTTTTGACTCAATACATGTATGTCCCTTTCTCTGTGTCCTGCTACTTCAAGAAATAGTCTTGAATGGATAATAAAATATTAAATAATAGGAGATCAATGAAACATAAATCCACACATCTGAAAACTGTGTCTTGAGTTTGCATCTCACTTCAAAACACCATATGTAAACCCAGAAAGTCACGGACTTTTGACTGCCTTTATAGACAGCTTAACAATTATACAATACGTTTTAAACTTAACTTAAATCACATCTCTCAGTTCCACAAAAATCAGTTCAATACCGGTTTTACAGAGGTTTTTATACTTAGCCAGGACTTAGGCTAAGTCATGGTCCCAAATCCGAGTCTTTTGGCTCAGCTAAGTTTTAGTCTTAAGCAGTTCTCATGAAATGGTTCTCAGGTGGGACCAAGCTGATCAAATAACCACAGTGGTGTTCTGTGTCATGTAACCTATTATGTTTAGTCAAAATATTCTACTGATGACATATATTCCTTGTCTGACATATTTTATCTCTGTTAAAATGCTATTTTGCAATTGAAAACCTTGTAACCACACAAAAATGCCCAAAGCGTGCCTAATAGGGGTGTTTATATAAAGGTAGTTTATTTTTGGGCCATTCCAAATTATAAAATAGAGAAATAATTATGGTGACCATATTTGGGGCTTTGTTTAGAAAACTTAAAACCCAACCACTTCATGTCTGAGCTTTTGAACCCATGGCTCATCTAAAGATGAGTCTGACACTCTTTCAAAATCCATAAAGTCTAAAACCAAGGGCTAAACTAAAATGTTCTAAAAATTTGAGACAACAGTTTGTTGACAAATCTATGGATATAAATAGTTTTATGAATACTAAGTTTGCTACTTTCAACCCAGTTCAAGAACAAATTTTAAAATTTTGGCAGGTTTTTGAAAACATAGTACCTCTATTATACCTCAAAAACGGACACAAAACTTCTGCCTAAACTGGGGGCAGTGCTAAAATATTGCACTTGTGATCCTGATCTGGAGTATCTTTAAGGAAGACCAAGCCACATATAAACCTCACATTGGTATGGTAATGTGAGCCTGATTCAATGTTTTTTATGTATGTATGTTTTGTGAGGGTGGTGTAACAAAAACATGACATTTTACCCTGCAAGAGAAAATAGATATAACAACTGGTTACTTTTCAGGTACCCTTCAGAAACACAAAGAAAACTAGGAAAAGTAAGTGAGCTCACATCAACTACCTCAATGTCATTAGCTTCCATTACTCAGATTTCACAAAAAGACCAGCCTCATCACTGAAACTCTGAGAACAAATCCTTGTAATCTAATAATGTCCACTGTAGTTTCATGGACTGACATTTATCAAACATTAGTAAGCCCTAAAGTAAGACAAAATGGGTTTGTTTTATGTACATTGACAAACCATGCTTTGTATAAGTAAAAGATTTAAAGACTTTATCGGAAGATGTATGGCCTAGCTTCATGCTATTTGTCTTAAGACAATACCCAGGATAGACAATTTATGTGAGTAAAGCCCCTAAAAGTACTCAACATTTTACCTTAAGGTTAAAATTTCACCAAAGATTTTTGATACAGAGTGAGTTTCCAAACAAGACCTGACTGAAGTCACGTGGTCTTTTTCCTGTATTACTGAGCATTTCAGTAATTGTAGACAAATTTGGTTGGTGGGATGGGGACATGTTGCTACTCTCGGGAAATGTAAAGTCCTTAGAAATAAAAGATTGTGGTGGGCAGAGTAAGCAGCTTTTTTATTTTATTGAGAACACTGAAGAAATAAGAAACAAGTCATGTATGCCCATTTTTATGCCTAAGTTGTGTATTTGTATTGATATTATAGTGAGCCGGCATAAGGACATTGTGATTTTTACTTCAACATGTGTCTTATATTTCAGGTTTTGAGGACTTTTTCTTATAAGCACAAGATGATCCCTCGCTCAGTACTTAGTGCGTTGTGTTCACTACCTTTATACTGTGTTCTCTTCCTATCGTGTTTTACTCTCTCATAATAAGATTTGGTGATCACAGGCTCTTCAGATCACCTTTGTTGCACAAGATCATCCTTTGAGCATCAAATCTTTGCATAATCACCAGCTCTTCTCCTTTGCACTAGATGATCATTGTATATTACATAATAAGAAGTGAGCACTATATACTAAGTATTGAGCATTGGATCATCTGTGGCCGGTTTAGCAAAGGGTCTTAAACTTAGCCTGAGTTTAAGACAAATGTCTCAATCTTAAATGTAAGTCCAGGCCAAATGCTTTTGTCAAACTGGCCCCTGGTGTTTATGACTTATTTTCTTGTGATCGTGACCAACAAAAAAAATTTATATATGTATTGATGATATTTAGTAATTTTAACTTACTAACAACAGCAGCTGCATAATCATGTTTACCCAGTATTAGCCACTTTTGGTGTGACCCATTAAAAATGAGGTATACATTATTTCACCTTATTTAACCTAAGGTCTGACAGTCACCATATCTTTTATTGTAAATGTTTTGTTACTTTTTTCTACAGTTCCTCCAGAGATCCGGATGCCTGTGGATGCAATCAGCCAGCGCAGAGGCCGGGAAACAATTCTGGAGTGTAAAATCACTGGCTATCCTTTGGCTGTTACGAACTGGTATCGAAATGGGATAAAGATTGATAGCCAAGGCAACTTCAGAACAGAGGTGTATTATGATGATGAAAAGACCTCTATGTCCTTCAACCTGCACATCAAGAAAATCAGCGAGGAGGACTTCGGTGAATACACGTGTGAAGCAAGAAATGGTCATGGATCTGCATATGGAAAGATCATACTCAAAGGTTAGTCAAATATGGGGCTTCGGTTCACTTTCAACAGCTAAGGTTGTATCAAGACAGAGTCTTAAACATATTCCAATTGTTGCTATAAGTGTAACCAGAGAGGCTAATTGAGTTGAATAATCAACTGCCAGACTTGTTATTCAGGTAGTGAAGCTCAAAATTTGTGATGATTCAATGATGTCTACCAGGAGGTTATGTTTTTGGGTGCATTCATTTGTCTGTCACTCAGTTTGTTTGTCTGTGTTCAGGATAACTCCAAAAGGTATAAACTGATTCCAATGTAATTCCAATGACTTGGACATTACTCCAAAAGTAATAACTAGATCATCATGGTGTTTGTTCGTGTGGGGAGGGTATGGCCCTCATTTTTAGTCGTAGTGATGTGTTATAGAATGGATCTAACAAAATAAACATTTAATTCATTAGGTATTTTCTATCGTAAGTACAGGACAATTTAAGGCATAAATTCTTATTTCCATTTAACTGGAATAACCAATGCTTTGAACTTCTATTAGAAAATTTATTTATTTAAAATTGGTCATTGGGATATACTTATGATTGATTCTTAGAACATTTACCCCTTTTTACTTATATTCCGTTTTCTCTATCATGAGACAATTACTGGAGGTTTCCTTAAATATGCCCTATTGCCTTGACTTGAAATAAAACAGTGTCTTTCTTCCATTAAACTTGAATATGGCTGTATTTGTGTATGTGTTGAAAAATGATGATTTTCATATTTTGACAGAAATTCAAGACCCCACCCCATCACCAAAAGACAGGACCACCAAGAACATCCCATGGATTTTCCCTGGAACTCCAACACCGACGAAAAAACACCCCTCTTACGGAACTAAAACAAACAACAAAAATAATGAAAACACAATCACGAAAGACAAAGGTGAGTGTATAAAGTTAAAGCTACTTTAATATTCTGAAACAAATGTCAGAGATGTGCTGTTTACTAAGGCTGTGACTTTGTTAGAAACATGAACCTATCAAAATTCAGGTAATTTCATTTTAGTTGCAACCAACTTGGAGTAAAAGTGAAGCAAACCAGCCAAAAATAATTCCTTCCAAATAACTGAGAAATCACTAGATTGTGACACACCTACATGCAGAAATTAGGAATTTTTTTTTCAAACACATAACTGGTCAATTTATAAACATTGCAAAATAGAGTTAAGCATTCATCATATTCAATTGCATTATTTCAAAGACACAATGTACTGATGTAACACAAAAGTATGTGTGAAAACCAAAAAGCACACATATAAGACATTTAATGCCGTCACAGTTCAAAGGCTCAGCATCTCTTTTGTATGCACACAGAATAAGGAATAACAAGCTGATCAGTATTCAGTCTCAGTTAATTATATGAACACAAACTGATGTTGGTGCTTTCAAGACATTCTTAGTTAACATTCAATACCAATCAACTTTCTGGGATAAAATTTCCTTGTTGTAGTGTATTATATAATGGAATTTGCGACATTTTGATGTGTCGGTAAAAAATATAGAGATTTGAATTGGCAGGTAAAATTTCAGCCCAGTATATTTATTTTAATTGATAGGTAAAATTTCAGCCAAGTATAAAGATGTTGGCTGACACGTAAAATTTCAAACCAGTATAAAATTTTGATTGACATGTTATACCTTGGCTGAGTATAAAGAATTTCATAGACAGGCCAAATTTCATTTACGTATAAAGATTTTGAGCGACAGGTTTTATCTCAGTCCAGAAAAAAAATTTTGATCAACAATTGAAATCTTATCATAAAATAATGATATTGATTTTTTAAAGTAAAATTTTAATAAAGTAGCTGGACACACTTCATGAACTAGTGTATTTTGTTATATTTTCAGCTCCAGTGCCTGTGGTAAATCCTCTTACTAGCTCATATTCCAACAATGCACACGTATCACTACTGACATTATGGAGTGCTTTGTGTTTGATTGTAAGTGTGCACTACTACCAAAGTGGACATTCCCCAAGCTTATAAGACAAAGAAACTACCTTTGACAACTACATTTGCCTCTGACTTACATAATAATGATGTCATGTTTGTTGTGAGATATGAAATATTATATTATGTGTTACTTTACTTTAAAAAAATAAGACTGGTCATATTTATTTTCATTATTAATCATTCTAACAACAGTTTTTAGGTCATAAAACTTGATATGTTAACATAGAAGTATAGCTTATGAAACCAATAACTGTGCAGAGAGGCCAGTCTTTGCAAGTTTGAGCCTAATGTTTGCACCAAATATAGTGCACAAAAATATTGTATAAAATGAATTGAGAGGATGTGGTTTAAATGACAGAGGACAAACTGCTGTTTGACATAATTTTTGCAGCTAAATAGTAGGTTTCATTCACCAGAGAAAGTTTGAGTTGGATGAGATATTGTGTTCCCTGTATTAAGTTGTTTTTATAAATACTTGTGTGTTATTATCTATTGAAAGAATATATAATTGTATAGTTACAGGAGATATTATGATTTGATGAATACTGTGATAATGAAATCACATCAAGTTTTTTAAGGATTGGTAAAAATATCTTTCAGTCTCAGATAATTTACTTGAGGAGCACAATATGATTTCTCAGCCTGTGGCCATATTATCAATATGTCTCAGCCAAATGTTAGGCTTAACTTTTGTATACAAATACAGATAAGTTAAGCTAAAGATTTTGCCAACACCTTTGGTGAATACTAGTGCTGGGATGATTAGTGGTCAGTTTGATGCATCGATCAATGGTGGAATCACCTTCGACACATCAAGTGTAACCACATGGAATTACTCCAAGTTCAACCCCTATTTTACCTCAACCCCCAAATAGATGCTTGTATAGAGACATTTTTGACATTTTATTTTAAAATATTGCTAGGAAACCCCAGGGAATGTCATGACCTCACATTTTCTAATTTGTATATTTCAATTAAAAATATTGCTAGGAAATCCTACGGAATTCCCTGACCTCGCGTTTTCTAATTTGCATATTTTGTTGCTTGACAACATGAAAATATTGAGTTACGCTTATGTAAGGACATTTGTGATTTTTAATGTCCATTGATTAAATCAAATAATTAATTGATCTGAGGTGGGTGATAATCGAGTCTCTACAAATGGCCGAGTAGCAGCACTGGTGAATACAAATTTTGTATGAATGTATATTGTATCCCAGAACATTTTATTCACATTGCATTTCACTTTCATGACAGTGAAAGCAAGATCGATGTTTCAGACTACAAAGTTCCATGACACTTGAAATATTAATTAACAAAGAAATCTAACCTTTAGTGGTGATTCCACATTCAAGGGCTGTCGAGAGAGAGAGAGTGCCAACTTTGGGGTTGGGGGATCAGTCGGGAGAGCTATACGACATCATGCCAACCTAAATAAGACTATAACAGATCACAGATACATGACATTTCATATCCCTGACCCTAGCGGTTTTACCGTAAACATAGCTTCTTACAACTACATTTAATCTTTTTTGTCAAACTCAGGGACGAAAACCTCCCTGACCTATAAAATTTTAATACGACAGTAAAAGCAATAGGGTCAGTCCTGGTGATACGATAGGGGTCACAGTGGTAACACACTCACCTATGAAGTCTGTGGTTCAAACTCTCGACAATATGTGGGAAAGTTGGTAGTTGCTTACCCATGGTCACCAATGGTTTACAGCACAGAACCTTGACCAACTGTATGTATTTCCTCTCCCCATAAAACTACCCGTTGAGAGAAGGCCTATACAGTGTTGAAACAGCATTAAAATTCAAATAAATAAAGGATCTGTCGGGAGTATCTTGAGACTTCAAAGATCCATCATATTATAAATTCCTGTCCCCGGACTGATCCATAATTTGTGAGCCAGGGAGCAAAGTAGCTGACTTTTCAAAAATATTAAACATACTGAATATCCTTCCCGATCCTGCCAGACTTCACGATTATGTCCTTTTTATTTTCATACCAACCTCAAAATTGGCAAGGATATGGAACCATCACTTTACCTTAAACACCTGGGGCCGATTTCACAAAGGGACTTAAGTCCAGATTTAGACTTAAATTTAAGACTCTTAAATTTTGTCAACAGAATGTTAAGTCTGTGGTCTTAGACTTAGTGGATTTCACAAAGCAGCTAAGTCCATGAAATTGCTAAGTCAGTGGACTTAACTTTAAGTCTGGGGAGTAGTGGGCTTAAATTTTGTAAAGAGGACTTAAATATGGCTGCCATAAACTTTTACTCACTTCAAAATTTGAAAGGGCTGTAAATAAAGTATAACTATACAGAACACCTCACTAAAGTAGTCTTCGGGAAGTTTATATGTGGTAACAAGGTTTTCTATTTCAAAACAGCACTTATCCTTTGATAAAATGCATTAAATGAAGGATATATTTCACCAATATTATATTTTGAACAAAAATAAAAGATCACATGACACAGAAAACCACTGTGGTTATATGATAAGCCTGGACTTAGCTAAGTCACCCTTTGTGAAATCCATTTAAGTCCCAGACCTAGCTAAGACCAAAGTCTTAGATTCAAGTCCCTGACTTAGCCAATAAAGGGACTTAGTTTAAGTCCTTTAGTGAAATCGGCCCCTGCAGTGTCAAGAGTTTGATATGCAATGAACACACCAGCAAATCTATTTCACATTTATTAAGAATTTTGTACTCTTAAAAGTACACGAATAATAAACTTCATGAAATAAATTAATACATAAAGAAATTAGAATGTTTTTTTTTTTTGCATTCATAACAAACATAAAACTCCAATCTGCTATAAAATGTGTAGAGCACGTTGATATAGTATTGATCCACACCCATATTACGTCACGACATTATGTTATATTGTTGTAATTTGAATTCGTGTGTCAAAAGCAGAAGTACATTTTATTGATCGTCTTGTGAATATGAATATTATTATTTATGTGAAGCACGACGATTGATTTGCATACTTGTAAAATGCACATATGATAATGTATTTAAGGTACTCTAGATCAATGATTGCAATTTTTTATTTTATAAGATCCCTTTTTTGTATGTACAAAGAAGTATTGTATGTGTATGTGATTGCATGCATAACAGTCTATTCAAGATTCAATGGTGTAGTTGTTTTGTACATATACATATACCTGTTGCTTTCGGATAAATAAAGTTGAAAACAAAGGACTTCCTTTATTCACACCGCCTGTTGTAAATTTCATTGGAAATGGAATTTTGGGTAGTGCAGTGTGAAGGCCAAGGCTGGTATTCATGAAGGGTCTTAGACTTAGCTGGGTGTTAGGCTTAACTGTAGGCTCAGAGTTAAGACTTTTGTCTCAGGTAAGTTTTGTCTTAAATCCGAATTCACAAAAGGTGACTTAACTAAGACTTAAAGTTTTAAGACCACAGCAAACTAAATTATATCGGCCAGACAAACTGCAGTAATTTGACTGCTGTCTAAGTCAATCATAAGTACTCATATTATTCTAATTTGAAGTGTTTCTGTTTTCAGGTGTTGAAGGGTTTTACTTTTGTAAATTTTGAAGACCCAATAAATCTCATAATAGAAATTTTTCACAATAAAAGCTATAGCTTCCCGTACTTTGCATTACAACTGTGTTTCAATCTCACAATTGAACAAACTATTAACATTATTTCACTTTTGTGCATTCCACCCATTTTATATAAATTGTAGCATTAAGCAGTTTCTTATTTCTGGGCAATAACCAAGCCGTTAACCGAGTACTTGCTCACTTACAGCCTTAATGACAAGCCTGTCTTATATCTGTTGAACCTTTTCAAGGTCGACCCTTATTATCAAATTAACAGAATAATTCTATAAAACCTGGCTGTAATTTAAGGATCCTTGAAGTGTTGTAGTCTATTAATTGATATGTTTTTCCTAATGGTATTTTATCAACCAAGATGTACGTGGTTCTTTCTGGCAGCAAAATCCAGGTTAAAATGTTTTCAGTTTAAACATTGATCAAACTGATTTCAAGGGCATGACATAAATGAACTTCAGAACTAGATTATTGCAGTTTAAAAAAGGTGACTGAACTTAAGATATCCACAGATGGCGTCCCAGAAAGAGTAGATGTTTTTACCCTCAAAATACCTGGAACAAGCTTAAATTTATAAATTTAAGTATTCCTGAATACCCCCAGCTTGGTCTGTAATCTGTGATTACTGGCATTGACTGATTTATGATTGATTGATTGGTTGACTAATTGATTGATCTTTCAACATATCATATTTGTTATAGTAGAGCATAATCAATTGTATTGTTATATTTTTTATATTTATACTGGGCGCAATATATCCATGTACTACAGGACTCAAAACACTATATGACCCATTCGACTGTACAAGTACAGTCCAACTCTCAAGTTACTGACATTCACCAATGGAGGAAACTGACAAATATGCTGAGTAATACCCATCAAAAAGTTTTAATGTTGCATATTATACATTATTAGCAGCATGTACATGATTTATTTATTGAAATTTACACACAATGTATTTGGAAATGTGTAAAGTTTTGGCTGTCATGTATTTGTATGTATTATATTCTTACAATACTAACATTTGGATCGGCGAATATGCCTACATAATTTACTCTGGATCTCTTCAGTGAAACATCTCTTTAAATGGGCAATAAACTTCATGATATAATCTTACTCAGTAGGAGATAAAGTCTTTGTCACAAACTGAGTTATGGCTCACCATACATACAGGGATGATTAAAAACCACCATACATCGGCAAGCAAATGAAAGCTTTCGAGATTACATCCTGCTTGAATTTGCTGGAAAGTCAGCACAGGGTCCGACTTTGAAGTGTGGAAGGACTGGTTTTAAAAGGGCCAAAATGTGACCAAAAAGCCGGAAAATTCAAACATATATTCCGAGGGATTGGAAAATTCCCAATTTATTTCGGAATCTGCCTTGATAAATTCTAACCAAAATTGAAGTCTCCAGGACTTTTGACTCTGACCTATATGATTTTAATGCAATTAGACATAATAATGACAAGATAGTGACAAGATATGACATAGATATGACAAGATATGACAGGTTCAGATCCCCGACCTCCTGGTCGGTCTACTAGTATGAGCCGCAAAGCTCAGAAATTTATTCCCAACAATTGACATTAATAATTATAAAAAAGTTCTCAACAAACTGTCTTAGGTATCATTTAGTAGCTCAAAAGCTGAAATACAGTTTACCTAATGATAAACAAAATTGGCTAAGGGAATCCAAAAACTTTCTTGTGTGAAGGACTGGAAGAAGTGTCCTGCCCCCACTCTTGAATCTTTTCAAGTTTCAATATTAGGTATTTGGCGGTTTTCAATTGAGTGTATATTTATCCACCCCATTCCATTGTTGAAGTCACAACATACTCACATTTTTGTGAATATAAGTTAATGATAAAGAAGAGGGTCTAATCTTTAAAATAAACAATTTCTAAAAACTGAATTTTCCTTTATGGGCCTGTTCCACTTGAGCTGACCCTGCAAACGACTCTACAACTCTAGGGTTGGTTAGCAGAGTCACAGATTTGGAACAAAAATCCATAAAAAAGTGCGCAAAAAATATGGGTTGGTTTTCACCTCCCTGACAGGATGTAGTGCATCCTGACTTGTCTGGATCAACCTCCTGACCTGACTTGACTTGGGATTGGGGTGCTTTTCTCCAGAACGAGATGGAAAACTACCAGGACAACCAGTAAACCCCTAACTGACAAGCTGTATCAGGCCATGACAAGTCATAGTGACAAACCGACAAGACTGAAGCAGTGTCAAAATCCACCCCAACTAGACTGATTATTTCCGGAATCAGGATCTAACCAGCACTATATAAAATCATTCTGGCTGCTATAACTCATCATTTATCAATCCAAAGACGCCAGCTACACACCAGAGAGACTTTTAGGGATTGTTATGGTCTTTATTTTGGGATATCTTTAACACTTACCTCAGTTGGTAGGTTGTTGAACTCATAATCCAAGGGTCGTGGGTTCGATCCCCGGTGATGCCGACTGTTCATCCTTGGGCAAGATAACCTAGACTGTGCCTCTCCCCACCCAGGAGTAATGGGTACCTGGCTGCTAATGGGTTCTTAGTGTGTGTGTGCCGTATTATGGCTGCCCCCTAGTATGAGGAGTTGAAAATATTGCCTTCAAATTCAAAAGTTGTGTTGTAATGGTTACTGAGTGGTGAACTCTTGCCAAAAAAAGCTGTAACTCCCATTTCCATTGGTGTAAACACATACTTTGGCTGTAGTACTGGCACGGTGTCAATGTTTTCAATATTGTAAACCTTCCCTCCAAGTAACATTTTATCAGTAAGTAGCTTTGGCTTTAAGTGTGGGCAAACCTTGAGGGCTTTGTGAAATATTGGGACAATCACCTTTCGCCTCTGTAGAATTGCATCTGGATAGTCATCTATAATTCTTATACCCTGTTCTTGCAGCTTAGACTTTTTCGCCATGGTAGCAAGTTTGGCTTTAAAGTTATTAATTCTCAGTAATAGGTCTAACCTGTTTCTGCTTCTTTAGTTCGATGTAGTGAACTCTTTCCACATCTTTCGGTTGCAATGTTACTCCAACACCATTCAACACATTTACAACAGCTTGTTTAAGATCTTCTGGCTTAATATCCTTAAAGCCCACAAGTTTCACATTATTTTTTCTACTGTAAAGTTCCTGCTTAAGTAAAGCTTCTTTTAAGTTTTTATTGTCAATTTGACTTTCTATTAGTTGGTTTCCACTTCTTTCTCTAAATTTTCAATTTGAGTTTGAAGTACTGGTACTTTTTTCAATTCTTCCAGAGCATAGTCTGTTCCAGTTTCAATAGCATTCAGCTTCTCAAGAGTCTTTTTGATTGGATCAATCTTCTCATCCAGTAGCTGTGTGAAAGGAGCTAATAGATCACCTTTATCCCTTGCACTGCTTCTTGTATCCATTGTTGCCCTTTGTAGTTTTTATAAACAGACAGAGAAGTTGATTTTAATAATTTTAAAGGCAAAATGTGTTTTCTGATTTAAGCCTCAGGAACAAAAAGGATATCCAAGCAATTGTCCAGTCAAAACAATCCAGCCACATACACATGAAAAGGGAAGACACAGAAATCAACCATATATAGTTAGTTTTCACTAAGCCTTAGTCCAGCTTTCAATAAACACATAAAAGGCAACATGTATTTCAAGCTTTAACCACAAAAGCTAGGCATACACACTGGCAAGTGACCTGTCCTTTGTTCAATATTTCACCAAGTGTTGGGTGTTTCTGTGTATCTAAAATCAATATGACCAATTAATGAAAAAGTTCAACTTTCCACTAAGTGTAGAGTGTTTCCACATTGACACAATATTAACAAATCTTTAATTCATTGTCAGCCTCATAACTCCTTTTCAATTTTCTCTATTTTTTGACACTTTTTTGAGTAGTTTTGCAGAACAAGATGTTCCCCAACAAAAACTCGATAGCTTTATGTAAAAAATATGATTCAATTGTTCATATATCCATGAGATTTTAATTCTTTTTTCCAGCCACTGGAAAGCACAACATTTCCTGTTCACTCTGCCATACCTTTTATCTGGCTCCTGAGGAGGCTCCTGCTGCTGACTGGTTGGAGGAGAGTCGGCTTGTTGGTGTGGGTCACGATTAAGGTGTATCCATCTGCTTGGTAGCTCATCAGTGACTGTATATTCCCAAATAAGCTAGAGAGACTGGTGGGCTGATGGTGATATGTAGCTGTCTTGAAGTCCTGGGTTGATGCTTGTAGACAACTAATTATGAAGTCTGTGGCCCTCTGGGTTGTTATTGCCTTCTTGGCACCACTTGGGTCTGTTGAACTGGTTGTATGACCTGGCTTTCTGGCATCTGGGTTTCTGGAACAGTCAAGATATATTCCCTGGCAATGGCTGCTGCTGATAAGTCTGTAACAAATATGTGGAAGTGGTACTGGAACTCCTAGAAAGTGTAGCTTGCTGTGGATGATGGTTCCTTTCCTCTGCCCTGCTCTGTATCCCACTCAAAGGTTTAACTGTTAACCTCATTTCTAAAAGTCTTTTTTCTTCAGGTTTTCAACTTCAGATGCCAGGCTGTGGCTGAAGGCCACTCTGGTTGTCACCTGTCTGTACCCAAGGAAAATGTGTGCATAGTCTTCACCTGGGCAAATTGATCCATGACCTGCTGGCCGATTGATGAAGGCTGGGATACTGCACTGGTACTGGCACTGCTGCAGATGGGTGGCTGGTGTGTTGGGTTAGAACTGATGCTGGTCTCATTACTGTCTCATGTCTCATGTCTCTCATTACAGGACAAGATGGAAAATAACTATGAAGTGACTATGGCAAGACATAGACAGACAAGACAGGATGGTTTCCAGGTCAGGATCAAGAGCTGGGAAGAGATTGTGAAATATCAGACATGTTTGATATTTTGACAACCCACTTCAACAAGCCAGGAAACTACAACTGACCCTAACCTATTCTGTAAACATTGGTCCTGAGCCTCAAGAAAATCCATATTTACCAACAAGACAGCTCCGGTGAAACAGGCCCATTAGATTAGAACTGCCATATTGCCCTGAATCCAGGTCCTGTTAAGTAGTAGTTCGACTTTTGAAAATGTTGTTACATCTGTAGCCACCCTGCTGAAATCTTTTGTGGTTGCTTGTGTCTATCGTACACCTGGTGCACCATGTTCCTCTGCTTTTCTCGATGGCTTCCTGTTTTTTGTGGTTTTTTATCACCTCTTACTCCTTCCTTTGTGGTGACTTCAACATTCACGTGGATACGGACCGTATCGACCAATGAAAATTTCTAAACCTGCTGGATAGTTCCAGTCTTCTTCAAAGTGTAAATAAACCCACCCATTTGCATGGTCACATACTAGACTTGATACTCAGCCCAAGTGATTCATATTTCATTAGTGATGTCACAGTCTGCGATTTGATTTTGGATTACGCATTAGTAAAGTGTCGTCTTGATTTTGCATATCCTGTGTTACCTCAGGTCAGTGGCATTTTTTACCGCAGGTATCATAAGATCGACATTTCCGATCAAAATTTCTCATTTCCTTTGTCTTGTCTCCTGCTAGCCCTGCCGCTGATCTATATGATCAGTATGTACATGACCTTTGTTGCTTGGTAGACAGACATGCACCATTGATTTGTGGTAGAATTAAGAAAGAACCAGCTGGCTGGTTGTCAGATACATATCGCAAGGCCAAATCAGTTAGGTGTCAGTTTGAGCGTATGTAGCACAAAGACAGGTCTCAGTTGAGCAGAGACAGATTGCGCAGACAGATTGCCTCGTGCAACACAATTATCAACAGAGACAAGGCTGAATACTACAGCATTGTCATCAATGACAATCAATCAATCAATCAATCAGTTGTCCAGGTGCTTAATCTCCGTATCAACGGATTCTAAGCCACACCATCCAATCCGTAAGGCATAAATCATGAGACATTAGACATGTTCCGAGTCGTTGCCAGGGAGGCGGTCCGGTGTTCGGTAGTAAGAAGCTATGGTGGGAATGATTTATGACAACAGCTGTGATCGAAAGAAGCTATGGCAGGCACTATGACAAGTTCTTAATAAGGGTCGCGAGATGACTCTTCCTACTCACCAGTCTGACAAATTCTTAGCTAATCAATTTGCCTCTTTTTTCACTCAAAAAATCAAGAGAATCCGAGATACGTTCTTGGCATCTACCACAACCGTTGCACCACCCATGGATTAATGCCCCAACCTGTTGCAATTCTGTGAGGTCTCTTGAAGATTATCAAAAATTCTCCTAAATCTTGTCTTTTAGACCCAGTGCCCACTTTTCTTGTGGATATTTTACTCCCATCCATTGCAAAACTTATCACTTTGTCTTTGGTCGATGGTGTTTTCCCCAACAGTTCAAGAAGGCAGTTGTCACCCCCCTTATTAAGAAAGCACTTCCTAATGAAGACTTAAAGAAATCACTTCCTAATGAAGACATAAAAAATTATCGTCCGGTATTAGGCCTGTGTTTTATGTCAAAAGTAGTCGAGTGGTTAGTCGGGTGGTTGTTAAACAGCTTATGAACACATCAATAGTAGAGTGGTTAGTCGGGTGGTTGTAAAACAGCTTATGCAACACATCAATAGTAACAATCTAGAAAATCCTCATCAATCAGCGTACAAAACTGGTCACTCAACTGAAACTGCCCTACTGCACATTAAAAATGAGAGCCATACCTCGCTGTCACGTGGTGAGCCTACAGCACTTGTCCTACTTGATTTATCGGCCGTCTTCTATATAATCGACCATGATACTCTTCTGAAATGTCTTAAGTCATGGTTTGGTGTGTGCAGCATGGCTCTAAAGTGGTTCTCCTCCTATCTCAGCCCCCAATTTCAGGCAATTAAAATTGGGTCAACCCTATCAGAATTGCATAAGCTGTTGTTTGGAGTACCCCAAGACTCTCTCCTTGACCCTCTGCTTTTCTCTCTATACACCACTCCTTTGAGTAAGGTTATTCCAAGGCACTTCGATATCAAATTCCATTTTATGCTGTAGAGCACTCAGATGTTCGTTCATTTGTCCTACAAAAATGCCACCTCTGCCTGTGATAAATTAAATTCCTGTCTTCAAGATGTTCAAGAATGGATGTCGTCAAGCATGCTTAAATTAAACCCCGATAAAACAGAGTTCATCATATTTGGATCTCATGCTCAGCTAAAGAAATTAGATTCTCACCTCCCTGTTAGGATATTTGGTAAACTTTTGCATCCATCAGCTGTTGTAAAGAATGTGGGTGTCTGGTTTGAGGCTAATTTTTCCTTTGCTGATCATGTCCGCATCATTTATTCAATGAAAACTTGCTTCATTCAAATGTGTTATCTCAGGTGGGTCATACAGTACCTGACGGATGCTGCTGCTGTCCTAGCAGCAAATGCCCTGGTGAGCAGTTGTCTTGACTACTGCAACTCTCTTTTTAGAAGTCTATCCAGTTTCCACATGCGCGAACTGCAATGTATTCAAATTACACTCGGGAGGATTGTCACAAATTGCAATAGATACTCACAGGCTAGTCCTATTCTTAAAAAACTCCATTGGTTGCCAGTTGAATTTAGGTGTATTTTTAAAACAGTCACTTTGGTTTATTAAGTTTCTTCACAGTGGTCACCCAAACTATTTCAGTTGCCATCTGTCTATTCGTTGTGGTAGGTATGGCACAATATACAACCGCCCAGATAAGAGGTTCCTGGAGGTTCCTCAATTCTACCCTTCTGTACACAAATCAAAAAAACACTTTGGTCACAGTTTTGCTTTTGATGCTCCCACACTCTGGAATGATTTGCCTGATGATGTATGTTCTGCTCGTACTCTTGCCTGTTTCAGGAAAGAACTATAATCCTATCTCCTTGATAAAGCTTTCCCACCTTAGCATGTAAATTTCCCGGCATCTCCGGTGTGTCAACCTGGCTACGTCTCTGGAATGATGATTATTGAATTAGACTTGGTGTCGCGCCTTAGAGTCTGCCTTGGCAGAGATTAAGCACTATCAAAGTATAGAATAGAATAGAATAGAATAGAATAGAATAGATATCTGCATAAAAGCTTAAGTGCAGCAGTTTTATTTTTAAATTTCGTTTGAAAATTTTTATCAATTATAATAATGCATATTAGGCCAATCAAAATGGTCAAAGCAAATTGTGAAATAAAAGACTTGCATACCAGTCAGACAAAAAATTGTTGCATTCTGTGTAGCCACGGTTAACTGAGTGTTTCCATAGAACCAATCATTACGGTGACAGATGGCAGATCATGAATATGGATCCTAGTTTACACTCCAATCAGCAAAAAAATAAGTTTGACATTAAACTCTGAAATACCTTGGAAAGAATCACTTAAATCTGTGACTCAAAAAACAAACTTTAAACTAAAACTGGAGTGAAAGCCAGGTTGTGTTTAAAACATTTATATCTTGTATGTGAAGCACTAAGGTTGAATGATTGGAAATCTACAGGAACACAGCCTGTTCCAAGCTCACTGATTCCCATTCCTGAAAATTGCAGGAAAGAAAAACAGAGGGTTTCTGGACCATACTGCAGAACTCTGAACTGGAATTGTTTACTTTGGAGAGTTTCAGTGGCTATCCATCATGGCATCCATTACACCCGTAAATTGTTGATTACACCTTTCTTGAATACCGTCATTGTAACTTTATTACTTTTACAAAGGAGGTATTATTTTTATGACCATTTGTCTATCCGTTAGTTCGTTTGTTAGGAATTTGTCAGAAATTTTGAAAGTCATCTGAATCACCATCTGCACACGAAAAATAATTCAAATTTTACTGTCTACTTATTCTTACTTGCCTTGGAAGAAGTGTGCGCTTCTGGATTCCAATGTCCGGCCGGCAAGTTGGGAACAGCTCCTTTTTTCTAAGTTTTTTCAAGAAGTTTTTCTTCTTTGGCCGCTAAAACAGAAATTACCATCCATTACAGACCCATGTATAATGGCCCAGATGTAAACAAAATTAATCAAACACATGTTAGCATTTCTTTCGTAACTTCTTTTCATCCTATATGTCAGGTGTGGGGATCTACGCATTTCATCTCTCCAGTTAAAGTGGCTTTAGGCATTCTATGTGAAAATAGCTATTCCAATATACCACTCTTAATGTTTATATTTAAGTTTCTGTTTTGTACAGCAACTGTCTTATTATAAGCATATTTTCTGAAATGGGTAGGAGATATGCAACAATAAAAACTTGTGCTTTTTACCTCCCGACATTTAAGGGCTGTGCAGGTATTGTTTCTACTCATGGCGTCAGAGTGAATAGGTGGGTTCTGGGAATACATTTGTCTGGGCTGTATCTCAGAAACTATGAGGTACAGGAAGTTCATACATGGTCGGAACATTAATTGGGGGTACAACATCATGGTATGAACTTGATTTGATATTTGACCTTGGTGTAGTGACCTTAGCCTTTCACAACCTTTATTGGCGCATAATCATGAGACATTGAATTCACCTTTACATAAATTGTATTGACCTTGAACTTTAAATCTTGATTCTGAGTTATGTCTCAGAAACTGTAAGGTGTAAAAGTTGATGCATGTCAGGAATATTGGATGTAGGTATGCAATTTCATGGTATGACCTAGATTATAAATGAGACTTTATTGCAGTGGCCTTGACCTAAGAGATATTTCCCAGTCTATAAGTGAAAAACCATAAAGTGTAGTAGGGTTGTTAAGTATTTTGGTTGGTTGGTGTAGACGTGTAACATCAAGGTGTGACCTTGGGTGTGACTTTTGACCTTGACTCTGCCAGAATTTGACATGTAATTATTCCACACCAAACTTAAAGCTATATGCATTGCTACAAATGATTATTATATGTAGCTAAATACTTTTACCTATATTTTTAATGTTATGTCAATTAACAGCTATACTTCAAGTAATAAAGAGATCAATTAAGAATTTCTTTTCAGCTTCTTAAGTTTTTGTTTACAAATTAATGCTGTCATTTTTTTGTTACAGAGTCTTATTTTGATATTTTGTCTTTACATACACTTTTTCTCAAGTGTCATATCACCTACACCTTAACTGACAATGTCTGTTGTAATGTCTTTTGTAACCCATGCTGTCCAATGCTATTTCCCCAGTCTGTGTTGGACGGACATGTCTGATGCTATTTTTCTGTTTACTTGGACCAGATGAACATTGAAATCTTCACAGACAAACAGGGACATTAATCACATATACAGTAATTTACTATCACAGAAACCAGACAGATTTGAACCCGATGGCAATAAATATTGAATGGCAGGCAATAACAGAGTGCCTTTTCCCTAGTGTTTGAGTAGTCCAGTGAAAATGCTTCTCTGGTAAGTTAATGAACTATCGCCATCCACCACCCCAGATTGTCAGGAATCAATATTGGAATGTAAACGTGTGAAACTGGCAACCATATGTCATGGCTGACTGGGCAACACCCTCGTCTAGGAACACAGAGGACCTGGACCCAGGAACAGAGAGATACAAGGTGGGTCAGATGATTACTTTAAACGGTGGGCCCACTGTCAGTGGGTCCTTTCCCCAGTTGCAGGCTTAAGACAGTTGGGATGTTAATGTTCATCCCTAAAGTGCTCTTCTTCTATCCTTCTATTAGGGCAATGTTAGATACCAGATCTTGGTACTTATTTGAGCAGGAAGGAGGGATCTTTTAGAGTACTGAGTCCTGCTTTAAATAAAATATAGCACTTGGTATAAATATGAATAATATCAATACCTGCCATAATAGGTGGGGATCTCTCTAGCTTGATACCCCAGATGGAATGTCAGTGTAATTATACTGAACTGTAGTGAGCTTGTTCAGAATCATTCTCACGTTTTACTTTACTAGTCCCTGAACATTCTGGAGTAAAATTCCCAAATGACAGTGACATTGGTGACATTCCTCACCAAAAAAGCCACCAGATCAAGTTCAGAACCATCCACGATTCTGCACAATTTTGGGTTTTTGCCATTTTTTGTATGACGATAGTCCGGTCAATGAAAATATGGTTGAGGTGTTTTACTACTTGAATACTAATATATGTTGAGCATTTGTGCCCAAGCAACTGAAAAATGATGATACTAAATACGGATTTGAAGTTTCTTCTACAGTAGTTAGGAGTTAGTCTGCTGCATAGTGTGATATGTCACTACATCTGAGCCTGACTGCTACATTTGCTTGAAGACGTTGACTTGTATCAGTACTGTAATAGCATGTGGTTCATGTCTGTATGGTTTGCTGGTGAGCTGGCTATGTATACTATTACACTGTCTGTGTTTACCGTTGGACTGGTTGTGTGATTGATGGTTCAGTTTAATCATGGACTGGCTACTGCCTTTGCATCATGTGACTGTGCTGGATACTGGGAACAGGCACTACCTTGGAAACATAGATGGCTTTTGACTAGAATGATTTCTGTTGGGCCAACTGGGCCTGGTTTCTTTTTAGGTATCTTCATAAGGATACAGGTCTGTGGCTAGAAATCAGTATAGCTGACTTCGTCCACCTTAATCAGATCCACACCATATACAAGATCCAAAAGTATCCCGAATTTTTACATTGTTTTGTTTCTTTGTTCTTTTTTTTTTGTTTTTTTTTATAGTTGACATCATTCCGGAAGTAATGAAGATATTATTATGAATTATAACATGGGTAGGGCCTAGGACAAGGACAAAGGGATAACATTTTGGGGAAGATCCAGATCATATTCTGGATACAAAAAACTTTCGAAATTTCAGAAACATCCTCCCAGTGGAGGTCTGCACCCAGAAAAATAACCTGGGGGGGGGGGGGGGGGGGGGGGGAGTAATAACTTATGAGTTCAGTTTAATTGAAAAAAGCTACTCTACTGAGTAACTTGTTAAAAGAACCAGTATATTAATTGGCTGAAACACGTGGGAATGAAAATGTATGATTTTATGCCTCATCTGAGCTACCATAGGAAACAGAGCCAGAGAGAAAAAAACAACAGCATAAGAAAATGTAATGTGTCAGGAGATGGGAATTTCCTAAAGAATACCAGATAGGCTTGTTTATCTTGCCTCAGTGGCAATTTTCTCTAAAAACAAAACTCATTTAGTGCAAGGGTTGTTTTCCAACTTGAAAAGCAAAGGTCCCTTTTTCTGCACATAAACGCATTTCATAGGGAAAGAGCTACTTCTGGAAAATAATAGACTTCAGGTAGTATGCAATCATATTTTCTTTTATCTAACTATGCCTTTCATGTTTAGCCTTACTTCAAGCTCAAAGTTATGCCAGGAGTCATTCAAGCATACATATGTGTCAGATTGTGCACTCCAAGTCCATGTTTAGGGTTCCCTGTACACCGGAATTGTAATGTTTTTAAGTTAACTTAATTATAAACACCTACTGTAATGCTTATCTCTTATATTTATGCTCACTTTAGTCTGCTATCTTACATTGCTTATTCTATAGTAAATGTAATTTGTGGTAACCCTACGTTGCGTTATGCTGTAATATCAATTTGTCCTACAGTTGTAGGTCAGCCTGTTCTTATTAACAGTTTAGTGTACAGTTAGTGAAATGTATATATGTTTGCAATAAAAATAATATCCCTCTCTGTGACTTATCTATGTCTTATGGGTCTTGGGGATACTTTAGCTATAGTCATATCAGACCCTCAGTGTTTCCCTCATTTTGCCATCAGTTGAATTCAAACCCACCATCAAATATAATATGCTAAACGTAAATGCCAAACCTGTTAAATGGGAAAATGTTCACTCTGGAAGATGTGATCTTCAAGAATCAACAAACCCAAAAGGTGGCTGCTGTGATGCATCATCTTTCTAACAGTGAAATAAATTATAAAACCAAATAGTTGTAATACTCTTATATTTTTCTTCCAAATTATCAATTTACCTCATACCTTAGTTACTGGCCTTATCCTTTGGTTAAGGTCACCCTAAACTGTGCCTCATGTAAGGTGACCCCAAGTTGTCACACTTATATGTCAACAGATCTGTAAATACAAGTAGTATGTAACAAATATTAGTGAATTAATAAATTTATATTAACCGCAATGCTGTGTTTGACCTTTGTCCAATCAGCTTCAAGGTCATTGGTAATATCCACTGGTACGCGAGGAACTGTAAGAGTTTCTTTACATGGTTGTAACTTCCCCTTGATTTGTGGTTGGGTTTTAATAATATTTCACTGTTATTCAGTTTTATGAGACTCAAAATTTGACACTAAATATAACCTTAAATATCTGTAAAATGTACGTTCTACACTACTTGGGGTAGACTTCTGTTTACTGCAAAAATCTGATCCCTGCTCAGAAATAATCCTCACCCGCAATCCACATCCACAAGTAGTGCACACAGATACAGGTCATTAATAGGTTTGCAGGTTATGTAGCAGCACATTTGACAGAGCAATGATTGATTCTAAATTAAATACCCTTTAACCTTTTAAATTGTGACTTTAACCACTTCACATCTGAGACCTCTATAAGTGTTATACTTCTGTTCCACTGGTGCTGGTTTACCTACCGACTACTCCAATTATGTGGTCTGGATTGTAACCTAGTTGGTTGTATAACTAGTTTGGTTCAGGAGCAGAACCACGCCATTCATAGAGGCCTATCAAAATAATTTATGATTTTTGAGTGAGAGTTTCTGCCCCAAGTACTAGCACCAATCTGTTTAATCGCAAATACACCATACTCTATACTCTTTGGTCATGTGACCTATTTTGCCAGTTTTTCTTACAAAATGACTAATCTTTCTGCAGAAATAGAATTGGTTGATCCTGTTCAAAGAAAAGATTAGTATCATATGTACATAGATTACATTCAATCTTGATGAATAGGGGAGGCTGAGGGCATATCATAAGACTTATCTTGATCATATATTTGATCTTGCAATCCAGAGAAAATTGTCTTTGCTTTGTTTTTTTCGGAAGTCATCCTCCTCTTGGTTTAAAAACAGGCTAGGTTGTATCAGGTGAGTGTGTTCTGTGAGTTCTTAAGTTGAATTCAATTTATCAAAGGTACAGGTTGACTTCAGCTGCCAGGAATTTGTTTATTTAAATGACATCATCCTTATATCATGTTGGCGGCATTCCTAGAAATGGTCTTACTATCCATGGCAATAAGTAAACAGTATTGATTGGGGATTCTAACTTCTAAATCTATATCTAAATTCTATATTTGTCCTAGGGTGACTTTGAATTTGTTATTTGATGGAAAAACATGAAAAAACTTTCCCTTCCCTCCATCCCTCTGATAATTTTTACAATGAATTCAAAAGAGTCTTCGCATTCTTACATAAAAGTAGCCTTTCTAAAGGTTAATGGAGACTAATTATAAGACAATTATAAATAGGGAGACCTGCGTATTTTGTACATTCAATAGTGTCCCCGTCTGATGTCTGTATGTGACCTTGCGAGTCAGTGACAAAGCGTCCTTTACCTTGCACATCCTACGGAAGTTTTGAAAAGTTTAAAATTTACTCCTCTGAATTTGGTACCGTGAGCTTGCGCAGACGATTTTGTGCATGTGCATATGAATTTTTTACTACCCTAACCAAAGATGTGGCCATGGTGTACATAAGGTTGTGATTCAGTCGTGTTTCAGTGTAATACAGCAACATAAGGTGAGTTAAGGTATTGGTCGCTTCTCCACATGTTCGTCCAATGACTATCAAAGGTGAGTTGAGGTTAATGGAAGCTACTTCTTGGTGACCAACGTTTGTAGTACTGTCATCCTACCTGTGGGATGGTTCCGCTGCTGAGAAAAACTTCTATCTGCGGAACATACCAACTGTAGTGTGAATACGGTATTATGATTAATTAATGATTAATATGGGAACATGTTGAACTTACTTGTGGTCTTTCCTTATTCTGATTATTTATGGAGGTATAAAATCGAGTTCTGCCTACCCATATTACTTAGCGGGAAATTGCATCTTCCTGTACAGTTGGGTATTTAGGAATATTAATGTGGACACCAAATGTGACTTTTTGTCAGCCACTCTTTACTTGAAGAAAAACAAAGTTTGGTGTGAGCGTTTTTATTGTTATTCGTAGTTGAATAAAACATTAGTCATTTTCATACATAGTAGAATACAATTAAATTACAGAAGTGAATCATAAACTTGACATCATCATGTTTCCTAATACCCCACTTCCACATTCTTGACTAATCGTAAGACATACTCAATTTTATACATGGGACCCATGCTTCATTCAAATGTGTGACCTCAGGCGGGTTAGACAGTATTTGAATGATGAAGCTGTTATCCTGGTGGCTAATGCCTTGGTGAGTAGTTGCCTTGATTACTGCAACTCTCTCTCTTTAGGAGTCTGTCCAGTTTCAGCATGCACAAAGTGTAGTGTATTCAAAACACACTTGCTAGGATTGTCACAAACTGCAACAAATACACAAAGGTATCTCCTATTCTCAAACTACTCCACTGGCTCCCAGTTGAATTTCAATGTATCTTCAAAACTGTCACTCTAGTTTACAAGTTTCTTCACAGTGGTCATCCCAGTTACTTTGGTTTTCTTTGGTCTACTCATTGTGGAAGACATTGTGCAAGATACAGCCATCCAGATAAAAGGTTCTTTGAGATTCCTCATTTCTGTTCGTCTGTACATAAATAAACAAGAGCACTCCGTGAATGCAGACCTCCGCCAAGGGAGCACATATCCTGAAAATTTCATCAAAATCTGTCGATAACTTTTTTTGAGTTATCTGTCTTTAAAAATTACATTTCATTGATCCAGAGGATCCAGATAGGTAGTGATCTAGATCACTCCCAACATGGAATCATTTTTCTTTTTACCTTTTCAGTCATATCCTGAAAATTTCACCAAAATCTGTCCATAACTTTTTGAGTTATCTTGTTCTCAAACAAACTCACAACTCACAAACAAACCCAGGCAAAAACATAACCTCCTTGGCGGAGGTACAAAACACTTTGGCCACAGCTTTGCCTTTGATGCTCCCATGGTTTGGACTGATTTGCCTGATGAGGTCCGTACTGTCCCAACTCTTGCCTGTTTCAGAAAAAGGTTAAAATTGTGTCTCTTCAAAAAGGCTTTCCCAACTTAGCATACACTCTATCTGGTATCGCAGTAGTACTGGACTTGAAAACAGTTTTGGAATGATGACTTTTTTAAATCAGATTTTGATGTTGGCCTTAAAGTCTGCCTGGCATGAGATTCAGCACCATAAACGTACAGAATAGAACAGAATGACCGACCCTGGTAGAAAAATCTAGAACATTCCAAAAAATCCAGAAAAGATCAGGTATACAAATGAAAACATTTTGACACCTGCCTCTGACCATCATGATTCATACAGATAACTCAAAATATCAGGTGTTGGTCACTACTAGAAAGCAGAGGATATTAATCAGTTGAAGCTTCTCTTACATCCCATCGTGGGTGTATACACACGTAAGTGTGCTGCAAATATTATTGAAAAATATGAACGTAAGGCCTAAACTGGTGAGACTCCCCATGGTCCTTTTTCTTTAAGGCTGCCGGAGTATGTACACTGTCCTTGCTCAGTAATGTACACTTTATACTGTCTGATTCTACTGTGTCTTTTCTCCGTAAACATAACACGCAAGGGTACGGAGCTCTATATCACAAAGACTGCCCACGGCCCTAGTCTACTCCTCCCTCATTCTTTTAGGCAGGCAAGCTGTTGCCGTAATGTCAAAAATTTTCCTACTACTACCAATTTCAGAGGCTTTTCTGTTTTACTTTTATTATGTGGAGATATCTCACTAAATCCCAGTCCTGTCTCTTTTGGTGTGATCAACTGTCGTTCTGTTCGAAATAAAGGCCCCACTATTGCTGACATTGTTTCTTCTCGATCATTGGATCTACTCAGCATTACAGAAACACACATAAGACCAAATGAAACCGACAGTTTGCTTCGCTCAATAACACCATCAGGATACAAATTGTGTCACAGACCTCGTGCGCATGGCCGCGGTGGTGGTGTTGGCTTTTTTGTAAACCACATCATCCATTTTAAAATAGTTGATAGTCCTTTCTATGAATCATTTGAAAATATAGCAATTACCATTGGTTCTCCAGCTTTTGTGATAGCCTGTGTTTATCGGCCTCCTGGTTCATGTTCTGATACATTTTGTGATGAATTTTTCAGTTTATTTGAGTACCTATCTTCACTCAGTCAAAATTTCTTGATATGTGGCGATTTTAACATACATGTGGATGCAATCTCCAAAGACAGTGAAAAGTTTCTCAATTGCCTTGAATCATGCAATATCAATCAACATGTTCATAAACCAACTCACCTACATGGTCATACTCTCGATCTCATCCTCACTCCCAATGATTCCAGTGCTTTTTCAAATGTTAGGGTCAGTGATTTTATTTCAGATCATGCCCTAGTGCTGGGTCAACTTGATTTTACCAACCCTTCTATACCTACGTCAAAAACTGTTACCTTTCGGATGTTTCACAGGATAAATATGGATTGTCTCCGGAGTGATCTGGAAAACTGTTCGTTTGTCAAATGCCCTGGTAGTACTGCTAGTGTTCTTTATGAGCAGTATACAAAGGACCTTAAAGAGTTGCTAGACAAACACGCTCCAGAGGTGTCTCGCACTTTCATCAAGGGTCCTGCTAAATGGCTCTCAGATTCTTATCTGCTGGCTAAGGCTGTCAGGCGCCAGTTTGAACGCATATGGCGGAAGAATAAATCACCACAAAATCGAGCCAGATTGCGAAAGCAGATTGCCCGTTGTAATTCACTAGTAAATAAAGATAAATCCAATTACTACAGAAGTCTTGTCAATGAAAACGCTCAGGATTCCAAGAAATTGTGGCAGGTGATACGTACTGTATTACATTCTGATCGCGAAAGGGCACTCCCTTCTTATCAGTCAAAAGAGTGTCTTGCAAACCGTTTTGTGACTTATTTCTCAGAAAAAATTACCAAGATTAGGGACTCATTTTCCAGCACTGACTCTTTCAGCCTACCTGCACCCTCAGACCTACCCAGCTTTGACTCATTTAATGAAGTTTCTCATGAAGAAATCCTAAAGGCAATTATGAAATCACCAACTAAATCCTGTTTGTTGGACCCATGGCCCACCTTTTTGGTCAAAGAATGTCTTGACATTCTTGTACCTTCAATCACCAAACTTGTTAATTGTTCTCTGTCTGAAGGTGTTGTTCCTGCTGATTTTAAAAAAGCTGTTGTCACTCCACTGATCAAAAAATCCTCACTACCACCTGACGATCTCAAGAATTACCAACCTGTGTCAGGCCTGTGCTTCATCTCCAAACTTGTTGAGCGTGTGGTCGCCTCCCAATTAAACAACTATGTCTGTTCAAATGGTCTTGAGAATGTCAAGCAGTCAGCTTATAACTTAGGTCACTCAACCGAAACTGCACTGCTGTCAATCAAAAATGATGTCCACCTTGCTCTGGCTCGAGGTGAGGCCACTGCTGTTGTGCTGCTTGACCAATCAGCAGCTTTTGACACAATTGACCATGGTACACTCCTAGGATGTTTGAGTTCTTGGTTTGGGGTTGGTGGCGTAGTTTTGGAATGGTTTAAGTCCTACCTCTCTGATCATTTGCAATGCGTTAAGATTGGCTCTATTCTGCCTGGTGCAAAGAAGCTCCTGTGTGGAGTACCGCAGGGCTCTGTCCTAGGTCCTATACTCTTTTCCTTATATACTACTCCCCTCAGCAAAGTCATTCAAAATCATCCCGGCATAGGTTTTCACTTTTATGCAGATGATACACAGTTATATGTTCATCTCACACATAAGAATGTGTCTCATGCCTTTGACAGGTTGGAAAGGTGCCTGGAGGATGTCAAAAAGTGGTTATCTGCAAATAAGTTGAAGCTCAACCCTGATAAAACCGAATTCATTGTTTTTGGTTCAAAAATTCACCGTGAAAAACTCAACAAATCCATTCCAGTTAACATTCTTGGCAATTTCCTCTCTCCTGTCGGAGTAGTCAGGAACCTCGGTGTATGGTTGATAGTGATTTCTCCTTCTTGAGGCATGTCCAAAATATCTGCAAGTCTTGTTTTGCTCAAATCAGGGATCTTAGGCGTCTCAGAGGTTACCTCACACATCATGCTGCCCTTATGGCTGCGAATGCTCTGGTTGGAAGTCGACTTGACTACTGTAATTCCTTGTTTAGAAGTCTCTCAGCTCTTGATCTTCGTAAGCTGCAATGTGTTCAAAATAGTCTGGCTAGAATTATCACCAACACCACCAAGTACTCACACATTACTCCTGTTAGGAAGATTCTACATTGGTTGCCTATTGAACAACGCTCCATATTTAAGACTGCTTTACTGGTGTACAAGTTCCTAAATTGTGGTCAACCAAGATATTTTGCACCTTTTCTTAAACCCAGACAAAGTGTCTACAACACACGCAAAAGCCAAGCTGATGGTGTGTTCCTTGAGATCCCCCACTTCGCCACCTCACTATATAAGTCTTCTAAGCATTTCGGCCTCAGCTTTGCTTATGACGCTCCAAAGATTTGGAATGATTTGCCTGATGATGTACGTTCGGCCACTTCTCTCCACTCATTCAGAAGGAAGCTCAAAGCCTATCTCTTCGCACAAGCATACCCGCCCTGACTTTTTCTTTCCCTCATTTCTCTCCATGGCGCTGACCCTTGCTATGTCTCAGGTTTATGATTACAGTTTTTTGCTTCTGTTTGGTGCGCCTAGAGTCTGTCTTTGGATAGAGATTAGGCGCTATAAAAATACTATTAGAATTAGAACATAGCCTGGTAGTGAGGTAGCAGAGATTTGCACGTGCAAACAAGATATTTTCCCAGCAAGAGTGTCACTACTTGAACATCAAAGAACAGACTGCGACTAGCTACAGGTCCCACAGTGGGTTAATATGGATGCAAGGTACACGTGAGTGTATTATACGGCACATGCAAACCCTGCAAGTGAATGGGGAGATCTTGCAACACTTGCAAGGGAAATGTACGTGCGCAAATCTGTCGTAAGTTACCCTACACACAGGCTAATATTCTCCATCAACAAGATCACTCGGCCCCATTTTTCATGAGAAGATTGGTTGTGTCACTGTACAAGACAGTTTGTGCAATTGAAAAAAGACCAGACACAATTGGAATGGTGGAAAATGCTCACAGGTTAAAACCAGAGTCAAGCATGTAAGATTGCTGTTGGTCAACTAGTTCAATTTGTCACATATGGCTGGATGGCAAAGTCGCAGTATATTTGTTGTCTCTCTGTCTAAGATCCTGGATTTGAACCCCAGCTATAAGTGGAAACGTGATGGGTCTTGCTTATGCCTAATAATGTAGTCTTTGAATCTTGACCATGTGTTGCTCCAATGTATAGAATCACCATTAAACTCAAACATATGTTCAAAATCAGCTTTGTGCCATATAAATTGAGGGGGCATAGCTGGCAAAAATGTTTTCAAGTTTGGCAAAAAATGATAAGGAATTGGCACATGGCAACATGTTGGAAATACTAATGGACTGCTTCAGTATGTCCTTAGTTTCACAAGATACTAATAAACCCTAAATGTTGTCTGTCATTGTGGTTTAATGGGTAGCACACTTACCTAGGAATGCAGATGACCTGGGTTTGATCCTAGATAGAGTCAACACATAATGCTTTTTATGACCACTTTAAATGCCAGTCCTCTGTCATTGGGCCCTATGTCTGTTGAAAGGCTAAAGAACTCCAGTTTTGTTAACAAATGGTCATGCCTGAGACTCAGCCTTTCGCCCATGATAAAGGGGAGTTTTGAGTCACAAAATATTTGGTTTTACCTGTGGAGTCTGGATGGGTTAAATAGTACTTTGAAACTTGTAGTAAATGAGATATTGTGCTCACATTTATAATACAATATAATACAGTAGTACAATAATTTATCTTTCCTTGTTAATTGTTAAAAGTCGAATGTGGTTTTATGCATACGCAAATTACATATTTTCCTATTGTAATAATAATAACAACAACAACAACATTGTGAGGTACAAGCAAGACTAAAACCAGGCAGTAGGTATGTTATTACTTGTTTGTGAACTCTTTGCTCTGGCATGTTGAGGAGTCTGACAGAAGAGAAATGAGTTGAGTATCAGTCACACACCAAGCCTCCCTTAATTGTTGTCTGTTAGTACAAATGATGGATGTCTTGTAAGACAAACAGAACCTGATGTTACAAAGCCATCAATAAAACAGGATCTTCTTTGTCTTGATGCTCATTGTGATGCATAACAAGTGCTATTTTAGTCTTGGCTGGGTCTCTTCAAAGCCTCTGGAAGAGGTGAATTGAATATCAAGAGTTCATGTGAGGTAATAGGTCCTCAGTGGCCTAGTAGGTAGCAAATTTAGCATCTAATCACAGGCTATCACTTCTTTGTGGGTTAGACTCCCACAAGTGACAATGCTGAAGACCTGTGCCAATATGACCTGTCTGTTGAACTGGATGTAAAATAGCAACTTTAACTTTGTTTATGTAAGTTAACTGCATTTTTAAGGCTTAAATTCTTGTTGCTCTCACTTCTCGTTCCTGAATAAAATAGCCATGATCATTTAAGTCTATCCAGAAATAAAGCTTATTAAAGTGTGCTAACATGGTTGATTTTGGCAGATTTAATATATTTTAAATTGGCAAACCTATATTGCAGAAACAAGACAGTTTTAGTAAATGTTTCATCGCCTTCAGATCTTCCACCTAAAATCATATGCTGCCATGTTTCGATTATTTGTGGCCTTCCTTTTCATGGATTTTGCACTTAATCAAGTAGGTCCCCTGCACATTCTTGCTTATTTAGAATTCTTAGCAGTTAACGTCTCTCAATCTTCAATGGCTAATCCTTTATCAGCCATCAAATCAAAATTCCAATTGTATGCACTGGATTCTTCTTGTTTCACAGATTCAAGAATCAAGTATTATAACAAAACAATGAGTCTCAGAAGACCTTTTAAACCAAATCTCAAACCCATCATTGATATAGATATGCTCAAAGCCATTACCATAACTTGTGATTCTATGTACATGGGATTTGTATACAAAGCCCTATATCTCGTTTCATTCTTCTCATTCTTGAGAATCTCAAATTTGGTCCCACATTCGGCTGCTGCCTATTGTCCCTTGCTCCAGCTAGCTAGAGGTGACATATTTTTCCAACCTCCGGGTATTCACATGTTGGTCAAACGGACCACGATTTTACAATCAAGAAATAGGGTTAAAATACTAAAAATCTCCCAGTTAGGTTCCAGCACTCTGTGTCTAGTAGTTGCCATCACAAAATTGTTAAAAAACACTCCAGGTCATAACAATTCCCCACTCTTTCAAATTTTCCACAAAAGTTCCTGGACTCCACTTATTGATACCAAAGTAAGGCGCAACCTTAAACTCATTCTCTCCAAGTTAAAACTAGACTCCCTCCCAATCACATTTCACTCCTTCCGGCATTCAGGTGCCACATTGGCCTTCAACTCCAATGTAGCTTTGCAAGAAATTCAAAGCCATAGCACCTGGACTTCGGACTGTGTATGGAGATATATCACCCAGGATTCCAATGCCTCGCAGGAAGTTGCATTGGCCTTCCAACGTAAATTACTTACCTAGCACTACCACTACTTTGGGGTTTGGGGACCTTCTTGCTTAAATTGACTTATATTTCTCCTCACTTTAAGTAAATCTCAACTTACATTCAGTAGAAAGAAACATTTTAGTTGTAAACCTTACAATGGTCATCTTAACTTAAAGTCGTAAACTGAAGATTTGACTCAACCTTATTATAGTCTGGTAATAGCAACATTATTCATTTATTTCACTGTAAGGTTATTCCAACTGAAAGTAACTTAAATGGTAATCTTAACTCAAGTCTGTAAACTGAACATTTCATTTAACCTCTTAATACCCTGTAAATACTAATATAGTAAATTCTTGAGTGTAAGGTGACCTTAAGTTAAATTAAGGTCACCCCAAATACATATAGTAAAGTGAGGCCACCTTATGTTGGTAAACGTAAATAATTGTATAGATTAATGGTCTAAGGTGTCCTCTTTTAGTTGTGCTAAAATCTAAATGTATATAAATTGTAGTTAGTAAAATAAAATATATATTCCCAGTTGCATCTTTCATCTTGGCCTTGAGGTAATGGTGATAAATGTTTCATCACTTCAAGTTCTTAAGAGTCATTTCATTGCTATGTTTTATTATGTAGTGAAACTTTTGAAATTTTTGAAGCTCCTGGATTTGTAAAGTCACATCTTACAATAAAAATATACCATTTTTATACTCTGTAAGGTGTGTAATGTTTCACTGGAGATGTTTAGTGTCTGAAATATTTTGTTCATTAACATGATCAAGCTCCTTTTAATCTCATGTATATGTGCAAGGATGTATTGATAGTCTTTAGTTTGGAATTGCGGTGTCTGAAGAGATGTGTTGCAACATGCTTACATCCCTCTTCTCCAGTTTGGTTTGGAATCTATGTAGAAGATCTCAGTCTAATCTAATAAGAACTTTTATAGCACTTAATGCCCATGTGACAGG
Source organism: Sabellastarte sp. h YS-2021 (assembly GCA_964017235.1). Classification (NCBI taxonomy): domain Eukaryota; kingdom Metazoa; phylum Annelida; class Polychaeta; order Sabellida; family Sabellidae; genus Sabellastarte; species Sabellastarte sp. h YS-2021. The sequence continues at coordinate 168,561,994 of OZ024928.1, read as the reverse complement.
CTCTAGGATGCAGCTATGCATAATCTTATTGATTAAGAGTTGGTCCATCAAGGTAAGCCAAGTCATACCATACAGCTTATAACACATATGGAAAGTATGAACATTTTGTGGAATTTACCCTCGTATCTAGTTTGTGGAGGAAGAAGATGTTTGCAATGGCATTGTACTTACAAAGTAAGTGAATCCTGTGGCCTGTTGCCCCCAGCCACTTGAGTGGTTTCTTTATCTCAAATATTAGCCCCCTCTTTGCAAAATAAATTGTCCATGGCATTTATTAATATAAATACGGTATGTCAAACTAAGCAGTATGTGTTTATTGCATTATTTCTACTTATTTTACACGTTATATTAAATAGCCATTATTAGTCTGAAAGGAAAAAGTGTACATAAGAGTGGATTATGATTTTCTATTATAAATCATTAGGCTTTAAAATGTAATAAAAAAAAAGTTTAAAGCCAAGGTTCAAATCCACAACCACGTAGCTTGGAAAACATGTCACCGACTACACTAAATGTTGGTAGTGATGTTTTCTTTATGAGGGGCTTGACAACAGCCTTCTTGAATGTTTAGGGGAAAACACCATCAGCCAAAGACAAGTTCATTAGTTTTGTAAGAGGCCTGTTCCATTTCTGCGAGTGTGGTTTACACTTAAAGTGTGTTTACAATTTAAATTTTAAAAAAAAACATTCCAGGGTATTGTTTTCTATAGGCTTAATATGGGTTCAGGATGTGTTCCCGATGTACAAGATATTTTCAAAATTGGCATTGCCATTGCCTCGGAAAATCTCTGATAGGAATCTGACTGGCTTTACGGTGGACATAAGATGAAACAAACTGGTTTACGATCTTAGAAATCTGATGAGGATTGAGCAATAATTATAAGGTCTGCAATAATTTCCAGGCAGTGAGAAATTCTCGTAAGCTGTTTCTGATGGACTCCCAAGTGCTGTACTTGTAAACCTATTGAGAGGTTCCGTATTTTCCGTACAGGATGTGTGTACGATGGCCTTAAGATCATTAAAATGTATTAGATCTAGTTCCTGATTCCCACATTTTCACAATCAGGAGCAGGGATAATGATAATGTCACAGAAACGGAACAGCCTCATAACTGATGATAAGTAAAATATCAACACAATCTTTAAGACGGAAAGTAGGAACTTGATCTAAAAGACTTGATTTGGCTGGGGAATTTTTAATGATTGTAAGTATCTCGTTTTCTGAGACTTCACCTAAATGATATAGTTTAGAAGATATAAGGGATAAAGGGTGGTATCTGGACAAGGATACCAATGAGAGGTGATATATTATACATATTGGTTGATGCCTAATGGGCAATGGTGGGGACATTCCAAGTGTATTGAGTACTTGCTTACTATGGGCTCTCATACTATCTGGTTATGTGTGGTTTCCCGACCATTGTATTACACTGAATCTCATGTGTTGGTGGGAGTGATATTCAGCAGTGAAGTTATTTGATACTGGTGTGGATTGTGATTTTAAGGGGATTTTACACTAGCTATGTGTTCATAAATCCTATTTCTAAAGGGTTTTTGTCTTATCATCATTAGTTTCCAGCTGTCTCTTCTTGTTGCTTGGTTGGACTAAGGCGCTGTCCATATTTTCTACTTGCAGTTGTGTCTTTAAACACTTGCACAGTTTAAATGCTGAGTCTGGTCTCTGGATGTGGTGTATCCTGACCTGAGTGTAAGTTGGTGGCTGATTGTATTTCTCTTGTGCCAAAGGCAGTCACAAGTGTGTCTTCACTAGCACTAGTCAACAGATGGTTGTCCATAGGGAAATAAAAAAGAGGTTGTTGGTGTGCTTAGTGGGTAAGTTAGCCTGATATATAGCACTATATTATTGGCTTATATTTCGACTTTCCTTATAGGAATGGTCTCATCAGAGGCTTGGTGGATTTTGATTCTTGACCAAGCCAATAATATAGTGCTATATATCAGGCTAACTTACCCACTAAGCACACCAACAACCTCTTTTTTAGTTTAGAAGATAGTTGATAATTTTAGTTTTAGTTTAGAACTAAAAACATATTACGAATCCTGATGATTTTTTTCACTGAAGAAAGAAGCAAACTGATTGGCCAAAGATTTGCCACATTATGCCACATGTGATCAAACTCACATTGTTTTATGTGTTTCAGCTGATTTTAATTTCTAAAGACTGTTTAGTTTATACATATTTACACACAGTTGTAATTAATATACTTTTTTTTAAAAAAAATGGACTATGAAAGATTATTGATGCCACCTTTGTCATCATAGCATTGAGTTCAGACAACTTCAGACTTGATTTGGATTGCTAAACTATTTTTTACTCCTTGCACGGAGTAAACCAAATTTATTCTGTCTTTGTTCTGACCACAGCGCTATCAGCAATTTACAGTGTATTTTCAGAATTAACTTTATTAACTCTCAATAAATCATGGGTAAATATAAAGGTTGGTGTTCATGATGTGAGGAGAGACATTACCCAGCAACAGGCAAAAATTGTAAATTATCCAAAATAAGTGATCAAATAGTGGGCTCGGAACATTCGCTGGAGGACAGTGTTTGTGCAAGTAGTTCAATAATGGACCCTGGTAGTGCTCGCATTACCAAGTCAAAAGATCAGTGCTAAAGGAAAAAAGTGCCCCACATGGCACAGGACAGAACTGTGAAATAAAAGGGGTAAAGCCCCAGGAGCACTACAGTAGAAGTTCTGATCAAGAAGAAGAGGGAAGTAGTAGGAGAAAGCAGTCAAGAAGATGTCAAGAGATATCACTTTGGCTGATTTGAGAGCATCTAGTGCTCTGCAGCAAAATATTGATTCAGAAATTGGCAGTTTGGATCACACAAAAGGAGATAAAGGTAATGATCAAATGCTAAGAAATATAAATATAATGGCAGGGGAGGTTCAATTGATGTTTTGGTTTCTCACAAGGTGGTTTGACGACCTGAACACATTCTTGGGGTGCCAGTAAGCAGACAATGTCATATGACCAACTCAGTTTAAATGTTTTGCAAAAAATATTCTTGAACAATAAAATTCAGATATTTCATGAAAGCATGCTCCAATATTTGGCAGGCTCAATGGAGGATGCCACTGATTTTTTTGTGGGCAAACGCCAAGGGTGCCCACGTGATTCTCTTATGTTATGTATGTATTTATACTCAGCGCAATATCTCCATATGCTCTTATGTGAAATGGTGTTAATGGAAAAACTCATATGTGCACATTTTTGGCTCAGGGCAGCATCATGGGGCACCCAGAGAAGGAATGTGCATTTCACAAGAAGTTATCAAAAAAGGGGCTGCTCAGTCTTGGGTCAGGATCTGGGCAGCAAGGGGCCACTTAAAACTCTCAATTTTCAGAGATCACATGATGTTGTTAGTGTTGTACATAATATTCACACTAAGAAAGGTGTAGTCAGCAGACAGCTGATGAGTACAAAGGCTGACAAGTGCACACAAGTATAGAGTGCACTCAAGATATTGAATAATTTAAAATAAAGAGTCAATAGTGTCTTATCCTTATTTGCAAAAAGCAATAAAAAAAAGCTCTCATTGCTGCCACTAAATGGGGACAAAATAAAGAAATAGAGTTTCCAAAATCCATGGCACAAAGTGAGAGAGGGGTAAGTGTGATCAATGTCAGTAGTGGTGGTACTGAGCATAACTATGTGGTTCTGGATTGTTTCATTTTGGATGTAGTGGAATCAAGACAGATTTTGTCAAATTGTAATGATCCCACACGTAAAAAGCAATGGAGTAAAGGGGGTACAGAGGAAGAGGTTACATTGGTTCTTCCTGATCATTTATATCAGTTAGTTCAGAAACATTTTGTTAATGCAGGAGGCCTGGTCAGGTATGAAAACACTCGAAAAATTGACACTTTGATGAGTGACAATAAATATGATCTAACGTCAATGTCTCCTGTGGGGACAACAAATTTGTTAATTCACTCTTAACAAACCGCAAGAGGGCCAAATTGTGTTAGAATAGCATGTATTTGAGTTCTTGTGGGGAACTGACTTTGGTTTCTTTGGTTTCTTACCACCAAATGAATTTATTATGCCAAAGTTGCATACTAATTCTGGTAGTCACCTTTTGACACAACTTGAAATGCATGACCTAGTCAAAGCCAGCGGCAAACCTAACTCTCTTCACTATCATTTACCTGTCAAGTCTCAGCTGAAATATTGGAAGGCTATTGGAATACCCAACTCTTTATCTGCACAAATTCAGCTTTCTTTTAGACTTTAAAAGGCATTGTGGACTCAAATGTGAACATGTAAATCACAATTCAGCTAGTGAATTTCCTTATTTAGCAGAAGAGCTGAATCATGGGGCCATTTTCAGCCCATAAATGAAGCTCATTTTTCTCCCTTCATGACCAGGGGGAAAATGGCTCAGAGAGGAGACATGTCATTATTGGTTTATCCTGTCCTAAAGGGGCATCAGTTAATGATGGTTAGAGGCTCTCATGTTTATAAAATTGACATTAGCATTGGGTTCGGTCACATTCATCTGAATCCATATGAATAAGACCTGCTTGGTTTAGACTGGGGTGACACAACATACATTTATACGTGTATTCCGTTTAGGAGTTGTCATGGTATGCAAATTTTTCAAAAAATTAGTGACACAGTGTGTTACAGCATGTGTCAGAAGGGTTCCAAGGCCATCAACTATGTAGATGATTTTATAGGGGTCAAGATTCCCGATGTTGCATCAACTTTTGCGATATTTTGGTCTGGACATCAGCCTAAAAAAAATAGTGATTCCTGGTATTGTCGCTGTTTGTTTGGGCATCGAGATTAACACTGTAACTTCCATCATGTCTATACCTGTCTAGAAATGGAGCAGATAAAAGCCATGGTAAGGGATTGCGGCATCAAAAAATTTTGTTCTGGGTGTCAACTCCAGGTGTTACTTGATAACTTACTGTGTATACACGGGGCCACGGTGGCAGAGTGGTAACACTCTCACCTCCCACCTCTGAGATTGGGGTTCGGTTCCCAGCGCGACCTGATGTGGGAAAGCTGGTAGTAGTTTGCCGTAGGTCGACAGTTTACAGTACAGAACCTTGACCAATGGTATGTACGGGTTTCCTCTGCCCTTCCAACTACCCCTGGTGATATGACCGGTACAGTATTGAAAGTGACATAAAACCCCAAATAAATAAATACTGTGTATACACAAGTACGTCAAGTTGTCACACATTTTTGTTAACTGGATATTGAACCTTTTGCATTAAAATTACAGCGCCACAGCAATTACCATCAACCAAGAATTTAAGAGGAATCTGAGGTGGCTTATAAATGTTCTTGACCATTACAATGGAACCTCTTACTTTGATCACAAATCCTGACAAATCCACAGAATTTGTGGTGGAGCTGGACACATATTGGTAGACCCGGGGGCAAACACAAAAATCTGGTTTATCATCTTCCTGTGGTCAAGCAATATTGCAACTTATCCACTGTCCACTTAGAAATGATTAATATTTTAGTGGAACTCTTCGGCCAGATTTAGCACAAGAAATTGGTTTTGGTCAAATTGTGATAAGTTTTCACCTCTGGCAGAAACAGGGATCCCTTTTTCGCCCTGTGTGCTAGGAACATTTGGCATGAAGCTGCCATTAGAGATGTTGAACTCACTTATGTTCATGACATGAGTAAAAATAAAAAGATAGCAGATTTGCTTTCAAGAGGGCAGGGTTCCCTGAGCAATATAGGATGTTAGCAACTCTGGTAAAAAAACCCTACATGGATGAAAACTAGTAGTGAACTCTTAGGGTTGAATCCCAACATTTGATTTTGCGCTTAATGGATTCTACACTTTGTTTCACGTCAGATGTTTTCTTGGCTTTTGTATATGCAGTCATATTAACTTCAGTAAATGTTTCTGTCTTGTGCATTCTAGCTTACTTAGAGTTTCTGGTCAAAATGGTGTTTCCACCAACATGGTGGCCAGCCATGTGTCTGCTGTCAAGGCTCAATTTATTATGTATTATTTAGACTATTTATGTGCTGGATCATTCCAAAGTTAAATATTTTGTTAGACATTTAAAAGTAAATCGTCCACAAGTCATGGTTAAAAGAAACATTGTGTATTTTTACATCTTGAAGGGCCTGGCAAATGAGTGTAATTTTATATATGGAGGCAAAGTCATTAAGGTCATTTTCTCATGGCCTTCTTTGGCTTTTGGAGAATATCAAATCTGGCTCCACATGCTGTGAGTGCTTTGACTCTACCAAACATCTTACTCCAGGTGATGTCTCATTTGAACAGATGGGTATGAATTTTGTCATCAAGTGATCAAAGACCATACAGTTCAGGGATCGAATCCACCTTTTGACCCTTCCCAGACTGGGTGGCTCCTGTTGTCCAGTAAGAGCTATCGAAAAGTCTTTGGTCATGTACAGGCCAGGTCATTCTTAACCGTCACTTCAAATATTTTTATGGGTAAATGGCAAGTTGTAACCGACACTAGAATTATAAAAACTTGTCAAAATTAAATGCTAAATTGGTTTTAACTCACAACCACTTTACTTTCTACATTTTCCTATGCTCAGGGGCCACTTTTGCTTACAATTCACATGTACCTATTCAGGAGATTAAGCACCATGGTTCCTGGGTGTCAAATTGTGTGGCGATATATTCAACAGGATCAGTCTATAAGTCAAGATATGGCGAATATATGCTTTATAAATGTTATGTTTGCTTTAGTATATTGGTTCTAATGTGAAGTTCTATTTTATGTGTTATGTGTGTATTATAAATAACATTATCCTCCACCGAATGTGTTTCACTGCCAGGGGTGGCGGACTGGTGGCGAATGCGTCCTACCAAAATACGAATCCCAACTTATGAAACCTAATGGACACTACTAAAGTATGAAATGCATCAGGCCACAAATGAGCCTGAAGGCCTAAATATATTTAGCTCATATGAAGCTTGCCGGGCTGACCTCCTAAATATGTCTGCACTTTTAAACTCCTGCAAACTTAATCCCAGCCACAGATAGTGAGGCTTCTAGTAGATAAGCATATCAGGAATATGTGCCACTATGACAAAACATTGCCACTTCCCATAGATTTCACACAGATCTAACATTTAGTTCATCTTTAGTGTTTCATTTTTGGCATGCCTATGTATGTACAGATGCGAATTCACAAGCCAGAACAAACTCACAAGAGGTTGTATTTTTGTCTAAACAAAAAAAAACACGTTATTTCAAAAACCACTTTTTCAATTTCATTCAGAACCATGTTTAATAAAAATTAAATCCAGTGAAATATTGTTGATCGCCTAATCCGCAACAATTTCCAAATAGACCCCAAAACAATTCTGGGGTTTAAGGCTAAGAATCCTGTTTGAGCTTTAGTATTTCTTACAAATGAGGGGTGCTTGTGTGAAGTGTGTTATAGCAATTAATGACGTGTGAATGACGTCATAACAACATTGGCTACAACAATTTAGTGTAAATTGCTGTTTAGCATTGGATAAGGTTATGAGAAAACAACAAAGGAACGGGTTTATTTGTGTTATTTGTGTTTTGGATTGCAGTTTTGATAGATCGTTATTACCATCATTTGTTAATTTTCAGTCAAAAGAAAAACAACCTGGTGTCAGTGCCCAATTAGTAGCCTTTTTCCAGCTTGAAGATAAGATAACATCCTGTTGTGATAATAGAAATATGGTTTCCTGTTAGAAAATTAAAGGTTTGGTAAACCTATACAATTCTACCATATTGGCCCACTTATGGTCCATAAATTCATATAAATTCTTAGAAAATTATTTATTTTGTCGATTATAGTTATGATGCTTTGTTTGACAAGTGGGGCTACTCTCTTTGAAACTGCAACTCACATCACAGAAACCACATACATTGAATGCCTGAGTTGCCTTCTATGCACTTTAAGCCATTTTTTCCATAATTTTGGTTGCATTGGTCTGACATTGGAGTGGTTCTTTTAACCGTTGACCAGTGATCTTGATAAAGTTACAATTGAAATTAACCCAACTAGTTTTTATAAGACCAATTGGGCAATTCAAATGAAATCAAATGAAATCATATGTAGCAGTTGAAAGTTATTGAGATATATTTATATATCTAATTTACTGCTTTACAGGTGCAATATCTTCCCCACAATGGGGAACTCAGTGTGCTGAGTTAACAAAAATATCTATCATAAGAATAGTCGAAGGGTGGTCAAAGTGGTAATCCGGAATTATGGGTGTGACCAAAAGGGAAGAAAACTAAGTGGAGAAAGTGGAGTTGGGGTTCAAGGGTTTACTGAAGGATGTGACAGATTTGCCATTTCTTATTTGGTAGGGGAAAGAATTCCAAAGAGCAGGTGCATAATGACTGAAGGAATTTGAAAAGTGTTTGATTTGTGAACTCTGCGGTCAACAGTGGGCATGTGAAGGAACTTGAGTTTACTACATCTAGTATTTTCTCTAGTATCTAGTATATAGTAGGGTGAATTAGTTCACTTAGGTTGGTTAATTCACTGGCTGGTTGGCCATGATTTAGAATGTTGTATGTAATAAGGCCTACTTTAAATTGTACCCTGTACTTGACTGGCAACCAATGGGTTTTTTTTTCAATTGTCGGTGATATGGAAAAACATGGAGGAGTTAGTGACAACCCTGCAGACTGAGTGTTGAATGCGCTGCTGTGTTTGTATTAATTGATATTCCAATCAAAATTGGTTTTAATCATATAAACAGATGCCAAAATGAGGATTTGATATTTAGGGCCTGACATGGATCGGGAATCCAGAATTAAACAGGTGCCGAAATAAGGTTTCCTATTTAATGTACTTAATGTTTAAGGGCCACCGTTGTTGCACAGTATAACCATATACCCACCTTCTACGTTTTATGTTTGGGTTTTGATTCATGTACGTGGCCTGTAGCTTTCTGGTGTCAAATGGTTTCCATTGCACTAATTTACCTCTCTCCTGTCAACTACCGGTGGTGACATTACCTGTACAATCAGTTGAAAGCATTATCAAAATTACATTGACCGATCAATTAAATAATCAAATTGATTCATTAAATACAGAACAGTGTTTATTAATAGTCTTGCTTAAGGCTCAAATTTGTTTCATATCTTTTTCACATATGTACATAGATATTCGGCTTTCATAAAGCACTCATGCATGTTATGAGATCATCAGACAGTGTCTTAGAAGTAGAATAATGTACAAAGCCAGCATATGTAAGAGTAGATTATGTGAAGGAAGACGCCACCATCTGAACTGAAAGTTGTCCTTGGTTAAAAGAAACTTAAGCCTTTATCAAGGCTATGGTATTTGGATAGTTTAGGCCTAGATATGGGAAAATCATTCATCATACTTCACCAAAAACCAGGACTTGGATCCTCCATTTAAAAGTGTTTTCTAAACACATCAGCAACTTACTTTTTTTAAATCTGACATCATCTATCAGTGATACTTTGCTGACATTTTACAGAGTGTTTGTACTTTTGTAATCAAAGAGAACTAGGTTGGGGCACTGTTCCAAAATACCAAGTTGGTGATAAATGTAATCCCCCCCGCCTTCTTCTGATTTGAAAAAAGGCAAAAACCATTTGTGATCAATGGGTGGATTCAGATACTTTTCTGATAGCCTTCTGAGTGACATCGTGACTGGCTCCTGAGAAAGTTTGGTTGTTTTCTAATCCATCTAAGTGGTTCACAAAAACACTCTGATCACCTCCCAAGTCCTACCAAATTGTTTATCTAAGTTACGAATCCTTAACCTATGTTAGACAGGTTAAAGCTGGTTTGTGTATTGGGTTCCCAAATACAAGTTCTGATAAGGATCGGTGACAATTTACAATAATTATACATAGTTTGAAATAAATACACAGAAACACAATTTGAATGTGTTTGACTGGAACCCAACTGCCAGTTCCGCATGTTCCAATCGTGGTTTACGAGTATTCTGAATGACCAGACAATTAACCCACCAAGAAGGACGACGGCATGGTGGAACAGCCCATTAAACTGTTTTAATGTAAATGTTTAAACATGTAAAGTTGGACAAGAAAAAGTTTAGGTCTACTGTGTTAACACTAGTCTTTTGCAGGCGAGTATCTTTCTTTAGTTCTGTTCTATCAGTTTATGACATGCTATATTTATATATAAAAGTTTAAATATGTACAGACGGGCAATTGTACAAATCAATAATTTTATATCTTTTATTATCCTTTGCTGCACCTGAAGTGAGTATCAGCCAATCAGATTGTTGTATTTGTGGACTAATATGTCACGACATTGCCCATTTTGGATAAAAAATATCACTCTGATGCCTGCTTTGTCTCGAAATGGCCGGTAAATATTATAAAGAATTTTTTAGATATGACAATTTTGAGTTAGAAGAAAGTCAGAAAGAGCAAGCTAATTGTTCTGTAATTATGAAATAAAAGTATTATTACTGGTAAAATTCTGCTTATACCATGATACTATTTTAAACTGCATAATCAGATAAAATTTTACAATTAAAATTAAGTTTTTTTTGTTCTTTGCAGATGGTTATTGCAGGAATAACCAAATACTTGGGTGACTCTATTGGAATATTCGTTGTAAAATTCTATAACCCTGAGATTTGAATTTTTTATTTTTCATTCTAACTAGAAAACATTTTTACGTGGTATAAATACAATTATGTAACGTATTTTAACCAAAAACAGGCTGTTTCATCCATTTCACGTTTCATGCATCAGACATAATGAGGGATAATTCAAACCTTGTTATGCTGATATTACTCATGAAATATTTTCTTGATTAGCCCATCAGAATCACGGATACAGTCGTGTCATGTTAGAATCTGAATAACACACTCCAAGTGTGGGGTTATTCATATTTTTCAAATGTATTCCTTGTCTTCTTACTGTTTTGATGAAGATTTGTAGTGCATATTCTTCCCAATTTGACTATTAAAAAAACTTAAATAGGATTATCGCCCACCTATGTAAAACAGGGTGTGAGGTTATGCTCAGTTTTACAACAGCGATTGACCAATCAGAATCATGAACACAAGCTTGTCATGCTAGAATATATTGATTTTCTTCATTCTCTGTCTAGAAGAAATGGGTACTAAATGACGTAAATAATATTGGTTTGTGACGTCATGTTTCAAATATTTCAATGAACTTTCCACAAGCATTGTACCTTTTTGTAGGAATATACCATAAAAAAACGTCTAAACGAAGAATTTTAGACTAGTTGGCATAGTCAAAGCACAAAGGCGAAGCACTTGTAAGATTAAAAAAATTATCCAAGTGAACACAATAGGGCTCCGCCATGTTGGCTGTTCCATCAATTGAACAAGGAAGTTTTTTTTATTGCAAAGATATACTGTAAAAAGGTTTTTGAATTAAGGTACAAGCAAACAATTAAAAAACGCACAATTTTATTCACTATAGCATGGTATTGTAAATATAATTATGAAAACAAACTTATAGACTATTGCTTTCAGTCTACAATTATGCATGGGGAAGTTCAAGGAACAGCCTTAATGTTAATGCAGAATTTTAGACGATTTAAAAATCATTCTCAGCCAATCAGAGTGATGGACACACCCGTGTCATGTTAGAATTTACTTTTACATTTATAGCACTTAATCCCTGCCAAGGCAGGCTATTGGACTTTTGCATACTATTTTATAAGTTTATATTTTTTGTAGCAATTTATGAAGCCATTGGCCAAGTGATATTGCCATATGCCCTTGGGCTTTATAATTCACAATACTACATAGAAAGGAATGTTTTATTTCATACATTTATATCTATATATGACAGTCTATTATATAAACTTCTTTTATATAGGTATGTTATATCTAAATCATAACTCAGTTTTAATTGGTCAATTTAATGGTTACTTACTCTCAGCAATCTCCCAATCGCTTAGCAAGTCAGTAGAGGACATCTATGATTCTTGGTTCGAATCCATCTCGTGACATTAATATATAATGGTGGCATTACGAAGTGGCTTTGTAGATATGTCACTTTTGTTTGGCAGTGTTATGACTGTTGTCCTTACAAATCCGGATGAATGATGATCACCCATATTAAATATCACCCTACCTGTTAAAACAGACGTCCCCCACCCCAAGCACTCCATCCAAGCTACCTTATTTTCTACCTGAATTTAAACAAGATATGTAGAAATGAAACATTTTGTGACAATAAATATATTTGTGGGAATATACACTTCTGGTGAAAAGGTGACACTGAATTTTAATACAGAATACCACTTCCACAATTTAAGCTTTGCACAAGGCTAGTTTGTTCCTGATAAGACGTGTATTTATGTCTCCCCCGGTTTGTATAAAACATCCATTTCCCAGGGGAAACCCCGTTTTTCCTGTCAGAACAAAAAATTTATAAATCTGCTCTGAATTGTGTAACAGCTGTATCAACATCAATGCTGCATGTCAATACAAAAGTGGTTATGTAACCTAGGCTTCTGCATGTTAACTTGTATACACTGTGTCACAAAAATTGATACCAAAGAACTCTCTTTCCTCTTTTGAAACTTTGATGAACTCAGTAGCCGGACGTTTAGCAAGTTTTAGCAAATGTTCCTCACCTTTCTGGACGTGGATGACGTTGAAATCCATCCCATAACACTGAGGTATGCACTATACAAGTTGGCCTGTCCTAATATGACCTTAGTTATTAGAAGGAGCCCTCCTCCCCTCCCCCCTTCACACAGAGGAAAATAATGAGACAGACAAGCAAACAAATGAAAATGAAACATTAGTGATTTGGGACTGATGAAGAAAGAAAATCATTCAATTCATGAAATTTCCTTTTCAAAATGTTTTTTTTATTTATTGGCATGGCTAGAGTTTGGATTTATTGTACTTATATCACAATTTTTATTAGTATTTTCAATGAAAATATCTTTATTTCACTTTTCCAGGAAGTCTTCATAAATAATGTATAACCCAGAGAAACTAGCAGTAGTATTTCATACTAATATTACCTGTGCAATAGCTTTTTGTGCAAGCACCATTCATATCTCTATAAAAAGTGTGGATAGTGTTATTTGGTGTAAATGTTCTGTTTCTGTGACAAAAAGTGGAGCATTGAGCAGGGTGACATCTGTCATGGGTTTAAATCCCCAAGGAGTACACATATTTAATGTAATTTTGTCCGAGGATACAAACTGCAGATTGAACCTGTGACCTTCTGCTCCAAAGTCTAATATTCCAATTCCGATGGACTAATCGATGAAATAAAATCCTGCATAACCTCATACCTTTCAATTATCGCTCATTTATGACTGTGTTGGTGAATCTGATTGGCTAATAGAAGAAATATGGCTGCTCTGACAATAACCCCTTGTAAAGTGAAATGTATGGAATAGACTGTTTTTCTGGTTAGAATTTGAATAATAATAGTATTTATAATACTTAAAACATTTTCATGGTACAATAGAAATAGCCTATGAAATCTCAAGGTTATAAGATAATTTATAACGAATAGACCACTAGAATCACTCAGCTTCCATTTTGTAATCCTAATATAACTGTTTGTGTTAATATCTCTTATAACCCCTCACTCGTCATCGGTAATTTCTGTAGTTTGCAATTGTAATTTACTCTAACTTTCCTTTTAAAAACTTTTCTGGTCTTTCTTACAACATATTATTCTCACACCTTTCAACATCCATATCAAGTGTATCCACACTACAAACGACCTATCTTTGAAGTCAGCCAAGCTCCAATCATCTTTTTTTTTTTGGCTTTTCTTGGGAGCAGATTTAAATGGTTGATTATGATTCAGTAGATAATTTGGACATTGTATCCTGATCACTTGTCTGTTTGTCCTTGTGAATAACTCGAAAACTATAGATAGGATTGGGGTCATCTTTTCATACAAGGTGGGGGTTTAACCATGGCATAATCCTCCTCAAAGTTGATCCAGATCCATAATTCTGATCCAGAACTGGATTTAGCCTTAGCCGTGGGGCAAGGGTTTCTGCATTGCCAGGCATTGCTTCCTAACCATTGCTTCGTAAGATGCAATTATTTGGAGAGCATAAATCTACTACTTTGCAGGCTCAATATCTTCCCCACAAGAGGGAACTCAGTGCACTAGTTAACAAAAATCTTTTATCATAAGGAGAGCTGAGGGGTATTCAAGGTCAGTGGTCTTGAGTTGTGGGTGTGACCAAGAGGGAAGGAAACAAAGTTGGGATACTGGAGTTGAAGAAGTGGTTTTGAGGTGTTTCCTGAAAGATACAACTTATTTGGAAGGGGAAAGAGTTCGAAAGAACTGGGGCGCAGTTACTGAAAGAATTAGAAAAGTGTTTGATTTATCAACTCTACGGTCGAAAGCTGGGGTATGAAGGAACTTGAGTTTGGGGGTGGTATTTTGGTATTTTAAATTGTACCATGTACCTGACTGGGAACCAATGGAGTTTTTCAGTTAAGGGGTAATAGGAGAGAATTTAGAGGAAGGGTGACAACCCTGCAGAGTGAGTTTTAGACTAGCTGCAATCTCCTTAACTCAAAACCAAAGCATTTGCTATGAGAACTGATGTTTTAAGGTCTAGAAGGGAACGAATTCTGTAGAGGTCTCTTGCATGAACTCAGGTATGACCTGTGACACAGAGTCTGAGAAAGTGAAGTTGGAATGGAACACCACTCTGAGGTTCTTGACACTTTGTGCTGGTGAGACCTGATCAAGAATATTGATTGGAAAGTGAGGAAGGAGTTATTTATGGTTGTTTTTGGAGCCTATCAGAATAAACTCGGTTTTGTCAGGGTTCAGTTTTAATTTATTTGTGAACATGAAATTTTGTATGTCATTTAGGCAGTTATTTAGTTTTTGTATAGAGTGAGAGAAATTAGCTGGTCAGAGTGTTATGAAAAACTGGGTATCGTCGGCATAGAGTGATAGTTAATACTACTGTGAGAGTGAATGATTGAGCTGATTGGGTTTGTGTAGAGAGAAAAAGAATTGGACCGAGGACGGAGCCCTTCGGGACCCCATACTGGAGCACAGCCGGATGTGTGTATGTGCTACCTACCTTGACAGAGTGTGTCCTTCCTGACAGGTATGATTTGAACCAGCCAAGTGCTAGTTCACTGATTCCATAGTAAACATTAAGTCTATCCAGGATAATGGTGTGGTCATTGTTATTGAGAGATCCAGAAGGGTAAGGGCTGTGCCAGAGCCTTTGGCCATATTGAGAAGAATATCATTGTTAATATTAAGGAGAGCAGTCATAAGGCCAGCATGCAGTCATAAGGCCGGCTTCATCAAGGTGGGTTTGTAGCTGGACTGCTACTACCCTTTCAAGTATCTTTGGATAAAGTTTAGATTAGAGATAGGCCTATAGTTTTTGAAAACTTCTTTGTCTAAGGATGATTTTTTGAGAACTGGGGTAACATGGGCCTTACCTTGTTCAAGAGAGGCATTAATTATTGAAGTGATGGGGGTGATGAGGATATCCAGATAATCAATGACAGGAAAATGGGCCAAGGGTGAAGGGAACATGATTTACTTGGAGAATTCATAATGATTTTGTTAACTTGATCCACGGTTAAAGTAGAGAAAGTGGAAACATGGGGGGACAAGAGTCTGGAGTGATGTGTTGAAAATTCAGGGAAGTAGGGAAAATTGAATGTAATTTTTCAATTTTTTTCTGTCAAGAACTCCATAAATCTGTCAGCCAAAAGCTGAGAGGGATTTATTGATGGGAGCATCTTGGCTGGTAGTCTGTGTAACACATCACCCAGGACTAATTTTTGTGGGTTGTGGTGATTGTCCTGAATTTTTGCTTTAAGGAATTCATATTTGGCCTGCATGCAGATTCTATTGTACTGGTGGACTTTCTGCATGTATTGGCATCTATTGAAGTTAGATTTATTTCTGTGCCAAATGCGTTCAAATGCTTGGCCTCTTTTGCCACAATTACAGTTTGGTTAACCCATCCTGGGATGTACTTCACCTTGGTGTGTTTTCTATGAGGTGGTGCATGTTTGTCAATAAGGGTGGACAAGGTAGAGTGATATTGTTTGTAGAGATTAAATGTTACAATGTTACAGACAGACACTTTTTGTTAGTGGTGGGGGAGGTCCTGTTATAGAAATTTTCAGGCATCGTTGATTGTTTGATTTATGGGAACAACTTAAAGTTATATATATATAATGTATACTTTGGACAGGTGATTATTATTTTGTATACTACATGTCACACTTCTACAAATATTCGATACTACATGATGCACAACACAAAAACAGCATAAATCTTTGATTTTTAGTTAACACTAACCCCTAAATAAATCACAAATACCTCATATTTGACATATATAAATAAAAATAAGAACCGAAAACATCTGTTCGAATTGTACATTCAATTTGATAGAAGACAATCGAGAAAAAAAATTATTATTCACATTAAAAAATGAGTCTAGTAAAGGACGATGCACTTTGAATATCTCCAAACCACTAAACTGGTCTTGCAAAAGTCTCTTAATTATCTATTCAGTTATAATGGTTTTAATTGCTTGCTGTGCCTATAAAACTAATAGATATAAAAGTCTGGTCTTGATAAAACTTCTCATATTATCACAATGGGTATTAAGTGGTAGATGTAAATGGTGTGTACCAGTTATCTAAAAGAGGGCATATGAACTACACAGCACATCGGAGCCAACTTTGCCACTTTGAGCAAGACCACAGACTCCAGGCATGAGCTCAAGGATGGAAGGAAAGTGTTATGATCCTAACATCTATGATTTTCGACCATATTTCTAGCTAGTAAGTAAAAGAGGGCCTCAAGGATTTAAATCAAGATTTGCATTTCAAGATACTGATCTGTACTTGCGATCTAACCTACGTCCTCTATGTTCCAGGGTAAGTCTGTTACCCACTAGGCCACAGTGGCAGATGTGGTTTTTAGAGTGCCACAACTTTGGCTGTTGATAAACTTTTGGAGCAGCTGATGAAACACCCGTTTTATTTTGCCCATGACAAGCATTAAACAGTAATTTGTTCACAGGTAAAGGTGAGTTAATTATTTATTAATATTTGGTCATGTTACAATTGAGACATACCATAAAATACCTAATTCTAATAGTATTTTTATAGTGTTTAATCTCCATCTAAAGACAGACTCTAGGCGCACCGAATAGAAAAAGCAGAGAACTATAATCATTAACCTGAGACATAGCAGGAGTCAGCGCCATGGAGAGAAACCAGAAAATGCAGAAAATGAGGGTAGATATGCTTGTGCAAAGAGATAGGTTTTACCTATGACCTACTACTATGAATAAGAGGCTCAGATCAAGAAGGTGAATAACCAATTAGATTTAAGCTACTCATATAATGCAATACGTAATGAGTTCCATCAATATCTGTTTAATAATGCATAACACACGTTACATGCAATCCTTCTTTAAAATTGCTATAATTGCATTATTATAATCCAATATCATTATCTTTTATCAACACCAGGCTTTTATAAGAATGTTTTACTACTCCTTGGCTGCTATGGTTTAAGTATCGTTAAACTATACAATTAAATGTCATTCTCATAAAAGAGAGCCTAAGCAATGGCTATTGATTTAGAGTAAAATACTGGAAAATCTGAACAGCTTTGTACTTGAGAAATAACAAGAAATAAAAGTATAAATATTTATCTAAGTTCTTCTCACAGTCAGTAGTTCTAGTGTCCCCGCTGCATCCCCTCCCCAATCCACATCTCTTTTCTCCCCAATATCAAAGTTGTAGTTCTACCTTCCTGGGACCTTTATTGCATTTCATCCATGCCTTAAACCAGTTCATATTCAGTTGGAATACCAAATGTATCTCATTGAAAATCTCAACTCAATTTGTGTGTATGCAGAACAATTTATAAATAAATATAGTCTATTAATTCTATATTTAATCCTTTTGATTCGGGTAGTTTTATGTGTTAGTTACTGCAGATACAATTCTAGTTTAAGGTTAGACTTAAGAAAATGTTTTGCCTCAGTGGTTGCTCTCTTGCTCCAGTTCCCAATGTATCAAAGGTTTCTGTGGATTTTTATTCACAGTAGTATTTGGAGAGTTCAGTGGCAATGCAAAGGAGTACTCATACATGAAATATAAATATTATTCTTATTATTACCCTTTATCTTTCTCAAGCATCTTATGGAGTTTAAGTTGGTGTTATTTCATTGCAGTTTTATAAAAAATAAACTATTATTATTGTGGCTGGATATATTAAGGAACATTAGACAGGTTTTGGACACCAAAGATCAACTTGGGATACTAACATTACAAATAGACATTGCATAATGATTGTTGCTTAAATTGACCACTGAAGTTTTTGCATATAGCAGAAGAAAAACAAGAACCGTAACTGAATAAGTATTCAATTAAATAGGAAACTGTGTTCATAAACTTTGTTCTTTATAGTACCAAATCATTTGTAAACTTGTGTTCAGAAGTTATCCCTTGTTATACAATTACTTTGTCAAGTTTGCGTGATATTTGGATTCTTAGCATACTTTCACAAGTCAGAATGTTCTACGTATTGGATATGATGTGGTACATGCTCAGAACTTTGTGGATATTTATTTCTGTATGTTTCATCTGCTTCTTAATTTCTACGATGGATGTGTTTATTTCAGCAGAGCCTGGTAGGTTTTCTTTGTGCATATACTTGTTGGGTATAAATGGTGATATATTTTGTGGATACTGTACAAGTTGAAATTTTCACTGGGCTTTCATTTTAGCTACTTTAGTTAATAATCTTGAACAGCGAGAATTAATTCCTGGTAAAAAATTTAAATATGTATTAATATCTCATTAGCTATTAGTAAAAACTAATCCTCATGAATTTCTTAAATTGATCAATTACTGAAATTTTCTTCTAGAAAAATTTTCTACTAATATTCTATTCAATCTATCTACAATGCAGTATAAACTTGTATTGATTATGCAAATCATGTAACCATTGACCAGTTAACCAATCTGGGGAGAAATCAAATATAATTTTTACTCAGGGGCAAGCAGTTTGAATTAGCAATGCAAGATAGAACTGAACACTGGCCCCCCTGGTTACCTTGAGATTACATTTAAAATACAAATATGCAACTTCCATTCACTGTGACATGATGTTGCAAACTGAAATCCTACAGGATCTACCTGGCTACAATAAAGCGGAGCGCTTCTAAAGTAAATGTAATTATACATTGATTCTATTTAATACTTATATTACAAAAAAATACAAAAAACAATCACTGTACAAAAACCATATAGCTAACTGGGAGCACATATTGTCAAGCATATCAAGGAGATGAAGGTTGAATATTTCTTTTGAATATAGATAGGCTTTCAGCTTTAACTGAAAGTGCCCAGTAGTGGTAAAGTGAATATTGTTGGGTTAATTTTTATTGTTCTACTGCCCAATTTAAAATCTTTGGCAGAATTTCAAGAAAAACCCAGTTCTATATGATATAGGAATACCAACTTTCTGTACCTTGTAATTTATCTACAGTTATTATGCAGTAACATACATGTATGTACAACCTAGAGCTTTTGTCCTAAGTTCATTCCTATCTTTTAACGTTTCTCATCATATACTCATTCATTCACACTTTCATAGACCAGAGACTATAAAATTCCCCTTGTTATAGCCTTTAACTTATAGGAGGGTTTCACTGGAGCCAACTCATCGACAACTTTATGGTCTTTACTGCTTGTCAGACACACTTCCCGTCTTGTCCTATGCTGTAACCGTCTTGTCTGGAAGAACTTCCTGGCCTATCATGGTTAAATACTTGAACACCATCTCCCAACAGGCCGTACACACAAACCTACCATACCAGCCTGTCGCAAACATTACTGACCTGTCCAAGTCTTTGACCGTAGATTCGGTAACATCTTTGTAGGACAAGCTGGGAATGCATCACAACAAGCCGTAAACAAAACTGACAAGGCATTTACAGAAACAGACAAGTCGGGAATTGTGTAGGGCAAGCCGGCTTCATTTTACTGATGCACAGCTTGTTTGTTATGAAACTATGATTATATAAGGCAAGTCGGTTTGTGCAATGATCATTTGCAATCTGGCATCTGACGGATTACATCTGTCAGTGTTTAAGATAAGGTTTTTGCTTTTTTGCTAGGATTTAGTGTTGAGATACCAGTTGGGCTGACTTGTGTTTAGGATTTAGGTTTTAAAAAAGCTGCTTTTATGAAGAAAAATGGGTCTTGAAATGGGCAGAAGAGTGAGGAAGATAGAAGTCCCCACAAACACACCTCGAGAGAGGCAAGAGAAAGGAAGAGGCACAGAAACAGAGGGAGGAAGCTAGGGGGGAGGAAACACACAAAGCAGAGGAGGAAGTGACCAAAAAATATGCAAGTGACACAAAAATGGATACAGAGGGTGGAGGACAGGCGGACACATCTCAATCGCACTCAAGGCACGAGAAGGGATACATGACAAACATCTACCTGATGAAGCGGCTATTGTAGACTTTATGAAGGGCCACAAGGAGTTGTATAACAAGAGACAAGAGGCAAATCTTTAGCCTTTAAGTCCCCAACTGAAGGAGCCAGTGCATCTGCTGCCTCAGCACATGACATCTCCAGAGGTTCAATCGACATGGATAGTATTGGGATCAGCATACGATCAGACACCACAATACAGCCTTCAGTTACAAGCCCCAGCCCAGTTTCCCAGAGTTCTCCGTTCAACCAGCAGGTCATGGACTAGTTTGCACAGATGAAAACCATGCTGTCATCATTTCTCGGGAAAAGCCAGGAACCACCAGAACAGCCTTCTGTAACTACCTGGCATCTGAGGTGGAGGCCTTAGAGGATAGAAACTTTCAAATATTCAGAAACGAGGCTGTGAAGCTTCTAAGCGGCATCCAGAACAGGGCGGAGGAAAGGAACTGTCAGCCCCAGCAACAGGCACTTTCTAGGAGCGCCAATGCAACCTCAACATTTGTGCCAGACATTTCAACAGCCATAGCAAGCAACAGCAGCTGCAAGGGAATACATCTGAACCATCCCAGAGACTCAGATGCCAGCAAGCCAGGTCATCCAACCCACTCAGCAGAGCCATGTGGCAACCAAAGGACAGCAGCAACCGAGAGGGCAGCTAACTTCCTTTGTAGTTATTGACGACCAACAACCTGGGCCTTCAAGACTACTTACTTTCACAGTGACCCCGACAAACCACTTCAACCCACTGTGAGTTGCCTCTGCCACAGGCAAAGTCAAATTAACACATCACCGCTCTATAGCTTCTTTGGGAATCTACAGTCTGGGATGAGCTACCAAGAGATCACACCACAGCCATTTTACCACCTGACCCGCACCAACACGCCACCTCTCCTCCAACCACCACCATGCTGCAAGAACATCAGCCAGCACAGCCTCAGCCTCCCAGCAGTCAGCCGGCACCAAACAGCTGCAGCAGTAGAACCACTGCACTTGCCTACAATCGGTCAGGACCACTGCTATAAAACATTTACAGATCCTCCAAATCTTCCAAAAACAATCTGTCAGCTGCAGGTTTAAAAAAATTCCAAAATATGAAGCATTACACCACCCCACACCAGACACTTTAACCCCAGGCACACAAAAAAGAGTGGCTGAGTGAGTGTGAGTGATTGAAAATTTGAAATTAAAAAACTTCAAATTTTTCAAACCTGGACTTAAAAGATTTTGAACTTGAAAAACAAATAAAATTAAAACTTAAGACTTTGGCCAAAAAATGCAGCAAAGCAAGTGAAAAAAAAGCAAAAAAATGAAAACACTTAGACTTTTAAGAAGCTTTTGACATTTGGGGAAGGTATTTTGCCCTTTGGGTCCGACCTTTTGACTTTTGACCCTTGAGAAACTTTTGAGGTTCCCCAAAGATTTTGATGATTTTGAACTTAAAAATATCTTGCAAATTTCCTAGAAAAAAATTTGAAAGAAAAAGTTTTTCTTTAAACGTTTTTAATTTTTTACTTTAAGTGGGGGACATTTTTACAGAACTTTGGTTGAAGTTTTTATAAGCCTTGAGGGAATTGTGATTTGGTTTGAAATAGCTTTGAAACTTGTTTAAAATGGATTGGATTTTCTTTGGAAATTTTCAGCAACACCAGCTTAAAGTTCTTGGAATAATTGGGTCGTCCTGAAAAGGATTGACAGATGCCAGCTTCTTCTGACCCTACGGTATTTGGTTGAGACATCTCAGATCCTGTTTCCTGCCCTGATATTCAGGCTCCACCCTGGTGTGTCTCGGTGATATTCAGGCTCCACCCTGGTGTGTCCTCAGCATGTTGTGCAACACCACACATGTAAAAACAATGTCTCTGACAACCTTTGGCATTCTCCAACACCCTCCTGCGTCTGGAAATCCTACAATTGTCTATTCTTTCTTCCCCTGTGAGTTGTCTTCCGCTGTAGGGTGTCAACATCCATATCATCAAGGCAAAGACATCGTCACCCAGCAAGACATTGTGTTAATTTGGCCGTCCACCAGTGGTTCACGTGGCGGAAACCCCAAGGTGCCATTCTCAATGTTCTCCCTCCAATTGCTACTGTTGAAAATCTATGCATCTGATGAGGATCGACTTGACCCCACATTAACCCACAGGAATCTGTATTCTGCATTGACCAAGGCTAGCAGCACCTGAGAAAAGAAGCCCTTGTAGTTGTAATAGTTATTCCAAGATTATTTTGGCTTCTTCATGGCAATATGCTTCCCGTCTATTGCCCCTACAGCATGGGGGTCATTCCATCTGGTTCTGGACTTCTCCTCAACCTTTTTCCAGTCTCCAGGGTCAGTAGGGCAGCACAAATATTCGTCCTGGAATTCAGCAAGGATGGCTTGGCAGACTTGGAGGATGATTTAACAGATGTTCGTTTGGACAACCAGCCAGTGATACTGCAGGGAGGTGTAGGTCTCTCCAGTTGCCACGTGTCTCGGTGTTATTGCCAGTTTCTCCAACTTTTAAGGGCTTCCTGAAATTAGTGACTGACTTCTTGATGCAATGGTTTATGCATTCTTCCATGAGGTCAAAAAAGGCACGTGGAATCCTGACAAAATTCTGGTATCCTGGGATATCAGTGTGTATTAAGTTGGCCAGGAGGTTGCTGTAGCATCCTTTTTCTTGTCTTTAAAGGATCCAGGGCATGACCCTGGGTTTAGTGGCTTTTTTTCTCCAGGCGGCTGGCTGGGGCTGTGGTGCTGGCACTGATCCTGGTGTCAGATGTGCCCTTTTCTGCCTGCAAATCCTGATGAAAATCCAATTGTGTAACTCAGTAACAAACAAAAGTAACTAAGCTTCTGTAGAAAGTCTCTCTGATGTGTAGCTGGCCTCTTTGCAGTGACAAATAATGATTTACAGCAGCCAGAAGCGGTTTATATAGTATTTGTTTGTTCTCAATCCAGACTCCAGAAATTAATCAGTTCAGTCGGGGCGAGTCCAGAAAATCCTGTCGATTTGTCAATACGGCTTGTCCATGCTTGATACAACTTGTCTGTTAGGGGTTTATGGCTTGCTCTTTTAGTTTCATCCCCATCCCAAGTCAGGCCGGCATCTTGATCCAGACAAGCCAGGATGCACTAAGTCCTGTTGGGAAGATTAAACCAACCCAAAATGTTTGCGCTCTTTTTTCTGGATTTGCGTCCCTGTTCCCCAACTTTTGCAACCAACACTAGAGTTGTAGAGTCAGTTATAGGGTCAACTCCCGTGGAACACCCCCATTAGGGAAATTGTTAATTAGGGAATTGCTATTCCATACCAGTCCCTAAGGAGCTATGGTAGTGCAGTGGTAGCACACTCGCCTCCTACATCTGAGATTGTAGTTCTAATCCCACAACGAAAGCTGGTCATTGCTTTCCATTGATTGCACTACCTGGCTGTCTCTGGGAACTCACTATTCAATATTGCATTGTCCTGGTTTCTACTGTAAAACTGCAGTTGGTGATATGACAGCTTTCTTGCATTCTACAGCTTTTTTTTGTTCCCCAGTCTATGAGCTGGCTGTGGGTCAAACATTTACAATCATCCTCTGTTGAGACAGCCTATTCTTGTACCTGCTCACAGCAACTTGAGCTGTGTGCAGACCATTACTGGGTCTTTATATTTCCCTTTCTGGTTAGTGTGGCCAATTTAAATTCAGGCAGAAATTATATAATTTTTAATTATTTTTTAAATTTTTTTAATGATACAAGTATCTGTATTCTTTGAACACAGAATATATTGACATTAAATGAGTAGATATATGCCGGAGCCTGGAAATGGGAGTCCTGAAGTCTAAATATAGTAAATCAACTTTTACATGATACTTATGATTATTTAAACTACAATTATGCAAATTATAAAATGTACCAATATCAAGCGAAAATATATCCAAATGCAAAAAAAAATCTCTACCTTTGCTTTCTTGTTCATTAAAAAATGTTAACATATTGAACCATATCCATACTTCTAAGTATTTTGATAACTGCACCTTTTTTTTAAATGGTCAAAAATATATTTCTTTATGTCTTCAAAATACACTATGACAGACATATGAAACAACTGATAATTCTTTCACTTGTCAATAGTTTATACTTTATACTACAAAACTGTTGTGAACCTTTTCTATCATGGAACCATTTTAGCCTTGGTTAGTGTATCAAATACATTTAACACACATTAGAAGTAAAAATATTTTTCTAACCAAAGGAACAAAAATACATACAAAATTGTTCAATAAACTTAGATTCAGATATCAAAACATTAAACTGAAATGGTCAGCATACATTCATGTAAATTTTAGAGATGTACATCATATTATAACACAATAAAAGAATTTCACATACTCTTATAAGTTGTTTCAGAAATGTATTTATAATAAAATCCAATGTATTTATTCAAAAAATACATGTTTCAGGATACCTTTAAACTTGATAACAGTTCTCTCTTCTGTAACTAAAAAAATCTTATTTTTTTCACATAATTGTGTACTAAAATAGAAAAAGAGTATCTTTATACACGAGTGAATTATTGTTTTACATAATAGACAATGTTTTAATGTGCCACATCATTATGTTCTTTGTAAACAAAGTTTTTTTTTCAAATTAAATACAATATTTTTCTTTGAAACTTCTATATGCTATTCAAATTAATAAGTGTCCCTTTCCTTAATAATGTATTTCATCTTATGAATACATTTTCTTCTAAAATAAATGTGTTAGGAATATGTAGCAATTATATCAGACTATCTGATCATCATGCTTTAATTGATCTTCTATTAGAATTGTGAAAAAAGCTGTGTAAAAAAAAAAACTTTTAATCTGAGTAATTTTCATTTTCTACCATAATACAATAATAAAAATATAATAATAAACAATTTTTAAATGATGGGCACTGGCAATCAGACATCTGAATTAATTATTCAAAATGAAGACAACAGGCTCTTAGCCTAAATAATTAGCAAAATAGACAACGGAAACATACAACTTATTATACTTTAAATGCTGAAAAAGTAAGTTTCATATATAAAATACATATACTCCTGGAAATAAAATAAAAATAGCTGTGTCTATATTTGTTGATTTACAAAAGTTCATCCATTTTGACTGGCAAAAAATATTAAAACAATTACTAAATTAAGCAAAGAAATGTTTAATTTCCATTCACCTTCTTCACATATCTAATGCAAAGGTCTACAAAGGTAGTGGAAATATATTACAAGTTGATTCTCAATGACTAATTTGGTCATCATTATTCTTGCCAGGTTTATCTCTGGAAAAAATCATAATCCTTGATTTATATTAATTTAGCTTCAGGAAACGGCATTATGTCACAACAAAGCTGACAGAAATAATCATTCTACAACTTAATAAATACTCTATTAGACCCACCAAAGTTTTAATATAATACATCAATCAAAATAATTGTCATGCCCCATACCCCTTTTTACTGTCTTCTTAGCCATTCCCTGCAAAAGCCAAACTGTTGCTAACAGGATCAGACGAAGTAGTGTTTGGCATGTTTAGGAACACTAGCATTATAATTTACATTCATAAATAATCGAAAAAGGGGTAAAAAATTTATTTCTCATATCTGTAGAAAACAACGCTAAACAGACAGCTTGATAGACTAAGTGGACCAATAATATTTCACCTCTTAACCATTATCAACACTAGTCAGATTTTGCGAAATTATATAGAAGGCATAAAGAAGAAAATGCCATAATATTTTAGGAACTGTCTGCATTTTTAGGCACCTAAACACTTCAAAAAACTTTTCTTTTGGATTCCAGCATTTTGATATTTATATTTCTGACTTTTGTTTGTTGCACTACTTCATAATATTAAAATCACAAACTGCTTAATATATTTTATACTTTTAGAAAGTACAATATTTTCAGAAAAGCACTTGTTACCTCAACTTCTCTGGAAGAACTGCTCTGTATATTTATAAGTTTATTACATTCATCGAGGTGTTTTTCTGAGTCACTGAAGAGCCTGTACATCTATTTCTAATTTTACTATTCAAACATGTCTTTATTTCTAGAGTCCTGTCAGAATTTCTCTGCTGAAGCAAGGTTCCCATTGGCCTTTCAGTTTTTGTTGCAGCTTGATGTATATTGGCTGGCCTAGTCAGAGGGGGCAAAGGTTTTGTGTATTAACTGCCTCTGCGATGTTTTCCCGATACAATTCTTTATGACATCATGATATATATTGCTCACAATTGGGATCAATGATCTTGCTCTTCTGACCATTAATCTTTAAAACTGGACCAGAGTCCATCCCAACATTTGGAATGTTTCTCCAATCTAAGTGCCAAATGGATATCACTATAAGTCAGTGTAACTTTCTTATTATCTGTTTATTGTTCTACCCCAATACAAATTCCAACTCCAAAACTCCAGAAGGATTTATTTTGCTCAGGTGCTTGACTTTGGTACTCAGACCATTCTGTCAGAACGTTGTTTTTTAGTTCCTGTAATGATGGATATGCTAGGCATTCATTCTGCAGTTGGACTAAGATTATATTTGAAAACCCACACACAGTGTCAGTCTTTTGTTTCTTTTCTGTATGCAAGTGACCTCTTTCTTTCATGAAAATAACATATCAGCAATCAACTTGGAAAGCCTGTGTTGTACTCAACCCTTTAACTGATATGTCTATCCTTTCGTGAGAATTTATTTACAAAGCAAATTGTCAAGCATTCCATTCCAATACCAGCATATCTCTATATTTCTGCTGCAAAGCATTCCGATTGCCATTTCTTTTGTAAAATGGCACAATTGACCTTTGTCAGATGCATCAGACTGAAATGTGAGAGATCTCTGGTGGCCTTATGATTACACATTTCACATCTAATCACAGGCTACCCCTTGTGTGTGGGTTCATACCCACACATCTGCCACTGTGGCCTCGTGGGTAACACACTTGTCTATGAACTCAGTGGACATGGGATCAAACCCAGGTACAGGCAGATAGATAGTGGCTCGGATGACCACTTAAAATGGCGGTCCTCAGTCATTGGGTCCTATCCCCAGTGGCAGGCTAAAGAACCTCAAGGACGTTGATAAATGGTCATCCTTGAGCCTCTACCTTCCAGTTAGGGGAATGTGAGTTACTTGTGAATTGGGACTGTACCTGTGCAGTGGGATGGGTTAAATAGCGCTTTGAGTCCTGCAGTATATGGAGATATTGCGCTCAGTATAAAAACTAAATACAGAAATACACACACACATAGTAATGCTGAGGGCTGTCCAATATGACCCTGGCTCATGAACAGGAAATGAAACTATTTTAGTTTGACACAAAATTGTGGCAGGCAGATTTTCATCAATATTCTGCTGTTGGTTTCCCCAGAACCATTCTGCATTTTTTTATTAACCTCCACAACTTATAGATATCATACAGATAATTGATAAAACTATTGCAATGTTACACATTCTATATATCCATTGAGCTTGGCATATCCACAATTGTAGATCCCTTTTTCTGGATCTGGTCTTTATCATTCAGAGGTCCAACATATTTTACTTCTGAAGGGCAAAGGTTCTCTTTTCTTTCTGTTCAGCTTGAAGTGAACATCATGACATGTTTATAGCAAGCATTGTATTTATTCATAGTGATTTTTGTTTTCCTCCCCTAGTGTGTCTCCAAAACCACACACTGATATTTCATGATCAATCACTGATTGCCAGTCCATGATAATTAAGCTTTGGAACTTTTTTTTTTTTGATTCCTGGAAGGTTTGAACTAGTTTTCTTCTAATATATGATGCATTTCTAAAGATCCTTTCTGTCAGCCTCTAGGTTATCGAGATTCTTCAATATCTGAAAGCAGAACTCAGTTTTGCATCCTTCTCTTACATACTTGCCTTTCGTTTTTCTTTACTCAGTGGTCATTCTACTGTCCTCCCAGTAGTTCTGGAATAATGAGCAATTGCTTAGAAGGTTACAGTTTGCTTCCATTAGTGGAGGAATTGCGAAGTCAGACATCATGAAAATTATCCTGAATCTAAAACTACAGTGGTCTTATTTGGTGCTATGAAAACATATCCTGGTATTATAAAAATCTTAGTTTTTGAATAAATATCCTACTAACTGTAACTCTATATTAGTCCCACACATGATACAATGTTTATTGTACTAGCTTTATGGTATTAAAACAAGTTTCTTAATATATTTCATATTTTTTAATAAATTACAATATTTTTCCAAAGTACCTGCAGTCAACTTTCCAGAACCAACTGTCTCTGTATGTATTTTTTTAGACTAATTTTAGTGTTTACTGTTTCAACCATTTTTAACTTTTAGTCTTTCTAAGTCCCTGCATAATTAACAGTCACACAATCCATTTTTATAATTTCAATTATTTCTGTTTATTTCACAAATGGAAAAACATGTATAGAGCAACTTGTATCCTCATTATCATACATACTGATGTGCTTGCATTTGCTTGCTATAATGCTCTATTTTCCCTGTAGCAGTGTGGAGAATTCACCTGAATCAGTTTAAAACAAACATAAACAACTATTGCCTTTATTTCAGACTTTTATTCTTGTAAATAAAGGCGCAACTCTAATGATGGAAACCTGGGCATTATGTTGGACTCAATCACTGCTCTGTCTTTCTGATCACATGTCTCGGGTCACGAAGTTTACATATCAGAGATCTACCCATACAGATATATACAGCATACTCCACACATCATTTAAATCTCCTCTTGGGTCCTAAAAAATATCCCCTAGCCAGCATACAAAGCTATAATTTAGTAACTCAATGTTTACAGTGACCTTTACATTACAGGTCCTACTACTGAGTTCAATTTTCCTAGTAATATTCTTATTATAACAGATCTGTCTATCCGACAATGAATACTGATGTAACAGATAACAAAACGTTTTATTTCCATTAATAATGTTTTCCACACAATTTCACCACAAGATTTTCACTTTACATTATATTGTTCAAGGCTATAAGATATTTTTTATGCAACTGTGCCTCGATAGGTACAAATGAATAAATAAACGAGTTTGGTAATGAATGCCAACAAATTTATGAATGGATTTTCTCCACACAACAGACAGAATTTAATTTTCTTACTGGTTAAATCTTTCAAACTCATAACCATAACATGCCATACAATCTATCGCAGCCTCCCTTTGCTTATTCATACTGATAATGGCTGTACAGATGTTTACTGAAGGTCAAACCAATTATGCAATCATTTCCTTTCCAACATAAAAACATTACCATCCCATGCACTGTATGACAAAACGAATATCTTAATTTATCACTAAAGAAACTGCACATTTTATACTTTCACTGGTGCAATGGTAAGCAAATACGACGTGTACGAATGTGATTCTTATATTTGTAGCTCAAATTAATATGACATATTCAAGTACGAACATGACTGTACATGAAGGAAGTAACGCAATCTTAGCGTGCAGTGTGTCAGGAGATCCACGTCCAGCAGTGGTGTGGTCACATGATCAACATAGCTCTCGCAAAGATGTGGAATGTCTAATTGAGGAGTTTTCAACGGGTATTGATTTTCTATTTGAAAAGTATTTTTAGGGACATCAAATATATTAGAGTCATGATGCCACCAAAAATCGATACTATAAACTTTATATGAAGTTTGTATTGGGCGTTTATATCGCGAAGAAGAAAGATATAAATTGCCCACAGTGTCTAATTGAGGAGTTTTCAACAGGTATTGATTTTATATGTGAAAAGTATTATTACGGACATCAAATGTGTTGGAGTCATGATTCTAGAAAAATCGATACTATAAACGTTACATGAAGTTTTAGATATTTAAATTGCAAAAAAAGAAAGATATAAATGTTGGCCCCACTGGATAATAGGGACTTCTACTTTAATGTCTGTGAATAATTTAGAAATTTATTAATTTCTTGAAAAGTGCCATTTATCTTCAAAACCATGTTAGTTATCCTTTTCCAGTGGATACTTCTTGCATCTGTCCACAGATGCGTCCTTGGTCTAGTTTAATAATATGGTGATAATATGACAAAGTAAACTTATTACATCACAAGCACCAAGTAAACTGTGTAACATTCCATTTCGCAGAAATTATATGTATACTATCCTCTGTTGTATACACTCCGGAAGCTGATTTCTAAGCCCTAAAGGGCTGACAGCAACCCAGATAACATTCCACCGGTGGCCCAATGGCTTATGGTCGGCAGATTTTGCCACCCTTGGCCCACCGGTAGTTTTTGGTTGTATAATTAGCAGTCTGCCACCATTGGGCCAACAAGGCTTTCCAACCAGTGTTCATGTCTGTAAAATTTGCCACCAGTGGGCTATCGGTGGGCAACTGGTGGTTTTTGTTCAAGATGGCGGCGAGCAATAATAGGGAATTTTGGGAAACTTTTATAAAAACTTTGGTAAAATTTTATGCATAAGAGTTTGTCTAATAATGAGATTTCAGTGAGCTCACAATTTTTAACTCACTATTTAGCAATTTTAGACCTTAGGTCATATTTTATAAATTTACACTACAAAAGTTGTCATTGGACATATTATAATTTTATCAATGAATTATGGAATATCACCTTAGGACTCTCATCCACCATTTAATATGTTCAACTGATTACATCATTGGTTATGTGACTTATCATTGTTTCCCTTAGCTAACATCTGCTCAAAACCTGTCAATCATTTGCCTTATCCAGAAATGGCCACAAAACTATAGGCTTCAATCTGATTGGCTGAGACTATTGCGGAATTTTAAGCAGTGTATTGCCACCGGTGGGCCAACATTAGCGCAACGGACGAAAAGACTTCCGCTGGAAGGATTTCCGCTGGTGGCCATCATTGGGCCACCAGTGGAATGTTATCTGGGAAGGTCTATTGTTTGTAAACATATCTCCTAAAGTGGCAGAAATAAAGATTATCTATTTATTTAGGTGTTTACTGTATCAGTATATTTTTGTTGCATTTTCTAGTGTATTCTGTCAATGTTTCAGCTGGAGGTTGTGTCACTGATGATGTTATAATCCTAAGAAATATAACACGTGAATGCAAAGGAATCTACCACTGTGAAATATACAATGGTGTGGGGCCACATGTGACGCATGATATTTATGTCGAAGTTCATTGTAAGTAGTCACACTTGATCATTTAGCAATGGTGAAATGGTTAATTGTAGTACTCAAATTTATATAACCAAAACATCTTAAACACTTTCACAAACTTTGCTCACTTGTTACTAACCAGTTCCAAAATAACCTTGGCAGTGGTGGGAAAAATAAGGTTTCCTTGTTTATGAATTTGCATTTAATTCTAGTGCTGTGACTTTAAGTGGTGAATATATATAATTATATAAAAATATGATTCTCATCATTGTGACAGTTGTGTTTAAGATTGGTTATTTAGGATTAATGCTGAATTATTGATTAACCAGTAAATACTCTGTGTCTTCAAATTCTTAGTAGTCAACAAAAAGGATCATTTAAGCCTTGCCACAAGGACAGTGCATTGGACAGTCATGCTATGATTGTCCTGATGTAAGGTATAAAAGCCCTGTTTCTTTTAGAATACTTTTTTGGTCAGATATTACCGCACCAAATTTGTCTTGAACATTTTCAATGTTTTTTTTTTCAATGTTTTATCTCATTTAAGCACTGTAATCGTGCATAGGTCGTATATCCTTTTACCTTTTCTTTTCTCAGATTTTCGAGTTCTGTTTTTTTATCTGCTAATAAAGTTGAATTTGACTGACTAATAGCTGCAGTTTGAAGAATAATTATATTTTGCAGCAACCTTTTTTGCATGTATATTCTGTTCTTTTTTCAATGATGAGAGACTTCTCCACTGTCTTCTATCTTTCAAGGGTCTTTCTGCAGTCACCCAGTCCTTCTATCCCATTTCTGTTCTTTCTTATTCTGCTGTTCTTCTCTATGTTTCTCTTGGCCTTCCTCTGTTTCTCTTTCCTTCTTACGCCAAGATAAGTGCTGTTCTTGCATTGTCATATTTTCTCATCTTAGGGATGTGCCCAATGTATTTCCATCTGATCTCTTTGATACTGTCTTCTATTTTGTCTGATTTCTGTTATTCTTTGTAGTTCTCTATTGCTTAAGGTGTTTGGCCAGTGTACTTTTTTCTTAAATATAAATTACATTAAACATTGGGCCCCAGTGAGAAAAAATTTTTCAATCACTGAATCAGATTCTATTTATTGGCCCTATACTTCAGTGATAAAATAAGATTAAGAGCTAATTTTTATTGTAATTTTTAGTATAATGTTTAATTGTAAAAGGGGAATTGGCAAGGAAATTTTACTTTTCCTCCAGTTTTATAGACATACACTCATTCTGTCAATATAAACTGTATTATTTATTTGATTCAAAATATAACCTTTAAAAATAATAATTTAACTCATTTTTATGTTATTTTATTAACACTCGACAACAGGAGAGGGTTATTGTGATCAGTTTGTCTGTCTTTCTGCCTGTGCACCATTTTGCCCTTGTAACTCAAAAACTATAACATCAATCGAGCTCAAATTTGGTGGGCAGATATTTCATGGGGTACAGACGGATTCCCCCAAATTTGGTAAAATTTGCATGAAAATTAAAGTCATGAGACAGTTTTTCTTATTTTCAATTGGGCATGTACAGAGAAATCTGATTCTCTCTTCATATGTTAAAAAATCAGTATTTTGGTTTCTGGTACACTTTGTGCCCATTTTATTAATTAACATTTATAATAATGACAGCTACAGAGTGAGCCACACTATCCTGAATTCACAAAATACCCACAAAATATTTATTCAGTGTCTGGATGTGTGTCTTCAGGTATGCATGTGTTCCTCAGTGCAGCGAAATCCACTGAAAATTAATTTACGTTTGGTTTTATTTTATTGTCTTCTTTACAATATTTTATAACACTTGCGAGACTGGTAAAAATGAGAGACAAAATAAATACCAATGCACTTGCTTTTATTTATGCAAACTTAAAATGTAATGGTATTTGGATGTAAATAAAATATGATACAGCTTTTCTTATAAAATTCCATTAGTAAAGTTATTGAAAAAGCATATTCCAGCTCATGTGTTTCATGCCAAATGTGTAATCAAATAACATAATTTTACTGTTATTCTCCAAACACCAGTTCAAAACATTAACAAAAGTAAATAATAGGGAAGTGTTCATTATCTTTAAAAATTCAATAATGTTATGTGAGACAATCCATACATGTGTCAAAAGAAAAGCATATATGGAGAATGCTACTCTTCAGTGCATACACAAGAACACCCCTCTCTACACAAAGTATCTACTATTTTATCAAACTTTTCAGTTGAGATGCAACAATTTTCCTTTTCTTTTCCATGTTTACTTTTCATTTTAGTTATTAAAATGCTGCTCAAACAAATTCATAAAACTGTAATTCTGATCCATAATGAATTCTAGAATTAGTATCTAACTTAAAGGCCTGAACTAGTAAAACTGACACATTATACTGAATTTAATCTTTAATTTTTTAAACATAATTATATTTATGTTTCTGTTGCAGAAATGTTCAATTACACTTTTGAAATTCAACCAAATTTGAAGTTCAGGTTCGTAGAAAGTCCAATCTTTCAGAATTTGAAATTCATCTGAGAGGAACTCTAATTGGACTTTCTACCACACTAAACTGGATGGAAACTCTAATTAGATGTCCAAAATTCAACCGGACTGGACTTTCTGCAATGTGTTCTATAGAAAAATAATGATCAATTCCAGCGACAGCATACAGAATCTCCTATACATTTTAATTTTTTTTGGCTTGCCAAAAGATCTTTTCAAAACAAATAAAAGGAAAACCATATTATGTGTTTGTCTACAAAATTATGAGTTTTCAATTGCCAAAGACAAATTATCACCAGGTACTATTTCTTATAAAACATAAAAACGTTTGCATACTTTCTTCCATTTTTTCAAACCTTTTTAATCAGATTTGCTGTTGAACTATTATTACTCTAGGTTATTACACTGTAACCTGAATTAATTTATTTTAATCTCACATCAGTGGAACCAGAAAAGCATTTTCATGAATGAAAGATATTAATGCAGACACACACATACCAAAAAGTAAGAATTATGTCAACAACAGCCCACATACACACATTTTATTTATCACACACATTATTCTGGTATGTGGGTATTCATTTGCTAATTTTCTAATTTTTATTTTCACTGACGATGCTTAAACTTGATCACACTTACCATGAATTTTGGTAATAAAAATGCAAACTCTAACAGCAATCACTATAGCCTATTTATTAATCCTGCATTTCCATGGTGCTAACCTTTCCTCTCATCATTGGAATTTGAACTTGGAATTCTGTTTGTTGCGACTTAAGGTCTGCGTGTAAAGTGCTTTCTATAACCGCGAGGCCCCTATTTTTTGATTGTGCATTGGCTGGTGAATGTCAAATATGATATAAAAACAGAAATAATCTTTCATTTTCTGTATATCTTGATGTTTTATGACACCTATACTTGTAATATTCATAATGATGAAAAAGTAATTGAATATTGTCTAATATGTCAATGTAACCCATTGCTGAAATAGTGCAGACTACTTTTTCAAATAACAAATACCAAATATAAAAATCAATCAAGCAAAATAAAGAAAAATCTTCAGATAGGCCAAGTGTTCTTGACTTGAAAATAGTAGTTTCAATTCACATCGTTTTATAATAGATAAAGGCCATTTGGCATTCCTTTATGTGATTTTGCATAAAAATGAGAGAAAATTCTTTTTTCGTGTTAATAGTATAATATTAGTTTCAATGGATATAATTCTGTGTGTCTTACTAACATTTTGATTGTAAAATTATTAGAAGATAAAACACAATTCTTGTCCTGCTGGCTCGGATATTTATTCATTAATTTTGATTTAGTGACTAAATCATCCTAGAGTCTTTTCACCATGGTAAAATATAGCTATGTTGCGCTGGACAGTTAACAGTAATATATGCTATACACATACACGATATCTCAGAGGATCTGTAATTAATTTTAGTATTAGTCTTACATATATATTAATTGTATACATGTATTACTGTATCACAGTAAAAGAGTGCCCACAAAATGTTTGTTTGACTTTTGGGTGGGAACTGTCGGATGGGGTGTCAAGGCACACCAATTGTCAGTCCTTCCCAAAAGTTTGTTGGGCACAGGCTTGGATACCAGTCTAATTGATTTTAAGTGACCTCGTAAAAAGGGTTTTTTCTGGGTCCCTTGGAAATGCTATAACAATATTTAATTTCCTGGAATGTCATTTGGTGGTCAAGGTGCATGACCCCTTGACCTGGGGGTTGAACTATTGGGAGTCCTGGTTGTGGGGGTAACGAACAAAGTAATTTTATTGGTCTTTAGAATTGTTGAGGTAAATCTCTGCAGTATTTTCTTTAATTTGAAACAAGTTGTTTAATGGAAGATGGGAAAAACTCCCTCCCTCCCCTGGATACACTGTATGTTGAAAGCCCGTGTCTATTTAGAGGGTTCAGGGTTCCATTTCATATTATTATTTGTCTTTCATTGCTTTATTGATGTACACCTGGTGTGACCTTATGTTGTGGCAACTCTAGAATATTTTGGTATGACCTATTTGCTTACTGAATTCATCCCCTTTTGGGGCTGTTTGGCTTCACACAGCTGATGTGTTCAGTGGATACATTTATTAAACTTACTTTGGCTTAGTTGCTCAAGTTAAGATCACCCCTGGTCTTCCGTTTTAGTTGTAACTTAATCTTATTTTTACTAACTTTTAGTAATTTGATCTGCATTACAGTAAACATTAATCATACATTATTATACATATAACTCTTACGTGATGAACTGTGTTACATGAACTGGACAGTTAACTATGATATACGCAATACACATATATGATATATCAGAGGATCTGTAAATAATTTTAGTATTAGTCTTACAAATATAGTAACTGTATACATATGTTATCATAATAAAAGAGTGCCCACAAAATGTTTGTTTGACTTTTGGGTGGGCACTCTATAGTTATGTTGTGAATATATATGACTCAGGCCTTCAGATTGAAAATTATTAATAAAAGGTAAGAATAATTGCTCGTTCTGGTTTTTTATTTAATAAAAAAACAACATTTAGAAAAAGTATTAGGTTTATATGACTAAATGTGATGAATTCTTAAAATCATTCTGTGCTTGTTTGTGTTACTCATGGTGGAGTAACAAACTTATAACCAACAATAAAACCTACGACAGTAAAGAAATATAAAATAATTTTCTGTTGCAGTTATGCCTGATATATCTGTACCAAATACTAAAGTAAGCCAGGTTGAAGGAAGAGATGCTGTAATGGAATGTTCAATTGCAAGTGTACCTCTGACAGGAATGTCATGGAGACGGAATGGAAAAAAACTTGATCCCTCTGAGAAATATACTATTGTAAGCTACCCAGACAATGACTTTACAGTTACCATGGTATTGAAGGTAAAGTCTTTACAAAAAGCTGATGAAGGAGAATACAAATGTATGGCATCCAATTACATTGGGAAGACCATCAAAGAAGTTCAGTTGTCTGGTTAGGCTTAGTATCATAATTATATAAGGACATAATAATAAAGTAAAACCATTAAACTGGCTAATTGAAAATGCTTTATTTGCAGTTAAACCATCAGACTGTATGAGATATTTACAAGGTTATACTTTCTGATTTTTAGCAAAATGTATTTTAACAGGTTCATGGCTTCATTGTGACACATTTACATTATAGGTTCAATTTTAAGATGTCATTCATGGCACATAGATTTATTTCTACAGTTAACATCAAGACCCATGTTTTGCAGTTGCACTACCTCCTTATATTGAAGCAGTGCAGCGAAGCTACACAATCCCAATGATGAAATCAGTCAGCCTTCAATGCCTTATTCAGTCAACACCCATTAGGTCATATGCTTGGCAAAAAGATGGTTATGATATTGAGCCATCCCAAAAGTACAAGATGGTTGTGGACACAATTGATGAGCTTCAGATGAATTCCTCTTTAATAATTCATGAATTGGAAGCTTCAGATGCAGGGCAATATATATGTGTTGTGATAAACCCTGCTGGTATTGCTAGGGATACCATATCTCTCTATGGTAAGTTTAATACTATTCTGTGTGCTTAAACAATAACATATTATAAACTTTGTACTACTTAACAATTATTTATAGACATTTGTTTACACTTAAAATCATTAATATCAAAAAATATTTCTGGTAATTGTACACACAATAAAAGGTAATAGTATTCACTGTATAACAGCAAAAATATGTAATACTGCAATAAAATGATTCAACAAAAAATACAATTTGCTTTGAGAAAATTATAAAGAAAAAACATTATTCCATATGTAATTATTACCTAAATGTTCTTATTTTGAAATTTGTCTTATCTGTATTAATAAATGTGAAAATCTGTCCATCCACTTGAGAGCCCTAGCAAATCAAATCTTCGATTTAGATTTGTTATTTGAGCCCTTTGAAGGAGCTAGCTTAAAATGTTGTACTCTTTCAAACTAGTTATAATAGACCAGTAATATATATTTCAGTTGTGATCCCTGTTCAGATATCCATTCCTGTGACAGAAGTTAATGGTATTTACAATGAAGAAGCAGCATTAGAATGTCAAATTTCTGGCTCCCCAATTAATAGTGTTTACTGGACTGGTCCTGATGGTAAAAATTTATCAAGGTCTGATAAATACTCTGTTAATATGTACAATGAGGGATTGACTGAGGTCACCATGGTACTGGTAATATCTAACTTGGACCACACAGACAAAGGGGAATATCATTGTGTTGCAGTAAATGATGCGCAAGTTACCAAGGGAGCTATTCTATTACAAGGTAAGAAATATTTGTATTATAACATTGTTACTCTTAACGGTATGTTTTAGCAAATTTGATAGTGTTCATGTCTGTTGAAAAAGAGGTTTGTAAATTGCACAACACAAACTCGAATAATTACATATTACATGTTACCAACACCACAAAGTACTCACACATAACTCCTGTTAGGAAGACTCTCCATTGGTTGCCTATTGAACACCATTCCATATTCAAGACTGCTTTACTGGTGTACACGTGCCTAAAGTGGTTATCCAAAATATTTTGAACCTTTTCTTTAACCTAGACATAGTGTCTGTGACACACGCAAAAGCCAAGATGATGGTGTGTTTGTTGAGGTTCCCCACTTTGCCACTTAAATATACAAATCTTCTAATCTTCTTTTGGCCTCAACTTTGCTTATGATGTGCCAAAGATTTGGAATGATTTGCCTGTTGATGTACTTTCGGCCATTTCTCTCCACTCATTCAGAAAGAAGATCAAAATCTATCTCTTTGCACAAGCATATCCATCCTAACTTCTGCTTTCCCTGGTTTCTCTCCATGGTCCTGACCCTTGCTATGTCTCAGGTTTATGATTATAGTTTTCTGCTTTTTCTGTTTGGTGCGCCTAGAGTCTGTCTTTAGATGGAGATTAAGAGCTATAAAAATACTATTAGAACTATTACAACTATTAAAACATATGGTTATTTTTGTTAATAAAAGTGATATATTATTATCAAAAGTGGTTTATTGTGCTTTATCATAACAGCTCACAGCACTTGACAATGTATATCACACATAATATGTATCATAGGCAAATTTGAACTAAAATGTTTTTTTTATTGTATGTCTTGAAAATTTATAGCCTGTGCTGGATTTTTAGGTTTATTTTATTGTGTTGTGTGCAGGAGTTTAGGGGATAGATTAGTGACAGTATGAAGACGTGTGCAGACATAAGTCATTCAACAGAACTGAATCAATGCCTCTTAGCTTGGTATCTTTATGTAAAGTATTGTCAAATATTTGAAAAAGAAGTAACAGTAATGATTAAAATCTATGCATTTGTTTTTCTGTTTTAGTAAAACTTGATGTTCCATTCTGTGAAAAGCTTTCCAATAATACACCAATGTGCAGGAGTATGCCTTACAACACAACTAAATTTCCAAACCATATGGGACATTTAACTGCAACTGAGGCTTACAGTGATTTAAGTCAGTTTTGGCCTTTGATTAAGTCAAAGTGCTCATTTCAACTCAAACCCTTCTTGTGCTCTATGTACTTTCCAAAGTGCACTGCTTATGGTGAATCATTGTTACCATGCAGATCACTTTGCTACAAGGGTAAGCGTGGATGTCTCGATGTTCTTACGGCATTTAAAATGGAATGGCCTGAACAGTTCGACTGTCGTCATTTACCTGATACTAATTGTTACAATGTAAAGGATAAAACACCAAAAAGTAAGTACAACAAATGTGTTCAAATAAAGTGCAAAACAGACCTGTATTATAGGCAAGTTTGCATACTGACTGCTCCAATTTTGTGGTCGAAGTTAAGATCAAAGTTGGGGTTTTATATCCTGTTCAACAGCCACGGTCATATTGGGACAGATTCTCAGCATTAAGTGCCAAACTTGCTTACCACTAAGCCACTGAGGACCTAAATTTGTGGTTGAAGGCAAAATCATGGAACATACAGCCTATTTTATCACTAAAAGTCTGAAATCAAATCAGGACAAGCTGAGATGCTTATCACATTTTCAAACACGTTAAATACACTGAGTGATCATTTCAGTCCTGCATTGAACATTTAGAAGTGGAAATAGAGCATAGCTGTTCATAAATGAAAACATGGCAATAGTATGTGTCTGAGTTACTCATTTTTAAAGTATTAACTTATTAGTTTGTATATTGACAATCTTGAATTGAACTTAAATGATAATTTTGTTGCTACATTGTATTTTGACATTAGTACCCAAGAATGTTATAGCACACTCTATTTAATTGTAAATCCACAGGATGAAGTTATAGGTCTCATATTTTTTATCACAAATTATTTAGACAAAAGAAAGAAACGGTAGAAGAATATTAGAATCCGGTATCATACTACATGTGACATATTAAAGTTATCATGAAATACAAACATACTCTAAAATGACATCCAATTCTTTATCCGAGACATTAGTACTTTTTCTTTCTTTTTCAAAAACAAATTTCTTATATTCCCAGCTGACACAAGATCATTCATACTTGCATTAGCATCATGGTGATACAGTTCACAAATTTACAGAGAGAGCCACAACATATCTCTCTTGAACACTTTAATTCATCACCTATGGTCCTGAAAGTCTGGCTGACATTGAACATGCTGCCACATTGATTAACTGACAGCATAACTTTACCAAAGAATTGCTGGTTTTGAAAATACTAAAAATAAACTTGTTGAAACATTTATACAAATGAACAGGCAAGTCATCACACATTAATGGTAGTAGACGTGAATGGGTCAAATTGGATATATTGAATAAACATCTTATACATTTACACCATGTAACATAAATCTGATTCATCATATTATCGTTAAAGTTTAATACACTTCCATACAGAGACATTGCAAAACTTTTAAAGAGATGGTACTTAACATGAATGTATGTACTTCCAAACATCGAGACAATACTGTTAATATTCGCAATTAGACTGTTAACAGCATCAATCATTGACCCATGACCAATATAATATTTTGTGATTTTTGAGTATATTTAATATCCATTTTTAGTAGGCATTTTGGATTTTTGTGACTTCATGATATTTGGGAAAAATAAAAAATATTTCAGAAAATAGAACAATTTAAGAAACATATAAATATGTTTATTATGATTATATTTCCAGAGACAACAACGAGCACTACTGCAGCACCCTCAGTATGTGAACCTATCACTGCTATAACACCAATGTGTATTATTGATGTTAGTTACAAAAGCACCACATTTCCAAACATGTTTGGTCACAAGACTGCTTTAGAAGCACATGCAGATATGGCCCAATATTGGCCTCTATTGGAAATAGGGTGTGCTTCTGAGATAAGACAATTCCTCTGTTCCCTCTATGTTCCAAAGTGTACTGATGCAGACTCTGAATGGTTGCCATGCAAGGAACTTTGCCAAAAAGCCAAGGACGGTTGCTTGTCTGTTATGAAAAAATATAATTTTCCATGGCCAGATAACATGGAATGTGACATATTACCTGAAGACAACTGTATCAGTTTAGAGCAAACAGGTTTGTATTTTGCTTGTTATTTTTCTGTCAATATAATGTCATAATGGAAGGTTTCTGATATTCCAATTTGATTATAGAATGTGACTGGGACCTGAGCTTAAAAGAGTTGTAAATGTCAGATATGCAAGATATGTTGTGTTTTTTTCATAATAAATCTGTGTCATAATATAAACTTGAACTAAATTGATTTTATTAAATTATACATTGTCTGAAATTCTATTAGAAAATAGATTTGATCAAGTAATGAAAGCACAAAGATAATATTTGCATATGCTAACATACAACTACTGTTCTGAAGCCTAATTTGTTTGTACAAACAGGTATATATCAATGTAAGAAATATAACGTTTGCTGTTTTATATTTTACTAGAAAACAAAATGTTTGTACTTCAAAATATTAAGCTTTTGTGTTGATTAAGAGCAATGTTTTGAAATAAAAAGAAAAGAACATATTTATATTTGATTTTGTCTTTTCTTCTATAATATGACAACATTAAAATTTCCTTGTTAGTGGAAAGTATACATGAATTATGTGCCATTCTTTATTGAAATCTAAGGAAATTTAAGCAGCAATATAACGGAGAGCTTTTACTTTTATTGTCATGTTTCAGAGGATATGTGTGAGGACATTGATGTTGATGTATGCCACATGTTACCCTATAGAAAAACCAAATTTCCAAACCATAATGGTGATGAATCACAAGCAGTAGCAGCTGAACATGTTCAACGATTTAAAGCAATTATAGAAATGGATTGTGCACCAGAATTTGAAGCTTTGATATGCTCAACTTATTTGCCACAATGTACTGATACAGGACAAGTACAAAAACCTTGCATGGAATTATGTGAGAAAGCCAAAGCAGGGTGTGAATTGTTAGCCTTTCAATATGGATTTACTTGGCCAGAGGCATTGTCATGTGATGATCTACCAAGCACCAAAGATTGTTTCAATATTCAGTTCCCAAGTAAGTACTGGAATTCTTCATTATTTGTTTCTAAGTTTATGATTTACTAGGTGATCCTTAATTAAAAGTATAGAAGTGTAAATCAAGTATTACTGTGCAAATGTATTTATATAAGAGGCACATTTTATCTAACATAGAAATGCAAGCTGTGTTTCTATTTTTTTTAAACTGGCACACTTGTACACTCACTCATTCTCTTAGTAAATTATGAAACTTTCCCCTGGAAGGTTTATAACTTACATTTAGTTTGTATATTTTGCAACAGCCTCAAAGCCGAAAATTGAGTGTGAAGAAATCAGGGAGCCTATATGTTTCAATTTACCATACAACACCACAGGCTACCCTAATAATCTCAACCATCTCAATCAAATCGATGCTGCAATTGAATTACAACAATTTCTTCCACTCATACAGGTCGAGTGTGCTCCAGAGCTGCAGCTTTTTCTGTGTTCCCTATATATGCCAGCATGTGAGGAATCAGGAGAAATCATGAAACCATGCAGGAACCTTTGTGAAAAATCAAGAGCAGGATGTGAGCCACTGATGACTAAATTTGGATATGAATGGCCAGACCTATTGTTCTGTGCTTGGTTACCTGAAGAGGGTAACTGTATCGATATTAAAGGTCTGTTTTGTTCATTATTTTAATACAATAATGACCATGTGTTACATTCTTTAAAAAATAGTTACAGCGGGTACATAAAAGCTATGCTTGATATAATTGGTTAATGTCATAAAATATATCACTATAGGTTTTGCTATAAATTACAAATCACTTATTAGGTCATATAGAGCTAACCTTTGAAGTATGTCTATGTTTAGTCACAGAGCTGCACTGTTTCTTTTGTAGATGGACCACAATGTGAAGAAGTTACCATACCATTCTGTTCTGACATGCCTTATAATTTAACAACTTATCCAAATATTCTACAGCATCAATCAGAGAATGAAGCTGAAAAAGCATTGTTGCGCTACTTACCTTTGATATCATCTAACTGTGCACCAGAGTTACAACCATTTCTTTGTTCAATACATGCCCCTCAGTGCTTAAAGGATGGACAGGTAGTGTTGCCTTGCAAAAGCTTATGTGAGAGGGTAACAAATGCATGCCAGTCTTCTATGGCTACGCTTCAATTTGAATGGCCTGCTCAACTATCCTGTGAAGATTTACCCACAGAGGGCAATTGCTTTAGTATTGAAATCGAAGGTTTGTGACTTTAGTTCTTTGATGCACTTTCTCTATATTTGATCTTAAAAAGGAAAAAAAATTGACTGTCATTTAATTTACAAAAATTGGTGATAATTGATGGATAGAAAGCTTTCCTTATATTATTTTGTGAGCAGTAAATCATAATTGTGAATCCAATGAAGGATTTTTTGCGAATAATCTTATTACAGTCTTTAATCGAGTATTTTACATTATAGAGAAATCCATTAGTATAATAATGTTCCTTTTTCTTCATTTTTAGGTAATATTGAAGAGAAATGATATTTATTTTTGAAATTTATCATATTGTGTTCTAACAGTTTATCTAAAAGAATTCACATTACGGACTCTCTATTTGTATATTACAGATGAAGAAGAAGAATGTGATGACATTCATATCTCATTGTGTGAAGATTTACCGTACAACATTACAAAGTTTCCAAATTGGTTACATCATAAAACCCAGAATGAAGCTGAACTAGCACTCCAACAGTTTATTCCTTTTATCAATTCAGAATGTTCTGAAGAACTGAAACCTTTTCTTTGTGCTATTTTTGTTCCACAATGCCCAGCAGATGGGGAAAATATAACTAAGCCCTGTAAAGAACTCTGTGTC
Organism: Sabellastarte sp. h YS-2021; assembly: GCA_964017235.1. Taxonomy (NCBI): domain Eukaryota; kingdom Metazoa; phylum Annelida; class Polychaeta; order Sabellida; family Sabellidae; genus Sabellastarte; species Sabellastarte sp. h YS-2021. The sequence goes on along the minus strand of OZ024928.1, from coordinate 168,517,577 downwards.
AAATCAAGGACAGGTTGTGAAATCTTTATGAACAGGATTGGAATGGAATGGCCTGAAATTTTGTCTTGTGACAGCCTTCCTGACGATGATGCTTGTTTTAACATAAAGACCAAGGCAACACCAGGTGATATTGAATTTTATAAATGTCCAGTCTTTCTATGTATCAATACATCACAATACATCCTGGTAAAATAGTACTATGAATTATACTGATACAACACAGCTTCCTTATGTTTAATAATAGTTAAGGTTAATTTTTTCATAGGAAAACTTCCTGAATGACAAATAGATAAAATATCATGAATAAAGATAATATTTTATGATTGCATAGTACGATTATTATGTTGTTCATCTTCATGACTTATAAATACATGTATATATGTCTGATGCAGGATATTTTATTTTTATTATCCACTATCTTGTATAAATAAAGTAAACTGAGTCCATATTTAATGAAAGAATGCAAAAAGGCTGTAATATGTATTGGGGCATCAGTGAACACCGGAAATACAAAAACTATATCCAGATCTGTAATTCGCACAATTTAAGAAAAATACGCTTGTGTTCGATAATAAAAACCCATTAACATTGTTGTATTTGTATGTTTATATTGTCTTGTATGATTAGAATTAATTGTATGTTCACAATTTACATTGACAGAGAGAGATATTTGTGAGGATATGAACATCAGAATATGTGAAATGCTGCCATATAACAGAACCAAATTCCCAAACCTTCTTTATCATGAAACACAGGCAGAAGCACAGACAGAATTCTCAAAATATTCTCAGGTTATAGATACACAGTGTTCCTTGGAGTTAGAGCAGTTCCTCTGTTTAGCACATTTTCCTGAATGTAAATCTGATGGCTACCTTATGAAACCTTGCAGTGAAATCTGCCACCAAATAAACCTCTCCTGCAAAACCGAATTCACTGAAGCTGGACTAGACTGGCCAACTGAACTTCAGTGTGACACTTTGACCAAGGATAATTGTTCTGATGTGGTATTTGCAGGTAAAACATGAGAGGGTTTGCATTCTTTCCTATTATAAGTGATGATTTTGAATACTTTAAATGAGGTACATGGCCTTATATAGCTTAATTGTTAAACAAAGAATGACACTATGTATTTAAATTTTTGTGATGATATTAAGATGCCTTAACTATCATAACCAATATAAGGATATAGAAGTCAGAATTTGAAAATAATAATAATCCGCAGCACTAAACTTGTGCATTGTTTCTTACATTTTAAATGTCAAATGCAAAATCTTTTTGCTCAAAGGTTAAGTAACGCAAAATCTTCATGACAACAGTAGTCATAAAGCCAATTCCCTTTTAAGTTTTATGACCAATTAACCATTGGCAATTTCTTAATCTTCACATTTACATAACAGATAGTCTTTGTTGTGATTGTTTCCATGTGCAAAGTTGAAAGAAAAAAGCATTTCTGATATTAATTTTGCTGGCAGTGTGTAATGATACTGTGTCATACTCTGATCTATTTCTTTATGCTTGAAGATGAACAGAAATGTGAAACCATAAGTTTAACAGAGTGTGCAGTTCTACCATATAATGAGACGATCCTTCCATATTTTTTCACCTATAAAACTCAAGAGGAAGTGAAGGTGCAACTGAATATATTTGCACCACTATTAAAAGCTAAGTGCTCACCTGCACTGGAACCCTTTCTGTGTTCCGTGTATCTTCCTAAGTGTTCACCAGATGGTAATATTACAAGATCATGCAGGTCACTGTGTGAGGCAGCAAGTCAAAACTGTGAAGTGGCAATGCAGGAGTTAGGAATTGTATGGCCTGAGGAACTCTCTTGTGACTATTTGCCTCAAAATGATGACTGCTTCATGGTTGCATTACCAGGTGAGATATGCCTTTACTTGATAATAGTTGTTACAAATTATACAAATATGATGACTTTCTCTAAGCTTTGTATATATTTTGAAGCATTCTGTTAAATATATATGTAAAATGTATAACTTAGTTTCATATTTTAGAATTTTACAAAAAAAAACAAGAGGGGCCATGGTGGCGCAGTGGTGACACTTGCCTCCCAACTCGGAGATAAGAGTTCCAATCCTGGCCTGACCTTTAGTGGGAAAGCTGTTAGTTGCTTGCCATTGGTCAGCAGTTTACAGTACAGAACCTTGGCCAATTTTATGTGGTGGTTTCCTCTGCCCACAAAACTACTTGTCACAATATAACCAGTATCGTACTAGGCTTGACATAAATTGTTTAATTAATAAATAAATAAATAACTTAACAAAAACACAAATACATGACTTAACTTATTTATGTTTAGATTTGGATGAGGCATCATGTGAAGACATTGCATTATCCTTATGCCAAGATATGCCTTACAATAGCACACAATTTCCAAATCTCTTGTTTCATGCAAATCAGGAGGAAGCAGAAACAGGATTAAATCTTTTTCAAGAATTGATAAAAACTGACTGTTCTCCACTGCTAAAACCTTTTTTGTGTTCAATGTATGTTCCAAAATGCTCAGTTCCTGGGAATATTACAAAACCTTGTCAATCACTTTGTCAGTCTGCCAAACAAGGTTGTGAAACAGAAATTCTAAGACTGGGAATTTCAGTGGAATTATTCTCATGTGAAGACTTACCTCAGAATGATGATTGTTTTGATTTTAGCCATCCAGGTAAGTTATCTCTCTGGAACTATTTATCTGAACTAAAGGTTGTAATGCAACCAATAAACAATATGCATTTTTGTGGCATGTCATGTTAAGCCCCTGACAGATTTGTCATTTTTACATTTACCTTTTAGGTATGATTGATATTCAAGACATTTGTAAGTGTTAGTATATAGATGTAAATACTAGTCAGTGACATTCTGGGAATGATTCCAAAAATAATACATGAAAATTTTGATTTGTTTTGTTAGATTTCACTTATTGTTTTATCTGTGTGATGGTAATCAGTTAAAATAACATTTTAAACACATAAATGAGTGCCCAATGAAAATTTAAGTCAAGTAAGATAAATATTACTTTTAAAGTGAAATGGATTAAGGTAATTGTATCCACCAGAGGCATCCGCTGGATACTTTGGTTTTGCATTCACTACACCGCCGTAACCACCGCACGTAGAGAGATTTTTGGCATTAACGCTCTTAGAGGAAAACTACACCAGTTAGGTTAACCAAATTTGCAGGATATCCTAATTCTGAAAAACAAGATGGCCGCCGCAGGCGTTTCTTTGAAAATTATCTACCTTTTTCTACTGGCTGGTTCTCATAGGTAGAAGTTTGAGTATCTTCATAGGTGATCTGTATAACACATATACATGTCCTCCACACCCATGCAGACATTTGACCTTCAAACTCTTAATTCAAGGTCACCCACTGAGTGCCACATAGCAGACTTTAAAAGTGCCTACATCTTCCTTTTTATTGGTCCTAGAGGTAAAACCAACCTATGGAAAATCGTGGACTGGGAATCTTTTCATGTGGTCAGATTTGACATTGGACCCCTCCTTCAAGGTCAAACCAATACAGCCAAACTCAAAAGTGCTTATAACTCACTTATTATTGGTCCTAGAGGTTTGCAAAGTGAAACCAAGTTATAGGAAATCATGGGCTGGGAATCTTTTCATGTGGTCAAATTTGACCTTGAAAACCTTCTTTAAGGTCAAACCAGCATAGCCGAACTTAAAAGTTCTTATAACTTGCTTATTATTAGTCCTAGAGGTTTGCAATGTGAAACAAACTTATTAGAAATCATGGGCTGGGAATCTATTGATGTGGTCAGATTTGACCTTGGACCCCTCTTTCAAGGTCAAACGAGGATAGCCAAACATAAAAGTGCTTATAACTCGGTTATTATTGGTCCTAGAGGTTTGCAATGTGAAACCAACTTGTAATAAATCATGGCTGGGAATCTTTTGATGTGGTCAGATTTGACCTTGGGCCCCTCCTACAAGGTCAAACCAGGTTACCAACTTAAATGTGCTTATAACTTGCTTATTATTGGTCATAGAGGTTTGCAATGTGAAGCAAACTTATAGGAAATTATAGGCTGGGAATCTTATGACGTGGTGAGATTTGACCTTGGATCCCTCCTGCAAGGACAAACGAGCATAACCAAACTTAAAAGTGCTCATAACTCGCTTATTATTGGTGGTAGAGGTTTGCAATGTGAAACCAACTTCCCAGTAAACATTCGAAATGTTTTTAAATGGTTTAAACGTTTACAAAATGTTTTTAAAACCTATTTAAACCCTCTCTTATGGTTTTCTAAACGTTTCCAAGTAAACGTTTATGCTGTAATGTTTGAAAAACGTTTTATAAACATTCTCTATAAAAACGTTTTTACTGAAAACGTTTCTGAAATAACTCAAGAACCTAGGTTTGACTGGAAATGTTTTTAAAACATTTATAAAATAGCTGAAGAAATGAAGGTTTTGCTGGAAAATTCATTCATTCATCATAAAATGTTTCATAAACAGTACAGATAAAATGTTTAAACAACATTGCTTGTCAAATATTTTAAAAACATTCTATCAAAAACTTTTTTTAAACCCATATTTTTAAACCTTCAAACATGTCCAAACAAAGATGGCGGTGACCAATAATAGGGGATTTTAGAGGAAAAAAATTGCCCCACATGCAATCCCTAAGAGTGAGACTTGAATGGTGGCACAATTTCTAAGCCACTATCTTACAATTTTAGACATAAAAATAATCTTTTCATTAGTGAGCAACCTTAAAAAGATATTGAATTTGACCTCTGACACCATTATTATTCAGACATTATTATGTTCATTTGTAACGTTTTTCTAACATTTCTCATTAAACATTTAATAAACGGTATACACAAAATGTTTTAAAAACATTCTATTACAAATGGTTTTTGTACCCATCATTTTTTAACCTTTGCCACATGTTTCCTATCAAACGTTTGCAAAACCTAAAAATGTTTACTGGGTTATAGCAAATCATGGGCTGGGAATCTTTTGATGTGGGCAGATTTGACCTGGCCCCCCTCCTTCAAGGTCAAACAAGGATAGTCAAACTTAAATGTGTTCATAACTCACTTATTATTGGTCCTAGAGGTTTACAATGTGAAACCAACTTATAGGAAATCATGGGCTGGGAATCTTTCATATGGTCAGAAAAGGATAGCCAAGCTTAAAAGGCTTAAATTTACTTAAAGCTTAAATTTACAGCTTCTATAGCCAAGCTTAAAAGTGTTTATAACTCGCTTATTACTGGTGGTAGAGGTTTGCAATGTGAAACCAAATTATAGGAAATCAATGGCTGGAAATCTTTTGATGTGGCCAGATTTGGCCTTGGACCCTCCTTCAAGGTCAAACGAGAATAGCCAAACTTAAAATACTTCTTACTTGCTTATTATCGGTGCTAGAGGTTTGCAATGTCAAACCAAATTATAATAAATCATGGGCTGGAAATCTTTTGATGTGTTCAGATTTGACCTTGGACCCCTCCTTCAAGGTCAAATTAGGACAGCCAAACTTAAAAGTGCTTATAACTCACTTATTATTGATCCCAGAGGTTTGCGATGTGAAACCAAATTATAGGATATCATGGGCAGGGAATCTTCTGATGTAGTCAAATTTGACCTTTGGCCCCTCCTTCAAGGTCAAGCGATGGTTCACTGGCTTTGGTGGGTTGTCTTTCCAGTGGATACATATTTGCATTGGTTCTCCAATGCGTAGGTCTAGTTCTAGTTATGCATTCAAATAAGTGTACATCTGAACATAGAACAGAGCTTTATTGCGTTTATATCATAAACAAGAATCCTCATTGTTATCTTTGACAAAACAATTCTTGCCAGATTCAAATAAACTCTATATGAATCATTTCTAAGTTTGCAAACAGTGCATTAACTTTATAACTCCAATGTAAACAATCTCAATATATGTCCTCCGGTGTCTAGTCCTTAATAAGAGAATGCCTTTATATTTTACATTTCAACCAATGAAAGGATAGCCAGGCAGGTTTCATGACCCCTGTTGAAAGGAGTAGGCTTCACAACATCCCATACAGGGTCTACTGTTTCAGATTGTCTCTATGTATTTCCCCTTCATTCCCCTGGTGGATGCTGTCTGTATAATCATTTTTCTTAGTATAAAACTTTTTGGAGGCAAGTTTATCAGAGGATGTGGTCACCAGTAGATCACTTTGCCATTGCCCTCTTTAATTATTACCACAATAGAATTGGTATATCATCTTAATATTTTTAAGCACAATCTCTAGCTAGGCTCGCGCTTCTAGGGATCACTGTTTTTTTTTTCTTTTTTGTATTTTATGTCTCTGGCCTTTCCTGAATTGTGGCAATGTTTGATGAGTACATGTGTCCTCACTGAATTTAGGCAGCAATGGGCTGCTAGTACCACCTCGGTGCACTACTTCTGTTTCTGATGGCTTTGCGGCTCATGCTAGTAGTCCAAAACCCCTTCGGCCTTGTCTTTCATCAAAAGTACATCGAAATGATAGTTTAATAAGCTTATCATAACAACTTATTTAACATATTGGTTTGAGAAAAGGACCATTAGAAGGACCGTTATAAATTATATTACTATAACAATATGCTTGAATATTTTTTTCATTGTTTTGTTTATGTAGATGGCAGACCTATCCACAGATGTGAAAATATCAGAACACCTCTTTGCCAAGGATTGTCATATAATCAAACCAAGTTCCCAAACTTCCTTCACCACACCACCCAGGAGAAAGCTGGGTTAGAATTACAACAGTTTTATCCACTAATAAGTCTTAACTGTGCTAAAGATCTTCAGTCTTTTCTGTGTTCCATGTTTATTCCCAAATGTTCCATTTCTGGCAGCACAGTAAAGCCATGTAGAAAATTATGTGAGCAATCCCGATTAGGTTGTGAAACTTTCATGAACAGGATAGGTATGGACTGGCCATCAAAACTTTCATGCGAAACACTACCTGAAGATGACGAATGCTTTACTACAGCAGAAAGAGGTAAATATAACTAGTTTTTGACAAAAATGTAAATATTGATAATTATTAATACTGACATTAATTGTTGACATTAATATTTTAGACACCTTGTAAATTTGAATCATATTTTAGATATTCTGTATCATATAAAATATATTTTAAATGTCATAAATATATACAGTTTGATGTTGCAACATTAAAGTTTAAAATGTGCATACTTTGGTCACTGTTGTTTCAGTTTTACCCATTACACCTTTCAAAATGACAGTTTTCAAAGAATGTTCATGCTATTGAATTATCTTCTTCAGAATAATGTCATAGCATTTAGAAATAATGATCTATGTTTAGTTTAATTTGCATGTCTAACGAAGTGTAAAAATAAGCCATACAAATTTATATTTTATGAATATGTTTTTAAATAAACTTTATTTTTTGTAGCAGAAAAATTAATCACTTAAATGTTTCCAGATGAGAGGAAATGTGAGCTAATAAGTGTAGAGAATTGCAAGCACATGTTTTATAATGAGACTCAGCTTCCGAATACTTTGTCCCACAAGACTCAAGAAGAAGTACAGACCAGACTCCGTCTATTCACACCATTGATAGAAGCTGGTTGCTCACCTGTACTGGAATCTTTCCTGTGTCTTTTGTATCTTCCCAAGTGTTCACTAGATGGTAATATTACTAGACCATGTCAGTCACTGTGTGAAGCAGCAAAGAAAAGCTGTAAACAGAAAATGCAGGAAATTGGATTTTTGTGGCCAGAGGAGATATCTTGTGATGATTTACCTCAGAGTGGAAGTTGTCTTAACCAGGACTTACCTGGTAATCTAATTAGCTATATTTTTACAACTTTTTACCCCACAGACATTAAGGGCTGTCGGGGTATTGTTTTCACCCATGGTGTTCGGGCATTTAGGCAGCGGAAAAAAGTTTGTCCGGGCTGTATCTCAGAAACGGTAAGGTGTGGGAAGTTTATACTTGGTAGGGACATCGGTTACGGTGTGTAGGTGTGCAATGTCATGGTGTGACCTTGATTTGACCTTGTCACAGTGACCTTGAGTTTGAAAATCTTGTCTGGGCTATATCTCGGAAACCATAAGTTGTAGGAAGTTGATACTGTGTAGGGACATTGGTTAGGGGGTGTAGATGTGCAACGTCATGGTGTGACCTTGATTGGACCTTTGTGTAGTGACCTTGACCTATAAAATCTTGTCTGGGTTATATCTCGGAAACTGTAAGGTGTAGGAAGATGATACTTGGTAGAGACATTGGTTAGGAGTTGTAGGTGTGCAACATCATGGTGTGACCTTGATTTGACTTTTGACCTTGTCACAGTAACCATGAGTTCCATAATCTTGTCTGGGCTATTTCTTGGATTCCATAAAGTGTAGAAGGTTAACACTTGGCAGGGACATTGCTTAGGGGGTGTAGGTGTGCATCATGGTGTGACCTTTAACTTTGGCACTGCCAAAGTGTGTTCACCTGCCATATTTGAGACCTCTTTTTCTTATGGAAAAGATGTATGGATTGCTTCAACTGATTATTAAGTGCACTTTTACATAATTGCGCTTTTTCCATTAACATCTATTCTCCAATTAATAAATTTACAGCTTCATAATTTTAGTTTACTTATTAATGCTGTCATCTTGCTATTGAATTGTCTTGTTTTTAATACTTTATCTTTGCATACATTTTTTATCTCTTAGATGTTATTTTCTTTACTTTATTTGGAGCTTTATATAACTGCCACTGCTCTGAAAGTATCAAGATCTTTGTACTGTTTCACTGCTTCTATATCTCATCTTGTTGAAAACTATTTCCCCAGGATGTGGGGTAGGGGCATCTCTGATGATATTTTATGCTTTTATTTTTATTGAAAAAATTTACATTTACATCCATCATATCTATTTTCATTTAACTATTACATTAACAAAGATAATTGCTAAATAAAAAGTTATAAGTCCATCATGAAATGAAACAATGATTGTAAAAACATATACCAATTAAATATACTTATTTTTTATTGTGTTTAGATGTGGAAAAATGTGAGGATATCCCAGTTTCTATATGTCAGGACTTGCCATATAATGAAACACAATTTCCAAATATTTTACATCACAAAACTCAAAAAGAAGCAGTGACAGAATATTCAAATTTTGTACTATTAGAAAATACCAATTGTTCACCAATGCTTCAAAGTTTCTTGTGTGCAATGCATTTTCCAAGATGTTCAGGCCCAGGTAATGTTACAAAGCCATGTTTGGCACTTTGCCAATCTGTAAAAGAAAGTTGTGAAAGGGAAATCCAAAGATTGGGAATTTCAATGGACTTTTTTCCATGTGACGATTTACCTCAGAATGACGATTGTTTTGACACAGACCATCCAGGTAAGATAAATAATTTTCTTTATATATTTGGTCTCTGTAGCCTACAGGTTAGTATTTTTACTTTGAAGGTCTATTTTCCTTATGTACCAAACTCTTGTAAAATTTTAGCCACAATATATGGCCAACCACAATTTAACAATGCTACATACCCTCTGAGTCCTTTCATAATATCAACCATTCATGAGTTGAAGTTGAAAATTTTACATTTATGTGTGTGCTTGGCTTTACAAATACAAAGGCCATTGAATATTTTGCAAAGATTTACAGTTCCAGGTTATAGATAACATATGCAATTTTCATCATTATTCTTACATTGCAAAAAAAAATTTAAAAAAAAAATGTGTTTCAATTACACAATTATGTACAGATATAGAGTACAATATGAGTACCTGTACAAATCTGTTATTTCATCAAAATCAGGAAAAAGTCAAAGTAAAACTTCAAACAATGGCTCCAGTTCTGAGCTCTCATTTATCACAAGCACTTAAGCATGTACTGCCTATGTTCCTTAACGTTTAATGTCTGGAAACTTCTCTAGATCACAGAAACATTTGTGTAAAAGTCAAGAAAAAGGCTGCAAGGAGGAAATGGAACTACTAAGAATTCTATTGCCTGAAAGGCTTGCTTGTGTATTTTAGCTCAATTACCCATTGATCAATGTAAGGTATCCATTTAAAAATGTTAAAAACACAACTTTTACCAAGGACAAAACTGGAGAAAGGGTCTGAAAAGTCTTTTATGTTATCATTTTTACAGAACCACCAGTCAAGTCATGTGAGGCTATAGAAGTTCAAAAATGTCAAAACACAGGTTATAACATGACAAGATTTCCCAACCAACTTGCACAAACACAAAATGAAGCATACAATAAGCTCTCAAAGTACATCCCTCTTAGTTATTACGGTTGCTCAAAGCATTTGATGCCATTTGTGTGCAGTTTATATGTTCCTCCTTGCAATAGCTCTGGTACTGGATATCTAAGTCCTTGCAAATCTCTTTGTGAAGTTGCAAAGAGAGGTTGTGAATCTGTTATGAATAAGTTTGGTTATAAATGGGAAGGAGAATTGTCATGTGATAACTTTGATGATGGTGATGGCTGTTTTTCAAATGGAGCAAAAAGTAAGTTGTTATATTTATCTCCATGACTAGTCTGGTCTGAACACAAAATAACACATTATGAAAAATACATAACATACTCTTATACATATTTTTACTTTTTTATCACAAACCTGGCAAACTGAGGATTTACTATTGGGAAAGGAGATGTGCCTAATCTAAGTTCCTGAATATGTCGACATGTTTTCATCCAATTTCCTTTCCATACCAATAGATTCCACAAAATGTATTTTAATAGTTTTGTGTACATTACATTTCTAATATGCTGTGTTTTAAGAGATAGTAATGCCATCTTCATGCCACATAGAAAGCTGCCATTTAAAAGGAACAAATAATCAATGTGATGTAAGTTTATACATTTTTTTTATTTCTGCACTTGTTGTTTATTTATAAAGTATTATTATTATTTATTCCTTTTCATATACTTGGTACAATTTAAGTTTCCACACACAGAAAAAACCTAAAATATAATCTTACATTTATATATATATATATATATATATATATATATATATGCATAAAGGTACTATACAAATTACTCAATCATATAAAATATACACTGATAATTTGAAATTGTAAAATGTTATATCATATTGAACCACATATATGTACATATATTGAAATAAAGACACATTTTTATGTTGTGTAGATACTTTTAGGCAGAGTGTAACAACTTTGATTGTGACTATGATAACAAAGAATGTACCTATGGCATAGTGCCATACAAGAAATGCCGTGCTATGAAGAATGGGGTACACTGTGACGAGCTTTTTGGTAATGGAGTATGTGACAGACAATGCAATAATGAAATGTGCCTTTTTGATGGGTTTGATTGTCAGGGTCAACAGCGCAAGTGTAGTCCACTGTATGAAATATACTGTAAAATTCATTTTGGAGATGATGAATGTGACTTAGGTAAGATTTAGGTGTTAAGGATTCACACTACTTGGTTTCTATGAATCTATTATTGAATTCACATAAATTGCTTAATCTTTGTAAGAATTACATCTGTTGCGTCCATGTGAAGCAATTGCTTGCTTATGCCGAAGTTCTACTTTCAAGTCTTTACTGTAAGACTTCTCCAGGGGTTACCACCACTTATCATGTTACAAAAGGGTTAGAAAACTGAGACAACATATTATTTATAGTGAAAACGATAAGTCTTACAACTAAAAGATGAGTCTTACATCTGAAAAAAGTCTTGCAACCAAAAAGAATCGTACGACTTCTCCTAACTGTCATGATTTATAAAGATACCTCTTAGAACCTGCTGTGAAGCAGACTTATGTTTATTTGGCACAACATAAAGATAACTAGTAGCCTCAAGATACATTATGTGCAATGTATGACCAAAATGATTGGCCATGACAACTTGGGACAAAAAATCCTCATTCGCAAACATTTTTAAACATGTTCGAAACATGAACGACTGGGTATGATTGCTACAATTTGGCTGCAGACCATCCACAGTCAAATGATAAATTATGTTCCCCCTATAATTTGGCTCTTTAGTGTGAAAAGCTAAGTCATACAACCTTCACGAATGAGATCCTGGGTCCAAACTCTGGGCAGTTAGAAGGCAAACTCTTAATTGACAGTAAAAATGTGATGTAGCTTTGATATGTTATGGAAACAGTTTCCCTTATTCTGCTTTCCCATATTCCTACTGCTGTTGTGAATCAATGTAACACCACTGAGAAATACATGAAATCTCTCAATATATTTTTCACAAAATGGCAAAATAATTGAAGAATAGACATTACTGCAAATAGATTTCCCAGCACGGCCTCAAGTGGGAAAGCTGGTAGTTGCTTGCCGTTGGTCGGCAGTTTACAGTACTCATCCCTGACGAACTCTATGTACTGGTTTCCTCTGCCCTTCCAACTACCTGTCGTGATATGACCTGTACAGTGTTGAAAGCGACGTAAAACCCCAAATAAATAAATACTGCAAATAGAACAGAAAAATCAATAAAAGTGAAACACTTGTGTACACAGACCTGTGACGAATGATGTTTTAAAATTCTATCAGGGAGTTCTGTTAAAAATGTCATGAAGAAGCTGAATCCAGATTGTGCATTGACCATTAATTTTTTTATTTCATTTACATAATAGGTTGCTCACCAGCTTACTGTGGATTTGATGGTGGAGACTGTATTTTGACACATTTATACCTCAGGGGTTTTCTTGTACTCACTCTTGGCCTAAACCCTCAAGAGGTTAAAGAGAGGTCTTCTGAAATCCTTCTTAAACTGGCCTTGGCAGCCCACACTGTTATCCTCATTGAAAAAGATGATCAAAACAATCTCAGAATTGAGAATGTGACCAATCTCGAAAAAGGGAGTGTTATTCGAACAGTTAAGTTGGATGGAGTGAAGGAATCCAACATGACTACTGGGTAAGTTATAAAGGGTCTTGCAAGTGTGAGATGGGGAATGCAAATATAAACTCAGAATAAGAGGGCAAATTTCCCTTACCGTTTTACATTTATGTGATTTATCGCAAAGATATTTGGTATAACTGAGTAAAATCTATATAAAGATAAATCTGTAAGAAGGGTAATAATAAGAATTTTCCCTTTTAATTTCATACATAATGTCTCGCACAACACTCTGGGGCCACAAATTAATCCAAAAATTGGACTAGGATTAAGATTTGTATTCACAGAGAAGCTAAGGTAATTTTTGGATAACTTTAATCCACCAATGAAAATGGATTATTTTTTTGGATTAGATATAGCTTAATCTGCTGCACTTAATCCAAAACTAACTTAAATTTGTGATAAACAATTTAATCCAAAGATTAGCTAAGCCATTTTTCTCAAGTTAAGCTAATTTTTCACTTAACTGAATCTGCTTTGTGAGTACAGGCCCTGACATCCCCGCCTATTAAGTGTTCTTTACTTTATCCCTTAACAATGAACAGCATTGACCAGTGTCCCTTTATTTTTGGTTTGGTGAACTTTCTCGTGATTTTAATCACATCACAATGAATCTGTATGCGTTGCATGTCATAATTTGATTACCATATTTCCATTGTGTGATCATATGCAGGGCAAACTGGAGAACATATGCATTCCTCTTTTATGAAAAAAACACAAATATTAAACGAAAAAAGTTACACAAGAGAAAATTAGGTAAAATAACATAAAAATTGTGTTGCTTTGGGGAAATTATGCAATTTTTACAAAAGAAGCACTGCCTACCTGTTAAATCCTTAAATGTGAAGGTATTGTAGTCTGTTATTTCTGGGGTTTTTTTTTCAACCTAACTGCATCTGCCATATGTACAATAAACCTCAGGTTTTGTGTTTTTATAAACACCATACATTCAGATTTTCTGTTTCATCTAACTTGATTTTTGGCTGAAGTGAAACAAACTGAGATATGCACAAAATAAATGGTTTGTGCACACTTTACGGTATTAGCCAAATTTGTTTTTGCACTGTAATATTGCAACCCTCTCCTCCATTAGCTACAAGTAATTGTATTTTGTGGTATTTTAACTAATCAATTTATTTTACTTTGTTTTTGCAGGAGCAAAGTCTACTTAAGAGTTGACTTTGGTGCATGCACAGAGGAATTTCCAACAATGGAATGCTTCCGAAGCATAAAAACACTAGCAGAATATTTAGCAATGACTTTCCGTGCAGGAAAAATTGATAACACAACATTACCTATATTAAATATTGATTATGAAAACACATAGACTAATTTATAATATGATGTATGAGTCAGTGCTAAGAGTGTGTTTAATGTGTGATAGTAATGTATGAAAGATTTTCACCTGCAAATTAACTGCTGCAATGTAGTATTTAACCTGCGTGCAGAATATATTATCATTATTGTTGTTTGTATAAAGCTAGTCTTATTTTGTGTATTGTTTTAGTTATCATCATCAAAGTAAATAATAATAATCCTGCAATATCATAAATATATATTTGCTGTTTTGTTATAGTAAAATATTGTGTGTCCTATATCTGGTTCCACTCCATATCTAGGACTTATTGTAAGACCTCCGCAATCAATAACAAGAGCACTCGGAGAGCACAGACCTTCGCCAATGGAGCTCAATCTGGATCGCTCCCAGTATATTTTTCCAGCCCAAACAGTGATCAAGATCACTCCCAAAATCTAATCACGTGTTCCTTGTCCCATTTAGGACATATCCTGAAAATTTCATCAAAATCCGTCCACAACTTTTTGAGTTATCTGAATTACATTTCATGGATCCGGAAGATCCAGATAGTGATCCAGTTTACTCCCAAAATTGAATCATTTCTTCCTTTTCAGACATATCCTGAAAATTTCATCAAAATCCGTTCATACGTTTTTGAGTTATCATGTTCACAAACAAAGTCACAAACAAACCCAGGCAAAAACATTATCTCCTTGGCAGAGGTAACTAGTCCAACTGGAAATCTGATTCAACCTACTCCTTTGCAACTGCAATATCTTCCAGACAATGGGGGACTCAGTGTGATACATTCCCCAAGACAAATAAAAGACTGGGATGGGATTTTTTATTTTTAAATCAACTAAAATATTATTTTATCCATACACGATTTATACTAAGATGGTTTTACAAGGGATATTTTTAGACACTAAGCAGAATGTTGATCCCAACCTAATGGTCCATCTTTGTTCAGGAGTAGATAAACCTAAATGAGTACCTTATTATTTAGGCACCCAACCCAAAAGTAAAATATACATGAGTACATATTGAACTAAGCCATGTAGTTAAATAAATAATAAAACTTAAACAAATATTAAATCTATAATTATCCAGGATGACTAGTTACAAGAAAAGCAAAGATGGGTGATCATAAACAGGGAGAACCAATAAGCTGCCTGAAAAGAGATATAATGTAAGATAGGACCCTAATGACCGAATATTATGGCCTCTGCTTAGCAGTCACTAACTCAAGCCACAATTATACTTTGACCAGGAGGCATTAGTGCCAGTATTATTACCTTTATTTAAAATAGTAAGCAATTTAATAAATATTTAAGCACTTAAAATGATATGTTAAATGTTCTTCATCTGCAGCATCCTGGGTGCAGCATCTCCATGCAAGTAACCAGGATCTCACAAGAAGGTGAAGGGAAGAGCATATAATATATATATATTAATCTACTTTTCTTTTTATCTTGCATGATAAAATGTTATAAAATTCAAGTCATTTGATTTAAAACATATAACCTCCTATGTGGTGAGACCTGAAAGGCAAGTTTTAGTTATGGATGGAGTTAAAGTTTTAATATTTTTGAGAGGATGACCTGCCAAGGTCAAAGGTCAGAAACACAACCCAATACAGATAATGTATAATTCCAAGTTTCAAAAAGGCAGGTCAAAGGTCACAGTGATCATGAAAGTTCAATGATGGTGATCAAAATCAAGTTGAAAACTTACAAATCCCCCCAAAAGATTTACAAAATATGAAGGAGATCAGGTCTCACCTGTTCAGTGTGTTTTGCAATATGTATACTTCCGAATTTACTTAATAAAAAACTGTACATGACCTTCAAAGGTACTAAGGTCAAAGCTCAGGGCTCACATAGTCGGATGCTATCTAAAAGATATGTTAAAATAGGGTTTTTGCTGTGTAATGATACCACCCAAGCACAAAGTATGGAACTAGGTATGTGTAGCAGACTTGAATGCCCTGGAAACAGGGGATTCAAGAGTAGGGGAAGAAGAAAGATATACTCAAATAGCATCCGAACGCCAAGTACCATGTTTCATTATATGTTCCAGTGGAACTCCATTCTGGAATGCCCAAGAGGCACTAGCTCTGCGAAAATCATGGAATATTAACGTTTTTGGAACACCTTAATGACATTAAGGTGTTTCCCAGCAACTGAGTCAGTGAGAGAGACCAGACTTTGAGATCTAGGGACAGCAAAGAGTGGTTCAATTTCAGATACTGGGTATAACCGTATCATTCTGTTTAAAGCCACAATAGGGCATAGAGGTAAATCACCTAGCAGTGGAATGGGAATTTTGGCAATGTCCTTTCTATTTTGTAGTGTTTTTGACCATTTAATTATTAGAACAACACCTGCTGTGGATATGTAGTCAGCACTGGCTAATTGTATAGTATGGTCGGAGGCTGCTACAGAATGAGGAGAATGTTTGATAACTGTAAAATGAAAAAGAAACAAAGTAGGTACAAGGGTTTAAATAGTATTGCAAACTTCATCAAATCACATGTGGAAAGAATCTGAGTTAACCTGGAAGGAGCTAAAGGAGCTTGTAGCTTCAAAGATTTGAAGTATAAAGATAATCTTTCATCTCTGAAGGGAACAGTGTTCAAACCATGCAACCATGTGATTGAAGATTTTGAAACAGATATTCCATACATGAAAGAAGAATGAATACATCCACCTGGTAATGTCACAGCCCAGCTGTCACCTTGAAAGACTGGAAATCAATCCACATCCTGGCATACAGTCACTTCGTGGCTGGCCTGAAGCCATCTAGTAGCCTGTCTGAAGCCAAGGTGACCAGCTGGGCTGCCTGTGCTGGGTAAAAATACAATAAAACTATGTGAAAGTTAAATGTTATAATTTAACAGAGTGAGGTCTATATGTGTGGGAATCCATCCGATATGAGCCAACTATTCCTAGCAAATACTGAAAGAATGTTATCTCTCCACTTGCCAGTGGTTAGGCCCTCGACCACTGCCTGGTTGTCACACTAAATTTTTATTCTTTTTGTTGAACTAATGATTAGCCCAAACTTTGCATGGAACCACCATATTCAATATTTCTAATTGAACTATATTATAGCCCATATAACCTCTAGGCAAAGGAAGGCTGTAAACCATATTGTGAAAAACAGCTCCCAACCCTGTAAGAGAGGCATCTAAATGCAAACAATTGGTTTGGTCATAATAGGTAACTCCATCATACTGAGTAAGAAATGCATCAAACCAGCCAAGATCCATGAAAAATTCTTTAGTTAAGAGAATTTACTTAACTTCATGATTATCTCTACGCAACTGTAACATTCTGTTAAGAAAGAACCTGGCTGGTTTGACGCACTTAGTTATGTAAAGGAGTGACCCACGCAATGACTGTAAATCAGTCTTACTACAATAAGTCTTGTGAAACCATTTTTTACAATTTTTTATGATTTCTGGTAGTTTCAGGTCTGGTATTGATATGGTTCTATTTACTGAATCAACTAATAAGCAAATAACAGAAGTAGCTGGAGAGAAACTAACTTCGTAGGGCTAATGTCTAAACCAAGTTCTTGTAATAAATCCAGCAAGAACTGATAAGAATTTTGTATTTCAGAGGGAACACCAGTATACATGAGGTCATCTATGTAATTAAACAAACCCATGTAACCATATGACATCATAATATGCCTGATTGCATGAGAACACCTCTGAAAAAATAAAGAACCATGATGAAATCCGAACGGCGTCGATACATCAATATAATGGTCAACTTGAAAACCCAATAAGTCAATATCTGCTGGGTCTACTCTGAGATGGCGAAAAGCCCAGCTAATATCTATCATATAAAGCTGGGCAGCAGGACCTAACCTAACCAATGCTTTTGTGATGTTATCTATAGAAGGGTAATGCAAAGTATAGATAGTGTCAAGATATGTGACTTTCTTAACCCCAGCATTTACTGAAATATTTGTGCCAACTCAGGTCCATAATTGTTTGTTTTTTATCTGAGTCTTGTTTTGCCCTGGTCATTAATGGAGAAACATGCAAAGGACAAGGTACTGTATCAAAAGGGCCAAAATGACTTCATACTGAAGCTCTTCCTCCACATATCGCTTAACATGTTCAATGTCAGTAAGTGCCGATGTGTGGTTATTGTATGTGGATAAGAGTGGGCTAGTTCTGTCAACATCCAAGGAAAACCATAATAGTACAATAATGTAATTTTATAGGGCAATATGCTGTAGAAATGGACCGCCATCAATGATTATAGGCCTGACACATCCATTAGTGCCCGAGGCTTGCCGAGGGCACTAATGGATGTGAAAGGCCGATAATCATTAAGGAGGGTTATTTCTACAGCATATTGCCCGTAAAAATTACATTATTACTATTATTATTAGCTGAATTTTATATTTGGTTGTCTGTGATATTTTTTGTGTCATTAGAGTTTTGGAGCTATATATATAGTGATTACATCAACTGTTCTTAGGGTTAAGGCTCTAAATTACTCATATATTATCATTTGGGTGAAAAATACATTTATAAGTTATTTAGAATTAATATATAAATGATAATTTCAAACAAGACTTGTTTTGTAAATGACAGATATTTTCTTTACCAAGCAAAGAAAGTTTTTCAGTGTGAACCAACATTGTATTTTTGGTATATATTATATATATATTAGACATTTAAACATTTTAAGAGAAAATTGATCTGTAACATTATCAAAAGTCATAGTTAATGTTTTAATACATGAAAACCCCATGGACCATCATAATGGGATGCTGTGCTAATAAAAAAATATATTGTTGTGACATCATACAAGTAGAGACTAATAAAAATACGTCATTTTGAGATTTTTGTTTTGAAATGGTTCTTGGCTGGGTTATTTTTCCCGTAAACAATTACTGTTATTTTTAAAATAAGCAGTTAACCTACAAAAACATTCTTATAGCAATGGAAAGATATCTTTACACTGCTTTTACTAGTTTTTGTTTGGTTAAAATCCGTACAGTAATAAATGAGATATTCCAAGCTAAAAATTTGAAGTGAGAGTACAGTATTGTAAACAAATACTCTGTGACATCAGAACCCAGTCAATAATACTCATTATTGGACCGCGGACCGGCAATCAATAAAATACTGTGTTTTCAAAGACTCGATTTTGCACTAATAATCTACTGGTAACGCACGCTCAGCTAGTAATAATGGAGAAGATCCACTATCTGCTGGTCCCAATAACCCTTAAGATAGTACTCTCACCTAGCAATATTTAAATGAGAGTTGACTGGTATTCTTCATTTTAAGTAATTATGAGTACCACTGTTCTTTACTAGAGCATGAGCTTGCAATTTTTATTTTATTTTATTTATTCTTCAATTCGTATTCCAGAATACAGAAAGTTACCAGGAAATACAGTGAAAAAAGTATAACACAGAACTGTGAAAAAAGAACGAGAACTTCAAAGCATATAAACAAAACATCTACAAAGCATAAAACTCGAAAGAGATAAATAAGAAAAATGGTTTGTAGAATTATACTTAAACAATCATGAGTGTCGTATGTCAATCTGTACAAAGAACTTTAAGCAGACAGTTGATTTCATTCAGCTCTAACTTGGTACACTTGTAATCACGAATATAAAGTAGGTCTTTGATATTTCCACACCTTACAAAATCATCAACAGCATATGTTTTATTAATATACCGTTCACTTATCTTAAAAAAGTGAGCTGTACTTGTACCAATTTCTGACTTTGCTATATTTAAATGTTGTGATATTGTATTTACATTTTTACAAAATACAGAATTACTTCCATTAATCACTAGTTTGTAACACATGGAAACACATGGATTAGAACTTTTCAAACATTCCAGAGAAATTTGTTAAATCTCCTAAACAACTGTAGTTCAACAGGTATGTCATCACATAACAGTGGCAGAAATCGTGAATGAGTCTAAGGAGATAAATATAACAACTTACGTATACATTTACAAAGAAATTTGTTTTTAAGGTCTCCTGGTACTTTTGCAGTCTCCTTTCAACTTCTGCTTGTACACATGCAGGAGGGCATGGTGGCGCAGTAGTAACACACTCGCCTCCCACCTGAGTTCTGTGGTCAGTGCAAACCCTGGGCCTTATATGGAAAAGTTGACAGTTGCTTATCGATGGTTTGCGATGGTTAACGAACTGTGTGCACTGGTTTCCTCTGCCCACAAAACTACCCGTTATGATATGTGTTGAGTTAAACGGAAACGTCGTACTTATTCTCGCAATATTTGCAGACTATTAGGTAGATGGTAAATCAAGTACTAAAACTAACGGCACCTTATAAAGAGGGTAAAAACGTGTTCCATCACTTGTGTTGTGTGTGATAGGATGTGAACCTTTGTGTGAAATAAAAACATGGAATAAAAGACAATTAAAACTTATTCTAGATTATTTTTAATCTTCCCACAATGGCTACAAACATACCAACAGGTTATGGGCCCAGACTCCACTTTGATGGAGATCAGGATAAATATGAACTGTGGGAAATGAAATTTTTGGGACACATGAGACTTCAGAAAATGTATGGAATATTTCATGGAGCTGATGAACCAAGTCAAGCAAATAAGGCACTAGCATTTGCACAGCTAATTCAGTACTTGGATGACAGAAGCCTGAGTCTGATTATGCGTGATGCTCCAAATGATGGTCCGAAAGCATTGAAGATTTTGAATGAACATTACATGGGAAAAGGTAAACCTCGTATTATTTACCTGTACACTCAGCTCACATCACTACAGATGGGTGAAGACGAAAATGTAACTGACTACTTAATTAGAGCAGAAACTATCTGCAATTCTCTGAAAACTGCTGGAGAAAACATTAGTGACAGCTTGCTGATGGCAATTACCATGAAGGGGCTACCTGACAGGTTCAACACCTTCTGTACAGTTATGACTCAGAAAGATGAAGATTGTAGTTTCTTGGACTATAAAATAGCACTGAAGTCGTTCGAAGAGAATGAAAGGTATCGCCACAGGACTGCGTGTGAAAAAGATACCATTATGCAACTAAATCCAAGAACAAGCAACCCAAGAAGAAATATAACATGCTACACCTGTGGAGAACCCAATCATAAGTCCTAGCAGTGTCACGTCAACAAGGGACAAAACAACGGCAACCAGAGCAACCGTAAGTGGTGTAATAACTGTAAAAGCTCAACACATACAACTGGTGAGTGTCGCAAAAACAAGAAGAAACCAAGCAGTGATACTGTGAAGACCGTCCAAGAGGATGCTGATGATCACTCATTCGTGTTTAAAGCAGACTATGTACAAAATACTGACACTGTTTTGACTGATGTTTGTAACTCTATTTTGGTTGATTGTGGTGCTACTGCACATATTATTACTAGTAAAGAAAGTTTTCTTTCAATGCAAGATTTGAGTACTGAAAAACACGTCATTGAACTAGCAGATGGTAGTAGATCAGATAATGTAGTCCTTGGTAAGGGTAATGCATCAATTTCAGTGCATGACAGCAATGGTGTTAAACATGATATTGTACTTGAAAATGCTTTGTATATACCATCCTACAAGCAAAACATTTTATCTGTACAAGCTGCTGTTAGAAGGGATGCAAATGTCAATTTTGGTCCAAACGATGCTCAACTAATTGCCCCAGATGGCACTGCTTTTGATATCAATCAATCAGGTCGGTTGTACTATTTGAACTCTGTGAAAGGTTCCGAAAAAGTATCCCGTAGTAGCAAAAATTGGCACCAACCTATGGGTCATTGCAATGTACAAGACATCCTAGCATTAGAAAACGTCGTTGATGGTATGAAAGTCTCAGATAAGTCAGAATTTAACTGTGACACTTGTACTTTGGGGAAGATGCCTCAATACCGAAATCGAAATCCTGACAGAAAAGCCAGTAAGTTATTTGAGTTGGTCCACTGTGATCTAGCAGGCCCAATTGAGCCTACTGCCCGTGAAGGTTTCAAGTATTGTCTGATGTTTGTGGATGATTACTCGGGTGTATATATGGTGTATTTCCTGAAAGCCAAATCTGACACATGTGAAGCTACTAAGAAGTTTTTGGCAGATATTGCCCCTTTTGGGCAAATCAAAACCTTAAGATCGGATAATGGAACGGAATTCACATGTAGCGGATTTGAGTCCTTGTTGGTTCAAAACAAGGTTAGGCACGAGTTTAGTGCCCCGTACAGCCCCCACCAAAATGGTACTGTTGAACGAGGGTGGAGGACAGTGTTCGACATGGCAAGATGCATGTTAATTGAAGCAAATTTGCCAAAGTTTCTTTGGACTTATGCAGTATATACATCAGTGTATATCAGAAACCGCTGTCTCAATCGGAGACTGGGGATAACCCCATTTGAAGCAGTTACTGGGAAGAAACCAAACCTCAGTAAGATGCAAATTTTTGGTACGAGTTGTTTTGCATACATACAAAATCAGTCAAAGCTAGAACCACGTTGTGAAAATGGGGTGTTTATTGATTATGATAAGTCAAGTCCCGCATATCTTGTGTATTTCAAGAGTAAAAATCAAGTCAAGAGAGTAAGATGTGTGAAATTCTGTGACAATGTAGTTCAGAAAACTGAAGCTTGTGCCATCGAACCAGTTCAAAATGTAGAACAAAACATTATTAAACCTTACATACCTGAGAATACTCTTGTTGAACAAGCTCAAGGTAACGACCAAAACAGTGTAGACCCAAACCTATCCATTGATGATGCGAATAGCACTTGTAGAAAGTCAGTCAGAAAGCTTGCTAAACCAGTCTATTTAAAAGACTATGTCACAATGGTTGATGCCCCCACTGATCAAAACATTGACTTTCTATATCAAATGGGTGATTTTGAAACTCCCAGAACTTTTGAAGAAGCAATTCAGAGTGAAAACTCTATGAAATGGCATCAGGCAATGAAAGATGAAATTAATGCACTTGATGAAAATGAAACTTTTGAGTACACCAAACTACCTGCCGGAGCAAATTTGATTGGTGGAAAATGGGTCTATACTGTCAAAAGAGATTCAGATGGTGAGGAAAGATACAAGGCTAGATATGTTGCAAAAGGGTATTCCCAGATCCCAAATATTGATTACAAAGACACATTCTGTCCAACTGCCCGTATTACGTCCATTCGCATGTTGTTACAGATAGCCATGCAACAAAACCTAAAAGTTCATCAAATGGATGTCAAAACTGCATTTCTGAATGGGCCAATAGATTGTGAACTTTATGTTGAACAACCAAAGGGATTTGAAAAGATGGGAACAAAGGGTGAAAAGCTTGTTTGCAAGCTTAACAAATCTTTGTATGGCCTGAAACAAAGTGGGAGAATATGGAACTTACTGTTGCATGACTATCTCATTGAACAAGGTTTCAAGCAATCTTTGACTGACATGTGTGTGTACACAAAGCAAACTCATGACTGCTATGTTATTTTACTCGTGTGGGTAGACGATATCATAATAGCAGCAAATAGTGAAGATGTATTGCAAAATGAAAAGCAAACACTGAGCAAACGGTTCAAAATGAAAGACCTTGGTCAATTATCTCTGTTCTTGAACATTCAGTTTGACTTTGAAGGTGATTGTGTTACAATGCATCAAAGTAAATATATAGAACAGATGCTTGATAAGTTTAGGATGAATGACTGTAAGCCAAAGGCTGCTCCTTGTGAAATGAATGTGAACAAGTTAAGATCAAGTGACTCAAAGCCACTAGAAGATTCATGTCTGTATAGGCAAATTGTAGGAAGCCTAATATATCTGATGACATGTACAAGGCCGGATATATGTTATAGCGTCAGTATGCTATCTCAGTTTCTAGAACATCCAACAAAAGCACATCTGGAATGGGCAAAGCATGTCCTTAGGTATCTCAAGGGAACAAAATCTCAAAGTCTAAATTTCAGAAAATCAACAGGCGTGAAACTACAAGGCTTTAGTGATTCTGATTGGGGAAATCTAGAAGATAGAAAAAGTGTTAGTGGGTACTGTTTTATTATGAACACAAATAGTGACATGGTTTGCTGGAAGAGCAGAAAACAAACATGTGTTGCCCTATCCACTTGTGAGGCTGAGTATGTGGCCTTAGTTTCATGCGTTCAAGAAGCAAAGTTCTTGAGGTGTCTCTATGAAGAATTTTCAGGGGACAAGGTTAACACTGTTGACATTTTTGTTGATAATCAGAGCGCTATAGCCCTAGCCAAAAATCCTGTGCTTCACCAAAGGACAAAACACATAGACATTAAATATCACTTTATCCGTGTAGAAGTTCAAAAGGGCTATATATTACTGAAGTATATTCCATCTGAACAAAATCTTGCAGATATGTTTACAAAACCAATCACACGCAAGAGATTAGACAACTTATTCGTTTAAGGGGGCGTGTTGAGTTATACGGAAACGTCGTACTTATTCTCGCAATATTTGCAGACTATTAGGTAGATGGTAAATCAAGTACTAAAACTAACGGCACCTTATAAAGAGGGTAAAAACGTGTTCCATCACTTGTGTTGTGTGTGATAGGATGTGAACCTTTGTGTGAAATAAAAACATGGAATAAAAGACAATTAAAACTTATTCTAGATTATTTTTAATCTTCCCACAATGGCTACAAACATACCAACAATATGACCTATACAGTGTTGAAAGCAATGTAAAACCCCAAATAAAATGTACACATGCAATTTAGTGCTTCAAGATTAGACCTTGAAGCCATCATCCACTCATAAGAACACACTTTATATTTCCCTTTTGATATTAAACATACTGGAGTTCATTGTGAAACAAAGATTCACCATCAGGATAGTATAGTCGTGTTGCAATTTTGTTTTTTGTTTGTTTTTTTTTTTCAAAAAGCTTTACAGTACCCCTATATGTAAAAGTGTAGGATAGTATAGTTGTGTTGCAATTTTGTTTTTTGTTTGTTTGTTTGTTTTTTCAAAAAGCTTTACAGTACCCCTATATGTAAAAGTGTAAACGACTTTAATGAACGACTACACAGTTGGCTACATTTGAAGGTCTTTCCCTTTTTTGACCTCAAGCGCAAAATAGGATGTTACATCAATTTTGGGCAATATAAATGTTTCTATTCTATGTGAAAAACACTGCTTTCCAAAAGGTGCAAAAGTTGTTTTTAGCATGCATTTTGTTGTTTTAAAATTTCAACACATCCTGGTTTTATGATGTCAACTGCCCTAGTTACTGCACAGCACTGAACGATAAACAAATTTCATACCAGGGGTGTTATTCTGTTGAGGGATTCTAGGTACTCTGTTATAAAAGCGGCCTTTCTTAGGGCTCAAATTGTAATTTCGGGAAGATTTATAATTTTGTATAACATATTCTCACAGATTCTGGCTTTCACATCACAAATGTGGGAGGTTGATATTGTATTGTATTGTGTATTTGTACTCAGCGCAATATCTCCATATACTACAGGACTAAAAGCGCTCGCTATTAAACCCATCTGACTGCATAGGTACAGTCCCAACTCACAAGTAACTGACATTCCCCTAACTGGAAGATAGAGGCTCAAGGATGACCATTTATCAACGTCCTTGAGGTTCTTTAGCCTGCCACTGGGGATAGGACCCAATGACAAAGGACCGCCATTTTTAAGTGGTCATCGGAGCCACTATGTATCTGCCTGTACCTGGGTTTGAACCCACGTCCTATGAGTTCCTAAACAAGTGATATACCTCACATATACAAATGCTCAACAAAAAACAAGTCTTTGGTATCGGCTCGAAAAGGCTCTTGATACAATTTTTAGCATCAAACAAACCTGCTGTGAAAGCAGTAGTCAATGATGAAAGCCCCACAATATTGCAACAGATTGCTTTTTAAGATTCAAATGAATAGTTATGTTTTAAGAAGATGCAAATTTATTCACGACAACTTGGCTCATGCTGTTACATCATTCTTTCAAACTTTTTATGTTCCTTTTAAATATAGATCTACATATTTATGTCGGCGTTTATTAAAATTTTAGTTTCAAAATGTACCAAAAAACTTCCAAATAAAAAAAACTTAAGCATTGCTTGCACCTTATTTGGACAGTTAAATTTCAATTCGTGTGTATCTAAATAAAATATGTGACTTTTTAAGTTTCACAAATTATCCTACACTCTTTTTAGTATCATGTAGGCATCTTGATATGTCTAGATTTTACAAACATCCTACAGTTTTCATTCATAAAAATCATACAACGATAACTAATTATTTCTTGGATCTAAGCCCACATTGGTAGCAATGGATAGACTTAAAACTTTTTGTTTTATAACTTGTGTTGGTTTTCTACAGTTTGTAACTCTTCTTTGCAGCAAGAAATGCTATTATGAATGTCCTATGGAAGGTAAGAATTATTTACTCCTAATTGTTAGCAATTCAAACAAAAAGTAGTTTAGTTCATGGTTGCCTATTGGGTAGCACACTGCCCTAGAAAGAGAGAAGACTTGTGTTCGATCCCGCGTATAGGCAGATTTATATTATCTTGGATGACCACTTAAAATGATTATCCTCTTTCATGGCATCTCCCATGGCAGGCTAAAGAACCTTGGAATTTTAATAGTCCTCAATGGAATTCTCACCTTCGTTTAGGAGAATTCAATAACTACAGCTTGTATTTGCCTGTATTTGTGTTGTATTGTCTGGATTGATCAAAATCCATATTGAGTTCTAAAGGAATGGAGATTACTGTGACAAAATTGGGGTTCTACATCCCGTTCAACATCCAGGGTCATATTTGGGTCAGGTTCTCACCATTGTCACTTGGAGGGGTCGAACCCACACAGGGGTGACTGCCTGTTAATAAATGCCAATCTTGTTAACCCACGAAGCCACTGAGGATTTTGATATTACACTGAGTATAAATACAATGCAATATTTTGGTAGGTAAAGGAGCAAATAGGGAAAAATTGTGCATTCTTCTCAAAATTCTAAAATATGAACCACTTCCAAGGAACTACCCACTTTTCTACTTAAGGCCAATGATAATACCTTCTAAGTGAAATTTCATGTTTGTATTGAACTCACAAGAAACTGACTATCATTGAGAATTCATTTGACTGATTTTTCTTAAAATTGGTAACACTTTCGTCAATCCAAAGTTACCACATGTACCGCATATGCTGCTGTTGTTGGTACACACTGTGGTTTCAAGATACCCTCCTATTACATGTTTACCTCTATGTTTGGTTCATTTTAGGGAGGATGGTCAATCTAGCTGTGTATCCACATGTGTCCAACAAGACCATCCAACTGGAAAAGTCTGTCAGAATGAGGTGTCAGACGACTAAGAAAGGTGTAAGTTTCTCGTTATAACATATGACTGCATTATTAAGCATAGCATGCAATCTAACTTGTATCAGTCCCCACCTCAAGGACAGTAAGACACCGGGTTGGGGGTACTTTTTTGCATGTACATAACAAGGTATAGTTTAAAGTATACATATATCTAAAAAATTATTTACATGTCAGGTAAAATATAAAGCTTCGTAATGATTATCATAGAGATCAACAGTCATTGTCCATTAAAATTCATAAAGATATATTCAGTTACAAACTAGTTAAGAAACTTTACATACCGATGAAGACTAGAATGATCTAAGGCTGTGTCAGGCCCAAAAAGGCCGACTGTGCCCCAGCAGGCAGGTTTGATTTTCACAAGACCTCACTAGGGAAATGACCTCAGAGATCAAACATGAGAAAAGCCAAAGACCTCACAATCAGAGGTAGTGATTTAAATGGATTGAAGTATTAAAGGTCACCCCTAAAATCTGCAGGTCAAGGGGGCCTAAAGCTTTACAGGACATAACATACTAAAAATACATGAAATTGAACAAGGTAGTACATATGGAAGCCCCCAGCGCCTCATGAGAGTTAAAATAAGGGGGGGGGGGCTGAGTCCATTCGGTTGTAGCTCGTGACCGGAGCATGAAAAGGTATGGCCTGGTTATAAGGATTTACATTGGCACACAATTAATACAGAGCCTAATTGGCTGAATTTCTTGCAAACATTCTTTGCAACAGTTTGAGGAGTTGGCCAATTTACCAAAGCAATCACTATATATTATTAGCCTTAGTAGTTTAAATTGGGTCATTCAATCTTAAGATAAAATGGCATTACTCCCAAGCTCATTATTTAAATGAATAATATGATTCTCTCTTCAGCCTAACATAAAGTGGGTTTTAGCTACAAAGGATCAGCTGTTATTTGATGGCTGGACGAGGGTAACAAATGACAGCCGGTTCAAGGTGTACAACAACTATCTGTCCATATCCAGAGCAGATGTGGAACACGAGGGTGTGTATGTCTGTATGACCAAATATGGAAAGACTCTTTCCGCTGTGGTATTGGATGTTCTCGGTAAGGATCATTACCATGTATATTGCTAATCTGGATCTACTTTTTAAAATGATATTAATGACACAACATGATTTTATGAAATACAGTAGCTTTTTCTTAAATAAATTAAGTTTTCAAATATCTACTTTGAGAAAATCCTTCTGTCTAAAACTCACATGTAATCTAACCATTGCTTTGAAGCCTACACAAGCCCATTGAATTACTGTGTTGAATACTTAAAATTGAAATATTTATCTGTCTGTTGTGGACATGTTATACACCATTTTGAATATCATATTCTGTATTTTTCAATATTAAATAATTGATCAAAATGTAAATTATAGTCGTGGAGAAATAATTCTATATAAACGCAGCTCAACTTTATTTGCATTTGTTACTTTGCAAAATTTTGACAAAGTATACTCAGTCTGTTTGCTTCATTGTAAGTGTGTTTGTTTATGTACAGCATAACTAAAACATTACTGCACGGATTTACAGCATAACTAAAACATTACTGCATGGATGTTTATGATTTTTTTTTATTTGGGGGGGGGGGGCATCAGAACTGTCACAAGAAAGCAAGAAAGAACTGATTTAATTTTGGGCATGATCGGGTCAATATCCTTGATTCTGAAGCAACTTTTTACCGAAATCGTGCACATTAGCGCCCATAAGCCCTAATGCGAAATTCAGTTTAAATCCCTGCACAAAACTTTTGCAAAGTCTGCACTTGGTCCACCCTTCGAGTGCTCTTGTTTGTCTGTTTGTTTGCAAAATAACTAAAAAGGTATGGTTGGATTTTGACCAAATTTTCGGGAAATGTCAATAATGGCCCTAGAAACAGATGATTAAATTTTGGTGGTGATCTGGATCGCTATCTGGATCCAGTTATTTTTAAGGATTTTTATCATTGCACTCATAAGTAATATTGGGGGTAAAGGGCCTTGCTATCTAAGTTCTTTACTAGTTGTTAATATCATGGAAAAAATACACAGTCAAACAATAACCAAACAACACAATAAATTTATAAATTTATCCTGTTTTTCAAGAGCCCCTCAATTTCATTATATTCCAAATTGTAGTCAGCAATATATCAAATACATGATTGTAAATATGAAGAAATATCTAATCACAGTCCTGGACAGTTAAATGTTTTTGACAGCAGCTACAATGTTTTTGAAAGGATTGAAACCCACTCCTGTTCAACCTGAAATGCTGCAAATTTCCCCCAGAGGGGGGAGTAAATATGTATCATCAGTGCTTACTTATGCCCCTTTCACACTACAGGCAGTTGTCCCACGGTTAGATGTTCCTCTCTGCAGTGGAACCGCCCCCTAGGTCGTCCCATCTTTGTCCAAGTTCTCACTACAGGCAGACAGCCACTAATTGGACACGGTCTTTAACCATCAATAACAGTAGAATGACAGTGCTAACAACGTTGGTCACAGTGAAGCAACCTCAACTCACCTTTGGTAGCCATCAGATGAAACAACCAATACCTTTACTCACCCTATGTCGCTGTGTTACACCGAAAGACAACCAAATCACAACCTTATGTACACTGTGGATCACACCTTTGATTATTGTAGTCAGAAATTCATATGCACACCCGCATGCCCACGGTACCTAAATCAGAGGGGGGAAATTTTAAACAGTCTAAAGCCTCTGTAGGACTCGCAAGTTGATGGACGATTTGCCAATAACTGGGTAAATAAAGACAAATATGTCACTTGCAATTTCCAACGATTGAGCAAAAATGTCTAAAAAATTCAAAATTAATTGTCACAATTTTTAGATGACCTGCCATGGATGCATGAAACAGTTGAAAATGAAACAGTGCATTTGGGCAGCACAGCACACCTCAGCTGTAATGGGTGGAATATCAGATATGAAACCACAGTAAGCCAAATCAAGTCAGGTTGTATGTCAGTATGTATGATTTGTAACTGGTAATTAATCATCTGCAAATAGGGCTATTTTTGGCCATTCGTGTGTTTTATATCTATAAAGAGGCGCACAGTTACTGGTGTATAGAACAATTACATAAATATTTAGCTATTTGGATGTGTATTTACAGCACCACATGAATTGGACCTTCAATGGTGAGTTGATATTTGTTGAAGGAACATCTTTGCTTCACCGGAGGTTCAGATTCTGGGACTGGAGTTTGACGATTAGTAAGGTTAAGCTGAAAGACAGGGGAGAGTATCACTGCTACATTGATACGAAAGCCGTCATACTTGAAAAGGTTTCTCATCTAGATGTGTACAGTAAGTTTCCAAATCTTCATTAGTTTTTGTTATTCTTTTTTTTAATTCAGGCATTCATCCCTTTTAGACATAAAATAGCCTCGAAACCAAAAAGTTAAATTTGTATACTTAAACAAAATCCTAAATAAATTTATAAAACTCTTGCATACATCAGTACCCATGGTAGATTAACAGTTTTCTGGACAAACAGATTATAGGTCATCAAAGTTGTAGGGGCATATCAAACCATACAGTGCACTTGTTGTCAATTTTTTCCAGGTTTGGGCAGATTTGCCCAACTATAACCAGTCATATTTTAACAACATTTTTGCCTGTAAATGTGCGAAAGTTAACTAATATAATACCTACTCTTCAAGTAGCAAGTATATATTTATTGGTACATTTTTCAGTACCCCCAAAACTCTATGCAACTGTGCCAGCAGGCTGGTATAATGAGAATGAAGTGGTAGAGGGCAGCAATGTGGCACTGAGTTGCATGTCTACGTCTCATCCAGTGTCTAACATCAGATGGTCTACTTACTATGTTAGCCCTTGCCTTGACCACCTTGAAACTATCACTGCAGGTAAGGATGTTCGCTTTCATTTTGATCATACAAAGCACAATGTTTAGTAATATGAAATATACAAGATACATTATGTTCCAAACCTTAAGTCACTTTTTTATTTTATTTTATTTAGTGTTTTACGTCATGCCTATTACCTTTGTATTGGTTATATTATACGGGCTGTTAAAAGGGTGGTGGAACCAGTACATACAGTTGGCCAAAGTTCTGTACTGTAAACCTCCAACCAAGTGCAAGCAACTACCAGCTTTCCCATTTCAGGTCAGACCAATATTGAAACTCCAATCTCAGATTTAGGAGCGAGTGTGTTACCTCAACACCACTGTCAGTCCCTTTTCTTGAGGCCAAAGTTTGTGTGTTACAGTCCTTTCAACAAACAAGGCTTCACACTAAGCTACATGATGTAGTTTGATAATGAAAGAGACAAATATTTGTTTTTGACTTATGCAAAACATGGCTATACAGGTAGAATATTTGTCCAATTAATTTTAATTTGTATATATAACATATATTTTATTTATAATTTTGACAATATTTTGATCAACAAATATAATGTACATTACCACAATAGCTCACATAATAAGAATATTGTGTTCATATTATTGGAAATGACCATTTTCGCATGTAAGAACTGATGGCACATTTTCTGATTCTGGGTTTGGAACTAGAGTCAGTTTTACACAACAAATAAATGATAACTTATATCAACAGACTTTATCCTTTACTTTTACTGTACCATTTACCATTGTTTGAAAGCAAGATTTAGACATAAATTCAAATTGGCCCTTTTTAAGCTTCTTTATTCTGATTGTATAAAATCAAAATTATGAAATAATTATGAGAATAATATAAGTAGCATTATGATAATAAAATAACTATGAAGTAGTAAATTCAGAATGTGCACAAGTTTCTGTAATCTTGTTTGACGCTGAATACTATTGTCCTCATTGAGACATTACTAGGAAAGATACACATATATACCACACATATATTTAATAAATATGGACACCTTTCTGATATATCAGGTGAGATCAGTAGTGACTTAATGATTTAAAGTATAAGATCGAGGTATAATATACACTTGTATAAACAGACTTTATTAATCTTTCATCAACAACATATTTTGCAGGATGCACTCTTGGTGAAACCGTGTTAGTCAAAAACTTCACTAGAAGTTGCTACTCTTCTTACATATGTGAAGCAAGGAGTGAGATCTTCACATATCCTGGTAGTGATGCAAGGGAGTCATTTGACTTTTCTGTAGTGTGTAAGTTGTTAAAAACAGTGTCTTATTTATGTTTTTCCTTTCTTGCACTCTTTTAGACCCTTTTAGGGTACTAAGTGCCATAAAGTTTGATTTGATTCATTTGGGTTTAACGTCACTTTTAAGACATTGGAGACACGATGGGAAAGTTTAAGGGCAGGGGAAATCAGTACATACTAGTTATTCAATATTTTAGACTGTAAACTGCCAGGCATTGGTAAGCAACTACCAACCTT
This sequence comes from Sabellastarte sp. h YS-2021, assembly GCA_964017235.1. NCBI lineage: Eukaryota > Metazoa > Annelida > Polychaeta > Sabellida > Sabellidae > Sabellastarte > Sabellastarte sp. h YS-2021. Next base: position 168,484,710 of record OZ024928.1, on the reverse strand, counting down.
TCCATAAATAGCTGGGTCCAGGGTTTGAACCATCTACTTCAGAGGTGGGAGGCGGGTGTTTTACACATTACAACAATGAGTCCCCTCTGTAAGTTGTTGAAGACCCTGTCATATTTATCTCTTCCTGAGCCCTTGTACAACCTTTAAGGAACAAAACATAGCATGAAAGCATGGCTCTATCTTGAATGAGATAGATTAAGATGTGTTTTCACGACCACTTTGACAGTTCTGAAGCAAGTACAGCCATCAGAAACCTTAATGTGGCAGTTTTCATCTAATGTCATGTTTCATCAGTTTCTTTTCCAGTTTTTTTGTCGCATTTAATATTTTTATACATAAAGTTCTTAACAGGGACAAACACAGATGATAAATACTTTTGACTGTAATAAGGTTAAAAATATGAATATAATATAAAACCTGTGTAATTTTTCAGTTGCACCTGAGGTCTCCATCAGCCAAGAAGTGGTCACTGGAATTGTAGGACAAGCTGTCACCATCCGCTGTGTGTCTAACTCAAAACCTCACTCACAACCCATCTGGCTGAAAGACAACACCCCAATTATAGAGTCTGAGAAGTACCACTTGAGAGACAAAGCCACATTTTTCTTTCTGACCATTCATAATCTAAGGCAGTCTGACCAAGGAATTTACAAATGTCATGTAGAAAACAATGTTGGTGTTGGTTCTGATTCAGTAATCCTTTCAGGTATTTTTAACTTCCAGATCGTATCATCTAACTTGCCTAATGTTTAAAATGGCTGTTTTAATTTGGCTAAGGTGGCTCATAATTCTAGATTTTGCTGGTAACATAGAGATCTAATCCCACTACAGTGTCAAAGTTAACTTACATTGGAGATACATTTCGGAGTGTTAAATTGTGAAAAAATATAATAAAGAAAGACACTTTCCATGACAATGGTGAATTTTTACAAACTTTCTTCCTCAGTGTCATATATCTTATAAACCATGTCAGGTACACAGTATAGACAATGGAATGGAGAAGTGTTGTCCTATTACTTTTGTGTAGCTTAATTCCTCAATGACCGTATAAGGGTTGTTCTAAACACTTTCGATAGTATTCGTAACTACTCAACCAATTTTCAATCCATTTTCAATAACTCAACACACAAAATCACCTGAACATAGCAATGTTTTAACTTAACATTTATGCAATGTTAATTTTATGTAGGCAAAATATAAATATAGTGTGACACAATGGCTTTTAAATGTTAGTAGCGGTAGTAGTCCTCTAAAACATCTTGTACATGTATTTTGGTAATCATACACAGTCCCTGGAGCCATAAAAATATAAAGATCAAAGAAAGCAAACAGGTTAAGGAACACTTTATCATTATTTCTACCACATTCAAAGCCTTCTTAATAGATTATATTTACATGGTTGGATACTTGCAAACCGAAGGGCACGCCATAAAAGTTACATGGCATATTATTATTTGCATTACATCATTGCATATAGAGTACACAGGCGATACATATTCAAGAAAAGGTCACCCCACAATACCTATTTAAAGGTGATCACATGGAAATCATAATAGTTCTTTTTTTCTTCCAGTTCCACCAAGCAATGATGAAGCTACGGCCTTTCAGGGCTGTGAAAAAATACATATTCCAGTCTGCCTAAATCTGTGGTACAATCACACACATTCTTTCCCATCTGTTCTACATCCTGAAGCTACATCCCAGACAGATCTTATCCCATTGATATACTTAGATAAGCCACACTTTAACCCCACACCAGAATGCACTAACTTCCTCTATGTCGACTGTGCCTGGCATCTGCCTCCATGTCTCAAAGAAAGAATAGATGAAATCATTCTTCCCTGTCGCAAGATATGTGAAACTGCAAGCAGCATGTGCCACATTTACGCACTCAACTGTGCAGATTTGCCAAATACTGGACCCTGCACTACAGCCAATGGTTTGTTTACTCAAATTATATTTTGAGAAGTGATCAATTATGCTTTCCCTTGTGGGAGCTTGTATGAATGGTACACAAAAAATAATTTGTTTTGATTCTTTCTGTGATTCTCTTGTTATATCAAGACCATATTTTTATGTTTCTTTTACCAGATAAGTTTATTGCTTTGCATTCCTTCACTGCATCCCATATGTTTTGATGAACTTTGTTTATTTTGGTATAACAATGTTTTATACAATGGCCCATTTAGGGATATGACATTTTACAATGGAGGGTGACCAAACAAGGAAGGGTGACACAAATTTTGCAGTAAACTTTTACATCTTCTTTTGATGCTAGGTGTAGTCAATATTGAAATGGAAGTGGATGATTCAGAGGTCGAAGTGGTTTATAATGGTCCACTCACACTCAGGTGCCGTGTGAAAACCAATGCAAGAATTTACATCATGTTCTTTGCTAAAGATCGTGAATACAACTCCATGCGTTCCAGTAGCAATGGATATCTTACAATTACCAAAACAGAGATCAATGGGGTTCATGTCTTAGAGGCACATTACAACAACTTTCGGCATATTGATGTGAAACAGTTTCTCTGTATAGTCAAGACAGAAGCTTTTGACATGGTAAAGAATATCACAGTGAGAGGTGTATACATTTATTCACTCTTCCTGTTGTTTTACCTTATGTACTACAAATAAATATTGTAATTATTTTGAAGCAATGAAAATAATTCTGAAACTGTGTCAAAGTTTGTTTTTATGTAATACTTTAACCAAATATAATGAAAATAAGGTCCTGGTTCCATATTCAATGTCAGCTCGGACAGAAGCCCCAACTTTAATGTTGGCATGATATGTTGTAGAAAGTCCCAAAATCTGCAGAAAAAGTGGGAAAGTTCAAAGGCATCCCAACCTTTAGGATCCGACAAGGAACTACCCAATTTATATAGGACCCTATCCCAGCCAGTATAATTTCAATGTGCCTAGATGTAACAAAGATATGATTTGGTGTATTTTTGATAGGATACTGCTTCCCAACCTCTATATTTGACTTAATGTCATAAATATAAGTTGGGCTGAAGTTACAACTTTGGAAATCAGGAAGCAAATTTGCTGACTTTTTAAAAAAGTATCAAACATGTTTAATATTCTGCAGGTTTTAGATAACGTTCACGGTTTTGCTTCCTGACATATACAATTGCCAAGATTTTGATCCTGACTCAGAATCAATTGGAACCAAAGTCAGGCGCATAGAACCAATACTCTATATTCTCAGTTCATTGCCAGCTGTTTCCTGCCATTTACAAAACACCTTGTTTTATTGACTAAGTGGTGTAATGTAAAATACTCCCTGCCTCCATCTCTGGGGCTGTGGTTCTTATATCAGTTACAGTCTAAATTTTTAAAAGTAAGTAACCTAGAAAAACGCATTGAGATATATATATTTGTCATTTGACAAGCAGTGGACATGATTGTGACTTATTAATATTTGTCATATTCTTTCAATTATCTCTTTGTAAAACTTTTGGACACCAGTTTCAGATAATTTACAAGTAGTCCCAGTACCTGCCATAACGAATTATGTCCATCTTGGAGAAGACACGACACTTTCTTGCAAAGTGTCCAGCAGAATTTGTAAAGTTTCCAACACACTCTGGAGACGGCATTGGCGCACACCAGTAGAACCATCTGACAATGTGAAACTTGTGACAAACTATATTGATAACAACACAGTGCTCATGGAGATGGTGATGACAAATGTTACCATTGAAAATACCGGTACATTTGAATGTGTAGCTTCAAATGAATGTGGAGAAACAAAGGAAGATACATTTATACATCTTACAGGTTGTTAAATGCATTTCGTTCTGGTAAAGTGACATTTTAAAAGTAGATCACATCTGATAAAAACATATGAACTAGACAGGTTGCTACATGTATGTTACAATGGTAATTGGATAAGACTGATGTATCTAAATTAGAGGAACAAATACATTATGAAATTTATCATTCAATTGGATACTTCCCCTTTTCCTCATCTTCATGTGTGAATATATAGATAAAGAAAAGCATCTAATGAAACAAAGAATTGCACTTAATAGTATTGAGGAATGAGATCAAAGATAAGATGTTATTTTTCATGTGTTCTTGAGTATCCTTTCTTGAATGATCTTAGACATGAGTTTTTCATCATATCAATGAAAATATGTAATCTCATTTTCACTTATTTATTTTAGGTACGATATTAAGATGTGTCTATATATGATAATCCACCACATAAAAATTACCCAAATGTTTGTGAATGTTGTGAATTTAAAAAAGTTGTGAAAGCCATAAATCTTAAGCCATCTTCTTAAAATGTTCAAAATTATCCCAAGCTAAAAACTGTTATTTGTTTATCAAGGATCAATTTTTGTCATTCTTCTGTTTAACTATACATTTATAGTTCATCTGTTACAAAGAAACAGTTCTATCTATCTGTTCATGTTATACATAATAACAACCTTTTCCCCCATTGCCTACCATGTACCTATAGAAATTATTGGTATGACCGGGACCTTCATGTGTCTACTTGCAGTTGCTCGTGCTCCTAATGTTATTGCCAATACCCCAGAAGTATTTGAAGTTCTTGGAGGTGAAGCAGTATTAGATTGCTCCTACAAGGAAAATGTCCACCCAAACCCAAATGTCAACATCCTCTGGAAGAAAGGATTGCAAGTAATTGTGAATGACCGAGACATCCCTGGTTTAATGCCATTTAGCAGTCAACTCATTGTTCTGAATGTGACAGAACAACAACTTGGACCATATACTTGCTTTGCAAGAAACCAATTTGGTTGGAGTCATCAGAAAGTTGTTCTCAAAGGTAAAAACTATACTTTGGAAAAGGATCATTGCTTACCAGTCAAACATATCTGCTGAAGTTAAACACAATATGCATCATAATTAAGCCCATCATTCTTTTTAAGGAATGTTGGCCTATGCTTCTAGTGCTTCCCAGTTTAATTCAATAGCATTGGACCACAAAATCACTACTTTGTATTAGTTTGAAAGTGGTATATCAATAAATTATGCTTTGATAAATATACAGCTTATATATAGACACCAGATAAAAAGTAGTGAATTAAATCGTTACTTTTAGAGCGTATTTTAGAGGTAATACTACCATCTTTTAATTTGGCCGCCTAAATCAGCACTAAAGTTATCATTGTACAGCTTTTAATGCTATTATTTATTAGAGATCATTATTGGTTACATTTTGAATAGATATTTTTCTGTTTGCACTGATTAAAGGGATATATGAATACATGTTTATTATTTGCTATGCATATTGTATACATTTTTTCTCTTGATTACACATATGGATTTATATCATTATTGAACTATATTCAATATAAAATTATCTTTTTGAATAGTAGTGCAACTTCAGACAAAATTTCTCAAAATTAAAACAAAATTTTGGTTAAGACATGATTTGAATAGATACATGAATCTGGCCCCTGATATAATATAAATAATAATTTACTTGGGTAAGGATGTGGTCTGTTCCATAGAACTTACAAATTTGACACAATAATACAGTCGTTTAATTGAATTATGTTTTCTTACAATTGCTTACATCTCTTCATTATGGTTAATTTAATACATGTAATTTTAAAACTAACCCACAATAACGTTCTGCAGTTTACTATACCTGTCAGATACAAAGTAAATTTTAAAAAGTGTGTTCAAATTTTGTCTAATCTATCAATATCCATATTGCTACACAAAAATACAAAGTGAGTTATATAATTTTAACCAAACACATTAAAAGTAAAATTTACATTTTTCCAGAAGTCCCAGGAAAGCCTCCCATTGTTAAGATGAACTTTAATCTGAGAGGCAAGCAAGTAGTTATGGACTGTACCATTTACTCTAGGACCAATGTATCACTCTCTTGGTACATACATCACACAGAACTCCTACCTACTGACACCCAGCATCGGAAGAAGTATATCTTTTCAGAGGTATCTTCCACTGTCATTGAAGGTTATGATATGAGTAGGTTCTCCTTAAAGGAGTACACTGAATACAAAGGCACACTAACTATCAGAAGATTTAGTCCAGAGGATCTAGAAGTTTATGCTTGTGTAGGACGGAATGACTTTGGAAACAGCAATGCAAGTTACAATTTTACAGGTATGTCCCTATTACTCTGATTACCTATATAAAGTAATACAACTAGACACAACTAGACACAAAACTTCTTTTGTGTAATTTAATGTAAATATATGTTAAATAAAAGCACTGAGAGAGTGCAGACCTCCGACAAGGAATGTAGCCATAAGTATATGTTAAAATCTGTATTTGTTTGCATCCAAATGGTAATCCAGATTAACCTCTATATTTTATTGGATCTAAGGTAGACCACTCATAAAATTTCATAAAATTCCAACCAGTAGTACTGGAGTGATTCTGCTAACAAGCAAAAAGATAAATAGACAAACAGACAAACAAATGGCCATGAAAATGTTATCTCCTTGGGAGAGGTAATAAAATGTACATTGTAAAATGTGCACCAGATAAATTGCACAAATATGAAATCCACTTAACCTTTAATAGTACTTTTTAAAAGGTGATAATATAAATATAGAATTGGTAACCTAAATTGACACACCTGCCAATCAAAATACAGTTTATCAAGCTGCTTTCAACATAGTTTACAGGGTATACCATTACTTGTATTGGAAAAAAATGGATTTAAGGTTGTGCATCGAGTAGATCAAGATTCTCCACTAAAATAAGAAAAAAACAAGCTATTTCAAACTTTCTTATATCAGGTCTGCCTTACCCCTGTGTGTCTGTCTAACTGTCAGGGCATAATTTTGCATTAATAAAGGATTATCCCATTCAGTCGGATGCAATACTTGCTATATTTAGTATGTTCCAATCCTGACCATAATTTGGCCTATAAAATGCTAATGCAAAATCAGTCAGAAAATGTGGGTTATGCTGACAAGAGAATCATTATATATTTTCAGATTTTATTGGACCACCAAAAGTGCTGACTAACTACATACAAAATGTCAGGGTGTCACTGGGGCAGCGAGCTACTTTACATTGCCATGTCCGCTATGACTTCAGACATGTGTCTTCATGGAAAAGAAATGGAGTATACTTGAAAAGCAGGGGACGTTATAAGATCCAGAGTGAAAGTAAAAGGAGAAGAACAAGCATGCACCTGGAAATATCACAAGTAAATGCACAGGACTTTGGAAACTATACCTGCGAAGTGGCTAACCGGTTTGGAAAGACTTCAGGGGTGGTGAAATTGATTGAAATCGAAAGATTTCCATGAGAGGAAATATTACTTGGTGGATAGTGACGTTTATTGGATTTTGTCATTGCTAAATAATTTCCTAATTCAGCATTGCATTAAATTGAGCTCTGTGCATAAAGGACTCTCTTCTCAAGCATACTCAAGCTTATATTCATTGCATTAACTACTCAACTGATTCTACATATAATTGTAACAAAATATATATGATTGGAACTGATATATATTTTTTTCCTTAGATCACTATATATTGACTAGTTTTGTATCAATTCATCTGAAGGATAAATAATAAAAGATAAATGACATACATTTATAGTTTATCCCCCGTTAGAAACAGAGGAAAATCCAAATCCACAAGAAGGAAGAAACGGTTGGGAAAACATTTTCTTGAGTTTGAAACAATTGGTCATATCTCAAAGCTGCGTTTCAGTATATACTTTCAACCTTACTCATGTGCACAAGCATGTGTTAAGGTCAGATTTTTAAATCAATAAATAAAAATTAAATAAGACCAAATACTACGATGATACTCAGACTTCATTTTTAGACCTCAGCAGGTCAAGCATTTTATTCACAACAATCTAGAACGTTTCACACAGTTATATACATATTACAAATTCCTGAGTAGTGTCTTAAAGTGTCTTCTTGAGCAAAAGGGTTTTTCTTACCAATTTTTATTGTGTTTAGTCATGTAAACAGTGTGTTCTGTTGTATTAATCTCAACTCATGTTGCTATCTCATCTGGGGTAACAAGTTTCTTTCACCAATGTCCAAACACACAGGCTAACATGGTATCTTTACAGGTTTGTTCTCTTTCATCCATGATATTTTGAGCAAAACCTTGGAAAAACTTGGTGAAACTCATTTGATTATAACTTGTACTGTGATGTTGAGTCATTCCTTTGTGACCAGATCATCCCTCTATTGCCATTACCTGGACCATATTGTTTCTTTTCAAAAGCCACTGATGATCTCCCTTTGTATGATTTTTATGGACCTGATACTAGATACCCTTGGAAAATCTTAGTCCCGATCTGATGTATCACTGGTTTGCACATAGAATTTATCCATTTTACTTGATTTGCTGTCCTTACTACAAAACTTCATTTTGATTGTTGTTTCCATGACATCTCCTGGCTTCAGTTAGCATCCAATCAAGTACTTACCTTTTAGGGTTTTCTCAGAATAAATGTTAGTACATTTTTGTTTCTACCACTTCCATCAGTAAAGTCATTCCTTGAATGTAATGCCCATTTCACACTAGAGGCAATATACCCCGCAATTAGAAGTTTTACTCAGCGGCTGAACCACCTCCCAGAACACCTCATATGTTCTAAGATTTGGTGTATCCATAAGGTATGACACGAATGTCACTGATGTAACATGGTGTGTAACCATCAGTAACAGAAGAATGGCAGTAGTACAAATGTTGGTCACCGAGAGGCAACCTCTATTAACCTCAACTCACCTCTGATAACCGTCGGACAAACATGTGCTACCAAAACCAGAATAAGTCACAACTTTACCATGGCCATGCCTTAAGTTACCATATCTATCTGCAGAAAGTCACTGAAATAGATAGAAGGGGAGAGAGACACACATATAAAGGAACAGTGGTAAGGAAGAAAGAGATGGTGACTGGGGGTGAATGAGGGACAAAGCTTCCGAGGCAGAAATTTCTGTGGGACGAACAAGGGACTGGACAGTTGGCCACTATGTCACAAGCTTGCATACAGATGTCAGACTGTAGTTGAAGGGTGGGCATTCTGTCTAATGCCTATAACTGTAGGTGATACTGCCTCTAGTGTGAAAGGGGTTTAAAATCATTGTTGTCAATGCTCTCTAATGGTGGAGATTTCGTAGCTTTTGAGTCTAGCTTGTGTAATACAGTGGAGGTACTTCACGTAGCTAGATATTTACTTTTTGATATGACCCAAGTGAGTCCCATTCAATCCTTCATCTGTACTCACTCCACGGCTCTACTGCCTGCACCACCAAATGTCTCAACAAGGTCTTTTAACCTGGGCCCAGTACATCATTTTGCCATTGATTCTTTTCTCTTTTTTGAGCCTTTTTAATGCACTGGCCCCTTAAACCATTACTCAGGATGCTCAGCCTACAGAGGCAAAACAGGCACTGGCAATCAGCAACAACCTCCTCAAATAAACCAATTCCCAGTATGAACCTTGAAAGATCCTGGACTAAGACAAATAACGACTTCAGAAAATCTTTTGGACTGTGCTCACCCTTGTGTCCAGTCACAGGGGGGAAAGACTATGAGAGTGTCAACCCTACCAGAGAGGGTAAAGTCGCAATGTGTATGGTCCCCACTGGAGGGAGAAAAAGGGAAAAGACTCAAAGTGTACTTATTCAAGATCAGTTACTTAAGGGATTAACTCAAGAGAAGTCATAAGACCTGTCAGTAGAAGCAGGCTCAGATATAGTCAAGAGGCCCACCAGTCAAAAAAGCACTCATCAGGGACGGATACAAATTGCCTTTCAGAGAACACCAAAGACGTCCAAGATTACCTGCTAATCAGCAGGACGACAGGCTCCAACATACAAAGTGACCTTCTGGATCCTAACATCCCCCTCCCTTATACTCCAGAGGCTGATGCCGCAGAAGCCCCTGGAGGTGGCCAGGGTGGTCATGGCCTGCCTTTGTACTGCACAACCTACTAAGGATGAGATACCCCACAGGTCAACAGGATGACTTTGGGGGGAGAGGGCCAGGCCCCCATAGTGCTCGAGGGCAATGACCTTCTGCATGAGGGCCGGAACCCACTGGAGGCAGCCCAAACCCAGAGGAATATTCTGAGGGACTATTTCATGGATGAGGGGCAGGTCCCCTGGCAAATGGAGAGAATTTAAAGATGTAAATATTGTGATACTAAGATGTTACTATTGTGATACTGTGCCACTTTAAATATAAATATAAGAATGGAAAACTGAAGTACATAACCAAAATTAAATTTTGTGAATTACGCCAGTGCTTATATTTATGCAAAATTTATGTACTACCTCAGGGACTATGTATAACTTGACAAAAATATTACATGGACACTTGGGAATAAGCTAAATTATTATTTGTGCAGTTTTGTCAAACATTATTGTCCTTGCTTATGTCATAATTTGTCTATTTTACACTTTCTTAAGTAAAATGTTTTACTTTGTTATAATTTGTGTGATTTCTTATACTACCGAGAATAACTTCATCTATTTGGTCAAGGAGGACATTGTCTACCAGCTTAAAAGACAAACTTTTATCTTCGGTCAATGGAAACTTGCTAATGCTCAAACAATGCACAGCTAGTGAAAAGAAAACACCTATTGTTGAAATGGCGAACATTGTATTCCTTTGTTTCTGCTTGTGTACACAAATATGTGTCACCCCACTGTCTGGTGACAAAAGGAAAGGGTCCAAAGGGTTCATATACAGCGGTTTAAAACAATGGACACTCAAGGAAGCAAGCAAGCAAGCCCTCATCCATGGTACCAAGACTGAAATAAAATGTACCCTCCCCCCAGCCACCTCAAAGAAAACAATGAAATAATAAATGTATTGTTTGGACATTGGAGGGTCCCACAGCCACCCCAGAAACCTGGACATGGGTTCAAGCACACAATATTTTTTTTTTTTGGGGGGGGGGGGGGCATGGGAGGAGGTGTTTTGGTGGTCTGGTACTGCAAAGTATCAATTACTCTGTGTGGGTGGGGGTTTCTCTTTAATTTTTAATAGGGTGTTCATCGTGAGGGGGTGATGGTGGAACCTATAGTTAAGTCATAATTAATATCTTTGCTAGGGGAGTTAATTTGTTCTTACATAGTAGGACTTTGGAAGCTTTATTATGTTACTTTATTAATATTTTTATTGATTTGGGTGTGGTGTGGGGCACTTTTTATTTCACTGGTTTACTCTGTTCTTTCATTTTATAACAATAACATTGCTCAAATAATTGTTTTTGGAAGATATGACAGCCCTTAAAAGAGCCTTCAAAAATTATCAGCTGATATGTTCGCTGGTGGTGGCTGTCTACTGGTCCCCTGCGGCTGGTTGGTCTGGTTGGGTGGTTGATGTTTCATCGACTGGCTAGAACTGAGGCATGTGGATGGCCCCAAAGCTGACATCTTGTGATGTGGTATGTATGTTGGTCAAGTACTGGCTGTCAACTGAGGGTGGATTTGGTGGTAGTGAGAATGTGAATGCAGTTGGTGTGCTGTTAGTGCTGGTGGGCTGCTTTCGCTCTTAGTGTCTGTGGCTGTAACTGGTGGCTACATGACCCGCTGCTGGGAGGAAGTGGCACTCGTTGATGCTTGCTGTTGTGCTGTTTGTTGGATGTCTTGTTGCGTGGGCTGCTGCTGTGAACTTTGGACAGTTTGTTGATGAGGCTGCTGCTGTTGTATGGACTACTGCTGCTGCTGCATCGGCTGATGTGTTTGTATTGGCTGCTGCTGATGCTGTCGCATTGACTGCTGTGGTGCTGACATCACGGGCATGTGGTGCTGTGACTGCATGCTTAGCTGTGGACCCTGGCCCTCGATCTGCTGTTGCACTGGTGCATGTGGCTGAGTAAATGTCTGTTGAAAGTACTGCTGTGAAATTTCTGTAAATGCTGCTGCTGTGAAAGTCCTTGTGGTACGTGTGTAAATGTCTTTTACACCTGCTGCTGTGAGGCCTGTATCTGTCTGTGAGACACAGTATAATGGTATGACGTCAAGGCTTGGCTGTAAGTGGCGGTCTAGGCCATACTTGTGCCAATTTCATGTTGGTACCTTTGCTGCTGCTTGTCCCTACATTTAAGTCTCATCACTAAGTTGAATGTCTCTTGTTGAAACTCATCATACGAGTCGTTGTTTAGTTGTACCACCTCCACCTTTAGAAAGTCACAGAAGCCCAGTCTTGGGTTATCAGGCTTGTCATCAGTCAACTTTTTGGCCACAATGTCTTTTAACTCTGTTTTCCCCTCCGAGATTCCACTAGAGCTGATTGGATGTCCGAATCTGCTAAGATTGACGTCACACTGATACCATGCAATCTAGGAGTAGGTGTATGCATATCCAGGTGCAACATGTCTGCGGGGTCACAAGTGGATTCTGGATGAGAAGTACCCTGGAACGGTTCCAAGTGCACAATCTCCTGTCTAGATGCTGAGCCCGATGCTGCACTGTCTTGGGAAGCTATGGGAGCCCTGAATTCACTTTTTTATATATTTTTATTTCTTTTTGACTTGTACATCTTAACAATCTTACACAAGAAGTCTCTAAATATCAGCAAAACGGTTTTTCCAGGTATGCCAAATTTGGTTAAATTTTTCTGTGGAGAAACTAGTTTTAGCTAAGTGATTCTGTTCTACAAATTTGCATTTGGTTTTTTTTGCAGGTCAAAAATATTTAGTTGCATTGTCTTCCTTATCAACAAAAAATTGACAGGCCAAAAGTTGTCATTTGATTCTATATAGCCCAATATCATTGCAGTTTTATTAAAATCGATATAAATGACAAGAATATTAGAGAGCCACTCTTGTAAATTATGTCATAGTTGCTGAACATGAGGACATTTACAAAATATATGAGATATACTCTCAGATTCTGTTCTGCAAAAATATCATTTGTCACAATCAGTTAATTTAATTTTGGATAGATTCTCTCTTGTTCCCAAAATACTAAAAAATGATTTGAACTATACTGAAACCAACTATATTTGCTTTTCTGGATAGATTTAAAACATGCAGCAAATACCTTTCTCCAGTCCCCATCTGGATTCTGTATGAGATTGTACCATTTTACCAACACAGTAAGGTGTACATAGCTCTTTATTGATAAAGGCTAAATAGAAATCTTTACAACCTTTTATTGATCTCTTTAAAATATTAAAGTTCTGGCGAATAAAAAGGAGTCTTTTTCTTGTGTTTTGAAACAAATTTTTTAGCCAGTTGTTTAATTCTGTGTTATTCCACAAAATGAAAATTCAGATTATACTTTGAGCCCAACATTTCTAAAGTTATTACTGCTCCACTGGCATCAAGAATATCCCAAACTTGTCTAATTCCTTGTCTTGACCATTTATCAAAATATTAAGAGTTATCCGAGAATTGATAATTGTACCAGAGGCATGAAGTTTATTTCTATGTTTGATTTAGGTTATTGTACTCTACATAGTTGTTTCCAAGAATTAAACACGTCTAACCAGAATTCATTAGTAATCTGTCTTTTTTTTTGAAAAACCATTCACCCCATTCACCACCCAGTTTGGTAAAATTATCTGATTTACCATAAAACCCATTAAAAAGTTCACTCCACTGTGAGTTGTCATTCATATTGTTGATTAGCCTCCAACTGACCTTTGAGCCTTTTACAAAGTTGTATATATTGATCATCTTTAAACCTCCCTGCATGTAATTGGCACATATTACTTTCCTTTTAATTTTGTCCGGCTTTTTGTCCCACATAAAGTCGTAGACAATTTCATTGATTTGATCCAAAAACAATTTTTAATTGGTATACTTGTGAACAAATGAACAAATTTCGACAAAATAGTTGATTTTATCAATGATATTTTCCCAATGGGTGTCAGGTTTCTATACTGCCATTGCTTAAGAAACGATTTTATCTTTGTTATAGCTTTTGAATAATTTATTTCCAGAATGAGATTTAGATTTGTTGAGAAGTCGATTCCTAAAAGAATGAATTCTGAAGTATCCCAGTCAAGATTTTGTGCAATGGAATTTTGGAATTTCTTTTTTTGCCTATCCAAACAATTTTTGTTTTCTCCTTGTTAATTTTTAAACCTGAGAAGCTACCAAATATTTCTAAAGTATTTAAGGATGACTGCAAGGAGCGCCCATCCACATCTAACAGTAAGGTTGTGTCATCTGCAAACTGTGTTAGTTTGAATTCTTTTCCCTTAATTGTTATTCCTATTATTTCTGGATTTATTTTTATTAGTAAGGCAAGAATTTCTGTAACAATTAAGAACAAATATGGAGAAATAGGATCCCCTTGCCGGCATCCTCTTCCAATAGGAATTACACTCTGATAGGTATCCACATTGGAGGACATATGATATAACATCACCAGCAGCCTGTGTGTCCTGTGTATCAGCAATGTCCTCATCACTTGAATCCGAATCCTGCTGTGTCTCAAGTGCAATGCCATCCTGTTCTGTATCTGACATCTCCAGAGAATCCTCAACTCCCACCACCACTTCCTCCATCCCAGCTGCCTGCTCGCTCTGCTGGTACACAAACTCAACTCGTCCACCTCTGGACTCCTTGCCTGGGCCTGTGTGGACATCCTCTCCCTCTCCTGACTACCTCTCCTCTTTGACCTTTTCTTTGGTGGCATTTTACAAAAATATTCACCAAACTTTATATTTTGAAAAAAACCAAAAGTCTCAAAAATTTTTGAGTAAATATGCAAGCAAAATATATCCTCATACATATACAGTATATGTTGTAAAGTTTCAAAAATTGATGTATCCTCATTGAAATGCAAAATCTGATTGAGGAAAAGCCAAGAGCCCCTTATATAGGTTTTCTTCCATGAGAAAGCGTCTTTCCATAAATTCCTGAGTGCCGTGGGACACCACAAATCTATCCAAAAACCTCGTCCCTATTGTCCGGGGAGCGATCCGTAAACATCTGTGAATATCTGCAGACAAATTTCATATCCGTGACCTTCTTCCAGGACCATTCTTATTGGTCCTTGTGGTTTCCGGTAATGTCCGTGAACATCCGGTGGTGTCCTCAAAGCCTCTGGGGATATCCATAGAAATTTCCCGAGCCTTTATTGGTGTGGAAGAGTCAAGCATGTTAGGGATACCACAAGAATATTATGGATTGGTTTAAGGATGTTAGGGACGACTTACCTAGATGTTACAGACGAGTTACTGATAGTAATTACAGATAAGGTCCGCAAACCATTTACAGAAAAATCAAGCAGTTTGATTTTTCAGTAGCATCCTTACGGACACTTCACATCCGTGGCGGATGCCATAAGGACATAATGGACATTAAGGATGTGTTCATGGATGAAAAATATGATCCGTAAATCACTCAACATTTTCAACATTAGGAAACCTGGCGTGAACCTGCGGAGCATCCGTTGATTTCTAATTGGGGTCTAATTGCCAAAGTTCAGTCACGGAAGGAGATCTCGAAGACGTCCATTTCAACTTAGAACAGGCTGGGCAAAGGTGCACTGTTTGTTTCAAAGGGTTATAATAACAAAGTTTATTATCTAAGTAATGTTGAGTTGTGAAATAAAGTTCACTAACCTTCATAAAATAATTATAAGTTTTTATACATTTATTTGATTTATGTGAAAAATAGCCTTTTCTAAAACTGGTTTGTGCAACAAGACACAACATAGTGTAGTTTTATCGGATTTTAGTCTTGTTAAATACTCAGGTTTCTTTACAATTGAGGAATACTTTCAATCTACAGTAATTCTAATTGGACTTTCATAGCCCTTAATCTCCCCTATTCAAAGGGGATTCTAAGGCGCAACAAAACCAAAACAGTAAACCAATTTCAGTATCCAGGGACGGAAAAAAGCCAGGCACCACATAGAACGCCAGGGGGTGGGTAGGATTCAGATGGGTATGCTTTGGTGTATAGGTAGGTTTTTAAACTAAAAACACCAAAAAATTTCATTTTACATTATGTATTCATACATGTACTGGTTTTATATTAGCATACTGAAACAAACTGTCTGATGAGCTTATTTCTCCGGATATGTACGAGTGTTAAACAAATGTTTGCACACATGATTGAAAAAGATATGGTAAAAATATGAGACTTTATCAAGGCTAAGGGATTCTAGGTTTTTTTCTCAGAATGTTAACCTATCCAGGATGCAGATTGTCAACCCCGAACAAATTGAGCAGCAGGGAAACATGGGAAAGATAAACAAACACTGGATATTTTTCTGTCAGTGAATATTTTATTTGTACAGTTGAGAAAATAACCTGTCTTAAGGTTTGAGTTAATTTGTAATAGAAAACAAACTTTAGCAGTTTGTATAATTTGCATTTACATATACTAAAATTGGCATCAAAATACTGCAAAGAGATTTCTCCTTAGATATGCAAGGTTTTTTTCATTTTTAACAAATCTTTACGTGCATGTTTCAAAGGGTTTTGGTACAAATGTCAGCCTTCAGCAAGGCTATTGTGCAAGTAGTACCTCATGCTATGCAGCACTAAAATATTGCAGCAAGTTTTGTTAAATACAAAAAAAAAACAGCTATATTTATTGTATATGCAAATTTATTCAGTTATGAATGTCTCAAGCTGTTAAATGTGGTTGTAAATAGATATACACTGTAACATCTTAGGCCCCAATAAGTGATAAAAACATACATATACATTGTCAGTTTAAGTTTTAAAATTTCATAACAGGTTCAAGAGAAAATTCATACATAAAATAGCACTGCTCACAATATTGCTAACAAAATTTCAAGTCAGACAGCTCTTAATATTTTCTGTGCAATAGGTTTTTTTTTTAATTATTCTGTATTTTACGTTCTTGGATATCATACAGATTATCTAGGTTTTACAGAAACATTTGAACTTTTCACTGATGGACGTCATAAAAGATAATTGGTTATTTCTTAGATCTATATGACCAGTTATGTATAAAACAATGGATAAATTCCAAACTATTTGTTTTATAACCTGTGTTAGTTTTCTACAGTTTATAACTGTTCTTCACAGTAAGAAATGTTATTATGAATGTCCTATGGAAGGTAAGACTTATTTATTGGCCAGTTTCAGTAATTCAAATTGATTGACTGATTGAACGACAGAAATCTGTACTAATTATTAAAATAATTATAATATCAACTCTACATAATACAATTATTTACAAAATCGATTCTAAATAGATAGTTTTTTCTGAAAAATTCATAAATTGTCAATTATTTGCTAATGGTTATTATTTGCTATCACCTCGACAGTATCATTTAGCAGGTGAAATTGTAGTGTTAACTGTGGCTGGTGTTTCTAATTCCATAGCCAATAGTATTGGATGAAACACAATTTAAAATGTGAGAGAGCAGTCAAAAACTATGATAATACTCCCACGTCAATGGAAATAGAAAAAAAAAACAAATGCTTATACCACAGTTCCACTGTCAAGAATTATTGCGACAGACCAACAGGGTAACTTGTTAAACCAAGTAACTATTTATTGGGGAGGAAAACTACTTAATTAAATGAATTTTGAAATTATTGTTAATTATACAATTATTCAAATTGTTCAGTTATGTTGATAATTTAAAAAGCTCAAAAGAATGTGTGAATTATATAAATCAAGATGCACAGCAAAAAGCAGTTAAATATCAGTATGTGTTTATATCTAAGAACTATTGTTGTAACATACAGGTCTGCATACTCTGATCAGTGTGTGTGTTATTTTTATGAGATTTTTGTGCATTACTGTCCTTCAAACATTTCTCAAGTTTTCAGTGTAAACATTAGTACAGCATTCCATTGAAATGACATGATCATTAAAATATGTAGTTTTTATTTTAAATACAATGCAGACCATGATTCACAGGAATAGATCTTAGGTCACATGACATAGCTTATTAGAAAATGAAGTAGGGAAGCACAAGTAAAATCTCTAAATTTGTCCAGAACATAGGTCATGTGACCACCACTTCCTCTCACATTCCAGAGGTTGTAATGACTGTGAGTCATCTTTGGCATTCCAGTGTTTAATATAAAAGATGCAGCACATGCAGTCAAAATTCAGTAACAACATGCAAAAGTAAGAACAAGAAGATGTAGCAACAACTAGAAGAAACAACTAGTAACAACAAGCAGAGGTAGCAGAAGTAGAGGAAAGATCAGAGAAACACCATGCAGTAGATACAGAAGGGGCAGCCTTGTGCCAAAATGTTGTTAAAAAGAGCATTTTAACATCTAGCTCCAGCATGTTGCAACAACTTTGTTATACTTTTGTTGTTGATATTTTAAAATAAAAGAGAATCCAGAAGATACTGCACTTTAATATATCAATTGTCAAACTCTCCACCCGACATATTACTCACTGCAGGCTCAGAAAGTTAATTGGGGGGGGACTAGTAAAATTTATCTTCTCATTCATCAACTCTCGATTTTAACATAAAGATAGGTGATATCACAGAAAGAGAAGACAAGATAAGTTTTATGATATATGTTTTATTCATTTATGTTGAACCACCCCAAAAATATGCCATAATGCAGGAATGACAAAAGCTGTTGTGAGCAGTTAGGACAGAAATGCTTGAAAAGCTTTGGGAGTCAGCATTTTCCTCCTAACAAGTCACACCTGATCTTTGAGGTCATAAATATGAAAGGTTAACGCTCAGCTCAAGATATTTGATTCCCATCTCCCTGTCAGAATATTTGGTAATTTCATACATCCAATAGTCGCTGTAATAGTGATTGGTGATAGGTTTGATGCAGATTTTTTTCCTTCAGTGATAATGTCCAAAATATTTGCGAGACTTGTTTTGCTTAAATGCATGATCTCAGACAGATTTGACATTTTCTTGCAGATGAGGCTGGCAAATGCCTAGTTTGTTCTTCCCCCCACATGTCATGTTTTAGGTCAGGGCCGAAATGGGTTTCGGTCTACTAGAGCAAGCCGCAAAGCCATCAGAGACACATGTAGTGCACTGAGGCAGTCAGCCATCCAACTTAGCCCATTGTTGCTTAACTTCAGTGATGAGACAGGTACTCATCATGCTACACCACAATTCATGAAAGTGATCTCTAGAAGGGCGAGCCTGGCTAGAGCTCTCGCTCAAAAAGCTAAAATCTTATCTCTTCAAAAAGGTTTCCCAGCTTAGCACATAAACTGTGGGACCAAGTTAACTTGTCACAAGAGAAAATTACTAGTCTGATAATTAATCTTCTCCGATTTCAAGAATAATTGGGACTAGAGATTACAAGTAATAAGCTAATTCTACTTTGGGGATTGGATTGTATACCTAACTCCAAACTGGAAAAAAAAATGTCACAATCTATGGGTGGATTTTACAATAGCTTTCTAAGGGACATTGTCATTGGGTCTCAAAACCATTTGAAGGTTTCCTGATCCATCTGAATGGTTCAAGAAACATTTTTCTTTTTTCAGAATGGGTAATGAACATTACTGAGCCTATATACCGTAAATGACCTATTTAGCACACCTGCCCTTGTAACCGCACCCTATCTCTAAATGAATGGTCCCATTGTATAAGTATTAGCTTGTGTTCATGTAAGACTCCCACACCACACACACACACAGATTAATAAATGGACTGTCCCGTAAAAACGGCCTTGACAACTTTTGTGAAAAACATCAGCATGATGGGATGCGCTAAAAGGGGAACTTTTTTCCACCAAAATATTGACTAAAACTAGTTTTTCCTTAGGGCACTGTGAGTATCTTTTTCACATGGGACAAAAAATACAGTATGTTCCAGCATTCCTGCCTATTTTGACAAGATCAGTCATTGCAGCCCCTCAAGTGTAAAATGGGCTAATTATTAAGCATGAGTGTGAAACCAGGGTACAATTTTTATTCTATTATGTGTAAGTTAAATAATCTGGTTGCACAAAGATCTACAGAAGCTCTGAATGTCATTTTTTTTCTTTTGAACACCTTGTGCAAATAAGTTACTAAGTCATAAGTACGAGTTACTAACTCTTAAGTACAAGCTACTCAATAAACTGAAAGTCAAGCCTAAGACCCTCTATGATCAGATAAACTGCTTGCTATGGCAAGTAAAGGTGTGGTCCACGGTGTATATAAGGTTATGACTTGGTGGACTTACAATACGGAAACATAAGACAAACAGAGGTACATGGTAAAAATATGTAAAACCATGAATTACACCGCTTGTAGTGTGAATGACACCAAATCTCGGAAGGTGTGTGGCATCCTTGGAGGTGATTCTGCCGCAGAGTAAAACCTCTAACTGTGAGACATACTGCATGTAGTGTGAATTGGGTTCAATTCCCAACTCAAGCTAGCTACTTGCCATTGCCCAAAGGTTTTCAGTGCAGAATCTTGACGAACTAGCATATACTGCTTTCCACCTCAAATAGCAGTCATGTAATGGCCTATACAATATATAAAAACACCATCAAACCAATTACAACGAAAATCCATTTTTTTCTTTCTTTATTTTAGGCACAATGGTGAACCTCTCTGTGTATCCACGTGTATCCAACAAGTCAGCCCAACTGGAAAAATTTGTCAGTATGAGATGTCAGACCACTAAAAACCCTGTGAGTTCCTTATTGTGTTATATTTTCATTCCTATATATTTGTATATATCATGTATACAAGGGGGATTTTTGCTATCTTTATGATCTTGCTGGCTATGTTAATGGAATAATGATTTATTGAGTTAATTTTTAGTGTTTGCCCTTAGAGTCTGCCTGGGGCAGAAATTAGCCTGTAATTGACCTAAATACTGAAGAATGAAGAGAGAGTATATTTTTATTCCCTGGCACCCATTACTATTGATATTTAGCATAGCAAATGCCTAAACGAGGACTGATTTTTCATGTATATTTTATTCATTATGTAAGCTACAAATATTTTATCAATGTCATTAGAATGACATTTTTTAGAGCTTCTGTTGGTTCTGTTTAATGAAAACCACACGGAAATGGGAGAAAAACTAGGATTGAAAGCTATTACGGTCACGGGGCAAACACGGTAGCAGTTACTGGCCGCTTTTAGTTAAAGACAAAAAGTTAACAAATTAATTTAACAAATTAATTTAACAATTAAATTAATGATTACAGTTAACTGGTATGCTGTCAATAGTACACACAATGTTACAATAAAGAAACCTATCTGATCTGACCACTGTAACTGACACTTAAGTTTGTCCATTGTATCCAGCAGTCTGTCCTGTGATCTGTCAAATGTCCACTAACACACAGACATCTGTATCCTGTGATTTGTTCAATGTCCCATAACACGAAGTGTCCTTATCCTGTGATCCTTCTGATATACAATCACACAAAATGTCTGTATAGAGATATTCAGTTTGCACAAATTTACTGTCCACTTCAAGATATGGATAATGTCCAAAATGCAGTAAATCCACTATCTGTTATATGAATGCACAATATCCAAAGAACAGCAAATCTATCCAGACAATGTATCTAGTTCACTCTGGTAAAACAACAGAAGCAGTTTATATCCACTGAATATTAATTCTAAGACACAATAGCCTTCCTTATAGCCAGTGAATACTAAGTTCATCTGTGGTCAGGTGTACAGACCTTATATATACTTACAGAAATTCTAGAATCTTATAGAACATAACAGCTGTCACCAAAGGCAGTGAGGAAGTTCTAGAACCTGCAGGTAGCTTATAGGGTTTCCCCAAATCTATTAATAGCATCACTGGGGTTAGCATAGAGGGATTCCCCCCTGTCTATAAATAGATCATTAAACATCAGTATCACATAACACAAAAGTCAATAACTCCCTTACTTTAAATGTTAATACATACATATGAAGCTTAGCTTAAATAATGCACAGACAGAGTGCCCGTATATGTAACAAAGCCCAAAGTCAAGATGTCAAAGAGTATTTAAAATCAGCCATTCCTCATGCAATTGCGATGCTAAAGTAAACACCTTACCATATACAAATGCCAGATGATAAATATACATTTATGGCTGTAACACTGCTTTGAATTTAAAGGTTTAGTTGAAATGCAATACTTTAGTAGTCAATTGGGTTTGTTTATCCATCTAAATAGCACCTAAATGCCAAGAGGAAAATTTAGGATTTTCAGCCCAGGACAAAAATTTTCACCTTTTAAGATATATTCAATGATTTATTCACCATTTTTATTGTCATTTTATATAACCTTAAAATGAATATGTATCAAAGTCTGTTTTCCATTGTTAAGTACATGTACTTTTTATTTTTTATTATTCATACAGAATGGTGGATAACAAATGTAAAATACCCTTTGTACATACATTCTTTATTTTTTTAACTCAAAAAGACAAAGTACATGATTCATCGCCCTACAGACGCCGATTCCATATATTTATATTCCCTCATGATAAAATGTAAAAATATACTATTACGGCTATAAAATCTTTAATTTGTTAAGGTAACCTTACTAGGCCCAAAATGTAGTATTTTGCCGATTGTCTTTTAACTGGTGTTAACTTATACAGCTGTCTCATATTTAGTACAGTTGTATCCTTGAGAAGTTGTGCAATAACTGCATCCTTGATTAAGGTCAATGTTGTAACCTTCCCATTTGAATACAAAACAAGGTTAACACAAACTGTCAAGGATTGATCCTTGGACCTTTCAAACATGTTAACCTTCATACAAGGGCAGACAATGATGTATCCTTGTATGCTGACCTTCAGAATTTTGGTAACCTTAAGAATTGCTATAAAAGTCACTGGTAAAACATACTTTTCATCTGAGGAAAGCTTTGGTAAAAAATAGTCTGTCATGATTGGAGTAACACATATAGCTAAAATGTAAGAATTACTTGAAATACTTGTTAATATTTTGGTTTGTGGTTAAAGGTAATAAGTTAATACTTGTAATCAAAATGGATTGTATTGCTGATGTGTGACTCAATCTTTTACAATAAAATGATAGAAAGTTATATGCTTCTTTTGACTGGAATACATCTGGTCCTTAACTATTGAGAATCCCGATCCTAGAGTAATTAGTCTTATTAGGGCTCACGAAGCAGTGGAAATCTGACCCTAATAATACCTCATTAGGGTAATTCCCTTCGTATGAAGTTATATCACCAGTATCTTTCATCACTTTATTCAACTTTGTGATAAATTTTTAAAAAATATGAAATTAAACTTCTAAAACCTTGCTTGTGATAAACATGAAAATAAGTATTCCATAAACTTAAGCTTTGAAAAAAAATATATTGAACTGTTGTTTTTATCCCCATATATAAATAGTGGTTACTATTCCATTATTACTTAGACATGGGAAATAAATTTGTTTCATCAAATATACATATGTATAATGAACAGAATATGAGATGCTTGTGAGGGCCATATCAGGATTAATGGCCAATAGGCAAGACTATGTATGGGTTTCAGACCATCGCCTTCAAGCCATATACCAAGTTTCCTGAGGTGATGAACCTGATACAGCCCTCTCAAACACCTTAAATTCTGTAATTACTCTCTCTTCAGGCTAACATTCAATGGGTTTTGGCTACAAAGGATCAGTTATTGTTTAATGGATCGACAAGGGTTACAACTGATAGCAGGTTTGAGGTGTATGATGACTATCTGTCCATATCTAGAGCAGATGTTGAACACAAGGGTGTGTATGTATGCATGACCAAATATGGAAGGGCTCTTGCAGCTGTGGTGCTGGATATTAATGGTATGTACTTTTGTTGTAAACTCCTAAACTGAAAGCAATTTTTATTGGGCTTAAAACTCTTGACCTCTGATGTCAATGGCACAACTTGCATTTATAACCTGTAGTAACAGTTGCTGGGTCTGTATCCATTTTTATTGTCATTTTATATAAAGTTTACGTCAGTAACATCACTGTCTGCTCATATTACCCCTGCAAAGATGCCAAAATTGTAAAAAGTGGCCCTTTTGGGTATTATCTCTCACCAGACATTTCCCGAGGATCATATATACTGTTTTGACTTTTTTAAATTATTGATCAACAATGCAATTACAAAATTACAAAAAGTTAAGGTACAATCGTTCTGGGAACAGAATACTACAATTAGTACAAACATATATATGAGTCATTACATTTTCATTCTGAAAAACTGGAAACTGTAGCTCTTTTCTCTTTTTTACAGAGCAAAATACAGAATACCAAAAACTTTATGATCATTTTTTTAATATAACAAAGGAAAAAAAACACTTGAAAATTCTCAAAATAATTTTCCTTAGAATTTACTTTTGCCATGAAATATTGGTCGTTATATAGTAATTAAGCGTCCCTTGAAAAGGGGACGCTTATTGGTTTCACCCCCGGTTTTCAGTCAGCCGCCGCCGCCACCGCCGCATTATCGTCTCCCTTGAATATCTCCCTTGTTATTAGGCCTGTCCAAATGATATGTGGCAGTTGTCTTCTATAGGCGTGGAGAAATTTTTTGACAGGCATAAATTTGACCTTTGACCTTTATCAAGGTCACATTATCAAAAATTCAAAAAAAAATTACTTCCTTTTCACTAGATTTCCTCAGAAAGTACCGGGTGTGGGTCAGCCAAATTTGGTATGCACATTCCTGACAGAAGAATCTAGGCGCCAGTCGATATTGGGATCAATCGGGCCATAATTGACCGATTGACGGGCGATTGACTATCGGTTCATTAAAAATTTGCTAAGATTAAGCCTTGAACTCGCTTATTATTGGTCCTAGAGGTTTGGGATGGTATACCAACATATAGGAAATCATGTGCTGGGAATCTTCTGGTGTGGTCAGATTTGACCTTGGGCCCCTCGTTCAAGGTCAAACGAGCATAGCCAAACCTAAAAGTGCTTATAACTCGCTTATTGTTGGTCCTAGAGGTTTGGGATGGTATACCAGCATATAGGAAATCATGTGCTGGGAATCTTTTGGTGTGGTCGGATTTGACCTTGGGCCTCTCCTTCAAGGTCAAACGAGCATAGCGAAACTAAAAAGTGCTTATAACTCGCTTATTATTGGTCCTAGAGGTTTGGAATGGTAAACCAACATATAGGAAATCATAGGCTGGGAATCTTTTGGTGTGGTCAAATTTGACCTTGGGCCCCTCGTTCAAGGTCAAACGAGCATAGCCAAATATAAAAGTGCTTATAACTCACTTATTATTGGTCCTAGAGGTTTGGGATGGTAAACCAACATGTAGGAAATCATGTGCTGGGAATCTTTTGGTGTGGTGGGATTTGACCTTGGGCCTCTTATTCAAGGTCAAACGAGCATAGCCAAACATAAAAGTGCTTATAACTCGCTTATTATTGGTCCTAGAGGTTTGGGATGGTATACCAGCACATAGGAAATCAAGTGCTGGGAATCTTCTGGTGTGGTCAGATTTGACCTTGGGCCCCTCGTTCAAGGTCAAATGAGGATAGCCAAACCTAAAAGTGCTTATAACTCGCTTATTATTGGTCCTAGAGGTTTGGGATGGTATACAAACATATAGGAGATCGTGGGCTGGGAATCTTTTGGTGTGGTTGGATTTGACCTTGCACCTCTTCTTCAAGGTCAAACCAGCATAGCGAAACTTAACAGTGCTTATAACTCGCTTATTATTGGTCATAGAGGTTTGGAATGGTAAACCAACATATAGGAAATCGTGGGCTGGGAATCTTTTGGTGTGGTCAGATTTGACCTTGGGTCTCTTCTTCAAGGTCAAACTAGCATAGCCAAACATAAAAGTGCTTATAACTCGCTTATTATTGGTCCTAGAGGTTTGGGATAGTAAACCAACATATAGGAAATCATGTGCTGGGAATCTTCTGGTGTGGTCGGATTTGACCTTGGGCCCCTCATTCAAGGTCAAACGAGGATAGCCAAACTTAAAAGTGCTTATAACTCGCTTATTATTGCTCCTAGAGTTTTGGGATGGTATACCAACATGTAGGAAGTCATGTGCTGGGAATCTTCTGGTGTGGTCGGATTTGACCTTGGGCCCCTCGTTCAAGGTCAAACGAGGATAGCCAAACTTAAAAGTGCTTATAACTCGCTTATTATTGCTCCTAGAGTTTTGGGATGGTATACCAACATGTAGGAAGTCATGTGCTGGGAATCTTCTGGTGTGGTCAGATTTGACCTTGGGCCCCTCGTTCAAGGTCAAACGAGGATAGCCAAACTTAGAAGTGCTTATAACTCGCTTATTATTGGTCCTAGAGGTTTGGGATGGTAAACGAACATGTAGGAATTCATGGGCTGGGAATCTTCTGGTGTGGTCGGATTTGATCTTGGGCCTCTCCTTCAAGGTCAAACGAGCATAGACAAACTTAGAAGTGCTTATAACTCGCTTATTATTGATCCTAGAGGTTTGAGATGGTAAACGAACATGTAGGAAATCATGGACTGGGAATCTTCTGGTGTGGAGGGATTTGACCTTGGGCCTTTCCCTCAAGGTCAAACGAGGATAGCCAAACTTAGAAGTGCTTATAACTCGCTTATTTTTGGTCCTAGAGGTTTGGGATGGTAAACCAACATGTAGGACATCATAGTCTGGGAATCTTCTGGTGTGGAGGGATTTGACCTTGGGCCTTTCCCTCACGGTCAAACGGTGATAGCCAAACTTAAAAGTGCTTATACTCGCTTATTATTGGTTGTAGAGGTTTTGGGTGTGAAACCAACCTGTAGGAAATCTTTTGGCTTTCCTAAAATTAATACTGCTAATACCCTATGTTACTTACCTACAAATAAGTTGTGTTATAAATTCAGGTGTAACGAGTCATATCTTCTGTGTAAATGACTAAAGACAAGGTACACATGTTATTCTACTAACTCATCTTACAGTCACATGGAAGTTGTTTTTTATGTTTTTGAAATGTTTCACAGTTGGCCTTCATATCTCTCACAAGTGTATTTACTTTGCAACCTGGTTTTGTAAAAATATACAGGTTCATGCCACCTTAGTAGTAGATTCAACCCTTTTTTTAACACTCACTAAATGAGAATTGCCACTGGGAGAAAGACACTGTTGTAAACTTCAAGGATGAAAACACCATGTAGCCTTGTTACGATGCACTGATTGTTTCCCCAATTTAATCAGCTCTTGAATATCAGACCAGTTTATATCATTGTCCGATGGTATATTGGTGATCGATGTGCCCAAGATGAATACAAATAATATTTCACAAGTCCATATAATAATATACATTGCATTGTATTCACTTTATTTCCTGTAATATGCCACAGTACATTATAAAAATAATATCCTGTGTTACTGACATTATATACAGATAATATAGGTTTCACATAATGTGTTAATTTATACACTGGACACATTTTTTGTTAATGAAAGCAATGACCTACAATATTATAATTGCTTCATTTTTAAAGGCAGCAATGTACACAAGTGGAATAGATTGAAATATACGAAGTCTGGGACAGGTGACATTTCATTCCACTTTATAAAAACAACTTGTGCACTCTTATTAGCCTTGCCACAGGCATTTATATGTACAATATAGACACAACAGTTTGATTGCATTATAAGTATATTTTTCATAATGTTCTCAAATATTTGCTGAAAATGTGCTGGAAATTATGTTAAAAAAATCAAATCAAATATAATTTAAAATAAAAAAGACAGTGCATTTGTTTGTCAATGTCTAGCAGTCTACTGATGAAGTCAGATTCTCCAATTTCCAGCACTTCAGTCATGCAGTGTACATACATGGGTTTTACCCATGATTGAGTTTATGAAATCTTATTATTGGTTATTAAGTGGTCCATCTGAGCAGCTCTGATGATCAGTAATGCACCAAAAAAATTATGGTTTCTTTGTTTCTATGTCAGCTGACATGGTATCACTCTGCATTGTCTGGTATGCATCCACATCCTCATGAACAACTCCAAAAGTACAAGGCCCAGAGACATGCTTTTACATTTAAAAGATACCTTGTCTATTGAGGATGATAAATTCAAGGCATGCATATCGGTCTGTTCATCTGTTAGGAATCTTCTGATGTGGTTAGATTTGGCCTTGGGCCCTGTTTAGAGGTATACAAATGTAAGTAGAGACTTTGGGAAAGACCAGATTACAGCAAATGTGTAACACAACACCTTGTAAAGTGTACCTGTCTTCACAGCACTGCAATAAAACTGATGCTGCTTTTTGTGGTATATAAATCTGTATAAACTTGAGTCTGCTTTTCTGGGGTCTAAATTCTTTTATACACTTTGAAATGTTTACTCTGAAATATTTTCTTTTTAGAAAATATTCATGAAATACCCATTTATTCCTGTGAATATTATTGCCAAAAAGATCTTACAAATATGTGTCACACCAACAACCAACTTTTCCAAAGTTGTATTATACAGACTTAAGAATTTAATTTGCTTTGTAAATTATTTTCACTCTTTATTTTAATCTACTGATAGCTGTGATAGAAATCTAATTCATCACAGTACAACCAAATATTGATTTTAAATTTTATGTGAATAATCAAGAAAAAGGGTATTATAATAATCTGAAGGCGCCAGGCATAAACAAGAAATAAACTAGAAAGTACTCAAGGAGTGCAGACATCCACCAATAGTGTTTTCTTTCCCAAATGTAACAACTACATATCCATATAAAATGCAGAAAGAACTATTCATTGTATCCCCGATTTTCGGGGTTCATGCATGGTCACCTTACATGCACGTTTCCTTATACAAGTCTGCATCCACAGAGATTTCTTGTGTTCAACCTACAAGGCACATTTCTTTT
The DNA here is from genome assembly GCA_964017235.1 of Sabellastarte sp. h YS-2021. Taxonomy (NCBI): domain Eukaryota; kingdom Metazoa; phylum Annelida; class Polychaeta; order Sabellida; family Sabellidae; genus Sabellastarte; species Sabellastarte sp. h YS-2021. The sequence continues at coordinate 168,456,043 of OZ024928.1, read as the reverse complement.
GGGATTCTTTTGAAACTTTGCAAGTGACTTGCTTCGGCAGAGATCTGGCCACTCTTTTGGTGGCCCGGGAGTCAAAATTATGCTCTGTTGAGTAAATCAGTTGTAACTTGTTATTTATGAGTCCTTATAAACACAGAGTAAGGGGGTGTTCCACTGGAGCCATCCCTACAACTGACCCTATGACTCCATAGAGTTGGTTAGCCGAGTCAGAGATAAGGGACAAAAATTCAGGAAAAAGTGTTGGACAAATATGGGTCAGTTTGATCTGCCCGACCAGACGTAATAGGCTGGGAATTTTATTATTGTGTAACCAAATAAAAACACTTCTTCAGGTTTCTTAATATATTACAACATACACATGGACCTTTCCGATCTGTTAACTTTAAGATTACATGCACTCCTTTGTACAAGTTGTTTTCACATTCCGAACCTCTAGGAGCAATATTGGGGAGATATAAGGCCTTTTTAATAGGTTAAACCTGTTTGACATCAAACAAGTGATGTGGTGGCAATTTTGTTTTTGAACTAGGCCAAATTTACTACCAGGCTAGCTTTTCTAGCCATATAGCTTTTGTGCAAATTTGATGAAGCTAGCTGGAATATTTCAAGATTTAGAGCACTTTAGGATTTTTAAACAATTAGCTATGTCGGCCATTTTGTTTTTCAAAATGAGGCTAAAATTTACACATAAGCCATAATCATTCCCTGCAAATTTGATGAAGATATCTTTATAAATGAAAGAGACATTAAGGTTTATGCATACTGACGGACGCACATACGGAAGGCGTTTTATAATCTCCCGACCATGCCTTTCGGCCGTAGGCGGGATATAACAAGCTAGTTTCATGATAGGACAAGATTTGAACTCATAATGACAAGACTGTAATTGATAAAAAAAAACTGGAAGTAATAAGACAAGACTGGAAGTGATTAGGACAAGACTGGAAGTGACTAGGACAAGCTGGTTTCCAGCTGGGCAGAGCCACGGTCCGGATCAAGAGTCGGAGAAGGTCGGTGAAATATCAAACGTGTGTGATATTTTGCCGACCCAACATGGCAAGCCAGGAAACTACAACTGACCCTAACTGACTCTGTAAACAATGTTCCCAATCCTCAAAATATTCTCAGTTACCAACATGACAGCCCCATGGCCCAGTGGAACACCCCTATAACTGACAAACAGAGAAACAAACATAACCTCCTTTTGGCCTAATGCAAGCAAATATACATAAATGTCTTTATAAAATATGAAGTAAATATTATTGAACAATCCTGTGTAATTCTTCCTATCCATTCCGTTTTACAAATTTTCTGTCATCCAAACAAAATCTAACTCTCTCCACATGGTTGGATAACAGAGGCTCAACTCTATATTTAGTTGCAAATTTCATATTTTGACACATTTTGTTGTTTCTAAAGCAATGTATTTTTAGATCCTGTTTCAGCCATTGTCAGTGTAAATTGGTCTTAGGTAAAGATTTCCCCTATGTTAAGTATGTGTCTTTGAAACTGGCCTCCTCTCAGTATTGTGTGATTAACACATTGCCTTGATATAGAAGGCAAGGGATTAAATAATTTATTACAATGAAATAAATTTTAAATGTAAACTAAGCAGCTTACACAAAGAAAAATTATCTCAAATAATGAAATACGTTTTGTTTTTAAAAATGCATATGAGTTGAGAGAGCAAGATCATTGGAAAAGCTTTTATCTGTGATTGGCACTTCAAATGGGTTAACCACAGAAGTATGCATTATAGTACACAGATGGAGTGCTGTGCATATCATAAAACACACATAGTTCCAGTTAACTGGAGTTTGGGGGAATACTTCTCTCAGAAGACTGCCTGTCAATCATTTGGTAGTCATGGTAATGGGAGATTGCAAAGCTGAACTGTCTCTGCAAAGTTTACAAGGCTCTCTGTCTGATGCAGTTCTTTCTCTTAACATGTATGGGTGCTTTATGAATGCCAAATATTTGTGTGTATGTTTGAAAAGATATCATGCAAATTTGAGCCGTAAGCAAGGCTAAGGTGAAAGGTGACTTATTTAGTAATTGGACATTTTTCATAGCTGAATGGCAAAATAACAAAATTGCCACTGGACTAAGGGAGAAATAAAAGAATGCAAGGGTTGCAACTTTAACATCTGTTATGGGTAGAGATTGTTTTAGATTCTTAAGAAATCATGAGATAACAGATGAAAACTGCAAAGATCCAGCAAAGTGTAGAAAGGCACTGGAAAGTTATTTCAAACCAACCCAAAATGAGATTTACGGATTGTATATGTTCTGTTCATGTGATGAAGGACCCAATGAAAATGTGGATCAGGGGGTTAACAGACCAAGACTACTTTCAAAGTCTTGCAACTTTGAAGCAATGACTGACAGTTTGTTAAGAGACCGTGTCGTTCTTGGGATGAAAGACAAGGCTACAAGAGCATGGATGTTTAGAGAGAAGGTAAAAAAGTCAATCTGAATGAAGCAGTTGAAATTCTGAGAGCTAGTGAAGTAGCTGCTTAACACATAACATAAAGGAGTTTGACCAAGGGACATCTGAGGAAGTGGTACACTTCAACAATCAGGAGAAGGCTAACAGATGTCCAGCAAAAATTCTCTACTTATAACTGTGTATGCCTAATCAGGCCCCTCCTTCAAGGTCAAATGAGGGTAGGCAAACTTAAAAGTGCTTATAACTTGCTTATTATTGAAAAATGCTGTTTATCTTCAAAACCATGTTAGTTGTCCTTTTCCATTGGATACATCAAATGCGTCCTTGGTCTATTTTTTTAATGAATTCATTAAAAGACATTAAAATTCATGAAATCGTGCACTAAATCAATTATAACTAAAAAAGTATTGTATTTACAGTATTTTGTTAAAGTATGTTACTCAGCTACTTTATCCATAGCTACAACAAGGTAGCTTGGAAACCTTTCCAAATAGCTAAGTGAGTAAAAGCTACTTCCAGACTTTTGAGTAGCTTCCATAGTTAGTAAAATTACTTGTAAATTGAAAACTATTGCATTTAGAGAATTTTTTATAAATATGTTATTAAACTACTTTTGGGTGAGCTATAATATAGTAAACTTGCAGACCTGTAGCTCGTTGCATAGCTGAGCAATATTTACTTTCAGATTTTCACTGTTGCATAAATCACTTGTAACTTGAAAACTATTGCTGTTACAGAATTGTGTTTAAATATGTTATTCACCTACTTTTGGATGAGCTACAGCATAGTAATATTGCAGACCTGTAGCTCATTGCATAGCTGAGCAAAAGCTACCTTCGTTTTCTCACTGTTGAGTAAATCGGTTGTAGTTTGATAACTATTACATTTAGAGTTCTTTCTCTAAATTTGTTATTCATCTACTTTTGGATCAGCTATAACATTGTGAATTTTGCAGACTACTTTATCCATAGCTACAATATTGTGAGTAACTTGGAAACCTTTCCCAATAGCTCAGTTAGTAATACCTACTTTGTGACCTTTCAGTAGCTTCCGTAATGAGTAAATCACATGTAACTTGAAACCTATTTCACTTACAGCATTCTCTTTAAATATGTTATTCACCTACTTTCTTTGTCAGCTATAAGATAGTTTACTTTTCAGACCTGTAGCTCATTGCATAACTGAGGAATAGCTACTTCAAGTTTCCACTGTTGAGTAAATCGCTTGTACCTCAAAAATATTACATTAATTTTACAGTATCTCCTTTAAATGTGTTTTTCACCTACTTTTTCACTGTAACAGTTAACTTTGTACTTTACTTCTGATTACCATTTGCGGGGCACAACTTTTGTGTCCTTTTATGCTTTTACTTCTACTTTGCAGCTGAAAACACACTGTCACCTGATACAGAACCTGTTCACAGGCACTGATTGCTTTCTTCGTTTTAAGTTCACTCTTGTGACCCCAACATGGTCCTTTCAGGAGAATTTCCCTTCACCAATAACATTTACCTCTTCACATTGATCCTTTAGCATTTTATATAAAACTTACAAGCTGTAGGGACGCTTTGTTTTTGTGTACAAAAACCTTTTGTCTAGTTCCAGTTTTGGTTTCAACTTTAAAAGTGCTAAACTATGATTTTTTCTTGAACCAGAAAATATATAATTCTTTGTCCCAATATAATTGTATTCAATGGAATAAAGTAATTGGATTTAAGATACCCAAATAATATTTCTGGTACACTCAATTTTACTTTAATATTGGTCCTAAAATGAATCCAATTTTCTATGTCTTTCCATAGTATTGCAACTTGTGGACATAGACAGAACAGGCTGATCACTGTTTCTGTTGAGTTATCACATAAGATACATTTCCCATTGTTTTTATTGACATTTTGTACAGTAATTCTTCAGTCCCAAGTATTCTTTATTGGAACCATATAAGGTTTGTATTATTTATAACTTTAAAACAAATAGTGAATATCTTAGTCCAAGACTGTTCCTCAATTTTACAATTTAATTCATTTTTTCATTTTTTGTTAAAGTGAACATTCAGATCCCCTGGTTTTTCAATCAGAATTTTATAAAAACCTTTTGCCTTCTCCTTGTTAGATAATACATAAAGGATACACCTAGGTGTTTGAGGTCGTTCAAAATGAACAGGTAATTTAATATTTTGAGCCGATATATATTTTATGATCAGCCATTTTAGTCTCTAAAGAATTGGATTGTTTTATACTGTATTTTTGCTCCAAACAGTTACTATCAAGGAATTCACAGTTACTGTCAATTGTGTCAGCAACACATTCTACTCCTTTTTGAACCATGTAGGAAAGAATAACTTTTCATTAAAATGTTACAGTGATACCATAATGGACTTGAAAGTACATCATTTTCAGTTTTTAATGGTATTTTATCACAAAAATCGGCCCAAGTTTGTAAAACTTCAATCCAAAATTTGTTAGTTATTGCGCTGCTTACATGTTTGCACCAGGTGGGTCCAAATTTAGTAATTTTGTAAATTGGACACACCGATTGCTCAAAAATGTCTATCCATGAGGAACTTGTTGACTTGAGCAGTCTAGACATCCAAGCAAGTTTCAATGATTGTATAAAACATTGTAGGTCCAGCATTCTAAGACCTCCTTTATTAAAATCTTGAATGATAATGCTCCTTTTTTATTTTGTCAGGTTTCTGATTCCACAGGTAGCCAAATAAAAGGGAATTTATTTCTGTAATACATTGATGATCAGGGGAAGGAATTGTGGTAAACAAATGTACAAATTTTGATAAAATAAAAGTCTTTATAACTGTTATTCTGCCAATTGGTGTTAGAGGTCTCAATTTCCAAGATTGTAAAAGCTTCTTTGGTTTTTCAAAAGCTAGAGAATAATTTAAAGTAGTCATTTCGTCCAGATTAACAGAAAACCTCAGTCCAAGTAAGTCAAACTGGGTAGTGCCTCAGTCCAAGCTGGTTGTTTTGACTTTCTCACATATTGCAGTAATTTAACCAAATAACCTTCAGTAGATCACATAAATGTTCTGACATTTGGACATACTGTAATAGTTCAACCATACAATATTCAATACATCAGAATCACACCTCATTTTTCCACTTGCAAATTTTTTTGACATATTAAATTTTTCATACTACTCCTGCACCAATTTTTCACTGTTCTTAACCTACTCATCCATAGTTTGCTGTATAGACAGGTTAGTACATAAGAAAGGTAGGTTCACCTTTTTCAAGTTTTATTTTTTGGTCTTCTTTTGGATATGCATTGCACTTTCTGGTTCTGTCTCTAATTTCTGCTTGTTGCTACCTCAACCATGTTTCAATACCTTTGAGTCCATATATGTTCACCCTGTCCAAGAGGCAATGCCCAGGACATTATTTTTCACACTATGTATAGGCCTCCTAATGTTTCCTAAGCCAAATTCATTGAGGATTTCAGTTCGTTTAATGATGAGAAAATATAATATTGGGTGACTTAAATCTACATCTGGATAAACAGGATAGCTGGTAACAGAAATTCAATGACTCCCTCTGTCAATACAATTTTACCCAAATTATTGATTCCCCAACCAATATCCACAGCCATATATCAGAATGATGTGGTATGTGTGAGGGCCACCTTCTCAAAGAGGGTTTGCCAGAAGGTTTCAGGGGGTGGGGGGGCTGTCTGACCAAATGTCTTGCCATCACATTTTCGATCAATATCCCTATCAAGGCACCCTGCAATTTCAGGCAGGTCAGTACATGGAAAATTCACAAGATAAATATCACTGACTTCAGAGAAGACATCCTGAATTCTTATCTAATCAAACATCCTCGCACAACTGCCAGTTAACTCAGTCACTAGTATTTCAATACCCTCCACAACATTCTGGACAAGCATGCTCCAATCAAAAGGAAAGTGGCACCATTGCACAGTGACAAAGGTTTAGTAAATTCATACATGCTCTCAGCAAAGCATCTTAAGCATATGGTGCAGTGACAATTCTGCTATCGACCAGAGTAGATATTAAGATGCTGTCAATCACTATAATTTTCTCCTGGAACAGTCAAGATGCAGTCACTATTCTACAGTTATGGCTGCAAATAATGGTAACCCCAAGGCACTGTGGAACACTTTAAAAAAATCTTACATAATCCTCAACCATTATCTTACCTGATCACATTAGTCCCACTGATTTAGCCAACAACTTTGGACATTTTTCAGTTACAAAATTATGAAATTCAGAATTGTACTACAGTCATCAGTGGCTATTTCCTTTACAAGACCAAGAAGGAACAACAGTGCCCTATCCTCCTTCCAGCCTGTATTTGAGGGCCACATGCTCAAAATCCTAAATTCTTCCCCTACCAAATCATGCAATCTGGAACCTTTTCCAACTTAATCAGTTAAAGAATGTGTGGACATTCTTGTCACTCCAGTTACAAATATTATAAATTACTTGCTGAAAGAAGGGATCTTCCCCAATTATTTCAAAACCACATATATTACCCCTTTCTCAAGAAACCTAACCTAGACAATTTCTCAAAAACTAGAGAACAGTGTCCAACCTTAGTTTCATATCCAAACTGGTCTAAAAAGTAGTAGCTAAACAGCTAAATAGTTACCTTGATAGTAAGGAGTTATCCAATGTTAACCAATCCTCCTACAGGAGATTACATTCCATAGAAACAGCACACCTGAAAATCCAAAATGATATTGCTGCTTCCATGGACTCTGGTAAAGCTGTTGTGCTCACATTGCTGGACCTTGACCATAACATTCTTTTCAACTGCCAAGGATTGGCTTGGGTTTGATGGCAGTGTGTTGAGGTGGATCAATTTCTATTTTTCAAACCACAGACAGAAGGTTAAAATAGGTAATAGCTTTTCAGATGCCTTTTCACTCCCCCCTCAATAATATCATTTCCATTTTCATAATATATCTAGCATTTGGTCATAGGGACTTTGATTCCAGTTTTGCTGAGCTTACTGAGTGTCTCACCTGTGTTCAAAAGTGGATGGGTGGGGTGAAGTTGAAACTCAATCCAGAAAAAATAGAATTCATTATCATTCGTGATAGACAACCAGAGAGTCCATCATCCAAAAATTTCCAACCCAACTTCTTAGAAATTCTATCTCTCCTACTGATACAGTCAAGAACCTAGGTGTTACTTTTGACTCTTGCCACATCTTTACCAGCCACATAACCAATGTTTGTCATGCCTGTTACTATCACCTCATGGATGTAAGACACATCCACAAATTCCTGAGTGTGAAGACTGCAGACTTGCTTACAAACTCAGTGATCAGCAGTCGACTTGACTACTGTAACTCCCTACTCTATGGCGTAAGTAAATACAATGTGGATAAACTCCAAAAGAATCAAAATGCACTTTGCAGAATTGTTTTTAGACTTGATAGAAATAGCCATATCACTCCCTTTCTTCAAAACTACACTGACTCCCCATTACATACTGTATTTTGTTTAAATATATATTTTCAAGGCCATCAAATTCTGCTAACCCACATACTTATCATCTTTGATGAAAATCAGTAGCCTAACACATGGAAATCGGCTATCTCTTTCCTAAGTTCATCATAGAAAGACCATTGGTAGACTAGGCTTTGCAATGTCTTCCCCCACTGAATGGAAGAGACTCCCACAATCAGTCCGATCACAGCACACAATAACAGGTTTCCGAAGCCAGCTAAAAACCTATTTGTTTAGACTATCCCCCACCATAGTACATCTCTCCAGTGGGTGCTAATTTGGATCTCGACCTGATATGTCCCTGGACTTTCCCTTTTGATCTTGAGCACATTAGAGGATGCTGTATCAATTTTGTGCTATATAAATGCTTCTATTCTATTCTAGTAACTGGTGAAAAGTAGGTTTTCTTAAATAAGTGCTTCTATGAAAGCAAGCAAATAGACTTTTACCAAAAACAACAATTATATCCCCCCAGTAACATTTTATGTGGTTGAAATTTCTACATAAAAGCTGGGTGCTAAATTGACAGATGACCAATAAATATGCAGCTTACAAGTCATGATCATAACTACAATGGCTATCCTGACTGGCTAGAGTTCGAAGTAGCTGTTTACTTAACTATTGTGCCCATTTCAGACTTGTCCCAAATTCCCAAGCCAAGCAAATAACTCAACCCAACATGTTGATTTTATTATGGCTGTTTTAACTGTCTAACTCAGTCTTATTACAGATAACGTACAACAGAAACTGGTTGTATTTACACAAATATAAGCATTGGTTACATAGGACTTAGCTTAACAAGTTTCACAGATAAGCATGAGCTTGAGTTCTTCTGTGAATCCCAAATTAAGCCCAAACCTAAGTGAGTCAAAAGATTTAGTCTTTAATCACGACTTAGACTTCAGTACTTAAATCTGAGTTCTTGAGTGAATCTTGGCCAAGGATGACATTTTAAGGATTACATGATCAAAGAAAGAAGCTCTGTGTTTCAAGATAGCTAGAGTGTGGCACTGACATCTGACAATCCTGGATCACTATCTTCTTCTATTGGCTGGGATCCCAAGGCTGCTGATATTTCTTGAGCTTGTGAGATCTGTATGTGGAATCAGATGTTTGCATTTGATATGATTCTAAAAAAGGTCGAAATTGGCCTCAAAGCTAGAGCTGGAACCATTGCTTCATAACTTCACATGTCAGACTTATTGCCTCTTGGTTGAATTCTTATTGGTCATTGCCTCCTTCATCCATTCCACAGTCTGTTGAGCTCTTCTTTATCTTATCATCCTGTTCACCTGCCATTCTTTGATTTGAACCCTGTGTCTCTGGGATCAATCAGTATTAGACTCCTCTAGTGTTGGATATGGCTCTCCTATGTTAACCTCCTGTTCCTCATGGGTTTCCTCCCAAAATGTACTACTTTCAGTGATCTTTCATTTTGTTTCTTTATTTATAGAGCTGTTCTTTTTTGGGTTTCCTGAGTTATTTTGTATTTTGTCATGCCAATCCAGGAAAGGTTTGGGAATTCATGTGTATCTTATTCTTCATATAATGTGTAAACTTCAGGAGTGATTCCTCACAATCAGGAGAGGGGGCTCGGTGGTGTAGTGGTTAGAGTTCTCGCCTCCAACCTCTGTGGTCGCCGGTTCGAATCTCGGGCCGGGCGCTTCATGTTGGAAAGTTGGTAGTTACTTGCCGATGCCCGGTGGTTTACAGTGCAGTGTGCACTGGTTTCCTCCACCCGTAAACTACCCATCGCAATATGACCCTGGCTGTTGAACGCGACGTAAAACAACAAATAAATCTAAACCTAACAATCAGGAGTAATTCTGTTGAAGTTCTAGCTGTCTGAAATTACAATGACAATGTCAAGGATTGAGTACCTTAATCATTTGGTACCTAATGCCCTTGTTCCACCAAAGGATTAAGCCCCGATCCTGTCGGCGACCCTTAATCGTGGGTAGTCTTGGAAAAAATGGAAAAAAATTGACCAATGGGGTGGAAGACAGAATCGGTATGAAGGTCTGGGATTAACTACAGATCGGCCTCAGGACGCCCCAGGAGGCCCCAGACAGTCCCTAACTGGTCTGGGACTAAGAACAGACTAAGCCATTTTTCTGGTCGGTTTGAACCACGATCCTGTCGTAGACAAACCGACTGGGTCCCAGGACGCCTCAGGCCTCCTGGGACTAAGCCCCGACTAACCCAGGATTAAGTCCCGACCCCACAAGGTGTCCTGAGGCGTCCCCAGGCGTCCCCAGACCGAGATAGCCGATTTTTGCTTTGCAATGGGACTAAGGGTCGCAGGAAGCCTGGGACTAAGGTATAGAGGGTCTGGGACTAAGGGTCGGCGACTAAGGGTCGCAGGCGGCCTGGGACAACATAGGACTGTGTAAATTTGATCTGAGAAGGCCTGAGGAAGCCTGGGACTGGACATTTTGTTTATGGCGGGAAAAAATAATCGGTTGGGGTCGGGAGAAATATCAAACATGTTTGATTTCTCACACGGCCTCAACCGACCACAACCGACCCTTACAGGAAGCCTGGGACTAAGCATATTTTTGAAACCGACCATCAAAAACCCTTAATCGGGAGCCTTAGTCGTGTGGTGGAACACCCACATTAGAGGAAAGCACCATGAAATTTTGAGTGTATTTGATTAACCAAGTTTCAGCACAGTAATTTCTGAGATCGGGAAAATAATTACAAATATCAGACTCATAACTGACCTTTTAGTGATTATGTCCCAAAGTGCTTACCCAGAATTTAAGAATTTAAATTCTTGATTGTATCCATTTTTCCAGATAACCTTCCAAGAATGCATAGAACAGTTGAAAATGAAACCGCAGCTTTGGGTGACAGGGCACATCTTAGCTGTAATGGATGGAATGTCAGAATTGAAACCATGGTAAGTTATATCAAGTCAGGCTATAATCCACATATGAAATTGGCAATTGGTGGACTTTATTGACAACTCACATTTCAACATTCTCTTTATGGCCAGTCACTGAGAAATTCATGTCTACCACGACTTTTGTGTTACTTTTAAAGCAGGAAAATCAAATATAAATTCTACATCACAGACCAAAATGACTTCTGTATTCTTAACTCATGAATGGTAAACATACACAATTCAATTATTTTTTTGTACAGACTTCAGATAATTATTTTTTTTTTATTTGGGGTTTTATGTCGATTTCAACACTGTACAGGTTACATCGCGACGGGTAGTTGGAAGGAAAGAGGGAACCAGTACATACAGTTTGTTAGGGTTCTGTACTGTATACTGCGGATCAACGGTAAGCAACTACCAGCTTTCCCACTTGAGGCCGTGCCGGGAATCAAACCCCAGCCTCAGAGGTGGGAGGTGAGAGTGTTATGACTTCAGATAAAATACTATAAACAAAACGCCAATTTTTAATGAATACAACGAATCAGCCTACAAAACCCTTTACCTATTTGTAACAGTCTTCCTGATATGTATATTTCGCATCTATTACATTTATAAGGTACTTTCTGTTTGCATTAAATAATCGTGCGGATAGCCTTGCTTAAGGCTCAAATTTGTAAAATAACTATACTATGTACATATATTTGGTATTTATAAAAGCACTCCAAAATGTGAGGAGGTATAAGCTCATCTCTGTCTTATCAGTATGCTTATGTAAAAGCCACCATATTGAAGATGACATTATAAAAGGTTATACTTTATTGTCTGAACTGAAAGTTTTCCCCAATTACAAAGAAGCAAGGTTATATTGGGGAAAAAAACATTTAAAACTGCATTTTTACATGTATTCAAAGCACCACATGAATTGGACCTTCAATGGTGAGCTGATATTTGTTGAAGGAACATCTTTGGTTCACCAGAGGTTTAATTTCTGGGGCTGGAGTTTGACAATAAGTGACATTAAGCTGGAAGACAAAGGAGCATACCACTGCTTTATTGACACGAAAGCCGTTGTTCTGGAAAAGGTGTCTTACCTGGATGTATATAGTAAGTTTATTACTGATTATTGTGAATAATTTTATTCTAAATTTGTAAGCATTGTCGTCCTTGAAACGTGTCTTGTCTAGAGTTGTACAGTTTAAAGTGAAGTTTAAAGTTAATATTGTTGTTGGTAAATATTTTACTTTGTATTTATTTATCAAGATGTATAAAGTAAGTCACTAAGGTTTGGTTTATTAGTTTACCTATAAGTCACTTTAAACATATAGTAAAGGACAAACTCTGTCAAATCTCTAGCAAGACTCTAGAGATCACCTTTTTTGCATTTTTTTCTGTCTCCGGACTTTCATGAATTGTGGCGCAGTGTGATGAGCATTTTGGTGCACTACTCATGTCTTTGATGGCTTTGCTCTCGTGCTAGTAGACCAAAGCCCTTTCAGACTTGTTTCTTTTTTTTCTGTTTACTGGACTTTTATGACAATTGGCAAGCGTGATGAGTACCGCAATGGTAACATTAGTGAATGAGTGGCTATCTGAGTGCACTACTCGTGCCTCTGTTGGCTTTGCAGCTCGAGTATGTAGACATAAACATTTTTCAGGGTTGTTAACATAAGAAACAATGACATTGGTATAACATTAAAACAATACATAATGATTAACAATATCAGTTACTTTTTCATCGCTACCAAAAATCATAAATCTAACTAACAATCAAATTGATATTAACATGAGTGAATAGAACTGTTGTTGGTAAATATTTTACTTTCATTTATTTATTTCATGAGGATGCATAAAGTAAGTTATCATTGTTGGATGCATACAGTAAGTTATGGTTGTTGGATACATACAGTAAGTTATGGTTGTTGATCAATATTTTATTTACTTCTTTTATCAGGATGTACAGAGTAAGTCATTTTTGTTGATGAAAAGTATTTTATCAAGATGTTAAATAAGAAATATGAATTTCACCAAGGTTGGTAAAAATTGTGGATAGGGCCTTTCATAATGTAGAAGGGATTACATTTTGGAAATCATAATCTGGATACTAGAAATCAGAAACTTTCAGAAACACCTTCCCTGTTGAAGATCAGTGCTCTACGAGTGTTCCATACTTCTAAATACATTTTACAGCACCACCAAGACTATACGAGACTGTGCCGGTACGTAAAATTGAAGCTGTTGAAGGTAGCAATGTGGCACTGAGTTGCAAGTCTACCTCTCATCCAGTGGCAAGTATCAGATGGACCACCTTTAGTCACCATGACCGACATTGCCGTGACCATCTAGAAACCATCACATCAGGTGGCTGGTTTTACATTCACTTTGATCAAAGTATTTAATACCCCTGATCCCTGCATGCACGTTTACCTCCCGACCCTAATCTTTTGTTTGAAGCAATAGTCTTGTCAATCTTGCAAACTATCTTGTTAATGGTGAAGGCTAGGAATATAAACTAAGCTGTCACATCTTTGTCCTATATTTCTAATGTGCCTTTAAATGCCTTTGTGAATGATCATTTCTTTCCCCAGAATTTGCGCCCAATCTTTTCATCAGTAATTGCATTGGAAAATGTCTTTAAAGTGCTTTTTTTCGAAAATTCTTGACATTACTATTACAATAACTAAATTACATTTACCAATGACCTGTTTTAAATGTGTAAAAATGATGTTTTAAGAATAACCATTTGCCATTAAGGATTTCGAAACTTTTAAAATGATACCAATATGGAATGAGCACATTTCTTATGATTTAATTGAAAGCAGTGATGTGTGATGGTAATCTAAGTACAGGGACATTAAAAGACATATGGCAATCTGTTCTGTTGTAATCAGCCATCTGTTTTTACATCCTTGTTTATGAAGGGTCAAGCGATGGTAATAGAATCAGATTAATAGATTAATAGATTTAAAACTGAAGTATAACAAGAACAAATTGTCTGGAAATGGCCTAATGGGTAACTCACTTGCCTAGGAACACAGAGGTTGTGGGTTCAACCCCAGATACAGGCGGATACATAGTGGCTCGGATGACCACTTAAAATGGCGGTCCTTTGTCATTGCGTCCTGTCCCCAGTAGCAGGTTAAAGAACCTCAAGAACGTTGATAAATGGTCATCCTTGAGCCTCTGTCTTTCAGTTAAGGTAATGTCAGTAATTTGAGAAGTTGGACTGTACTTGTACAGTCGGATGCGTCATATAGTGCTTTGAATCCTGTAGCACATGGAGATATTGCACTGAGTATAAATACATACGCAAAAAAATTGACAGATTTTATTAATCCATCAACTACAATATGTTTTGCAGGTTGTTCTCTTGGAGAAACAGCAGTGATCAAAAACTTAAGTAGAAGTTGTTACTCTTATGTGTGTGAAGCTAGGAATGATATTTTCACATACCCAGGCAGTGATGGAAGAGAGTACTTTTACATTTCTGTAGCATGTAAGTTGTTAAAACCACTTGTTAAATTCCTCAGTTTCTTCCCCCTCTGGATAATATGTCATAAACATTTGATTTATATTTATTTATTTGTTGTTTTACGTCGCGTTCAACAGCCAGGGTCATATTGCAATGTGTAGTTTACAAGTGGAGGAAAAAGTGCATACTGCACTGTAAACCACCGGGCATCGGCAAGTAAATACCAACTTTCCAACATAAAGCACCCGGCCCGAGATTCGAACCGGCAGCCTCAGAGGTTGGAGATGAGAACTCTAACCGCTACACCACTGAGCCCCCTCATAAATATTTGAACACCACCCTTCAGTATCATAGGCCGAGTTTACAAAGGTGTCATCAGTGACTACATAATATAATATAAGGCTCAACCTTGGTATTAAGATGGATTTACATCAGCTTTATAGCCATTTAGGGGGTTTTGAAATTATTAAAACTATTGGAGCTCAAGCCATAAAATGGGGTTGTTTTTGGTCATGCGGATGTTACGTCTCATCACTTTTCTGCTGTAAAGAGCTATATCACTGCTACACACTGCTACATATGGCATGAGATTTCTCTCCTTGACAAGTCTGTCCCATGGTTTATTCTCAGCCCACTGCTTTTGTCTATCACTACTTTTTGTCAATCATCACACATCATATGGGTTAGGGTTTTCTGCCTTAGGCAACTTCAACTTCAGGCACAACCTCTTCCTTTTGAATTTACAGGTTTTTATGCGAAATTCTCTATTATAGATGCCTGGATCTGGGATTTAAGTTTACCTCTATAATTCTTTAACATTACTCTGTACTGTGGAAATGTACTCCCACTCAAGTATTGGGTACAATTCAAAACAGGTCATATTACATTCAAAATTCTAAAACATGGCCACTTAGTCTAAGTGAATTAATTCATCCTTACACCTCTTCCAGAAATATTAGACACAGCAACCCTGAACTTAAGTTCCCTCACATCCCCAGTTTGGACGCAAATTTAACAAATGACACGAACATTTTTCTAATTCCTTCTGTCATTACACACCTTCTCTTTGTAACTCTTTTCCCTACCAAATAAGAAACAGCTCCTCTGTCAGATATCACTGAGTGCCAACTGCTGTCCATATCGTTTTGAATAATGTTTATTTACAAGGAGGCTTCTTGTTATTTTACAAACAGATTACTAAATGCATTAGGCTTATGCACCTCTAATTTCATAACTTCATGGCCATTTTCAGAGGTCTCACGGTACATGAAGTCTTTCAGCATGAGAGCATTCAAATACATGCATGTTGAGCTACTTTAGTAAGAGTCTGCACCGATTTAGTATAGTCAACAAAATGTGGAATATTTTAGTGGCATAACCATTGTGGGATTACATGTGGTTTCACAAGGAAATGGATTACATGTTGACAATGACACAACTAGATTGGATTTGTTCAATGGGACACACAAAATGTTAGAACAAAGTTGCCTGTATCCAGGGGAGAAGTTTGTTAGGGGATGGGAAATTGTAAATTTCATTTATGATAAAAGTAACAAAATGATATACCTATGTGTACTGGCTTACACATAAGGTTTGATGTTTCCTGAATACAGAATCGACTATAAGTGATCCACTATGAAAGAAAACAGATCAGTGGGTGTGCTAGTTTTAGAATAAAAAAGTATTCACCTGTAACTACATTTTACTTATGTGTCTTATTGTCAGTGGCAAGTACCTGTCTATAGCATCAAGCTTATTACATGTAATCATAACTGGGCAATGTATCAGTACTCACTGTGTATTATTTTTAAGCGCCAGTCCTAGCCAGGCTTGCACTTCTAAAGATCACTCTTTTTTTTTGTCTCCAGACTTTCATAAATTGGGGCCAGTGCCCAAGGTAGGTTACAAGAGTACTACTGAGGTTGGGATTACTATTTTATTCTGTTGTTAACAATACTAAAATATATTTACATACAGTGTATAACAAAGGCCACCTTAACTCAAATTTTATGACTAAGTTAAGGTTACATTACGAACTACAAAAGGTGAGGTGGCCTTAGCTGTAACCCCAGCCCAAGGAGGGTGACCTAATATCATTGATCTAAGGGAGGATAAGGACCTTAAGGTTGGACCTTAAGGCAAGAAGTTTTTGCAGAATTTAACAAAAGGTCACCATAGCTTGAGATGGGGAAACAGCTAGACTTTCATTAATTGTGGCGAAGTGTGATGAGTGTCTGCCTCCGCACTGAAGTTAAGCCATAATTAACTACGTTAGTACTGGGATGGGTGCATGACCGCTTCAGTGCACTACTTGTTTCTCTGATGGCTTTGCAGCTCGCACTTGTAGACCAAAACCACTTTCGGCCTTGTTATAAATGTGTATCAATAACTTACAGAAATAAAATATTTGATTCTGCATTGGGCGGCTGTCATACATTTCACCTGGAAATTTAAGTGTCACTTCTTTAGATTTCTGCGCTTGGGAATGTGCTGCAGTATATATTTTTTTGTTTGTGTGCACATTTTCTACAATTACCATATATATCACTCTGTATCAATATAGATAACACATGTAATATTAACTTATTTGTCAGAAAGTTGTTTTGCTTTATCACTGTATTCAAAACACCTTTGTTAAAAATAGTGATGATTAAAAATTTTCCTGTAGGTGTATAATTCAGAATTTGTGGTTAAAGGTCAACATTCACTCAGAATGATATCACTATGCACAAACACCATTGATATTCACAATAATATTTGTACTGCCCAAAACCTTACCATATGTTCAAATAAAGACTTTTAGCTTAATAACAACAAGTATGTATTTTGTTTTTATTGTTGCACCATCCTCAGATCACATGATATTTTCGACCTCACAGATCAGAAAATGCATAGAAAAATCAATCAAGAAATGTGATTATATTAAAAGTTTGCTGATGAACTAAACCTGTCAATCAAATCAATGTTGTAATTACATATTGTGTGATCTTTTGCCAAATTTTGAAAACGTCTGTTTATTTTTTACAAGCAGTTTATTTCCAAACTGTTTACTTATATGGGTAATGTATACAGTTGCCAATGCAGGGAAATAAAATTAGAGTACTTTTAAAATATAAATCTACATCTTTAAGTACTTAATAACTAATTTTGATGGCTTGCAGTGACCAGCTAGAATGCAATGATTCTGGTATCACCCTAAAATAGTTCTACTGGTTTTACCTCTTGTTCAACAGCCACTTATATTGGGACAGGTCCTCAGCATTGCCACTTACAGTTATTACCTATACCATATGTTTCAATTAATATTTAACCCACATACACCAATCCAATAAGGCAAACTGACTTGTGATGTTTTAATGGATGTATCTTTAATAAAGTCCACTACAGTATTAGGTACCAATGCAGCTGGTTTTTAACAGAATCTAGGGAGCCACGGTGACAGAGTGGTAAAACTCTCACCTTCCACCTCTGAGGCCGGGGTTCGGTTCCCAGCACGGCCTCAAGTGGGAAAGCTGGTAGTTGCTTGCTGTTGGTCAGCAGTTTACAGTACAGAACCCTGACGAACTGTATGTACTGGTTTCCTCTGCCCTTCCAACACCCTGTCATGATATCATCTATACAGTGTTGAAAGCGATGCAAAACCCCAAATAAATAAAAAATTTAACATAATTTATGTCAAAGCCACCCATGTGTGAATATATCATACATACACGAGTATTACTTCCTACACAAACCACAGGATTGAATCAAACAATATATTCGCAATATTGTCAAATATCCAAATCTTAGCTCCACATTAAACCTTTGTATATTTGACAGATGCACCAGAGGTTTCAATCAGTCAAGATGTGATCAGTGGGACTGCAGGAGAAGCTGTCACTATCCTCTGTGTGTCTCATTCAGTTCCTCGCTCAAAACCCATCTGGCTGAAAGACGACACCCCAATTATAGAGTCTGAGAAGTACCACTATAGAGATAAAGCCACATTTTTCTTTCTTACCATACATAGTCTTGAGCAGTCTGACCCAGGAGTTTACAAATGTCATGTAGAAAATAATGTTGGTGTTGGTTCAGACTCAGTTATCCTTTCAGGTATGTTTAACTTCCAAAATACATTGAATAAATTGTTGCTGTTGAAATAGAGGCCAGTTGAAATCTGTATTATTTATTTATATATTTATTTATATATTGGGGATTGTACATCGCTTTCAACACTATACAGGTCATATCACGATGGGTAGTTGGAAGGGTAGAGGAAACCAGTACATACAGCTCATTGGGGTTCTGTACTGCAAACTGCCCGACCAATGGCAAGCAACTACCAGCTTTCCCACTTGAGGCCATGCCGGGAACCGAACCCCGGCCTCAGAGGTGGGAGGCAAGAGTGTTACCACTCTGCCACTGTGGCCCCTGAAATCTGCATCAGGTTTTTAAGTTTGCTGGATTTATTATTTTTTGAAACTTTGCTAAAATATATCCGTATATATAGTAAAAGTGCCACGTAACTACAGTGTAACTACAGTTTGTAAGCTGCTTGTTCTCAGATCTCTAAGATGTGAGCTGCTTGTTCTAAGATCTCTAAGAAAAGTTCCCTTTTATGTATAAAAAACTGTTGAAAACTATTGCGGATAAATTACAAAACAGTTTTAAGGAATGGCATAAGTCATATTACATTGAGTAGTTGGGGAGATGGAGGAAAGTGATGCATAGTACTTGGTCAATATCATGCTCTGAACACCATTGTCAAATAACTCCCAACTTTCCCACTTCAGGTTTGACCAGGAATAAAACCTAGGACTTGGAAGATGGACTTAAAAATTTGAAACTGATGTATTTTGTACAATTCAAAACCCAATCATAATGGATAATTTTCATATGTGACATTCACATCATATTATTTAAAAAGGATTCTTTTCAACATTTAAATTCTGTCTTCTATGTGTATTCACATGTGTATTGGGGTACCTCAGTGGTAAACCTGGTATAATCAGATCACAAGACACTTTACACATCTTAGGATATTAACCTAAGGGCCACTGCTGATAGACCAGAGGGCTGCATGTTATTTATAACCCCTAGTCCATTATTTCAGTCCTATTTCCAACATTTTTCAAAGGTTTTAGCCAGTAGAACATAATTAAAAAAACAAATTGCACATATCATTTTGAAGTAGATACTTTGGCATAATGTCATAATATATAAATACAAACCTCTGGCAATATAGAGATCAAGCCAATGGCTGTTTTTTTCTTGTAAAAACACATAATATTTAACTCACATAAATAAAAAGGAATTTATAATGGCAGATAATATTTGACATACAATAGAAAACTTTCGAATGATACATACAGAAATATAACAAATGAACATGAAATAATTGGAATGTGTGACACATGAGTGCTATACTTTTTGTATCTGTCTAACCAGAGCTGTTTTACTTATTTATCCTACAGTTTGAAAAGTAAGTCCATATTTATGAAAAACAAGAAAGATAAAAGCTATGAAACATAGATTTTAATGCAACATAGAGGACCAGAAGCTCTGTAATAATAAACCATGTTTTTAACATACATATTTTCAGAAATATTAATAAAAATAGGTACTTGTTGACGAATTTGTAAATTGGTAAAGCCCCTATCACATTACAAGCAGTATTACCTTCGTTTGTATGTATCCAAAAACACATGTAAACCAGCATTGGAAATGCCCCCAAATGCACACACTAAATTTTCCAAGGTCCAACACCGTTGTGTAGCTAGCCACAGAAAGTACAGGAATGAGGTGGAATGAGGAATGAGGCCATACACAAAATGGAACAATGAGGCCATACACAAAATGCATGCAATACCGTCCCTAGTGTACCACAGTTTCAGTTTTATGTGCAACTTATATTTATACTAAGATTTAAAAGTAAATTGGTACCCAAGAAAGGTTTTATGGATACAAAATATGCATTCATATATAAAAATCTAAAGGAGGTACCTTGAGTAGATGAACTTTTTAAACATGAAATGAAATTTTGCTAAGCATTTCTTGCTGTCACATGATATCCTTATGGTACTGCTGTTGGTCAACCACTAAATCCAGTATTTACCTTCAGTTGAAGGTTTAATCATTGTATACATTCCTTCTTTATTGTAGTTTCACCAAGCAATGCAGATGTTACTGGCATGCAGGGCTGTGAAAATATACACATTCCGGTCTGCCAAAATATGTGGTATAATTACACACATGCATTTCCATCTGTTCAACATCCAGAAGTTACATCCCAGACAGATGTTATCCCATTGATATATGTAGCTAAGTCACACTTTAATCCCACCCCACAGTGTGCTGACTTCTTTTTTGTTGACTGCAGCCGGCATCTCCCACCATGCCTCGAAGGGAGACTGGATGAAACCATCCTTCCCTGTCGCAAGACTTGCAAAACAGCAAGTTATACATGCAACTATTACTCTTACAACTGTGATGATTTGCCAAATACTGGACCATGTACTACTCCAAATGGTTTGTTATCTTCTGTCTTTTTATTGTACAAAGGTACTTGTTTTTGTATTAGTATTACACAGAATACTCATCATTTGATTATTATTACTTCTGCCAAGAAGGTATTGTTTTCATGAAAGTTTGTCTGTTTGTCCATTTTTTCATTGTTTGTTAGTAGGCTTACATAATACTACTCATGGGAACGTCATGAAAATAAACCAGAAGATGTATCTAGGTCCAGCTTAGATCCCATTTAATTTTGTTAGTAATCTGGATCACTGTGGATACCAAGAAAATTTGGATTTTTCCATTTACTTATTTTTACGTACCTTGATGGAGGTCTGCAGTCTCTGAGTGCTCTTATTTGTTTTATGCTTCCTGGGCTTTTATCTTCTCAACACCAACTTAGGTCATATTAAGAATCATCCTCCTCTATCACAAAATATGTAAAACAGCAAGCAACACATTCCACTATTATTCATACAACTGTGAGAATTTGCCAGATGGTAGACCATGTATCACTTCCATTTTGTTTTTGTTTTTGTATAGTTTGTCACCAGGGATGAGTTTTTTTCGCTTGTGTTTATATGACTGTTATATAAAATACAACTCTTATTTGGTTGTTATTGTCTAGGGTACTATAGTATTAAAGGTATCTTTTATGATTTTACTTGTACAGATATATTCTAATCTGTGTGTGGTGAGAACAAACTAATTTCATGGTATTTGTAAAATTAATAGTTGAAACTTTTTTGTCAGTTGAGTTAGCTTTCATGGATTTGAGCTTCAGCTAAAAATCTTAGTTTTGAGCCAGTAGTATTGGATTGGGCTACGTTTGAATCTTTTGTGAAAGAAATTATACATAACAATGCTTTTGAAGATGATTATTAATATTGCCATTCCATTGATAAAAATCCTATATGACATCACTAGTCAACATAGTTTTAACTTCTAACACAATAGAATGTTTTCACTGCTTAATTAAAATGGGGTTGTTGCAGCAGTGCAAAAGGTCCTAAGCTACTATGAACTATTAAATATGACCCATTTTCTAATGGGGCAACTTGAAATCAATCAACACATGCTTTACTATAAAATTCAATGTATTCTTTTCACATCAGGTATAGTTAATATTGACATGGAAGTAGATGATCCAGAGGTTGAAGTGGCTCATAATGCTCCACTCACACTCAGGTGCCGTGTAAAAACCAATGCAAGAATATACCTCCTGTTCTTTGCTAAAAATGAGGAATACCATGCCATGCATTATAGTAGAGATGGATATCTTACAATTACGAAAACAGAGGAAAATGGGGTGCATGTCGTAGAGGCACATTATGATGCCTTTCGGGAAACTGATGTGAAACAGTTTCTTTGTATACTCAAGGCAGATGCTTTTGACATAGTAAAGTATATTTCTGTGAGAGGTAAGTAAAGTTATTTAGTCTTATTTTCCGTACAGGACTGAAAAAGTAATAATTGAAAATACCAATCAGTATTTTTCACAGTTTGTCAGCTGGATGTCAAATTATGTAAAAACTGTTATGATTATGTCTGCTTATTATATCCTTCAACAAAAGTCTGGGTTATTTTGGTTTTGTTGTGTTGTTGTTGTATTTGTATTTGTACTCACAATATTTCCATGTACTACAGGACTCCAAGTGCTATATGACCCATTTGACACTGTATGAGTACAGTCCAACTTTCAAATTACTGTCATTTCCCTAACTGAAAGAAAGAGACTCAAGGATTGGCCATTTATCAACGCACTTGAGGTTCTTTTACCTGCCACTGGGGATAGGACCCAATGACAGAGGACCGCCATTTTAAGTGGTCATTCGACCTACTATGTATCTGCATGTACCTAGGACTGAACCCACGTCCTTTGTGTTCCTAGACGAGTGTTACCCACTAGGTCACAGTGGCAGATGAGCTCATCACACTATTACTAATGTCACTGTGATGATTTCCATTCAAGCATGATAAATAAAACATTTCTGACCTAAAGCTTTAATATTATGTTTGTGTACATGAGGAAGGGCATGTAGTCTTGGTGACCATGATCTTCGATTTCCAAGGTCAAGCTTTGGCAATTCTTCACATCTTGGCCTAATTCTCATATAAAATGCTTTGACATGGACTGCAAATCTCTGTAAGCCTTCATCTGTAATGACTCCTTCAAGGTCAAAATACGTCAACAGGAGCCTTTTCACATTACTTCTGAGAATTCTCTGTGAAAATCACTAAAATTATCCCATTTCGGGATATCCAGCGCTGAAATGCAATGTCTAATGTAAATAATGTTATTATTAAACCTTGTCTTAGATTTCTTTTACTTGCCATTTGTTATGAGTGGAAACTTTTACCAATGCAAACTTCATCTTAAATGAATGTTTTGCCTTCAGTATTTATACAGAAACTTTTTATTTGTTTGGAAGCTGTGAAAGTAATCTTCAGTTTACTTTTAAAAGAATATTTTAAAAATTATTTGTTTAGTTGTGTAATACTTTAAATTAATATAATGAAAGTTCTGTTGTCAATTTATAAAGGACTTATATAAATCAGTTTCAGATAATTTTCAAATAGTACCATTACCAGCTGTATCAAATTATGTCCATCTTGGAGAAGACAAAACAATTTCTTGCAAAGTCTCTAGTAGAATTTGCAGAATTTCCAGAACACTCTGGACAAGATATGCAGGAAGACCAGTTGAACCTTCTGATAATGTGAAACTTGTGACAAATTACATTGATGACAATACAGTATTCATGGAGATGATCATAACAAATGTAACAACAGAAAACACAGGTTCATTTCAATGTGAGGCTTCCAATGAGTGTGGAGAACCAATGATATTCACATATATACACCTGACAGGTAGTTACACCTATTTAATACTGATAAAATGGCATTTCAGTAATTAGTTAAACTGGTGAATCTTAATTGTAGAAATACAGTTCTGGTAGTTATCACTCCATTTGATATTTACTTTTCTGTGCATGCATATATGTGCGGTTAATCAAATCATTCTTCCTATGTAAATGTGACCATATCCACAGAAAACAAGATGCATTTAGGATGGTGTTACTGTTTACTTATTCTTGCATATTGTTTGTAAATCTGTTTCCCCACTCTGTTCATTGTGAATATATTTTAGAATGACACATAAGCCTGTGTAGGGCTGGGCATTTATTTGCACTTTGATACATGTCACTATATCAAACTAATATTTCTTTCACATTGCTTCATTTTGGGCACTGAAATGTCATTCTGAATTGTTAATCTGTTCCTAAACATAGCCCAAGAGTCTGTTAATGCTCTGAATTTGGACACATTTTGTAAGGACCTATGATCTGGTTTAACATGTCCAAAATTATCATTGTAAAATAACTGGCAGACACATTACTTTACTTTCTCTTAGAGATTACATATGCACAACTTTCCAACAAATTTCTCCCACATTTTTTTCTGCCATGTATCCACAGAAACATATCAATGGTGTGAGTTGTTACAAGGTTTTCATGTATCTGTTTCCAGTGGCAGTTGCTCCCAATGTTATTGTAAATACCCCAGAAGTGTTGGAAGTTATCGGAGGAGAAGCAACATTAGATTGCTCTTACAAGGATAATGTCTATCCAAACCCAAATGTCAACATCCTCTGGAAGAAAGGAACTCAGGTGTTTTCGAGAGACCAAGAAGTCCCTGGTTTTATGCATTTTAACAGTGAGTTAATTGTTCTGAATGTGACCGAAGAACTCCTGGGGCAATACACCTGTTTTGCAAGAAACCAGTTTGGTTGGAGTCACCAGAAAGCTGTCCTCAAAGGTGATAAAAGGGTTGTCATACTGCTGTATAAAATGAACCATTTAAAGATTAATAAAAAACCAGCTCAAGTTTAACATAAACCTCTTAATATTCATGCTAATTTCTGTTTATTTTTTGTTAATCCATTTTGTGAATAACAGTGTAGGGTTATTGTTTTCCTGGTTTAGTTACGTACAAGTGGAGTCTTCAAAGTCTTCTAAGCTATATAACTCGATGTGGATATCTTGTTTATAAAAATATGGAATAAAACACAAAAATTTTACAAAGACTTTTAATGAAAGATAGACAACTGAATGAACTTTTAGAAGGCATTGAGGGCTGATAATACAATTTCTGCATTTTGCATCCAATCAATACAGTGCTTATGACGTCTTAGTTAAGTATAAATTACCCTGACTGATTACTTGTTGAATTAGTTGTTTCCTGTATCTAGTGATCCAGCAGTTGTGCTGCTGTTATACATACTGAATACATGCATTTCTCTCAATTATAAACATACTTTATAACTTAAACTATTTACAGGAAATTTCTTTAATGTACCTGACTTGTATTTAACATTCCCTTGTATTTCAATATTAAGACTTAAGTGACTAGTTAATGTTACATCATTCAGGTAATACTGTGCATTGATAACAATTACAATTTCATATTTAGCAATTTTTTTTCGATTTTTCTAGAAATACCAGGAAAGCCTCCCATTGTTAAGATGGGCTTTGATGTAAAAGGCAAACAGGTAGTTGTGGACTGTACCATTTACTCTAGGACCAACATATCACTCTCTTGGTACATACATCGCACAGAACTCCTACCTACTGACACCCAGCATCGGAAGAAGTATATAATTTCAGAGGTATCTTCCACTGTCATTGAAGGTTATGATATGAGCAGGTTTGCTAAAAAAGTGTACACTGAATACAAAGGAACATTAACCATCAGAAAATTTAGTCCAGAGGATCTAGAAGTTTATACTTGTGTAGGAACTAATGCCTTTGGAAACAGCAATGCAAGTTACAATTTTTCAGGTATGTCTCCTGTCTGTACACATACTACTTGTTGGCATAAATGAACACAGCTGAAAAAACACCCAATTTATTCATGTGCTTATTCTGTGCAACTGAAGATGAACTTCTTTTCGCTTAAATATTTATGGACACAATATATAGTATAGTATAGTATAAAACTGGTAACCTGAATTGGTGCACAATCAATTAACATACAGCTTACAATGTTGTATTCTTGTAATAGCGACCCTGATTGGCTACAGTTCGTGTTTACCTCAATTTCTGCTTCTTTTGCTGTGAGTCTTACAACCATAAACAGCAAGTCCCCAACATTGACAGAATACATACATGCAAAATCATATGTTTTGTAAAACACTTTACATTACACAGAGCAAAACTGTCTCACTTCACTAACTTGAAACTTAAAAACATACTACAAAATATATGGATGAAGAAAATATATAGTTCAAGTGCAAATATACTCGAATACTACATTTTAAAGCACCAAAAAGCACAAAAGCAGTCAGTTTGCAATATATGGCCTTTTTGTATCTCAGATAGCTAGTGCAACGAGACGAGGTAATATGGTTAGAAAAAAGTAATGGGGATAAAATACTTTGTTTTGCTTAATCCTTTTGCTTGTCTTTTACTGAACAAATGAGTGGGAGTTAACTTTACTTCAACATATTATACAGGTCACACCTAAAATAGTTGCAGGAAAAGGCAGTGCATGTTAGTTGGTCAGTTATTTTGCACTGAAATCTATTTAAGTATACTACCCATTATGTCACAGTGTTCCTTTCTCCGTCCACCAGAGCATAATTCTGTAGTGATAACGGATTGCCACACTCCAACCAAAGCAATACTTTGAATATTTAGTGTATTCAACTTATGCTGACAATTTGACATTACAATTGCTAAAACAAAATCAAAATTAATGTAATTTATTTCAACAGAATGATTATATCCTTTTGTAGACTTTTTTGGACCACCACAGGTGCTAACCAACTATATCAACAATGTCAGAGTGTCGCTGGGTGAGCAAGCGACTTTGTACTGCTATGCAAGGTATGATTTCAGACATAGGTCAGCATGGAAGAGAAACGGAGTTTACTTGGAAAGCACAGGACGTTACAACATCCGCAGTCAAAGTAAAAGGAGGAGAACAAACATGTACCTTGAAATATCAGAAGTAAACGCACAGGACTTTGGAAACTATACATGCGAAGTGTCTAACCGATTTGGAAAGACTTCAGGGGTGGTACAATTGATTAGACAAATAGATAGACATTAATTTTTTTTCCACAGAGGATTAAAATCACAAGAGAATATTTCTTGGTGGATATTCATGGCTTATTAGTTTGTGGAATTAATAGTTTCTGTAAACCAAGAGTGCAATAGATTAAGCTCTGTGTATAAAAGAATTTCTTTGCATGTATGTATGTATTCATTGTGTTATCTGGCTAACTAACTGTACATGTGATTGGCGCAGGATATACATCACCGGAGAAAACTTTTTTTTCCCTTTAAACACATTAAAACTGCTTGCATATATTTGGACCAATGGTAAAATTGGTTCACCTCTAATACACATAAAGCAGTGGTCAAATACCTTGATTTAACTGATACAAAATAGCTAAGGGTGCCTTGACAGTGTTACTTTTAGGCCTCATTGATGCTCAGTGGCCAAGTGGGTTTGCAGGTTGGGCATGGAATCACTGGCTGTCACCTCTTGCTAGACTTCTTAATTTGGTACAACTTAATTTGGTAATCTACACCCCCCCCCCCCCCCCCCCCCCCCCCCCCCCCCCCTTGTTACGTGCAAGTAAGTGTGTGTTTCTATAAAGAGCATTTCTTTGAATGATGATTCAACTACGAGTTCCGAAGGTAGTCTATCAAAAACTAATCAATGCTGGCACCCATAACTGGCACCAAATCAACCGACAAAACAGCTATGCAGTGCTTTATTTCTGTATCAGTGACCATGACTGGCAGACTGTATTTATTATTTATTTCAGGTTCCAATTATACTGAATTCCAATACAGGTAGCAGTTATATCTTTTTGTAGGAGTTTAATGAATGCATGGCTTGGTATTCATACCCAGCCAATTGTTGTAGAGCAATAAATGTCAATCAATAAATGATAACCAGTTTTATTATAACAATAATTGAATAGTTGTACAATTAATGTCACTATATGGATAAAATATATATTGTGAAAATATATATATTTGCATGTCTTTATTTAGTTATCTGGGTTTTAACATTGCTTACAACACATTATAAAGGTCATATCATGACAGGTAGTTTTATGGGCAGAGGAACACCATACAGTTGGTCAAGGTTCTATACTGTAAACTGCCAATCAGTAGCAAGCATCTACCAGCTTTCCCACTTGAGGTCGGGCGGGGGGATTCAAACTCTGATCTCAGAGGTGAGAGGCGAGAGTGTTCACAGTTTTTAGTGAAAAAGCAAGGATTATTAAGGTAACCTATTGCAAAATATCTAAGTGATTAAAATGTGTCATCTACAGCTAAGTTGGTAAACAGACGTATTACGCTTTGTTACTCCCATAGTGCAAAATGTATTGAAGTATTGAAGATATGAATTTTGAATTTTTGTCATGATAATTTACCACTTAGAATGTTTGAACTACTTCAGCTCCCTGTAATATATTACCTGGTATTTGTTGTGCGAGCTCTAGTGAAGCTAGCGCAGCTAAGGATAATTTTTTTTTTGTCTCTGGACTTTCATGAATTGTGGCATAGTGTGATGAGTACCTGTTTCATCACTGAAGTTAAGCAGTAATGGGCTACATTAGTACTTGAATGAGTGACCAACTCAGTGCACTGATCGGGTTTGTCTGTTTGTTGGTTAGCAGGATTAATGCAAAGACTACTGGTTTAAACTTTATGAAAAGAAATCAAAATCAAACTCAGCTCCCATATGAGAGTGATCTGTATCACCATTTAGATGCAATAAAATCTGGATTTCCCCCCAATAACTTTATTATTCTGTGCCTTGGCCAATGTCTGCACTTTCTGAGTGCTCACTTTTGGGTTTACTTAACTTTCAACACATTGTATAGGTTAAATCACTCTGGGTAGTTATGAGAGCAAAAGAATCCAGTGCAATACTAGTTGGTTAAGATTCTGCACTGTGAAATGTCAGGCATTGGTAAGCATCTACCAAATTTCCTACATATGTCCAGGGTTTGAACCACTGATGTCAGTGGTGGGAGGAGAGTGTGTTAACCACTACATCACAACGCCCTCTTAGGTATAAATCTGTGACTTATTATGTTGATAATTATTGATAAAATTGACAAACCAGAGTGAAAAGGTAAGTTCTAGAGTTGCAAACAAATGTAAAAATAAGGAAGATTCCTTTGACTTATCTACTCTGGAAAAAAAACAACTAAATATAAGTCATATCACCTAAAGGAGTAGTCATAACAGTCTCTGACCTAAACGATCAATGGTGACAACTTGTAAGAGAAATATTGCTTTTTAAGCAGGTTTAACATTTTTGATAGGTAGCCAGGATAGCCTTGATTGGACGCCCGACCACTTGGGAACAAAAACTAGCAACAGTGGGACTGGAGTATAAGCAGTTTCCTAATACGTTTTTCTCACTGGCTGAAAACATAAAAAAAAATCAACTCTGTTACTTGATAGAATTCTGGGTCCCATAATACTGAGCCTTATAGGGGAATATATATGTTATTAATATGATGTTGCATAGGATAGGTACACAAGACCATGATTGGAGGCAAGTGTATCCCCATCGTCATTGAATATTACGAGCAATACATTGTATTATTATCAGTGGTTCCAATGAAACAGTATAGTTTATAATTTTTTTAAAATCTCCGATGTGTGATATTGTAGTACGAGAATTTTCTGGTCATTTGTGGTCAGTCTTAAGAATCAAAAACTTTAACCAAGTGGGAGGCATGGTTGGGAGGTGCAGGTGTGCAACATTATTGTGTGACCTTGATTTCACCTTTAGTCTTGAAGTAGTGACCTTAGCTGACCTTTAGAATTATGACAAGCCTGTATCTCAGGCGCCATGGAAAATAGGAAGTAAATAACTTGGTGGGGTCATTGGTTGGGAGGTGCAGATATGCAGCGTCCTAGTGTAACCTTGACTTGATATATGGCCTTACCATATTGACATTGACTTTCAATTCTTGTCCAGGTAGGTAGTTAATGCTCTGTAAGGACATTGTCTCGGGACAGTAGATATGCAACATCATTGTGTTACATTGAAATGGCCCTAATGTAGTGACCGTGACCTTTAAAATATTGTCCAGGCTGTATCTCAGAAGCCATCCCAGTAAACATTAGAAACGTTTTAAAATAGTTTAAATGTTTACAAAACGTTTTTAAAACCTAAGTAAACCCTATCTTTGGTTTTCTAAACGTTTCTAAGCAAACGTTTTTGCTGTAATGTTTAAAAAACGTTTTATAAACATTCTCTATAAAACTCAAAAATCTAGGTTTGACTGGAAATATTTTTAAAACATTTATAAAACAGCTGAAGAAATTAAGGTTTTGCTGGAAATGGTTTTCAAACATTCATCATGAAAGGTTTGATAAACAGTACACATAAAATGTTTAAACAACATTGCCTGTCAAATGTTTTAAAAACATTCTATCAAAAACGTTTTTCAAACCTATAATTTCAAACCTTCACCTTCAAACATGTCCAAACAAAGATGGCGGTGAGCAATAATAGGGGATTTTAGAGGACTTTGTCAAAAATTGCCCCACATGCAATCCCTAAAAGTATGAATTCAATGGGGGCACAATTTCTAAGCCATTATCTTACAATTTTAGACATGAAAAGAATATTTTTAATAGTGAGCAACCATACAAAGATATTTAATTTGACCTCTGACCCCATTATTATTCAGACATTATTATGTTCATTTATAACATTTCTCTAACATTTATTGTGAAACGTTTAATAAACGGTTTTCATAAAACGTTTTAAAAACATTCCATTACAAATGGTTTTTGTACCCATCATTTTTAAACCTTTGCCAAACGTTTCCTTTGAAACGTTTGCAAAACCTAAAAATATTTACTGGGATGAGGTAAAGGAGGACTTTACCGAAAACCAGGGGCCGGTTTCACAAAGGGTCTCAGACTTGGATTTAGGCTAAGTCAGGGACATAAATCTGAGCCTTTTGTCTTTGCTAAGTCCTGGACTTAAATGGATTTTACAAAGAGTGACTTAGCTAAGTCCAAGCTAATCATATAATCAGAGTGGTTTTCTATGTCATGTGACCCTTTATTTCTAGTCAAAGTATTTTAGTGGTAACATAGAATTATATCCTTTGTTTAGCTTATTTATCTTTGCAAAAAATGCTGTTTTTCAGTGGGAAGCCTAGTAATCACATAGATATGGCCAAAGGCTAATTTAGGGAGTGTTCTACATATATATTTTTCTTTATTTTCAAGCATTTCAAATTTTGATGTGAGAAAAATATATAGCGGCCATATTTAAGTCTATGTTTACAAAAGTTAAGCACGCTCTTGGGTAGACTTAGCCAAAGCCTAGACTCAGCAGCTTTGTAAAACCCCCCAAGTCTAAGATCACAGATTTAGCCTCATTTTAAAACATAAGTCTTAACTTTAAGTCTGGGCTAAGTCATTTTGTGAAATCGACCCTTGTACTGTACTGTACTGGAACCGGACTCCCACCCCCCAAAAAATAATAATAATAAATAAATCTCTTAGGGGTATGTCCACACTGAACTCGTGTAGGTGTCTTAACAGTAAATATATTGCGAAATCAGCTCAAAAACAATGATTGTACTTCAACTTAAATCCTTGTCACACTTCCCTGATAACGACCTGTTTCTAGCGGGCGTTTTGATAAAAGAATATCTATAGCTGTTTTGTGTGTGCGTATTTGTGTGTTTTAAATATTATATTTACATGTAGACTGGAGCATTGTTAAACAAATTTTTTGTTGCACACATTTTGTGCAGGAATTTAACTAGCAACTTTTTCACTGAGCACATTCTAAGTATAGTGTGCACAATAGCCATGCTTAAGGCTCAAATTAGTATCATACCTTTTTCAAGCATGTTTGCAGATGTTTGGTGTTTATAAAACACATGTACATGTTAGGATATATATGCTCATCAGACAGCTCTGTCTTAGCAGTGTGCTGATAAAAAATACAGCATAATTTGTGTAACAATACATACACATATAGTGAAACTTCATCACATCAACTGAAAGGTTTGCCTAATTACCAAAACAAAATTGAGCCTTTGGCAAGGCTATATGCCAAAGAGTGTGCAAGTGGTAAAATTCCACTGGAATGCATGCATTGTGTTTGACATATGATAACATGCCTGGCATTAGCCTTGCGGAAGGCTCAAGTTTTTTTGCAGTTAGGGGATGATTTCAGTTCAGATAATAGTTTCCGTTTCTATAATATACTCACAGGGGCCACGGTGGCAGAGTGGTAACACTCTCGCCTCCCACCTCTGTGGCCGGGGATCGATCCCCGTCATGGCCGTAAGTGGGAAAGCTGGTAGTTGCTTGCCGTTGGTCGGCAGTTTACAGTACACAACCCTAGCGAACTCTATGTACTGGTTTCCTCTGCCCTTTCAACTACCCGTCGTGATATGACCTGTACAGTGTTGAAAGCGACGTAAAACCCCAAATAAACAAATATAATATACTCACACATGTACTGGTGTTTACAGCAGCATTAAGCTGAGAGAAAGATCTCTGTCTGATACAGTTCTATCTCTTAACATGTCTGAGTGCTCTATGAATACCAAATATCTGTGTGCATGTTTGAAAGGATATCATGCAGATTTGAGCCTTAAGCAAGGCTAGCCTGGCATTTGAGAGGATGCAGAAAAACAGTACATAGTTTCTACATACTATAGTTTGTCAAGATTATGTTCTGATAATCCAAGAGTACTTGCAAGCAACCACCTACTGTCAAACTTCAGGCTGGGACCAGGATTCAGACCCACATTCCGAAGGGTGGAGGTAAGTTTGTTAGAAAATACACCCCTCTATATCCCCTCCGCCCTAGACTTTCATCAAGTCCTTTTATCTAAGGTATTATATGAGGACTGAATGACTTTTTTACCAGACTTTTTTTATCTATTTCTCTAGACAGAAGGTTTTTTGACTCATCAAGTGGGTTCATAATGCTTTCATGTATATCAGATTTGCTGAAATGAGAAATACAAAGACTTGGAGCAAATCTACTCCGCCCAGGAGACTGCGAAAGCACCATCAGCAATGTTGCTTTATCTGGATATGCAAATATATGCAAATGAGAACCCGCTGGTCTTGTTTGTGGAGAGACAGATGCATTTCTAGACATGTGCTTCTGCATCCTTGTCCAGGGAAGCTATTGCGACATCACTTTACCAAAATAACACTAGACAGTTTATCTGTAGCTGTACCAAAATATTGTCTTTTTACTTTATGTTGATAACCTATATTCAGTACATTCAGTTATCCAAAACAATGACAGTTCTGAGACAAAAATAATAATAATAATAATAAAATTATAGCGCGCATGAATTACAGTTCAAATGCAGGTGTGAAAACATTTTTGCTTATTTTTGTTTTAATTATTAGGAATTATTTCATGCATTTCAAATTTTTGGGATCAATATATTTTTTCAAATCAATCTGCGAGATACATTAAGTATACGTACTAGTGGATACACACCAAAAACAATGGATTACTGCTTTTACTTTCAGCTGTTTACCTTGAGTTTATCAATTGCTTTAGGTGAGTAATACTTTCATTTACATACACATGTATTTTAATAGAATTGTAATTCTTCATATTCTCCAACGTAAATTCTTTTCTAATGAACCCTACGGCCCCATTACAAATTAACTTACCCAAACTATTAAGGGTGGTTTTCCTCTGATTAAGCATGGCACAATTACACTGTGAATATATTTGAATATCAAGACGGATAACGTTTTCTTAAACTGCTTTTTGAGTTGTTTTGGGCGACAGTACAATTTTTACATATCAGTACCCCGGTGTACGTTGATTTCCCCTCAACTGAATCCCCCCCTCACCCCGCCCCACCCTTTTTTCCACTAATGTATGGTTTTCCCCTGTGATACCGTGACTTCTCCCCATTATATTTTTGCACAACTTTGGTAAATCGCGTTCGCTACGCCACCTGGATGTATAGAGAGATTTTCGGCGTTAAAGCTGTAAGAGGACAATTACACCAGCTACGTTCACCAAATTTGCAGGATATGTTCATTGGAAGGTAAGCTTCTCTGGGACTGATTTGTTTATTTTGTTTTTGTTTATTTGGGGTTTTACGTCGCTTTCAACACTGTACAGGTCATACGACGGGTAGTTGGAAGGGCAGAGGAAACCAGTACATACAGTTCGCTAGGGTTCTGTACTGTAAACTGCCAACCAACGGCAAGCAACTACCAGCTTTCCCACTTACGGCCATGACGGGGATCGAACCCCGGCCGCAGAGGTGGGAGGCGAGAGAGTTACCACTATGCCACTGAAAATAGTCTCATTCTGAAAGACAAGATATCCGCCATGGGCATTTCTCTGAAAAGGTAGAATCTCTTCATAGGTGATATGTATAACAGATACACATGTCCTCTACAACCTTGTACACATTTGACCTTGAAGCTCTTAATTCAAGGTCATCCATGGAGTGCCAAAGTAACCCACATAGCGAACTTTAAAAGTGAATATATCTCCCTTATTATTGGTCCGAGAGGTTTGCAATGCGAAACCAACATATAGGAAATTATGTGCTGCGAATCTTCTGATGTTGTCATATTTGACCTTGGATCCCTCCTTCAAGGTCAAATGAGCATAGCCACACCTAAAAGTGCTTATAACTCGCTTATTATCGGTCCTAGAGGTTTGGGATGGTAAACCAACATATAGGAAATCATGGGCTGGGAATCTTCTAGTGTGGTTGGATTTGACCTTGGGCCCCTCCTTCAAGGTCAAATGAGGATAGCCAAACTTAAAAGTGCTTATAACTCACTTATTATTGGTCCTAGAGGTTTGGGATGGTAAAGCAACATATAGGA
This sequence comes from Sabellastarte sp. h YS-2021, assembly GCA_964017235.1. Taxonomy (NCBI): domain Eukaryota; kingdom Metazoa; phylum Annelida; class Polychaeta; order Sabellida; family Sabellidae; genus Sabellastarte; species Sabellastarte sp. h YS-2021. The sequence continues at coordinate 168,421,347 of OZ024928.1, read as the reverse complement.
AATCATGGACTAGGAATCTTCTGGTGTGGTCGGATTTGACCTTGGGCCCCTCCTTGAAGGTCAAACGAGGATAACCAAACTTAAAAGTGCTTATAACTCACTTATTATTGATCCTACAAGTTTGGGATGGTAAACCAACATATGGGAAATCATGGACTAGGAATCATCTGGTGTGGACAGTTTTGACCTTGGGCCCCTCTTTCAAGGTCAAACGAGGATGGCCAAACTTAAAAGTGCTTATAACGGGCTTATTATTGATCCTAGAGGTTTGGGATGGTAAACCAACATATGGGAAATCATGGGCTAGGAATCTTCTGGTGTGGACAGTTTTGACCTTGGGCCCCTCCTTCAAGGTCAAACGAGGATAGCCAAACTTAAAAGTGCTTATAACGGGCTTATTATTGATCCTAGAGGTTTGGGATGGTAAACCAACCAAGGGATTTGCACATATAAGCAGTGTAGTGCAGTGTCGTACAAATTTTAAAAGATTAAGAGCAGTTAAATTTTCCTTACCTTGCACATGTACATGATTTATAAATATAATAAATATATTTTAAAATAGGTTAAATTGGTAAGAAAGAGCAGAAATAACAATTACATTTAATTACACACTTTATATCTGACTCAACAATTTGACGCACCTCCTTCTCCTGCCATACATGTATTTCTTCAGTCACAATAAACAGCTTTGACCAGTGTCACTTAATAAATTAACTTTTTTTAATCCCCGTGTGTTCCTTATCAATTGAAAAAGGCTATACTCTTTCATTACCTTGGCGGTAACAACGAAATATGAATACCTTATTCCTTTCTCATTCTTTTGTATTTCTTTAGGGGAAGAATATTGCGAAGACATCACACTCCCAATGTGTGAAGACCTACCCTACAATAAAACAAGGTTTCCAAATAGTTTTTCCCACAACACACAAAGAGATGCTGATCTAGCCCTGAGCACATTTGCACCACTCTTGCAATATGGATGTTCTCCTGCATTGAAGCTGCTTCTTTGTTCCTTGTATGTTCCAAAATGCTCAATGTCTGGCACAGTTATCAAACCATGCAAAGGACTTTGCAAAGGAGTGAAAACCGGCTGTGAACCTGTGTTAAAACAGTTTGGATTCCCCTGGCCTGAGTCACTTGTTTGTGATAGTTTACCTCTGGATGGCAAATGTATACGCATGGGACAATCTGGTAAATTTATCATTTAGGTTCCTTAAAAAAAGTAGATTATAGAAATAGACAATGACGAGCTTGAGGTTAGAGGAGATTTTACAACGATGAGCGATATATAGAATCACGAAGTCAGAGCCTGAGTGATTCTAATGCATTCATCGTTGTAAAATCTCCTATAACCCCGAGCTCAGAGTTATTTCTATTCTAACATGAGATTTTAAAAGATCTTATAAAAATTACCTTTCAAGGTATTTATACAAAAATATACAACTATTCTACAAAGATTTTTTATTAATGGGTGCAGTTGAATTATTGGAAGAGCCACAAAATAAGATAACCCTTTTCATTGTTAAACGTCTTTAAACTTCAGCACATTTATATCCGTATATTCTATGTTCAAATGTAAGAATCTCTGAATATCATATTTACCATTATTTGTCTATTTAAATGAAAAAAAATCCAGGCTGTTACTTCAAGTTTTCTTTTTGCGGAGCAGCATTGTCAGCGATAAAATAGAACCCATAAGGTTATGCTGGGGTTTACAAAGGAATTTTTCGTGTCTTAGCCAATCAGATTCGTGGACACAGCCGTGTTATGTTAGACTGTGCTTTAAGTTAGTTTTTATTAATATATTTGCACAATATACTTAATATTTTAATATTGGTATTACATCACATAGATATTCCATTGACTAGATTAAATATTCATTGATGGTTTTTCTGTGTACACATGTTTGTGGCTTTTGACACTTGACATTCTCATTTCTGAGGTCCTCAGTGGCCTAGTGGGTTAGTATATGTGGCATCTATAATCACAGCTTGTCACCTCTGTGTTGATTTGTTTATTTATTTTATTTATTTATTTGAGGTTTTACGTCGCTTTCAACACTGTACAGGTCATATCATGACGGGTAGTTGGAAGGGCAGAGGAAACCAGTACATACAGTTCGCTAGGGTTGTGTACTGTAAACTGCCGACCAATGGCAAGCAACTACCAGCTTTCCTACTTAAGGCCCTCACAGGGATCGAACCCCGGCCTCAGAGGTGGGAGGCGAGAGTGTTACCACTCTGCCACCGTGGCCCCTCTGTGTTGATTTGACACCCACAAGTGGCAATGCTCAGGACCTGTACCAATATGACCCTGGAGGTTGAATGGGATGTAAAACCCTGCCTTAAAGCTTTGACATCTGATTTGCAAAATCAGAGCTGCAAATTTTATGTTCATAAAAAGTCTAATAATAAAGATAAAAGGATTTACTTGATGTTATTGAAAAAAGGGTTTCAGGACTTCCTCTGGAAAAAAGTACTGTTAAAGTAAACAAAAAGCAATTAGAAAAGGATATAACAGTGGTGGTTTAAAACTTATAAACATAGTTCACTGAAGTTATCATGGTTAAAAAGGCTTAGGGCCACAGATGGTAGTTGGCAAAACATTTTTGAAATGTCTCTTGGAATATCAAATATATTGGCTTTTGAATTAGACCAACAATCACTAACCGAAATGATGGAAAAGCATTTAAATCCATTCTGGAACGATGTTCTCAAAATTTGGAGCATTTTTAAATCGCAATTTGGAAAAAATACTGCTGCAGAACATATCTTCTATGGGAACCTTTTTATGAAAAATAAAAATTTAGACAGATGGTCAAGAGAACTGATGCCATAAAGGTTTTGTATATGTATATGATATGTTGACAAACACCGGGCAGCTTCTAGGCTACTGTGATTTTACTTTGTGGATTTTTATGGCATGACTTATTTAACACAAAGAGGTTGGGTGAAAAGTAATGATAGAAAACTTAAGGTGTCTGAAATGAAACCATGTTTATTACAAACACTTCTACAACAAAAACAATGTAAGTAAATGGGTATATAAAAAATTGGGGTCAATAGTCAAGTTTTGTAGAGGGCATGAAGCCAGATGGGCTGAAATCCTAGGAACAGATATTAAAGAAGTTGATTGGTTGAAGTTCTATCCAAACAATTATAATAGTGTAATAGAGACGTCCTTTGGAGCTTACCAGTTTCAGATTTTGCTTAGAACAATTCCAACCCCAAAATTTTTTGGCTAGGTGTAATTTGGTAGAAAACAACAAATGCTAGTTTTGTAAACAAAGTGTTGAAACTATAGAACATCTTTTTATGGTTTTGCCCTATTGTAAAAACCTTCCGGTTTCAAATTTTAGAAACAATAAAGGCGAGTGTGGAAATTCGAAGCAATGTGAATGATATAAATGTACTTTTTAGGGGGTGCAGAAGGAAATAATAAGGACAGTTTGAACTATCTTTTTACTGTAGTAAAAAAATATGTGTACAATACAAAATGTAAAGAAAAGCTTTTAAGTATTGAAGGTGTCACAATCACGATAAGACACTATCATACTTTAGAACATTGGATAGTTAAAAATGAGTATGGGAGTGTGAGGGGTTATTCTGACAAGTCTGAACAACTGAGTTCTATAAATGAACCACTCGAGGAAAAATACTGAAAAATCAGAGTAAAGTGAAGCATGGACAAATGTGATGCAGTACTAATAGTAAAATAAAAAGCAGTGGGTATATTTAAATTTCTACTTAATGTATATACATATGTAGACTTAGCATTTGAATTCTTTCTCCTTTTTTGCCTTGTTTAAGCATCCTGTGTGATGCTGTTTTTTGTAAAGGTCTTGGTGAAAGTTTTCCAGACCCCATTTGCCCTGCACCAAGTTCCTGAAATACTTTGAAATGGGGGAATAAAGATGTATATATTCAAAAAGAAAAAAATATATATATAAGGAATGCATTCATTTGTATGAATCGCATTATAAAAGGAAAACTTTGGATTCAACAAGCAACTGTGTAAAACTGATCCAGAAAAGTAAATTGCGTGTACACACATTTATTCATTTAGATTGGTATAAATTAGATAAGTATAAATTTCAAGTTTTTTATCTGATACATAACTTGTCTTTTACATCTGTAATCAGTTTCAGTTTCACTTTTCTGTTTCTGCTTATTTTAATCACCTGACAAAAGGGAGATTATAAAGTGCCTCCCATGTGTGCATGTGTATTTGCATGCATGTGTCTGTTTATCACATTTCTATATAAAACTTTATAACTGTTCGTATGTAAAAACTAATTGAAAGAAATTGTCTGTAAAAATTTTTTGGCCTTATTTCAAAAAATAAAATGGAAATCATAGCTGATCATTCAAAAATTATAAAGATGTTCTGCAACTTAAAATATTGCAGCTGGCTTCATCAGAATTGCACAATGTATAGCACTAGGAAAGCTTGTCCGAGAGAAGTTTTCCCTCATGTTTGAAAAAACGAGATGTCTGATGTGTCAAATTGGACATTTTATGAAAAAAAGGCCTTATATCTCCCTCATCATTGGTCCTAGGTGTTCCAAATCTGAAAACAAATTGTGGCGTGTGAATCTTTCCCTATGACCTCTTCTTCAATGTCAAGTAATTGGGTTTTTATAACAGAAAGCCCTTAATCTCTCTCATTACTGGTCCTAGGGCTTCGAAATGTGAAAACAGCTAAAAGGAGTCCATGGCCCGTGAATGGTTTGTACATGTCAAATTCAACCTTTGACATTTGCATCAGAGTCAAGTGGTGTCATCATACTAAAAAGACCATATATCTCTCTAAATTGGTCATAGGGCTTCAAAATGTGAAAACTGCTGATAATATATCATAGCCTGAGAATCTTTTGTAACTGTTGAATTTTACTTATGATACCTGCTTTGATCTGATTGAATCGGGTCATCTTACTAAAAAGGGTTTATTAATCTCCCTTATTATTGGGAACAGGACTTCAAAATGTGAAAATAATTTCAAGGAAATCATAGCCTGCAAATGTTCTCCGAGTATCTAATTTGACCTTTGACCCCTGCTTCATGGTTACATCGGGTTATACCAAAAGAGCCTTATATCTACTTTATTGTTGGCCCTAGGGCTTTGAAATGTGAAAACAACTTATAAGGTAACATGGTCTGCAAATCTTTTCCAAGTGTCTTATTTGACATTTGACCCTTGTTTCGAGGTCGATTTGGGTCATCATACTAAAAAGGCCTATTAGTAATATCTCCCTTATTAATGGTCCTTGAGCTTCGAACGCTGTTTCAAGATCACACTAGTGTACTTCCACTTCTGCTTAGTAACCGGCATATATAACCACCGTGCAAATGGTATTGTTAATGATATTTCAATGCATTTATATCTATTTTTAAGGTGATACATCACCCGAATTTGCTGATACAGATGCTAATGTCACTATTATTGAAGGACAAACTACAAGATTATCATGTCACATCAGGAATATTGGAGCTTATAAGGTAAGAATTGGTTTAAATATGTAGAGAATATCACCTAAAAAGTTTAGTTGAAATCTGTATGTTGCTCTTTACTATGGATTACCAGTAACTCACATTCGCAAACTTCAAAACACTGTAGCACAAGTACTCTATGCATTAGAGAATTTGATCATATCACACCCATACTAAAATCACTTCACTGAGTTTCCAATCCAGCAATGGATACAATATAAAACACTCCTACTGTGTTTCAAAGCCATCCACTGCTATGCTCCACACTACTTTGCATCCCTGTTTTGCATGTTTCGAGCAGGTCCCTTTGATCAGGTTTCCACAGGCTGTTGAGAGTTCAAAGAACAAAAAGTGAAAACTATCGTGAGTGTACTTTCAGTTCTGTGCACCATGGCTATGGAACAACTTAACTGCTGAAGTTAGAAGCTAGGATACCATCCTGGACTTCAAAAAGAAACTAAAAACTTAACTCTATTTAGATCAGCATACTATTGCTATACATTGTGTTGTATTTTGTGTAAATTGTAAAGCACTTATTTTAATGGATGCTATAAAATATGTATTATCCATTGATAGGCTGGTTACACCAGGCATGGTCCAAATAAAAAACAAAGTTAGGTTTCCATGACTTGATTTGATGTACTTGGATTGGATTGAGAAACCACTTGTCTGTGTGTGTCCATGCTATTAGGTGATGTTATTTCATTAGGAATAGTTTATAACAAGTAGAATTAAAGTATTTTTCCATTTGTCAACTATCTTTTTGCAATGGCAAGTGTTCAAGCCAGTGCAGAAAAGATTTTATTGAGGAAAATATTTTCTTGTGATTTTTCACCCCAGCCCATAAAGGCTGGGCTTATAGTCGTCCCCTGTGCCTTCCGGGAGGCACAGGCATAAGGCTTGTAGGTGTTCCACGGCCTAAAACCATGCACAGTTTTTCACCAAATTTTTAGGATATGTTTACCCCAAGAGGATCTAGAACTGATTACGTTTTGGGAGGTATCTGGCGACAACTGTTGTCATGGAAACACTTTGAATATTTTTGGCTCATAAACTTTGTGGGTAATCCACAGCCTAAATCTGTGCATGGATTTTCATCAAATTTACAGGATATGTTAACTGAAAAACGATCTAGAGCTGATTAGGTTTTTGAAGGTATCTGGCAACAGCTGTTGGCAACACTTAAATGCTTTTTGGTCTTAAACTTCTCAATTGAAAAGGGGTCACTGTTAAACCGATGTCACTACAATTGCATTTTTATCTGCCGCCGGCCAAAGTCCGGGGTCGAGAGATTATGAAAAGCTTTCCATGGATGTGTGAATGTGTGCATGCATGCATGTGTAAATGGCTAGGAAAGCGAGGCCTGAGGGTAACTTTGGTCTTTTTTGAAAACAAAATGGCTGTCGTATCACATTTTTATGTCAAATGGGCATCATATCAAAAAGGCCTTAAATCTCCCTCATCATTAGTCCTAGGGGTTTGGAATGAGATAACAACTCATAGGAAATCATGGTCTGCAAATCTTTTGCAAGTGTCAAATTTGACCTTTGAATCCTGCTTCAAGGCATGTAGGGTCAACATACTACAAAGGCGTTATATCTCCCTTATAATTGGTTCTAGGGCTTCAAAATATGAAAACAACTTGTAAGAAATCATGGCCTGTGCATCTTACATCTGACAACATCTCATGGTTTCTGAAGACTTCTTACAAGTGGTTTATCCAAATCTCAATGTTGTTGCCCATTTAGTTGTACTTGTGGGCTGGCCTTGCCTGCCAAGGCTGGCTATATTTATTGAATGTGATGTACATATTTGCAATTATAAAGGTCAATTCATGTGAAAATTTTGTTTTGAATAAATAAATAAATGACAAATGGCTCCTAAAATCAAGGAAGTAATGAATTAGTCCTGGGTCTGAGGTCCAGAAAATCACTTTTAGTGGCTGATAATTATCAAGTTTCACTGAAAATTAACACAATTTTAGAAATTTTATTTGGAGATATTGTCTGTTTTCATTTTCAGCATGTTTTATTAACTGAAAACTGTTGTAAATCGCAACTGTTTTTATTCTTGAACATAATATTTAGCATTTGGTCAGTTATTTATTAAAATCTTAAAAGAGTACATGCATGTAGACATGTCTACAAGCAAAATGACACCAAGAACAATTGGTTAATGGAGAGGGGTCCACCAAAAGTGATTTCTAGGCCCTTTTTGTTGGATCTCAGACCTTACCCAGACACAGTTGGATTCTCAATAAATAGGTTCTAAATCTTAAGACAAAACTTAATCTCAGCTATTTTTCTTCATACAGAACCAGCAGATTAATGACACCAGATTTGCTTTCAAAGTTAATGTTTTATTTCAGGTGGTTTGGATCAGACAAAAAGATCAGCTAACTCTGACTTTTGAGGACTTAAGGATTATTGATGACTCTAGATTTTCAGTGATACATGAAGATCCTGGTGATTACACTCTGGTAATACAGAATGTAAATCAGGATGACCAGGGTGCTTATGTATGTACAGTCAACACAGATCCCCTTACAGAATGGACAGTCAACCTCATGGTCACAGGTGAAATGAGTACATTTGAGAGTTATGTCATCTTGCCATCTATCACAAGAAATTGTGTATATTTTATAAATTTATTAAATTAGGTCATTGGGCTACAATTTTCAAGAATCACCTACAGTTGCTCAGAACTTTGACAAAAGAAATTGATGAAAGTGACAGTTTACTTTGTAGTTAGCTAAAGTGAGGATATAGATTATAGACATATTATTTATTAACATGTTTGTGTCGAACTTTTAAACCTGCCACTGTGGCCTAGTGGGTAACACACTTGCCTGTGAATACAGTGGATGTAGATTCAATCCCAGGTACACAAAGATATCTAGTGGCTCATTGCACTGAGTGTAAATATACAAAAGGAAAACTTCCCAAATTACATATACAGAAAAAATATATCATGAATGAAGATAAAAACATTATATGAGTGCGTATAATAATTGCATATCCAATCTTACTAACCACAAGGCCACCGAGGACCTCCCATATTTTATTAGAAAAATGTAATATTACAAAATGGATTTAAAACCATAACTTTGACCTTTATTATACTTTTTTGCAATTTCAGTTGTTATCGCAAGGTACATTTCATATTCATTGTAGCAGCTCTAAGAATGGGTGTATATGGAATACTGTTAAGAACCTCACGACTGTTACATTTAGAAATTGATTCTCTGTTCCAAAAAGCTATATTCCAAGAGCATATTTTTAATGAAATTAAACCGGGGTGTTGTCTTTTATATAGAGTTTCAGCCTGCACACATTTTGCCTGAAAGATCTTCGAGTAATCTTAGGATCAGGGAGTTTGGCAGTGCTACTCTGGTATGCCAGGCAATTGGAAACCCTGAGCCCTCCATCACATGGAGTGTGAAACCATTCTCAGAACCCCTTTCCGGTGTGACATGTGGTGTTGTCCCCTTTGAGTCTGGTAAGTACCAAAAGTGAGGTGTATAACCCTATCATGAACAATTTGCATCATAAATTTTCAAAGATGGTTATGTATTGCTCCAACTTGTACATAACACATACATACATATATGTGCACTGAGAGAATAATTAAACAGAGTACATAAATTACTATCAGAGTATAAGTTTTGTAACAATTATTTGAGTGGTTAATAAACAAAATCAACAGAACCCAAATATTTTGACCATCAACATAAAAAATTGAGAAACCGACAAATATTTCCTTCTAGTTCAATGATTTAACCCTTGTGTAAGTATTTATATTATAATGTTTTCACCCCAAAGCCTTTTTGGGCTGTGTAGGTATTGTTTTCACCCATGGCATCAAGATGGGCAGGCAGTTGGGTGGCAGGAAAAAGTTTGTACGGACATTGGTTGGGAGGTGTAGATGTCCAATGTCATGGTGTAACCTTGATTTGACTTTTGACTTTGCTGTAGTCAACTTGAGTTTGAAAATCCTGTCCAGGCTGCATCTTAGAAACTGCAAGGTGTAAGAAGTTGAAACTTGGTAGGGACATTGGTTTGGGGATGTAAGTTTGTAGCGCCATGGGGCAACCTTGATTTGACCTTTGACCTTGCTGCAGTGACCTTTAAAATATTGTCCGGCCTGTATCTCAGAATCCACGATATCTAGGAAGTAGAAACTAGGTAGGGTCTTTGGTTGGGGGTGTGTTGGTATGCAACATCCTGGTGTGACCTTGACTTGACCTTTTACCTTGCCGTAGTGACTTTGAGGTTTAAAATCTTGTCCAGGCTATATCTCAGAAGCTGTAAGGTGTAGAAGTTGGTAGGGATATTGGTTCGGGTGTAGGTAGGCAAAGTCATACTGTGACCTTGATTTGACCTCTGACCTTGCTGTAGTGACCTTGACCATTAATATCTTGTCCAGACTATAACTTGGAATATGTAAGGTGTAGAAGGTTGATATTTTGTGTGGACATTAGTGAACAGTTTAGGCATGCAGTGTCATGGTGTGATGTTGATTTGACCTTTGACCTTCCTGTAGTGACCTTGAACTTGAAAAAAATAATGCGGGATATATCTCAGACACCATAAGGTATAGGAAGTTGACATTTGTTAGAGACATTGGTTAGAGGTTGTAGGTAAGCAACAACATATAGTGTGACCTTGATTTGCCATTGTTGTACTGACCTTGACCTTTAAACTTTTGTCTGGACCATATCTCAGAAACTGTAAAGTGTAGAAAGTTGATTCTTGGATGGTTCATTGGTTGAGGAGTGTAGGTATGCTAAGTCATAGTGTGATTTTTAACCTTGGCCCTGCCAAAGTGTGGTCACCTGCAATAATTGAAACATATTTCTCATATGACCCTGATCTTTGTACTGTTTCACTTCTTCTGTATCTCATATTCTTGAAAACTATTTCCCCAGGCTATGGGATACAGGCATCTCCCATGCTATTTTTTAATCATTCTATTTAAAATTGTAGCTGACATTTCAAGAGCCAAAATCTAATTACAATGGAAACCAGCCCCTCATTTGCTTAAAAATAGCACCGGAACCAGTCTAAAAATGAGATCAAACATGTGTAATGTTATATTAGTGTTGTCTTGGTATTTTATTATACAGTGAATTGCCCAACACCTTTAATGCATGTAGTCCATATCCTGAATATCACACGGCATTGCGCTGGTATATACGAGTGCATTGCATCAAATGGAGCCACAGACACTCTGCCCCTGCAAATAGATGTCATAGGTAAGTTTTTTGATTTTTAAAAGGTAAAGAATTCTATTTAAAGATCAACTTTATGTTTTTAGCTTCTTAGACTTTTTTAGTATTTGATTCTGTTCACCCCACCATGAAATTTAGAGACAAAAAAGTAAAAAAAAAATTCTGTGACAGTCATAAATACTGTCATCCATAATGGGGCCTGCACACACGTCCATGTTAAAAATGTTTCCAGTTGAATGAGGAGCATTTATGATAGTACTTTACAGACTCTAAAGTTTGTGAGATGTAATAGTACAATCATCTAATTTGAGAAGGTAATGAACTGTAGAAATGGGCTTTATCAATGATTATTGGCCTGGAACATCTATTAGTTCTTTGTCTTAAATCCCTGGGTTCATAATCTTAAGTTCTTAACAAAAACTTGACTTCTTTGTAAAACATGTTATTTCTCTAGAATATTTACAAACTCCATTCTCTCAGTTTTTATAAACTCACACAGAAAAACAGGTTGCTTTTGAAAAGTATTTGCATTTGAAAAAAAGTAAAAAATTATTTATGTCGGCATTACAAAATTGAAAACCATTTGCATTTGCAATAATAAACTCTTATACCTGAATGGTTAAAAAGGCACAAAAATCATATTTCTCGCTCAAATTGAAAAACACAGTACATCATTTAAAACCTTAAAATAGGGTTTCCAACTGCTTCAAGCCTCTCACAAAAAAGCAGTCATTTTTGGTCACAACCTCTCCCAATAATCTGAGTAAAACGATGTATAATATTTGACTGGAAACTATGAATCATCATACAAAGAGGTCATACTTGTCAGGTGCCTGATATTGTATAATTATGGATGTTGACCATACACATGGAAATCTACCCAAACACTTGAGATGTTTCATGAATCTGGACCCAGTTGTTAAATGCTATATATACTAACCTACTGTTATCTGATTATCTTGTAAGATAGCTATTTAATGGTCTTTGGCAATGGCAAAGATGTCTGTGCTCTCTAAGTGCTATCAATGTGAAATGTAGATGTCATCTCTGTCATTTATTGACTTATTCAGACCATCAGACACCAGTTGTTACAGTACTAACTCCACTTGTAACTACAATAAAAGGAGGCTCTGCATTCTTGAGATGTCGTGCTACTGTTACCAATATCATACAAAGTCATGTGACTGTAAGCTGGAGCAAAGATGGCCGCCCCCTCAGTGATGACACTAAACACAACCTGGTCAGTACGTTGACACAGGGACAGTACATGGAGGTAGTGCTGGGTATTAGAGATGTAGATGACAATGATTTTGGTGAATATGTGTGCATGGCTGAGCTAACAACGATTGGAGAGTGGACAGCCACAGCTACAGGTAAATAAAGTCACCATTTCAGTTATCATACACTTCATATTATTGTACACCTGGGGCCGTATTCACAAAAGGTCTTAGCCAAGTCTTAGGCTTAACTTTTGTATAAAAATATAGCCAACTTAAGCCTAATACTTGGCTAAGACCTTTCGTGAATACGACCCCAGCTCTATCTTTGTCTTTCTGGATCAGTGAATAAATTTTTTATGGACTTAATGAAGCTTGTTAGTCAAATGTAATTTTTATGTCGTCACTCTGCGGCGACCGCATACACGTCCACGTGGACAACTTCTCCAAAACTACAAGGCCTAGAGACGTGCTAATACCTTACCTATCGAGGATGAAAAACTGTTCAAGGCATGCAAATATGTCTGTTCGTCTGTTTGCTAGAGCTATTACAAGGGAGGTACCCCAACCAAAAGTGTGAAAATTTCAACACTTTACTAAAATTTTCTCATTGAATAATTGTAGGGAAATCTCTCATATCTTGCATATACTAGTCCACAAGTAGATTCCCTTGTGTGAGTATCAGACCTGGATCTGTCTTAATTTTTTATGAATTTTTAAATGATTTTTAACGCATTAAAATTCATAAAATCAAGCACTAAATCACTTATTTTCTCATTGACTATTGCAGGGATTTCTCTCATATTTTGCACATATGTACTAGGCCACAAGTAGATTCCCTTATGTAAGTATCAGGCCTTAATCTTTCTTAATTTTTTTTATGAATTTTTAAATTAGTTTTTAATGCATTATAATTCATGAAATCATACACTAAATCACCTATAACTTAAAAATTATTGCATTTAGAGTATTTTGTTAAAATATGTTATTCAGCTACTTTTTAATAGCTACAACATGGTGAATAATTTGGGTGCCTATCCCAACAGCTAAGTGAGTAATGGCTACTTTCCGACTTTTCAGGAACTTCCATAATGGGTAAATCACTTGTAACTCGAAAACTATTGCATTTAGAGAATTTAAATATGTTATCCAGCTACTTTTGGGTCAGCTATAACATAGTAAAATTTCAGACCTGTAGCTCATTGCATAGCCGAGTAATAGCTAATTTGAGGTTCTCACTGTTGAGTAAATCAGTTGTAACTTGAAAACCATTGCATTTATAGTAGTTTCTATAAATATGTTGTTCTCCTACTTTAGGGTTAGCTATGACATAGTAGAATTGCAGACTTGTAGGTCATGACATAGCTGAACAAGAGCTACTTTCAGGTTTTCACTGTTGAGTAAATCAGTTGTAGTTTGAAAACTATTGCATTTGGAGTATTCTGTTTAAATATGTGGTTCAAACACTTATGGGTCAGCTATAACATAGTGAAATTGTAGACCTGTAGCTCATTGCATAGCTGAGCAATATCTACTTTTAGGTTTTCACTGTTCAGTTAATCAGTTGTAACTTGAAAACTATTGCATTTACAGTACATGTATTTTGTTTTAATATGTTAACCTACTCTTGGTTCAGCTATAAAATAGTAAAATTGCAGACCTGTAGCGCCTTGTAGAGCTGAGTAAATGCTACTTTCAAGTTCTCATTGTTGAGTAAATCAGTTGTAACTTGAAAACTGTTGCATTTACAGTATTTCTTTAAATATGTTATTCACCTACCTTTGCGTTAGCTATACCATATTAAAATTACAGCCCTTTAACTGATTGCATAGCTGAGCAAAAGCTACTTTGAGATTCTCACTGTTGAGTAAATCAATTGTGACTCGAAAACTATTGCATTTGCAGTATTTTCTTTGGATATGTTTTTAACCTACTTTTTACACCTTAACAGATATCTTGTTACTTTACTTCTGAATACCATTTGCAGGGCACAACTTTTGTGTCCTTTTCTTATGTCACTTCTACTCTGAAACTGAAAACACACAGTCAGCTGATACTGAGCCCGTTCACGGGCACTGATTGCTTGTTTTAGTTAATATCAACAAATGTTACATGAACATAAATAGGTAATACTTTAAATCAGAGGAGCCACAATTCAGCCAGGATCCAAATTTTAGCATTCTCTATACTTTATGCGTCAAATGACCATGATCTCACTGCACTGCACTTGGTTTTGGCCACAAATTGCAGCATGCATGTCGCTCTTTTTGTTTACATATTGACATCATATTGTCAATGAAGCTGAAGTAATAATTAAATGATTATACATGTATCTTATATTGTATTTATATTTAAATTTAGAACAGACAGGAAATGTATATACATTTTTGATGATAAACATGCAAATACATTGATTGCCCGTAACATATATCGATCATTTTAATTTTATGAAATATTGAAAAAATGGCACATATTTAAACCATGATTATGGTTTGGTTTTGGCAAAAATTTAGACACCCTGTTATTTTTTCACCAAAGTTTAAAGTGATAGCCTGTGCATTCATCACAATAACAACACAGCAGTACAATCCATCATAGAAATTATTATTGATCAGTACAAAACACTGCAGTGTTACCACCAAGAATACAGAAATTCATTGCCATATTAATATATTGTCACATAATATTACTTTAGTCGAGGAGATTCCAGATGTCCCGACCACAAAATGCCGAAGCATAAACATAGATGTCTGCCAAGACCAACCTTATACCTCTACCAACTACCCAAATACTATGCAAGCAGGACATTACAGCCAATTTGATGCCCAAGAAATGCTTTTCACTCTGGCTAGAGCTTCATTCAGTGATGACAATCCTTGCATGAAAGGCCACAAGTTCTTCAGATGTAGCATGCTACTTCCACCCTGCACCTCTACAGGGGACATCGCTTTACCATGCAAGAAAGAATGTCAGGTGTTTAAGAAGAGATGCTTCTCCTCGTACTGGATGACCTGGCATGATCAGTTTGAATGTGACAAGCTGCCGGATCAAGGAGACTGTGTCAGCAGAAGTAAGGAGATGCATTGGCTTACCGCGTATATAAAAAAAAATATGAGAGTTTGTACTTAGTTGGAGAATTAGGAGAGACTTACAGAGGAATAACGGACAAACACCACCCTCAAGTCATCGAAAGAGGACTATATTTCTATTATAAAGACCAGTTACAGCATATTTTACAGCAGTCTGGTATAATTCAATTTAACTGTATTGTCCCTCTTACTTCATTGACATATCAGTATTCCTAGTTTCCTCAGCCTTTGAAACTCATGTCATTCTATATTATTTAGAAAAATCATTAAATTTCATCTACAGCCATTTTTTCCAATCTCATTTTTTTTCTCTTACCAATTTTTCTCTTCACTTCAGGGTAATGATTTATTTTATTTATTTGGGGTGTTACATTGCTTTCAACACTGTACAGGTCATATCACAACAGGTAGTTGGAAGGACAGATGAAACCAGTACATACAGTTCATTAGGGTTCTGTACTGTAAACTGCTGACCAACAGCAAGCAACTACCAGCTTTCCCACTTGAGGCCGTGCCGGGAACCGAACCCCGGTCTCAGAGGTGGGAAGCGAGAGTGTTACCACTCTGCCACCGTGGCCACCTTCAGGATAATGAATGGAAGCTAATTAATAATTTATTCTATTTGTAATTTAAAACAGCAAGTATTTGATTTCTATTTTAGAATCAATGGATGCCCTGGATACGGATGATGGCAGCCAACCTTTTGTAAGTTTTCTCCCCAAAAGACTTGAACAAGTACACGGTGGTAGTATCCTCATTCAGTGCATTGCCAAGATATATCCATTCTGGTCATTGTACTTTGAAAAAAATGGCCAGGTCTTGTACAACAGCCCTACTTCTACGAATCATAAAGTGGAGTTTTACAATGAGGGATACTACACGTATGGTTTGCTACTTCATGTTAAAGAAATGCAGCACTCTGACTTTGGCACATATAAGTGTGTTGCAAAGAACAGCTTTGGAACATCAGTTAAAGAGATAACTGTAAATGGTAAGTATACATGATAATGTCCACTTGTATGCTGCTTCAGTTACAAATTTTGACTTTTGGCTTAACCAGTTAAGTAGATGGTTTGAGTTTCAACAGATCCCTATAGTTTATTATTATGGCAAGAAACCAAAAAGGACATCCACCTCTCATAGATGTCACAATGCACTTATTACAAGATGTGCAGGACAGGGTTTTTGGTGAGATGACCAAATTGTCAAACCTCATCCTATGGACTCAGATTGCATCTATATTTGTCTTCACTTGTGATAAAATTCCAGAATTTACTTTTAGCCTGGTAATCTAAAGATAGATTGCTTTATTCACTTCACATCTTTTTGTTACCCCACAGCCATTAAGGGCTGTCGGGGTATTATTTTCACCCATGGTGTCTGGATGGGTGGGCGGGCGGAGGGAAAAAGTTTGTCTGGGGCGTATCTCAGAAAGCTTAAGGTGTAGGAAGTTGATACTTGGTCGGGACATTGGTTAGGGGGTGTAGGTGTGCATCGTCATGGCGTGACCTTGATTTGACCTTTGACCTTGCCGAAGTGACCTTGAGTTTGGGGGTGTAGGTGTGCAACGTCATGGTCTGACCTTGATTTGATCTTTCCGTAGTGACCTTGACCTATAAAATCTTGTCCGGGCTATATCTCGGAAACCGTAAGTTGTAGGAAGTTGATACTTGGTAGGGACATTGGTTAGGGGTTGTAGGTGTGCAAACGTCATGGCGCGACCTTGATTCGACATTTGACCTTGCCGTAGTGACCTTGACCTATAAAATCTTGGCCGGGGTATATCTCGGAAACCGCAAGGTGTAGGAAGTTGATACTGGGTAGGGACATTAGCTAGGGT
The DNA here is from genome assembly GCA_964017235.1 of Sabellastarte sp. h YS-2021. Taxonomy (NCBI): domain Eukaryota; kingdom Metazoa; phylum Annelida; class Polychaeta; order Sabellida; family Sabellidae; genus Sabellastarte; species Sabellastarte sp. h YS-2021. Next base: position 168,404,482 of record OZ024928.1, on the reverse strand, counting down.
GTGTAGATGTAAAACATCATGGTATGACCTTGATTTGACCTTTGACCTTGCCGTAGTGACCTTGACCTATAATGCCTTGTCTGGGCTATATTTCAGAAACCATAAGGTATAGGAAGTTGATATTTGGTAGGGATATTAGTCGGGGTTATAAGTGTGCAGTGTCATGGTGTGACCTGGATTTGACCTTCGATCTTGCATGTCTGATACTATTTTATCTCTCTACGGGGATATCTCATACTATTTTATCTCTCTTATATCTCTCTTATATCTTTTTACTTGAATCTTGGTTGTTGCACAGTTGGGTGCCTTTTGATGTAGATTAAGCACTGTTAAAGTCATATTAGAATTCATTAACCGTTTTTACTTTTGCAACTTCCCATTGTAACAGATGGTATTGCATCAAGTGAGCCACAGGTTTTGCCCCAACTCCACATAAAAGCATGTATTGCCACATCTGTATTGATGGGTAATATTCAAAACATTCAAACCATAATTCGACCATACAAATGAATATCAAAATGGAAGAAGTCTTAAATCTTCTTAATTTTTAGTTTACTGAATTGTCTTGTTTTAATATTTTATCTTTACATGCAGTTTCTTTATCTTAAATGTTATTGTCTCCCACCCGGCGCGGGCACCATAATTTGCACCATGTGTGTGCATCCGTGCGTGCAGGGGTGCATGCGTGAGTGTGTCACGCAGTTTTCTCTGAAACTACTACAGTTATACATTTTTGGTAAATTGCCTGTCCTAATGAATGAATACGCTCTTCAATATTTTTGGGGTTGGGTGAACTTTGGCCTACTTTTACCTAATATAATTATATGACTTATAACTCTCGAACTATTGCATTTAGAGTATTTTGTTTCAATATGTTGTTCAGCTACTTTCTCCACAGCTACAACATGGTCAGTAGTTTGGAAGTGTATCTCCATAGCTAAGTGAGTAATAGCTACTTTGTCAATTTTTAATGATAAAACCACAATGAGTAAATGGCTTATAATCTCAAAAGTATTGCAGCTACACAATTTCTCTCAAATATGTTGTTCATCTACTTTTTTGTGAACTGTAACATATTTAAGTTTCACAACTGTTGCTCAATGTACCAGTAAGTAATGGCTACTTTATTGCTACTTTTAGTGAAAATGTGAAAAATTACAAATATCTCGCAAACCGTAAGAGATAGAGCGATTTTGAGCTAATTTTTGACCCACAGGGTAGTACAGGAGTATCCTGTGCCTAGGGGAAAAATTTAAATTTTCGTCACTTTTGGCAGCTATCTTAGATTTTAGTGGAAAATGAAAAATGTGAATATCTCAGAAACGGTATTTGTTCCAATTTAATACTCGGCGGGAGATACACACCGCGGCAGTGGTCTTGTTTTCTCTACTTAAACATTATTTGGCCACTGACACTGCTCTGAAAGTATCCCAATCTGTGTACTGTTTCATTACTTCTATGTCTTATGGTGTTGAAAACTATTTCCCCAGGCTGTGGGGTACGGGCATCTCTAATGCTATTTTTTATGATATGGTAAAATTTCAGGCTATTCTTGCTTCTCAGAATTGTCATAATACATTAATACAGTAGATTTAAATTGATATAATTAAAAGTGTCATAAGTTGAATGTTATATTAAATAGGAGTAATTTCATAACTCCCAACAAATTTAAGTGCAATGAATAAGGATAACTACAAATATTATTTACAGTAATTGTAGCTAGAATCTAATTTAATGCAAGTGAAATAACCAGGTACAATTTGAACCTTAGCTTGTTATGTGTTCTCAGTTTCTAGACAGAAGTGGAGCAATGGCACTATTATGTTACTGTGTTCAAAATTGTTTATTTAATAATAGCTTACTGTTTAAACATCATTATTTTATTATACTCTTTCATCGAAACAAATGGATATCCCAGGTGAGACATTACTAAAGGATTAAGTACAGTAACTAAAAGTACCATAAGCTTAAGTAGAAGAAAATTGCTTTCATTTTGTATTTTTGACTTGGACCAATTCTACTTTTCCCGAGTACAGGACTTACCCGAGTAACATTTGATAAGGAAAATAGTCAACAATTGTCCCAAAAATTATCACAAATTTCAAATTGTCTTGTGAAAGATCTGCATATTTGGCAAATATCTTTTAAATTAACCAAACAAGGTCTTTTTTGTCCTATTTATACTTATGGTTATCCCACATCCAATGGGAACAGTTAAAAATTCACATTTCTTACTTGTATCTTTTATGCCAAGGTTAAGAGTTTGTTTTTGGTATAACTGGAATGAAAGGTAATACAAATATACCCCTTATAAAGAACAATATATTGATTCGGGTTCAATGTCACTTTTTAAGACATTATATAGGTCATATCTTGACAGGAAAGCAGCACATCATTATTGGTCAAGATGGTACACTGAAAACCATCAAACATGAACCACGAATCACCAACATTCCCAAAAAAGTTGAAGTTAAAACTTGAAAGGTGGGAGGCAAGTATCTTATCCACTACACCTCTGTGTCCTTTATGTCCTTTACACCAAAAGATGTCAATACTCTATTACAGTAAGTTTTAAGGGGGCGATAATTTAATTTCTATATGAAGTCTGGGCCCAAAATTGACACACCAGACATACAGCTTTAATAATGCTTTAGGTTTGTATCAGTGGACCAGATTGGCTATATATTGAATTTATAGTACATTTCATTTTTGTGCCAAATTGAGAGCTATGCCAAATTACTAAGCCAAGTAATGGGCATTAAAAATATCCAAATATTTTAGAAATACTCAACCTAGATGCTCTCTCCATGGATGCTGTTCCTGCAGTAACTACAAATTCTTCCCGAGTCAAGTCTGTGATTGGTCAGTCTGCCAGCCTCTATTTCACTGTAACCCTCTCGCATCAGGGATCCAAAATCAGGGTCAAAAGAGGTGATATCATTTTTAAGACATCTAATAGACTACAAATTGACAGGCTTCCATTACCACAAAATCAATACTTGTTTGTTGTGAAACTGATGAATGTATCTGATGAGGACCAGGGAGATTACACATTGGAACTTACTGATGGTGTGCGAGTGATAAATGGGACTGCCAAGTTGTTAGGTAACTGACTATTACTGTTATTTAGTAAAAGTAAAGACATTTTGTTTAATATTCTAAGCAGGTAATTGTTTATAGGTCCCTTTGTTGCAATATTTACACTTTTACCATTAAACTAGCCTTAACTAATTATTCTTTATAGCCATAGAGTAGACTGAAATAAATATATATTTTTTTTCTTTTAAGAGTAAATAAATTTTTCATTGGACACCAATATATGTTTTGTAAGCACCATAGTAATCTGGTTGCATTTGTTGAAAAAAATCATGTCACTGAAAAAGGTGAACTGTGAGATAGGCCCACAGGGTTCCCACATCCTTGAAAATCCTTGAAAAAATTGCTTCATTCTCAAGGCCTTAAAAGTCCTTGAATTTGCCCAAAATTGTACAAAATCCTTGAAAAGTCCTTGAATTTGTTATTTACCAATTTCTGCATCTGTATTCTCTGGTTTTATGTTAAAATCATGTGACAATAAATAATTTTGTGGGAGGAACGGATGGATAGAAGGGGGGTAAAGGAGGTCATGCCATAAAATATATCCTTGAGAATTGTTGTTGGTGACCTTGAAAATCCTGCACTGGTCCAGTATAGATGGGTGAAATACTATTTTAAATCCTGTAGTAAAACAGCGATTACACCGAGTGTAAGTACATGTACCTATAATAATAACAAGAAAATATTTAAAAATAATTTTTTATGTTTAATGTGTAGCATATGTTGTTGCTTTCCAAACAGTCGGCATCACACCAAAGGTAACTGTGGATGCACCAATCAAGTTCATTCCACGGAATCAGTTTGAGGGTAGCTTTAACTGTGAAGTACATTATGGAAAGAACAGCTATAGGTTTGTATTTGTGCCTACTTAGGACAACAATATCAGCCATAAGCCCACTTTGGTCTGCCTATGACATGATATATTTTAGATGAACTGGTGATAAAAAGTTCAAACACATCTGTCTTTTTTATCTTCTGTATTACTTGGAACTTGGGCCCATTTTTCACCATTCATCTGGCAGCAATTTACACGGCACTTGTTGTAGGGAGATCAGATCATATTTTTGTATACCCACCGGATAGGAGCTGGGAGTATTTCAATTTAAATTGGATTTCAAATATTCATTATTTTAACATTTGTAAGAGTTTATTTTACTGTTATTTATATATTTTGCTATAACACAATTCAACAGCGCCTACATACCATGGATAATAAGTGTCAGTAACTTCTGGTTTTTCATTAATATCTCAGAAACTATGTAATCTACAGATATGTATTATATATGCTTAGAAAGGTCTTTTTATAGTGCGCCTGCTCGAACTTGTTACATGAAAATCCATACAGAAATGACTGAGATATTTCAAGTTATCAAGATTGAAGTTTTTATATTCACTGTTGCCCATGCTTTTGATAGCCTTTTTCACATTGTCTCATTAAATATTCATTTTATTTGACTCATAAATCATACAAAATGGTGGATACTAAAAGCAAAACATCCCTCATTAGATATACACAGAAAAATATATCACTCATGAAGATTAACAATATAATACTTGTGCTGCACACTCATATAACATTGTAATCTTCATTTGTGATAGATTTTTTCTGTATATGTCATTCAGGATGTTTTCCTGTTGTATTGCATTTGTGATATGGAAAATAATGCATTTATATTGCAAACAGCGATTGATACAAATTAATGTATGCAACAAAAATGGCACAAATCAGTGTTTATTAAATTCAATGCAGGTGGAAATTAAAGAAAAATGGCAAGACTATAGATGAACATCTAAGAATTATGGTCACAGTGACAGAGAAACCAAAAGAACAGACAGATGTTCTGAATGTGGCCATTTGGGAGTTTACAGAGGAAGACGCAGGCCAGTACACTTGTGTGGCCACCAATCTTCATGGTAGTTCTCAGGACAGCATTATATTGCAAGGTATGTAAAGAAAATTATCCAGTACAACTACATAAGGAATGGAAGTAATAATAAGTGTGCTGATGATCATCTTAAAGTAAGCCAAATGCGCATAATGTAGTTTAATATCTTGGAGAAGTCCAGAAAGAAGAAAAAGACAAAATCCACATCATTCACATGCTGAAGTTATTTCATCCTGAAAATTTCTGTCTGCTTGTCTGTGCACATAAACTGAAAAAAAACTATACATGCGAGTCATATTCTCACACAAAGTGGTGTTTACCTGTGGCTCAGTCTTCCTCTAAGAAATATACAAATTTATAACTAAAAATAAAATTTTTGACTAAACTTATTCATTGATTTAGAGTTATATTTTCACATGAGGTGGGGTCTCCCCATATCTTGTTTCAAATAAAATATCTTAGAGCAATACTGTCAAAGTATAACTTTGTTCCTATCATTACGTGTATAAAATATCTAATACTCTACTTAATTATAGAAGATGTCAAATAGGTTGCTTGAAAGAAGAAATAAGGTCATCCAAAATATCCAGAATGAGTAAAATTTTATTACAAATGTATAAATAACATAGATATTCTCTCCAAAAGTTTGGAAGTAAGCAGAATAAAGTGACTTTTTAGCCTGGTAAATATATTTACATCAAAAGTTTCTGGTTTCAGAAGTTTGAACATATAAATCATTTGGCAATAGCAAGTACCAACGATGTTCCCACTTCTGACTTAAGCTGGGAACAGAGATACACATCCATAAACTGATAGATTTGTAATGAAGTACTCACTTTTTACCTCATATTTACTCAACAAGCAAGCAGTGCCCATGAACGCGCTCTGTGTCAACTGACTGTGTGTTTTGGGTTTCAGAGTAGAAGTGAAAGAAGAAAAAGACACAAAGGTTATGCCTAGCAAATGTATTCAGAAGTAAATTACCAAGTTAACTGTTAGGAGTAAAATGTAGGTGGAAACATGATTAAACAAAATACTGTAAATGCAACAGTTTCGAGTTACAACTCATTTACTCAGCAGTGAGAATCTCAAAGTAGCTATTACTCAGCTATGCCATGAGCTACAGGTCTGATATTTCACTATGTTACAGCTGACTGAAAAGTAGGTGAATAACATATTTAAACAAAATACTGTAAATGCAATACTTTTTGAGCTACAACTGATTTACTCAATAGCTATACCTTGTAAGTAGCTGTAGCTCAGCTATGCAGTGAGCTACAGGTCTGCAATTTCACTATGTTACAGCTGACAGAAAAGTAGGTGATTAACATAGTTAAAGATATTTAAAGAAAATACTGTAAATGCAACAGTTTTCAAGTTACAAATGATTTACGTAATAGTGAGAAACTGAAGATAGCTATTGCTCAGCTATGCCACAAGCAACAGGTCTGCAATTTCACTATATTATAGCTGATTCAAAAGTACATGAATAACATATTTAAATAAAAGTCTCTAAATGCAATAGTTTTCAAGTTACAAGCAATTTACTCCACAGTGATAACCTAAAAAGTAGCTATTACTCAGCTATGTGATGAGCTACAATTTGTCCGTAATTTTACTATGTTATAGCTGAGCCAAAAATAGCTGAATAACATAATAATACAAAATTATCTATATGCGATAGTTTTCAAGTTACCAGTGATTTTACTTATTATGGAAGGTACTGAAAAGTCAGAAAATAGCTATTACTCACTTAGCTATTGGGATAGACACCCAGGTTACTCAGCATGTTGTAGCTATGGAAAAAGTAGCTGAGTAACATATTTAAACAAAATGCTCTAAATGCAATACTTTTCAAATTATAAGTGATTTAGTGCATGATTTCATGAATTTAATGCAATTAAAATTATTTTAAAAAATTCATAAAAAAAAATAATGAAGAAAGATCCAGGCCTGATACTCACACAAGGGAATCTACTAGTGGCCTAGTACATATATGCAAGATAAGAAAAAAATCCCTGCAACAGTAAATGAGAAAATTGTGATAAAGTGTTGAAATGTTCATACTTTGGGTGGGGGTACCTCACTTGTAATGGCTCTGCAGAACAGACAAACAACCAGATCTGCATGCCTTGAACAAATTATCATCCACGATAGTTAAGCTATCTTTTTAAAAAAACCAGCATGTCTCTGGGTCTTGTAGTTTTGGAGGAGAAGTTATTCAAAAAATTGAATGCAGGTACATTTTTATACTCACATTTGTAAAGGTATAGGATACAAATGTACCTACAGAATACCCAGTATTTAAGAATTTACATTAAACTTATACAAGATGTAACCTACTGGTCCCTATATTTTATCAACAACACTCAAATGTTTGCAATTTCAGTACCCTTCTTATGCTACTTGGCAATTCTTGTGGTCTTGTGATTAGGTGGAAATTGTACACTTAGACAATGTACTTTACATGTGTCCCTCTTCACCCATGAGTACAAATACATACCAATAATAGTTGGGAAGGTAAACCTGTGACAGGCTGGCATCCTGTTCAGGGAAGTAGGGATATTCTACATAACATCATGCCAACTAAACCAGTAATAAGCACCTGCCATATGGACCATTAGGCCTGAGTATGACTTTATTTTCCTTGCACTACTTAACACTTGAAGGTTAACACTGTCCAGAGTTTACACCATATTACTGAGTCCCACCCCTCCCCTTTAGGGTAACATGATGGAGTAACATAATGGAGTTTGAATGCTTCTACTTTATTTAGCTGCCACTATACCAGAGGTGACAGTATCCAGGACTCTGGTGACATCTGACTCTGGGTCAGACATCATTCAGCTCACTTGCCGTGTTGAAGCTTACCCCATAGCAGACGTCTACTGGACCAAAGGATCAGTAGATGAAGAGCGGCTATCCAAGACAAGGTTGGAACAGATAGAACAACAGGTGGATGAAGCAACCAATATTGTGACGTCAGTTCTCACCATAACTGGGGATAATGATGACTTTCCAGTGGAGTATTTCTGCATTGGTGAAAATGCTGTGGGTAAACAACATGCTTCAGTCTTAGAAAATGGACCAGGACAATGAAAAGATCTTTGGCTTTATCCTTGTTTCGATGATATACAAAGAGAATTGAAAATGATCATTCACAGGTTTATGTGTAATGAAAAATATCTTTGTAGGCATGGGGACTAGACAAAAGTAACTGAATCTGTTAATTACACAGTTATGTATTGTAGTGTTGTGTAAGATTTAGTTTTGCGATATCCAGTGGTCAGTTAAATCTCATACACCGAGTTTTTTATCTGCAGACATTCATTACGAGTCCTCAGTCAATTTTGTATGTACCTTTGACCTCTTTTTTCAAGGTCATTGGCTGACATCCAAACATTGGCAAGTTGGCTTTTTAGCTATATTAATGGGTATTTCCATTTTAATTCCTTTATTATTGGCTGTAGGGGTTTGGAATGTTAATCAGCTTTTAGGAAATTGTGGGTTGGTAATCTTAAGGAAGGGTTGAATTTAACTTTTGACCCCAGCTTCAAGGCCAAACGGTGTTTGCTTACTAAAATTGCCTTACAGATTCATTATTATAGGTCCTAGTCTTCATTGGTTGCCTATCATTCATCGCTCTATTTTCAAGGTGGCCCTATTGGTGTACAAGTTTCTACATAGTGGCCATCCAAAATACTTCGAACCTTTCCTTAAACCTAGACACAGTATGTACAGAACGCGCATTTTGCATCAATATATAAGTCAAAAAAGCATTTTGGCCTTAGCTTTGCATACGATGCTCCGATGATTTGGAATGATCTCCCTGATGATGTACGCTCAGCTAAATCTCTCTCCTCATTCAGGAAGAAGTTGAAAACTTACCTCTTTGAAAAAGCCTACCCACCCTAGTTTTTTCCTCAGTTTTCATTTCGTCTTCTCCATGGTGCCGACCCCTGCAATGTCTCTGATTTAATGATTACGATCTCAGATTTTTGGCTTTATGCGTCTTAGAGTCTGTCAATAGATAGAGATTAAGCACAATAATAGTACTATTAGAATTAGGGGTTTGGAATTGTGAAATCAATCTATAGGAAACCATGGGCCATGAACCTTTAGAAGGGACAGATTTGACCCTCTACCTCTACTTTAGAAGGGACAGATTTGACCTTCTACCATTACTTCAAGGTCTTCCAAATTATGTCTGCTTTTGTAGATCTAGGTCTATAACCTAGTGAATTATAGTATTAGTAGCTACTCTGAGTAGATTGCTTTTCTGTAATTCCAAAATGACTGTATTTGCAGCATTTCACTACAATATGTTTGTTCACTACTTTTTCTGTACCTTTTGAGTAAAATCACTATTGAATCCAGACGATTTTTAATCAAATATTTATTTTGTTCACCTACTTATTGGTGATCAGTTTCATGGTATACCGTCGGAGCTATAGCTCCATACCTAACTGAGTAATAGCTTCTTCAATATTTTGCCATTTAGTAAATGGCTCATAACTACAAAGCTGTTGTTGTTGCCGGATACCGCCCAAAACCTAATCAGCTCTAGGTCCTCTTGGCATAAACATTTCCTGTATATTAAGTATTGAATTAAGAGCATTTTGCAATCTTAAACTTTTGAGTTTTCCACAGTCAAAACTAATGCATGCATTTTCAGTAAATTGTCGGGATATGTTTAACCCTAGAGGATCTAGAGCTGATTATTTTTTATGGGGTATCTTGTTGCAATGGCAAAGCTTTTAAGATTTTTGAGTCTTAAAGTTTGTTGAACTCTTAAAGTTTGTTGAACTTTTATTATGCTACAATAGCTTACCATGTGGGACTTAATGCTGTTCTCGGGTTGCCACACCCGGGGCCAACGTCTTAGAAAAAAAAAACGTTCTTGTTAGCCACCGGAGATACTGGTAGTTGTCGTCACGTGATAACTTCTGACCAATCGCCCTACTTTCTCGTTGGCCACGATTGACTGGTAGCAGTTTGTAAATATACAGACATTTTCATTTATTTCTCAGACTTTACTTATTGTTGGAGGCTAATATTTGCATATTTCTTGTATTATATATCATAGATCATTCTGTAAAATTTTAATTTTCACAGGATAAGTATTTTTCTTGCTTTCGCGTGTTTTGAGCTTTCCTCGGTTCAGCCAATTACACGTCTTTTTTATTGCGTATAAAATGTCTCTACATCAAGCAAATAAAGACAAACCGAGAGCCCTCAAATGCCGCCACTTTTGCTTCAGTTTTGACTTACACAACTACTGCCCTACCTGTAGGGAGGCTGGCAAGGGAGATGACCCCTGTGTCACTTTTGAAACTCCCTGTCAAGTGTGTACGTCTTTTTCTGATGAGCAATTGAAAAAAATTCAGAATAGAAAGCGCTACCTAAAAAAGCAAAAGCAGAAACTAGCTCCAAAGATGATGAACTAGATCTTTTGGGTGAAGGCGACGGGGATTCCTTCACTGGTTCTAATGCAGACCTCGAGAGTGCTGCTGATAATCTTTTTACCTCACCCCCCCGTCCTCAACCTCTCGCTTTCAGTTCATTGTCTTTAAAAACCCCAGCCAAGTCTGTTCCACCCACCCCAGGTACAGCTTTGCAAAATAAAATCCAGAAAAACCTTGAGAAATCCCTGGGTGATTCCTTAAATATACACTTACAGCAGCAAATGGGTAGCTTCCAGGCATCCATGTTGGAAGCGTTTCAGTCGCTCCGAGAGGAGTTGGCTACACAAAAGAAAGTCGAGGTAGAATCCTCGCTTCCTGCTTCCAAACCTGGCTCGTCCAGTAACAATGTGCCCCTCTGGATTTGCCCCCTCCGAGATCTAGTACTAACGTTCAGAGCGAGGCTATGGATGTGGACTGCGGTCCAGCACTCCCTCCTCGCCTAGTACTCAACCAAGACACCTCGGAGCAGTACGTTGCCCCCTCTGAGGGTCATCCCGAAGAGGTCTCGTACTCTCACAAAAAGCAAAGCCACAGGCAGCCAGTTGATCCGAGCTCTGCCTCGGACCAACTACATGAGGATTCCGACCAACCTCGGATCCCTTCTTCTAGACCTAAGAAACACTCTGGCAAGAGCAAGCATAAATCAAGGTCTAGATATGTGTCCTTTTCTTCAGAGGAAGATCAGTCCCCTGTAGCTAGACACAGGTCTTCTAAGCCCTCTAGGGCTCAGCCCTCAGGAGCAGCTTCTGATCAAGACCTCCCACAACATGATCCAGACCCTCCTTATTATAGGGAAGTAGCTCTGTCTGACATACCCTCACAATACTCTGAAGAAGTAGACACCTTCAGGCGTATTCTCTCCCTCCCTGACCCCAGGGAATCTATGCCTAGGTCTTCCACTTCAGTATTGGGTCTGGATGATGAAAAAGGCCGTCAAGAGCTCAGACCTAGAGGTCCTTCCTCTATTCTACCCCTTAGCTCAGTTATCAAGGACGCCTTTGATAAATTTCAACATGACTTTAAGGCTGCCAATTTATCTGAGGGCAAATATGTCAAGCCTCCTCCTTCCACTTCTAAGTGGTACAAGGTGGGACAGCCCACATTTCAGGATAAAATTCAGGAGTTGAATACAGACTTTGCTAAGGTCTGTATTACTCCTAGACCTCCTGGGGCCCCAGTAGCCAAAGTTCCCCTAGGCTAGACAAAATATCTCAACCCTCAACTTCACCGCCGCATTTGCCAAAACCTCTTCTTCTTGCAATGCCTCCTTGGAAAAATGCCAACATAGCATTAAGTCAACTGTCAAGAAGATTAAATCTCAGATTCAGAAAGGTGCCAAAGAGAAAGCAGCAAAGCGCGGATATGAGGAAGTCGCTGAGTACATGGATTTTTGGAACAAGACGGTCCTTGTCCAACACAGGGCCCTCACCTGTCTCAGCAAGTCTCTAGCCCATATTCTCCAGAGGGAGCTATACTCTATGGCTAATACCGGCTTGCTCAGGCGCGAAGCTGAAATGACTCTATTACATCCACAGTTAGGAGAAACGAGACGTCAAGAACTTAGGAACTCGTCCTTTTGGGGCTCCTCCTTGTTCGAGTCTCAACTCGTGAAGGAAGGTGAGGACTTCCTTCTCAAAAAAGGCACCTCAAAAGATTCTCAGGGTTTCGCACCCTACCAGAATAAGCCCTTTCGTGGTCCCCACAAGAAAAGAGGCTCCTACAGGAAACGCCCCTATGGGGGCAATACCTCTCAAAGCAGTAACCAATCCTTTCCCTCGGGAAGAGGAAAACCCAACTTCAGAGGCTCCAGGGGTCGTTTTCGACCCCACAATAGGGGAAGGGGGTGTGGAAACCCCCCTTCCCAATGACTCCTCCAAAGCCTCACTCAGTCCACCAGTAGGAGGTCGCCTCCGTTCTTTCAGGAGAGACTGGCTAACAAACAAATGTTCTCAAAACATGTTAAACATTATCACCAATGGCTACGTTCTGCCATTCCGTTCAAAGCCAAACTTGATCCGATTTCCTCTGATTCTGTCAGAGAACAAGGCCCAACAAAAAGACCAAGCCTTGGCCGCTTGTATCTCCTGTCAAAGAACGCTATCGAAAGGGTGGAAAACGTAAAATCTCTCGGGTTTTACAGTCGCCTGTTTCTAGTACCCAAGCCTCACCAAAGGTGGAGGCCAGTCATAGACCTAAGCAGGCTCAACACTTTTCTATACGTAGAAAAGTTCAAAATGGAAACTCCAGAGTCCATCAGGACTTCCCTGATTCCAGGGGAGTGGGTATCGTCGATAGACCTGTCAGACGCTTACCTACACATCCCCATCCACCCAAACTCAAGGAAATACCTAAGGTTTTGCTACAAGGCTCAGGTGTTCCAGTTCACATCCCTCCCGTTCGGGCTGGCCACAGCCCCCCAGGTCTTTACAATGATCGTAAAGGAAGTGAAACTAATGGCCCTCTCAAGAGGACTCAGAATTCACCAATATCTGGACAACTGGCTGATCAGGTCCCAGTCTCAGGAGGAATCCCAAGAGAACACACAGGCAGTGGTAGACCTAACTCAGTCCTTGGGGTGGATAATAAATCAGGAAAAATCAGAACTGAAACCTACTCAGGTGTTTTCGTTCGTGGGCTACGAATACCATCTAGATTCAGCCCTTGTAAAACCCACTCAAGAGAGATGGCTCAAACTTCAGGATTTGATCCTACGACTCAAGTCAAAATGTGTTTTGACTGCAAGATGTTTGATGTCACTAATTGGGTTGCTAGCCTCAACGGAGAAAATGGTCCCGGAGGGACGCCTTCACATGAGGCCCTTTCAGTTTCATCTCAAGGAGCACTGGAGATATCCTCAGTCGCTGGACAACCTCCTTCCTTGGACAGAAGCCATTGCAGCCCACCTAGATTGGTGGCAAAATCCCTCAAACGTGATGAAAGGTGCAGACCTTCATCCCAGAGACCACAGTATCCAACTCTTTACCGACGCCTCAAACGAAGGTTGGGGCGCTCACTTAGACCAAAATTCTACAAAGGGTCTGTGGTCAGATCGGGAAAAAAGGCTACACATAAATGTCCTAGAATTGAAGGCGGTCTCCCTGGCCCTTCGAGACTTCAAGGACCAGTGCCAGAATCAAACAGTGTTAGTTGCAACGGACAACTCAACAGTGGTAGCCTACATCAACAAACAAGGAGGAACACACTCAGCAGAGATGTGCGCTCTCCTGTGGAAGATCATGACCTGGTGCCATCACTACCACATAACATTGAAAGCCAGGCACATTCAAGGGTGCCTGAATGTGAAGGCCGACCTACTGTCCAGGTCCAACCAAGTGCAGTCAACAGAATGGTCGCTGCACCCACAGGTGTTCAAACAGATCTGCCAGAAGTGGTTCACTCCTCATGTGGACTTATTTGCCACTCACCTGAACCACAAGCTCCCACTGTATGTGTCTCCTATCCCAGACCCAAGGGCCTGGGACATAGATGCTCTAAACATAGACTGGACCAACCTCACGGCCTATGCTTACCCTCCTACGGCTCTCCTTCACAAGGTGATCCAAAAGGTGATAGCCCCAGGCTGGCCAGGGATGCCCTGGTTTTGGGACCTAGTGCAGCTCTCAACAGAGATCCCACTACAACTCCCAGTGTCAACGACCCTACTCAAGCAGTCCCACAAGTATGTGTTCCACAACAACCCCCAGCAGCTGAACCTCCACGCCTGGTGTCTAGGAGCGGACAACTCCAAGAACAAGGCTTCTCTGTGGAGGTGGCAGAGAGAATTGCTGCTCCTCAGCGGTCATCAACAAGGACCATCTACAAGTCAAAGTGGGCCCTATTTGAAAAATGGTGCAGAGAAAATTCGGTGGATTTCTCCACTCCATCTGTGAAACAAATCTCAGATTTTTTCATGTACCTGTACTAGTGTTCTCAATAAACCCTTTTTAGTAGGACCGGGTATGCAGTGGTTTCAGCAGGCGGGTACCCGGGTACCCGCACCGATGGGCGATAATAGCTGAAACTACAAATATCTCCATATTTACAGACTTAAAACCTACAGAAATAATGGGATCCAACCATTTGCTTTATTTCTTGTTGGCCACATTTTTGCATTCAAAACAATATTGCACGGAAGAAATGTTAAATAAAAAAAAGACTTCTGTACATTCAAAACACGGTTGTTTATGTAAAAATGGAGTCACATGACCGATCACAGAAACATTAACTACTGCCCAAATGTAGTTTCGGAATTGAAACTTTATTTTTATATCGGGTTGATAATTGAATTTTATTAACGTAAAATTATTAACTACTGTGTGAAAATATTGTATTCTTATTTATTTAAGGAGTGCATGTCACTATATAGCCAATATACAGCGTTTTATGGACTTGGAATTAAGTACCTGTGTATAAACAACCCAAATAAAAGACAAATAAAGTACTATAAACGGTGTACAAGGGTGAGAAAACAATATTATTGTGCATTTTAATTGAATAGTTTCATTTTTAAGTGAATTAACGAAGTCCAGATACGTCTGTACTTGGTCAGCCAACGCGGGTGATATTGACAGAAATAAGCTTGTACTCGGGTATGAGATTTCGGATTCAGGTAAGTATTCAGGGTTCGGGTACCCGGATATCCGGGTACCCATTGAGATCACTAACCTGTACCAAGACCTAAACAGGCGCCCCTTGACCATTGATGGTTACAGGACTGCAATCGTTGACACTTTGGGCCCAACGGCCCACCATATTGCACATAATGCAGACCTTCACAGGTTACTCTCCAGTTTTCACAGGGATCGTCCCAAAAGTTCCAGAAATTTACCTAAGTGGAACCTTTCTGTTGTCCTCAACGAGCTCACAAAAGCACCATTTGAGCCCATGAAAGACACAGACCTCAAACATCTTACTCTCAAAACTGCTTTCTTGCTAACTTTGGCCTCCGGCAAGCGCCGCAGCGAAATCCATGCCTGGGTCGCAAACAAAGTATCTAATCTAGGCCAATGGGAAAAGGTTGCCTTGTTCCCTTCTTCCGATTTCATAGCCAAAACCAACTAGCAAGAGAAGGTTCTCAAAGTGTGTCTCCGGTGACTATTCCTGCTTTGACTACCATTGTAGATAGACAGTTTAAAGGAGACAGGACCCTGTGTCCCGTGCGGGCCCTGAGGTTTTATTTGGACCGAACAAAAGACCTGAGAGGGTCTCGTTCTCTCCTTTTCATCTCCTTTAAGAAAGGACATACCTCAGACATCAGACCCGCTACACTCTCTTCATGGTTGAAACAAACCATTCTACTTTGTTACAAACAAGCAGATCAACAAGCCTTGGACTTGGTCCAAGTCAAAGCGCATGACATCCGGGCCTTTGCGGCCTCTAAGGCCTTTTACGGTGGGGTATCGGTGGACCAAATCATGCAAGCCTGTCACTGGAAAGCTCACAACACATTTACAAATTTTTACCTAAAAGACCTTACTTGGTCGGACACCGACAACAATATGTATCTGGGACCCGTAGTGGTGGCACAACAAGTCCTAGATCCATCCCCTCAGACCAGTTGTCCTCGGAAAGAAAAAAGGGGGGGGCACATCCGCTACAACCAAGTCTTCAGGAGTCTCTCCCAGGATCTAGGTATTCCTTTACCTTCAAGATGTTACGGGTAAGGTCATTTTATTTTTAGTTATCAAGTAATTTCTATTAAGGACTTATTTAGTTGTCACTAATCTCATATTCAAGGTAAAAAAATTTATGAGATGCCCAACCACTGGGTTGGTCAGTCACACGTGAAGGGCCCTCAGGGACCCTTAGACCTCGAAGTGAGCACTCCTGCACTTCCGTCCTACAATCAAACATCTAGACAGCTTAGCGCTGTCTCTCATTTTACTTAGGTTTTTGGCTCGTTACAGGCCCGGTCTTCGGGATCGGGGCACTGTAAAGGGGACTCAGACTGGTATTTCTGGCACTATTCTGTACATATTAATTCAAAATCTTAGAAAAAAAAATAACATATCTTCCAGTCTCAGCTGTAATCCCGCCACCGGGCGGTTGAATTCAGCATGAAGTCCCACATGGTAAGCTATTGTAGCGTAATAAAATTCAAAATTTTAATTACTTAAATGTAGCTTTTATAAGCTACAAGCTTACCATGTGGGACTTAGGAGAGTCCCACCCTGCCTCCCCGCTGTTTACAGCTGAGGGGTAGGTTTTAGAAAATTTCAATGAGAAAGTAGGGCGATTGGTCAGAAGTTATCACGTGACGACAACTACCAGTATATCCGGTGGGTGACAAGAACGATCTTTTTTCTAAGACATTGGCCCCGGGTGTGGCAACCCGAGAACAGCATTAAGTCCCACATGGTAAGCTTGTAGCTTATAAAAGCTACATTTAAGTAATTAAAATTTTCAAATTTGTAGCTATTCCTTAGATTTTTCCAAATTTCAACGTTGTTGCCCATTTAATGTACCTGCAGGCTGGGGTTCTTGGCTGCAGAGGCTAACTAGTTTTTGAAATTTGCAAAAGCGAATTGTCCATTGGGCAAGATGTATTAACGCAATAAAAATGTTATTTCATAAAGTTTGTCACTTTTTACTTGAAGATCTACTGTAGTTTAGGGTTACCACATCAAGGTCAAAGATCAAATTAAGGTGATACCATGGAACTGCGCACTTACAGTAATCAACTAATGTCCGTATCAAGTTTAAGCTTCCTACACCTTACAGTTTCCAAGATACAACTCAGACAAGATTTTCGAGGTTAGGGTCACAAAGACAAGGTCAAACCCATATCACAACATGACACTGCACACCTACGCTCGGTCAATATTTTATAGGCGAGGGTTGCTGCAGGTCAAATCAAGGTCACAGTATGATATTGCACACCTACAACCCAAATAAGACAATGTCCCTACCAGGTATCAATGTTATTTCCCCCTCCTGTGAGTTTCGGGGATAAGTGACGCCATTTCTTTTTCAAATGAGACAAAAGTATTTCCAGGCAAGATTTTGTGATAAGAACATATCCAGTAAATTTCAGTAGCCTAGGTGTACAATATTTTGCGAGAGATGCATCAAGTCGATACAATAAAATTTTTTGTAGCAGTTGTTTTGCTCTTTTTAAAATATTAGTAAATGTTATAAAGGTGTACGTCTCTGATAGAATACCATATTATTGAACCTTCTTGGCTATGTTAACAAAAAAAAACGTAGATTCACCAAAATGATGAAGTTATATGCTTCATATGGAGCTTTTGGATGTATGTTTAATACATTTTAAACCTGGCTAACGAACCATTATTGCTTGGACTGGAAAACAATAAATAGTTTCAGAAAATTAAATGAAATGCAATTCTACATGTTGTGAGATTATTTTTTCTCTAGTGACAGGCATGGGTGTTAGCACTAGATCAGCATGCCACCGTAAAAAGGGCGACACATGTTTACAATCTCTCAATACATTAATCTCAGAGTGAGATCTAGAGCTGTTAAAGTTTATATTTATGTCATTCAAAGACATCGAAAGATGGCAGAAAGCAACAATTCTCTTTGGTCTTAGTTTGCTAAAAACAGTATCTCTGTGATAACACATAATGAGACAACCTTTCATAACTTAGCATTTTTATTGATTCACAGCTACATAAACTGATGTGTAAAATCACTATAGTATTACATACTATGTCAGCATTATTTTGTAATTTTTTTTTCTGAGCCTTGCTTGAAAGCAAAACACAAAGAAATATGTATAAACAGAGAGTACTGAGAGATAACACATATCTCTAGTTACTCCAGCATTTGATGCTGATTTATACCAGATACTAAGTATCTGTAAAAAATGAAATGCTAATTTTTTTAAACCATCACAAATTAAATGTCTCCCCATTGTAACAAGCCAAAAAGTTATGAAAGTAATCACACCACAACAAAGCCATACCACAGTATACTGAAAGGGCTTGTAACAAATCGCAGGTTTTGGATACATTTCATACATAAACCTTCACAGAAAGAATACATTTTTTATCTATTAGCTGTGTCTGAAAAGTTTTATACTATTAACTGTAAAATTATATCATTTTGCTAATGGATAACATCAGTTATCAAATTTTAAGTAACTTCTGCAGTGTTGGAGAGTGAGAGAACAAAATTGAAAAATAGTGCATTGCAAGGAGTATTTTGAAGAAATATATCATCCAAAGAGCGACTAGAATCCCCATGAAAAGGCATAGCTAGCACAAATTATTTCTTAGACTTGAAAATAAATCAAAAAACCTTTTTTGTGGATTTACAATTACTCTGAACGAGTTATGACCTTTTGTAAATATGAACCCAACCACTAAACATCCCCTTAGGGTGAAATAAAATATAAAAATAATACACACTCCAAAATACAACAAAGGAATAATAGCATACCTTTAAAAGTCAGACATTGGTTTAATGTCTCTTTTACAGTTAAGGTCATGTTGCCATCAGCTAAGGCTCGAACCCACAAGAGGCAAGAGATTATAAACAAAAACTGACACACAGGGTGTATCCACTAAATATTTTTGTCCATGATGTCTCCATGACCGAAGCTTTAAAAATTAAGGGCATTTACATGCTTTGTGGCATGAAAGAGATATGTATCGAGGCCACAAGCTCCTGCCGGCTTTGCCTTTGAGAACCATTCACAAGGTTCCAGTCACAGCACAGGAAGATGTGGGAGACAGCAAAATTTGACCTGATTACATAAAGGTATCCTTGTATTGAAATGCTGGATGAAAGAAATGAACAGTGCCGTTTCGCGAAAGGATGCCTTTTAATTTTGTGACTTTTTATGAATTTTCCAAAAAATGGAGTCAATTTCCATGACTTTTCCAGGCCTAGAAAAAAACAATGGAATTCCATGACTTTTCCAGGTTTTCCATGACTGGATACACCCTGGACACACGACTCACCTGTTGAGGCAGGCATCTGTAAACTTCACAAATAATAAAAATTTCACACAAAAAAAACATAAAAAGGACAAATATTAGGAAGTTTATAACTTGTCACTGATGACTCTGTTTGCTTTGTGTTTAGGTTTTCATGATAAATTTAACGACATATTGAAATTGTTACAAATTACTACAATACCCAGACAAAGTTTTAGTTACAATGAAATCAAAACATTCACTTTAAACTGGAATGCCACTTATAACAGATAACAAAGGAAAGAATTGCGGATAAAATTTATACACTGGAATTATATTCTAACAAGAGCACTCAGAGAGCGCAGACCTCCGCCAAACGTGGATCCAGATGATCCAGAGTGATCCAGATCACTCCCAAAATGTAACCACTCGTTTCTTATCCCATTTAGGACACTTCCTGAAAATTTCATCAAAATACATCCATAACTTTTTGAGTTATCTGTCTTTGAAAATTACATTTCATGGATCCAGAAGATCCAGACAGTGATCCAGATCACTCCCAAAATTGAATCATTTCTTCCTTTTACCTTTTCAGACATATCCTGAAAATTTCATCAAAATCCGTCCACAAGTTTTGGAGTTATCTTGTTTTCACAAACGCACAAACAAACAAACGCACAAACCAACTCACATGAAAACATAACCTCCTTGGTGGAGGAGACAAAACAAAACCAAAGATCAAAACGTCTGTTTGAGAAATAGCACTACCAATATTATTTCATAGTATTTACAGAAGGTTATTACCAAGCTATCACAAGCATTATATCACACTTCATATACATTAGCTTCCCCCTCAGCAAAGTAGTTTTCCCTTAAAACACAAGGTAATAAAACACATTCATGTCACATAATTACTACTCCGTCGAATTCTTCTTTAATGAATGGAGAAATTACAGAAATTGACCACATAGTAGAAATTCACCAAAACATCCAATATCCTGACCCCAACCTCCAAAATTTAAGTTAATAGAAACTATAAGTGACTCCAATGATCACATTTGCAGTCATTCAATAGTCATGCATACAAAATAGTCGAGACTAAGTTAATGACCAACAGTAACTGATTCCATAATTTTGGCTATGAATTTGAATTTAACACCAGTTGAAGAACGGCGATTAAGTTTCAAACGTAGGAGCAGGGTACACTTAAGCACTCAAGTGTTTTGTGAATGCCTGATGATTTAGAATACCAGGGTATAGAGTAAGAAATCTAAAATTCGCCACATATCTGAAATTCGCCACATGTCAAAATACTAATAAAATAAATGAATTGTGGTGAGATTTGTTGACTGTATATTAAACTAGATTGGGCCAACTCGGCGCCAACATATCCCCAGACAGGTCATCACTCACGCCACAGGTTTTGATCGGGAATTTTTTAAAACATAATTACCCATTATTATATGAACTTCTGCACATCAATCTACTCTGTTTATATCTTCCAAGGAAGATGGTGTATCCCCAGACGCCGAATACATAACTCAAATTATATTTTCAATCTTCCTGCAATGATAACTCTAAACCTATTTTCAAAGTATTTAAATGATTGATGATTGAATGTCCATTCTAAAATAATAATCCCAAAAGAGCATATCTGTTTCTATATTTGTTGACAAATAAAATATTATTTTTAACTCAACTCATCATACTTTTCAATCTTCCTTCAAAGTATTTAAATGATTGATGATTCAATGTCCATTCTAAAATTCATAATCCCAAAAGCACATATCTGTTTCTATATTTGTTCACAAATAAAATATTATTTAAAAAAAAATTATTAATATTATTATTTTATTATATTATTTTTAGAATTTGCAAATTGTTTTCAGTTATTTATTTCCTCTATACCTATATATGTGGTCCATATATATGCAACCTAAATATGTGACACAATCTCAGTTCTGACTCCCCTTTGTGTTATATGTAATGAAGCCCACCACCTCCCACCCCCACCCCTCTCCCCTTCTCCACACCTCTCTCACTATTACACAAGATCTGCAACCCCATTGAGTTCTTTGTTTCTCATCTGATATCATTAAATACCTTTGTTTATTTAGTGTCACTCAATATAGCTGGAGGTCCCAGAGGTGGGTGGGGGGGGAATCCGGGTGGGGGATGCATAAATGGTAAACAAACAATCTATATAATAGGGGTACTCAAATACAAAAAGAATTGAGAATTTTAAGTATGTGATTATCAACTGAAATGAGTTCATAACTGTAGGAGCTGTGTCAAAATTAACTGAGGCAAGTTGAATAAAACTGGGCTAGTTGAGGGTTAAAAATCCCCTAGTTTTACTACATAAGGATATAATTTCATTAATATTGGGACTTAAAGCTCACTTAAAGTGTCCATTTTGTCTACTTGAATATGTTTAACCAGTTTCATTTTAAAAAGTTAAAAACTCAGCAAGCAGAGGTATAACACACAAAAATAAGTTCTTAAAAGACTAAGATAGCCATAACATTATTAATATTCAAAATTTAAATAGACAGGCATTTCCTTTTAAAAATTCAAAGATTTCAGCTCTATAACCCACATAGTTTGACAGTTACTGGGCTTTAAAGTGGCATAATGTCCATAAATTGGGTTTCTGTGGGCATTTTACAATTGTTAAAGAGACCTTAGCAATTAAACAACAGATCTGAAACTTTTTGGGGGACATACATAACAAACAAAAATTATATATAATACAGTTTAAGACTTGTCACACTAAGCATTTCCAAATAACAGGGCAAAATACGGAAAAAATGTCCAAAAAGGCACTTGGGCGAGTGTCTATGGCCCTCATACACAGGTTAAATGTCTACTAAAAACCTTGATTTTCGGCATATGTAAAAAGGACATAATAATGCATTCCCAGATGGGATTTCAGCTCCATCAATCACATAGTTTAACAGTCACAGGGCTTAAAGGTGGTAAAAAGTCCAAATATTGGGTCTCTGTGGGCCTTTTAGAGATCTCGATGTGGCTTTCAAATTAAAGCTTCAGAGTTAAAATTTGTTACATACTAAGATTACACATAGAATATGTATCTAATAAAGTTTGAAACTTCTCAGACTTACCATTTCCAAGTTACAGAGCAAAATATGTGAAAAATGTCTTAAAAGGCTCACTCAGGTGGGTGTTTAAGGTCCTCATACACAGGTTAAATGTCTACTTGAAGCCTTGATTTTTCGCACATGTAAAAAGAACATAATAATGTATTCCCAGATGAGATTTCAGCTCTATCAGTCACATAGTTTAACAGTCACAGGCCTTAAAATTGGCAAAAAGTCCAAATACTGGGTCTTTATGGGGCCTTCTAGAGACCTAAATGTGGCCTTCAAATTAAAGCCTCAGACTTAAAATTTGTCACATACTAAGATTACACATAGAATATGCATCTAATACAGTTTGAAACTTCTTAGACTTACCATTTTCAAGTTACAGGGCAAAATATGTGAAAAATGTCTAAAAATGGTCACTCGGGTGGGGATTTATGGTCCTCATACACAGGTTAAATGTCTTCTTAAAGCCTTAATTTTTGGCACATATATAAATAACATACTAATATCTTCCCAGATAGGATTTGAGCTCTATCAGTCACATAGTTTGACAGTCACAGGGCTTAAAAGTAGCAAAAAGTCCAAATATTGGGTCTTTGGGAGCCTTTTAGAGACCTCAATTTGACCTTCAAAATTAAAGCTTCAGACTTAAAATCTGTTACATACTAAGATTACACACAGAATATATATCTAATACAGTTTGAAACTTCTCAGACTTACCATTTCCAAGTTACAGGGAAAAAGATGTGAAAAATGTCTTATAAGGGTCACGCGGGTGGGTGTTTATGGTCCTGATACACAGGTTAACTGTCTATTAAAGGCCTAAATGTTGGGGCACATATAAGAAAACACATAGATATATTCCCAGATGATATTTAACTTAGATGAGAGACATAGTTTGAAAGCTACAGTGCTTGAAAGTGGCAAAAAGTGCATAAATTGGGTCTCTGTGGGCACTTTTGAGACCTTAAGTCGACCCCTTTGGGTAAACCTACAGCCCTAAAATTTTCTACAGACAAGGATTACATATCAATGTTATACCTAGCGCAGTTTGAGACTCATCAGAATTACCACTTCCAAATTATAGGGCAAAATATGTGAAAAGTATAGCAAAAAATCCCCAAGTGGGGGTATTTATGGGCCTCAAACACAATTTTCTCCTCAACTTAAAGTCGTGATTTTCGGCACATGTACTAAGAACATATTAATGTGTTGTCAGGTAAAATTTCAGCCAGCTGAGCATCATAGTTTGTGACCTACAGGGCTCTAAGTGGCCAAAAGTCCAATTTCTGACCTTAAGGTGGCCATAAGTTCTTTTTTACTGGGAGTTTAAGGTCACCTTAAAATAGGGATCTTCCTTTGGGCACCCTTAACATGTGTACCAAGTTTGAAAAAAAAATATTAATTTGTTTTTGAGTTATCGCGTCCACAAGGAAATTTCTACGGCGGCGGCGGCGGCGGCGGCGCGACGGACCTGAATCCAATATATCCCCGACTTTCGTCTGGGGATATAATTAAGGCTTTTTGAACTGAAAAATACCAATTTTTAGACAAAAACATCATTTTCTTCATAAAATTAACTAAGGTTTTAGAGGTGGCGAATTTTAGATTCCTGGCGAATTTTAGATTTCTTACTCTACAGTTATCAGACTCATTCAGTTTCACTTGCGGAACAGTAGTTTCATCTTGTTTTAATTAGGTTCAAGGTCATTAAATGCGTTAAATGATTTCATTAGTCATGTAACATACGATTTCATTGACCAATACAAGACTACAAATATACCAGAATTTTAAAAAGAAGCCAATTCATGTCATAAAACATACGTTGCTTAGCATTGCTGATGGTAAAAATGCAAAAAAAAAAATTAGCAAAAGTCATCAGATGCCCATGGGACCAACAGTTTTTAAAATGCACTATAAATGTTGACAAACTTTCCACGTTTTATTTTTATTAGCAGCAAAAGTTAACTCCACATCGAGTTTGCAATTTCACATCTAAAACATAAAGGGACACCTTAGGACTGCACAATGCCAAGCTGAATTGAGCAATGATAAACAATTTAAAACACATGGATAATCGTAATTTTTTTTTTTACAATTCTTAGAACCATCACCTTAAAGCCCAATGGAAGTATCAACAATCCTATACTGCAACACACAACACACTGATATGCATAGCAAAAAAAAAAAAAGTATCAAGAAAAGGACGTTTGTCAACATTTTCAAACAGTTTTTATACATGTGTCACAGCACAAGGTTCCTAAGGGACTCAAACTGAAAACCTCTCACTCCAGAGGCTCACACTACACCAGGTGAGTATAATAATGAAAATCCCCATTTCCTAAGGCAGTAGTAGTGATTTTATCACTGCTTTTTTCTGTTACATATACACAATACAGACTGCTAGGCAAATAAAATAACTCGTTTTTATTATCCACCACACCCCGTATGTAAAGAGTACAGACGGATACAGAAAAAATACATCATTCATGAAGATTAACAATATAATACTTGTGCTACGCACTTGTATAATATTGTTATCTTCATTTGTGGTATATTTCTTCTGTGTATGTCATTCAGAAAGGTTTCTTATTGTATATTGAACAACAAACTCTATGTAAGTGAAAATTTTCGCTGGAATAGAATTTTACAAGAACTTCTTTTCACAGTTAATTTGTACTTAACAGATTAATGAAGATTTTAATTTTGTGCGGAATTAACTTGATTGTCCAGGCTCCTCAGCAAAACTTACTGGCTTGAGAGAATTTCCACTTATATACTATATATATTGATTATATATTATTCATGCTTCCGAATAATTAATACCATGTGAAGATATTTTAAAGTAATTTTATAATTTATACAGGCATTTCTTTGAACAGGTATGTAAAATATCTAACATAATTTGTTGCAATTAAAGGCAATTTGACCATTTGTTCAGTAAATTAATGCTGACTTTGTCAAGCAGTTATATGTGCATGAATTTTACTTTCATACTAATTGAAAATTTATGATTTTCCACAGTCACATTCAGTCACACATCACTGGTTTTTCACTTGTGTTAATTAAATTTTATTTTTATTTAGTAAATGCACAATATAAACATCACACATATTGGAAAAGCCATAAGAAGTATTACAGCATAGAAAATTCATTCAACTTGAATGAGGAAATATATTCCCTAACAGCTGTCAATTTTCACAAAAACAAGGGTTACTATTTCATAGCCTTTAATTATGTGATAAAATAACAAGCTGACTATGTCTTTAAAACTATAAATTTACATTCATTGCACTTGGGAAAAAGCTATCATAAATAAAGAATACAAAATCACATTCTAGAATCAACTTTCTGATTTATGAAAAATACATAAAAAACTAGACCGGAGAACCGATGCAAATTGTATCACCAGAAAGAAAACTCACGAAAGCCAATCAACCATCGCTTAATCTTGAAGGAGGAATTAGCAAGTTATAAGCACTTTTAAGTTTGGCTATCCTTGTTTGACCTTGAAGGAGGAGCCCAAGGTAAAATCTGACCACATCAAAAGATTCTTAGCCCATAATTTCCTATAGGTTGATGTGACATTGCAAACCTCTAGGAACAAGAATGAGTGAGTTATAAGCACTTTTAATTTTAGCTGTCCTCATTTGACCTTGAAGGAGGGACCAAAGGTCAAATTTGACCACATCAAAAGATTCCTAGCCCATGATTTTCTATGAGTTGGTTTGATATTGCAAACCTCTAGGACCAATAATACGCAAGTTATAAGCACTTTTAGGTTTGGCTATCCTCGTTTGACCTTGAAGGAGGGGTCCAAGGTCAAATCTGACCACACAACAAGATTCCCAGCCCATGATTTCCTGTAAGTTGGTTTACAATCTTAAACCTGTACAACCAAAACTAGATTGGGCCAACTCGGCGCCAACATATCCCCAGACAGGTCATCACTCACGCCACAGGTTTTGATCGGGAATTTTTTAAAACATAATTACCCATTATTATATGAACTTCAGCACATCAATCTGCTCTGTTTATATCTCCCCAAGGAAGATGGTGTATCCCCAGACGCCGAATACATAACTCAAATTATATTTTCAATCTTCCTGCAATGATAACTCTAAACCTATTTTCAAAGTATTTAAATGATTGATGATTGAATGTCCATTCTAAAATAATAATCCCAAAAGAGCATATCTGTTTCTATATTTGTTGACAAATAAAATATTATTTTTAACTCAACTCATCATATTTTTCAATCTTCCTTCAAAGTATTTAAATGATTGATGATTCAATGTCCATTCTAAAATTCATAATCCCCTTTGTGTTATATGTAATGAAGCCCACCACCTCCCACCCCCACCCCTCTCCCCTTCTCCACACCTCTCTCACTATTACACAAGATCTGCAACCCCATTGAGTTCTTTGTTTCTCATCTGATATCATTAAATACCTTTGTTTATTTAGTGTCACTCAATATAGCTGGAGGTCCCAGAGGTGGGTGGGGGGAATCCGGGTGGGGGCATGTGGGTTGAGCATAAATGGTAAACAAACAATCTATATAAAAGGGGTACTCAAATACAAAAAGAATTGAGAATTTTAAGTATGTGATTATCAACTGAAATGAGTTCATAACTGTAGGAGCTGTGCCAAAATTAACTGAGGCAAGTTGAATAAAACTGGGCTAGTTGAGGGTTAAAAATCCCCTAGTTTTACTACATAAGGATATAATTTCATTAATATTGGGACTTAAAGCTCACTTAAAGTGTCCATTTTGTCTACTTCAATATGTTTCACCAGTTTCATTTTAAAAAGTGAAAAACTCAGCAAGCAGAGGTATAACACACAAAAATAAGTTCTTAAAAGACTAAGATAGCCATAACATTATTAATATTCAAAATTTAAATAGACAGGCATTTCCTTTTAAAAATTCAAAGATTTCAGCTCTATAACCCACATAGTTTGACAGTTACTGGGCTTTAAAGTGGCATAATATCCATAAATTGGGTTTCTGTGATCATTTTACAATTGTTAAAGAGACCTTAGCAATTAAACTACAGATCTGAAACTTTTTGGGGGGACATACATAACAAACAAAAATCATATATAATACAGTTTAAGACTTGTCACACTAAGCATTTCCAAATAACAGGGCAAAATACGGAAAAAATGTCAAAAAAGGCACTTGGGCGAGTGTCTATGGCCCTCATACACAGGTTAAATGTCTACTAAAAACCTTGATTTTCGGCATATGTAAAAAGGACATAATAATGCATTCCCAGATGGGATTTCAGCTCCATCAATCACATAGTTTAACAGTTACAGGGCTTAAAGGTGGTAAAAAGTCCAAATATTGGGTCATTGTGGGCCTTTTAGAGATCTCGATGTGGCTTTCAAATTAAAGCTTCAGACTTAAAATTTGTTACATACTAAGATTACACATAGAATATGTATCTAATAAAGTTTGAAACTTCTCAGATTTACCATTTCCAAGTTACAGAGCAAAATATGTGAAAAATGTCTTAAAAGGGTCACTCAGGTGGGTGTTAAAGGTCCTCATACACAGGTTAAATGTCTACTTGAAGCCTTGATTTTTGGCACATGTAAAAAGAACACTAGAAATCGGCCGCCCTGTTGATAGTAGATGCGAATAGAAACAGGATAGCATAGAAGAACACACATTATCATGTGTAATGTCCACCCATGAACCTTTTGCCCAAATTGTACAGTAGTCTTACAAGACCCTGTTTCATTTGTAAAATATATCAATGATGCTTAAATATTTGTTAGTGTAGATGTAAATTATTTCAGCTTCATGCCTTTTTGCATTGGTTGGGTTGAAAATTTTGACGAAATCACTCTATCTGGCATGGTTAAGAAGATAGAAGCAAATTCCTGTTTTTCTATTTTTGGCAAAAATTTGAAAATTCAAAATGGCCGCCATTTTTGGGAAAAGGAAATTTTTTTGAAAATTGCCAAGAGTACATTTTCTAGATACCCTATGGGTCGAAAATTTCAACGAAATAACTCTATTTGGCACGGTTAAGGCCAGTTTGTGTTTTTCCATTTTGGGCAAAAATTCGAAAATTCAAAATGGCTGCCATTTTTGGGGAGGGGAAAATTTTTTGAAAATTGCAAAGATTACATTCCTTAGATACCCCGTGGGTTGAAAATTTCGACGAAATCGCTCTATCTCGCATGGTTAAGGAGATAGAAGCAAATTTGTGTTTTGCCATTTTTGACAAAAATTTGAAAATTCAAAATGGCCGCCATTTTAGGGGACGGGAAATTTTTTTTTAAATTGCCAAGAATACAATGCTGAAATACCTGTGGGTCGAAAATTTTGACGAAATCGCTCTATCTCGCACGGTTAAGGAGATAGAAGCAAATTTGTGTTTTGCCATTTTTGGCAAAAATTCGAAAATTCAAAATGGCCGCCATTTTTGGGGAGGGGAAAATTTTTTGGAAAATTGCAAAGATTGCATTCCTTAGATACCCTGTGGGTCGAAAATTTCGACGAAATCGCTCTATCTCGCACGGTTAAGGAGATAGAAGCAAATTTGTGTTTTGCCATTTTTGGGAAAAATTCGAAAATTCAAAATGGCCGCCATTTTTGGGGAGGGGAAAATTTTTGGAAAATTGCAAAGATTGCATTCCTTAGATACCCTGTGGGTCGAAAATTTCGACGAAATCACTCTATCTCGCACGGTTAAGGAGATAGAAGGAAATTAGTGTTTTGCCATTTTTGGCAAAAATTCGAAAATTCAAAATGGCCGCCATTTTTGGGGAGGGGAAAATTTTTTAAAAATTACCAAGAGTACAATGCTCAGATACCCTGTGGGTCGAAAATTTTGACGAAATCACTCTATCTGGCACGGTTAAGGAGATAGAAGGAAATTTGTGTTTTGCCATTTTTGGCAAAAATT
This sequence comes from Sabellastarte sp. h YS-2021, assembly GCA_964017235.1. NCBI lineage: Eukaryota > Metazoa > Annelida > Polychaeta > Sabellida > Sabellidae > Sabellastarte > Sabellastarte sp. h YS-2021. Next base: position 168,375,120 of record OZ024928.1, on the reverse strand, counting down.
CGAAAATTCAAAATGGCCGCCATTTTGGGGGAGGGGAAAATTTTTGGAAAATTGCAAAGATTGCGTTCCTTAGATACCCTGTGAGTCGAAAATTTCGACGAAATCGCTCTATCTCGCACGGTTAAGGAGATAGAAGGAAATTTGTGTTTTGCCATTTTTGGCAAAAATTCGAAAATTCAAAATGGCCGCCATTTTTGGGGAGGGGAAAATTTTTGGAAAATTGCAAAGATTACATTCCTTAGATACCCTGTGGGTCGAAAATTTCGACGAAATCGCTCTATCTCGCACGGTTAAGGAGATAGAAGCAAATTAGTGTTTTGCCATTTTTGGCAAAAATTCGAAAATTCAAAATGGCCGCCATTTTTGGGGAGGGGAAAATTTTTGGAAAAATTACCAAGAGCACAATGCTCCGATACCCTGTGGGTCGAAAATTTTGACGAAATCGCTCTATCTGGCACGGTTAAGGAGATAGAAGCAAATTGGTGTTTTGCCATTTTTGGCAAAAATTCGAAAATTCAAAATGGCCGCCATTTTTGGGGAGGGGAAAATTTTTTGAAAATTGCAAAGATTGCATTCCTTAGATACCCTGTGGGTCGAAAATTTCGACGAAATCGCTCTATCTCGCACGGTTAAGGAGATAGAAGCAAATTAGTGTTTTGCCATTTTTGGCAAAAATTCGAAAATTCAAAATGGCCGCCATTTTTGGGGAGGGGAAAATTTTTTAAAAATTACCAAGAGTACAATGCTCAGATACCCAGTGGGTCGAAAATTTTGACGAAATCGCTCTATCTGACACGGTTAAGGAGATAGAAGCAAATTGGTGTTTTGCCATTTTTGGCAAAAATTCGAAAATTCAAAATGGCCGCCATTTTTGGGGAGGGGAAAATTTTTTGAAAATTGCAAAGATTGCATTCCTTAGATACCCTGTGGGTCGAAAATTTCGACGAAATCGCTCTATCTCGCACGGTTAAGGAGATAGAAGCAAATTTGTGTTTTGCCATTTTTGGCAAAAATTCGAAAATTCAAAATGGCCGCCATTTTTGGGGAGGGGAAAATTTTTTGAAAATTGCAAATATTACATTCCTTAGATACCCTGTGGGTCGAAAATTTCGACGAAATCGCTCTATCTCGCACGGTTAAGGAGATAGAAGCAAATTAGAGTTTTGCCATTTTTGGCAAAAATTCGAAAATTCAAAATGGCCGCCATTTTTGGGGAGGGGAAAATTTTGTTAAAATTACCAAGAGCACAATGCTCAGATACCCTGTGGGTCGAAAATTTTGACGAAATCGCTCTATCTGGCACGGTTATGGAGATAGAAGCAAATTTGTGTTTTGCCATTTTTGGCAAAAATTCGAAAATTCAAAATGGCCGCCATTTTTGGGGAGGGGAAAATTTTGTTAAAATTACCAAGAGCACAATGCTCAGATATCCTGTGGGTCGAAAATTTTGACGAAATCGCTCTATCTGGCACGGTTAAGGAGATAGAAGCAAATTTGTGTTTTGCCATTTTTGGCAAAAATTCGAAAATTCAAAATGGCCGCCATTTTTGGGGAGGGGAAAATTTTTTGAAAATTGCAAAGATTGCATTCCTTAGATACCCTGTGGGTCGAAAATTTCGACGAAATCACTCTATCTCGCACGGTTAAGGAGATAGAAGCAAATTAGTGTTTTGCCATTTTTGGCAAAAATTCGAAAATTCAAAATGGCCGCCATTTTTGGGGAGGGGAAAATTTTTTAAAAATTACCAAGAGTACAATGCTCAGATACCCTGTGGGTCGAAAATTTTGACGAAATCACTCTATCTGGCACGGTTAAGGAGATAGAAGGAAATTTGTGTTTTGCCATTTTTGGCAAAAATTCGAAAATTCAAAATGGCCGCCATTTTGGGGGAGGGGAAAATTTTTGGAAAATTGCAAAGATTGCATTCCTTAGATACCCTGTGGGTCGAAAATTTCGACGAAATCGCTCTATCTCGCACGGTTAAGGAGATAGAAGGAAATTTGTGTTTTGCCATTTTTGGCAAAAATTCGAAAATTCAAAATGGCCGCCATTTTTGGGGAGGGGAAAATTTTTGGAAAATTGCAAAGATTACATTCCTTAGATACCCTGTGGGTCGAAAATTTCGACGAAATCGCTCTATCTCGCACGGTTAAGGAGATAGAAGGAAATTTGTGTTTTGCCATTTTTGGCAAAAATTCGAAAATTCAAAATGGCCGCCATTTTTGGGGAGGGGAAAATTTTTGGAAAATTGCAAAGATTACATTCCTTAGATACCCTGTGGGTCGAAAATTTCGACGAAATCGCTCTATCTCGCACGGTTAAGGAGATAGAAGCAAATTAGTGTTTTGCCATTTTTGGCAAAAATTCGAAAATTCAAAATGGCCGCCATTTTTGGGGAGGGGAAAATTTTTGGAAAAATTACCAAGAGCACAATGCTCAGATACCCTGTGGGTCGAAAATTTTGACGAAATCGCTCTATCTGGCACGGTTAAGGAGATAGAAGCAAATTGGTGTTTTGCCATTTTTGGCAAAAATTCGAAAATTCAAAATGGCCGCCATTTTTGGGGAGGGGAAAATTTTTTGAAAATTGCAAAGATTGCATTCCTTAGATACCCTGTGGGTCGAAAATTTCGACGAAATCGCTCTATCTCGCACGGTTAAGGAGATAGAAGCAAATTTGTGTTTTGCCATTTTTGGCAAAAATTCGAAAATTCAAAATGGCCGCCATTTTTGGGGAGGGGAAAATTTTTTGAAAATTGCAAATATTACATTCCTTAGATACCCTGTGGGTCGAAAATTTCGACGAAATCGCTCTATCTCGCACGGTTAAGGAGATAGAAGCAAATTAGTGTTTTGCCATTTTTGGCAAAAATTCGAAAATTCAAAATGGCCGCCATTTTTGGGGAGGGGAAAATTTTTTAAAAATTACCAAGAGTACAATGCTCAGATACCCAGTGGGTCGAAAATTTTGACGAAATCGCTCTATCTGGCACGGTTAAGGAGATAGAAGCAAATTTGTGTTTTGCCATTTTTGGCGAAAATTCAAAATGGCCGCCATTTTTGGGGAGGGGAAAATTTTTGGAAAATTGCAAAGATTGCATTCCTTAGATACCCTGTGGGTCGAAAATTTCGACGAAATCACTCTATCTCGCACGGTTAAGGAGATAGAAGCAAATTTGTGTTTTGCCATTTTTGGCAAAAATTCGAAAATTCAAAATGGCCGCCATTTTTGGGGAGGGGAAAATTTTGTTAAAATTACCAAGAGCACAATGCTCAGATATCCTGTGGGTCGAAAATTTTGACGAAATCGCTCTATCTGGCACGGTTAAGGAGATAGAAGCAAATTTGTGTTTTGCCATTTTTGGCAAAAATTCGAAAATTCAAAATGGCCGCCATTTTTGGGGAGGGGAAAATTTTTTGAAAATTGCAAAGATTGCATTCCTTAGATACCCTGTGGGTCGAAAATTTCGACGAAATCACTCTATCTCGCACGGTTAAGGAGATAGAAGCAAATTAGTGTTTTGCCATTTTTGGCAAAAATTCGAAAATTCAAAATGGCCGCCATTTTTGGGGAGGGGAAAATTTTTTAAAAATTACCAAGAGTACAATGCTCAGATACCCTGTGGGTCGAAAATTTTGACGAAATCACTCTATCTGGCACGGTTAAGGAGATAGAAGGAAATTTGTGTTTTGCCATTTTTGGCAAAAATTCGAAAATTCAAAATGGCCGCCATTTTGGGGGAGGGGAAAATTTTTGGAAAATTGCAAAGATTGCATTCCTTAGATACCCTGTGGGTCGAAAATTTCGACGAAATCGCTCTATCTCGCACGGTTAAGGAGATAGAAGGAAATTTGTGTTTTGCCATTTTTGGCAAAAATTCGAAAATTCAAAATGGCCGCCATTTTTGGGGAGGGGAAAATTTTTGGAAAATTGCAAAGATTACATTCCTTAGATACCCTGTGGGTCGAAAATTTCGACGAAATCGCTCTATCTCGCACGGTTAAGGAGATAGAAGGAAATTTGTGTTTTGCCATTTTTGGCAAAAATTCGAAAATTCAAAATGGCCGCCATTTTTGGGGAGGGGAAAATTTTTGGAAAAATTACCAAGAGCACAATGCTCAGATACCCTGTGGGTCGAAAATTTTGACGAAATCGCTCTATCTGGCACGGTTAAGGAGATAGAAGCAAATTGGTGTTTTGCCATTTTTGGCAAAAATTCGAAAATTCAAAATGGCCGCCATTTTTGGGGAGGGGAAAATTTTTTGAAAATTGCAAAGATTGCATTCCTTAGATACCCTGTGGGTCGAAAATTTCGACGAAATCGCTCTATCTCGCACGGTTAAGGAGATAGAAGCAAATTTGTGTTTTGCCATTTTTGGCAAAAATTCGAAAATTCAAAATGGCCGCCATTTTTGGGGAGGGGAAAATTTTTTGAAAATTGCAAATATTACATTCCTTAGATACCCTGTGGGTCGAAAATTTCGACGAAATCGCTCTATCTCGCACGGTTAAGGAGATAGAAGCAAATTAGTGTTTTGCCATTTTTGGCAAAAATTCGAAAATTCAAAATGGCCGCCATTTTTGGGGAGGGGAAAATTTTTTAAAAATTACCAAGAGTACAATGCTCAGATACCCAGTGGGTCGAAAATTTTGACGAAATCGCTCTATCTGGCACGGTTAAGGAGATAGAAGCAAATTTGTGTTTTGCCATTTTTGGCGAAAATTCAAAATGGCCGCCATTTTTGGGGAGGGGAAAATTTTTGGAAAATTGCAAAGATTGCATTCCTTAGATACCCTGTGGGTCGAAAATTTCGACGAAATCACTCTATCTCGCACGGTTAAGGAGATAGAAGCAAATTAGTGTTTTGCCATTTTTGGCAAAAATTCGAAAATTCAAAATGGCCGCCATTTTTGGGGAGGGGAAAATTTTTGGAAAATTGTAGATTGCATTCCTTAAATACCCTGTGGGTCGAAAATTTCGACGAAATCGCTCTATCTCACACGGTTAAGGAGATAGAAGCAAATTTGTGTTTTGCCATTTTTGGCAAAAATTCGAAAATTCAAAATGGCCGCCATTTTTGGGGAGGGGAAAATTTTTTGAAAATTGCAAATATTACATTCCTTATATACCCTGTGGGTCGAAAATTTCGACGAAATCGCTCTATCTCTTACGGTTTCTGAGATATTAGCAAATTACTCAAAAGTAGTACTGAAAATACACAATGAAGTACCTAAATGGCTATTACTCATGTACTGACAAAGCTATCAGTCCCAAATGCAATACCAAGCGAGCTATGGACATAACAATCTTGTATTCAAAATTGTAGTAAAATATCTTTAATTATTTTGGCTTAAATGCACGGAAACCAATGGGTACTGAAAATAGCTGTACTTAAGTATTACTCAGTAAGCAAAAGAGGTACAACAGCCAAAAGCAATCCCAAGCAAGCTACTGACCCAATAAGCCTGCATACCAAATTTGGTGACAATAGCTCTAATACTTTTCCTTTAAATGAGCGGAAACCATGCGTGACGCCGGACATCGGACGCCGGACGCCGGACGCCGGACATCGGACATCGGACGGCGAAAAAAGCAAAAATAATATATCCACCCCCCAGGGGGGTGGACATAATAATAATGTATTCCCAGATGAGATTTCAGCTCTATCAGTCACATAGTTTAACAGTCACAGGCCTTAAAATTGGCAAAAAGTCCAAATACTGGGTCTTTATGGGGCCTTCTAGAGACCTAAATGTGGCCTTCAAATTAAAGCTTCAGACTTAAAATTTGTCACATACTAAGATTACACATAGAATATGCATCTAATACAGTTTGAAACTTCTTAGACTTACCATTTCCAAGTTACAGGGAAAAATATGTGAAAAATGTCTAAAAATGGTCACTCGGGTGGGGATTTATGGTCCTCATACACAGGTTAAATGTCTTTTTAAAGCCTTAATTTTTGGCACATATAAAAATAACATACTAATATCTTCTCAGATAGGATTTGAGCTCTATCAGTCACATAGTTTGACAGTCACAGGGCTTAAAAGTAGCAAAAAGTCCAAATATTGGGTCTTTGGGAGCCTTTTAGAGACCTCAATTTGACCTTCAAAATTAAAGCTTCAGACTTAAAATCTGTTACATACTAAGATTACACACAGAATATATATCTAATACAGTTTGAAACTTCTCAGACTTACCATTTCCAAGTTACAGGGAAAAAGATGTGAAAAATGTCTTATAAGGGTCACTCGGGTGGGTGTTTATGGTCCTGATACACAGGTTAACTGTCTATTAAAGGCCTAAATGTTGGGGCACATATAAGAAAACACATAGATATATTCCCAGATGATATTTAACTTAGATGAGAGACATAGTTTGAAAGCTACAGTGCTTGAAAGTGGCAAAAAGTGCATAAATTGGGTCTCTGTGGGCACTTTTGAGACCTTAAGTCGACCCCTTTGGGTAAACCTACAGCCCTAAAATTTTCTACAGACAAGGATTACATATCAAAGTTATACCTAGCGCAGTTTGAGACTCATCAGAATTATCACTTCCAAATTATAGGGCAAAATATGTGTAAAGTATAGCAAAAAATCCTTAAGTGGGGGTATTTATGGGCCTCAAACACAATTTTCTCCTCAACTTAAAGTCATGATTTTCGGCACATGTACTAAGAACATATTAATGTGTTGTCAGGTAAAATTTCAGCCAGCTGAGCATCATAGTTTGTGACCTACAGGGCTCTAAGTGGCCAAAAGTGCAATTTCTGACCTTAAGGTGGCCATAAGTTCTTTTTTACTGGGAGTTTAAGGTCACCTTAAAATAGGGATCTTCCTTTGGGCACCCTTAACATGTGTACCAAGTTTGAAAAAAAAATATTAATTTGTTTTTGAGTTATCGCGTCCACAAGGAAATTTCTACGGCGGCGGCGGCGGCGGCGGCGGCGGCGGCGCGACGGACCTGAATCCAATATATCCCCGACTTTCGTCTGGGGATATAATTAAGCGAGTCAGAAGCACTTTTAAATTTTCTGTATCCTTAGTTGACCTTGAAGGAGGGGTCCAAGGTCAAATCTGACCACACCAAAAGATTCCCAGCCCATGATTTCCTACAGGTTGGTTTACCATCCCAAACCTCTAGGACCAATAATAAGGGAGATATAAGCACTTTTCATGACTGATAAAGAAACGCCATTGGCAGCCATCTTGTTTTTCAAAATGAGGCCAAAAATATTCCCAGTGAAGATTTTGTAAAGAGGAACATATCCTGCGAACTTGAGATCTCTACCTATAATACCCTTTGCTCTAGAGGGCCAACAAAAGTCCTTGCTGAAAGTCGAAAAACACCCATGGCGGACATCTTGTTTTTCAAAATGAGGCCAAAAATATTCCCAGACAAGATTTTATGGCAATGAATATATCCTGCAAATTTGAGAAAGCTAGCTATAATATTTTTTTTCGTTAGAACGGTAACGGTAAAATCTCTCTACACACTGTGGCGGCAGTGGCGTAACAAAGTGAAATCCATAGTATCCACCGGATAGCATCCAGTGGATACAATACAAGTGTTTAAATGTCAATCATAGCGGCGCAAAAATTTGTCAAAGACAGTGACTTCTTGCCAACTATGGTTGTTTAGAACAGCAAATATATAAAGCTAAAAACATAGGACGGTAATTTTACCATATTAGACAAACTTGAAAATATAATGAAAGCCATACAAAAATGAAACTAGCAGTAACAGAATTATATATTGATAGTAGACTACAAATTTGGGATGTAAATTCAGAAAAACAAAACCTCATGATTAGGAGATAAGACGTACAAAACTCACAGAAAATGGGAACAATCCGTTTTGGTTAAAATCATTTTTAAAGTTAGAAACTAGTTATAATAAGATTTTGCACTTCTCCCTTTTGCCAAAAAGAATCCATTTCCTGCTAAATTTTGACATATCTTTTGGTTATACTTCCACTTTATACAATTCGCTTGATAAACCAAGAAACTATTACTCAAGTTATACTTGCTAATAACACTCAGTCGCCCCCGATCCCACCCCACTCTTCCTGTCCGTTACCTTATCTACCTTCTGAACTCGTTGCCTGCTACTCAAATTCTAAAATATGTTCTAAAAATCCTGACATCTTGGAGATCAGTTAAGTTTGTGCTTACTTTCTTAACACAGTACTGGACACTTCATTTGACGCATTAGTTAAAATGTGGTATGCTATAAAAAAACTTCATCTCACTTATACTCAGATTCCATTCTCACGAGTCTGCACACTGACCACCTTGACAATGTAGTACTCTGCATAGTTTTATTGGTAATACAACTTATCTCTTCAAAGGTCATTGTAAAGGTCAGGAGCACAATCAAGACGATCATACGTCCCAGGTGAAATCGGGTCTCAGATGACACAAGTTGTAGTATACACACGTGTTGGTGGTGGGACCATTTGCTAAAATCACAACTGGTTACCAGGGCTTTGAAATGAACAAAAATTAAGTATTTCATATGCATGTAACTGCTATGGTGTACTTTAACTGCACGCGTACACGAGCCACAACTTACAAATAGAAATGGCTTTCGCAAGATAATATAAAATGAGTAAACCATTATTTTTACCCAGTACAAAGTAAAAATGTGACACATTTCACCAAGTATGTGCATTTTGTTGTTGTTTTGATGAAGAATTAGCCATTAGAAAGCCTACAATAATAATGTTTCAATAACCGGTTCCCAAATATTCTTTGTGGACTTCGTTGTTTCTGCCACAACAAAATGAAAAACCGACATCCAGTTTACCGTTCACACCACCAACATGTAAGTACACTTACTCAAGTAACGTAACACTTCTACATAATTTGAGATAAATAAACACACTATACTCCGACTCTTTTATCACAGTAGTATTCCCCACTATGTAAATGTATTAATATGTACACAAAAGATTATAAATAACACGGTGTTGATTTATGAAAACTAAATATCAGAATACATGAACAAACATTTGACAAGCACACAAAGAAATACATCCACCGGGTATCTTATCAAGATTATAACATCAAAAATAAAACAAACAAAAATTATCTTTAACAAGACTTTGTAAACAATTAAATGACTTTTGAATACATACAAATAATCTACACTTGAAGATGACTACATATAATTTTAACATTTATTTCACCATAATAAAGAAACTCAGGAAACTATTTTTAATAGTATTTTATATGCTTAAATGGCAAATACTTATGTGAGAACATTAGAAAATTTGCATCTTTTCAAGGCAATAATGAGAGAAATGGTGACCTTTTCCAAATTTTGTACTCTGAATAGTTGATTAGACTATTTTTTGACAAGGGTCTCGAGTAGTGCAGTTATCATCAACGACTTTTGAAGATCGACGCACCTGTTAGAAGTGAGTTGAACTCAAGTAAATGAGGGAAAATATAAATAAAATAAGATCATGTCCAAATGTTATCACTAGTTGTGTTTAGTACAGTTTTACTGCAAGGAAATATATTTTTTGTTAAAATTATACAGGTAAGTAAGGTAAATCAAAAACAACCATTTATTATTATTTTTTTAAGTTTGGTGGTTTGCTAAGTTGCAAAAGTGTCAACTTGTAACAATGTTAGCATATCATTACTTACTTTTAAAAACTCGAGTTTAAATTGCGCAAACTGATGTGATCTCCAACCATCACCACCAAGTTAAGACTTGAGTTACAGTCAACTCATTAAAGCACTAGTCTCGAGCACTCTTTTAAGCCATAACTTCTTTTATTGTTTTAAAAACAGTGTGGCCATTGCATATTGGCAGGAAATTTACTCACAAAAGTACAGGGTTCTGAGTACCTGTTAAAGAATGGGAGTAATGAGTACAGAGCTGGGATAAAAAGTACTCTTTTCTAGGGATGGGTTGGTAACCCCAGTATCTCGGTACTAGTGGGTGGACGATTAGACAAACGTTCGATCAATCGTCGGTGTCATGGTATAATTGCGTTCGGTCACTGACAACTTCTAGAAATCGATTAAATCTTACCCTTCTTTATGTGCCTCAATATCCACGTATTTTTTTATATTTTAAACAGTTTTATAAACTTTCCTTTGATAAATTAATAGATTTCTCACGAATTTTGTGTTTGTTTATGACTACCGCCATATTTACCGGAAGTGGGTGCTTTTGGAAGATACTAAATGTCGGAAACACCGTTATTCTTACTGGAATGAAATATAATTCATCCCGGAAAGTGTTCATGATATACTGGCCAACAGTGGAGTAAAAAAGTCGATTATGGGTCGATCATCGGTCGGAAAAATGGACGAATAATCGACCATGAAAATTGAGGCGATTCCACTCACTACTCGGTACAGATAGCATTTTTACTGAAATACTGTGACGACACTTTACAACTGCCATCTCAAATGTTAACATATATCATTGAAGATAAACTTAAAATATTAGAAAAATAAACCCTAAATATGAGGAAATTGAAAATTTTAATTACTTAAAAGTGGCTTTTATATGCTACAAGCTTACACTGTGGAACTAAATGCTATCTCAGATGGCTGCAGGCATCCTGGCCAACTCAAGACAAATGAGCATATATAGCCAGGTACCTTAATCGGTGAATACCATGAGGTGACCCAGACAGTGACTTCTTCGAGTTTATATATTTTTATCCCATAATTTTGTAGATATTAAGATTTTTGCAGTAATTTATATGAAAGGAACTTCCAGGGTTGTTTTTTCTGTTGCATGAGCTTCCCATCCTGTTAGTGGGCCTATTCTATTGGGGGTCATACCAAAGTATATATCTATTTTCAGAATCCCAGAATTAAAATAGTTTTCCACTGACAGGACACCAAAATAAGAATTACACTACCGATCCATCCCTACCATTTTCTGGTTAGATTTTCACGATCGTGTAGATAATCGTAATAAGTTAAACTTCATTTGTGATATTTTGACTATTTACACATGTCAACAGAACATGTTTACAAGCAGTAACAAGCAAGTTCTTGAATTGTTCTCCTATGTATTGCACAACTTTGATTTCCTAATGAAAGCCACTTCACACACTTTGGTTATTTAATAACACCATTAACACTAAAAAATCTAAAATTCGCCAGGAATCTAAAATTCGCCACCTCTAAAACCTTAGTTGATTTTATGAAGAAAATGATGTTTTTGTCCAAAAATTGGTATTTTTCAGTTCAAAAAGCCTTAATTTACTATACAGTCAACAAATCTCACCACAATTCATTTATTTTATTAGTATTTTCACGTGTGGCGAATTTCAGATATGTGGCGAATTTTAGATTTCTTACTCTATGTAGTGTAATCTTCAGAAAAATCAAAAACTGAATTTGCTGGGTCATGAAAATGCACACATTACCATTAAGTTCACACATCACCACAATATTGCACAGTTTATAAACCTCATTTGTACAATTACATTAACTTTGTGAGATATTTGATCACATTTACAGCTTAATTTATTGTTTCAATGAAACATCAGCCATATAAAAGGTTTTTGCCTACCGGTCCTGAAAAAGTCAAAGTAGTTTTCATTATTTTATACTAGGGCAGGGTCGATAACACCGGTATCGAGCCCATTTCACTTCAACACTGTGGTGACACTTTACAGCTGGTATTTCGAATGTCCGTGTATAATATTGTGAGAAAACGTAAAGTATTAGAAACAAACCTCAAATCTGAAGAAATTACCGGATATACACTTTTATCCAATATTTTTTATATATTTAAGCACTTTTATAGTGATTTCTTTCAGAACTTCAGTGTTTTCTTTTCGCGAATCTTACTTCCGGTTGGTGGGCCTATTCGATTGGGGATATACTATAACGCAATTTCTTCTTTCGATATCCCGGAATCGGTACGGTTTTACACTGGCGGGATACCGAAATGAAAAATCTGCTACCGACCCTGCCCTATTTTATACCAGACGAAAAGCAGACTACTGGTATTCCTCCAACAACTTAACTTAATTGCGATGATAATATTGGCAGAATTAAGGACCAACTTTCATTCATTGTAAGTTCTGTTTGTACACTTAGATTTTGTTACAAAAAGACAATATCACAAAAAAAAAATTTTTTTTTCTGCAACATATAGTTACCAGCCAGTTTTACTGTATATAAAATCTATAAGAAATGCTAGAAAAGAAAATTTTGTTAACGGAAAAAAATCGCGCACAAAGCTGGATTGATGGAAATTATTCTCACATTAATTTTTATAAACCCAATACTTCACTTTCTTGTCACAATGTTCTCTTTTTTTAAAAAAAGAAAAAGTGCTAAAAATGCAACAGGTCATCTTACATCATAAAAAAACAATTGCATATATAAAACATCTTCACACAGAAAAAAAAAACAAATAATTCAACACAAATATAACCAATGTATAATAAAGTAAACCAAGCTTAGCTGAAATACATGTATATATAATTTTTTTTTACAAACACACAAAATTATCAATGAATTATCCACCTTTTTAAAAAAAGTGGGAGTCTTTATCAATGGACTTTAAACGACTCTTTGAGACAATATATGGGCAAAAAAATATATATAAACACCCGAATCTTAGATGTACCATAAAACCCTATACAGAAACAAGCACAAAAGCCTGCATGTACAATGCATTCGCGAGAAGCAAATCTTATTAGAAGACACCAACGCACACATTTAATGCAAAGAAATCAAGATGCAAATCTACTTAAAGCAGATTTTGCCAGATGACTACAGATATTTACATGTAATATATCATTACATAACACTCAAACACACATATTTATATGTATATATATCTTTTTTGTGTTAACATACGTATGATTATAAAAATATATATAATGAGAAATGAGACTTCAATATCAATGGGGTAATTCATTGTGGGCGGAAGATAAACAAATAAACATTTCCTCAGCCAATTTAACAAACTACCACAATAACTAGTGTTAAGACAGGCTTTAAAAGAATGATCATAACAAATCATATTATTTCCTCATAAGAAAGGAAAATTAAAGCTGCTCTCTCATATTTACATTAAGTTTTAAATCAAACATGTAATTGGATTTATCATTATATCATAAAACATGTTATTATTTTTAGGAGGCAAAGGTTTATGCTAGATCAGATCATTAAAAATTACTTTAGCATAGCAACAATAATTCAATCACTATTCGGAGGGTAACACAAAATAAAATTGTAATGTTCATATTAAGCAAATGCCAATAACATGTAACTAATACTTTCTATTAAGTGTAGCCCAGGCTTCAACTTTGGAGACCTACAAATGTATGTTCATCTCAGCTGGGAATCCTTAAAATACATTAGAAATAATACCAAAAGTTACGTTAAATTAATCCTGCCGAAGGCATTCATTCATTAGGTATGCTTTAGAAGCTCAACTTCTGGTACTTTGCCATTGTATAAGAGAGGTTAGGCAAGCTTTGTACAAGCTACCACCACTGGTTCCAAGGGCCAAATCTAGCTTACTTGAAAATTAACAAAAATTATCACTGCTGCCTAAACACATAAATAAATTTTGCATCAACTTAGCTTTGAAACATACTGAGCTAGAGGCACCGGCTTTTTAAACCTTATTCTATCAATAAAAATTATGCATAGACTCACTGGCATATAATATAAGATTTTCTACAGTAGTCATGATATCTCAAAATTTGTATCAAATAAAATTAGCTCTCTTCAAGTTTCTCCAATAGCTACAGCTCAGCCCTGGAAGCTATTAAAGGATGAGGGACCAATCCATGACCTAAACTCATCAGGTGAACTTGGCTGATCTCTAGCCAAAGTACCCAAACTACCTTTACAAATTCAGCCTGGTTTTACAAACTATTAAACTGTATTAAACTACTAGGCTACCTCTGCAAGTTTTATGGCTTGCAACCTTCCGATACCTTGCAAGCTATTATGCTTGGACCCATTTTAGCTTTATAAACTAAAGGCCTTCAATTTTGTCATAGCTCTGCAATATATTTGGGAGTCAAGTCTAGCTTTAAAAACCACTTGGGCTGGTAGAACCACCCATGCCTTGTTCAGCGAACTGTCAAGCTGGAAGATCCAAACCAAGTACCAAGCAGCTTTTGAAGCTAGGCTGGAATCACACTTAGCTTTAAAAGCTATCGGGTCAAGTTCAAGTGTTGCTTTGCAAATGATCAACAAACCAGGCCCCCAGCTTAACTTTGTAAGCTATCAGGTGGCTGTGTGCCAGCCTCCACCAGAGTGGAATGCCTGCGCGCCTGGTCACAGGTGCCCAGGTGCCGTTTCAGGTGGTGCTTCCAGAAGAAGCTCTTGTTGCAGTGCTTACACTCGTAGCGGCGGACCTTCGAATGGCTACTGTCCATATGAGCACGCATATGGGTCCTGTCAAAGAACCCCTTGTGGCAGATATCACAGTGGAACTTGTAGGCACCGAGATGGAGGCGCTTGTGCTTGACGTAGCCGGAATTCGAGAAGAAGTACTTGCCGCAGATCTCGCAGGCCTTGTACGGTGTAAGCCTGGCCTTGTGGCAGCTCGAGACATGCTCAGTGTAGATGGCATAGTCGTTGAACGCCCGGCTGCAGATGCATGTATACTGCTCTAAGGAGTTGAGGCTATCATCAAAGCCGAGCTCCCCGTCGTTATCTTGGTCCATACACAGCAGGTTGGACTCAAAGGTGTCATCAAAGTCACCCTCTTCAGGACGGCCAACAGTCAGGTCAAGTGGTTGGGTGCTCTCTGAGCCAGGAGTGTCTGGAATAAGTAGAATATAAGTAAAGTAGTTAGTTTCAGAAAAAGGCTTAAATTTTACTGATATGACAAACATTTCCACCTTGACTGTCTGTAGTTGACATCTTTACTGATAATGATCCAAAGGCCAATAACTTTTGCTTTATGCACTATATCCATTTATATCCTCAAAAAAAAAAAAAAAAAAAAAAAACACTTAGACTGACCCATTTTCAATGACTTAACAAAATCTTTGTCACAAAAACTAATTGTTGCTTAGAACAAATATACTAAGTAATGAAATGAGTAAAATTTGAACCAATAATACAAAAATTTTTTTACGCTATTAAAACAAATCAGATACACTATAAAGCTGGTACAGGTGTGAAATATCACCATTATTTGACTTCCGTCAGTGTATTTTTCATATTTTTATGATCTGTTACTATTAAGTGTTCAATGATATATATTTCATATTTGTCACCTGGTTTGTAAATATGTTAAAAAATAAATAACAAACTCAATCCCATTTTGAAAGACATTAGATGGCTACGATGGCTGAAATGTTACCCTACATAAGCTTAAACTGTAATTTAACGATATTATAGTCTTATAGAACAATACCCAATAGTTTAGTAGTGTGTCACCACTAAATTGCACTAATACCAGGAGTAGGTCAGTAGTAACTACACATAAATGTCAAGATCATCATCATCACTGAAATAACATTATAGAACCTTTTTATGTTATATTTCTTGCACATTTTCATTGCTATAGTGATTTTGACATGACTAGTTAACGCTTGACGATAGGAGAGGGTTATTGTGATCAGTTTGTTTCTGTCTGTCTGTCTGTGCACCGTTCCGCCCTTATAACTCAAAAACTATAACACCAGTCGAGCTCAAATTTGGTGGGCAGATATTTCATGGGGTACAGACAGATTCTTCCAAATTTGGTGTAATTTGTGTGAAAATTAAAGTCAGGAGAGAGTTTTTCTTATTTTTAATTGGGAATACACAGTGAAACTGCTTCTCTTCATCACATACGTAAAAAATCAATATTTTGCTTTCTGATGATGTCATTACTCAGTGATGTCACAATGCAATTGTTATTGTGAGGTCACAAACCTAGCTTGTGATACTTGCTGTCTTTAATTAAAAATATTTCTTCTCATTTTATGTTTTGAAATTCACATAAAGATAATAAAGAGAGGGGTGGTATAGTAATCATTTTTATTAAACTATTATTTCTGTTTTATTTTCTCTTTTTTTTTTCAATTCCTTGACAGTCGATCACAAAAAATTACCATGCATGATTTTCACCAAGAAGTGACCTTTAAGCAATATTTTCACCTCCACCAGCTGTTTATGTTTTTGTTTGCTAATTGTTTGCCTATTTGTCTGGGTTTTTTTTGTGTGTGTGTGTTTAGATTACTCCAAAACCAATGAACAGATCTTTATTAAAAATTTGTGGGTAGAACCTGACCGAAGGAAGAAGTTACTAAAAGATCTGGATCTTATTATGGATACAAAAAATCATGAATTTTCAGAGGTCCCCTTTTCAATGTATTTTTAATGACTTTAGCTTTCTACTTGATATTTCTATGAAGATTAATTTACATGTTTGGTTTTATTTTATTGTCTTCCTTACAATACTTTATATCACTTGAGAGACTGGTCACATGGAGTCGAGTGTTTTGCTCTCTCTGAGTGCATCTTGTTTGTTTTAGTATAATCCATTTCCTGTTCAGTATTTACTATTTACAGACTACAGATGAACTCACATGCAGTGTATCTATTATTACCTCTTATGCAAAGTGTTTGATGTTTGAAACATTATTTGTTTAAAGATAAACTAAACTAGAAACAATTCCTAGAGTACACAAACTCCTCCTAATAATGCTTTTTCATTTTATAACCCTCATAATTGGACAGCATGACCATGAAAACATTAATCTTCAACAGAAAGGCGATAACATTGAAAATTCAGTGAAAATGTAACTTTGCAGAATATGACCCAGAACTTCACAAAAATGAAATCAATTCGTCTTGTGGTTGAGACATACATACATAAATAATTTCAGAAAGATCTATTCATTATTTTTGGAGTAACCTCAACCACAAACCCCAATCATTGAAAATGGGCCTATGAAAAATCAGGGACATTTTGTTACCAGAGAATGGTGCAGATCTTTCCCAAAATTTATCACTTCTTCCTTTGATCAGCCACAATCTTCATAAAACGTTTTATGAAGATACGTTGAACAGGTTGGAGAGAAATCATGATTACAGGGAGTCAAAGAAACAAATTCACCCAAAAGAAAAAATTCCTTGCAGGTATCATTTAATTGCCATAAAAATGCACAAATTTGTTCAAAATGAAAGTTTCCAACACTTTAATACTCCAGATTCTCTGTATAGTGAAACACATGAGCTTACATTTGCCCAGAATTAAAAACACTGAAGATTTCAAATCAACAATTTTAAAACTGTTCCATCTGATTATGATTGTTGTACCTATTTCCAGTCTATTACCAAAATTGTGCAGTCTTTTTTCACTGTAACATTTGAAACATTTAAGCACAATTTTCTTGTTCCACAAAATCGTGTGTATACCCCAAAAAAATTCTATTTTAAGTATATATGTTACAGGCAATCTGTGTAACCAGGCATTACGCATAATGACTGAACATTTCAGTCAATTCGCGAAATGCCTAAACAGTTTAGCCATTTCGCGAAATGCCTAGGCATTTCACGTAATGACTGAAATATAAGGTTCAGTGTTACACAGATTGCCTAAAGAAGTATTGGAGATTTCAGGCAATCTGTGTAATGATTTTTTTAAAGTTTTTTTTGATAGAATATGATTATTTTTTGCTATGAGCAATTCAAGGTGTAGTTTTAACAATATTACAATTAATGAAGCTTATAATATTGACATATCTCATGGATTTTTGCATAAGTGAGTACATAAACCATTTTACTACATAATCATCAATAATAATACATTTCATATTCATTCTCATTTTCCATTTTTTAGTTCTTGGTACATCCTCTTATGTTGTCATATGGGGTGTGGCTTCTTTAAGTATATCAAATACTTAAACTTTGATTTGAGATTTCAAACAGTCTGTGTCACCATTTTTTTAAAAGTTTTATTGATTTGATGCATTATTTCTTGCAGATAGAATCAATTCACACATTGTAGTTTTAACAATTAAGTTACATTTTGAGATCTCTTTTACTTTTTTTTATATTATTGAATGAATGAATGATTAGTATTGCAATGTTATCACTAATAGTCATAATTTTCATACCTCTTTCATTTAGTTGTAAGAAGGGCATCTAATTGTTGTTACTGTTTTCAAAAGAGTATGTTTTCTGATCTTGTTAGGTGGGGCTTCTTTAAGTATATGGGACAAATACTGAAAACTTTTATGTCAATCCTCTTAGATGAAACAAGCTTAACTGCAATTAGGGTTCCCCACCCTTTTAGCTTCCAAACACTCAGCCTGAGCTTGCTTAAGTAAGTATTCTGGACTAATGCCCCCCCCCCCCCCCCCCCCCCCCATATGATATATGACAATGACATATTTCAAGTCAAAACATCAAAAGTGGAAGAACTTGAAGAAGGAGTGTAATGAGTTACATCTCACTTGGGAACAGTATTTTAGCTTTAAATAACTGGTATCATTTCTTGACATGACAGATTACTAGTGTTCATTAAAATAAATAAATAAAAATACATTATTCAGTAAAGCTTTTTAAGAGAAAATTAAAAATTTAAAACTAAGCCATTCAAGAAATATGAGGCTGAAAAGAAAGTTCTCACGCCAAAAAACAGTATACTATAATGATTGAGGACCTAAAATAAGTGTTGGTTAATTATGCCACTTTTTCCAAACATTACTGTTAACATCATTTTGTATTTGTAAGTTTTATTATGTTTTCTGAACACTTTGTATGGACAGTGATAAACATTTTCAGTAAAATTGGAAATAGGTATTTTTAATCATAATACCATTTTTATTATCATTATTCATGAATGGACATAAAATATACTCTCTATGTACACCACAAGCAAGGATAAACAATATAACATCAAAATAATTCAGGAATAATCATCAAACATGATACAAAACCATGTTCAGGCATTACGCGTAATGCCTAGAGATCATTTACGGCCATTACGTGTAATGCCTAGGCATTTCGCGAAATGGCTAAACTGTTTCGGCATTTCGCGAAATGACTGAAATGTTCAGTCATTACGTGTAATGCCTGGTTACACAGATTGCCTGTAACATATATAACTTCTGTTTATATATTGGCACAAAAAACATACATAAGTCTGATTTTAAAACCATTTAGACCAGAAAGTGGAATGGACCGGATTCTGGTTCATGAAGGATATAAGGAGAATTTTTTTTCAAATAAAATCATGGGAGAAAGCAGTTTACAGAATTAAAACCCCTTTGGGGGAAATCAGTTCATTCTTAGAGGAGACAAAAGGGGGTTGGTTTTCCAGAAATATTCTCCCTCTCCTCTTGGATGGATTTTTCCTAGGTAATCCTACCCCAGTGGAGGTAATGGTTAAGGCGGCAAACCGGATAGTTGGTTTCTATGCGATTTATATAAACATAAATGAAATCCGCTTTTCCAGTGACAGAAGTTCAAGAACAGGTTCCCGAAATGTCACATATTTCTAGGGGTGTTGCGGTAGCGATTTTTTCCTTCCGGTTTCACGTCTAGTACTTCCCGGTCGGTTACCGGTTAACCGTCTCTTATTTAAGAAAACATGAGAACCAAATAGTTTCCATACTGTGAAACAGGAATTCTAACATAACACAGATGTGTCCTCGATTCTGATTGGCTAAAAGACCAAATATATGGTTTATCGCTCATTATGGCTGTTGTTTTACAGTAAAAAACACATAAAAGTGGATTATGACATTTATTTTGTATGTAAGTTTAGTAAAATTTCTTTATATTTAAGTGTAAGCGGAAAACCGGTAGCTGAACTTTATGACGGTTTGCAGTAATTTATTTACCGTACCGATGATAACGGTACTACCGCAACACCCCTACATATTTCACATCAAACATATAGAATATTGCACAGAAACACCTAAAAATATTTACTTGTGTAATATTTTGCCAATATACAGTGAAATAATATCCAAAACTACAGATTTATCAAAAAAATAAACCACACATTAGTTGATGTAAATGTCCATGTGCACGTACAGAAGATTTTACAGTTTGGTGCACACAAATTCGAACAAATCCAGTTTTTGCCGAATTTTTGTTTTCGGGACCCGGTTCCCAAATTTACTTTCGACCGTAACACTAAGTGTACCTGGGAACGATTCTGAGGTACACAAGTATCCTGATACAGTTTAGTGATTGCATCCCAATTTTTAGACTTAGTGACATCCCTGGACACAATACATTTGTTATAGTGTTCTCAATATTCCCAGGTATGTGGGACCGGGTGGGTAGTAATTTTAACGGGCGGGTACCCGGGTACTCGTTCCGATGGGCGATAATAGGTATTAGTACAAAAATCTCCACATTTACAAACTTAAAACTCACATAAAGCACGGGATCCAACCATTTGCTTTATTCCTTATCTGCCAAGCTTTTTATTTAATAAATGACAAAATAATTGTGTATATTAGGATAATATTGTTTTTCACTTCACTCGTTGGTGCATTCAAAACACCAGGGGTCGTATTCACGAAAGGTCTTAGCCAAGTCTTAGGCTTAACTTTTGTATAAAAATATAGCCAAGTTAAGCCTAAGACTTGGCTAAGACCTTCCGTAAATACGGCCCCTGGAGACGGAAGAAATGTTTATAAAAACTTAAAAAGACTTTTGTAGATTCAAAACACGGTTGTTTATGCCATAAAATGGAGTCACATGACCAAAAAGTCAAACATTAAACAAAGCTCGAATGTAGTTTCGGAATCGCAACTTTTATTTTTTTCTCAGATCAATAAGTTAATTTTACTGATTAAAAGTTATAAAATACTGTGTGAAAACACTGAAGTTTTATTTATTGAAGTAGAACATGCCACTATATGGACAATATACAGCAATTTATGTTGTCGGAATTAGATCATTGTTTTAATATGCTGACGAATTTCAAAGCGTTCCTGCATTTGGCAATATATAAACAATGGCAATATATAAACAACCAAAATAAAAGATAAATATGACACACATCAACTGAATAGTTTCCTTTTGAAGTGACTTTATGAAGTCGGGACATATCGGGACTCGGTCGGCCAACATGGGCGATATTGGAAGCACTTAAGCTTAGATGAGGGTACTCGGGTATGTGATTTCGGATTCAGGTACATATTCCAAGTTCGGGTACCCGGATATCCGGATACCCGTTGAGATCACTAATTTGTTACCAATTCACACTAAATAGGGTCTGAATGTGAGAGGAATACTTACCCGTGGAAATACTGTTTGGACCTGACTTACATCTGTGCTTTTTCATACTCTGCTCTGTCTTGTAATTCTTGCCACAGTCTTTACAGTTGTATTTTTTCTGAAACAACATCAGCAACAAATTAAAACGATGCACATCTTGTCAAAATTTATCATTAACTATAGGTAGTGATGAGGTGATTAGCTGTGTTATTGTTTGATCAACAGTAATAAATGTATAATCGCAGTCTGTTATTAACAATTTCAAATTATACACAAATTCAACTTAAATATTTGTTTTTCAACATATAACTAAATGTTAATGTACTTCAGTCTGCCAGTAAAGAGACAAGATTTCTGTTTGGTTAATCCGGAGATTCAGATGATAGAGGGCCAGATAATTAAGCTTCTACTGTACTTGGTATATATATATATGCTACATAAACACTGCAAAGTATTCCAAAATGTAAGGAAAGGTGTAAATAAAGAAACACTGCTTAATAATGGATTAATTGTTTTCCTGACTTTTAGCATTCTTCAATTTTTATTATTATTATTATTATTATTTGCTTGTTTTGACCCTTGACAGTTTTTGGTGATTTTTACCAGTTTCCTGATTGTGAAAACCAGTGTTTGATGCTGTCATTTCAAAAGCAAGTTATAACGTCAGATAGCTAAACCTGCTCAGTTACAAATTGGAGATGTCTAACAAAATCTTGGGGTATTTACCTCTTGTTTAAGCTGTTCAGACAGATTTACTGGCATTTCCATGTTGGGTTCATCCCACACCACACTCAGGTTCCCCGGCAGGTCTGCATGCAACCCCAGGTCCAATGGGATCTCATCCCCTCCCAGACTGATCCTTGGTGACTGCTGCAAGCTGCTGGTCTGGTTATAACCCTCATCTTTGTGGAGTGCATTGGAATGAGCAGATGTATCACTGATGTGGTCTTTGTCACAGTCTTCATAGGTCAGAGAGATGTACTCGGAATCACCAAGCTGTGGAATGTCATCGAAGTGATTCGTTAGGTGTTTCGTGGCATCAACATCTCCAGCACAGGCACGGAAGGCACTTTCTTGATCCTGAGTCAAACAGTCATAATCTTTGTATTCATTAATAGGGGATTCAACTGTCTCAATCTTCCTCTTGCTAACATTACTGCTTTTTCTCTTTTTACGTCTCTTTGGAATAATGCCTATGGGTACTGGCACTAAGGTATTGTAAGGGGCCTCACTTGTAGATAAATCACTGTTGAGAGAAGAACAAGCCTCTGGTGTGATGTCAAACTTCATGTCCCCAGACTTCACATTTTCTTTGATATTCACCAAAAGAATATCTTTATTGTCTAGTGTGATTCCAAGCAAACCCTCAATACAGAACTCTGTCTGATATGACAGTCCATTCTTGCACAAAGTGGTAATGGCTTCAATCAACAGCTTTTTCACTTTCACTTGCTCCTGTGACTGAAGCATGATGTTACATCTCCTGTTTATATAAAAACATCAAGGACATTAGGTAACTTCATGTAATTAAATCATTGACGTACATGAGTATAACAATTGAACTTCTGATAACATATGGTAGAAAGTGAAAAAGAGACTCGATATAAAGTGTGCAAGCCACTAGTACAGTAAAAAGTAAATCTAGGAAATTGCTCTCCTAGAAATTTGGGCTCCTTCAATTTAGTGACAGTTGAAAACCCTAGTCAAGCCCATTGCATCAGGATGAGCTCTGACTCCTCAATCTGGAAATGTGCCAAAAGAGGAGACCATGCCCCACCTTGTCTTACTTCTTTATACCTCTTATGAAACTGGGAAAGGACAATAAAGGACTCACTAACATAAGACTTGATTGTAGTGGTGGCATCGTTTACAGAAGTCCAAACCGGTTACCGGGGCTTTGAAACGAAACGAAATCCGGTATTTCGTATACTTGTTCTGTGCATTGAAAATTATTTGCCGGCGTACATGAGCGATAACTTGCAAATGGAAGTGGCTTTCGCGAGATATTATTAAGTACGTAAAAATGATTTTTGCTCAATATGTATATTTTTTGGTGTTTCTATGAAGTATCAGCCATTAGAAAGCCTAAAATAATAACTTTTACAATAACCGGTTCCCAAATATTCTTTGCGGATTTCGTTTTTTCTACTAAAACGAAACGATATTCCGCATACCGGAAAACCGTTAACAACACTACTTGATTGTAAGGTTAATTGGGCTATTGGGAGTAACTTCACTCGCACATATTCTTGTTCAGGGATTAAAGTAGCAAGAAGTGCATAAAATGAATATCTGTGGATTTTTTCTGAGGCTTTAAGGTGATTTAAAGAAGCCAGATCTCTAGTGTTGTTTGAACTTAGACTAACCATTTCAAAACTAGACCAAGGAAGCATCTGCGGCCAGATGCAAGATGTATCCGCAAAGGTTAACTAACATGGTTTGAAGATAAACTGCATTTTTCAAGATGGCAGCCCAAAATTAAGAAAATTCTAAATTATTCAGACATTAAAGTAGTCCTTATTATCCAGTGGGGTAAACATTTGCCCGTAATTGCCCTATCTGTTACAGTTTTGAGATAAATGACATTTTCCATTTCCACCAAAATAAAAAGATGGTGGCTGAAATTTGGAATAGTCATGTTTCAGAGGTCCATGAGGAATAGTGTACTCAACACCAAGGAGGTATTGGGTTCTCTAGCAATTAAACTCGAGAACTCACTGCCACAGCACCCAACTCATTAATATTTGCTAAATTATCATTTTACCGAGGACAATGCAGAAACTAAAAAGTTTAGAATATATTGTGAATGCCATTAATATGGACTTTATTTTACCGTCGATAACGGACAACCAGTTGTAAAATAAAAACACTAGTGGTGGTGGACCAGTTCACGCCCGGGTACCAATTCACGCCCACCCCTAAATTTATCAAAAACAATGACAGTTAAACAATAAATTACAAATGTATATGATCAATTTGATGATTATCTATGATGTGGTAAACATATTCTCCATGAAAAATTATAAATGTTCAAGAAAATTGAGGGTGGGCGTGAATTGGTACCCGGGCGTGAACTGGTCCACCACCACTATACACAGAGAAATTGAATCAAATAAAAAAAACAAAAATTAATTAAAATATTTAACCCATTATATTTATTCTCGCCACTTAAACAGCATTTTTTTAAATTTTAAGTTTAAAATACCGTAGGGACTGATGAAAGAAACGAAAATGGATTAAAATGCGTAAGACCGTCGAAAACCGGCAACGCAAGGATATTGTCAAAAAATCCAAGTGACAAACTTGGGTAGATGACAGACTTGAGTAGCTGAGCAGTATAGTAAATGATCGTAATGTCGATATGCTCATTAAGCCGATCGGTCTGCATTGACAGCTTTACCACACATTACAAACTTTAGTCAAAACAAATTTACAAAGCACCAAACAACTATTTTCTTTATATTGCAGTTCACTACGTAGAGGACTGTTGACTATCAATAATATGAAGCATAATGTCAAGTATATCAACGACAGAAGTCAAACAACAGCCAAAAACATAAAAGAATCTAAGTAACAAAGATAGACACATATAGCTGCCCCTTGGAAATTGAAACCCTATTATCGCCCACATTAGAAAGCCGCTATGATTGTTGATAGCTATGATCATGTTAATATTTTGAAAGGTTTAGATGAAGTATGTCTTTCTTTTCAAATACCGTGTGCAAGATATTCAGTGCAGTGGAAAATAAATTTCCTGGCGTCCTTTTTCCAGGCCACTATTTTTTTCCTCTCTGCTAGCTTCGAAATAACACAACCACTAAAGTAACTGGGTAGTACTAAACATTAGAATTGAGGTTGTATGGTATCAATACAACTCACCCAACATGCAACTCGCCCTATAATTTCCAAAGCCATCTCACCACAGGTGAATTTGTAACCCATATTGTACCATTGTAATCAGCAAACAGAGCCTGTTTTCATTTAAGATACAGGAAAAACACAATATATACACACAATAGTCAGAAAGATCACTTACATTTCATAAAGCCTAAACCATTGCAAATTACATCAAAGTACTCCTTCTAAGTAGTAAAAGATTGAAATAGATTTTCTTGTCACCTTTCTTGTCACAGTGCAATTATCATTGAGAATTTTGATAGTTTAAAACTAGAAGATCAGAATGTAAAATTGATGACAGTAAACAATAAAAGCTTAAGGGTATTTGTTAAATATTAAATTTTAACCCGTGACTGCAGATAATTCACTTTATTTATTATTATGATTATTATTATATAGCGCTTTTTCTGTAACCTCAAAGCACTTTACAATTAAGATGTTCCAATGTAAAATAATACTGAGTATGCAATCTTGAACCGATGGGTTTTTAGGACTTTCATAAACTTAGTGCAGCAAGTAGCCAGCCTTATATGTTTAGACAGAGCATTCCATAAAGATGGGTCACACACTGGGAAACCTCTGTCTGCCAGTTTTAAACTAGTACAACCCCCCCCCCCCCCCCCCCCCCGGCACATTCTTATTTTTCATACATCTCTTAAACTAGTACAAACCTCCCCCCTAGGGCCATGTTCTTATTTTCCATACATCTCTTTATTTAAACTCTAAAATGTAATTCTTATGTAACATTTTTTACAAATGTAATGTCAGTAGAACATGTAAGGTTAAGATAAAGTGCACAAAAAGGCACAGATAGAGCACAATGTGTACAAATACTGGTTCATATAATTCAAAATTCATACTCCTCATCATCAAACTTCTCACACACCTTAGAATTTAACAGGGCCTCTAACTGTTCAAGTTCATCTTGTCTAAATCCCTCAAACTCCACCTCCTCATCAGACTCATATAGATCATAAAGAGGTGTTGGCATTTTTTTTAGAATCAGTGTCACTAATGGCTTTAGTTTGTCTTTATCTTTAGTGTCAATGTTAAATTTGGCTTTGTCTTTATGCTTAGTCTATATATGTAGTTCAAGGCTGCCCTTGTTTCTCCTCGCAAAAATTTTGCACACATTACATCACTGCCCTTCAGACTGAGCTTTTGATTGTGTCTTATGTCTCCATCAAAGTCCCAGCATTGCCTGGCACAAATTGCTCACAAATATCACAAGTATTTCCAGGCTTGTTTTCAACAGATGGGGAAGAATCATAAGAAGACTCATCACTTTTTTTATATATACTTTTTAATCCACATACTTTTTCTTTTTCAGTTTATGTTGTGATTTGTATTCACCAGTTATATATACAGAAATCTGAAGACAGATTGTAATTAACATTTGCATGCATTATCCTTTACTAGTCTTTTATAGGGTTACCTACAAACAATCATATTATCCAATTAGTTTTGTGGTACTGTTTTGATGAGTTTCAGCTAAGCATCAGTGAGTAGGTGAGGGATTTAGAGATGAAACATAACACATTGTATTGACATTTATGTAATCAGAACATCAACTGATGTATTTTGATGTCTTTGATATAGTTTTCTCTGAGTGTATTTCATACAAATTCTTTCTTACACCCTTCTTGAAAGGGCATTGAATAAGTTCAATAAAACATTTCTTTTCTTTTAAGCAGGGCTTTTCCTGAATACATTATTTGTGATACATTTCCTGAAAAGTTGTGAAACAAATTTCAATAGTAAATGTCTTGTCAATGAGGGGGTGCTTTTACTTATTATATTTCAAAATTAAAATATTATTCCTTACACTTGTTTTGAAAGCATTCTGAAAATAACAAAATAATTAAGTGCAGTTTAATGTGATTGTTTAAACATATGTATGTTAAGCGCTATAAAAGTCCACATTAGATTAGATTACTGTCCGTTAGTTGTTTTTTTTTGGTTCTTACAAGTTCTTTGAAATAGGGGGGGGGGGGGGGGGGTATTTTGACATTTTTATATTTTTGGTAAAATTAGCAGGCCCATTTTGCCCCATGTTCTTATTCTTGGTAAAAACTAGTAAGGCCATTTGGGGGTAAACATTCTTATTTTGGCACATTCTTATTTTCAGTAATTTCCATCACTCGATCTGAGAAGTCTACTTGGACTGTATCACTGAATCAGCTAACATAAGTGTACTGGAGCTTCATTGTGAATACATTCAAATAGAAAGGTCAGCATCTTAAAAAATGATTCTTTGTCTAACCGGAAGCCATTGCAGTTGTTACCTTGGTTGTGTTGCATGGGCAAAATACGGATGATTCAAAATTAATTGGCAGCAGAGTTTTGCAGTATCTGTAAAATATATAACTTCTGCTCATTGCTTCCATAGAAGAGGCTTTTGCAGCAATCAAGTCAGGACTGCATTGTGGCTTGTACTAATATTTTGAATGTACTGTCTGGAAGAAACTTCCTGATCCTCTTCAGAGTTCCAAGCTGGAATGTGACACTCTTTGCTGTCCACAGAGAGATGTTTATCCATTAAAGCACCTAGATTTCGAACAGTCTCCACAGTTGTTATTTGGTAATTTCACACTTTTAAGTTCCTGTTTTCTGAATAAGACAAATAATGCTTAGAACCAAGCATAATAAACTCAATTTGTAAGTCATTTAACTTAAAAACATTGACTTGCATTCAATCCTTGATGTTTGAGATTCTGTTATCAGACACAAAGATGATGTACAAGTTGAAAAACAGTGGGCCAAGAATGGAGCCTTGAGGTACTACAAATAGAAACTGAAATACATGAATAAGACACAGATCCTAAACTAAAAGTTCAGATAAATGCTGTTTTTCTTTTTGTTTTTTTATGGGGTGACTTGTCTTTAACAATTAGAGGTAAGTTTGCTTACAGGTTTAGATTGATCAAAACTGTTTAGAATGTGTAACTTGACCACTCGTATTTTTCATCTATGTTTATTGTATGCCTTATACATGTGTGTCTGACATAGCTATTTAATATTATTTTTATAGTATCTGATGTCTTTTTCTGATGTCTTTTTCTGGTGTTTAAACATTACTTATCTGTATACATGTGCGGAATTTTTTTCTGCTTTTTCATTAAGTGTGATTTTAATTAGAATAATAATAATAATATGAAGTAAAGCAGATTTATAAATGGTACAAAATCCAAAGTACCAATTATTATTTTGCTGATAGGAGATTATATGTATAATGGTTATGGTGGCAGAGTGGTAACACTCTCGCCTCCCACCTCTGAAGCCGGGGTTCGGTTCACGGCTCTACCTCAAGTGGGAAAGCTGGTAGTTGCTTGCCATTGGTCGACAGTTTACAGTACAGAATCTTGACCAACTGTATGTGCTGGTTTCCTCTGCCCTTCCAATTACCTGTCGTGATATGACTTGTACAGTATTCAAAGTGACGTAAAACCCTAAATAAATAAATATATGTATAATAACTACTTACAAATCAAACTTAAGCAAAGTTCGTAAAAGTTGGAGACAGAATTACTCAGATGTTTTAAAAGTCACTTTCCCTATTCACTACACCTGCTAATAATGTATATCTAATATTTATTAGGTCATCTAACTTTATGTAGCTAGTGCCTGCCAGACCTGTTGCTACCACTCTTGTGATCTACACAAAATGGCCAGGTATTTTACATCTATAACTATGGTTCCATTTCATATATCACAGTGATCATGCAGTTTGACTCAGTTATGACAATTTTATGCTGTATTCAGTAAGAGTACAAAGGTTGAATGAGAGATTTCAAAATGTACTCTGCTGTGTTGGGTTTTGATGGATGCAGCTGTATTGTACATCATGTTATAACATATTTCACTGGCAATTTATTCAACAACAGTATATATGTTTTCAAATAACTTTCTTGTGTACACCGCAATCTAACAGAAGGAACATTTAGACTTGTCCTTGTCAAGTCCAGCTTGTAGAATTGTAGAAGTAAATAGTCTTCATGTTTCATAAACTCAACTAAATATGAAAATTAGTTGGTATGGCTCTGCAGTTCGCAGCTCCTACTGAATAGAATAAACTATCCAAGATTGTGAAATCATAGGACACAGTATCTTGATTCACAGGTCATCTGCTGAAGTTTTTTTCTTTTCCTTTGTTTATATGCTTTTTTAAAAACAACATGTTTCTTGGAATTTGAATGACTACGTGAAGGAACAGATTTTATACACACTGGTGTAGTTCAGTTCTGATAGAAAATAATAACTCGAAAGTTAATATGGCGTCTTAAATAGCAGAAAATGAATTTCACTGAAACAAAAACTGCCACACAACAGGTGTGTACCATGGGCAGTTTAAATCATTGTTGTAGCAGCTTCCAAAATGTATCTGAATCCAACTGACTTCCTCACTGAAGACCCAATAATACTTCTCCGGTGCAACAGGAAATTTTTTATTTTGATCACGAGGCTTTTATAAAGTAGCCAACCTGTGCACTAAATAGTATTAATTCCACTGGACAGTAAAATAAACGAAAGGAAGGACTCTATAAATACATTATTTCAAATGAAATTCAATTCTTGCAAGACCCATACATAAAATTAATGAATTATTTATTTTAATAGCCCAATGTACCACACAGGTTAAACTGGTCAATTTTCCCCTCCCAAATATCCTGTTGTTATAAGGTGAATTGTGATTTCCAGACTTACCTTTCGAAAAATTCCTATCACTAAGTACATATTCATCTTCCCAATCCATTTAATAATCCATATAATTGGCCATACCCAGCAGACACAAAACTTTGAAGTTATGCTGGTTTAGTGTTGAAAGAAAATTGACACTGAACTTGTAAATGTAATGTATTTTACTTGCAATCCTACTCTCAAAATACGAGATTCATATGGAAATACCCACTTGTTAGATTGAAATCTACTTTTGAGTAGGACAATTGTTTTTTGTTGCTTTTTTTTCAAAGTAAAAAAAAAATTATACTTGTTGAGATTTCAATCATTTGTATAAAATCTATATTGTAGAACTATTCCTATTTATAATACAAGAAAAGTTTTAGATTAAGAAAATTACTTGTGCATTGCAGCATGCCTAAGCTGTTCCATGTATACCATTTGTCATTCTGAGTGCACAAAAGCTCAGTGATCTCATCTGCAGGTTCGTGGATTTATCTTATCTATGGACCCTGTTACACATGCCTAGGTCTGTTGCTAAAAGCAATATTAAGAATATCACACACTGTTTTTTTTTTCCTTTTTAATTGCATTAATTAAGCTTACACAACAATGGGCTAAAGCTATACATAATTAACTTTGTTTTTTTGTGCGTGTTTTTGTGGTTTTCTCTAAATTAACATTAAAACTTATATATAGTTTGAAAAAGAAACTACTAAATATATGCTTTTAATTGATAGTTTGGTGAAAAACTGCAATTTCGTCAGAATTATGGGGTTGTTCCACTGGGGCTGTCTTGTCAGTAACTAAGGATTTTTCAAAGGTCGGGAGCAATGTTTACATAGTCGGTATGGGTCGGTTGTATTTTCGCCGCTTGTCAGGGTGGGTCGGCAAAAAATAAAACATGTTTCATATTTCACCAACCCTCCCCGACTCTTGTTCCAGACCATGGCTCCGCCCAACTAGAAACCGACTTGTCCTAGTCACTTCCAGCCTTGTCTTATCACTTCCAGTCTTATCCTTATCAATTCCAGTCTTGTCCTATCACTGGCTTGTCTTTTGTCACTTAGTACTCATTGGCAGTCCATTTCCATCATGATGTGAGATAAGCATATGATCAAAAATTATGTTAGGAATGACAAAAATAGTGTAAGTAATCATAATCTTAAAGTTAACAGGTAAAAAAGGTTGCCATATATGCTGTTAAATATTAAGACACCTGAAAACTGTTTTATTTTGTTAAACAATAATGAAATCCCAGCCTATTTCAACAGATCAATTTATGGAAAAAAGAGTGATCAAGTGTTGACCAATAGACAAATCTAAAACTAGGTCAATAGTAATTATTTGGATCCCATCACGTGACCAGAACTACAGCATGTTTACCTTTACATCCAAGGGGCCACGGTGACAGAGTGGTAACACTCTCGCCTCCCACCTCTGAGGCCGGGGTTCGATCCCCATCATGGCCTCAAGTGGGAAAGTTGGTAGTTGCTTGCCGTTGGTCGGCAGTTTACAGTACAGAACCCTAACGAACTGTATGTATTGGTTTCCTCTGCCCTTCCAACTACCCGTCGTGATATGACCTGTACAGTGTTGAAAGCGACGTAAAACCCCAAATAAATAAATAAATAAAACCTTTACATCCAGTAACATCCTACTGTTTAAATAGGATGCAATACTTCTCAAATGGAAATCGACTATTTTAAGTAGCTTTTTCGGTCATAATCTGAAGCAGAAATACATCAATTTATTTGTTATATAATATTAAAGATAAAACCTGAAAACAATAATTAAAATAACACAAATGTCAATTTGAAAGTTTTGGTCACATGATGGGAACCAAATATTCAGCCTTGACCTAGTTTTAAATTTGTTGATTGGTCGACACTTGGCCTCTTGTTTCTCAGAAATTCATCAAAAACTGTAATTGTAATACTGACTGCAAATCTGGTCATGGTTGCTTCTGTATATTTCTCCAGTCCTGTCTGTTTGTCAGTACGGCTTGTCGGGACTTGATACAGCTTGTCTGCTAGGGTTTAGGGCTTGTCCTGGTAGTTACCAGTCGAGTCCTGTAGAAAATAACTCCAAGTCAGGTCATCCACTAGATCCAGACAAATCTGGATGTTTTACATCCTGTCGTTGATGTAAAACAGACCCAGATTTTTCTTGTCTTTTTTTGTGGATTTTTGTCTCCGACCCCCAACTTTTGCAACCAGCTGTTGTAGAGTCGGTTGTAGAATTGGCTCCAGTCGAACACCCCCATTACAATAGCTATTTTGATTGCATTTCATGTTATATCCAACAAGCTTGATTGGATAAAATCTTAGACATATAGAATGTGATAAATGGCTATTTTTTCATAATTATTTCATATGTTTCATCATGAAGTTATCACACTGGATTATCCCATTGGCTAAAAATGAAATAACGAATATCTAGTTTGAAAATTGCAAAGATCTATGGAGCCCAGGAAAGGACACAGAACTGTTTTTGCATCATTTTTTTATCGTTACCCTGAGATAACAAGTCATTTGCATGAGATAATGAGTCATTCCCACAAGACAGTAAGTCGTTCTGACAAAATACTATGTCATTACAACAAGATGGTCAGTTGTTACCATGAGTTAGCTAGTCATTAACACAAGATACCAACTCATTCACACGAGTTAGCAACTCATTGCTACAAGATATGAAGTCATTCCCATAAGTTACTAAGTCATGTTTTTACGGAGCCCTGGAAGGGACATAGAACTCTTTCATTATCATTTTTTATCTCGTTCTGTGTTAATTCCTGGGATATGTAATAAATATTTGCAATGTTTACTTAATTTTACTTGTCTTTGTTAATAGGGCACAAGTTTTGGTAATGACTTCTGATCTTGAGGGAATGGCATAAAATGTGGTCGGAACAACTTCCTGTCTTGTGTTAACGACTTGATAACCAATGGGAATGACCTTGTATCTTGTTGTAATGAGTTGTTAATCTGTGGGACTGACTTAGTGTCTTGTGATAACGGCTTGTTAACCTATGGACTCTTGGGAAAGACTAAGTACCGTGTGATAATGAGTTGTTAACTACTTAGTATCTTGAGGTAATCACTTGCTAACTCAATGGGACCGCTTAGTATCTTGTGGTAAGGACTTCACTAACTTGTGGCAACGACTTAGTATCTTGTGGTAATGATTTGCTATCTTGTATTATAACTTGCTAACTTGTGGTAACAACTTGCTAACTTTTGTTTGTGACTTGCTAACTTGTGTGAATGACTATGTATTTTGTGGTACCGACTTACTAACTTGTGGGAATGACTTAGTATCTTATGGTAATGACTTGCCAACTTGTGGAAACAACTTAGTGTCTTGTGGTAATGACTTTGCTAAATTGTAGGAACAACTTAGTATCTTGTGGTAATGACTTGCTATCTTGTGGTAGCAACTTGGTAGCTCGTGGGAATGACTTAGTATCTTATGGTAAGGATTTATTATGTTGTGGTGACAACTTAGTAAATTGTGGGAATGACTTAGTATCTTCTGGTAATGACTTGCTATCATGTGGGAATGACTTAGTATCTTGTGGTAATGACTTTGCTATCTTGTAGTATTAACTTGCTAACTTGTGGGAATGATTAAGTACCGTATGGTAACGACTTGCTAACTTGTGGAAACCACTTAGTATGCTGTGGTAATGACCTAGTATCTTGTAGTAATGACTCACTAACTTGTGGGAACGACTTACTATCTTGTGGTAATGACTTTCTATCTTGTGGGAACGACTTAGTATCTTGTGGTAATGACTTTGCTATCTTGTAGTAACAACTTGCTAACTTGTGGGAATGACCTAGTATCTTGTGATAACTTGTGGTAACAACTTGCTACTTTGTGTTTATGACTTGCTAACTTGTCGGAACAACTTAGTATCTTGTGGTATGGACTTGCTAACTTGTGGGAATGACTTAGTATCTTGTGGTAATAACTTGCTAACTTGTGGTAACGACTTAGTATCTTGTGGTAATGACTTGCTATCTTGTGGTAGTAACTTGCTAACTTGTGGGAATGACTTAGTATCTCATGGTAAGGACTTATTATCTTTTGGTGACAGCTTGGTAAATTGTGGGGACGACTTAGCATCTTGTGGTAACAACTTGCTAACTTATGGGAATGACTTAGAATCTTGTGGTAATGACTTGCTATCTTGTGGTAACGACTTGCTAACTTATGGGAACGACTAAGTATCCTGCGGTAATGACTTTGCTATCTTGTAGTAATGACTTGCTAACTTGTGGGAATGACCTAGTATCTTGTGATAACGACTTTCGAACTTGTGGTAACAACTTGCAATCTTTTGTTTATGACTTGCTAACTTGTGAGAACAACTTAGTATCTTGTGGTAATGACTTACTAACTTGTGGAACGACTTAATATCTTGTGGTAATGACTTGCTATCTTGTAGTAACGACTTGTTAACTTGTGGGAACTACTTGCTAACTTGTGGGAAAGACTTGCTAACTTATGAGCAAAATTATGGGAAAACAGTTCTATGCCCCTTCCTGAGCTCCATAATTTTATGCGAATTTTAAATCATCTGTATTCTGCTTTATTTTCCAATATGATCATAGTAAGCTCTCCAGTGTGTTCCCTGGGCATTAGAATCAGTGCTTATTGTGGAAATAAGCGCTTATATATAGAAGTCTATATAATAATAATAATAACAACAATCTTAACTTTAACCTAAACAACTGGAAAAATCTAAATTAATTTCTACCCAATTTCTCCCATTGGATTCAACACGATTTCAATTGTTGGTTTCAATATCATTTTACATGCTAGATGTAACAAACGGTTTGTAAAATTTACAAATATCTCAAAAAATTGCATGCTTGCTGGGTAGCTTCAGTTAACAACTAATCCGTTAGTACTCCCTTATGGATTTCCGATAAGGTACACAAAAGTACCCAAATTTTTATATAGGTCACCAAAGTCAGACACTTACTGCGTTCATCATGTTGTAGAAATATCTCTTTTTCAGATCGACGACAATAGTCTTGCTGCACATTTCTTTTCAAAACCCACTGGTGGTGATACATGTGTCTCCCCATCTTTCAGGTCTTGACAGTTGTTTACCGATGCCTAGCACTTTATAGTGAAGAATCCTGACCAACCAGTATCTATTTGTTTACTCTTCCCTTAAAACTATCTAAAGTGATATATTACTTAGACTATGTGTTAAAATCGAAGTCAAACTGTAATAAGCAAGGACAAAGGGGGTTTTGGTCTACTAGCACAAGCCACAAAGCCACCAGAGACACAAGTAGTACACCGAAGCAGTCACCCATCCCAGTACTCACATAGCCCATTGCCGCGTAACTTCATTAAACAGACAGATACTCATCACACTGTGCCACAATTCATGAAAGTCCAAAGACAAAAGAAAAAGGAAAAAAAATAGTGATCTCTAGAAGCACCACCCTCACTAGAGCTCGTCCTTCATAAATAAATACCTTTTTCCAAAATCACAGGTGCAATCATGGAACAGGGCCAGTTTGGGTCTAGCACGGACACATTCATCTACTTTTGCCATCCTTGTTATGAGTGCCCTATTGAACTTAGACATCAGGTCTTCTATGTTGTTGTGTAAATTTGTTACCCATCAGGTTATAGTGGCAGATTAAGTATGTGTCAACAGTCCATAACAACAGTACAATATTATCTTCACCATAAGAACGAGAACACTTGGGGAGATAGCAGACCTCTGCCAAGGCATGTAATAGTAAGTTAATGGTGAAATGCAGACTGTTTCTGTATCCAGTTGGGAATCCAGATTAGTCTCATCCCTTTAATAGGATCTAAGTGTTAGATCAAGACCCATCTTCTAACTTTTTAACTAGTTCCAACCAGTAGTGTTTGTTTAATCTTGCTAGCAAACACAAACAGATAGACAGTCATGAAAAGAATACTCCCTTGTTGGAGGTAATAGTTTCTCATACTAACACCCTGTTCTGAACTCTCCCAACTGAACTCTCCTGATTGAATGGAACCACCTAAACATATTAACAGCTCCCAGGTTCAGGCAGATGCGGAATGTATTGGATGGCCAAATAGCACTCTATTATAAATGATAAATGGTCATATTCTAATATTCTGTCATGTAGTTAGTGGAATGTCAGTAACTAGAATTTGGGCTGTATTTGTGCAGTCAGGTTTATTAAAATAGCATTTTAAATACAGGAGATATATATTGTGCTGATTATGAATACAAAACAACACTATTAATCTGAAATTGTAAACGCATTTGTTTGACATCAAAACCCCGTGTATTTAATCTCGTATATCACATACTATTGTGACAAGTGAATTATAATGAGTACATTATTGTTCCCGAAAAAAAAAGCAAGCAAACTGATTATGTCATGTTTTTACACTGTTGGTGACAAGCCAGGTTTATGAAAAAAATAGATTGTTGTCTGCAGAAAAAGTTTTAACATACCAGTAATGCACTGTCCTGTTGACCATGTATGCATATGCTCTACTGAATTAATTGCCAAAATTTTACACTACTCTGTTGTTACATTGTATCATACAGATTTTGCCATTGATAAGTTAGAATGTGTTGTCCTTTGCCAAAAACAAAATTGTATCTCTAAGCCATTTATAGAAGGTTAATAACTGATAATATAGCACGAATATGGCTCACATTCAGTGACAGTCTCATGTCTTAGAATACTCTTATTCTTAGAATTGTCTTTGAAAAATATATGTTTTATAAAAAATTATAATTAATTTCCAAATACCACGAATGGGTATTTTCAATACAATTTTATATTTTACAAACTTTTCATGCTTATCAATGACTAGAATACTGACGTACCTGATTTCCACCAAGCCATTGTTTCCAACATCACTACACATCGTTAGAATTCTAAAAAAAACTTAGGAATTCATAGAATTCTAACTATTCATACAATAGATATGTATAAATATGAATCCAGGTTATAATATGCATACTTGTGAAAAGAATGTAAGTAACTTTGTTGTAAATATTTATTTGTGTATTTTTGTTCATATTTGGTCAATCAGCAGTTTTGGTAACTTATGGAACATGATTGTAGTTCCATGTGTATCTTGCAAATCAATGGCATTTAAGACAACTAAAATTGTACATGTTCATAAAGTGGTTACATTGTAAGTTTAAATATGATTCATTTGATTGAATGTTAATAGAAACCTCAGGAAATAGTAAAATTAAACCTCGCCTGATTATAAGTGTAAAACTTTATATTGACTTGTAATTGTGTGTCACGATGTAAAATGTTTATATGTTACTGTAACAAATACAATATATGCAAAGAGTTTTTTCAGATCTGAATTATATGTCTTTTTGGCAAAGTTTAATATATCATGTTTACTAATACATAGTTCACACCTTTCCGTACTAGAGTCATGAGCCAAAACCGAATGGGCTTGATTACTTTCATCTCTGGTTGAATCCACTACATATTTTGCTAGGACGCCTTTGGTAGGATTCAGATTTTAATAGGATCCCTTCAGTGCGATTCAGCACAAGATTTTGAGTCGGGGCTGCTTTTTAAAAATATTTGAGAAACTTCCTGTGAACCTTCATATGCTATACAGATACATGTATATATACACTGGAGGGGTGGAATAGGATGTATATTCTGGGTGACTTGTTCTTTAATGTATACTACCCAAATACAAGGGTCTCTTTTTGGAGAAATATTAATGAGGCCGTGAAGCAGAGAGCAAATACGTATAGATATGTCTGTAAAGTAAGGTGTAACCGGGCCATGAAATTGTGTTATACTATATAGGACTATTCAGATGGCCAGGTCCTGATCAGTTGGATCAGGATCACTTGGATATAGGATCATTAGTATGCGAATACAAAATATCACTTCTGATCACTAAACTCACTGCATCCGAACAGCCCTTAATAAATGTGTCTTATAACTCATCCATACAAATTAATATATAAAAAAAGCATTTGCTTTTCAACAAATTGGTTAGTCTGTGTTGAAGCTCATCTTCGCAAAGTTGGGGTTTTATATCTATGTCATCAGCTAGGGTCATACTACAATGCACCATCATCAATGTTTCTCAAGTATTATCATCAGCTGGAATCGAACCCACCACCACAGATGTGAGGCCCAAGTGGTTATTTGCTGCATGATACAATATTCTTCCTCTAGTAAAAATATTATAGATAAAATATATTTTATTAAGATATGGAGTTAAAAAGCAATCGATGCACCCAAGGAATTGTCAAACATGCAATATATTAGGTTGATGGTTTAATATTATAGGTGTCATATGTCATCGTGCCTTGTCGCTGAAAAGATATTATTTATTTATTTGGGGTTATACGTCGCTTATCACGATGGGTAGTTGGAAGGGCAAAGAAAACCAGTACATACAGTTGGTCAAGGTTCTGTACTGTAAACTGCGGACCAACGGCAAGCAACTGCCAGCTTTCCCACTTGAGGTAGAGCCGTGAACCGAACTCCGGCCTCAGAGGTGGGAGGCGAGAGTGTTACCACTCTGCCACAGTGGCTAATGAAAAGATATTAAGACACACCATTAACTCACCTGAAGGGAACACACTGACTAGCGTATTCATTATTAAACTCATATTATTTTTATTGTATCCACGAAACACCACTTCTGCAACTGACTTTGATTTTAGTTTGACAGACCTATATGATCACCTAAACAGGCTAAACCCGTACCCTGGGTGGTAAATTGACAGTATTCAATGGCTTGGAAGATATATGTCAAATAAGACATAAATGGGCCTTTTGCAAGGTTTAATATATAAAATTCTACGTGTTAAACAAAATGTTCCCTTTCTTGTTTTGTCAAATATGTATTTTACTTTGTATAAACAAATACATTTTCTCTTTGCTACAAATATTTCCTCTTAAGGTTACATATTCCTATGTTTTTTGAATTGATATATTTACTTTAGTCAAGGTTGTTGTTTGTCATAAAAGAAACTAGACAAAAAGAACCAATTTTCTTTTGCGAAATGAATAGCAAGTTGTTTCATGTAACTTTTACATAAATACTTAATTGTCATGTTTCTTGAGTTTCAACCGTGTTAGAAGATTTCATTATTCCAGCAACAGTTACATTTTTTCAGTTGCACATAATTAAGTTACTTTTATAAATTATGCATAAAGGTGCCATCTAGCCCAGATATGTTTTAAATTTATGTTTATTTAGGACAACTACTTTTTCAGGACCATATATTTTGTACCCTTTTACAACAATGTCTACCAGTTTACAGTGTAGCATCTTGATGAACTAGTAAGTACTGGTAAGTACTGGTTTCCTCTGCCCTTAAGACTACCCATCGTGATGTAACTTGTGTATTGTATTGAAAGCAAGCTTAAACTCAAATAAATCAAATCATACCCACCACAGTGGATGTGAATTCAAGCCTGGCTCATGGAAACAGTTTACGGAAAAAATCCCACCAGGAAAAGTTCCCATCAAGTGTTTGCCACCTGGAAA
The DNA here is from genome assembly GCA_964017235.1 of Sabellastarte sp. h YS-2021. Lineage (NCBI taxonomy): Eukaryota > Metazoa > Annelida > Polychaeta > Sabellida > Sabellidae > Sabellastarte > Sabellastarte sp. h YS-2021. The sequence continues at coordinate 168,335,815 of OZ024928.1, read as the reverse complement.
AGTTCCCATCAGGAAAGAAGATAAACCCATCAAGTTTCTAATTCAGTATTTTGTTGAAAGAAGCGATGTGATCAGACATTGTGACATATAGTGTTATATTAAAAACAAATAATTAATCACTAATTGATCATAATGTTATAACTTATTAATAATAACTGATCAATAACTTATTGGAATCGAAAAAGGGGCAGCCCAAAAAAACAGACAGAAGTTATAATCCAGTAAGTGCCTGACAGGCCGTGGTGGTAGGTGTGCCAATCTGGACAGGTAGGTGTTGAGTTGGCACATGTAATTCAAGGTGGTCTGCTGGGAATTGACATTTAGTGGTAACCTTTTCCATTGGACTGGTACTGTCCACACTTGCCTATTGTCTTTTTTGCCTTTATTTAATTGGCATTAAAAGTAAGGAGCTTATATTTGAAAAAGATACAATAAGATATAGGAAACCAGAGGAGGTTTTCTAGATAGGTTGTGACATGACTGATTTTGTCCGGTTTGTAAACAATGCGGCAGACAGCATTTTTACACTTTCTGAAGTTTAGCAACACTGGCTTTGTTAACCCCATATAGTAGGGAATTACAGTAGTCCAATCGACTACTGACCATAGCATTTGCCACCAGAACTGCAGTATCGGTACTTAGGACTTTGCAGATGCAACACAAATCCCTGTGTTCGGAACTTTCATTTCAGGGATTCCCTAACATGAAACTGTTGTCATGGAAGTAAAGAGCATACCAACTTTGACTTTTACTATTGCTTTTAGAGACCTTTCGGTTTTAACATACATGATTGATAAATTTATTGAAATAAAATGTAACTTAAATATCGTAGTAGCATTGTACCATTTGGAGTTTAAAAATTGACTTTGATAATATGTACAGTAAACCATAATTGACACACTGGCGAGTATTGTTGGACAAGGTTTCCTCTGAGAGTCTCATTGCAAAGCACAATTCATAATGGTGTCATATGCGGTATTGATGTAATTTACAGTAATGATTGAGAATGCACCAGCCAATGTATACATATCATGGCCAGACAAAAAAAACAATATATGTCTGCCATTGTCTGACGATATGAAAGAGTCATTAAGTATAATGGCCATGTAGAGCCAATGTGACAACAATAGACTAGCTAGATCTTATCAGATCTCCATTTAAAAGGCAAATATATGCTGAAACATGCCCTACGTTAACCTAAAAGTAAAGTGAATTTATAGTCTGGGTTTATTATGGGCCTGTTCCACCAAAAGATTAAGCCCCGATCCTGTCTGGGACCCTTAATCGTGGGTAGTCTTGGAAAAAATGGAAAAAAAATTGACCAATGGGGTGGAAGACAGAATCGGTATGAAGGTCTGGGATTAACTACAGATCGGCCTCAGGACGCCCCAGGAGGCCCCAGACAGTCCCTAACTGGTCTGGGACTAAGAACAGACTAAGCCATTTTTCTGGTCGGTTTCAACCACGATCCTGTCGTAGACAAACCGACTGGGTCCCAGGACGCCTCAGGCCTCCTGGGACTAAGAGCCGACTAATCCAGGATTAAGTCCCGACCCCACAAGGTGTCCTGAGGCGTCCCCAGGCGTCCCCAGACCGAGATAGCCGATTTTTGTTTTGCAATGGGACTAAGGGTCGCAGGAGGCCTGGGACTAAAAATAGAGGGTCTGGGACTAAGGGTCGGCGACTAAGGGTCGCAGGCGGCCTGGGACCACATAGGACTGTGTAAATTTGATCTGAGGAGGCCTGAGGACGCCTGGGACTGGACATTTTGTTTATGGCGGGAAAAAATAATCGGTTGGGGTCGTGTGAAATATCAAACATGTTTGATTTCTCACACGGCCCCAACCGACCACAACCGACCCTTACAGGACGCCTGGGACTAAGCAAATATTTCAAACCGACCCTCAAAAACCCTTAATCGGGAGCCTTAGTCGTGTGGTGGAACACCCACATTAGAACCACGCTTCATAATGAAAGTTCCGTTGACTATTTCATGCCAGTAACATCATTTAACTTTGTGCAGTGTTCTATGATTTCAAAGACTCGCAATTTCTTAAACTTACCTCAAATATTAAAAGCATGATAACTAGACATTTAACTCTTGTTCCCAGACACCCACAAACATTTATATACTTACACAGAAAACAGTATATCATTGACTTTCATGTTATAGGTCTGTGGATATACAATAGGATTCTTAAAATAGAAAACCTCATATAAGTAGACGTCCTCCATAAAAATAACGTTACAGATATTATAACTGTACATATATTACATATGTACTAAAATTCTAGTGTCTTCCCCCAACTAAATCATGTGACCTTGATCCCACTTCCCACTTGATACCTACTTCATTGGATAACTGTAGATAGTCGCGTTGATACACTCATAACTCCTATTACTCACATCATTAACTTCTCACTAAATAGGGTAATTTTCCGAAAAGCCAAGTATCTTTTAGCAGTCAATAAAAATTGGTTCTACTTTGTCTGATCTTTGACTCTTATTTGGCGTTCTCTCATGGTTCTGCCCTGGGCCCTTTGTTGTTCTCGTGCACTACGCCTCTCAGTTTGGTTTTTGGTAATCACAAAGGAATAAAGTTTCATGTTCATGTAGATGACACCCGAGTTTATGTGCATTTATCCCAGAAGAATACATCTGCCTTTGAACAGTTGAACAGGTGCTTAGATGATGATAAAGAGTGGATGTCAACTGGTAAACTCAGATTGAATCCTGAAAAGACCGAGTTTATCATCTTTGATTCAAAAAGTGCAACCAGAATTGTATCAAACATCAGCAGATAGACCAGTATAACTCCTATGCTTAAGAATTGCTCTGGCTTCCTGTTGAATGTCACACAGTCTTTAAAACAGCCACTTTTGTTTACAACTTTCTTCACACTGATTTTCGCAAGTAGTTTGCTCCATATCATTCTTCCTGCAGCAGTTATTATAGTACCAGGTACAGTCAGAGTGGTGGTAATTTCCTTGTCATTCTAAAATTCTACCCTTCTATTCAGAAATATGTCAGTTTGGTTATAGTTTTGCTTTTGATGCCCCCACTGTTTGGAATGCTCTTCCTGATGAGATTCATGCGTCTCCCAACCTAACCTCTTTCAGAAAGCAGCCCAAAATCCACCTGTACACCAAGGCATACCCACCTTAGTCTTAATCATCCCCTGGTGTTCTGTGTGATGTTTGTCAAGCGCGTCACCATCATCCCAGGAATTTGATATACTTGTGTTGGAACTGCAATTCTGGTAGAAAACACTATCATCAGCAGTCGACCAGACTACTGTAATTCTTTACTTTATAGGGTTAATAAAGCCAATGTTGTTAAACTTCAGGCTCTTAACTCCATGGTTTAAAAATAACAAGCCTAGACAGGCAAGCATCCTAGCCTTCAGGTAAAACTAAATGGGCAACAACATTGACATTTGAGAAAATCTAAGGAGCATTTTCAGTTGTAATAAGTATACAGAACCCACGAGATGTCAAATGCAAGAACTTTCATACAGCTGAAGGAAGGGGAAAACTTGCGTATTTTATTCTTCCATGATGGGAGTTCTGAGCCCGAGGAGACCCTGAGGCAGGGGTCAATAGGTCAAATTTGGTTGGCATCCAATTCAAATCATATTCTCCTTAAATATAATCTCCTTACTTTCAAGGCCATTATTTTTCCTGACTTCCACATTTATCATCTTCAATAAAGTCTGAAACACGAAAGGCTTTAATATCACTTTAATAAATCAACCCCAAAAAGGCAATAGACAACAGCAACACCAATGTAACAAAACAGGTTGCCGCTTAATGTTCAATCACATCAGATTATTTTGCGGTTCAGGAGCCAACTAAAGGCCTACCTGTTCAAACTGGCATACCCACCTCCATAGTCACCCCACCCTGGCATTCACTTGATGGGTAACATCCTCTGCTCGGTTCAGGAATCTTCCTGTTTGGAATTTATGCCCCAGTCACAATACATGTGGTACATCCAGTAGTTGGAGGTTTTACTCAGCAGTGAAACTGCGTCTGAGGACGCCTCTTATAACCTCGCACAGTAGTTGAAGAACAGGGGCATTTCGCACAATGCCTATAACTGCAGGTTACAGCCCCTGTAGTGTGACTGGGGTTTAGGTGCATTAGAGGATATTTAAATCTATTTTGCGCTATGTAAATGTTTCTATTTTGGCCATACCTATTCTATTAATGTATATATAGTAAATTGTGCATTCAGCAAAAGTCTTTGCAAGTTTTTGTCTGTTAAAGGGTAAAGTTTTCGTCCAAAGGTGATTTTTTTTAAATTTCAGTTTGGCCGGCTGTATTTAGTGGCGTTATCTACTAGACCCAAGGGGTCTATGATAGTATTACTGGTTAGATACATGCATTTCTGTTTTTTATGCATAAATTCAATAGGGCCCCCCAAAATGGTGGGGAAACGATTTTTGACAAAAAGTGACAGAGGACTCTGCATATACCCTGCGGGTGAAAAATTTTGTTGAAATCGCTCTATCCCACACTGTTTCCGAGATAAATGCATTTTTGTGCTTTATAAAGAAATTCAATATGACACACTTGCCAAATTTCATGTGAATAGGTGAAGCACTTTTTAAGTTATCATCTGGACAAGGACACCCCTTTTAAATAACATGTTTTCGGTCATGTGACTTCTCTGATTGGTCGAAATGTCATGACATCATATTAAGAAATTTATCCCAGAACTACTGCATACATGTGCCAAATTAGATGAGAATCCACCCAGTGGTTGCCAAGTTATAAACACTGCGGAATTTCTCCTGTATACAAGCAAGCCTCCATTGCGGGACACTTCATAACCAAAAGCAATACCAACATGCTATTGATCCAATAATCCTACATGGCAATTTTGGTAAAGATAGCCAAAATACTTTTCCTCAAAATGGGCAGAAACCAAATGTGACAAAAAATGGCTAAATATTTACTCAAAACAGCACATTAGCTATTAATAACATAGCTATGGAGCTATGACACACCCAAAGGTATCCTAAACAATGTGTGGATCCTATTATCCTCCATACCAAATTTGGTTAAGAAATCTCTTGCCCTTTTCATTTAAGTGAGGAGAAAACTTTGTAAGTATGTATTACTCTGAATAGCTATTTAGATAGCTAAGTAGACATTATTCACTTACCTATAAAGCTATGACTCCCAAAAGCATTATCAAGCAAGCGATTAACCCAATAATCTTCCATGCCAAATTAAGTTTAAATACCTTGATTTGTTTTAGTTTAAATGCACAGACACCAAATAGCTACTCAAAATAGCTAATTAGCTCTTGCTTAGTTAGCTTTGTAGCTATAACAACCAAAAGCAACACCAAGCAAGCTACTGACAACTTAATCTTGCATACCAAATTTGGTAAAGATAGCTAAAATACGCCTGAAAAAAGCAAGAAGTATATATCACCATAACATATAATAAACCCATAATAAGTTGCTAGGCTTGACCTCACGTGGGAAAGCTGGTCGTTGCTTGCCATTGGTTGACTGTATATACTGGTTTCCTCTGTCCTTCTGCCTACCCATCACAAAATAATCAATAGGGTACTCGGCGTGACGTAAAACCCTAAATAAACATATAAATACATAGTACCAAGACAACCAGCCCCCTTCAATCAGACTTGAGCCAGTTAAGACTATATCAAGGTTGATCACTGTTTGAATTTAAATGTTGAGGAGGAACTGAATTGATCAAGGTCAACCCAGGCTCTGAATGTTCAGATCTGACCTTCAATCTGCTTTAATCCAAGTCAACTTGAGAAAATTTTATAGTGTGAATGTCAGATAACTTATGCAGATACAATATATTCAAAAGTTTTACTATGAAATAAAAATTATAGGTTTTAGGAAGCACAATTTATTCCTCACAAATTTTGTGAGTTCATGTCTGTTATTAACAATATTTGTTAAATAATTACTTTCATTTAGTAGTTGTGTAGATAGTCGAGATGCCATATGATCAAATAGTTACAAACAGGATTATATCCAGAGGCTATAACTGCCATCGTAATAACTTAATAATATTTAATCATAACTTCATTGAAAAAGCTTTTTTTAATTACAAGGTCACATTGATGGTGAGACATGTTATTGGTGAATGTTCTGTTACCAAACATTAGGACTGTTGTGGCTTTTGTTTTGTAAATCTAGGGATGAGTTGCTACTGCTATCACTATTCCAATGTTGAGACCATTTTACTGCATTACTGGTACCAAACATCATATAAATACACTGGCGTCTTGTGAAATAAGTTTTCGTTGAACAAATTTCACTTCCTGTTAGCTGGCTTACTGGGATAATACTAAAACACAATATTTATTCTATAACAGAATAGTAACAGATATAGTTATCCCTAATGCCCAATTCACACTACATACAGTAGTCTCATGGAGAGAAGTTTTTCTCAGGCGGCAGAACCGCCTCCAGGTTGCACCATTTTGTCCGAGTTGTTCACACTACAGTCGGACGGCCACTGAGTAGACACGGTTTTTAACCATCAATAACAGTGGGATGACAGTACTACACACGTTGGTCACTGAGAAGCAACCTTCATTTACCTAACTCACCTTTGGTAGCCTTCGGACGAACACGCAAAACGACCAATACCTTAACTCAACTTATGTCGAGGTATTACACCGAAGACAACCGAATCACATACTTATGTACACCATGGTCCACACCTTCGGTTACCGTTGTCACGAATTTGTATGTGCATGTGCGAAATCGTCTGCACATCCTCACAGTACTGAAACCAGAGGCTGAAATTTAAATATTTTAGAAACAACCATTGGACTTACAAGGTAATGGACGGTTCGCCTCTGGCTTTTAAGATCGCACACCGACATGAGACGGCGATCCAAGGACAGGGACATTTCACCAAACGCTGGTTACCATGGGCGATACTGCCTGTAATGTGAATGGGGTATTGGTAGAGAGACTGTGTTTTATAATTACTGACTTGCAACCCAAGAAGTCCTAGGACAAAGATGACTATGACTTTAAAAGACATTGCTGCTCCAGGCCATAACTAGGCACACCCTGAAGCCAAACTCATTATTTCTGATTGTTTTATGTGGATGCTACTATGGATTTCTTTTGATTAAAATATGCATTGATAGAAGCACAAGTTACAGTGAACTTTAACTGCAAAAATTAAATCAATTAACCACAAACCTCAGAAGTTGAACACAGAAATTGCCGAGACACATTTAAATGATGTTTGTTGTCTCTTCAGTTACCATATATGGTATTGAGAAATCCCCAGAAATGTACAAGTTTGTGCCAAGTTTAGGTATGTGCCAAGTTAGGACAACAAGCAATACACTTAGTGATATTAATCCTTAAAATGTGACAAAGTAACAATGTGAATTCACAAATAAATAAAGTTTTAAAACTTGCATTAATTTGCAAAGTAATAGGCTACATATACATAAGTTAGCTTCTGTTTTTAGTAAAAAAAATGATTTAACAATTATATTCTGTAATAAACTAGATAACTTTCCAACAGCTAAAAAGGTTATAATTTCAAAAGAAAAGTCACATTATTAAACATTAAGATAATTACCATATTCTTAACAATTTAACTGGATAAAACAATAAAACAACCATATATATATATACAACTTGCAAAAAGTTCAATTAGGTACAACTATAAAACTTTTTTCCAAACAATATTCATACATTTTATAAAATCTACACAAACTTTAATTACTATTCATCATCAAATTTGTAACATATTATGTCACAGGATAAGTATTATATAAAAACATAAAATATCAGAATATATGTGTACAGTAGACTCAGTAAACCAAGAACCTCCAGTTTTTGTAGGATCTGGTTCTAATTATGGCTACCTTCTACTACTTCTATATACTGTACCAATAATATCCCAATATTTTGGAATATTCTGACATGTTTCCATTAACATCTAAATTTGAGTTATCATTGTTTATAATAATATAGACTCAGGTGTATAATATTGTGTAAACATCTTGCATAACACAATTGGTCCTTGTTAGAATATTAGTTTCTTATCAAACATATTAATCAACAACATTTTAAGTTTGGTCATTTAACTCACACATATAACCCTGATATTCCAGCAGCCTTAAAGATCAGTTAGATTAAAAAACTAGATGATTACTTTATAAATATCACCCCAGTACAGTCTATTAGACAATAACACAATACACACTAGCACACCTTGTATATTAGAATTTTTATTGTTAGAAACAGAAGTGCCAAATAAAAATACATTAGTATATCCTCTCAGTTTAATTTTTCAAACAAGACAGGTTATAAACGATAGCTGTAAATTGTCAGCATAGTTATATATGTTATACTTTGGAGTTAAATCAGGCTTTATTGGCTAAGTCTTTGACTTAAATCTAAGACTTTGGTCTTAGCTAGGTCTGTGACTTAAATGGATTTCACAAAGGGGTGACTTAGCTTAAATTTTGTAAAGACGACTTAAACATGGCCGCCATAACCTTTTCTCCACTTCAAAATTTGAAATGGCTATTAATAAAGAATAATTATACAGAACACCTTACTGAAGTAGTCTTTGGGAAGTTTATATTTGGTAACAAGGTTTTCTATTTCAAAACAGCACTTATCCTTAGAAAAAAGGCATCAAATGAAGGATATAAAATGTCATATGACACAGAAAACCACTGTGGTTATTTGATAAGTTTGGAGTTAGCGAAGTCACCCTTTTGTGAAGTCCATTTATGTCCCAGACCTGGCTAAGACCAAAATCTTAGATTTAAGTCCCTGACTTAGCTAAAAACTTGGCTAAATCTAAGTCCCTTTGTGAAATTGGCCCCTGACTTTTATCTCTGGGATGCAGTAATAAAATGTGTTTTACTAAAGCCTTAATGGAGGGTTCTCATCAATTTGACACTGTACAAGTGTTTCAGTTAGTATAATGAACACTATTTTTGTCATTATTAAAACAGAATATTTTTGCCATTTATCTGGAGATGCAACAAGATGTTTTTTATAAAAGCTGCAATTAAGTTAACACATGTAAAAATATTATTGCATAATTTCATTGTGCGTAGATCATATACATAGCAATTTATCGATCTATATATGAGGGATACAAAGATATATAACCCTTGTAATACAGTATGTAACATTAGTATTTTAAGTTAATGTATATAAAACATAGTACAAAACATACATAGAGTTAACTGAACATGTCATAATTATAAGAACCTCTTTACTTTTTACCATTCCTTAATTAAAAGTTATGTACATCCAGGGGCGGATTCAGCCTTTAAGTAAGGTCGGGGTTCACATCAGAGTAAGGTGGGGGTTCACATCAGACATACCATAACTAAGGGGGTCGGGGGGGGGGGGGGGGGGGGGGGTGCTTCTTATATATTTTTAAGCAGTTTTCTTATTAATTCTTATATATTTTTAAGCAGTTTTCTTATTAAATTGATAAAATTGTGAACTTTTTGTTGTGTTTACATTAACCTTCACAATTACAGAAAGTGTTATTTTTCCATAGATATCAATGTCCAAAAACTTTGAAACCTCTAAAATACTTACCATACTTATACACACTTCATTCCAGAGAGTGTTTTATGGGAAAAATGTTCAACAACATTACAAAAATAGGTGAATCATAGATTCTAGTTCATTTCAATTGTGGGCAAAGTGGGCCATTAATTGACTTGGAAAATTGGGCCTGATTCCCAACATTAGTACACAAATAAAAAAAAAATTTCATTTTTATGAATTTAAAAACACTTGTCATAATCTTATATTGGTGAACATCTGGAAATTCACTCTATAAAAAAGAAATTGGAGTAAACTTACAGCTGGTCACATCAATGGTTTGGAACTTTTATCTAAAATGGGGCATTTGCTTTTTTCAGTCCTTGTAATTTTTCACTAGAAATTTTTTTTTCTGCTACAAGCACCTGTCAACAATTCACGGATATTATAATATTACTATATGCTGATGAACATAAATTAAACAAAACTGTCATATATTCACACAATATCTTACATGCCCACATGTTGTAGAAAGTACCCTTGACTTTATTTAAACATTATACCGTAATTCACCAAATAAGTGCCCTGGGGAAGATGAATTTTTACAAAGAAGGGGAGGGGGGAACATATTGAAGAAATTACAAAATTTATCCCATATGTGTGTGCATTTTGTGACTTTTATAGTAATTTCATTCAAGAACAGCCATGTCTTTGTTTCATGAACTGCACTTCCTGTTAGTAGGCCTACCGATTAGAGATGCAAGAAATGCATTTCTTTTTGGAATCTCAGAATAACAGTAGTTTTACATGAGTGGGATATGGGAGGAGGTGGGGTTAATAAAGAGAGGGCATCTGTACAGTGAAATATCATCTGCTGATGGGAGATAATTATGGATATCCAACTCTCACAGAGAATTTTTCTAGTATTTTATTCAATAATTAGTCCTTAGCACCATGATCGGTGGTCCGGTCAAACAGGCATTAAAAATCAGTGGTCCAATCAACTAGGCATTATAATCAGTGGTCCAGTCAACCAGCCATTATAATCAGTGGTCAAGTCAACCAGCTATCGTAATCAGTGGTACAATCAACCAGGCATTATAATCAGTGGTACACTCAAGTTGACTCAACCAGCCATCAGAATCAGTGGTCCAGTCAGCCAGACATTACAATCAGTGGTCCAGATAACCAGATAACACAGTTTAACCCTTTAAGCAGAGATGTAATAAAATCTCTTTTAAGCAGAATAGAGTGGTACATATCAGGTACAAGCTGACTTTTCCACTGAAATTGGCCAAGTTATCAGCAATCTCGGTAGACATATTTTTCTGATCTCCTTAGATTCATAACTGATGCATTATTATTATTAGCTGAGCGTGCATTACCAGTAGATTATCAGTGCAGAATTGAGTCTTTTAAACACACAGTATTTTATTGCTAGTTGGTCCTCGGTCCAATAATGAGTATTATTGACTGGGTTCTGACGTCACCAAGTTTTGTTTACAAATATTTTTTGCTCTCACTTGAAATTTTCAACTTATTATATCTCACTTATTACTGCACGGATTTTGATCAAACAAAAACAAGAAAAAGAAGTGTAAAAGTAACTTGCCAATGATATGTAAAATATTTTGGTAGGTAAACTGCTTATTTTGAGAATCCTGCAATTGTTTATGAAAAAAAACATCCAAGAACCATTCAAAAAATGTTACAATAAGGTGTTGTAAGTAGCCTCTACATATATGATGTCACATTTTATCTGTGTCTTTGACTAGTGCATAATCCAATTATATAAAATTCAGCTAATAATAATAGTAATAATGCAATTTTAATTTGCAATATTCTGTTGAAATGGACCTTCATCAATGATTATTGGCCTTTCATATACATTAGTGCCCTCGGCAAGCCTCGGGTACTAATGGATGTGTCAGGCCAATAATCATTGATGGCGGTCCATTTCTACAGTATATTGCCCTATAAAACTAGAGGAATGACTTTGCTAACAAAAGCGAAGCATCCCTGAAAGTTCAAAATGCTTTGTGGTTTTAATAAGCATGCTGTAAAGCTAAGAATGCACAAAGCTGCGCCGTATGCTTTCCCAATACCTCTTAATACATTCTGAAGCTATAAAAGCAACAATAAAGGAGATATAAGGCAAAAACTCAAAATCAGCTATTTTATGATCCCAGTTTGACCCATAAGGGGGGGCCGTGGGGTAAAACTGACCGGCTATTTAGACTCTCCACATATGGTTTCCCATTACCTCCCAGTACATTTTATGGCTCTAAATGCAATACTTAATTGCAAAAATTTAAGGCTTTCAGATTGGAAGGTGTCAGAAAATCACTCATAAATGAGACATTTTTCAAGGGATTGCTCCCAAAATCTAATCAGCTCGCGTTTTCGATAGTATGAACAGGTGTGTCAAATTATAAGGCTGTGTAGCAAGTAGTTTTTCCTGAACTGCGATGACAGGTGGGGTGTACTTAAAAAAATTGTTTTTGATCATGTGACCTTCATAAAGGTCAAATTTAAGCATGCAGAAAAATTTTCCCACGCCTAAGGTATATAACTGCCAAATATGGTTTGAAACCTTCTAATAATAAGGGAGATATCCAAGGGAGACCATAATGCGGCGGCGGTGGCAGCGGTGGCGGCGAGGAAACTGAGGCGAAAACAAATAAGCGCCCTTTCAGGGACGCTTAATTACATTATTGTACTATTATAGAACGTGCCAGGCATTTATGTCAAGTCAGGCACCTACTTGAACATGAACGGCATTTCAGGAAGCTACAATATTGACAATCTGATAGGACATGAACAGTGCCTGCATGTACTTGAATTTCTAATGACAAAAAAGAAATCAATACAACAAGGAAATGTGGATACATAAAAATGTACTCAAAACACAACTCTCAAATAAAAACTAGGTCACACTTGGCAGAACCAGATGATAGTCATAGGATTGTAAACTTTTCAGCTTGTTATTTGATATGTTCATTTTAATCAACAATCCTTGATATATCCTCACCAATGTCTTCATTGTCACATTTGATATGCTGTTTTTACCCATCTCAGCATACATACATTAGAACATTTGCAAAACATTAAATATGGCTTTAAAGAATATTTTCAAATATTTAAGCATTTTGTACACTGTGCCAGTGTGTAGTTGAAAAATCAACAGAATATACTGCTGTTGAAGCATAAACATCTAATTTCCATAGCACACATTTATATACTAAAATCTATTAACATTCTTGTTATCAAGCTAATACATATTTTGATTTAATTATTTGGGGTTTTATGTCGCTTTCAACACTGTACAGGTCATATCACGACGGGTAGTTGGAAAGGCAGAGGAGACCAGTATATACAGTTGGTCAAGGTTCTGTACTGTAAACTGCCGACCAACAGCGAGCAACTACCAGCTTTCCCACTTGAGGCCGTGCCGGGATGCAAACCCCAGCCTCAGAGGTGGGAGGCAAGAGTGTTACCACTCTGCCACCATGGCCCCCTAATACATATTTTGAATACAGTTAAAAAAACCCATTCTGTGAATCTTGAGGAACCAGAGGAAATTATAACAAAACCAAGATTTTCAGATATCAGTGAAACAGTGTTAATGCTTGTACCAAGAAATAAGAAGTCACAAAAATTCCATCAGTGCAAAAATGTCAAGGGCAAAAGACAAATATTTAACTCAGTACCAGGTGAAGTATTTGGAATACTTGAAAAAAAAACCTTGTTCAATGTAACCTTCTGTAAGCAAGAAAAAATTTCAATTGGTCAAAAATCAAAGTTCAAATTCTACGTCCCTTTCATTAGTTAAGGTTGAATCAGTAGAATCTATAGTTCATATCTTTGAATGTGGTAAGTTTCAACAAATCGGGCTGTATGACATTACTTCTACAGTTAGAATCATTTTCAGTAAAATTGTTTAATAGAAATGACTTTCAAGTAGAAACAAGAAAACCGCTGTGGCAGTACTTGCCAAACAGGTATTCCTACAGTATAAATCCAGGAAATGTAGATGAAATATATGATGTAGTTTTGGAATATTAACTATAAGAGTGGTAATCTTAAAATCTATATGAAAAGTTATCTTTTGAACGATGAGTTTACGATTTTGCAGACATCTTTCAAAGTTCCAATTACATTCACATTCTAAATGGAAACAAAATCCACATGCACTCATAGATTCCCCTTGGCAGGCCAGTAGCAGATAATATATATCAGGTTCTAATGGCAGTCTTTTCAATTAACAATTACCCCCATTATCTGAAATTCATGGTTAACTAGACATACCATTTTTCTGTTCCCTTGGGATTAAACTGTACAGCTGAACCTCTATTTTCTGACCCTCAATTATCCAACTTTTCAAATTATCCAACTTCAAACCCAGTCTCCCAACTCCATTTAAACCTGTTATTTTAGTTTTTCTATTATCCGACCTAAATGTTACTCTCCAAGAGGGTTGGATAATAGAGTTTCTAGTGTATTTGGAAAACCAGGTAACAACTTCTATTTAATGAGAGGTATAACTAAAATCATTCAACCATGTAGTCCTGAGAAGGATTTCATTCGCTGTAAGGTAGTGGTCATCTTAGCAGGACTAAAGTTATGACACTTCAGCATGGTCATAGCACCATCATTATAGACTGCTGCAATGATATTGCCCCTGGAGGAAACTGAGAGTTGAGAAATGGAATGTTTTCCATGGCCTGGCTGTGGCAGAGGGGTCACACTGAGTAGTTCGGCGGAAGCTATATCAATCACCAGGATTCGGCCATCGTAGATTGCCATGTGGGTGTTGGTGATCATGCCAGCAATAGAGGGCGACTCAATAAAACCCAGCGTAAAATCCTTCAAGATGTCACCGTTGGCTGCATTCCATATACGGGTCATGTGACCTTGGCTCTGAACACCTGCCAAGACGGTCCCGTCCAAGGAAAACTCCAGGTCAAAGTCAATCCGTTGAAATGACCATGATTCTGGGGTTTGTAGCTTCTGGGAGAACTTGGCATCACTGTTGCGTAATTGTAAATGTCCCGATTCCATCTTACGACAGCAGAGAATAAAACGATCCGAGGAAGAAGATACACGACAAAAGTTAATTTTGCAGGAAGAGGCACTTCGCTGTGAGCCATTGCTTTGGTTCCATACCACTAGTCTATGGTCCATGTTTCTGTGGTAGGAAATGAAGGCACCAGTATATGGCATAAAGGTCATATCAGTGACAGTTGCTTTCACAGGATCACCATCTATCCCAACTCTTCTCAGCTCTTTTTTGGTTCTCAAGTCAAACAATACAACCTTGTGGTTCTGCTGTTTGTAAACCACAGCTACCATGGACTCTTTACCAGATGGAATACACATATCAATCAGTTGATCACTGTCCATATCATCAGGGAAAGGCATGGTCTCTAGCTTTCCTGTCTGGTAGTTCCACAGAGCTATCCTATTACCACAGCACATAACTAAGTATTTCCCATCATGTGACACATAGCACTTCTTGCCTGGCTTATTGGCCCCTTGGAATATATTGGAATACACATTATCATTCTGTACCATTGATTGCTGAGGTACTTTTGTTGACTTGACACTTATCTCATCTGAAACACTATCACAGTTAAAAATGGAAAGTATATCATACTCTGCATCTGTTTTCACATGGGACAGTACACCCATGTCCGATCTGGGCATGAAGGTGATATCTTGGACATTTAGATCATCCAATTCTACCAATGACTTCTCCATTGGCTCTGAATCACTGACGTTGAATATTTGCATGATTTCTTTGCTGAAACACAAGACTGTTGACTGACAACAGACCACTTGGTCAGTGATTTGCATCCCACTAAACCTGTACTTGGTTGCATCTTTATGCGATTGCCCTCTTTTCCATAAATGAATCTGGCCCTTGTTTTTGTTGTCCCACGATATCACAACAGCCTTAGACTGCAATGAAGAACTGACTGAACTGGACTTTTCCCTCCCAACTTCAGTTGGTTGAGCAGATTTTTGACATGGCCAGACTTGAGAATTGTATGTGGTAGAATTGACCATTTTCACATCCAAGATGAGACTATCTGATTCAAAGAAATGGCATTTTCTTATGTTGTCCACACCAACTTCAAGGGTAAGAGCAACATTCCACTTGACAGTATTCCAGACATTCACTTTCAGTTGGTTCTTGTTACTATCTTTCACACAGGCAGCCATTTGCTTCTCATCAGGAGAAAAGGCACAACACCTGATTCCAAAGTTTGCACTCCCACCAAACCTAAAGTTCAACACTTCCAGCATCTTCACGACTTTCTTTTCCTTGAAGCCAAATATTGCCAAGTGGACAGACCGGCCACCAAATGGGAATGTGGACAAAGATGTAGCTAAATATTTGCCACTTGAAACCGCACAACACTCAACCATGTACTTTTGTTTCAGCTGAAGAGATTTCATATCCAGATCAGTGGACACTATTTTTCCCTTTTTGCCAACATACTTTACCAACGACCCAACAAATACATTTGCATTGTCTGGTAAGAATTTACAACAAAGTCCTTTACGGTCTTCCAAAGATGCAATGCTTATGTTTGATATTTCTTCTAAGTTACTGGAGTTGTACTGCACTAACTGTAAATTGTCTTCACAACTGCCATATACTACTGCTACAGTTTTACCATCAGGTGAAACATCTGCAAGTCTGGCTTCCCCGGGCATCACCTTCAAATCAACATTATCTGCAAGGCCTGTGGATATATCTTCTAGCCAAGGTTGCTTTGCTAACTCAACCCTGGCATTCTGTTGAACCCTTGGTCTGTTAACATAATTGGCAGCCAGTTGGTACACACTCTTTGGGGAATGAAAGAGACCAATTTGATTGTCTGATAAAAAGGTATACCACAAGTTCAGCTGTTCAGACAACTTTGGTACTTTCTTCATGTAATCCTTCAGGGAGATTTCTTTCTTGGTATCCCCTATCCGACTGTGAGTGTGGTTGTATTCATTTACCACTTGAAGGATACTGACGCCATTCATTTCCAGCTTCATCTGAGTGGCTTTTAAGCTGCAAAGTATGTTACCTATGTTTTCTTGTTGTTTTGGTATGTCTGTTAAATGACTTACTGAATGCTTCAGGGCATATTTAAACACTGGAGTGTCTTCATATGGCATTTGGTCTAGCATCGGAGTGATCCACTTTACACACAGCCTTCCGATCTCATTTCTTGCTGCAATACCATCCAACTGAAACTCCTCTGAGAGTTTGTCATTGAGAAGCCATTCTGCTATGCTTTTATGGTGCAACGACTTTGTGTCTTCTCTCTGGCCATGGGTATCCACAATTACATTTAAAGCTTTCCACACTTCTTCGGCATTTCTGAGATCAATTGCCTTTGCAAAGGTCACAGGAATTGGTTCTCTTGCGTAGCACAGCATCCCAAGTAAGGTATTGTAGAAATAGCTTGCATCAGCTTCCCTATCTAAGAGTGATTTAAAGTCTTTCAGTGTCTTCCTTAAAACACCATTCATTCCAGTTGGAAACTTCACATCAATCTCTCTGAGAGCAATTCCTTTCTTTCTGTCCATACCATTCAGCATTCTGTTATACAGTGAGGCAGTTAAAGCCAGTCCTTTACACTTCTTTGCCAGTTGTGTTAAGCCACCATCTAAACTGATCCTATCCATAAATGGACTCAGTGACTCCTTCATAACTTTCTTCAAATCAGCCATATTTTCTGCATTGTCACATAAATCTAACATGGACACACTGGTAATTAAACTTGTGAGCTGGTTCTCATCCCTAATACTCACCAGAAGATACAACCACTTGGGAGCTTTCTGTGTAAACTCATTGATAAATCTAAAAAGAACTTCTCTATCTGGGAAATTGCAATCATCCAGAGCATCTATAACCATGATCATCTTTCTATCTTCTTCCTGCCCAAGACCTTCTGAATTTAAAGCACTGTAAATGAAAGTATCCAGTACATCTTCAGTTGACCCGCAGTAAATGATCTGCTTCACCTCTTCCAGGGTAGGCAGGCAACCAACATAGTTATCTAGCTTTTCTGTGAATGAATGTGCCAATGACAACACCACTTGACGAAGATCTGAATGACCCAGGTTGCTGCTGCAGTGTGAGAAGAAATGGTCTGCTAGTAGCTGCAGGCTGTATTTGGAGCATACTTCTTTTAAAAGTGAGGTCTTGCCCATACCTGGAGCTGCCTTGATGACCATACAACGTGGCTGGTCTTCATCTCTATTCATCCATTTGTCTATATTTCTTAGTGTACTCAGCCTGGTATTTGGACAGAATGTATGTTTGTATTTAATATCATCATTGGCTGGTTTGAAGTCGGGCAGTAATTCCAGTACAGATGCTTTTTTGTTCTCCATCAATACATAACCACCTTCTAAATCTGAGGATTCATCGGATGACAGTGATGACAGAGAGGCTCCAGTATCTTCTTGAAATGGTTCAGTTACATCCTTGACATCCACAGATTCCTGAAACATGTCATAAAAAAGAATAACTGCAAAGTGTATGATTTTGATTTATTTGGATTTTATATTGAGTAGCAGAGGGGATAGCAAGATGCAGTGACAATTTGTATTGCAAGCTATCAACTATGTTTATATGCGTATTAATAAAAGAAATTTGTCCTTTTCATTTTATTTTTCTGGGGTTAATGTTGCTTTTAACACCTCATTCCCACCCACAACCTTGGATTACTGACCTAGAATGTCCCTCAATTATGACTTTCGCCCTTTCTTTTGTTAGTTTAGTGCACTTGGCTGGCCCTTTCGGGAAAGATATTACACTTGTAAGGCAGTAGATTAGACAAGATTGAACATGCAGATGGGTAGTTGTAAAGACAAAGGAAAACCGTTTGTACTCATGTGTCACATTCTGTAGTGTTTTATCACCTTTTCTGAATCCTAGAAAAAGTGTTTTAAATACTGGGGGTAGTCAGATGGATGGTGAAGTTCTTGTGGTACCATAGTGTATTCCATCTGTACGTAAGCCTACAAAGGAGTATGGCTTAAGTTTTGCCTGTGATGCTCCCAAGGTATGGAATGAGTGGCCTAATCTATCCGCTCTGCTAGGTCTCTACTATCATTCAGAAAGAAACTGAAGGCCCATCTCCTTGTAAAAGCCTGCCCATCCTACGTTCATTGTATTCTTCCAATTGTCTCTGTGGCTCTGACTGCCCTTTTGTTATGTCTCTGGTCTATGAATTCTTGGATTTTCCTTCCTTTGGTTAATATGCAATATTACAGTCTTTCTTTTGATCAAGATTAAGCACAGTAAAAGTTAAATCTGAATTAAAACCACAAGGAATTGGCAAACAACTGTCACCTTTCCCACTTCAATAGGAGATGACATTCAAACCCATGCCCTAAGAAAGGGAAAGCATATAATTCACCAACAAATCATAGTTGATGACACAGCTTTCACTCCACCAAGTTCCTCTGAGGAGCACAAGAAGGGGCACTCAACACAAAAATATCCAAAAATATCACACATGTCTTAGAAATGGCTCACAAATCGAAAACCATTTCTAGAGTTCTATTTTTCCAACAATAATAGAAATATATCATAAAGCACTGAGTAGATAAACAACAATATCTAATGCTTTAACATCCACAAAGAGATGTTATATTGCAAAATATAGGACAAATCAAAAATAGTACATACCCAGGGGAGTGATTACAAACGGAGATAGGCTTTATGAAAAATATAGATCTTTAAATGAACTCTAAAACTAGATATTGTGTCCTGTGACCTACCAATTTAGGGAAGTTTATTCCATTTAATTGGCACTGTGAAACAAATGCTGCATTTTCCAATTTTTTAATCAGGTTTAGGAAACACACAGGTCATTTAAATATAACAAAAATACCAAAACTAAAAGAATAATTGCTATCTTATTGTTGTTATCTAAGTTTTGTCATCTATAAAATAATGCAATGTCTTTCTTCTATATTTTGTTTTGGGAGTGTTTCCGCAAATCTGGATATTTTTTCATCCAGAATATGATCTAGATAATTCCCAAAATGTAATCACTTCTTTCTTGGCCAGACCCTACTCACATAAAAATTTCATGATCATTACTTTTTGACTGATCTCAACCAGAAAGCCAAAACTTATTGAAATAACATTGAAAATGAGATCTTTGAAATTCTGCGCATTGTTTAAATCCAGAAAATGATCCAGATATTTCCCAAAATTCAATCACTTCTTCCCTTCGTCAGGCTATACTCAAACCACCAAAAAAATCAAAAAGAGATGTTATATAGATGATTACTTTTTTGTAATCTCAACCAGAAAGCCAAAGTTAGAAATATTACATTAAAAATATACATTGAAAATGGGACCTTTGGAAATTTACGATATTTCTGTATCCAAAATATGATCCAGATCTTTCCCAAAATTTAATCACTTCTTCTTCCTTTAGTCAGGTTATACCCAAATTTCAAAAAGATCTACTCATTGCTTTTAAAGTTATTTTGACCAAAGAAAAAGACAAATGCACCGTAACCATAACAACCTAGTGTAGATAATAATGACACAGGTTCCAAGTAATTTACTGAGATGTGAATAAATGACCAAGTCCTTATATAACAATGCACTTACATCTATCTTGCTTCCATTTGTTCTGGAAACTGATGCTTTGACTGTGTTTAGCACATCTGTGAAAAAGAGAAAATACATGAGAATTAAATTTCAATTAAATTTCGTCAAGAAGCTGGATTCTTTCACGGTTAAAAAACTTCAAATATCAAACAGGGCTGTCAGAACTGTTCGTGCAAATCACTGAATGCTTAAGTTTTTCAAAGAAGAAACTTTTTCATGTAAGCAGAGTCAATAACAGAAATTGAGTCGGGTTATTAATTCTGAAGGCTTCTATGACACATGTGTAACACATGTTTGCAGTGGCTTATTTGATGTATTTTATAACAGTTAAGTAGACAGACTCCAAGTCAAAATCATAAAAGATCTACACAGTAATATCAGATTTCAATTACCAAGAGAGAAATTTATGTAACATAAAAATTTATCCATTTAATTTTTTATTAGTATTTACCATATTTCTGACATGTTCTCTCATCGCTGACATATTTTTATTTAAAAGCGCAGAATTCCAGTTTCAAGCCGCACAGCAAGGAGAGTCATGTTATACTTTAAAAAAAATTTAAACCCATCCCCATGGTTAAGAGGGTTAATTCAATGTAAAGTGTTGAAAGAAACTTCTATGAAACTTCAACAGTAAAACCTCGTGTTACTTAATCCTCTGAAAGTTTGATGATATATAACAGTTCCTGTTATGATTTAGCAGAATGTAATTCAACGCAGATTATTTGTTCCAGTTTCATGCAAATAAGAATGAACTTTGCTTTGATACAAATATTAACAGACACAAATGCAACCTATCAATAGACCTTACACCACATTCACCTTGCTAATTAATTGTCATCTTAATTTTCAATATACTGGTAATTTGTGTATGAAATTGCACCATAAATTAACACAGAACAAAACAATCTACAGCATGCTTTATTTTTTTAATTGACGATCAGACTGGTTATGCACTACATTTAATGTTTGCCTACTGTTGTTAGTTGTTCTTCTTGTTGTTGTTGATTTAATAACCAAGTCAAGCATTAAAAGCTTAGTAGAATATATTAACACCAATCACATTTCTTAAACAGTTGCATGGAATTTTTGATGTCAGTTAAATTTCACTTTCAATATGCTGTTTACAGTGTTCAAAATTTTTTTAGACAAAAAATTCCTGACATTTTTCTGATATCAAAGATATTTTTCCGGACACATGTTCACAGAATTCAATCCACTCAACACACTCCAAACAGGCTTATGCTGATGATTAAGGCTGATAATTCAGACATTTATTGTTTAAATAGTCTTCAAAAACAAAATAAACATATCAAAATTGTTCCATGCTTTTTAGATGTTTTTGCATTGTATACTGTAGTCACGTAAATGTAGTCTAGTATCAGTATATACTATCACTCGACTTCAGAGCTTTTTCACACAGGTTATCTGTCTCAGTTCCCTCTGGAAACATACTAGGGGGCAGCCATAATACAGCGCACACATAGTGAGTGGAATCGCCTCAATCTTCATGGTCGATTATTCGTCCATTTTTCCGACCGATGATCGACCCATAATCGACTTTTTTACTCCACTGTTGGCCAGTATATCATGAACACTTTCCAGGATGAATTATATTTCATTCCAGTAAGAATAACGGTGTTTCCAACATTTAGAATCTTCCAAAAGCACCCACTTCCGGTAAATATGGCAGTAGTTATAAACAAACACAAAATTCGTGAGAAATCTATTAATTTATCAAAGGAAAGTTTATAAAACTGCTTAAATATAAAAAATACGTGGATATTGAGACACATAAAGAAGGGTAAGATTTAATTGATTACCAGAAGTTGTCAGTGACCGAACGCAATTGTACCATGACAGCGACGATTGATCGAAAGTTCGTCTAATCGTCCACCCACTACGCACACACACTAAGAACCCACTAGCAGCCAGGCACCCATTACTCCTGGGTGGAGAGGGGCACAGTCCAGGTTCACATCTTGCCCAAGGATGTTATCCCACATGAAACAGTCGGCATCACCGGGGATTGAACCCACGACCCTTGGATTATGACTCCAGCACCCTACCAAGTGAGCCACATTAGTCAATGAAATTCACTCCAAAATAGACAAGGCAATAGCAGTATAACCTTGCCAAAATAAGCAATCCCTTCTGAAACTAAAGCAATCAAATTATAATATTAGTTTTTTGCTGATCTGAGCATTTAACCTTCTGTTGTTGGTGGTATGAGGTTTTCGGTGTCAAATTTCTGCCCTTTTGTTATTTTAATCAACTGGTTTTTTGGTACAGAAATAGAATATAATCCGAATCTCTCCCAAAACTTAATTAATTCTTCCTTTGGTCAAGCCTTACCCACATAAAACAATTCAGAAGGATCTGTTCATTAATTTTAGAGTTATCATGTACACCGACAAACAGACACTGACATTTTTTTGGAGACCACCACCTGTGAAAATGACCATCTGCTAACAGTGAGCTGTTACAATAATGTGCCAAGTTGGAACTGGTTTTTGTAAGCCCTAATGTATAAAAAATTGTTTGTCAGAGAGTGTTAGAAGTGAAATTATCTATTCAAATAAATGCAACAAATGTACATAAAGATATTACATGTCATAAAAAGTAAATACGTGTGAGAGTGACAGTGGTTTTAGCCCAAACTGCATGCCCCCATTTGTTTTCACAGATTTACAGCTCCAGGTTAAAACTATGGGTTAAAACTTCAACTCATCACCCACATATTGAGATATACTGTATTATCAAAAAAATTCAACAAAATAAAAGACTTTTTAAATATCAAAAATGAGCAAAATTAAGAATGCAATTTCTCAGTTGACGTACCTTCCACTTCTGCCAGGTTACCGTCCAGTACTTTCTTGACCTCTACTTTAGTTCCACTGCCATTCACAAGGGGACCAGCTGAACGTGTTGGCAGCTTGAAAGATCCAGTGCCAACAGAGCCCCCTTGCACAGTCGGTGACTTCTTATTTCCCTCTTCTTTCAGTGAGAATTCTTTTTTGATCGGTGACACTGGTATCTTAGACCCTTCTCCACTTGTACTGCTATGTATCACTGTCTTCTGTACAGTTGTTTTTGTAGATACCTGCCCACCAGATGTCTCTGAAACCTTGGTCTCCACTATTTTCTCCATTTCTTTATTAGTTTCAGTCACCACCGTCTTCACTTCTGTGGTTGTTTTGGTTATTTCTTTCTCTTCAACTGCTGGTCCACTAGTACTGCTATTTCTGATCATTTTCAATGCTCCGAGAATGGCCATGGAGTCATTCTGATTGGCATCCGTAGTCTTGGTCGGACTGATGGGGCTTTTTAATGGGGGCATGTCCTTATTCTGTTGAATGGATACTTTGGCTGTACCATTATCCATGGCTGGCTTATTTGTCTGCAACCCTTGAAAGCCTCCATCTTTGGTCTTGTGCCTGACATTCTCAATGATAGTATGTGGATCCGGTATTGCCTCTTGGGCTTTACCCGTTGTTTCTGTTGATTCTTCAACTCTCAAACCTGAAGAAGAGGTAGTTACTTCAGTTCTTGTTTCTTTTCGTAGCAATAGTGGTGATGTCCTGTTGGTCTTTTCGGGCAATGGAGGTGGTAAGTCGCTATTATAAGAAGTCGGCATGACATGAGCATGCTGTTCTGGGAACCTACGGGTTCCACCATGTTTTGCAGGTAAGGGTGGTGCAACACTGCCTTGTTTATCAGGGAGAGGAGGCGGAGGGCTTTCAACTGTTGTTTTCTCTGGGGTTTTTATGGATGATTCATCAATATGGAGTACCACTTGGCCCACATCAGTTTCTTCTGTTGCAGTAGTGTTAGAGGATGATGGTTCTGAATGGCTTGTCTTCTCTTCAAGGGAGGTGTCCTGTTAAAGAAGAGGGATAATATTTGAAAGGTTTCAGGTGATGAAATATCTGCAAAAAGAATGTAAGGCCAATAACATGTTACCAGAAAAGCATCCACTCATAGGAGGTGAAAAAGCCAGTATATGGATTAGTAAGATAGTGGTGATTTTTGTGACTCAAAAGGCTTTGAAAAAATTTTAATTTTCCAACTTCATTCTTGAAAGGGTTGGATCGAAAAATGTATCTTCCATTTAAGAACACCAAAGATTCAGGTACTGTAACATGTTTATGAAACATTTTAAGGCAGTATTATCAAGATCCTAATGGTAAAACTTGAAAAGCTTATAACCATGCAGAAATATCCAAATATTAATTTATGAAAGTGTTCTACAGGTTTATTCTTCATTTTTAGGCATTTCAATTTTTGAAATGGAGAAAAATTTATGACAGCCATAACTATTTAAGTCTTTGTTTTCAAAAATTAAAGCCCACTCCCAAGTAGAATTAAATCTGAGTTCAAAACTTAACAAAAGCTTAGAACAGTCTGCTTTATAAAAGTCTAGGACAACAGATTTAGCCTAAGTTTAAGGCGAAAGTCTTAACTTACTAGGCTAAGAAGTTTTGTGCATCAGGTCCCAGTGGTTCACTAAGTCCGAAATCCACTTACTTGAACATTGCCTTCGTCTTGCAGGGGTATCACATCTGACAGTCTGGGTGGGGTCGCAGTCTCTACACCTCCAAAACTGACAGCTTTCTCAGGCAGTTCAGGTGGGACTGCACTCTCTGTGTCCTCAACTGGGGACAAGTCATTAGCAATGCTGTCCCTTGGGTCCGATACCTGAGAATACAACAAATTCCAGCCCATTATGTCTTTATATATCAATATAACTAAAAAGCAATTTAAGTGTCAAACATAACAGTGATGCCTGAGCTATTAAAACATTCATGGTATTTTTCAAAATACAAGTTATACATTATTTGAACATTGTACTCTGCTATGTAGAGCACTTTCCAAATTAATGAAGAAATTTACAAATTAATGACCAAATTTACACCACAAGATATTACCCACCATGTGATGCATTTGATTTAAATAATAGGGAATATAATTACCAAGCAATCTCTTTTGATATTCACCGATGTTCCTTAGTATGGGTACCGTATATTTTGTCAGTTTTGCATGAACAAGTGTTAATTTTTCCTAAATGAATGCATTTCTAAAACTATATTGTCCACTAAATATGTGATATAAATATATAATAAGAAAAGTATTTTACAGAGCTTCTGTTAATTTCTGTTGCATTCAAATCAATATCCCTTCCCCCAAGACAGGAAATTAAAAAAAAAGACAAAGTACATATCAAGATGCCATGAACAAATACAAGAGCAAATGTCACAAGGAACCTGTAAAATCAGTGATTTATTTAATGATGATTCATCTTTAAGAAGTGGCCATTACAAAGTAAATTTACCACATATTTCACAAGAATGCACTAAATTCAGTGGTTTTACAATTGTAAGTGATTTACTCAGTGGTTAACTATCTATGTACCTATAAATCATTTAGCTATGGAGCTATAGCCCAGTAAATGTGTCATGATACAGATCACCAGGAAAAAGGTGAACAACATATTTGACAAAAATCCTACAAATTTGAAGCTTCAAGTGATACTTCATTCAATAGCAAAATATCAAAGTAACAACTATTCAGTCAGCTCTGGGGTTAAAGAACATCAAAAAGTAGTTGGGTAATGTATTTCAATGAAGTGTCCTTAAATCAATATTTTTGGGGAAATCGAAAGTGAACCCACAAAACATTTCTACATACAGTGTTTGCTTTTTAGTACGAAAGCTAAAAGATGTGGTAGTGATACAGGGAAATTTTAATATTTTTTTTTGTTTTATAACGGTTTTGTGTACAATCTGATAAAACATGAAGGTTATAAATAAATAATGCACTTGTTAGTTTTCAAATGACATTCAAATAGTACTGCTAGTAAATGGATGACAAATATTTTAAATTGTATTAACTCGTCAGCCTTATCAAACTGAGTTAAATACTGTCGCTTTGGGTAATCAAAGGGATGAGACAATTAAATAATACACAATTGTCACATAAAAACAGTATCGACTTACACAGTGTGCAAAGTGAACAAAAAATGCATCGTAATGATTTGTAGCTCATGTGATGCAATAATAACTGAGCAATTCTTATCAGCTGAACTTAACTGTGTGACATTTTTTGTAAGTATTTATATATTTCAGTCATGACCTCACAAATGTCATTAATTCATTTATGAAAATTTATAAAGATCACTTTAGTTAGTTAAATGAACTGACATATATGAAGTGATATTTTTTTTTGCAAATCATAAGGTCTGTAGCATGAAAAGGCCACACTGCCTTCAGCCATTTCATTAAATGTCATCTAACAAATACACATATACAAGGCATTGAACTTTTTTCATGTTTTCCTTTTTTGTAAAGAACTGTTACAATTTGAACCTTCATGAGCGTAACAAATTTAACAGATTTAGATTTTACTTTTCACAAGTGATATGCTAAGCCCACTGTTCCATGCTAGAGCTACATATGATCATATTAATTCATCATATGCTCGCATTCGTCTGCGCATGCCCACAGTACCAAATTCAGAGGACGGAAATTTTAAACATTTTAAAACTTCCGTAGAACGTGAATACAAAATTTGCACATGTACAAGATTTGTCCTCGTCGCACTTGACATTGCAAGCCAAACTCACTCAATATATCTTACTCAATGTATAAGTTTAGCTGAATGCATTGTTTGCACAAATAGAATATAGTGTTGCACTCTTTTAAGCAAAACCCTGATGCGCGGAATTTCTTTTTTAGTAGAAGTTGGTATTCAGTCATTTGAAGGCCTCTTCAGGGTAATTTAACCTGTTATCTGGTCTTCCTGGTTATGTTGACGTGTTTTATGGTCCCTACTGCTACCCTGCATAAATTGGCCACAGACATAAGTTGGTCGCGGCTCATCTACAGGCTCCAGGGTAGCAGTAGCAATTTTAGATTTTTTATAACTTTATCAATTATATATAGTACAGCATATTATGCTTCCTGCTGTAAATTACTTGGCACAACTGAGACACAAAAACCTTATATTTGCATGTTTTAAGTGCTCTTACATGGATTTCTTTTGGTCAAAATATAAATTGACACAAGCACAAGTGATAAATGTACTTTACTGACATAAAATGAAATCAATAAACCTTTTAGAATTGTTTTAATGGGCCATAATATAATTTCTAAATGAAATCAGTGCCTCAACTTGGTAAAATTTGCATACCGCGATCACCGAAGATATAGAAATTATTTCTGTCCTCACTTTGACTTCCTTATTTGGCATGCAGAAATGCACGAGTGAGGGTAATCAAGAACAACAGTTATTAAATATTTTATCTCCAGTTTGTGCTAAGATGAGGTTCGTGCCAGGCTGTAGCAATTTAGTTTTCTTTATGAAGTACATTATGGCATATAAAGATTAGAATTGATGGAAAACTGAAATATGTAATCCTGAAGTTTTTATCAGAAATATATCTTGGCACTTCCAAGACAAAAACTTTAAAGAAGAGATGTTTATAATAGTTAATTTTTCTGCTCAAGTGATGAACTTTTCTTAAACTCACAAAAATATACACGGCTTAAATTTCCAGTTATACAGTAATCTCCATAAAAAATTAAGGGTAACTTTGAGTGATCACCAAACACTGTGAGTTTAGGGTGCTTTTGATGGTGTTATGCAATCACTTCACAAAAATAATGGCCTGTGTAAATGTTAGGAAAATGTTAACAGGTCCTTCAAATGCCAATAACATGAATTGTAAATTTATCCTCTGAAAAGCTACATTTTCGCCATAAACTAAAGCTAAATTTGTTGATACAATCTTGACTTATTATGAAATTCTCAACCAATTGGACTTCTGACAAGTTAATGAAGAGACTCAAGAAACACAGTCAAGTTTAAAATAACACTTAAGCTGTAATAATATTTTTGTTACGATTTCTTATAATTATGGGCTCCCTAAATGAATATGTGAGATTGACTGAATTGTGAATAGAGTGACATGTAATAGCATGTAAGAGCACATCTATGAAATGACCTTCTCTTGTAAGCAAAAAGTAACACCAAGTACCGTATTTCATTGTTTAAACACCCCCTCGAAATTAAATGCCCCGCTCCACTCCACCTTGAGATTCTGGAAAAAGTTTGTTTTAGTGCATCCCCAATCAACAACTAAATAACCAATAACAGGAAACAAAAAAAAATACAAAACAAAACATGACAGGTTTGATTAAGAACAACTTAAAATCTA
Organism: Sabellastarte sp. h YS-2021; assembly: GCA_964017235.1. Lineage (NCBI taxonomy): Eukaryota > Metazoa > Annelida > Polychaeta > Sabellida > Sabellidae > Sabellastarte > Sabellastarte sp. h YS-2021. Next base: position 168,307,414 of record OZ024928.1, on the reverse strand, counting down.
CAAAACTTTAAGATAAAATTGTGTAATTTCCTATGAATAAAGGTTTGTTTGTAACATTATGTCACCATTACATGTGTTGACAATCAAGATGCAGGTTGTAAAATATCTATTTATCGCCCATTGCCACTGGACACTTTAGTTTTTTTCATCTATGATAGTAGCCCCCACTTTTGAAAAATGCCTTGCCCCTGAGCCATTTATACAGTGAAATACGGTACCGGTGCTAAGGTCCAGCCATGTCATGATGATAATAAGCCAAGGTTCAGTAGAACTAATACAAAGTATACAGACCACCAAGGGTTGTTTGAAAGCTATGGCCTAATGCCCTTTCACAACACAGGCGGTATCCCCCGCGGCTATAGACGTTGGGAGAAACGCCCCAGTCCTTTAACTACCATCTGAGGTTCGTATGCGACCTTGTGACACAGTGGTGAAATGTCCATTACCTTGTACATCCTACAGAAGTTTTAAAATGTTTAAAATTTCCGCCTCTGATTTCATACCATGAGCATGCATAGATGATTACGCACATGCATGTATGAATTTATTACTATGGTAAACCGAAGGTGTGGTCCACGGTGTACATGAGGTTGTGACTCGGTCATCTTTCTGTGTAATACAGCGACATAAGGTGAGCTGAGGTACTGGTGTTTCACCGCTGTGACACAAGGTCGCATACGAATCTTGGATGGTTAATTGAAAGATGGGCATTTCACCATATGCCTATAACTGCAAATTACACTGCCTGTAATGTGAACATTACTCAGGGGCGACCTGGGAGGCAGTTCTGCTGCCGAGTAAAACTTCTGACGGCCGGACCTCCCGCCTGTAGTGTGACCGGAGGGGTAGCAAATTTGACATTTAATCACTGGACTCTCATCTCTGTGTTTGTGGGTTTGAATCCAGCTACTGACAACAACATGTCTGATCTGTTACGGCCTGTCTTCATGTGACCTTAGCTGTTGAAAAGTATATAAACCCCCAATTTCAACCCTCTGGAACTGTGATTGCTATTTTAGAGTTTTAGATATATACGGAAGGCATGGAGGATAAAAAAAACCGTCTCCATCTTAGAAGTATACATAAAAGAGAACAGGATGGTGGCCAATTATGGTTAAAACTGTCACATATTTTTGTTTTCTAATTTTAAGTTGTCATGTGTCATAATGGAGATGAGCATTCTAACATGACAGATTATGTCACAGTATAGTTAAAAACAAATACTGAGGAGCTGCCCCAATATGACTTTCTGTGTGACCGATATTTAGAACTTGTTGGGATGGTTACTTTAGTGTCACATCTGGTAGTGCAATGACAGATTTTAAAGGCTTAACCGTTCCATTTAGGGTTTAGGCAGTTAGTCTAAAGCACAGAATTTTGATCAAATTGGTGCACTCTACCTTATTACTGATTCTAAGGCGGGAGATAACCGCTCCGGCAGTGGCCTTGTCTTAGATGTTTAGATGGTGCCAATATGCAAATGTAGCTGCTAATGGAGATGACTTTTGAAAATAAAATAAACTAGAGTATTGATTCACAAGAGAAAAAGAAACTGTTTTTGCATAGCAAAAACAAAGCGCCCGAATGAGTATTAATGATTTTGTAGAAATGACTTAATCTTCCTGTGTTTAATTTGTTTTTCCATTTGTGCCAAAATGCAAGGTTTCATAGATGAATATGCATTTTTTTTTATTATTTTTGCGTTTTACGCAGAAATTCAAGATGGCCACCAAAAATGGTGGGGAATGATTTTTGGGAACTCTGCAGATACCCTGCAGGTCAAATATTTCATTGAAATTGCTCTATCTTGCATCTGTTTCCGAGATAAATGCATTTTTGTGTTTTACACAGAAATTCAAGATGATGGGAAAACGATTTTTGGGAAAACTTGCCAGTAGACTCTGAAGATACCCTGCTGGTTAAAAATTTCATCAAAATCACTCTATCTCGCACTGTTTCCGAGAGAAATGTGTTTTTGCATTTTACGCAGAAATTCAAGATAGTCGCCAAAAATGGCGGGAAAATGATTTTTTGGAAAACTCGCCAGTAGACTCTGCAGATACCCTGTGGGACAAACATTTCATCAAAATCATTCTATCTCGCACTGTTTCTGAGATATTAAAGATTTTTTATTTTCAGTGTTAAGAAAAATCATGGCATTTAGTTAATCGTTAATAAGTCAGCAATTTTGTATTGGATCACTTCCAAAAATTAATGATTTCCAGACATTAGGTAAAGCGCTTTTTAAGTTATCATGCGGACAAGCACACCCCTTCGAAAAACATGTTTTTGGTCATGTGACTTCTCTGATTGGTTGAAATGTCATGACACCATATTCAAAAAATTTTCCCAGGGCAACTGCATACATATGCTAAATTTGAAGAGAATCTGCCCAGTGGTTGCCGAGCTATAACCAATAGAAAATGCGGGAGCCAGCAGAGCACTCTCTCTTCCCTCTCCCCTAAATACAAACAAGCGTCCCTTATGGGACGAATAAATCTTCACCAAATAAGGTCTTGGAAAGGCTAAATCCATGCAAGGACCAGTTACTTATGTCAATACAAGTGATTTTCATTTCCAAGCTTAAAAATAGTTGTCTGTGTACTCCTGTGTCACTTCATTCTTCTGATAACTTGGAAGTGTTTTGCTATATACACGTCAAAGATAATTTCCCAGCTTCAACAACTGTTAAGTGGGCCTTGGAGTAGTTTTATCAGAAGGTCCTTATTTCAGATAAAGAACCAACTTTAGCACATACCACAAAACCAGATATATCTTTGTAGCACTAATTTTTTAACTTGCTGAAAGTGAGTTTTTTAAGAAAATTTTACACTATGTACTGAAATTTACATGCTTCACCCAGGCATGTTGTAACACATTAAACTAGATTTGTTTTTATGAAAGTCACTTGGAATGTTTCGTGGGATGTAGCCTTGCCTAAGGCTTCAGTTTGTTAACAGTTGAAACTTTCACTTTACGTAAAGTGGTCCAATATATACACTGGCTTTTACATCAAGATACTGATAATTAACTAACTTTTATGGCAAACCAATCACAAGTTGTCACCTCTGTGAGTGTTTAACTCTAACAAATGACAATGCTGAGGGACTGTCCCAAAATGACCCTGGCTGTTGAATGGAAATGAAAACCCTAATCTGTGACTTTATGTAAACAAATCTTTTTTGTACATGCTTAAAAGGTTTTTGGTATTTAGGGGAGCCTTTAACCAGGTTATGTGGAATAAAGAAACAAGTTATGTGAACCACAGTATGACAGGTAACTGAAAACATATTGAAGGGTATATTGTAAAATCATTGTATTGACAATTTGATAGTATTATACTGTTTTCTAATATATAATTTTATTTTCCAACTTTTAACAAAACTTTTCATAACTGTATCATCATATGCTTGCATATTATACATTTAACACCTATATTTACCCCTAAACTGACTGTAAAGCTATTCTGATACAAACTTTTGTAGAGCGAACGGTGTACATAAGTACTTGCCCTCAGAAATCCCATACCTTCTCAAATGCCTATTATCTACCATTCTTCATCAAAAAATAAGTAAAATAGTCTATATTTAAAGACAGAATGCAAAAAGGTGTGTCATATTATGGGCAGAAGTGAATTTAAAAACTTTTTGTCTCAGGACTTCTCAGGCATTACTACATGAATTTTAAAACGCAAGACAAACGAGTAGAAGCCCTATGGAAATACTTGTCTAATGATGTATATAACATGTTTGTTGGTTAAACATTTTCAGAAATAGTAATGAAAATGCAGGTAATAAATTTGTTTCACTGATTATTTACAGTAAACACACATCCACAGTATACAAAAAAAATATATCCTGGCCTGTACATCTCCCTATTTAGACCAAATATAGCCTGTGGTGGACAATAACATTAACAATATATTGTAAGTGTCTGGTATGCAAGTTAACATCACTGTACTGAAGTATTTCTACACCAACTGTGGACCACAGATAATGCAACAGTTTCCACACACCAGATAGTAAAAGAACAATCTTGTATGTGTACCATACTCAGGGAATTTTTGTTCCCTTTCAAATAGAGGTCTGTGCAATACAGATAACCTATGATACCTTCAGATCCGATAAAAGTCAAGAGAATTCTTCAAAATGACAACCACTGTGTACCAACTCATGTTGTCATCTGTGCCAATAACAAAGGTACATTGTATGCGAGCCAAAGTCAAAGTTAGGGTTCTTTGTCCTGTTCAACAGTCAGGGTCATATTGGAACAGGGCCTCAGCACTACCACTTGTGGGGTTCAAACCCACGCATCCTGTGATTAGATGCCAAAACTTATTAACCCACTAGATCACTGAAAACTTCCTATTAAGTCCAGCTTTATGATCAGATCATGTTAGATCGCATCATATCGTGTTGTCATTGTTATATTCGGACCTTCACTCCAGTGAAATTGTACTGATGTCTGCTGATTGTTCTCCACTTGAAGGGACAAATAGGATCAGAGATCTGTGTCAATTAATGGCAGGTATGAGGAAACACAAGATTTGTGAAAGTAGGGAAGAGTCAGTGGCATATTTTCTATTTTGGTATCCTGACAATGTAACACCAAGTTGTGTTCTAGCATATCCTCAATCGAATATGCTTGCTAATAGAGAGTTGAAGTTGATGAAAACAAAAAATTGCAGTTCTGCTGAAGGATATCGCAATGCAGGTATTAAATTTTATAAAACTATGAGATAAAACTTTATAATTTCTTCAAATTTAAATTGTTTTTCTTATTTTTTATGCTTTTCTATAATTATATGTGCTGACTATCGAAAAGTCAGTTGTATTTAGATTGATCAGTGTGTAAGTGAAAGGTATCAATACCAAGGTACTGGTGTTTCAGACTCTAAAGGTACCTGTTCCACTATGGTCATCTGATCATATACCTTGTACCTAATTGGAAAATGTGTGAAACGGCCACAAATCCAGCTCAGAGTTCATGATTCATGGGTGGATTTTATGGTAAACAATGATAGCTTTCCTAGGGACCTTGTAACTGGTTTCCAAAACATTCTGATTGGGTCCTGAACCCTTCTGATTGCCTCCTAAATCCTCCCAAATGGGTTAAAAACCTTACAAATTCCTATATGACCACTATGGTCAACTTTAGATTGAAAAGACTGTTTTACAAATGTTAAGATAGCTTTAAAATTGAATTTCTAACTGCAAAATATGAAAAGGTCACAAGAGGATTGCAGAAAAATTCAAAATTCTGAATCAACTTGGCACACACACACAATTAAATCCTGAATGTCCCTGAAGTTTAATTGCCATTCTAGAATGTTAAAATAGTGGTTTACATACCTCCCGAGTAAAAAGAGTAACCTCCCAAATTGGCCAATTTTCAGGCTCTTAACCCAATTTAGGGTAAATTGATCGGTATAGTGGAACAGCCAAGTAAAAGGGACAGAATATGCATCAGGCATCCAGCATCACACTCTTTGCTGTGAACACATAAACTAATGCAAATAATAAATAACAAATACCGGTATGAATATGGGTGACGCTTCCCTGTTTCCCATGTCATATTGGGCATCATTATGCTCGCTTGCTGTCTTGCCCTCATTGACTTTGATTTCTGGTATGCTGTATGATTTTGTATAATCCTTTGGCTCTTTGACACTCGCTGGTTCTTCTTTCGGACTTGCTCCATAGGGCAATTTGTCTGGATCTTTTGTTTTGGATCCTTTTCCACAGCAGGCTCCCATGATTATCAAAAGTTTTAGAAGCCTTTTTCTTTCTTTACTTCACATGAATTCAACCTTCTTTGTGTAGATCTGTGCTGATTGAATCTGAAATAACAAGAATATGTACAGGAGTATATAAGTTTACCTCTAAGTTTGTACAGTACAGTGGTGTTTTCATCACACTGCTTATTACCTCCACCAAGCAGGTATTATTTTCATGAGCATTTGTTTCTTAACAAGAATACTCAAACACTACTGGCTGGATCTTCCTGAAAACTAAAATCAGAAGATACTGGTCTTGGTCCAACGTAGATCTCATTTAATTTTGAGAATCATCTGGATCACCATCTGGATACAAGAAAAAAATCCAGATTTTCCCATTTACTTATTATTACATGATTTGGCAGAGCTATGCGCTCTCTGAGTGCTGGTTTTTTGTAGTTTTACACTGTTTAGATTTACACTGTACTGGTCATGTGACAACAGAAGTTTAAGTGGTGGAAACATATCTATGCGCAAAGCTTGCAGATGTGGCTTGCATGTATATTGTTTCATTTTTTACAGTAAATAAATTAACATAATATACACAATTAAGCTATTCCTGAGAAGACGATAACTCCCTTATTTGCAATATTCTTTCAACACTGTGTTCAGTTTAATGAGATGTGAATCTTGTTATCAAACTACCTTAAATATTTATTCAACTACAGGTCCAATCTTATACTTGGGGTAACTTGCGGATGTAAGAAAATTAGGTCACTGCTTGATAGTAAATGCAAGCCAAATCCCCAGGCCTCGCACATAGATTCACTCCTTTTACTATACCATTTGATTTTTCATAACCAAGCCACAACTAATAACTTATACTGCACCAAAACCAAAAATACAGATTCATTACTACGTATAAATCATCAACGGGGTTTACACTGCAGCAAATCAGGATAGTGATTCAGAAATTTGGTCGGGATTAATAGCTGCACAAATCTTATATTTAACACTTTACCCTGGGCCAGTATTCACATACCTTAAGTCTGAGACAAGAAATAGTTGATTTGAGACCAATTTTGGTTCTCAGCCAGTTTTATGAATACCGGACCAGGTTTTTTTCAATGGATCATAAAAAGCATCTGTTAAAACATTGTGTTTAGTATTGACCACTGCAGGAAACAGATATTTATAGCCTTTTCTCACCTTACAGTAAATGTACCTTGTCCAGCTTCAACAATTACACTTATCAGTTATAAAGAATGTTTCATTACTATAATTTATATTATTAAAGTGTTTTATTACTTATTCGTGCTTTTTACCAGCAGAGAGAATTTTCCCTGTAACTTTAATTTCGTTGCAGTTGGGAATGGCTCAAACAGCACTTTGAGTGCTGAAGAAAGGATATATTGGTCTGACTTTTAATATATGTACACTGGCTTTGGCATCACTATTTGTACTTTTGGCATAACTGCACTGTCCATTTATACCTATTCAGTTTACTAGCAGCCTATCCCTCTCATTTAGTTTCCTCCCCTATTGAATACTAGCATGGACACAGACTCTATCTGGCAACTGGATTATCCGTTCTTGGATATCAGTGCCTCCCAGTAAACATTACAAACGTTTATAAACGTTTATAAACCTAACTAGCAATGGTTTAGATTAGGTTTAAAATGATGGGTCACTAAACGTTTGCCTATAAACGTTTAAGCATAAATGTTTATAAATGTTTACATATAAACATTTATAAACATTTATACATAAACGTTTATAAACGTTTATACACGTGTTTAAAATCTGGAGAAATATTTCTGTAAGTATATCTTGCTGTATCACTGTTGTTTGAAGCCATCATTACATTCTAAGTAGATATATAGAAGTATATAATTTGATGATATTATATACTTTTATATTTTAGAATAGAATATAATGATGGCTTCAAAGAACAGTGATACAGCAAGATATAGTAACAGAAATATTTCTCCAGCTTCTCTCAAAATGGCTGTGCTGATGTCATCATCCCAAATGAAAGCGAGACTAAGATATTCTTCACTCTTTGTAAACGTTTAAAAACGTTTATAAACGTTTATGTATAAACATTTATAAACGTTTATGTATAAACGTTTATGTATAAACATTTATAAACCAAACTAATGTTGCTGAAACGTTTATAAACCCATAATATTGAATAATTGTCAATATTTAGGTTTATATTTGGTTTAAAAAACATTTATAGGTTTACTAAACGTTTATAAACGTTTGCTATGTTTACTGGGCTTAGAGGGTATCTACATCAATTTAGACTTGCTCCAAGTCTTTGTATTTGTATCCATCAGTAACCTGAACAGTAGCCTGGCCTTCCAGGCTGTCTGAATCATGATGCAAACATGAAAATATTTTTGCCATAATGCACTCTGTATTTAGAGGCCTTTCTAGTCTGGGAGTCTCCTCAGCAAGCTAGGCTAAGTAAGTGTATGAGAACATTATGAAAAATACTTATAATGCAGTCAAACAGTTGTATCTATATTATATCTACAAACGCCTGTGGCAAAGCTACCTGAACAGTTAAATTTAAGTTGGAAACTTACAAGCATTCTAAAGTAAGGGGGATAATCTCTGTAAACAGTCAGGGCTGGCTGTTTCTCCAATAGTCATACAGTACCCATATATTACACAAAAGACAAAAGGACTTGGTGAAAGTCTAACATCAATTTGGTGCTTTATAAATACTTCATCATTCGTAAAGTAATATATTTGTGTATTTGATCCCTGATAAATTGAACCTATATATACCTCAGCTTCATGCCTTCAAACCTACACTGGGGGGCAACGGTGGCAGAGTGGCAACACTCTCGCCTCCCACCTCTGAGGCCGGGGTTCGATTCCCGGCACGGCCTCAAGTGGGAAAGCTGGTAGTTGCTTGCCGTTGGTCGGCAGTTTACAGCACAGAACCCTAATAAACTGTATGTACTGGTTTCCTCTGCCCTTCCAACTACCTGTCGTGATATGACCTGTACAGTGTTGAAAGCGACATAAAACCCCAAATAAACTAGACCAAGGACGCATCTGTGGCCAGATGCTGGATGTATCCTCCGACAAAGGCCAAGTAACATAGTTTAGAAGATAAACAGCATTTTTCGTTAATAAGCAAGCTGAAAGCACTTTTAAGTTTGGCTAACCTTATTTGACCCTGTAGCAGGGGCCCAAGGTGAAGTCTGACCACACCGAAAGATTCGCAGCCCATGATTTCCTATAAGTCGTTTTCACATTGCAAACCTCTAGGACCAATAATAAACAGGAGGGGCCCAAGGTCAAATCTGACCACATGAAAAGATTTGCAGCCCATGACTTCCTATAAGTTGTTTTCATATTAATGAGTTATTTGAGAAATACTGGCTATCTGCAATACTCCTAGAGATAATTCGCATTTACTCATTTTGAGTAGGTGAATAATTAGCTATGGGTCTGAAACTTCACCAAGTGAAAGCTCTCCCAAAAGTAGGCGAATGAGTTATTTGAGAAAAATTGGCTATCTACAATACTTTTAGAGATAATTTGCATTTACTCATTTTTAGTAGGTGAGTAATTACCTACGGGTCTGACAATTCACCAAGTGAAAGCTCTCCCAAAAGTAGATGAATGAGTTATTTGATAAGAATTGGATATCTGCAATACTTTTAGAGATAATTAGCATTTACTCATTTTGCGTAGGTGAATAATTAGCTACAGGTCTGAAACTTCACCAAGTGAAAGGTCTCCCAAAAGTAGGTGAAGGAGTTATTTGACAAAAATTGGCTATCGGGAATACTTTTAGAGATAATTTGCATTTACTCATTTTCAGTAGGTGAGTAATTACCTACGGGTCTGAAACTTCACCAAGTGAAAGCTCTCCCAAAAGTAGGCGAATGAGTTATTTGAGAAAAATTGGCTATCTACAATACTTTTAGAGATAATTTGCATTTACTCATTTTGAGTAGGTGAGTAATTACCTATGGGTCTGAAAATTCACCAAGTGAAAGCTCTCCCAAAAGTAGATGAATGAGTTATTTGATAAGAATTGGATATCTGCAATACGTTTAGAGATAATTCGCATTTACTCATTTTGAGTAGGTGAGTAATTACCTACAGGTCTGGAACTTCAGCATGTGAAAGCTCTCCCAAAAGTAGGTGAATGAGTTATTTAAGAAAAATTTCCTATCTGCAATACTTTTAGAGAAAATGCAGAATTACTCATTTTTAGTAGGCAAGTAATTTAGCCACAGGCCTAATTTAGACATAAAGCCTACCAATAGAATACTGTGGTGCACCCTCTAATATATCTTGCAAACTTGAGAAGGCTAGCTATAATATTTTTTTTCGTTAGAGCGGTAATGGTGAAATCTCTGTACACACTGCGGCTATCCAGTGGATACAATGATTTACTCAACAGTGAGAACCTGAAAGTAGATATTGGTAAACTATGCCATGACATAGAGGTCTGCAATTTCACTCTGTTATAGCTGACCAAAAATTATGTGAATAACATATTTAAACAAAATACTGTAAATGTAATAGTTTTCACGTTATAACTGATTTACTCAACAGTGATAACCTCAAAGTAGCTATTACTCAGCTATACAATGAGCTACATGTCTGGATTTTTTCTATGTTATAGCTGACCCAAAATTAGGTGAACAACATATTTAAGCAAAATACTGTAAATGCAATAGTTTTCAAGTTACAACTGATTTACTCAATAGTGAGAACCTGAAAATAGCTATTGCTCAGCTATGCCATGAGCTATAAGTCTGTAATTTCTCTATGTTATAGCTGACCCAAAAGTAGGTGAACAACATATTTTAACAAAATACTCCAAATGCAATATTTTTCAAGTTACAAGTCATTTACTCAACAGTCAGTACCTGAAAATAGCTATTGCTCAGTTGTGCCATGAGCTACAGGTCTGTAATTTCACTATGTTATAGCTGACCCAAAAGTAGCTGAATAACATATTTACACAAATTTCTGTAAATGCAATAGTTTTCCAATTACAACTGATTTACTCAACAGTGTGAACTTCAAAGTAGCTATTACTCAGCTATGCAATGAGCCACAGGTCTGGAACTTCACTATGTTATAGCTGACTCCGAAATAGGTGAATAACACATTGAAACAAAATACTCTAAATGTAATACTTTTGAATTTATAAGTAATTTACTCAATAGTGATAACCTAAAAGTAGCTATTACTCAGCTATGCCATGAGCTACAGGTCTGAAATTTTACTATGTTATAGCTGACCCAAAAGTAGCTGAATAACATATTTATACAAAATTGTGTAAATGCAATAGTTTTCAAGTTACAAGTGATTTTACTCATGATGGAAGTTACTGAAAAGCTCAAAAGTAGCTATTACTCACTTAGCTATTGAGACAGACACCCAAGTTACTCACCATGTTGTAGCTATGAAAAAAAGTAGCTGAATAACATATTTTAACAAAATGCTCTAAATGCAACACTTTTCAAGTTATAAGTGATTTAGTGCATGATTTCATGACTTTTAATGCATGTTAGACATTTTTGTCTACCACAGGCCTAATTTAGACATAAAGCCTACCAAAAAGATAGGGTGGCGAGTCCTCTAGCATACCAAGCCACCTGCCAAATATGAAAGAAATCTGGAAAGAAATGTGGACTGTAGGTCGCTAACAAGCAATATTCCACATTTTAGACATTTTTGTCTACCACAGGCCTAATTTAGACATAAAGCCTACCAAAAAGATAGGGTGGCGAGTCCTCTACCATATCAAGCCACCTGCCAAATATGAAAGAAATCCAGAAAGAAATGTGGACTGTAGGTCGCTAACAAGAAATCTCTGCGGACGCGGACGAGGGCGCGGACGACAACGATGATGAATCCATAGTATCCCCGCTTCGCGTCGGGGATACAATAAACCTACACTAGACAACTAAATTTCATTCAGACATATGCGGTGTTTTCAATTATATGTCATTTGCAATCAGCCATCTTGAAATATGATATTTTGTCTCTTTATTAAAAGATAAGAAGTGTTTTGATATGTACAAAGGCAAATTCTAATTTGGGACACTTGAGAATAAGTGACTTTCATTGTGTTTTGTAAACAGTACTTTCTTGTATGGGGGGGATGACTAATGCTTCATTATGGTTGAAATTGGGCCAAAAATTCACCATATTGCCCACCAGAAATTCTTTTTGCAATCAACTTTTATAGCATCTAATCTCCACTGCAGAGTGATTGCATTTCATGTCAGCTGACTGACAAATCAGCTGATACAAAAAATGGTCAACACCACAGAGACACAGATAAATGAAGACGCTATGGTAGATATGATTTGAGAAAGAGATAAGACTTAAGCTACTTCCCCAAGGAGGATGAGGCACACCTCATTAGGCAACTCTTTCAAACCACTGATGCATCAAAAGCAAACCTTTTGACCAAATTGTTTTAGTTTTGGGCCAAAACTGTGGAGCCACTTGACGTTTACCTTCACCTCAAAACCATAGTGTTGTGCAGACATTTCAAAGGGAGAAAGATAGTTATCAGAATATTCAATGTACCCAGATTTGTAAACTATTGAGACAGTTATGAAAATTGAGTAATATTCAACAGGAAACCTGAATGCAACTTCTTGACAATAGGACTTATTCCAGTGAATCTATTATATAAACTGCTTCATGCAATTCTGGCAGAATTCTTTTGAATGGATTACAACTTGCATAGATTACATTTGGACAGACTCCAAAAAAGTGCTTTGCTTTGCAATAGTCTGACCAATTACTACCAACAACATTGGTGAGACAGGCAGCTGAAGATCACAATTTGATGTCCTTTTAATTGCTAAAAAAACATACAGATAGTGTTTTATACAAAAACATAAATTCATTAAAGTCAATTCTGTTTTATGTACTACCCGAATCCAGGGCAAAACCCCACTGGGCAAAACCCCACTCAGACCAAACCCCATCAGGCAAAACCCCACTCAGACACAACCCCACTCACTTATACTAATTTCTGGACAAAACCCCACTTTTAAAATTATTTTAAAAATTTGAAGATGTTAAGGGGGATGTTTTTTAAAATGTTAAGTTAAATCTTAAGTAAGAATTGATTCAGTGGTACTAACTACTCAGGCTTTTATGATTAAAGGAACAGTTAAATCTGCTAGTGTTTAAAGTGGGCTTTGTGTTCAGTGGTAGTAGCTACTCAGTTGCAATCGTCAGTTAATCTTGTTAGATCAATCTGTGTAGATAAATGTGGGCAGGTATGGTAAGTAATCATTGTCTTCTAGATTTCATTATATTGCTGACAAATTCTGTGATATCTTATGACAAATGTGGGATATTAGGATATAAAGTGCTTAGAAATTTTGTGATATTTGGTGATACTTGTGAGACATTAGGATATTAGAAAGTGCATGACAAAGTGCTTACAAATTTTGTGACATTTTGTGAAAACTGTAGAACATTAGGATATTAGAAAGTGCATGACAAAAACTAGGCAACCTATGAGGAACTTTTTACAGCTATTTACTGCGTGGCATTGGACTCTGACTGTAGTTTGAAGGTGTTGGACAGTGTGTTTGATGAAAATTAGTATAACTGACCAAAACAAGTAAGTATTTTGCTTAATATAATGTGCTAAAATATTAGTGCTTAAATAAAATGTGGTTTTGCATTATGTTCTTCATACAAATGTCTATCAGTGTCTATTTTTGTCATAACTTTGTATCAATTAAAACTCTGCACATAATAAATATTTTATTTTTTCATGAAGAGTGGGGTTTTGTCCTCATTCTTATTTATCGGAGTGGGGTTGTGTCTGAGTGGGGATTTGCCCGATGGGGTTTGGTCTGAGTGGGGTTATGCTCAGTGGGGTTTTGTCCGTTTACCGTACTACCCGCCTCTATTTGGATAGAATCTATTTGATACATTTATTTTGTTCACTATTTCACTGGATAAAATTTGTTTTGGTGATAAATCATACTGGTAATACAACACCATTATATTTTTATATACAATGCACAAGCGGAGTCTATAACTGTATATATGCTATATTCGACATCATTCAAGTTTAAAAAGCAAACAGCAGAAACATATTCACTATTCATTCTCCAGTACTACTATTTAAATATCACTGACCACAAATAGTTGTTACAGTTTTATCATCTGACTAAAATTCATCCAAGGTCTTTAAATACAAACTTTATATTTATAAATAATTCTCTAAAAAATCAATTGCAGATAGAAGCTGATGTCTCATTCATACAACGACTTCATATAATTGGACTTGTATGATTGTTGTCCAATTGCTAATAAAATATGTTTAAATAAGGTCTTATTCATACAGATATTAAAATGTGTCAGTTTTCTTATTTCTACGATTAGTTGAATGTTTTGTGTAACAAACCATCCAAATTACACATCCTTTAAAACAGATACCAAATGTTGAACATTCTTCAAATTATTTTTTGTAACAATGACAAAATATTAAAAAAGTGACTATGTTATTCCTTTTTAGCATTAGTTAAGAAACCAGAACCTCAAATTTATTTGCAGGATTAATTTCTACTAATGGATTACTTCCACTGGCACATTCATAACAAGTGAATCTCCTAAAAGTGGGCCATTAAAAGTTGCTCCACTACCCAGTGTGTATGATACTTGCTCAGAAACAGAGAGGACCTGGGTTCAAGCCAAGGTACAGGTAGACACAGTGGCTCGGATGGTGGATTAAAAAAATACCATCAGAGATGCCCGTACCCCACAGCCTGGGAAAATAGTTTTCAACACCATGAGATGTAGAAGTAGTGAAACAGTACAAAGATCGGGATACTTTCAGAGCAGTGTCAGCTATATTAAGATCAAAATGATGTTGAAGTAGAGAAAATAACATCTAAGAGAAGGAAAATGTATGTAAAGTATGCAAGTATGTAAAGATAAAGTATGGCAAGATGACAGCATTAATCAGTAAACTAAAAATAATGATGCACACCTATAACCCCCAACCAATGCCCCAAACAACTATCAACTTCCTACGCTTTATGGTTCCAGAGATAGTGTCTGGACAAACTTTTAAAGGTCAAGGTCACTACGGCAAGGTCAAAGGTCAAATCAAGGTCACACCATGACGTTGCACACCTACAAGCCTGAACCAATGTCCCTACCAAGTATTAACTTCCTACACCTTACGCTTTCCGAGATATAGCCAAACAAGATTTTATAGGTCAAGGTCACTACGGCAAGGTCAAAGGTCAAATCAAGGTCACACCATGACATTGCACACCTACACCCACTATCCAATGTCCCTTCCAAGCATCAACTTCCTACACCTTATGGTTTCCGAGATATAGCCCGGACAAGATTTTATACGTCAAGGTCACTACAGCAAGGTCAAAGGTCAAATCAAGGTCACACCATGACATTGCACAACTACACACCCTAACCAATGTCTCTACCAAGTATCAACTTCCTACACCTTACACTTTCCGAGATATAGCCCAGGCAAGAATTTATAGGTCAAGGTTACTACGGCAAGGTCAAAGGTCAAATCAAGGTCACACCATGACGCTGCACACCTACACCCCCTATCCAATGTTCCTGCCAAGTATCAACTTCCTACACCTTACAGTTTCCGAGATATAGCCCGGACAAGATTTTCCAACTCAAGGTCACTGCGGCAAGGTCAAAGGTCAAATCAAGGTCACAACATGACGTTGCACACCTACACCCCCTAACCAATGTCCCTACCAAGTATCAACTTCCTACACCTTACGGTTTCTGAGATACAGCCCGGACAAACTTTTTCCCGCCGCCTGCCCATCCGGACACTATGGGTGAAAACAATACCCCGACAGCCTTTAAGGGCTGTGGGGTAATGACAGTTCTTTGTCATTGGGTCCTATCCTGAATGGCAGGCTAAAGAACCCAAAGGATGTTGACAAAAAGTCATCCCAGTCCCTTGTCTTCAGTTAGAGGAATGTCAGTCATCTGCAAGCTTGTACCTGAGAGCCAGACCCAAAAATATGGTTTTTCAGTTTTTGTCGTGTTTTTTTCAACAGGAAATCCCTACTAAAACCAAGTTTTGTACTTGTGCAGTGTGGGAGGGTTAAATAGCATTTAAGAGATATCTCACTGAGTAAAATATACTATACACTTATACCAGTACTACAGACACTCTAATGTACAAAACCGAACTAAACAATGACGTATGCATAAGCTCTTTTGGGACTGAGTAATTGTCTTTTTTTAATATTTATGGTGTTGTTGTATTACATATCACATGTCCCCATAACAAAAATACATAAATAAAATATGTACGGATTTTTCTAGCTTATTATGTTTAATTATCATTGTCAATGGAAAAATTGCAGAGTGTCTTCTGACAAATAACCTGCATGGATATCCACAGGGTAGCATACACATATATTTCATAAAATCTACTTTCTCACTGAAACGGTTTATACATATGTATGCAAAGATTGTTTATATATCATTGGGTATCATCCTGTTAGGCATTTGGGACAAAAGATCCTTTATGTCAATGGAATATCCTTTTTTCAGATAGCCACAGGAGCTTGGTAATGTACATAGGACAAAAACATAACAATTCAGTGGGCTGATCCAATTATATAACTGACAAAAGTGGTAAATTAGAGTAATCACATGAACTCTTTTATAACATTTGTGTTTATGATAAATGAGTTAATTTTGTTGGGATTCTGTAGAAAAACTCTCCAACTGAGCTGAATAGGTGCATACAGAGATTGGGCCTATGTATACTGTAAACATCATGTCTTGTCAATTCATCAATAAATCACTCATACTTCATTCACACTTTTCCGATTGACCACCCAATTTATTTAGAGTCTGCAAAAGGGTCCAACGCCATTTGACACTTCTTACCCACCATGAGCCATATTTGACCTAAGTAGCAGGTTATTAATATAGTTAAACTCCAAAATTGTGGCCAATATCAGAAAATATTCTAAAGCGAGGCCCAAGATCTTTAATATTTTCTGGTATTGGCCACTTTTGAGGAGTTTGGCTGTTGTAAACTCCCACTCTATATCCTATTTGATGCCTGGTCCTACAATACATAATACTGTCCCCAAAATTCTGTGATTTCTCTTTTTACAGCAATAAATTAATCCCCCCAAAATGGTCACTGAGAGAAAGTCTGCAGTACTAATTAGTATTAGACATATCCGTCAATAGTGAAAACAAGCAAGTGGGGTTTACACAGGCATATATTTTTTTTACATTCCTGGCCCCAGTTTCTATTTATTTATTTATTTGGGGTTTTTGCATCGCTTTCAACACTGTACAGGTCATATCACGACAGGTAGTTGGAAGGGCAGAGGAAACCAGTACATACAGTTCGTCAGGGTTCTGTACTGTAAACTGCTGACCAATGGCAAGCAACTACCAGCTTTCCCACTTGAGGCTGTGCCGGGAACCGAACCCCAGCCTCAGAGGTGGGAGGCGAGAGTGTTACCACTCTGCCACCATGCCCCCCCCCCCCCCAGTTTCTATGGATAATTAACCAATGTCTGATATTTCATAATTTGTCATTAATATTTCATTAATTTGAAAGCTACAGGTATATTATATATATTATTACAAAGGTATTTTAAGGAGCTTCTGCCCATTTCATTGCTTTAAAATCTATGCAGAAATGGTGGGGAAAACTCAAATTAAAAACTTAAGTTTTTATATTTAACATGGCCTATGAATATGGAAAAAAGTTCACCATTAATTTTTTTGTATTCTTTTAGAAAATTTTGACTTTATTTACTAGTGTTGTATCATAAAACAAAAACACCCGTTGCTAAATATACACTGAAAAAAATTACATGACACACTTACATTACATACTGTTATCTTCATTCATGATATATTTTTGTTTGGTTATGTCATTCAGGAAGTCTTCCCATTGTATTACACTGTGTATTTAAAGTTTTAAAAAGGCTCACTTTAAGATCAATAATAAAAGTTACTGACTGAATATATTTTGAAGCATTCAAAACTATTAGACTATCAACCCGGAACATGGCGAGCCTTTGGTTTTGTAAAGGTCAGATTTCACGACTTTCCTGGAACTTCAGGCATCTGTTGAAACTGGCTGATTTGTTTTTCACTGTAGCGATGCATTGTAACAAATAGCTTTCTCCAATTTCCATTGTGACACTACAACTTAAAACAAAAAATAAAGACTCTTTCCAGCTTTGGATGGACTGCCTGATTCAGCCAGAGATGATCCAAGAATGAATTTGTTCCACCAGAGACATGTGCATCTACCCTCAGTTCTCAGGCTTTGGTTTATCCTCATTTATACAATATTACTAGCCTTTCCTCTCCAAGTTCAATCTACGTAAATTACAGTGCAGCCAAAGCAGTGCAGCCAGAATTGTATCAAACACCAGTAGATACACCAGCATTATTCCTGTGCTTAAGAAATTGCATTGGCTACCGGTTGAACAGCGCACGGTGTTCAAGACAGCCACACTTGTCTACAAGTTTCTTCACACAGGTTTTCCTTGGTATTTTGCTCCATATCTTTCTTCCTACTGCAGTTCTTATAGTACCAGGCGCAGTCAAAGTGGTAATTTCCTTGTCATACCAAAGTTCCACCCATCTGTTCATAAATCTGTCAAACAGTTTGGTAATAGTTTGCTTTTGATGCTCCCAGTATTTGGAATGCTCTCCCAGATGAGATTCGTGCTTCATCCTCATTAGCCTCTTTCAGAAAGCAGCTTAAAACCTACCTGTACACCAAAGCATACCCACCGTAGCCTATACCATCTCCTGGCGTTCTCTGTGGTGCTTGACCCTCTCGTCTGTCTCGGGATTCTGAAATTGGTTGACTGCTTTTTTTGTTGTGTTGCGCCTTAGAGTCCTCTTTATATGGTGAGATTAAGCGCTATGAAAGTCCAATTAGAATTAGAATTTCCTATGGCTCAAATTTGTACCATATCTTTTTGAAACATGACGTAAAATCCAATATGTAAGAGTATATTACATAAACTAAAACTTTATTATGTAAACGAGAAGTTTTCCCAAATTACAAATAAACTACTATATCCTTTAGCAAGGCTACCATAACACCTACAGATGTAAATTACCTAAAGGTTTGGTTTCCCTTTTTTTCAAAATAACTGGAGTCACCCAGCAGTCATGAGTTCTGAAAGTTTTGATGGTTTGTTACCTATGGTGTAAAGTTTCCTTTAGTGTAAATGCTATGTGTTCAGACATACTTTGAAGGAAAATTTTCTTTGTATAAATATAATTAATGAACTGCAAAAAGACACACAGAATTCTAATGTATCTTATAGAAGAAGGAAGTGGGAAGCTTATGCAATGAAGCGTCATTAAGAATTAGACTTATCTATGTTGTACACACTTGGAATATCTTAACTTCTTGCCATCATTTAAAAAGAAATGATATTTTATTAATAACAAACAAGTCAGTGAATTTGTGATTAACATTTGTGGGAAATGCACATCCATGCTCAAAATAAATTTATGTAATATTTTTTAATAACTGTATTAACTGTTAAAATCTCATTCTTGTATTTTTTTTAGATTTTTTTTTAATTTTCCTTCACACATTAATCTTGATTATATCAAGTTTTTTTTCAGCTGACTTTGACAGAAATGCTTCCAAAAATCATCACCCATACCAATAAAATCAATCCCTTATGGCTTCTTCTTTTATTTGAACATCTGCTGTTTTTAACTACTGACTTTGTTATAATATCTAGCCTTGCTAAAGGCTCAAGTTTCTTTGCAGTTTGGGAAAACTTTCAGTTTATATAATGTACTCATACATGTACTGACGTTTACAGTAGCATATAGTTAAGAGATAAGCTCTCTGATAAGCTTATATATTCTTACATGTATGAGTGTTTCATGGAAACTGAATATCTGTGTGCATGTTTGAAAAAGATATACAAATTCAAGCCTTAAGCAAGGCTGTATAATATCTAACCTTTCTGAATGCCATTGAATTCTGTATTGTAATGAAATTGCAATAACAATATCAAACTTTAATTTAGGTTTCCATATTAATGGATGTTGAAATATGGTTTCTCACCATAAAATGCACCATTTTACAATTAAATTCATTCTAAATTGATCAACATGCTGTATAATTTGGTGATCATGAAACATACTTAATATTGATTATTCCTTTCTAAATATTATTCACACATTACAATAAAGCATAGAAATCTAAAACTACATCATAAAAATTATAAATCATAAAATCAGGACTTTGCTGTGAAGCAATAACAAAACAACAAGAACTACATTGGAACCTGGTTCACTAATTTTTCAGAAATTATGCTGAAATTGACACTTTTAAGTTTTAATAATAATACGGAAACTCAGAACCACATTGAATGTACCCTGAAATATCAAAATATGATACAAACACTACTTCCCATTGCTTTCAGCATATTATATGGGTCATATTATGATGATACTTAAGGATAATGTATGAAATTAACGCCTATCCCATCAGAGACTCATAACTATTCTCACGGATGTGTAGCTTTCTAGAGTTTGAGATCTGGATATCTTAAGATAGCTGTTCATTTATACATGTACATATTTGTAATCACCAAAATTCTGGTATGTTGCCACAATGTTAGCACACCTGTCTGATGAACACTTGATTGATATGGGATCAACAGCTTTGGACCTGGGCCTGTATTCACAAAGATTCATAGAATTTTTCTTAGAATTACACTTAAGTCTAAGAAAAATTCTTTGCTAAGAATTTTCTTATTCTTAGAATAAAATCGTATTCACAAAACAATTCTTAGCTAAGAATAATTCTAAGAATAGAAGTAAAAGGAAATGTATACAATTCTTAGAATTTTTCTTAGACTAAGTGTAATTCTAAGAAAAATTCTAAAAATACAGATCTTGGCCTATGTGAACAGAAAACTGGAATTTTTAAAAATAATATAAAGAGGCTGCATTTCGTAACAGTACACACAATTGACAACTAATATGTAACACTCTGTTCTGAATGTCGATTTGCAATCAGTTACTGCACTATAATCATCAAAACAACTATTTTTCTTAAGTTAAGCATGCTATGTGCCATTCTTAGATTTGAACAAAATTCTTAGAAAATTCTAAGAATAAGAGTTTTGTGAATAGCAAATTCTTATTCTTAGAAAAATTCTAAGAATAAAAACCATTCTTAGAAAAATTCTAAGAATAAGTATAATTCTAAGAATAAGAATCTTTGTGAATAGGAAAATTCTTATTCTTAGAATTCTTCTAAGAAAAACGACAATTCTAAGAAAAATTCTAAGAATAAGACTAATTCTAAGAATAAGAATCTTTGTGAATACGGGCCATGATCATCACCTCAGACATCTTTTTGGCTGTGTAAACAAAGTTAACATTCATTAAAATTCACAAACTTTAACTTAAAATCCAAGCCTTTAACAAGGCTAGGAGCTAGAATTCCTGTAAACTTTTGATAGTCTAAATAAAACTGTATTTCCTGGGCAGGTGTGATTGTTATTAAAGTTCTGTGATAACTGTAGCTGATTATAAAAAAGCACTAGCTTCATAGAAGCATAGAGGATTATTTCAACACTGGGGCCTGTTTTAAAGCAGCAAACTTTGGCAATTTTATCACCACATGTTTATTGTTTCAAGACTAGTTTTTCTCTGTTTACTGTCATGAATGCTGTACAAAAGTCTAATTAGTTTATATACCGTAAATTCTCAGAAACTCACCAGCTTTTAACTTATCAATTAAAAGAAGAAGTTGATATAAGAATGCTACTCAGTTAAATTCCTTTAAATAAACCTCTGTTGAGTATATGCCTTTTTGAAGGGTTGTGACTGGATTTCAATGGTAAAAGTCCCTGACTTTTCCATTTTTACTGAAATTCCCTGACTAATTAAATCCATCGGTTTTATATTAAAACTAGAAATAGGACGCCCTGTTGATAGTAGCTGCGACATATGAATAGAAACAGGATAGCATAGAAGAACACACATTATCATGTGTAATGTCCACCCCATGAACCTTTTGCAAAAATAGCATCAGAGATGCCCATACCCCACAGCCTGGGAAAATAGTTTTCAACACCATGAGATATAGAAGTTGTGAAACACTACACAGATTGGGATACTTTCAGAGCAGTGTCAGTGTCCAAATAATGTTTAAGTAGAGAAAATAACATCTAAGAGAAAGAAATTGCATGTAAAGATTAAGTATTAAAACAAGACAATTCAGTAAACTAAAAATTATGAAGCTTTAAGACTTCTCCCATTTTGATTTTCATTTGTATGGTCGAATTATGGTTTGGATCTTTTGAATATTACCCATACATACAGATGTAGCAATACATGCTTTTATGTGGAATTGGGGCAAAACCTGTGGCTCACTTGATACAATACCATCTGTTACAATGGGAAGTTGCAAAAGTAAAACTAATATGAACTCTAATATGACTTTAACAGTGCTTAATCTACACCAAAAGACACCCAAAGGTGCAACAACCAAGATTCAAGTAAAAAGATATGAGAGATAAATAGTATCAGATATCCTCTTAGAGACATAAAATAGCATCAGATATGCAAGATCAAAGGTCAAATCCAGGTCACACCATGACGTTGCACACATATAACCCTTGACCAATGTCTCTACCAAATATCACCTTCCTACACCTTACAGTTTCCAAGATATAACCTGGACCAGGTTTTATAGGTCAGGTTCACTGCGGCAAGTTCAAAGGTCAAATCAAGGTCACACCATGATGTTGCACACCTACTACCCCCAACCAATGTCCTCACCAAGTATCAGCTTCCTACACCTTACAGTTTCAAAAATATAGCCAAGACAAGATTTTATAGGTCAAGGTCACTACGGCAAAGGTCAAATCAAGGTCACACTATGACGTTGCACATCTACACCCCCTAACCAATGTCCCTACCAAGTATCAACTTCCCACACCTTACAGATATAGCCCGGACAAGGTTTTATAGGTCAAGGTCACTACGGCAAGGTCAAAGGTCAAATCAAGGTCACACCATGATGTTGCACACCTACAACTCCTAACCAATGTTCCTACAAAGTATCAACTTCCTACACCTTACGGTTTCCGAGATATATCCCGGACAAGATTTTAGAGGTCAAGGTCACTTCAGTAAGGTCAAATCAAGATCAGACCATGACGTTGCACACCTACACCCCCTAACCAATGTCCCTACCAAGTATCAACTTCCTACACCTTACGGTTTCCGAGATATAGCCCAGACAAGATTTTCAAACTCAAGGTCACTACAGCAAGGTCAAAGGTCAAATCAAGGTCAGACCATGACGTTGCACACCTACACCCCCCAACTAATGTCCCTGCCAAGTATAAACTTCTTACACCTTACGGTTTCTGAGATACAGCCAGGACAAACTATTTCCCGCCGCCCACCCGCCCACCCATCCGGACACCATGGGTGAAAACAATACCCCGACAGCCCTTAAGGGCTGTGAGGTAAAAATACAGAACAAAACATGACAGTTTACCAAAAACGCCATATATCTACAAAAATATGAGATAAAAGTGAATAATTCTTTATATTTAAGGTTTCTTCTGAAGAGCTTTTTTTTTTTACATTCTGCCACAATTTTATGTGCTGACTATCAAGATGCAGGTTGTAAAGTGTTGATTTATTGCTCATTGACACCAGATTCAAGAGAGATTCATACCTACCCCCACCACCCATCCCCCACCCCTTGTCAAAAATGCACTGCCCCCTGGGGCATTTATATGCGGATAAAAACAGTCAGTTAGGCCTAAAACATCTGCAGAGTTAATGTCTCCTGAAATGTAAGTGTGCTTTATGAATATACACCATACATTTTTTTTTGAGTTTAAATATAAATTTAGGCTTTCACAAGGCTACTAAAATGCAGGACAAGGGTTAGATGTATAAAGCCATTCTGTGAATGCTTAAACTATATAGTTCTTGGAACAATTTAATTCATTCTGACATCTATTGGGCTGTATGCATTTAAACATATAAGTAAGCATTTCTTTTTTCAGACTGACTTACATGTTATTTATTCTCCCCACATCTCAACTTTGGAGCTTATAAAACACTATCCAGAAACCACAAGTATTCTATGGTACATATTTGACAACAAATACGTATTCAGCATGTGGAGAAAAATGGCATCTTAAATATCCATAGGACTCCCCATCATTTTAACATTTTACAGTTATTTAATTGGACCAAATTATGGAGCTTGCTGAATAACAGACATGCATGTTCATTCACTCGGGTTTGAACCTCACTATCAACACATTTCATATTGGTCATATCACAGTTACCATAATTGATTGGATGCAAGAAATCTGTGCATATATTTATTGGTCAAGATTTTGCACTGTTAGAGCATATTAGATATGTATTGCAAATGCTGTAGAAGTTCAAAATTTTCATGAATTTTAGCTTATGAGATTGGATAGTGAAAAGTAATTGCTATTGAAATTTGTGGTCTGTATTATTATCTCAAGTAAAAACTAGTCATTTGTCAAAATTAATTATAGTGAATTTCTTAAAACTAAGGAGTTATAAAAATTTCCTTCCAGCTTAAATTTCTAGTTATACAGTAAATGCATAGTTTTCTCTTCAGGTCTGAGTTGTGGATTGAACCCACAACCTGCAGAGGTAGAGGAGTAAGTGTTACCACAATGCCCACTAGCGGATCCGGGGGGAGGGGGGGGGGGGTCAGGGGGTTCGAACCCCCCCCCCCCCCCCTTGAAAAATAATGTATAGGGGTTCAACCCAAAGTACAAAATTATTTCTTGGCAGTGGTGTTAAATTTACAGGAAATGCACTCTATTTTTACCAAAAATTAATTTTTTCCAGGGGGGCATGCCCCCCGACCCCCTTATATATAGTTATAATATGTCTGATGTGAACCCCCACCTTACTCAATGTGAACCCCCACCTTACTCGATATGAACCCCCACCTTACATAAAAGCTGGATCCGCCCCTGATGCCTCTCAACCCCACTGACGTCGAGCAATGGTCATTAATTTTAAATTACGGTTAAATTATTTATAAGACATTTAAGTACTTGCATGGGGCTCAACTTTTATGTCAATAAAAATTTCAATAACAAACTCAGCACCATATTAGACCCTAACTGGGACAGTTATATTTAGTCAGAATGAACAAACAAGTCACAGATCTTTGCAATTCTATCTTGTATAAACCTTGTTCAAATATAGAAAAAGTACAATATATATGTACAGTATCCTTGCCAGTACAGAAAACTTCCATAACCTTTTTACTCGTTAAGTTTTTTCAGTGTTTACAAATCTCAACAAATGATTTCCCTACTATACACTATAACTGCTGCATAACGGAAGTACCTTTATTTATTTTTCCCCAAACTGGTTGTTGAGCATCCAACAAAAGTATCCAAATGATGCAGAGATTTCGAAAAGTTGGCCTCACTACTTATACAAATATATACAAAACTAAATGTCTGTTTTCATCACCCATAAAATAATTGTCGTTTGCATTTAAAAGTTACAGAAATAAATTTAAATGATTTACCAAGTCCAGCCAAATTCCCAAATTATCCCAACTGTTATTCAAAATTCCATCTGGTAAATATCCCCTGCTTGTGTGAACTGATAATTCACTTGTAGCAAACTGTGACACAATTCAGGAACAAGACAGGACCATTCAAAGTACACACGCCTACATATCATGTCCTTCTCTTTCCAATCATTTCTTGCATATAAATACAAGTTAGTGCAAATTCCAACTTGTTCATGATGTGTGTACAACAGTATATGTCTCTGGTAGTTGTACACATTATATATATCCAATGTCCTAAAATGTAGTTTTATCAGGTTTCAGTTGTATGATGTCAAGTGTGCATATGTGTATATTTGTGTGGATAGAGAGATATGTAGTAACATATTCACATGTACAAGTACAGGTTACAAACACGCACACGTTTTCATATGCACAAAAACTTCATAACCCCCCTCTTTTTGCCACCTACTCTTCTTTGGCAAACAAATATTATTGAAATATACAAGAAAGTAAACACAAATAAATAGACCATTAACTGGGGGGAAGCTTTTTCGCGTCAGTGAAGCCTACTGATTTTTCCTCGTTTCATAGAGTTTTTTCATAAAACCTAGCCTTTCGTAGTCTCATGTGTGCATATTTTTTAGTCAACTTTATGAAACATTAATCCGATCTAATTAGCACTTTTATAGCGTTTAATCCCCATCATTTGACAGACTCTAAGGCTCAACTATAAACTGTTTGGCAATCTTCATTGTGGCAGTAATAAGGGGGAGTAAGATATGTATTCAAATGTAATTATTTGGATGTTTACATGATTAATACCAGCACTGTGAACAGATTGACTTGGCAGACAGCTTGTACACAGATGCTGTTTTATATTTGGTTGATACTTCTGCTACTTGTAAATTTTATACTAACTGCCATGATAACTTACACAGTGCATCAAGTCGTTTGTAAAATGTACCGTTATATTTATATTACGCATATTAAACTGATAAGAAAATTAGAACATAATAGAACTGGTATATTTTCACATTTAATTTATTTGGGGGTTAAACCCTGTCTACAGGCGATAATAGGGTGCTCAGCTGTGGTGTAGTGGTTAACACACTTGCCTCCCATCAGCTTTATTGCCTTTGAACTTTCTTTCCTTTTCAATCATATAACAGTTATTATTCCCAACACAAAAGCAACCATGTATGAAAACTAATCTATCATCATTGATAATGTAATTGTAATTAACTCCATGCAATTGGGGTTACCACTACAGGGTTTCTGACTAACAAATTGGGGTTACCACTACAGGGTTTCTGACTAACAAATTGATCATGCTGTAATGACTAATTTTGTAATAGTGCTAAAATATATTATGATGTTGAAACAAAGTGTTCATGCACCCATATAACAGTAAATGTGCAGTCACTGATGAATGTATTTTGGTGTTTATTAACAATAAATGTTCACAAATATGTAAATATCAAAAACTTCTTTGTGCTATAAATGTGCTATAAATGTGCAATGACTTATATGTGTTTTATGTAACAATAAATCTAAAATAAAAAAAAATGATACTTTTTGTCCGGGTATGCAATACTTTTTGTCTAGATACTTTTTGTCCTAGTTATTTTCAGGTAAATACTTTTTGTCCAGATACTTTTTGTCCTACAATCTTGCCTCCCACCTCTAGATTAGCCCTTCAAACCGCCACACCCGATCCCATGTGGGAAAGTTGGAAGTTGAGTAATACAACTACTTTATTTAAGACCTGTTTTTGTACTTTGGCACACACAGTTTTTTGGAATTTGAAATAGACCATGACTTTTTGATTATGTGTATTGTGTAAGATGTAATTTCACACTCTTCCAATAAGATGTCGTGTATAAGGCACCCCATATAACTAAAACTATTGAAATACTGTGTCACAAATATAAAATATAATTCTTTGTACTGTCTTGGTACAGCGAGGGTCAGATATATAGCATTTCTTGAAAAGTTTAAATTTAAAAAGATTTATTACCGCTATGGTATCAAAGATAAAGTTAGGGATTCTGTTTCAATTAATCACCAGGGTTATTTTGTGACAGGCCCTCAGCATTGTCATTTGTGGAAGGGGAACTCACACAGGGATGAGAGTCAGTGATTGGAGGCCAAACTTGCTATAACCACTATCGTACAAAAGACCTCTCGATATTGTATCAACATTTCACTATGTCGCACATCTTCATTTGGTAGAAGTCTGATCATTATTATTTGCGCTGTGACAAAATATTTTTAAATGGATGCATCCACCTCTTCTGTCCAGATAATTGATGTCATAACTACACCAGAGAAGACACACCAGAGAAGTGTGGATCAAGCATTACATTTTCACCAAGGGGTGTTAATTAAATATGTCATCCGCTTCCCTTTTTTGCAGCTGTATTAAGGTAAATTGTGCAAAAATTTTTTTGACAAATAACACATGAATTTAGCAAAGCTCCTATGCACTTTCCAGAACTCCCATGCTGATGATAATTCTCTTTAAAAAACATTAAAATCCCCTAAAAAAATCATTGTAAATTGTCAGATATAACAGTGTTTCTGCTTATTAAAATGATGATTATATAGCCTTACTATGTCAATAAATACATGTAATCATTTTTGAATCTGTTTGATTTATTTCAATACTTAATATTTATATATATATGGTCAGTACCTAGCTAGCCAAAATATAGGTGTGTAATGCATGTAATATTGCATGGATTTTTCAGTCAAACACAACTGAAACCTTAGTGGTCCAGTGGTTAATAAGTTGGGTATTAAATCAATTAGCTCTCAACAATATGGTTGTGGTTTTAAATCCAGTTCAGGCTAACCTGTAGTCCATTGAGGACCAGTGTTTGTAAGAGGCTGAAGCTGTTGATCATTTAAAAAGCCCAAATTAACCATGCAGAACAAAACTGAGCCTTTGTGAGGCTAAGAATATCCTCCCACCCCCCAGGAATAAATTGTGGCGGCCAAACCCTTTTACACACATATTTGGTATTCTTAAGTTTAAGTTGTCTTCATGGGATATTGTAAGTACAAATCTAATTCCCAGTACACACATTTCAAAGGTCATTTGATTTTAATGAAATTGCCAGATTTCTATGTCCCGCTAATGTATGTTAATGCGTGGAATTGATTTGTTTCTGACATGTAGATTTCATTAATATCTCAGGGAGAAATGCTGTATTGCAGCTATGTACAGACAGATTTGTGTTAGTTTGCAAAAGAACTTATCTTTTATTATTTATAACACGTTGTCCTTTTATTTAAACACTGCTATACCTTATGGGCAAACATCACGTTTTGTAATAAATAGCGGGAACCAGTTTAGCATATAATTGCTTTTTGTTGTAAGTTACTCTGAATTTATAATTGACCTAAGCAAACCCCAATAAATTTCATTCATTATACGGGTACGTTGTTGACACAAGGTTAATGAACTGTGCTAGTTTGAGATTTTTGCTACACAGATATTGTTGTGCAGTGCTCTTAATTTAGAGTTAGGATGAATTTACTTAATAAACTGCATATTCACTTCTTTGAAATGTCTGACACTAAAGGTCCTTGCACATATACGCGGCGCGGTGCGGCGCGGTACGATTTTTACTGCATACTGAGCAGACGAATTTTCTTTGCCTTACACATTTGGGCGGTTTTCCCAGCAGTTTTCAGTATATTGACAAGATATTTTAACTAGAGTGAAAGTGAATAGAATAGTTAAAATAATCATAAATGTAATTAAAAAGCTAATACCCCACAGTATATTTCCACACCCTCCTACCCTTACATGCATTTAATCTTATTACAATGAAAGGCCTTGACCAGTGTCCCTTTTATAATACTGGTGATTACACCCCCTTTCAATTTATAAACTTCTGGCTGTGTTGTGCCTACAGATATTGTCACACCCCTAACATGGCCTAACATAACATCCCTCTGTCTATTATAAGGACATAATCCCTCCACAAACAAGACCCTAGGCCAGTGTGTCCATTTTAGAATTGCTGTTAATTGCAATCCTCATTCAGTTAAACCTTCTTATGTGTCCATATGGACACCCACCATATTTTGTCATCTCTCCCCTAGTAGTTAATCCCTTCATAATGAGCCTGTGTGCTTGCACTTTGTTTTCCAATTAATATATTTGTATAAAGTTCTGTGATAGACTGCCATATTTAACCTGTGGGGAATTTAAATATCAATGAAAACTTGGAGAAAATAGTAAAAAAAGCCGCGCGGTTTTTGAAAAAATTAGAAAATTTTCTAAATAGAAAAATCCGCGCCGCACCGCTAACTGCCGCACCGGACATATGTATAAGCAGTGAACTACTTCCATTATTTCTATTTTATTTAGCCGCGCCGCATCACGCCGCGCCGCGCTAGTGTACAATGGGCTTTAGGCTTTACAAACATGTGAAGAACGAGCTTTAACATGGCCTCTAAACTTTAATATTGCATGTGTTATTGTCCTTGTCCGCTGAAGGGGAAACATGCACTAATCGCGTCAGTCTGTCTGTTTGTTTGTTCATATGTATAACAGGGAACTTATACATTGTAGTTTGGTCATATAATTTCGCACAAGATAGAACCTACATTTGACCTGAAAGGTGATCCGCATTTTGAATCCAGGGCCATATTCTTCCACAATACTTTGCAAAGGTCACCTTATGGGGGTGTTCTAATCTAATCTAATCTAATCTACTGCTTTGCAGGCGCAATATCTTCCCCACAAAGGGGAACTCGGTGCACTGAGTTAACAAAAATCATTATCATTAGGAGAGTCGAGGGGCATTCAAGGCCAGAAATCCGAAATTGTGGGTGTGACCAAGAGGGAAGGAAACTAAGTTGGGAAACTGGAATTAAAGAGGTGGGTTTTGAGATGTTTCCTGAAAGATGCTACAGAGGGGCTATTTCTTATTTGGAAGGGGAAAGAGTTCCAAAGAACCGGGGCATAGTGACTGAAAGAATTGGAGAAAAATTTGACTGATTTATAAACCTTACGGTCGAAAGTGGGGGTGTGAAGGAACTTGAGTTTAGGGGTACTTCGCCTTGTGTTCCTGAAAGAGGTGTAGGGATGAATTAATTTTTTTAGGTAAACTGGTTGACCCTGGTTGAGAAGTTTGTATGTAATGAGACTAATTTTGAATTGTATCCTATATTTCACAGGGAGCCAGTGGAGTTTTTTTCAGTTGAGGGGGTAATGTGAGAGTATTTAGAGGAACGGGTGACAACCCTACGGAGTGAGTTTTGGACTAACTGCAATCTTCTCAACTCAAAATCTGTAAGTGACAAGAATAGGGAATTGCAGTAATCCAATCTGCTGCTCACCAAAGCATTTGCTAAAAGAACTGATATATTAAGGTCTAGAAGGGGACAAATTCTATAGAGGTCTCTCGCATGAATTCTGGTGGACTTTATGACCTGTGACACATGGTCTGAGAATGAGAAACTGGAGTCAAACACCACTGTGAGGTTCCTAACACTTTGTGCTGGTGAGACCTGATTACCGAGAATATCGATCGGAAAGTGAGGAAGGAGTTGTTTATGGTTGTTTTTGGAGCCTATCAGAATAAACTCAGTTTTCTTAGGGTTGAGTTTTAATTTGTTTGTGAACATGAAGTTTAGAATGTCGTTTAGGCAGTTTTTTAGTTTTTGTATAGAGTGAGAGAAATTTGTTGGTGAGAGTGTTATGTATAACTGAGTATCATCGGCATAGAAATGGTGGTTATTAATACAGTGAGAGTGAATGATTGAGCTAATTGGGCTAGTGTAGAGGGAAAATAGAATTGGACCAAGGACTGAGCCCTGAGGGACCCCATACTGGAGCGCAGCAGGATGAGAAAGTGTGCTACCTACCTTGACTGAGTGTGTCCTTCCTGACAGGTATGATTTGAACCACCCAAGTGCTAGTTCACTGATACCATAATAAACATTAAGTCTGTCCAGGAGAATGGTGTGGTCAATGGTATCGAACGCGACAGATAGATTCAAAAGGGTAAGGGCTGTAACCGACCCTTTGGCCATATTGAGGAGAATGTCATTGTGAATATTAAGGAGAGCACTTTCAGTTGAATGGTGTTTTCTATACGCTGATTGGAAGGCAGTCATAAGGCCAGCTTCATCAAGGCGAGTTTGTGCCATTCATTTCACACTTCAAAGATGACAGGAACACATCAAGAGCAACAGCTTGATCACTTGATGGTCCTTTTGTTTTTTATTGAGTGAAACATTTAATTGAACATGATAATTTCAAGACACAGAAGACAGCAGAACCCAGCACCTGCCCAGCCAGCATCACCACCACCCCCACCACCCAGAAGGAGAAGGAAGCCACAGAATCCATGGGTCATACCCTGGATACTGCAGAGAGAGGACAGAGGTTGCTACAGAACACTCTTGGACGAGTTAATCACTACTGACATACCAGGCTACAGAAAC
This sequence comes from Sabellastarte sp. h YS-2021, assembly GCA_964017235.1. Lineage (NCBI taxonomy): Eukaryota > Metazoa > Annelida > Polychaeta > Sabellida > Sabellidae > Sabellastarte > Sabellastarte sp. h YS-2021. The sequence goes on along the minus strand of OZ024928.1, from coordinate 168,275,621 downwards.
TTTACCAGGATGGAACTAGCATTTTTTTATTTGATTGAAGAAAGAATCACCCCCATCTCAGGAAGTCAATCACCAACTTCAGGAAGCCACTGGAAGTTGGATTGAAACTGGCAGTTACTTTGAGACACTTACCCGCAGGGGAAAGCTACACTTCACTGCAATACCACTGGAGGGTTGGAAGAACGACCATCTGCAAATTTGTCCCCCAGGTCTGCAAAGCCATTATGAAAGAATTTCAACAAGAATATTTGATGTGTCCCACTGATCCTGTGAAGTCAGGCAGTGAATATTTCAACTACAAGGGCTACTTCTCCCGGGTACTTTTGGCTTTAGTCGATGCAGATTACAAATTCCTGTGGGTCAATGTGGGGGCCAGTGGGTCATCATCTGATGCTCAGATATTCAACCACAGCAAACTGAAAAGAAGAGTTGAGAACAGAACCTTGGGACTACCACCACCTGAACCACTTGGACCTGGCGGGCTGGATCTACACTACTTCCTGCTGGGGGATGATGTCTTTGCCCTAATGCCTTTGCTGGTCTAGCCTTACAGTAGACAACAACTGATGAGGGGGAGAGAATAACCAACTACAGGATATCCAGGGGCTGGAGGGTGGTCGAGAACTCATTTGGTATACTTGTCATTAGATTCAGGGTGCTGCTGACCACCATGGAGCAGAAGCCAAAAGTAGTGAGAGACGTGTTAACATGAGCGGTACTGCATAACATGCTGAGAAGCCATCAGGGGGAGCTGATAGACAACCCACTCCAGCTGACGACATACTAGCACCACAGGCAGACCAGGGGGAACAGGGACATAATCATAACTTCAGAAACCCAGCGATGGAGGCCAAACATCAGCGAGACCTACTAAAAGACTACTTCAATCACGTGGCGGTGCTGGCTGGGCAGGAGGACAGAGTTCAAGAAGACTGAGGGGGAGAACATGCTGTCATCTATCAGTCCTTTTCAGGACTACCCAAATAATCCAAGAACTTTTATTTAGCAAAGTGTTGACCCAAAAATAACCCCCAATTTTCCAACAATTTAATGCAAATTCAATTTCACCAAAAATATTCGCTATCACAAACATAAATCCCTCCCAAACTCAGTTCACAAAATTAAGTATCATCTCATACAGATTTAAACCCAGGTCTTCAATTTACAAAGTTCACAGCCCCCACCAAAATGACCTGGGTTTATTGTAAAAAAATAACCTGCCAAATAGTAAAACAAAAATGATCCCATTTCAAAATGAATTCTGGCCCCCAAATATCGCAAACAGAAACAATTTTGATGATAAATTTTGTGCAGAAACTAGAAAAACAAATTAAAATGAAATTTCCAAAAGAAAATGTTTGTATGTTTTGTTAGGTCTCGACGTTTGTTTGTCTGTCAGTCCCTCCACACATTGAAAACAACTTACTTGTATGGATGTTGGGTTTCATTTCAATTTTGGTTTGGGGTGGGAGGGACGTGGATTGGTGTCTGGATATTTGTTATTGGGGGAGGGGGGTGGGGGTGGACTTTTGTTTGATAATTTTTTTTTTTGGTTGGGGGGAGTTTTTTTTTTTACTTTATTTTCAAATTTTTTGAAAATTTAATTTTATAATTTTTTTTAACTTTTTAAAACTTTTTTTACTTATTTTTTATTTTTTTTCTCGGTTTTGTGGTGGAACTTTATTAATATTTGTTCAACATTCACTTATTCATTCACACAATTTTTTGTGTACTGGGGAGAAAGTGTAAGTGTTGGACGGTGTGCTTTTTGTCTTTGGGCAACAACAGCTGAATAATTGTTTTTGGAAGATTCGGGTGGCCCTTAGAAGGGCTGGTTTTGGTGTGACTTTTGTGGGCTAATCCGCTGAATTGGGCTGACTCTGCTGGCTGAACTGGCTGGGAGGTCTTAACTGTTCTTGATGAGTGGAAGATAGCACTAATCACGGTGCTGGTTGAAGTTGTGAGGGTGAAAATGACTGTGGTGTATCAGTCTACTAGTACTGTAGTACACTTGGAATAGTTCCAAAGAGACTCGATAATCCAGAAGTGTTGTGTTGACTTTCCTCCTGTTGTGAAGCTGCAACTGAAGGTGGGTTGAAAATCATCTGTCTGGAAGTCCCAGGCTGTTGGTCATCTACAACTACATAAGAAGTTGGCTGTGCTGATGCTGATGAAGGCCTTGATGGTTGCTGGACTTTGGCAATCACTGTAGCAGGCTATGTTGTGGCTGTGTAGGCTGCACAACTGGAATGGAGACTGCTTGAGTTTCCGGTATGGTGAGTATGTATTCACATCCTGCTGTGGCCTGTGTTGCTTCTGGAAGTTGAAATGTGGTGACCTGTTGACTTGTGGTTACCTGTCTCTTGCGTTCTTCGGCCTTGTACTGTATTTCACTGAGAAGCATCACTGTCTCATTACTGAAGGTCAAAAAGTCTCTTTCCATAAGGTGTTCAATCTCAGAGTGGAGATAGTTGCAGAATGACTGTCGAGGACTTGGAGTGGGGTCCTGACGTGCAGCCAGAAATGTGGAAATCATCGACCTCATCTGCTGGAACTGATCTAAGACTGCATCTGCAGCAGTGGTGGTAGTCACGACTGTAGGCTGTTGTCACTTAGGACTGGTGCTCGAAGGCTGATGAGTAACATCTAATGAAATGCTGATTTCCATCTCAGATTCTGTGTCTCTGGATGTATCCCAAACTGAAGCTGCGGCTGCAGAAGATCTCTGGGGTGACTTGAATGCAGAAGACTTGGAAACTCCCTTCCTTCTGATGTGACCTTGTAGAAAACTGAAACTGTCCTTCAGCCAGGTCTGTCATTCTGTGCTCTTCTTCGCTGCTTGTCCTGACTTCATCTGAGTGAGCTTGCCATATCTGGTACCTTCAGTCTCGAACCACTTGTTCATAAACTTGATAGGCAAGTTTCTGGTAGCTGCTAGCTGCTCCCAAAGTCTTTCTTTCTTCTGCTTGTCTTTAAAACTGTTGTTGGTCTTGTCATAAAGTTCCTCATGCTGTTTAATGAACTCCACAATGACTTCTTTGTCTGAATCACTCAGGAAAATGGACTTCATCTGCCCCTTCTTCTGTCTGGATTGAGTTGATTCTACAGTATCCGTGTCTGTTCGCACTCTCTTCTCTCCCCATTCCTGGCTCTCTTCCCTCCTCTCTCTCTATCCTCTCTCTGTCCCTCTCCTCTTGTTCTATCCTCTTTCTCATCCCTCTCCTCTCTCTCCCTCCTTCACCCTATATCCTTAGCTGTATCTCCTAACTCAAACTGTGGTTGAGTGTCAGTTGGTATTTCAATCTTTCTCCTTTTGCCCCTTGGCATGCTGATCAATCAATCAATTATATGGCTTTTTAAAAAATAAAACTTAAAAATAAAAGTAAAACTCATAAAACTGATTTCACTCCCAGCCAGTCCAGCCTAACTTAAACTTAAGCTAATTTGCAAAAAAATGAAAAACTTAAAATAAAAGCTGCACACCAGTTGTCTCTCGACAAGTCAAAGCCCAAATATACGCAGGTTGTCTACCAACTTGCCTTTTTATACCCACAGATTTGAAAATCTACAGGCCGTAAGAGGCAAAAATATTGCCAGCCTGTCCCGGCTTGTCTGTTAGTGTTACAGGCCTGTCCGTTGTTGTTTACGGCTTGTCTGTTTTAGACAAATTTTCCCGACTCTAGGCCCCAGTCAGTTAAAGTCACCGACTGGCCTCAAAACTTTACAGGCCTGTCGGGAACAGTTACAGACAGCCCGGCTAAAGTTACCAACTGTATTGTAACATTCCTGCACAGTCTGTCTTCACATACAGTCAGGAAGTCCATATTTGGGACAAGCCGGATACTTGTTACAGACAGGCCTGTTTGATTAACCGACAAGCCGGGAAGTGTAACCGACAGGCCGTTAAGTTAACCGACATGCCTGTTGCTAGGTGGATGAAATTAGGGTTGGATACAAGGGTTGGCAACAGTCTTAGAAGTATCAAACATGTTTGAAATTTTCACCGACTCTCCCTGACAGGCCGGGAAGCTACAACCGACCCTAACCGACCTTGTAAACATTGGTCCCGACTCTCTAAAAATGCATAGTTACCGACAGGCCGGCCCCAGTGGAACACCCCCATTAGATCCCAGTTATGAAAAGTTTTCTACTTACCAAAGTATTACTTAGATTTTGTACTCTTCAACCTCGACTTTGTTAAGTATTACTAAGATTCTAAGTTAGAAAATATCCCTATACTTTGTATTGTAACTGTAAACTTGGAAACCAGTATATCTATGTTAAGAAGAGTGTTATTCCGCAACAATATTCTTACGTAAGGTGTCCTTAATTTGTTGCTGAATCATCTACTTTGTTAAAATGGTGAAAAAGCTCATTTCCTTAAGGGAAAATGCTGTTTTAAATATTGAGTCACAGTTTAATACTAATAAAAATACAAGATTCCCTGCAATAATTGCATATTTTAAAAACATTCTATCATCAAAGATACTTCTGTTGATAACTTGAAATCTAACTAACCATAGAGTTAGTGATGTTGATGAATACCATTTTGATCTAAGTGAGTAAAAGCTTGAAAAACGTTAGAATCCTAGTTATGCTCCTTTCACACTACAGGCAGCATGTCCTGCTGTTATAGGTGATCCTCGGAGGTTGAACCACCTCAGGGATCGCCCCATTTTGTCTGAGTTGGTCACACTTCAGGCGGTGTAATTTGTGGTTGTAAATTTGGGGAAACACCCCTGTCCTTCAACTACCATTTGAGGTTTGTATGCTACCTTGTGTCACAGTGGCGAAACGTCCATTTACCTCCACTCACCATATGATGCTGTGTTACACCGAAAGAAGAGTCCATGTATACCATGGACCACACTCTCAGTTACCATAGCCAGAATTTCATACGCGCATGCACAAAATCGTCTGTGCATGCTCACGGTACTGAAATCAGAGGCGGAAATTTTAAACAGTTTAAAACTTCGCAAGGTAATGGACGGTTCGCCACTGACTCGCAAGTATGCAAATGGACATCATACGGTGATCCATGGGCAGGGATGTTTCACCAAACGTGACCTACCAGGGGCGATACTGCCTGTAGTGTGAAAGGGGTATTAGGAACAGCCTAAGCATTGTTGAAGAATACGGCCCAAGAATTATTTTTGTGATGGTTTCTACCCATGACTTAATTGGTCCTCTAGGTTGTTTTCATGACCGTTTGTTTGTCTATTTGTCTGGTTGTTAGCAGGATTGCACAAATACTACTGCCTGGATTTTCCTGAAAAAAATAGAGAAGATGGGTCATGGTCCAATTTAGATCCCATTAAACCCTAAGAGCGATCTGTATCACCATCTGGATACAAAAATGATTCGGATTTTCCCATTTACTTATAAGTATGTGCATGCCTTACTTTGTACATAATAAGTCTGACACATTGACAGAAGCACAGTTCCTTTGGCTGTGATGTACAGATGATCAAGCAAGGAACCATAGTCCTTTGTGGGCGCTGTTAATTTTCCCATTCACTGACTGGTGACGGATATGTTGAATTCATGACCACTTGATATTTCCAACATTTTACCTCTTATTCCTCAAAGATTTTCATTGTACTTCAACATGTCCCTTCTGGGGATACACTGCTTCAATTTGACACACTGTAGTTACTATTATCATCAGTTTTAGTACTACCCATGGTCCAGAGTTTGTTCATTCCCAGGCACTCCTTGTTGACTATATGTGTTGTGAGTAATATCACTCTTGTATTTATATTCTTGGTTTGGCGTTTTATATCACTTTCAACACTGCACAGGTCATATCATGACGGGTAGGTTTGTGGGCAGAGGAAACCAGTACTTACAGTTGGTCAAGGTTCTGTACTGTAAACTGCCGAGGATCAGTAGGAAACGACGTACTTTCCCACATAAGGTCCAGGGTTTGAGCCGCCGACCTCAGATGTGGAAGACAAGCAATTACCACTGTGCGACCATGGCCCCAATATCACTCTCATGATATCAATCGTTTTGACATGAAATATTGAATGATTATGACATTGGGGATGTGTTCCAGCCTTATGGTCAGAAAATGTGGCATGGAATTACAGCTAAGCTATCTGTGGGATCGACTGCCACAAATGGTAATGCTGAAGGTCTGTACCAGAATGACCCTCTCTGTAAAATCCTACACTCTGATGTACAATATATTGTATGGCACAAATTTACCACATGATATAATCATTATTAATTAATTTATACACTGCTTTGGCTTGGTTATTTATTTAGGTTTTTAACATTGCTTCCAACACTGTACAAGTTATATCACAAAGGATGGTTTTATGGGCAGAGGAAACCTATACATAAAGTTGGTCAAGATTCTGTACTGTAAACTGTCAACCATCACTAAGCACCTATCAACTTTCCCACATAGGGTCTGGGGTTTGAACTACAGACCTCAGAGGTGTAAGGCAAGTGTGTTACCACTGTGCCACCTTGGCCCCTGCTTTGGCTTGGTAATTTGGCATAACCTCGATTCAAAATCATTATTTGTGGCAGTTTGATGTAAACAAAGAGGTTAAGTGTTACATTTTAGCTGCCAAACCCTTTAAATGCAAATGTATTTATGCCAGCAGTAGATGTGTAACAAGTGATTTGTAATGTTTTGGAGATACACCATGTTGAAAATTATACCTAAAGGGTAGCCACCTCATGTTTACTCACTCCTATCAATTTTATTTAAAAATCACTTTATGATATAAACTTTATATCATAAAGTGATTTTTTTTACATAAAGTATATTATAAAGTAAATTTATGATGGAACCATCAGTATTGCATAGAAATATGACACACCTTTTTACAAATTTTGCTATTTTTTTTACAACAAAAAAAATATTTGGGCCTAAATTCCTTTATTTGCACATATGACCAGACCATAATATAGCAAATGCACTTAGTTTAAACGTAAAGTTAAACTCCTTTCGAAAGTAAATTACATGCCTCTTAAACATCTTAAGCTATCTACTGAGGGTGGATTTTTTAAACTAGAAAACACTCCTAGATCGCAAACCTCTGCCAAGGCAGGGGAGTATACCCATGATAGAGGTTCAGTGTTACGTTTTGGCTATCAAAGCCTTAAATGCAAACATAGTTATGTCTGCAGTAGATGTGTATCCCATGATTTTAAACATTTTAGGGGTAAATTATGTCACATTTTATACATAAAGACTGGTCTCTTCATGTTCACTCACCCCTTTATTAAAGAAAAAGCAAGCGATACAAATACAAATAAATATGTCACAGTCCAACACGCAGATAAATATGTACACCCTATTTTGGTCAAGTTCCAGTTCACTATATTTTTCTAAGTATATAGAACCAAAGACCGTCCTAGAAAGCGTGCTTTTTTGTATCACACCAAAGAAACTCCTTTGACCTGCATTCCTTCAAATGGACGGATTATACAATATGACAAAAGCATCCACTTCGAAAGTAGTGTATCTCTTATGGAAAATTTAATATTTGCCCAATTTACTGCTTTTTCATGTTGACCCTCTCTCAGTAGAGATAGCATGACAATGAAATTTTTTTTTCTAGGGATCACTTTTGATGGGTATTTGTCTGCCCACTGAAGTTAAGTGGCAATGGGCTACGTTAGTACTTGGATGGGTGACCGTCTGAGTTCTTAACAGGCTGTGGGATGTGTCTGAATTGGAATTTCTTTGTGTCACCAGACTCTTGTAAATTCTAGTGCACTATTTGTGTCTCTGATGGCTTTGCACTCGCAACCACCTTTTGACCTTTTTTTGTACTATTGCTAAGTGTAACTACCAAAGCTAATTACCCAAAATGGTGGCCGATACCAGACCCTTTGTGTATAAAAACGCAAGAACAGGAACCAGACCAATTCCAACAACTTTACTTCATACTCCAACTTACATGTCCCATAGCCTGTGACAAATTTGAGGAACTGTGTTAATATATATGTATATTTTATTTATCCAAAATATAGGTAATGATCACAAGATCTTCTGGTGCTCACCTCTCCAAAAGGTGTCAAGAAAAACACCTGCTTTGGTCTGAGGATGAAGTGGGAGGAGAGGACAATTTTATAAAAATGGCCTTGTTGGTCTTAGATAGATGCCCACAGTTGGATGTATATATGTTCAGCTTTTTGGGGGTTGGATCCAGATAGCTACCAATTATTTATACCAAACCACAGCATAGATAAATCAGAAATCAGATGCAGGTCAACAAAGGTCACCTGGGGTCACCCCACACTGAAAGAACATCAGGTGGGCATCCTCGCCAACTGGAGTAGGTGTTGGAATCTTCCCAGATGGTCATTTTGCACCAGACAGGCCAGAATATAAGCTGGATGTACAAGATATCCTGTGGTTAACTACAAGGATGACCCAAGAATACCGAAATTAGGCTTGCTTTCTTTACAGTCGAATAGCTACTTAAGGCCTCTTAGTGAAATAAGAAAATTGAGAAGACAGCGTATACATCTTTGAACAATCTTGATTTTAGTCGATTGTGCTGTACAAACACGCTATATATAGACAGGTCGTATCAGAAATTTCAATACGTCAGAATTTCAAATCCTGACATCACAAACTCCAATTGGAAGTTCTGATGTCGGAAAGTCCAACTGGAGTTTCTGATGGAATTTTTCTTGTCACAGTTTGAAATTCTGACAAAAGCTATTTGTCAGAAGCTCCAATTGGACTTTCTGACATCAAAACTTCAAAATCCCAGTATTTAAGTCTAATTTTTTAAATTTATTTTTATTAGCTTTTATGTTTTTTTTCTCCAAAAATATGGCTTCTTTGATAGATGTTTCCCACATACTATTTTTAATCAAGTTAGTTAGCAACCATTTGTTTCCTGGGTGTCAAAACTCTTTTTGATAGGCCTAAGTACCTAGTTTATTATTTTCTTGTAATCAAGTCAATTCTGCTGTAAGAAGAGTGTGAATGTAAAGTGTTCAACAAAATATCATATCAGCAACATTGCTTTTCAGAATAAAATCTAAAATTATTTTAACTTGTGATTTGAAATGTATCTTCATGAAGTTTAATGCTGTTATTTGTGCTTTTTGTGCTTGATCATGTGATAAATAAATGTGATAATGAAAGTTGTGTACCAAATAAACAGTTGGGTATTAATCAAAGTTTACTTACACCATCGTTTTTATCTTTATCCAAAACAGTTGAAACCCTCAATATAAGCAACAACAGAACTGGACTTTCTGATGGATCAGACTTCCTGATTCAAGGAATTCAGAAAGTCTAACCCATCAGAATTTCAAATCTTGATATCAGAACTTAAAATTTCGTACCTCAGAGCAATCTCACAATAAAAAAAGAACAGAATTGGATTTTCCGATGGATTAGACATTCTGATACAGGAGAATCATAAAGTAAATTCAGTCAGAATTTGAAATTCTTATGTCAGAATTTCGAATTCCTACCTCAGAGCAATTTTCTAATTAAATAACAGGATTGGACTTTCTGACAGTAGGAGTTTGTGATGTCAGGATTTGAAATTCTGGTGGATTGGACTTTCTGATACGACATATATGTTTTTATAAGCTGAGATGCTGAATTTCATCATAATATAAACCCAACATATGCAGTGTTGTTGTACAACTAACCAAAAACTTAAATAAAATATATTAAAATAAACTTTTTAAAGCATATAAAAATGTAAAATAATGAGAGAGTTGTATTTTCAATTTTACAAGTTCTCCGAAACTGAACAATGAAAATTCATAGAAAAACATGGCAAATTTATGCCAACAACACTTAAACACATAAAAAATTCTTAACTATGATCAATATTATTTTCAGCTGATCACTTTAAAATAAATTATAAATACATCGCCCACCTGATTTTTGTGTGCATACAAGTTTTACAAATCCATTTGCTTTCATTTATTTTAGCTTCAGTTATCTTAGTAGTCCTTTTTCTACAATTCCTACTGTCCATTGAAATATTAAAAGGTGATATTAAAAACTATATTAACTTAAAATTATTATAAAATTATCTTTGATTCATAAACTAAACAATTTATTCATCAGTCACTGAATCAGGAAATTCGAATACATTTATTGAAATCTTCTTGCTCAACAAGTTTCAGAAGGGTAAGTGGGCGATAAAATGGTCTTCTCTCTTCCAGTGGATTGAAGGTTCTCCTAAAAATAAAGACAAGGTGTGGAAACTTAAAGTTAAACCTTATCTGTGCAATTCACTTTTATCTTTTGACCTAAGAATAACACCATTCAAATAATTCTATAGTTTTTGTATTTTCTTAAAATATTTTTACATTTGTTACAAAGATAATTATATCACACTTAAAATCAATCTCCATTAGTTTTTACGATTAGCTTTGCTCAACATATAACATGAAAAATACTTGATAAGAGATACAGCTACAAGGATTGTTATCTATTTTGATGTAGCTATTTCCACGTCTTTATGGGTCTGACTAATCAGGATTTATCCAAGGTCTGAATCTCTGTGAGTCTCTCTAGGCTAAAAGGTCTGGTGCGTTTTCCTGTTTTAAATTTGAAATATTAAATTTTATAAGTTATTTTATTCGTTATTTTACAGCAAGTTAATATTATTTGTACTTTCTAAGTACACTTCAGTCACAATTCAGCCAGACGATCAATGTGTCTACAAGTTGCTTGGTTGATTTGAATAATTGATGCAATTCTGGTGATAAACTGTACAAGATCAAACACTTTTTTAGAATATAAAATGCACAGCGTCTGGATGCCTACAACCTCTGAGGTCCACGGTTCAAACCCTGACCTTATGTGGGAAAGTTGGTAGTTGCTTACCAATGGTTGGCAGTTTACAGTACAGAACCTTGACCAGCTGTAAAAACTGGTTTCCTCTGCCCACAAAACTATGCATTTGTTGTGATATGTAGAGTGTTGAAAGCAACGTAAACCTCGAAATAAATAAATAAACAGCATCTGTACATAAGAATTATTTGATTTTTGTATTCAGTGTTGTGTTGTATAATACTGTTGGGCTTTATTAAACTAATGGCATAACATATACATGATCAAAGAAAGGCTAGCTCGAGGTTCAGTGGTTTCCTGGGTAGATTCAGATGAGCTCTCTGTCTGATGTATATCTTTGCAGGTGTATCATCAGTAGTCCTTGAATCCAGTCGGTATTTTTACTGATGGAAAGACCATATGTGTCTATATTCTCTTTAATATCCCAAAAGGTGCAGAAACAATCAAATAAAATAGTTTTCGATGTGTCACAGAGCTTAAGAAGTGTTAAAATCAATACAACTGGCTGGACCAGTAGGGAATTTCCTTATAACTTACCTGGTAACTTGTATGCCTCTAGAGTGAAAGATTGGTGGTTCGAGCCTCCTGGAATCCTTTTCAGGTGACATATAGATCAAATAAAATAGTTGCTCTCCTGGGAATCTCTGTCATTGTCTGTATATTTCTCTTAGAATGGTCATTTACTGTGTTTATGTTTGGGGGTTTACGTTCATTCAATAGCTAAGCAGCATAGCTAAAAGTGTTAATATAATTTTGATAAAATATTTCATGTGAGATAAAGCATGGTGATAAAGCATGTGAGCACAAAGCATGGGTTAACTTTTTCACCAGTTTCTGGTTAAACAGTATTGCAACTGTGTCAGGTGGGAAGCTAGGGGTCCAGATTTAGCAGCTATAGACCATGTAATATAATGTAAGGAATTCTTTTATAGCGCTTAATCTCTGTCTTGTGACAGATTCTGCGGTACAGGTGTCAGGTTCACAAGGCAAAAGCAGTAGTCAGAAGACATAGCATATCCTTGTCAGAGATGCTGAAAAAGCAAGAAAGCAAGATCACTATGGAGGGTATCATTCAATAAACATTCCAGTCTTAAGTTTACTTCAAAAGGATGACTTTAAGGTAAAATGATGTGTAGTTTTCAAGTTATGTACACAGACAGATAAACAAACAAACAGATACTATTACAATACCCTTTTTTCCTGGTGGGACGGAGCGGGGGTATTGTTGAATAGTGGTAAATCTTTGCTGGATAAATCTCTCTAGTCTAGTAAGGAGTTTTCTAGTGAACAATCCTCATCATGTGACAGACTCCAAGGCACAACTGTACATACTGAATAAGAGTTGGTCTTTAATTGTGACCAGGTCATACCACAGAGACACAGGGAGGCAGGGTGGTTAACGCTTTTTGCAAACAGGTAGATGTTGAGATTTTTTTATGAAGGATGCACTAAAGGTTGCATTGCATATGTTGTAAGGTAGGTCATTGCAAGTCTTAGGAGCCTCAAAGGAAGAACTATATCTGAAATGTTTGAATGAATTATGAACTGAGGTGGAAAAGCCAAGTACTGCTATTCCGGGTGACCATATCTGGTGTTGTAGGAAAAAGAAGATCCAAAATAGCTCGGGAAATCCCTATGAAGAAATAAGTAGTCCAGTGTAACAGTTTTAGACACACAAAGGAATTCAACAGGCAACAAATGGAGGTGTTTTTTTTTTTGTTGTTTTTTTTTTGGTATGGGTATTGCACACTTTCTATGATTTGTGACATGCAAGAATACATTGGAGCTTGTGTGGGTTGAAACTTGACAAACTTCAAACAGTGAGCTACAGTAGTCCAGGCGACTACTAACCAAGGCATTTGCCGCAGGGACAGCCACTTCCTGGAAAAGATACTGTCCTAATTAGATTAAGAACCTACATTTTTTTGCATTAACAGACTTTACAAGTATTATAAACATATTCGGAGAAGGGCAAGTCTGTAAGGAATCACACACCTAGGTTTAGGTGTCTAACAGCAACAGTATAAATGAGCTTGTTTTTATCTAGAATCTTAAAAACCAATCGTTTGCTGCAATATTAATGTAACAAAATATTCTTTCAATATACCATAGATTAATTCCAGATAATTACCTCTGCCTTATCTCTGTTTGTGAACAAGATAACTCAAAAACTTATGGACGAATTTTGATGAAATTTTCAGGATATGTCTGAAAAGGTAAAAGGAAGAAATGATTACATTTTGGGAGTGATCCGGATCACTATCTGGATCTGGATCCATGAAACGTAATTTTTAAAGACAGATAACGCAAAAGGTTATGGACAGATTTTGATGAAATTTTCAGGATATGTCTGAAAAGGTTAAAAGGAAGAAATGATTAAATTTTGGGAGTGATCCGGATCACTATCTGGATCTGGATCCATGAAATGTAATTTTTAAAGACAGATAACTCAAAAAGTTATGGACGGATTATGATGAAATTTTCAGGATATGTCCTAAATGTGACAAGGAACAAGTAATTAGATTTTGGGAGTGATCTGGATCACTGTCTGGTTCCTTGAAAAATATATTGAGAGTGATCCGGATTGAGCTCCTGTGGCGGAGCTCTGCACTCTCTGAGTGCTCTTGTTAGCAATAAGACACTGAGTTTTTTTATGGCTTTCCATGGTGTTTTTGTTTAGTGTCGAGCATATTTCCTCAAGAAATGTATCAGAAGAACATAATAATAGTAAATAATAATAATACAGTGTCAAACTATGAGGTAAAAGTAAAAAGTAAATAATAACAATACAGTGTCAAACTGTGAGGTAGGTCCTCAGTGGCCTAGTGGTTAGCAAGTTTGGCATCTAATCATAGGCTGTCACCTCTGTGGGTTCGAGTCCCACAAGTGGCAATTCTGAGGACCTGTCCCAATATGACCCTGGCTGTTGAACGGGACGTAAAACCCCAACTTTGACCTTTGAACTGTGAGGTAAAAGTAAAAAGTAAATAATAGTAATAATACAGTGTCAAACTGTGAGGTAAAAGTAAAAAGTAAATAATAATAATACAGTGTCAAACTGTGAGGTAAAAGTAAAAAGTAAATAATAATAATACAGTGTCAAACTGTGAGGTAAAAGCTGTTCAGAAGGACACAAAGTCCCCAAGTTTGCCCTTTCTCATTGTTGCACCGCTTTCCCATTTTTCAGAGTACTGTGCCTGAAGAAATATTATAACACTGAGGAAATTTGGGGAGATAAAATGCTTCAGTGGACAGATACAAAAAGACGCAGAGTAAGATATAAAGAGCTAAAATTTCTGCTTCAAACCAACAGATACTCCACATCTTTGTTGCTTTGAATGGCCTATTGATAAATTCCGGCAGATATGTGTGTAGTTAGGTACGGTATGTTGCAAACATCCTTTTGCAATTGTTTCTTATGCATGATTAGCAACAGAAGGATAACGGGCAATTAGCCATACCGAGGTATTCGGGTTAAAGTATGATATGGAAGGTCACATTTATAAACACAAAACAAATACCTATATTTATGGAGGCATCTTTACTCTAAAACATACAAAAAATACTCAGACATTTTTCAAACTATAAAAGCTAGCTTGACAGAATATACTAAAAATATTCAAATAATCTTCTATACACACAACAGAAATCCTTTGGTTTTGGTGCATTAAAACAAGGGGTACAATTAAAGTTTGCAAGCTGCAATTATCGTGCAGTCTACTAAGTCCTTCTAAGGTCATGCACTGAACGTTTATTGTTTACAAATTGAAATAAAAATAAAATATTTAGAACAAAAAAAAGTACTGCATACTGTAAATTTTGGGGAAAATAAGCTTTGTCCTAGGTGCAGTGATAAATTTGTAAAAATATTGTGACGGAAATTTCCCAGATAACATTCCACTGTTGAACCCACATTGGCTATTGGTGGCACAGTCGGAAGATTTTGGGCCATGAGTAGCTTCGCAGTGGGCACAGACATTTGGAAAAAAAACCATTGATTTAGTGCTGAAATTGATACTGATGTTGCATTTGGAGAACTTGATAAAATAGCTCTTATGTTGTGTTTAATAATCAAAATTTAATAAGCCAAAAAATTTTAACACGCTATTTTACAATTTTAGAGGCAAAAAATATTTCCATGATGCATAAACAATGAAAAAGTTATTTTTGACTGTATTATACTTTATTACTGAAATATACCACCACTCAATCATGGGGCTCCAATTGGCTTGCAATATATAGTGTCAGTCCTTTTCTTCTTGGTGGTTTGCCAATGTCAGACACATATAGCATCCGCTGGCCAAAAAGACCATGGAAATCGTCTAAAATAAGCCATTTGATTACCAATATTTGACAGATTTGCTTATAATATTGGGCTAATTTCTACTCAATGTTTGAATGCGTTTGTGTTCGAATAAAATCTGCACTTTCCAAACTCCTGTGATTTAAACATCTGATGTTATGAATCTGTTTTTCCAGTGATTTTCTTTTTTTTTTCATTCCCTTTTGTGATCCAAACATATATTATGAAATAAGAGGATATATTGTTTTAAATAAAGACTCTTTCAAAATAAGCATTAAATATATATTTTTCTTAATCTTATGCTTCATAAGCTACCAAAATTGATTGGTGAGTGTAAAGCAATTGATGAGGATTTCAGAAGAACAATAGGTTAAGTACATCTAGGTAAAACATTGTCTTTCTGATGCATACCTACGAAGCAAAAGCAAAGACGGAAGCAAAATTTAGAGACTTCTCAACCAGTTGTATTTTTCCCTTGCTATTTTGCAGAAAATAGTTTCACAGAAATTTCCCCAAAAAGAATATCAGTCACAGGCCTGCATCATGAAACTCTTGGAGATGATTAACTGAACAAAACCACACTGCAATATGACAGTTGTGTTAGTATTCAAATATTAATAGCAAATATTAATTTTTGTTCTATTTCATGAATGGGAAATAGCCTAACTACAATAATAAACTATATTAATATTTTCTCATTTCTTGAACATT
The DNA here is from genome assembly GCA_964017235.1 of Sabellastarte sp. h YS-2021. Lineage (NCBI taxonomy): Eukaryota > Metazoa > Annelida > Polychaeta > Sabellida > Sabellidae > Sabellastarte > Sabellastarte sp. h YS-2021. The sequence goes on along the minus strand of OZ024928.1, from coordinate 168,259,806 downwards.
TTGGGGAGAATAGTTTAAGGATTTCGAATAATTGTAATTATATATAAATAAATTGTTCTAACTATTGTATTTTACATACCTGACAGGTATGATGTTTCCATGTTATTTGTACTTTTGTTTAAAAAGGCTTGACCAAAAAATATAGCAAGGTTTGAAACCTCCAAAGAGTGTCGCCAGTATAAGGTAGATCAAAGATAATTTCATAGGGCACAACATTAAACTTATATTTTATTTTACTTTTAATTTAGACAATGTTTACGTTTTCCCAGAAGATTTAACATTCAGTACATTTATAGAAAAGGTGAGATACTGATCCATATGTGCACAAAAATGGATATTCCTTTTTACCCCATTTTGTAAAGAACATAATTGCAATTAATTACTCTGTTCAATATTTTGTTCTGAAAACTTTGCATATGAGTTTCTGTCATGACTTTATATGGAAGAAAAAAGTATATCTTTGAATCTATGCATTTCTTGAAGTCAGTGGTGTAGCAATTGCTATCATTTAAATTTCATATATTTGCTTTGAAATAGTTTTTCTCAAGAGAATCCATTTATGTGGGTGTTCCACTGGAGCCGACCCTGCAACTGACCCTATGGCTCTAGGGTCGGTTCGGAAAGTCGTAGGATCATAGAAAAAAAGATGCAAAAATGCAGAGTCAGTTTAGAAGTTCCAGACAGGACGCTACACTTACAGACAGGATGTGATGACTACACTGACAAGATGCAGGGTTGGGGACGTTTATTGCATGGTCAGTCGCAGAAATAGTACGACAAGCCCTAAACCCTTAACAGACAAGCCGCATCGCAAACAGACAAGCTGTAAAGACAAATAGACAAGCCGGGAGCATGTTCCCGACCCATGCCGACAGGACTGATTGATTTTGTGGGTCAGTATCTACAGTCGGGATCCAGAATCTGGATCCATATAACACTATATAAACTCACATCCACTAGGGATGTGCCACTCATTTCACACTGCAAAGATGACAGCAACACATCAAGATGAACTGTTTGACAAGTTGAGGATCCTTTGGTTTTTTATTGAGTTGAATATGTTACTTTTCTTCATGATTTCAATACACAGAAGACAACCAGAACCCAACACCTACCCCGCCAGCACCGCCACCACAGCCACAGCCCCCACCACGTAGGAGGAGGAAGCCACAGAACCCATGGGTTATGCCCTGGATACTGCAGAGAGAGGAGAGAGGATGCTACAGAACTCTCTTGGGCGAATTAATTACAACTGACATATCAGGCTTTCATCAGGATGCAACCAGCCTTTTTTTATTTAATTGAAGAAAGAATTTACCCCTGTCTGAAGTCAACCACCAACTTCAGGAAGCCACTGGAAGTTGATTTGAAACTGGCAGTTACATTGAGACATCACAAGAGAAAGCTACACTTCACTACAGTACCATTGGAGGGTTGGTAGGACCACCATTTGTAAATTTGTCCCCCAGGTCTGCAAAGCCATCTTACAGGAATTTCAACATGGATATTTGTCCAACAGATCTTGAAGACTGGAAAACATTGAGGAGAAATTTAGAAACAGATGGAATGTCCCCCATGCAGTAGGTACACTAGATGGCAAACACATTCCACTGAAGAAGCCCAAGAAGTCAGGCAGTGAATAATTCAACTACAAAGGTTACTTCTCTCTGGTTTTGTTAGCCTTAGTCAATGCTGAATACAAGTTTCTGTGGGTAAATATGGGGGGCAGTGGTTCATCATCTGATGCTCAGATATTCAACTGTAGCAAACTGAGAAGAATTGAGAACGGAACCTTGGGACTACCACCACCAGAACCACTACACTGCTTTTTGTTGGGGGATAATGCCTTTGCCATTATGCCTTGGTTGATCAAGCCCTACAGCAGAAGACAACTGACCACAGAAGAGAGAATAACCAACTACATGATATCCAGGGGCAGGAGGGTGATTGAGAATGCCTTTGGATACTAGTGGGAAGGTTCAGGGTGCTACTGACCACCATGGAGCAGAGGCCAAAAGTTGTGAGAGACATTGTGTTAGCATGTGTGGTACTACATAACATGCTGAGAAGCCATCGGGGGGAGGAGACAGGCCACCAACCCCAGCAGATGACATACAACCAACACAGGCTAACCAGGGGGAGCAGGGACAGAATGAAAACGTCAGAAATCCATCAAAGGAGGCCAAACATTAACAATACCAACTGAAAGTCACCCAATTATCAGTCATGTCGTGGAATGTGTCTGGCACAAGAGGTGTTGGTTTGTAACACTGTCTCTTTGTCTGTCAGTCCATCCACACATTCATACCATTTTATATGTTTTTGTGCTATGTGTGTTCGGTAATTGTTGAGTGGTTTGTGTGTGTGTGAATTTTTTTAATCTTTTTTGGGGGGTGTGTGTTTTCAATTTTTTAAAGTTTTTTTGTTCTTGTGAGTGTGTTTGAAATTTATTATTTTGTGTTAAACATTCATTCACTTATGTATTTGGGAGAAGTGTAAGTATTGGACGGTGTGCTTTATTTTGTTTTTGGGAACAACAAGCAGCTGAATAATTGTTTTGGAAAGATTTGAGTGGTCCTTATAAGGGCCTATTGGTGTGACTTAATGCAGAATGATCTGCTTATTTGGGCTGACTCTGCTGGCTGGACTGGCTGGGAAGTCTTGACTGTTCTTGCTGAGTGAAAGATGGCACTGGTGACAGTGCTGGTTGAAGTTGAGAGGGTGAAAATGGTTGTGGTGTGTCGATCTACTGGTACTGTAGTACGCTTGCATTCCCTCCAAAGAGACTAGACAATCCAAAAGTGTTGTGTTGACTATCTTCCTGTTGTCCTGATGCAAAGGAAGGTGGGTTAACTGTCTTTGCTGGGCTCAAAGTGAACATCAGTTGTCTGGAAGTCCCAGGCTGCTGGCCATCCACAACTAGGAAAGATGCTGGCTGTGCTGACACTGATGCTGGCCTCGGTGGTTACTGTACTTTGGTAATTAATGTATCAGGCTGTGGTGCTGCTATCAGAGTAGGCTGCACAACTGGTGCGGAGACTGGTTGAGTATCCAGTGTGGTGAGTATGTATTCACATCCTGCTGTGGCCTGTGTTGCTTCTGGAAAGTTAAAATGTGGTGACCTGTTGACTTGTTATGACCTGTCTCTTGCGTTGTTCGGCCTTGTACTGTATTTTCACTAAGAAAATTCACTGTCTCATTCCTGAAGGTCAAAAAGTCTAGCTCATCCAGGTGTTCAATCTCGGACAGGAGATAGTTGCAGAATGATTGTCTTGGACTTGGAGTGGGGTCCTGACATGCACAAAAAACTGGAAATCATTGACCTCATCTGCTGGAACTGATCTAAAACTGGATCTTCAGCAGTGGTAGTGGCGACTGCAGCTGGTCAGCATGAAGGGCTTGTGGTCGATGGCTGATGAGTAACATCTGATGCCATGCTGATTTCCATCTCAGATTCAGTCTCTCGTGAAGTATCCGGAACTGAAGCTGTGGCTGCTGAAGGTCTGAGTGTTGACTGGAACACGAAATACTTTGACACTCCTTTCCTTCTAATGTGACCTCAAAGAAAACTGAAACTGTCCTTCAACCAGATCTGTCTCTCGGAGTTCTTGACTGTTGCTTGTCCTGACTTTGTCTGTGTGAGCTTGCCATATCTGGTATGTTGAGTCTTGAACCATTTCTTGACAATGTTGACAGATAAGTTCCTGGAAATGGCTACTGTTTCCCTGAGTCCCTCTTTCCTCTGCTTGTCTTTGAACTTCACGTGAGTCTTGTCATAGAGTTCCTTGTGTTGTTTAACGAAATGATCAATGGCTTCCTCATCAGAATCGCCCAGAAAGATAGACTTCATTTGCCCCTTCTTCTGCCTTGAATGAGTGTATTCTGGATCTGTATCTGTGTCCGTTCGAGGTAACTTTTCTGTTCTTCCCTCAGTCTCTTCCATCTGCTCAGTCCCTTACAGCCTCTCTCATTCCAACCTCTCTCTCTCTCTCCCTCTCCTGCTCTTGTCTGTCCCTCTCCCCTCTCTCCTCTCTCTCCCTTCTTCTTCTCTCTATATCATCAGCAGTATCTCCTAACTCAAACTGTGGTTGAGAATCTATAGGTACTTCAATCTTTCTCCTTTTGCCACTTGGCATGCTGATCAATTATATGTACAGCTTCTTCAAAAAAACTTAAAAGTGAAACCTCATAGAACAGATTTCACTCCCAGCCAGTCCAGCCTAGCTCAAAGTTAATTTGTAAAAAAATGAAAACTCAAAAGTTGCACACCAGTTGTCTCTCAACAGTCAAAGTCAAAATCAATGAAGTGTGTGTGCTGACTTGCCACTATAGCCACAGATTTTGAAACCAACAGGCCGTAAGACAAAAAAATATTGCCAACCTGTTGGTTATACCTCACAGCTTGTCTGTTACTGTAACAGGCCCGTCGGTTGTTGTTTACGGCTTGTTTGTTTCGCTTTAAGGCTTGTCAGTTATAAAACTTCCCGACTCTAGGACCCAAACATAAAAAGTTCCCAACTGGCCTGGAAAGTTACAGGCCTGTCGGGAACATTTACAGACAGGCCGGCTAAAGTTACAGACTGTACGGTTATTTCTACCGCACAGACTGTATTCAGATACAGTCTGGAACTCCATATTTGGGACAAGCCAGATACATGATACAGACAGGCCTGTTTCATTAACCAACAAGGCGGGAAGTGTAATCGACAGGTCATTAAGTTAACCGACAGGCCTGTTGCTAGGCAGACGAAATTAGGATCTGTTACAAGGGTCAGAAACGATCATAGAAATATCAAATGTTTGATATTTGACCGACTCTTGCTGACATGCCTGGAAACTGCAACCGACTGTAACTGACTATGTAGACATTGGTCCTGACTCTCAAAAAGACATAGTTACCAACTGGTCGGCTCCAGTGGAACACCCGCATTACCATTGGCTTTGATGTTTATTTTATCTATACAAAGACTTCCTTCAATGATTTGATTTGTCTAAGCTGTTTTTTCCATGTTTTGAGTATAGAGCTAACAACAGGTGATCAAGTTTCCAAATTTGCTGAGTTCTTTTCAAAATATTTGCCACATTATCTAGTGTATCAATTAATTTAATGTTATGGCAATATCTATATCTTTTTTCCATGCCATTCATTTTATTAGTCAAATTTCAACTTGGTAAATACCGGTACATTAGCAAATATAATTGACAAATATAACATAGATATCAATTTTGTAACAGTAGTCAAGAATTCAATATACACACATTTAGTTTTAGTTTTTAATTTAGTGCAGTCTCTGTAGTACAGTTTAATAAAATAACATCAACATTTTCTCCTATTTTTTTTTTAAATATATGTTCTTATCCATGTCTTTATAAGCTAAATGCTCATCTTCAAATGTAGCAGTCAATTTTTGTTTCATTTGTTGAATATTTGGCGTTACATTTGTATAAGCACAACTGAAAATGTATTTCTTTGTTACCATAATAATAACATTAATTGGAGCGGAAAAATTGGATGTTAATCCAATTGGCAATATCTATTTCAGGTTTGATTCAATACAATGGTCTTTTTTCCTACTGTAATTTCTTTGTTTTATAAACTATATTTATTTAATATTTCCTCATTTGTTTCTGGGTTAACTCAAAATACTTTTATCCATATCTCCAGGATCTTCTATTGAAGAGAGAGAGGATTCAAGATTTAACTTTAATTCTTAGCATATTTTTATTTATTAACATTTTAAGAAATAATTTTTCAACCTGCATTTTTATTTGAAATGAACCTTTTTATCCAACTACACTTGACTACCTCACCCATATATTTACATGTACAATTATTAATCCACCATCTCCTGGCTATAAAATAAAAGGTTCTTTATTTATTTCTGCAGGTGTATTTTTCGAAAGAAATTTAAAAAACTGGTTACTTATTTGGTCAAATAATCTCTTGGCACCTAAATTAGATTAAGAAACAAATCTGTGGTTGTAAGCAGGATTGAATATTAATTATTCTCCCTTTAATTGACAAGGTCCAAGAGTCTGAAGTAAAATGTAACTTTTTGGGCGGGTTGCGTGCAACCAATTAGATTGATGTCTCCTATATCTGTCAATCCAACAGTCTGTCTGTCAACATTTTGGTTTACAGGCTCTAACTTGAACACGCTTTGACACGACTGATTTTGAACTCTACAGGATGGTAGGGCACCACCTAGGCTAGATTGCTTTCAAAATTGGTGCCATTTGGAAAAATAAGATTGCCACCATCTTGAAATTCCGTTTTCCAGACTCTAACTCAAAGATGCTTCTGTAGATTGATTTGGGCTCTTTGGAAATATTTTGGTTTTCAGACTCTAACTTGAAGACACTTTGTCTAATCAATTTGAAAGTTAACAGGGTGATAAGATACCACCAGAGCATGGTTGCTTTTGAAATTGGGGTTGATCTGTTTGCCTGTTTGGAGCTGTGCACATCCATTCTCTCGTGAGACTTTTTCTTTTCGAGGAAAAGCAATCCCGCATGAGGATGGTGCACATCAAAAGTTTACTGGTTTCCTGACACTAACTGAAAGACACTTTGTCCGATCAATGTGAAACTTAACAAGGTCACTGAACACCACCAGTATTAGGGTGTATTTGAAATTGGAGTCAGTCTATTTACCTATTTTGGGCTTGCGCTTATCCCAAATATTTTGGTTTCTGGACTCTAATGCCAAGATGCTTTGTGCAATCAATTTGAAACTTTACCTGGTGATTGGATACCACCAGTGCTAGGTTTTCTTTGTCCATCCATTTGCCTGTTGTAGACATGCATCCATCCATCCATGTTATGCTTTCTGGACTCTAACTTGAAAACTCTACCAACAGTTGATTTGAAACCAGGGACACCGCCTTGGCTAGTTTGTTATTTTAAATTGGTGTCCGTCCGTCTGTCTGGTCATGCATATCCATCCGTCTGGTCATGTGTATGTCTATTAACATTTTCGTTTCTGGACTCTAACTGGAAGACACTTCACATTATTGATTTCAAATTTGACAGAGTTGAAGGGCAGCACACAGCACTGGTTTGAAATTTTCAGCACAACTATCTTGTTACATACATCTGGCACCCTATTTCTAATACCAATTGCACAACCTTCCTCTTAGGGTCTATGACCCCAGTTTCTTGTTTTTCATATTTCTCAATCTTTCATTGAAATTGAGTGCTATTAATTCTTCCTGGTGTTTTGAAACCAAATACCCAGAGTTTTATAAGGGTCATGTTTTATTTTAATCTTTTAGAGTGAGTCAGGCAATGTATTGTGTTTGGAGATATTGTTGCAGATGGACATTATTTCTGTTTTTCAAGGTTAATATGTTATATATAAAGGTTAATATGTTATACAAAGGTTAATGTAATATATAATTTAGCAAAATTCAACCGAAACTGCATCTTTTAGTATAAGTCTTGTGTCATCTTCAGCACTTTTATTTAAAATGCAATTTCCTTTAAATCTACCCTTTTAATATTGTAATTTTGCTTCAAGGTTATTAAAATTATCTTTGCTACTAAGAGAAAAGAAAAAGCTGATATTAGACAGCATCAAATGATGCTCATGCTAGGTGCAAGGAACTAGAGTAAAAACCATTATTACCTCACAGTAAACATTTTTGGGGGGGTTTGTAAATGTTTGAAATGATGGGTAGGAAAACCATTTAAATTGAATGTTTTCAAAACGTTTTATATGTACCATTTATTAAATGTTTAATGATACATGTTGGAAAAAGATTAAAAATGAACAAACTAATGTCTCTATAATAATGGGGTCAGAGGTCAAGCTCAATATCTTTTCAAGGTTGCTCACTAATGAAAATATTATTTTTATGTCAGATAATTGTAAGATAGTGGCTTAGAAATTGTGCCCCATTCAATTCTTACTTTTAAGGGATTGCATGTGGGGCAATTTTTGACAAAGTCCTCTAAAATCCCTTGTTCACCGACATCTTTGTTTGGACATGTTTGAAGGTAAACTTTTAATAAGCATTCTGAAAATACGGGTTTAAAAATGTTTTTGACAGGATGTTTTTAAAACATTTGAAAGAAAACATTTTAAAATGATGGGTATGAAAGCCAGTTGCTTTTAAACGTATGTAAGACATTTTATTTTCAGAGCAAAAGTTTACAAAACATTGTTCACAAATGTTGCTTAAATGTTTTATGCGTACTATTTATCAAACATTTCATGATGAATATGTGCAAAACATTTCCAGCATAACATTCATTTCTTAAGCTATTTTATAAATGTTTAAAAATGCTTCCAGTCGAACCTAGTTTCTTCGAAAAGGCTTTTGACAGCATTGAATGGAGTTTTTTAGTTTTTTACATAAAACTCTAGAGCAAGTGAATTTTGGAAATCACACTGAAAATTATTAATTTGTCGAAATGGTGCCTAAAACAACAAGTTTCCAAATTGGCTAATTTAAATGCCATTTTCTTGTTGTATGATAGCCAAATGTTGATAACTTATTACTCAGATTAGCTGAAAACTGATGATAAGAAAAATAGTGCACTTAAGCTTAATTTCATAAGAACTTGGCCAATAACAGGTGGCCAAAATGACAAATTAATTGGACTATCAAGGTCATTTTCTTGTCATAAGTTTGTCCGTTAATTTGTCCAACAAGAAAGTGACAAGTTAAAATTTGTCAATTGGGAAGTTTGTCGTTTTAGGCACCATTTTGACAAAGTCTTGACAAATTAATGTTTGTCAGAGGTTTTCAGTGCAATTCAGAAAATGGATTAAAACTTTGTATAACAACATTTCTAGTTGCATCATAAACAATGGAGCAACTACTCCATATTTTAATCTTGAAAGAGGAATAAGACAGGGAGATCTTTTGTCTCCATATCCATTTATTATATGTATTGAGTTCTTGGCAAATAAAATTCGTGGCTGTACCGAAATTGAGGGGTTTTTGTTAGGTAAAAAGCATCAAAAACTGTGTCTTTATGCTGACGATATGACTTGTACGTATACATTAGCACATGAAAAGTCAGCAGAAAGAGTGTTTCAAATAATGAGAGATTTTGAAAAAATATCTGGTTTAAAACTAAATGAATCTAAAACTCAAGGTCTGTGGTTAGGTAAAAATAGGATAAATACAAGTACGCCATTAGGAATTGAATGGCCGACAACTCCTGTACGTGGCCTGGGAGTATATTTTATATATGATAGAGAAAAATTTATAGAATATAATTTTAATGACAAATTGTCAAAGATGAAGAGACATTTAGACCTGTGGAAAATGAGAAAATTGTCAATATTTGGGAAGGTTCTTACTGTTAAAACTTTGCGGGTGTCTAAATTTAGTTTCTTGGCAACAGTTGTGCATATACCAACTGAAATTGTAAAGAGAATAAATAATATTATTTTTGAATTTATATGGGGGGTAAGACTAATAAAGTTAGCAAACATATATCAATACAAAACTATAATAGAGGAGGTATTAAAATGATAAATTTTGGAAATATTGTGAGCACAAAAAAATACTATGGGCTAAGAAACTCTTAAATACAGACAATGAATTAATTATACAGTTATTGATGTCCGTGATGGGTATCAAAAATGATGCGCTGTTTCTTAATTGCAATTACAATGAAAAAATACTTCATTCAATTCCAGAATTTTACAGGGAAATGTTACATATTTCGAAAGAGCTTAGAGATTTTCACAAAGATAACCTAAATACAAATAAGATACTAAATGCTTTTATTTGGTATAACAAAGATTTAACTGTAGGAAATAATTTACTACAATGTGAGAAACTCTTTAAAGCTGGTTTATGAACAATCAAAGATTCGTTTGATGAATCAGGTGCTGTACAATCTTTTGATTTCTGGCTGAAATGTGGCATTACCAAATCTGATTATATGTTATGGCGAGGAATAATACACAGTATACCGAAAAAATGGTTGACTTCAATAGATCCCAAAATTAATGTGATTTCAAATTATTATCAGTTCCCTGCCCTCCCTCAAAGGTCAATTACAAGGTCAAGCTGAGATTCGTACTATAACAATTTAACCAGTGTAGCACTGGTTCAAACCCCAGAGTGGCATGAGGTCAATTATCAGGTCAAGCTGAGATTTGTACTATAAGTAGTTTTAATGGTGTGGTACTGGGTTCAAACCCCAGAATAGCATGGAATCATCTGCCAGTAGTTAGAATACACATATGAAAGACAATGAAAGACAAGTTTGAGGTTTTTTATTTACATGTTAGTAAAAGCACTTTAAAATGTTCAAAGTAAATGGAGAAGATTTTTAAAGCACCACAATAAGAAGAAGCAAAAGCCTCAGCCAAAAGGCACAGTGTAAAATAGATTAAAATAAGACACGTATAATGAAGACACAGTGACATAACATTCTATTACATTAATTTAGTATTTCATAAAGTACATTTCAACTAATATCATATTATCATTGGTATTTGGTATAACAAGTGTATGCTACCACTACTGGATTTAGTCAGTCATATGGATTCGGTACGAAAGCGAAATCAAGATAGAGAGGGGGACACCAGGGTCGGCCTGGGCCAACCTGTCCCTACTTTCCCAAGACCCACATCAATCCCAGTGGAGAACTCCCTACCCCCGGGACAAGAAGTAGGGGTCAAGGTCAAGGGAGGTAAATAAAAGGTGAAGATATGTTATCCTGAGGATACCAAGGTCAGGAGAACTCGACTACCAGTAATCAATGATCCACTCAGTTCTTGATCAGAGAAAAGAGCTCGAAACGAAATCCAATCCATAGGGGGACACCAGGGTCAGCCTGGGCCAGCCTATCCCTAAAACTCCAAGACCCACATCAATCCCAGTGGAGAACTCCCTACCCCCGGGACAAGAAGTAGGGGTCAAGGTCAAGGGAGGTAAATAAAAGGTGAAGATATGTTATCCTGAGGATACCAAGGTCAGGAGAACTCGACTACCAGTAATCAATGATCCACTCAGTTCTTGATCAGAGAAAAGAGCTCGAAACGAAATCCAATCCATAGGGGGACACCAGGGTCAGCCTGGGCCAGCCTATCCCTAAAACTCCAAGACCCACATCAATCCGTGGGAGACCTCCCTACCCCCGGGGCAGAGGGGTAGGGGTCAAGGTCAAGGAGGGTAAATAAAAGGTAGAGATACAACAGCCTGAGAGTACCAATGCTCAGGGGAACTCAGCTACCAGTGATCTCGAATATTGTTGGGGTAGATCAAAGTCCCAACAAGTCAATCTGATAGGGGGTACCAAATCTAAATCTGGTCCGCCTGTAATCCCCGAATCACTACCCTACAGTGGGGATCTACTGTAGGAGGAATGGTAAGTATGTGCCAGAGGTGGGAGGTGGGTTTTTTAAAATCCAGTTGTTGCTTCTTCAAATTCTAAAGTCAAAGTGATAACAATGGATATTGGCGCCAAATGCTAGTAAACAGCGATTGGGGTGGAGGTTATTCCAATAGGGGTTGGATGTATTGCTATTTAAGGTAGCAGTAAAGATTGGGATTTAAGGTGGGAGGCAAAAACTGCCACAGCAGGCCCCTATCAGTCCGTGCTTTTCACAGTTCCCTGCCCTCCCACAAAGGTCAATTACAAGGTCAAGCTGAGATTCGTACTATAACAGTTTAACCAGTGTAGCACTGGTTCAAACCCCAGAGTGGCATGAGGTCAATTATCAGGTCAAGCTGAGATTTGTACTATAAGTAGTTTTAATGGTGTGGTACTGGGTTCAAACCCCAGAATAGCATGGAATCATCTGCCAGTAGTTAGAATACACATATGAAAGACAATGAAAGACAAGTTTGAGGTTTTTTATTTACATGTTAGTAAAAGCACTTAAAAATGTTCAAAGTAAATGGAGAAGATTTTTAAAGCACCAAACCCAATCAGAAAGTGGGGGGAATGGTGGAGGAAAAGGTGTGAGGAATGATGGATGCTGCTTGAGAGGCGTTTTGGAGATAAGTCCAGACAGAAGAGCTTCTCCAAAGACCATGGGCCATAATGTTTTGAATGGCCACATTGTGATCAAAAGCATATGTGGCCCCCGATCGACGAAAGGTATGGAACCCATGGCCAACAGGGGAGATGTTCCTGAGGGTGAGGATCTGTTTTAAAGCATATCTAATGTGTGAATCAATAACTTGATGGTAAGGTGATTGGCTGTTAGCAAAAAGAGGGTGAAATGGTGGTAGTTTCCTGGAGGAAAGAAGAGCCCTCAAGGCTCTGACTGGACACAAATAGATATTATCTAGTTCGGGCAGTTGTATAATATGATGGGCTTTGTGATCTTGGAGTGTTTTGGTCCATTTAATCAATAAATGGGCACCAGGGGGGGCAAAATTGAGATCTCTGCGCAGAAAATGCCTATCTGGGTGAAATTTTGCTAAAGAGTATGGGGCAAAGTTGGACATATGCAGAAAGCCAAAGTATGTGTGATTTCAAATTATTATGACTTAACCAATTGTATCAAATTATGTGAAGGAAAAGTTATCCCAGTAAAATCTCTGATACAAAAAAATTATAAATGCGGAATTAGTAAACAGAATTAAATTGCATGACAAAACAAAAAACTATTACACTAATAAATATTACAAGAATGTGATTGGCCAAAAATCTATACACTTCCCTTGACTGTTGGTGCAGAGAATATTATTAAGGAATTACAGTATGAAATAATTCATAAGTACATTGCAACAGAAAAACTATTGTTTAAAATGAATAAGTCTGCCTCAAGAATATTTAATTTTTGTAACCAGGAAGTTCAGGATATTGAACATTTATTCTGGAATTGTGTTAATGTTAAAAATATTTGGTTTAAATTTATTGATGCTTATAATGAGGCACATGAAAAATTATGTTAAGTTATGGAAGAGATTTGAACTGTTTAATATTATATGTAAAGAAATATATATATGATTGTAAAATTGGAAACAAAAATCCCCTTTGGACAGAGACTAAAACATATTTGAAATATAAAACAGGTGTTAATGTTCAAGTGAAAAATGTTAAAAAAAGTTTATTTTGGAAAAATATAGAAGTGTTTGTCTCTAATTTGTAAAAATGTATTAATTTCTTTATGTAGGTGTCATCAATGTTTTCTTTATTTTGTCTTTTCATGTATTATGTTTGTGTCTTATGTATTTGTATTGATTGTAATGTTTTTTGTCCTTGTCAACTTGTACATAAATAAAATATTAATAAGAAAAAAAAACCTAGTTTCTTGAGTTATTTTATAAATATTAAATAAATGTTTTCAATAAAAACATTTACATGGAGAATGTTTGTAAAACATTTTAAACATTACATTGTAAATGTTTACTTGGAAACATTTAGAAAACCATGAGATAGGGTTTAAATAGGTTTTAAAATGTTTTGTAAATGTTTAAACTATTCTAAAAAGTTTCTAATGTTTACTGGTCTATACATGAGGTTATATTAGTGTATGTTATTTTAATCCAAGTAATAAATTGGGGTCAAAAGTTATATCTTTTCAAGGCTTTAAAGAAATGATACAGTTAGAACTTATTGTTTTTACTAAATCGGGAGAGTAGAGATCTTAGTTGAAGATTAACATGAGGGAGAATAATTTAATAATTATGCAGAAAACCAAAAGGAATATTATATCAAAAGAAGACAACTTTCAGCTTTTTGCAGACATATTTAAAAACAAGACATAAATACTACCTTTGACATAATTTTTTTTTCTCAATTATAGCATATAACCCAACAGGCACAAAACTTTGAAATCATGTAGAATCCAACAATGAAATCTGGTTGAAATTCATGTAGCTTTTACAAACCCTTTTTATTTGGATCCAACGGGTGAAATCATGATGAAACCAACGGGTGATATCAGGTTGAAACCTGATCAGGTTGAAACTAATGGGTGAAATCAATGGCTGAAATCTGGTAGAAATACACTGTAGATTTTGCATATCGCTTTTAGTTAGATCCAACCAGTGAAATCAGGTTGAATCCAATGGGTGAAATAATGCTGAAGTATGTTTAAATTAGCAAATTATTCTTAGTTGGATCCAATATTGTAATCTATGTTACTCCAACACAGATTTACTATTTATGGAATGATGGCATTTATATTTTTATGTCTCATTTATTAACTCAAATTATTGGTTCTCATGCGGCTAGTTGAATTCTCATAATTATATGTAAAATGGTAATTTAAATTTCCATTAATTCATTCATATATGTGTGACCATTTGCGGTTTCGTTAGTTTCCGTTTGCGGTTCCGTTAGTTTGCCGATTTCTGATGTTTAGTACTTGAGTTTTAAGTTTAGCATGCACCTATACTTCCCCTGACAAGAGGAAGTGAACCCCGTAGTATTATTTGACATTCAGTCTGACACGAGGTACAGAGTTGGAAGCATGTTTGTTAATGCTTAGCATTGTTCTGACATACAGTCTGCCATGAAGTACAGAGTTGGAAGCATGTGAAATTGAGGTTGTGTGTTTGGGGCAGGTTGGTAATAGTTGCTTTGCTACTTTGTTGTTGTGTAAATCATTTTGTGAATATATAATGGTTACTTAGACATTTTGTGGATGGGTAAATTATTACAGTTGTTTCATTGTGTGTAATTTATATGTGGCAAAGTATTTTCGGTCATTATCAAACTGTGCTCTGGTCCATGCTATGTCTGCGTAGTTGTATTGTCTCATGAATTGAACTATTTTATAACTTTGTGTAGGCCATATTCCAGTAAATGTTCCATTTTCAGTAATGTTAACTTTAAATCTATAAATATTCAAAGTTCTAGTCATACTTGACAATATATTGTTGCATTTTCGTGTAATATTTAATACAGTGGTATTTCGGATTTATCACCATTGTTGGAATTAATGAAATGATAATTGTCAAGCTAATGTTAACATTGATAAATCAGAATATTCAGTGCAACTGAATCAGTAGCATTTCGCTGCAGAAAATGTTAAATATGATAAATGTTTAATTCAGGTTTTATTCGTTTGTACAGGTGTTTCTTGTTGGTTCCATTTGAGGCAAAAATAAAGTTTGCTGGTTGTCATCGTTGTTTCCTTCACTACTTGGGTGGGAGGTGTTGCCCGTGGGTGAGGTTAGCTGGACCGATTGAACTGCGACATTTTGGGGGCTCGTTCGGGATCACCTTGCATCATTTGTTTTGCTCATGTCTGTGTAGTGAGTATCAACGTGTTCAGTGAAACACCTGCAGTCAGCGTCAACCTTCACATTCGCATTCTTTCTGCTTTTACTCAACATTATCGCCCCATCAGTTTCACGTTTCACCAGGAGCCAGGAGGAGTCTCTTTTGTTATCGGAAGTGCCCTCAGTGGCCGTGTGTGATGTGAGGCAGTGAACTGGAACTGAGGTGGAGGAAGTGGGTGTCATGGTACATTGCTCGTGATCAGATAGGGACTGGGAACTGAAGTACAGGATTGGTGAAGTTTTTTTTGCTCTTATGTTTATTGCCACGGTGAACTATTAACTGTTAATTTGACTTATATATTTGTTGAATGGTGAATTATTAACTGTTAGTTTGACTTATATATTTGTTATATATTTGTCGTTTAAAATTTGAGTGTTTTGTTTTATGGTGGAAAATTTTTATCGACTTGAGGACTCTCAGTGGTGGGATACAGAAGCTATAAAAGTATATGCTGTCATTTGGTTCAATGTTTTAAAGTGTTGAAATTTGGAAATAAGAAGGGAAGATCCGTACATTTGAATTTGGGCTGAATTCATTTATTCTATTTTTTTTTTTCTCTTCCGGGGAAATTCGGCAGTTTGGGTAATTCATCATTCCACCCTGGTTATATGTTCTAATTATTAATATTTCTCATTATTCTTTTCTCCTGTTGTTGCTTTTTACCCTTCTATTTCCAGTAAGATTGTGAGGTTTTGAATCTGATAAAATTTTGATAGTGTTTGGAAATAGCGTTACAATGTGTTAATTATTTGAATACCTGAATGCTTGTTCAGTTTTGTAATTGATGTTGAAATCTTCAAATTCGGGTCTGTTGACTGTTATGTTAAATTGATTATTTTCTCTGGATTAGGTATATATTGTTTTTTTATAGCGTAAAAACATATATATATTGTTTTTATTGCGTGAATACATTTATTTTTTTTATTGCGTGAATACATTTATTTTTTTTATTGCGTGAATACATCTCAATTTTGTTTTTATTTGCGTAAATACATCTTCATATTGTTTTTATTGTGTAATCACCAAAGGTTAAATCAGTAACCGTGGCAACTATAACCTTGAGTACTCAACCCTGCCAGACTTGACTTCGTAGCAGTGGACACACATTTACGTTCATTGATAAACAGCTATGAGCTGAACTTGTTTGTTGACGGTTGTTTTTTCCCTGACCCAAAAGTAGAATTAAACAATTCCATCCTTGGTCGGGAAACCAAGAATTGGAAGTTGCTTGAATGTCAACTAGTTGAGTTTTTTTTTTTTTGCTTTTATCAAATCCTACCTCTTGAGAACCTTGTACAGTTTCGGGATTGTTAGGAAAGTTGAGATGTCGGATCGATCTCACGTCTTGCATATTAGCAAGTTGAACCCAGGTTTTATCCCTGACGAACTTCAGGATGTTTTACAGATGGGGGCAAGCAAGGAGGGAATTGTTACGGGGATCTTGCCACATACGTCCACATCGGTACATTTGTTTTGTGCGGATGTAGGTTCCGCTGAGTGGATCTTGAGTGAATTTGAAGGAAAACTTCTGTTGGGAAGTGTTGTCGATATTGAAATGTTATCGGCTGGAGTGGCTGATGAGATAATGATTACAAAAATCAGTTCTGAATCAGCTGAGAAAGGGTATTCGCCCCAAGGGATGACTGCAGAGTAAGGTGCACACACATCATTAAAATTCTCGGACATATTAGAAGCGATGGCAGGATTAACAACGGAGCAGCGGGAAGTTTTGAAGCTTACCTTGGGAGTTCCCAAGATAGCCATGGAACCCCCAAATGTGGAAGTTTTTCCGGGAATACCAGGACATGCTAATGCAGCCGATCTTCTCGGTAAACCTACAAAGACATTTTACAAGCCGCCCTCACACAGTTTTATGCAGACTGGGGTGCCATCTCCCAATTACACCGGGAATCCTGGTTACATGCAACAGGGGGCTATCCCAGATGAGGTTTTTCAACAGGATGTATCAGGGAAGTACACCTCCGCAGCACAGCAAATGAGGATAAGTACTTTCTCTGGAGCTTCAAAAGACAGTTCATATGAGCAGTTTCGATTTGAGGTAAAGGGTTATATCAACCAAGGCCGAGGCCCAGAGGGGTTGATTCTCATGTCAGTTAGGCGAGCTCTGAAAGGACAAGCTCAGGAAATGGTTTTACACATGGGGGAAACAGCGACCCTTAGGGACGTTATTCAACGTTTTGACATGCTGTATGGGGATGTGAACCCACCACAGGTTCTGCTGGCAGAGTTTTATGCTGCCGCACAGAGGAATGGGGAAAGTGTTACCGAATGGTATACTCGGGTTGAGGATCTAGCAAGTCGGATTCACAGGAAAGATCCTACAATAATTTCCTCAGACCACTTTCACCTGATGGTGAACACACAATTCTGGACTAAACTTCAGAATGCCAACATCAAAAATGCACTTTGCATAAAGGTGGATACTCTGATTGGAAGCCGTAATTTCATTGTGGAAGCGAGGAAAGCTGAAATGGAGTTCAAGTTAAATGTCAAGTCCAACCAGATCAACATAGATGTTACAGACACACTGAAGAAGAGTTTGGATGAGATCCTAACTCGGCTCACACCTCTGGAAAAAGCATGTGCCGGCACATCACAGCCAAACATCATGCCTGGAGGTAACAAAGCTGGCAAGAGTACCAAACGCCAGTTCAATGGACGTTGCTTTAAATGTAACAAGTGGGGGCATACAAGGAAGAACTGTCCTTTAAACCAACAGGAGTCAGGTAAGGAGAGCGCTCCCCTGACAGCGGTCAATCAAACCACTCAATGAAATTGCTGGATCAAATAGTAGGAGATCCCAGCGAGGTAGAAGTATGGATTGATGGGCAGAGGGTGAAGGCCCTACTCGATACTGGATCAATGATTAGCACCATTTCACTTCAGTACTGCACCTCCAGAGGCTTCGAACGTCGTCCTCTGGATGGGCTTTTGACTGTGGAAAGTGCCAGTGGACATACCTTGCCCTATTTAGGTTTCGTTGAAGTGAGTCTTCAGTGTCCAATGCAGGATGGGGTTTCCTGTGCACTCATGTTGGTAGTCCCAAATACTCCTTATCATGAAAAGATTCCTGTGCTGTTAAGAACCAATGTCCTGAATCGAATGAAGCCAACTCAGTTGGCAGGCCAAGTATGGGAGCAAGTTTTTGCTACTATGGCAGAACAGAGGGTTATAGATGAGAAGGATGTCTTAGGATCCGTGTATCTTACAAGTCCACTCACTCTTCTACCTAATGGGCGTGTAATAGTGGAAGGTCAGACAAGTTTTAACCCGAACTGTCAGAGATTGAGTGTCATGTTAGATGGATCAGACCAAGCTTGCTTACCCAAAGGAGTTTTGATAACTCCCTGTGTGACAGCACTTTCAGCACAGAATCCTGGTCAGATGGCCATAGAGCTGATAAACCATTCTGCTCAGACAGTTATAGTGCCTTGGAAAGCTCGTTTATGTGAAGTATATACTGTAGCCCAGATATGCAGCATGGACAACAAGGGTTGGAAAATTCAGGCGGACAGTTCTGATTTTCTGAAACACTTCCAACATCTTGATGCCAACCTTGAGCCAGACCAAGTGGAAGAGGTTAAACAGAAGTTGGTTAATTGGAGTCATGTATTTTCTCAGCATGATTTGGACTTGGGGCTTACAGACAAGGCAGTGCATAAGATTCGCTTAAAAGACGAAAGGCCATTCAAACAAAAGGCCAGGAACATTCCGCCGTCTCTGTATGATGAAGTTCGGGAGCACCTGAAAGAAATGCAGGAGCTGGGAGTCATAAGGGAATCCAAGAGTCCATATGCCTCCAATGATGTATTGGTCCCCAAGAAAAATGGTACACTCAGATTCTGTCTTGACTTACGTCACCTGAATTCACTCACTGTACGGGACAGCTACCGCTTGCCATCAATTGACAGGACCATCGATACTTTAGCTGGGTCAAGATGGTTCAGTGTGCTTGATCTTAAATCCGGCTACTGGCAAGTACCCCTGGCTGAAGAAGATAAGGCAAAGACAGCATTCACAGTGGGGCCGCTTGGATTCTGGGAGTGTGAACGGATGCCATTTGGGCTAACTAATGCTCCGGCCACCTTCCAATGCCTCATGGAAACCTCCATGGGAGATTTGTACCTCAAATACTGTTTGCTATACTTGGATGATATAGTAATTTTCAGTAAGACATATGAGGACCATATCCAGAGATTTGAGGCTGTCTTCCAAAAGATCCACCAGGCTGGCTTAAAACTTAGCCCTTCAAAATGCCGTTTTTTCCAGAAGGAGATCAAGTACCTTGGCCATATGATTTCAGAAGCTGGTGTATCTGTTGATCCCGAGAAAGTAGCATCTGTTAAAGATTGGCCCATACCTCAGACGGTGACTGAAGTGCAACGCTTTATTGGCTTTGCCTCTTTCTATAGAAGATTTCTAAAGGATTTTGCTAAAGTTGCCAAGCCACTCCATGAGGTGACTCAGGGTAGTGTAAGAATTTCCACAGGAAGGAAGACTAGGGTCAAATATTTGCCATTTCAGTGGGGTCCTGCCCAGCAGAAAGCATTTGAGCAGTTGAAGGAGAAATGTTGTGAAACTCCAGTGTTAGGTTTCGCTGATTTCACCAAGCCCTTCTCCATACGGACGCCAGTCAAGATGGATTGGGTACCGTCCTAAGTCAGTTGCAAGATGGTCAGAAAAGGGTTATTGCATATGCAGGCACTGAAATGGGCCGTGACAGAGAAATTCCATGATTTCTTATGTGGTAACTCCTTCACGGTTTTGACGGAAAATAACCCACTGACCTATGTCTTGAAGACTGTGAAACTAGATGCAGCTGGTCATAGATGGGTGGCCGAGTTGGCCAATTATCAATTTGAGATATAGTATCTCAGTGGCTCTGCCAATAAAGCTGCAGACGCACTGTCAAGGATTAAGTGGCCAAAGATGGATTCACAAGTTGTCGCTGAAGTACTAAGGGCACATACTGATGTTGCAGAGCATGTTGACAGTTTTTGCTATAGGGACCAAGCAATTCCCATTGCAGTACATCAACTGGATGTTAATTTTTGCGACTTGCCTATTGATTGAATTGATGCACAGAATGAAGATATGGTTCTTCGGGATGTCATAAGACGTTTGGCAGGAGATTTTGATGGTGAAATGTCGCTGGAGTCAAAGTTACTTTGGAGAGAAAGAAAGAAGCTTGTCAGCATTAATGGAATATTAATGAGACAACGTTACCTTGATAATGAAAAACAGCTTCAACTGGTACTACCCAAGAAGTACTAGAAGCAAGCTCTGTCACTAGTGCACAGTGACAGGGGTCACCTTGGAAGGGACCGGGTTTTAGAGCTGCTTAGGGATAGATACTTTTGGGTTGGAATGACAAAGTTTGTTGCTGAATTCATTTCAAAGTGCGAGCGATGTATTAGAAGGAAGGATCATCATCCACCTTGTGCCGGCCTAGTCAATATTGAAAGTACTCAGCCCATGGAGTTAATTTGTGTGGATTTTCTGAAGCTCGAACCATCTGGAGGAATTGAAAACATCTTGGTGGTAACAGATCATTTCACCAAGTATGCACAAGCCTTTCCAGCACGCAACCAGACAGCAAAAACAACTGCAAAACTCCTGTTCGAAAACTTCTTCGTGCATTATGGGTTTCCAGCTCGAATCCATAGTGATCAAGGGAGAAACTTCGAAAGTTCTTTGATTAAGCAGCTTTGCCGTCTGACAGGGATTCAGAAAAGTAGAACCACACCTTATCATCCCATGGAAAATGGTCAGGCAGAGCGGTTCAATTCAACATTGTTGAACATGTTGGGCACTTTAAACCCTCCGCAAAAACTTGATTGGAAGAGTCATGTTAGCTCACTCGTGCATGCTTACAACTGTACACGTCACGACACTACGGGCTACTCCCCATATTTCCTCATGTTTGGCAGGAATCCACGTATTGCTGTAGATTTGGTCCTAGGACGAGGTTTGGAAAGACCTGTAAAGGATTATGTAGGCAGTTTATCAAAAAACCTGAAACAGGCTTATGAAACAGCTGTGGCACACTCTAGGATGAAGCAATCTAAGCAAAAGATGTCATATGACATGAGGGCTAGGAGCGCAGTACTCCATCCAGGAGATAGGGTTCTGATTCGCAATATAGGATTAAAGGGGACACACAAGTTAGCCAACAAATGGAGTGAAGATGTATATGTGGTAACTCACCAACCCTCCGAGAACATACCAGTGAATGTGGTAAAGCGTGAGGTCAGGAATGGAAGACCCAAGACTCTGCACCAAAATCAGTTGCTTCCTATCAACTTTCTACCACTAGATGAAAGCAATAAGGGAAATGATACCAAGCGCGAGACTAAAACCCTTGGAGGGAGTGGGGGCCGGAAAGATGAAGATGCAAATTTCAGTGGCAGTAGTGAATCATCAGATATTGAATTCCCCATTATTGTTCCAAGGCCCAGGCAAGTCAGTGTAGCTGGGGATTCGAGTAGATCAGAACCACGGTCCAATGCTGGCACAGGGGATGATTCATATAGGCCAATTCCAGCACCCCGACCAAGCCTTCAACATCCTCAGAACATGGAAGTTTCTCAACTGGATCATCTGTCTGGTACTGAGGTGACTGTTGACGCCGAGGAAACTTCAGTTCCCGACAGTGATAGTGGGACTTGTGGTAACGCAGAAGTAGATTCATTTCAGGAGGGTTCGCAATCCTCAGATTCTCGGATTCCACAGGGTGAAGTGTCCTTGGAAAACACTGGGGATTCCGCTGATGAATTGGAACCTCTGGTTCCAAACGTACCCCCACCCCGTCGTTCGGGACGTACCCGGAAACAAGGGCATTTACATCCAGATTGTGTATATGATTTTGGCCAGTCTATATCAAACCTGGATAGAGAGAAAATTGCTAAGTTGAATCTCCTGAAGGGAGTTCTGGATTTAGTGTTTTAATGAAATTATTTCAAGGTTGTTGACCAAAGAACAGCAAATTGTCTTATTCCACTGTGAATGTTTCAGTGTGAGGGACTGTAACATAAGGTACTTCTGCTTTATAATGTGTGAAATGTACACTGGATATTGTCTTAAAGTATACATTCAATGTCAGAATGACATTTCCTGAAGCAGGGGTGAATGTGACCGTTTGCGGTTCCGTTAGTTTCCGTTTGCGGTTCCGTTAGTTTGCCGATTTCCGATGTTTAGTACTTGAGTTTTAAGTTTAGCATTCACCTATACTTCCCCTGACAAGAGGAAGTGAACCCCGTAGTATTAGTTGACATTCAGTCTGACACGAGGGACAGAGTTGGAAGCATGTTTGTTAATGCTTAGCATTGTTCTGACATACAGTCTGCCATGAGGTACAGAGTTGGAAGCATGTGAAATTGAGGTTGTGTGTTTGGGGCAGATAGGTAATAGTTGCTTTGCTACTTTGTTGTTGTGTAAATCATTTTGTGAATATATAATGGCTACTTAGACATTTTGTGGATGAGTAAATTATTACAGTTGTTTCATTGTGTGTAATTTATATGTGGCAAAGTATTTTCGGTCATTATCAAACTGTGCTCTGGTCCATGCTGTGTCTGCGTAGTTGTATTGTCTCATGAATTGAACTATTTTATGGCATGCACCGTACTGATATAACTTTGTGTAGGCCATATTCCAGTAAATGTTCCATTTCAGTAATGTTAACTTTAAATCTGTAAATATTTAAAGTTCTAGTCATACTTGACAATATATTGTTGCATTTTCGTGTATTATTTAATACAGTGGTATTTCGGATTTATCACCATTGTTGGAATTAATGAAATGATAATTGTCAAGCTAATGTTAACATTGATAAATCAGAATATTCAGTGCAATTGAATCAGTAGCATTTCGCTGCAGAAAATGTTAAATATGATAAATGTTTAATTCAGGTTTTATTCGTTTGTACAGGTGTTTCTTGTTGGTTCCATTTGAGGCAAAAATAAAGTTTACTGGTTGTCATCGTTGTTTCCTTCACTACTCAGGTGGGAGGTGTTGCCCGTGGGTGAGGTTAGCTGGACCGATTGAACTGCAACATACTTGTTTATTGATGATGGTTACTGCATTGTATCTGTTTATAATATTACATGAGCATGCAATCAAACTTCATCACTCAGTATATGCTTATATATTATGATCTTTTGTATTTTCCACCTACATATCCATACATTTTATATTCATACAACAGGATAATCCAATTTCATGCAATAAATATTTTAAACACTTTTTAAAGTGACATTCTCTGTGTCTAATTATTTTATCCAGTCAACCTTGTTAAATAATATATTAAAATATAGCCATTGCAATTGGCATAAAAGTCTCAAGTAAAATCACGATACTGTTGTTGTCCCTCTTTCAAAATATTCATCGTTTGAATGTAGTTTTAAAAAACACAAACTAAATGTGTATAACCTCATCATATTGCTGTCCCAGCTTAATTAATTGTAAACTTTGACCACCACAAACGAGTGGACTGCTGATAAGATAAATACATAAAGCCCCATGACACCACTGAGCTATTGTGTTCTCAGAGTGATTAAATGTTATGGCTGAAGAGCTTAGGTTCATGCTGCTTTTGACAAGTGATTTTCTTATTCTGTTTAAACATGTAAGTTTGTCTTGTACCACACAAATATGTATATATCCCTTACATACTAATTATTTTGATGATCACCAATATCCACCAATGTGCTACTTTTTTGCTGCAGATAAAGTAAATATTATATATTGCATTCTACTGCACACGGGTAGTTTTCAGTGCAAAATTATAATTTAAAAACTAATATTACAGTATGATTGTTATCTTCTGAGACTAGAACTGCACTTGAAATATAAAATATATATGAAATTTTATGATACTTTCATAGCCAAATGTATAGTAGATATAGAGTTAACTTATTAACTAATAAAAAGTATCCCTTGAAATAAAACATAAAAAGATTTAGAGCATCCTAATGAGTTTCAAACAATCGGCTATGGCAACCATTTCGTTTTTCAAAATGAAGCCAACATTTTTTATAGACAATATTTGCAGGCCAGGACTTCCTATTGGCTGCTTTTTGACATTCTGAGGCCCTATGACCACTAATAAGGGTGATACAAGGATATTTTAGTATGATGACTCCATTTGGCCTTGAAGTAGGGGTCAAAGGTCAAATTCAACACTTGGAAAAGATTCTTCGGCCATGATTTCCTATCAGTTGTTTTTAATAAGTCCATTTGACATTAAATGTGTGATATCAGTATATCTTTTGCATAAATTTGATGAAGCTATCTGCAATATTTTAAATTTTAGAGCATCTTAATAATTTTCAAAGAATTGGCTATGGCAGCCATTTTGTTTTTCAAAACAAGGCAAAAAATGACAATGGATACACATATGCATGTGTACACACATGCACATGGAAGAGTTTTATAATTTCCCAGCCAGGCCTTCAGCCACTGGAAGGTGCTAAAAATAGGCAATATAAGAACTAACAATGATGAATCAAAATTATCTAGCTATATCCGAATTTTTTGGAAAATTTCACCACTCGCAGGAAAGGTACACAGACTCATGTTATACACTATACCATATTAAACATGCTTTTTTCAAAATGTGACTACTTTTTCCTGCGAAAAATCAAACTTAATTATAGTAGGTATTGAAAAAGTGTGCATAAAGTTTTGGATCAATTTTCAACACTAAATCACCATGATTTCTAATCTAAAACATAACTACTTTTTAATGTTTGGAACCTAAACAAGATTTAGTGTTTACTATTCTTGTGAAAGATGACTTCTTTTTTCATGCTGGAAAACTAACTTGTAGTGTTAAAAAATAAATCAGGATCAAATTTCAACAGCAAATCACAAGGATTTTTGTCTAAAATACGACTGCTTTTTCATGTTGAAAAACTAACTTAGATTTAGTGCTGAAAAAGTCTACATCAATGTGCAGGTCGATTTCCTAAAATGTCTGTGCCTGCCGAGATACAGTGTGTAAGAAATTATTGAACTTCTAAAATGACATAAAATTTATTCAGATAAAAAGACATTTAATAGTAATACCATTTGTAAAATATCAAAGAATTTCTTAAATTAATAAGATCCATAATGAGTTACACCGATCAAACTGGTTGTTTATGCTTGTCTATTGCAAAAAACACTTTTCTACGATATAATTTAGAGTTTTAATGTTAAAAACATACCATATTTTTTCTGTTGAAAGACTTAACTCATATGGCTTACATGTTTAGAGAATACATGTAATCTCTGGACACTTTGGGAAATGTGTATATTCCCCAAAATTTTCATGGAATGTGCATATTCCCTGAATACACATATTCACTGTAACATATAACAAATCCCTAAATGAACCAAGGAGCTGAATTCCCTGAATATATTTACTCTGCTAACATTTATTAAACACAAAAAGTTAATGCACATAATTCATTATTATGCTTCTAGCTATTGTACCTTATTTATAACACTATAAAATAATATGACAGTTGTAAAGTTTATTTACATATAAAAAACTGAGAATAAAAAGAAAGTTTACTACTTTTTGGATAGAAGATTACCTAAGAATGCTAACATATATTGAATAGCTATTATTTATTTTTGTCTCATCAAAGGTCTGAACAGAACCTTTGAATCTATCTAAACCTTAAATACTGAGGATTACATGACCTTCCATTGGTGCCATTGATCTCCAATACCAGCTACCTCTCCAAATAAATAAGTACTTTTCAGTTTGCATTGATCAGTGTGATCTGAACTGACATGGAGTGCACCATTTTAATGGAATCCATTCTCTGTATAGTTCCTGCTAATTATAATGAGAATGAATCTGTTTTTAATCTCTCTCTATTGTGGATAAAGGAAGTTTACCGTTTGTAAATTTTGAGACATGAAAGAACAGAAATAGTAGTTAAAATATGAAAATGGTGCAACTATTGATAGATATTAGTGTTTGTACTATTCACATAATTTATTTTGATACATAAATTCAAACTGTAGAAAAGTAACTATATTAGTACAGAACTTAAGTGAAATAGAAATACCAGTAGCTTCAAGCAAGATACGTTACTATTAAAAATACTTTTAATTACAGTTAAATTTTAAAGGCAAAAAGCAAATACATTCAAATTTAGACTTAAATAAAAGTAAAAATCATTACTGTGGTATACATTATTTTGTATACCACATAATTGTCTATACATATCCTGAACTCATTAAAACATATTACATGTTTTCAAAAACATAATTTCACAAGTTTCCTAAACTTAATCATTTAACTAAAAGGTTTATTGGAAAATCCCATTAGTTTATACAAAACTTTTATTGAAATGCATAATAATTAATTAATGCACAAAATATGCAAATTCTCAAATTCCCTAAAAACATTCAGTGAATTTGTGAAAAAAAATTATTAAAGTTTTAGTTATTTCATGAATTCTCTACAGATTTTAGGGATTCACGAATCCCCTAAAAACATTCAGGGAATTGTAAATTCTCTGATTAAACAAATTCACTTGCTGCAACATGTACATTTGCTGAAATTTTAATTAAATAATTTGTAAGTCTCATTGCAGTCTCTCACTTGGTACTTTTATGTAATATGTGGTTTTGATAAACAAAGACAAGTTTTTTGTTAAGTCTTTAATCAACTGAATGGTTTGAGTTCAAATATGTAATTTGTCGGAAATTTAACACCTTTCCCTCTAGTATATAACATTCCCTTTAGTGTATGCCATTATTGTTTTGAGTCAAGGTCATTTAGTGTGCGTTTTAGAGGTATAGTTTGTAAGGTTGGATTATTTTTCTTTTGTTAGATTATATTATGATTAAATACATTGGTATATTTATTTAGTGAATAATGACGCAACATTTTTATTATATATTTCTTTTTGTCACATCATCTTGATACAACATACTTATTTAAAAGCTTCTGTGAAATAACATGCAACGTATTTCAAACTAGAAAACAAATTGATGACAAGACGTACATCATGAACTTTTTGTGATGGTTCTGTTTCGTCAGAAAAATGGGTATTTTCAGAAATTTCATGGGTATTGGGCCACATAGGAGGTAAATAATATGTAACTTAAATTTGCTATATTAAAGGTTTGTGCTTTGGTCGTTGTGCTGTTGACTTGATGATCACATAGCCATCACAAAGCGGCTACTTGCATGACCGGTGTAGTATCACTTGCCCTCGAGCTTCATAAATCACAATATTGCCCAGAAAGAAGTGTTTTATTCTGTAAATATATCTGTTTAATATAGACTGTTTACGAGTGTAGGACCTAAGTCCCCCCCCCCCCCAACAAAAGCTCCCCCTGGTCTGCCTGGGGAGGGCAAAAGAGCCCCCTGACCAAAGCCCCCCCCCCCCCCGCCTCTGTAGGACTAAAGCCACCCCACACACACCCCTGGTAGGACCAAAGCCCCCCTTCCAATAAAAGAAATATAAAATTTTTATCTAAATTTATTTAAAAGTATAAATTTCATTATTATTCAATATTTAGTATAAAATACAATGCTAACGCCTGTTAACTGTTAATTAGATGTATCAAGGATTACAATTTGACCAGAAATAATGGGTATTAGGAAATATAAGTAATTGGGAAACAGTTGCAATTATACAATAGCAATCAATCAAAATAAATATCACTTAAAGATTCTTTAATTACTTTCTCACAGGTCTGTGGTACCATGAATTACAATCTTGCCAGATTAAGATGCCTTAACCTTACCTAACAATACACCTATTTAAAATACATCAAAGCTTTTGGTCTTTGTACAAGAGGACTTGAAAGGGGGGTTCATTCCAATACTGCCTTGCTACCAATTATCACCGGGTACCAATTATCGCCGCCCATAAATTAAACGTCTATATTTCAGTAATGGCCACATATTTTGAAAGCTTTTTCTTGTGTATTTGCTTTATTCACTTTGGAAATAGTTTTACATTATTTGTGAAACTTGGGATGTCATTTTGATCAAGTTATGTCTATTTAAATGGTAAATTCTGTCTGGCGATAATTGGTACCCGGCGATAATTGGTAGCAAGGCAGTACACGTTACAAAAATAAGGAGGGGGGGGGGGGGGGGGGGGGGGGGGGGGGGGGGGGGGGGGAGAGTAAATATTGTAATGATTAAAAACAGTTTGTTTTTTTTTTTTGCATCTAATTTGTATAGTCTCTCAAATGACATGTCCTTAGATGAAAAACAAATTAAAAGTGACAATAGTGTTTCAAAAATAGAAGGGGGGGGGGGGGGCTTTTGATTATCATCTAATGATTAAAAACAGTTTTTTTTGGATCTAACTTATAGAAGTCTCTCAAATGACATTTTTGAAAATCTAGCATTCATTAAATGAAAAAAATAAAAGTGTCACTAGTGTTTAAAAAATATAAGGGGGGGCTTTTGCTCTACCCCTCTGAAAATGAGGGGGGCTTTTGCCCTCCTACCTTATATTTAAGGGGGGGTTGTGTCCTACCTTTTAAAAAAAGGGGGGGTTGTGTCGGGGGGGGAGGGGGGGGGGGAGGGGGTCTTTTGTCTGTTCCCCACTGTTTACATAGGCAGCCAAACAACAAATTTATGAAAACTGCAAAAAATGTTTAAAAAAAACAAAACAAACCACATAACCGGTTTATGGCAGAATCTTAGCCCGAATCTAAAGCCTGAATGTTGCTTTTATATTGTACAAATTACTGACTTCCCTTATATTCTTTGTACTTTGTAAATAAAGACAATTTGAAAATATTAATTATTGTCTTTTATCATTATCACAGATGGGGGAATTTTCATGTCGGGGGGGGGGGGGGGGGGGGGGGGGTAAGGCTATTTTCTAGAAAATCTCCCCCCCCCCCCCCCCCGGGGGGGGAATTTTATAGGGGGAGATTTATTTTTACACTGGTGTTTGCTTATTCAACAACTTATTTCACTTATGCACAATATTGAGAGGAGTATACTACTGTAGTGTATGACTTTGTGCGGCAAAGTAATGTATCCATTATGGTCCATATACACAAAAAGGTCTTAAGTCTGAGACATGAAATTTTGATTTTGTAAGTTCATCTTTATGGATACAACCTTTTAAGGTTACTAAGAAATCCATGACTTACTGCATTGAACATTCCATGAAATACCATCCATGACTTCATATAAAGAATGGAGCAAGCCTCCATAATTTCTTCCATTTTAGTGATGATGAGTTGGTTTTATTGAGTTTGTAGAAGAGGAGACAAGTTGATTGATAATGTGTGTTGATGATGACTTGGATCTCATTATTTTTGTGGTGGTTGAATAACTGATGACCCATTCATGTACTTTTCAGACAACCCTATCAGAGACATGATGATGAAGTAAACCCAGATGCTCCTCAGTTTTTTCATGGCATGAGTGATATAATGGACGAAATGGACCAGATGTTTCAGAGTTTTGATGATATTTTTAAAAGTATGGGCTTTGGGGAAATACCACATGGTCATGCCCATGGTAAGTAAGAAGAATAACTGCCATGCAAGTCTGCAAGAAAACAGCAAGATGGGTTCAGCAAGAAGTAAGAAAAGTAGGGATAGCATTGTTCAGTATGATTCAAAAGGTTTCATGTACTCTCAGTTAAACCTGACATTAGTGTGAATTAACAGGCACTGGTAGTTTTGCAGTAACAGTGCCTTTTGAATGAAAGAGATTTGGCCTAATTTTTTGCCAAAGAGTGTTAGGGGTCTCCCACCATTTTTGTAAAACGCATTTATCTTGTAAACAGTGTGAGATAGAATAATTTCATCCAAATTTTTGGTGCAGAAGGTATGTGCAAAGGCATCTGCCTGCCTTTCTAGAATATCTTCGTCCTGGCATTTTTGCTGGCCATGTTGAATTTCTAAGTAAAACGAAATACACATTAATCTCAAGAACCTTTGTTTTTGCTGTATAAAAACAGTTGTTTTTCCTTCAGAAACCATAACTCTAGTATTGGTCTTAGTTTTTCATTTGGATATATCTTACACCACAGTGCGTCGTTGGTTTAGTTTGATCTTGCAACTAGCCTTATTGACGAAACTTACATTAGCGTATTGATGCCACTGATATACCTCAAACATGTGAAACAGAAAACTGTTGAATCTTGTAAAATTTATCTCAAGAGACCAGAAAGTAATGTGCACTGAACCAAGATACTTACTAAGATGGGGTAGACTGAAGTAATATGTTGGTTGATTGTATTCTAAGGATTTGACTTTCAACTGCCAGGACTTGAGGATGACCCTCAGTGCCTGCCACCTCGAGACCACATGCTGAAAGAGCCAGGACAGTCGGAAGAAAGCACCAAACCAAATGTAAGTGCCAGAAACAGGTGAAGAAAACTCCAAATTCCAAATAGAATAGTAATGGTAGAATAAATGTAGATAAATAGTAAAAGAATCTTGAGTGCTTTCCAAAATTCAGCTGACTTTTGCCTCTGAGATATATTTCTCAAGTGTGCTTTGGTTCAAATTGAAATTTGTCAAAAAAAATACATGTATAATTAAATAAATAGATGCAGGGAAACTTAATTTTACGTATCAATCAAGTTTGATGTTCCCTACGTTTGGTAATCATGTAACCAATATGATGAGTGAGAAAATAATGAGTCAGTCTTGGCAGTCTCCAACTGGACTTTCTACCTAGTTTAGCTTGGTAGAAACTCCAATCAGACTTTCTACTGGTAGAATTTCAAATTCAAACTAAACTTGGTTGAAAGCCCAATTGAAGTTTCTACCAAGCAAATTTGGTAGAAACTTCGATTTGAATTTTGTTATGCTCTTGTTATACGACCTGGATCAATTCAAGTTGCAGGAGATAGGAATAACATAGTTATCAAGGCATAAAAGTCAAAATCAAATCATAAACTTTAACAATGAAACAGAAACCCAAACAACTCAAGAGTGGTCAGTATTGTCACATACACCAGTAATTAAGCGTCCCTGAAAGGGCGCTTATTTAGTTTTGCGTCAGTTTCCTCGCCACCGCCGCATTATGGTCTCCCTTGAATATCTCCCTTATTATTGCAAGCTTTTTAACCATATTTGGCAGTTATATACCTTAGACGTGGGAAAATTTTTCCACATGCTTAAATTTGATCTTTGATCTTTATCAAGGTCACATGATCAAAAAATAGTTTTTTCGGGTACACCCGCCCGTCATCGCAGTTCACGAAAATCTACTGACTGCAGAGGCTTGTAACTTCATACACATGTATTGGGATAATGTATTGGGAGGTAGTAGGAAACCATATGTGGAGAGTCTAGAAAGCAAGTCAAATTCCCCCCCCCCCCCCCCCCCCCCCCTGTAGGGGTCAAATTGGGGTCAGAACATAGCCAATTTCATCTTTTCCCCTTATATCTCCTTTATTCTTTGCTTCTAGAGCTTGAGAATGTATTAAGAGTTATTGGGAAACCATATGTGAAGAGTCTAGATAGCCGGTCATATTTACCCCCAGACCCTCCCTTATGGGTCAAACTGGGGTCATAAAATAGCAGATTTTGTGTTTTGGCCTTTTATCTCCTTTATTCTTGCTTTTACAGCTTTAGAATGTATTAAGAGGTATTGGGAAACCATATGTGAAGAGTCTAGATAGCTGGTCAGATTTACCCCTGGACCCCCCCCCTTATGGGTCAAACTGGGGGTCATAAAATAGCTGATTTTGTGTTTTTGCCTTATATCTCCTTTATTCTTGCTTTTAGAGTTTAGAATGTATTAAGAGGTATTGGGAAACCTTGTGTGAAGAGTCTAGGTAGCTGGTCAGATTTACCCCCGGATCCCCCCTTATGGGTCAAACTGGGGTTATAAAATAGCCGATTATGTGTTTTTGCCTTTTATCTCCTTTATTCTTGCCTTTAGAGCTTTAGAATGTATTAAGAGGTATTGGGAAACCACATGTGAAGAGTCTAGATAGCTGGTCAGATTTACCCCCTGCCCCCCACCCCCCACCCATTTTATGGATCAAACTGGATTCATCAAATAGCCGATTTTGTGTTTTTGCCTTATATCTATTTTATTCTTGCTTTTAGAGATTTACAATGTATTCAGAGGTATTGGGAAACCTTATGTGAAGAGTCTAGATAGCTGGTCAGATTTACCAGATAGATGTGTTCAAAGCATTGTGTCATAAACTTCTTGCCTTTCTAAAGGCTCACATTTTACTATGCCTTTTTCTAAAATGTAAATAGATAGATGGCATTTATAAAGCACTGTTACTCTTTAATTAAGTAGTTTTATGGTGTAACTTTCGACCTATTATAAGTATTGATGCTTTGTGCATTTATTCAATTAACTTTTCGCAATTTATGACCATAGAAAACAAAATAAAGCTTAAATTTTTCTTTCATGTTAATGCATGAACTTCCACACTGTCTGCTTAACTTTCACTTCTTCTCTCGGCACTGCATGTTTTTATTTTCAAAAACCTTTTTCTACTGTGTATTATATTGCAGTGAACCTTTTTGGGACGCTTAGTTTTTGTTAGCAAAAACATTTTTCTAATTTTGACTATTGCAGTTACAGCTTTGGAATGCATGGAGTGTTAAGAAAACATGGCCTGGAAGGCTGGGATTCAAAAAATCCCCAACTAATTTGGAATCACAATTTTCCTTTCCTTTTGGAAAATACCCTTATTGTAGGTAGAATTTCCAGAATTCTCATATCATTGCAGGAGCAAGTAATGCCAAATGTTTCATAATAATTGTGGCGTAAAATGGGTCCCACAGAAAATACCCAGTCAGTGCCTAGTGTGTGAGAAATAGCCCATCTTGGGATATGTTGGTACTGAGTAGTC
The DNA here is from genome assembly GCA_964017235.1 of Sabellastarte sp. h YS-2021. Classification (NCBI taxonomy): domain Eukaryota; kingdom Metazoa; phylum Annelida; class Polychaeta; order Sabellida; family Sabellidae; genus Sabellastarte; species Sabellastarte sp. h YS-2021. The sequence continues at coordinate 168,226,753 of OZ024928.1, read as the reverse complement.
CCAAACTAAAGTGATCCTATGGAGTTATAGAGTAAGAAATCTAAAATTTGCCACATATCTGAAATTCGCCACATGTAAAAATACTAATAAAATAAATGAATTGTGGTGAGATTTGTTGACTGTATAGTAAATTAATGCTTTTTGAACTGAAAATACCAATTTTTAGACAAAAAACATAATTTTCTTCATAAAATTAACTAAGGTTTTAGAGGTGGCGAATTTTAGATTCCTGGCGAATTTTAGATTTCTTACTCTACTAGAAGCGGCTAAAGATTCAGTTGCTTAGACTAAGTAGAAATGTTTTGTTTTATATTATATATATTATTATTGTTTGTCAGATTTTTGCTATTTTTGACGTGGTTTAATTTGCAGATAAAAAAATGGGACTTAAATCCAAGGTTTCAACCAAGGCAAAATGAAAAGAAAGACACAGGTAAAGAACCATTTGTAACCTCACCAGTTTCAATGGAAAAGAACATTTGAAGTACATTTCAAGATCATTTGAACAAATGGTTTTAGAAATAAAAGCACCTGTTGGGTATATTCAAATCACATAATAATGACATGTTGTCATGGTTATGCTGCATTTAATAATCTTTGAGATCTGGTATTGCATGGCCGTCTGTCTCTTATTGGCGGCATATTTGTGATCATGTATGACTTTGGTTGTGATCATGTATGACTAAATCCTGATAAAACAGAATTCATAGTCTTCGGTGCCAAAGACAGACACAAATGGCTCAGTGACTCATTTCCTGTCAATATCCTGGGTAATTGCCTCTCTCCCGCAGATGTTGTACGCAATCTGGGTGTTCTGTTTGATGCAAAGTTCTGTTTCACCAATCATGTAAATTCTGTTATCAAATCCTGTTTTATTAGCCTCAGGGACCTTCATCGCATCAGAAGGTTTCTTTCTGTGGATACATCAGTGGTGATTGCAAATGCTCTGGTCAGTAGCCGTTTGGATTACTGCAATTCTCTTTTTCGCAGTTTGTCATCCCGAAATGCTACAAGGCTCCAATATATTCAAAATGCTCTTGCACGGTTTGTCACTGGTGCTTCAAAGTACACTCACATTACATCCACCCTTAGGACACTTCACTGGCTACCCATTAGACAACGTATTATTTTCAAAACCCTAGTTTTGGTTTATAAGTACCTCACCACTGGCCAGCCTAAGTATTTTGCACCATATCTCCCCTTGTACAAATCTGCTGTGAATACAAGACGTTCAAATCCCAAAAATTTGTTCCTTCAGGTTCCCTCTTACTGTGCTTCCATCCATAAATCTAAGGTCCATTTTAACAATAGTTTTTCATATGATGCCCCTAAGTTATGGAATGATCTTCCATATGATATACGCAGTGCTCCAAATCTCTCCAGTTTCAAAAGTCGACTCAAAACCTACCTATTTCAGAAATCATTCCCACCATAGCTTCTTACTACCGAGCACCGGACGACCTCTCTGGGAACGACTCGGAACATGTCTAATGTCTTATGACTTATGCCTTATGAATTGGATGGTGTGCCTTAGAATCCGTTGATACGGAGATTAAGCACGTGGACAACTGATTGATTGATTGGTGGCTGTTTTGACACAACTCATTAAAACAGAAAGAGGTCATTTCAATTATCAATTTGCACTAGGGGCAATGTTGTGAAAAAAATTGCACAGAGATATTCATTGGCTTTGGCAACCAAATTTGGGATATGAATGACCAATAGAAATTTGGGGTATAATTTTGCATGTTGTAGATATGGAAACTCAGCTTTGCATTTCATGTGACACCCGAAGGATTTGGAATGATCCTTTGAAGATGTACGCTCAGCCAAATCTCTCTCTTCATTCAGGAAGAAATTGAAAACCTAATCTCTTTGCAAAAACACATCCACCCTAGTTTTTCTTGTCTTGTCTCAGTCTTTCTCCATGGTGCTGACCCCTGTTATGTTTCTGGATCTCTGCTAGTATGTGCCTTAGAGTCTTTCAATAGATGGAGATTAAGAGCTAAAAAAGAATTATTAGAATTAGAATCAGTGATTTTACTAGAGCTATTAAAACAACACCTGTCAACAATATGACATGAACTGATATGACCTAAAGTTAGGTATAATATTACATACCGTGTCTGAATGCTCAACATACACTGTGGTCAGATAAAAGAAAAAAATTATTTCATAGAATTCTTCCAACTTTCATTAGGTAAGTTGGTATAGTTGGCATTAGAGGGTGGAGCACCAGAGTATTGTCACTTAAACATATCCTCGATTAATCGTTGGTGACAGTGCACCATCCCAGTTAGTCAGTGATTTACCTTTTGAAAAAAATATATATGTATATCTAGATATCCACATGGTTTTAAGCTGTTTTAAATGGCTTTAATTAATAAATCATGTTGTACTGAAAGTGAGGATGTTGCACATTCTGCTTCAGACTTGGATGATGAGGTGTCACGAGGGGAGATAGGCTCATTGTTTGGGAATCCTGACCAGAATACAGGGATTGTCCCACAGCCGAGGACTTATTTCAAAAGTGTGACCATCAGAACAGTCAGAACCCCTGATGGAGTGAGTAAAACAAGATAATATTAAAACTGCCAGAATGCCTGATGGACTGATTAAAACCTCTAAAATTCGCACTATCAGAACTCCTGAGAAACTAAGTAAAACTATGTGAACCCTAGATAAACAAAGTAAAAACGTGTGATATTCAGTCACAACTCCTGATAGAGAGAGTGAAAAATGTTTATTGTATTTATAAAATTGCATCATGTTATACATTATTATTTTTCAAAGCTATCTTGCACTATGATACATTTTTGGTTTCAGAAAGTCCAGCAAGAAAAGACAGTCAGAGATGGTTCAGGCAAGGAAGAAACCACAATAACCACTACAGAGCCCTCTAGTGACAGCCAAGGGTTTGGCAATTTCCAAAGTGAGACTTAATTTGCATCTCCTAAGTTAAAGAATTTGAATCATTTTTTATGTCAAATATTGACAAGTTTTTGAAAAATGGTAATTTGCCACAAGAAAAAGAGTGCACATTCCATAATTAAGCATCCCTTGAAAAGGGGATGCTTATTGTTTTCACCCCCAGTTTTCAGTCAGCCGACACCGTATTATCATCTCCCTTGAATATCTCCCTTGTTATTAGGCCTATCCAAATGATATGTGGCAGTTATCTTCTATAGGCATGGGAAAAGTTTTTGACAGGCATGAATTTGACCTTTAACCTTTATCAAGGTCACATGATCAAAAAATTTAAAAAAAATTTACTTCCTTTTCACCAGATTTTCTCAGAAAGTACTGGGTGTGGGTCAACCAAATTTGGTATTCATATTCCTCACTTAAGAATCTAGGGGCCAGTCGATATTAGGATCAATTAGGCAATAATTGACTGATGGGCGATTGATTATCGGTTGATAAAAAATTGCTAAAATTAAGCCTTGAACTCTCTTATTATTGGTCCTAGAGGTTTGGGATGTGAAACCAACCTATAGGAAACCATGGGCTTGGGGTCTTTTGGTGTGGTCAGATTTGACCTTGGGCCCCTCCTTCAAGGTCAAACGAGGATGGCCTAACTTAAAAGTGCTTATAACTCGTTTATTATTGGTCCTAGGGGTTTGGGATGGCAAACCAACCTATAGGAATACATGAGCTGGGAATCTTCTGGTGTTGTCAGATTGGACCTTGGGCCTTTCCTTCAAGGTCAAACGAGCATAGCCGAACCTAAAATTGCTTATAACTCGCTTATTATTGGTCCTAGAGGTTTGGGATGGTAAAAGAACCTATTGGAAATCATGGGCTGGGAATCTTCTGGTGTGGTCAGTTTTGACCTTGTGCACTTCCTTCAAGGTCAAATAAGGATAGCCAAACTTACAAGTGACAATAACTCATTTGTTATTGGTCCTAGAGCTTTGGGATGGTAGACAAACCTATAGGAAATCATGGACTGGGAATCTTTTGGTGTGGTTGGATTTGACCTTGGGTCCCTCCTTCAAGGTCAAACGAGGATAGCCAAACTTAGAAGTGCTTATAACTCACTTGATATTGGTCCTAGAGGTTTGGGATGGTAAACCAACCTATAGGAATTGTGGGCTGGGAATCTTCTGGTGTGGTCAGATTTGACCTTGGGCCCCTCCTTCAAGGTCAAACGAGGATAGCCAAACTTAAAAGTGCTTGTAACTTGCCTAATGTGACCCTAACAGGAGCATTTCAGGAGAATTTCTCTTCAGCGAATAACATTTACCTCTTCAAATCGCTCATTTAAAGTTTCATATAAAATTAAAAGCTGTAGGGACGCTCTATTTTTGTGTACAATAACCTTTTGTCAGTTCAATACTGCTATTTAGTAAGGCTAAAAGGCAAATACCAGATACATATTATTCCTTTTTACCCCACAGCCTTTAAGGACTGTCTGGTATTGTTTACACCATGGTGTCCGCATGGGCAGATGGGTGTTCGCGCAGGCGGGTGGTGGGAAAAAGTATGTCCCGACTGTATGTCAGAAACCATAAAGTGTAGGAAGTTATACTTGGAAGGGACATTGGTTAGAGGGTGTAGGTGTGCAACGTCATAGTATGACCTTGATTTGACCTTGCCGTAGTGACCTTGACCTAAAAAATCTTATCCAGGCTATATCTTGGAAACAGAAAGGTGTTGGAAGTTGACACTTGGTAGGGACATTGTATGTATTTTTACATAATTGTGCTATTTCCATTGACAGCTATTCTCAAGTTAATAAATTTCACAACTTCATAATTTTTAGTTTACTGATTAATGCTGTCATCTTGCTATTGAATTGTCTTGTTTTAAAGCGTTATCCTTACATACACCTTTATATAACTGACACTGCTTTAAAAGTATCCCGATCTTTGTACTGTTTCACTACTTTCATATCTCATGATGAAAACTATTTCACGGGCTGTGGCGACGGGCATCTCTGATGCTATTTTTCAGCAATTCTATTTATATGTCCTTTAAAACCAAAAATATTTGGCAATTGTTCATCACCTGCATACTTCATACATTCAAGGAACACAAATGTGTTCTCTGAGGCATAGGAGTAGGGGAAGACAGCGTTTGATTTTACTCAAGAAACCAGCTATATTACATTAAAACCGATACCAAGTATCTGAATATTAGCGAATCATAATGATCAAATATTTAAAATGTGATTTTGCTGTTCATCAATTTAACCTTATCAATTAGTCTGTTGATCTATACTTTACTATTACAGTGAGACCCTTAAGTAGATTTCTAGTGGCTTTGTCGCTTAAATTTGTCCTCTAGAATTTCAATCCCGTGAGGTTCCACTTAATAGAGTTCAAATGAAATATTGTGGATATTGTTTGAAATGTCTCTGCCCTCAGGAGGTTATGGGTAGGTCATCAGTTTCACTTCATTGGTGAATAAAACCTGTGTGGAGCAAGTGATCTTGAATTTTGTATAATAGAACTCCAAACTTTGGCAAGTTTGGTGCCAAACTTCCAATGTACAGCTATTGGCCAAAGTGCTTAAGTCAGGAAGGAAGTTTGTGAACTAGGGATTGGTCAATCGGATATTATCCATATCCGTATTTTCCCCAATGCAAAGCAGTTTCCGATTCTATGATTTAAGAAAAATGTGTTTTGGTCTTGCCTTAAGGATAGCTTTACATACAAGGAGTGAAGTTAATGAAAATAATGAAGAGTTTGTTCAAACAAATTATTATTCCACCATTATACCATGCTGTGATAATTGAGATGCCAGTTGTAATGTTTTGTCACAGTATTTTAGTGAAATTGGTCTCAATATAAAGATACTTGTGCTATTGACTTATCTCTTCTGCGAACCAAGTACCATTGAGGCTATTTAAATAAGGATATGTATATACTAATTAATTAAGACTATGGGTAAGCAAGTGATCACAAAATATATTAGTTTTCACTTTTCAGAAATCGTGAATTACATGTATATGTGTTACTGCTCATACGTATCTCTATTTTGTGTGAAACACATTTCAAAATAGATCATTTGAGTGGTTTAGTTGTCTTCAAAGTTGGAACATTTCTGTATTTCTCAAGGTCTTGTGTTAACACTAAGAAAGAGATCATGTGACTACATAAATTAACAGATAACTTATTTAAAACTCCAAAAACCACACAAAAATTTCACATCCAGTGTCTTAATATTCGATATTTAACAGCAAATATATCTTTGACAGTTTTTATTTTCAGGAGATATGCCAATGTTTGACAGAATGTGGAATTTTAGAAATATTTTTGGACACGAGTCGAGCAGTGAAGAAAAGGAAATAAACCCATTAAAAGAAAATCATAATGACAACAAAAACAGTATATTCAGAAACCTATTTGACTCACTTTTTGGTGACAAAAAGTCATAGTATATTCAGTAATGCGTATTCTATTTATTAGCATTTCTAAAAGTTGTTGGGGTTCTGCATTGTTAATCAGATTTTTCAGTGTGATTTTTCAACTCAGAATGAGTTCTTTCAACTTGTTATTGTCAGGTTGCAGAGGGACAGTTTTTTAGATAAAAATAATTTCAACGGATATACTCTGGTGTGGACAGTGGAAATTTAATGTATAGTTAAACTATTATCCAAACCTCTGGTTTTGAGATATTCAGTTTTACAACCTCATAACCATTTTCCCCAAATTATAGCTTACTAACATTTTTTTTTCCACTTTCAACATAATTTTTCTGTGATACACAAGTAGTTAAAGAAGTGTGTGAACTTCATTTAGTAACCAAAAATTACTTGTATGCAGGTAACCATCAGATTTGACAGAACTTTTCTTTTAAAGGTGTAGCTTCCATAACACAAGTTATAACTGCACCCTTTATGGTGTTTTCAGTAAAATGACTGTTTTTCATGAAAATGTTGCTGGAAATAAAAGACAGAAGGTGTTCGCTATATATTTAACTAAAGTTATACCTGAAATAGGAAAACATAAACAGTCCCTTTAATGACCCCAAATTTGCAGCTTTCCTGTGTTTTTTGTGCTTAGTCAAATATGTGAACAAAGGAAATTCCAAAACTGGGTTTGGATATAAAGCTAACAGATATTATGGTTTTGAAAAAAAACACAGAATGCAGAGCCATTCTAATATTTTCCGAATACCACATACTGTGCAGAATTTACAGTTATTGTTGAAGAAAATCACTGACTTGAAATATTTTAAAACTGGAAATTACATATTGATAATTATTATGAACAGACTACCACAGTTTGTGCGACATTAACACAATTATTTGAAGTAACTCTTTGTAAATTGTGATATCCATGCTTTTTATGGTAACCCCTTGTAGTTTAAATTACATTATTGTGGAACTACAACCTTAGCTTATGAAATTGGTGTGGATCCCCCCAGATTTTGACCTTCTAGAACTACTGACGCTTTTAAATGGCAAGGGTTTAAGGTGTTAATTTTTTTCGACAATTTTTTCAAAATATATATTTATTGCTTGTATTGGTGGTAGATTTTCGTCTGGTACTCTTTAACTATTAGTATTCCTTAATATGAATTCTAGTTGTACTGTCACTGACTGCCCCATGACCTCTAATCTTATGTTATCACCCGTACATTGCTTTTACTTCCAGATGGTGTATACCGAAAGCTGAGAAACAGACCATATAGTAAAATTTGGTCTGTATTCAGTAGTGCTGCGACAATGTTTGTGGAACTTCGATTGCTCACTCGTTTACTGCCCCGCATTCAAAGTTTGGTTCAAATGTGTGAAATTCAGACTTCGCAGAACATTTAAATATATATGACCAACATCATACCACATCCCACAGGACCCTATTTTCCTCCCCTCTATAAATCTTCTCTTTTTCATTGAAAATATGGGGGAATTTATATAAAATATACTTGGATTTTATATTTTTATCATAAAATTGCATTTTAATTGGTTTTGGAACTATTGTTTTGACTATCGAACTGGATCGAAGGTGTACAGGTGTACAGATACCAAACATCGAACCTGAAATTTGAAGCAATTTCACAGCACTAGTATTCAGGCGTGGTATTCACTAATTATGTCCACCCCCCTGGGGGGTGGATATATTATTTTTGCTTTTTTCGCCGTCCGATGTCCGATGTCCGGCGTCCGGCGTCCGATGTCCGGCGTCACGCATGGTTTCCGCTCATTTAAAGGAAAAGTATTAGAGCTATTGTCACCAAATTTGGTATGCAGGCTTATTGGGTCAGTAGCTTGCTTGGGATTGCTTTTGGCTGTTGTACCTCTTTTGCTTACTGAGTAATACTTAAGTACAGCTATTTTCAGTACCCATTGGTTTCCGTGCATTTAAGCCAAAATAATTAAAGATATTTTACTACAATTTTGAATACAAGATTGTTATGTCCATAGCTCGCTTGGTATTGCATTTGGGACTGATAGCTTTGTCAGTACATGAGTAATAGCCATTTAGGTACTTCATTGTGTATTTTCAGTACTACTTTTGAGTAATTTGCTAATATCTCAGAAACCGTAAGAGATAGAGCGATTTCGTCGAAATTTTCGACCCACAGGGTATCTAAGGAATGTAATATTTGCAATTTTCAAAAAATTTTCCCCTCCCCAAAAATGGCGGCCATTTTGAATTTTCGAATTTTTGCCAAAAATGGCAAAACACAAATTTGCTTCTATCTCCTTAACCGTGTGAGATAGAGCGATTTCGTCGAAATTTTCGACCCACAGGGTATTTAAGGAATGCAATCTACAATTTTCCAAAAATTTTCCCCTCCCCAAAAATGGCGGCCATTTTGAATTTTCGAATTTTTGCCAAAAATGGCAAAACACTAATTTGCTTCTATCTCCTTAACCGTGCGAGATAGAGTGATTTCGTCGAAATTTTCGACCCACAGGGTATCTAAGGAATGCAATCTTTGCAATTTTCCAAAAATTTTCCCCTCCCCAAAAATGGCGGCCATTTTGAATTTTCGCCAAAAATGGCAAAACACAAATTTGCTTCTATCTCCTTAACCGTGCCAGATAGAGCGATTTCGTCAAAATTTTCGACCCACTGGGTATCTGAGCATTGTACTCTTGGTAATTTTTAAAAAATTTTCCCCTCCCCAAAAATGGCGGCCATTTTGAATTTTCGAATTTTTGCCAAAAATGACAAAACACTAATTTGCTTCTATCTCCTTAACCATGCGAGATAGAGCGATTTCGTCGAAATTTTCGACCCACAGGGTATCTAAGGAATGTAATATTTGCAATTTTCAAAAAATTTTCCCCTCCCCAAAAATGGCGGCCATTTTGAATTTTCGAATTTTTGCCAAAAATGGCAAAACACAAATTTGCTTCTATCTCCTTAACCGTGCGAGATAGAGCGATTTCGTCGAAATTTTCGACCCACAGGGTATCTAAGGAATGCAATCTTTGCAATTTTCAAAAAATTTTCCCCTCCCCAAAAATGGCGGCCATTTTGAATTTTCGAATTTTTGCCAAAAATGGCAAAACACCAATTTGCTTCTATCTCCTTAACCGTGCCAGATAGAGCGATTTCGTCAAAATTTTCGACCCACAGGGTATCTGAGCATTGTGCTCTTGGTAATTTTTCCAAAAATTTTCCCCTCCCCAAAAATGGCGGCCATTTTGAATTTTCGAATTTTTGCCAAAAATGGCAAAACACTAATTTGCTTCTATCTCCTTAACCGTGCGAGATAGAGCGATTTCGTCGAAATTTTCGACCCACAGGGTATCTAAGGAATGTAATCTTTGCAATTTTCCAAAAATTTTCCCCTCCCCAAAAATGGCGGCCATTTTGAATTTTCGAATTTTTGCCAAAAATGGCAAAACACAAATTTCCTTCTATCTCCTTAACCGTGCGAGATAGAGCGATTTCGTCGAAATTTTCGACCCACAGGGTATCTAAGGAATGCAATCTTTGCAATTTTCAAAAAATTTTCCCCTCCCCAAAAATGGCGGCCATTTTGAATTTTCGAATTTTTGCCAAAAATGGCAAAACACCAATCTGCTTCTATCTCCTTAACCGTGCGAGATAGAGCGATTTCGTCAAAATTTTCGACCCACAGGGCATCTGAGCATTGTACTCTTGGTAATTTTTAAAAAATTTTCCCCTCCCCAAAAATGGCGGCCATTTTGAATTTTCGAATTTTTGCCAAAAATGGCAAAACACAAATTTCCTCCTATCTCCTTAACCGTGCCAGATAGAGCGATTTCGTCAAAATTTTCGACCCACAGGGTATCTGAGCATTGTGCTCTTGGTAATTTTTACAAAATTTTCCCCTCCCCAAAAATGGCGGCCATTTTGAATTTTCGAATTTTTGCCAAAAATGACAAAACACTAATTTGCTTCTATCTCCTTAACCGTGCGAGATAGAGTGATTTCGTCAAAATTTTCGACCCACAGGGTATCTGAGCATTGTACTCTTGGTAATTTTTAAAAAATTTTCCCCTCCCCAAAAATGGCGGCCATTTTGAATTTTCGAATTTTTGCCAAAAATGGCAAAACACTAATTTGCTTCTATCTCCTTAACCGTGCGAGATAGAGTGATTTCGTCGAAATTTTCGACCCACAGGGTATCTAAGGAATGCAATCTTTGCAATTTTCAAAAAATTTTCCCCTCCCCAAAAATGGCGGCCATTTTGAATTTTCGAATTTTTGCCAAAAATGGCAAAACACAAATTTGCTTCTATCTCCTTAACCGTGCCAGATAGAGCGATTTCGTCAAAATTTTCGACCCACAGGGTATCTGAGCATTGTGCTCTTGGTAATTTTAACAAAATTTTCCCCTCCCCAAAAATGGCGGCCATTTTGAATTTTCGAATTTTTGCCAAAAATGGCAAAACACTAATTTGCTTCTATCTCCTTAACCGTGCGAGATAGAGCGATTTCGTCGAAATTTTCGACAGGGTATCTAAGGAATGCAATCTTTGCAATTTTCAAAAAATTTTCCCCTCCCCAAAAATGGCGGCCATTTTGAATTTTCGAATTTTTGCCAAAAATGGCAAAACACCAATTTGCTTCTATCTCCTTAACCGTGCCAGATAGAGCGATTTCGTCAAAATTTTCGACCCACTGGGTATCTGAGCATTGTACTCTTGGTAATTTTTAAAAAATTTTCCCCTCCCCAAAAATGGCGGCCATTTTGAATTTTCGATTTTTGCCAAAAATGGCAAAACACTAATTTGCTTCTATCTCCTTAACCGTGCGAGATAGAGCGATTTCGTCGAAATTTTCGACCCACAGGGTATCTAAGGAATGCAATCTTTGCAATTTTCAAAAAATTTTCCCCTCCCCAAAAATGGCGGCCATTTTGAATTTTCGAATTTTTGCCAAAAATGGCAAAACACCAATTTGCTTCTATCTCCTTAACCGTGCCAGATAGAGCGATTTCGTCAAAATTTTCGACCCACAGGGTATCTGAGCATTGTGCTCTTGGTAATTTTTCCAAAAATTTTCCCCTCCCCAAAAATGGCGGCCATTTTGAATTTTCGAATTTTTGCCAAAAATGGCAAAACACTAATTTGCTTCTATCTCCTTAACCGTGCGAGATAGAGCGATTTCGTCGAAATTTTCGACCCACAGGGTATCTAAGGAATGTAATCTTTGCAATTTTCCAAAAATTTTCCCCTCCCCAAAAATGGCGGCCATTTTGAATTTTCGAATTTTTGCCAAAAATGGCAAAACACAAATTTCCTTCTATCTCCTTAACCGTGCGAGATAGAGCGATTTCGTCGAAATTTTCGACCCACAGGGTATCTAAGGAATGCAATCTTTGCAATTTTCCAAAAATTTTCCCCTCCCCCAAAATGGCGGCCATTTTGAATTTTCGAATTTTTGCCAAAAATGGCAAAACACAAATTTCCTTCTATCTCCTTAACCGTGCCAGATAGAGTGATTTCGTCAAAATTTTCGACCCACAGGGTATCTGAGCATTGTACTCTTGGTAATTTTTAAAAAATTTTCCCCTCCCCAAAAATGGCGGCCATTTTGAATTTTCGAATTTTTGCCAAAAATGGCAAAACACTAATTTGCTTCTATCTCCTTAACCGTGCGAGATAGAGTGATTTCGTCGAAATTTTCGACCCACAGGGTATCTAAGGAATGCAATCTTTGCAATTTTCAAAAAATTTTCCCCTCCCCAAAAATGGCGGCCATTTTGAATTTTCGAATTTTTGCCAAAAATGGCAAAACACCAATTTGCTTCTATCTCCTTAACCGTGCCAGATAGAGCGATTTCGTCAAAATTTTCGACCCACTGGGTATCTGAGCATTGTACTCTTGGTAATTTTTAAAAAATTTTCCCCTCCCCAAAAATGGCGGCCATTTTGAATTTTCGATTTTTGCCAAAAATGGCAAAACACTAATTTGCTTCTATCTCCTTAACCGTGCGAGATAGAGCGATTTCGTCGAAATTTTCGACCCACAGGGTATCTAAGGAATGCAATCTTTGCAATTTTCAAAAAATTTTCCCCTCCCCAAAAATGGCGGCCATTTTGAATTTTCGAATTTTTGCCAAAAATGGCAAAACACCAATTTGCTTCTATCTCCTTAACCGTGCCAGATAGAGCGATTTCGTCAAAATTTTCGACCCACAGGGTATCTGAGCATTGTGCTCTTGGTAATTTTTCCAAAAATTTTCCCCTCCCCAAAAATGGCGGCCATTTTGAATTTTCGAATTTTTGCCAAAAATGGCAAAACACTAATTTGCTTCTATCTCCTTAACCGTGCGAGATAGAGCGATTTCGTCGAAATTTTCGACCCACAGGGTATCTAAGGAATGTAATCTTTGCAATTTTCCAAAAATTTTCCCCTCCCCAAAAATGGCGGCCATTTTGAATTTTCGAATTTTTGCCAAAAATGGCAAAACACAAATTTCCTTCTATCTCCTTAACCGTGCGAGATAGAGCGATTTCGTCGAAATTTTCGACCCACAGGGTATCTAAGGAATGCAATCTTTGCAATTTTCCAAAAATTTTCCCCTCCCCCAAAATGGCGGCCATTTTGAATTTTCGAATTTTTGCCAAAAATGGCAAAACACAAATTTCCTTCTATCTCCTTAACCGTGCCAGATAGAGTGATTTCGTCAAAATTTTCGACCCACAGGGTATCTGAGCATTGTACTCTTGGTAATTTTTAAAAAATTTTCCCCTCCCCAAAAATGGCGGCCATTTTGAATTTTCGAATTTTTGCCAAAAATGGCAAAACACTAATTTGCTTCTATCTCCTTAACCGTGCGAGATAGAGTGATTTCGTCGAAATTTTCGACCCACAGGGTATCTAAGGAATGCAATCTTTGCAATTTTCCAAAAATTTTCCCCTCCCCAAAAATGGCGGCCATTTTGAATTTTCGAATTTTTCCCAAAAATGGCAAAACACAAATTTGCTTCTATCTCCTTAACCGTGCGAGATAGAGCGATTTCGTCGAAATTTTCGACCCACAGGGTATCTAAGGAATGCAATCTTTGCAATTTTCCAAAAAATTTTCCCCTCCCCAAAAATGGCGGCCATTTTGAATTTTCGAATTTTTGCCAAAAATGGCAAAACACAAATTTGCTTCTATCTCCTTAACCGTGCGAGATAGAGCGATTTCGTCAAAATTTTCGACCCACAGGTATTTCAGCATTGTATTCTTGGCAATTTAAAAAAAAATTTCCCGTCCCCTAAAATGGCGGCCATTTTGAATTTTCAAATTTTTGTCAAAAATGGCAAAACACAAATTTGCTTCTATCTCCTTAACCATGCGAGATAGAGCGATTTCGTCGAAATTTTCAACCCACGGGGTATCTAAGGAATGTAATCTTTGCAATTTTCAAAAAATTTTCCCCTCCCCAAAAATGGCAGCCATTTTGAATTTTCGAATTTTTGCCCAAAATGGAAAAACACAAACTGGCCTTAACCGTGCCAAATAGAGTTATTTCGTTGAAATTTTCGACCCATAGGGTATCTAGAAAATGTACTCTTGGCAATTTTCAAAAAAATTTCCTTTTCCCAAAAATGGCGGCCATTTTGAATTTTCAAATTTTTGCCAAAAATAGAAAAACAGGAATTTGCTTCTATCTTCTTAACCATGCCAGATAGAGTGATTTCGTCAAAATTTTCAACCCAACCAATGCAAAAAGGCATGAAGCTGAAATAATTTACATCTACACTAACAAATATTTAAGCATCATTGATATATTTTACAAATGAAACAGGGTCTTGTAAGACTACTGTACAATTTGGGCAAAAGGTTCATGGGTGGACATTACACATGATAATGTGTGTTCTTCTATGCTATCCTGTTTCTATTCGCATCTACTATCAACAGGGCGGCCGATTTCTAGTATTCTTATCTTAGTCCTATCTTAGTCATAAAATTTATGACATTTGTCTTAGTTAAGATAGGTCCCAACTTGGTATTCACAAAGCATGTCCTAGCTAGGACAAATTTCCAAACATATTTTCATGACAAAAATCCTAAAGTTAGGACTAAGATAGGAATGTTAGTGAATACCAGGTCTTTTTTTTCAAAATACACAGCCAAATTTCATTGTCATATCTGACCATTTCCAACTTTTGCAAATATTTGGTTCCATTGCACATGGGTACTTCAGGGATTTAATAAGGTAGTATACAAATAACCAGAATTCAAATTATTTTTATGTAAAATTGACTAATTTTAGGTCAGTCCTGTAAGAATATTTGAAGAACTTGTGACTTGTGAAGTCTTTTCCTTTTTCTACTCCAAATAATTCATTAATCTACAAGGATTACTTGGGTCCTCATAAAAGCTTTAATCATATACATAATATTAGGTGAGAACTTTTCAAAGTAGTTTATTTACTTAAAACCCCCAAACTGTGGAACAGAAACTTCAATGAACAGTGTTGTATATTTTATCATGTGTTTACATGTTAAATTGGCAATAGACGGAAATTGATTTGATGCTTCCACAGTATGGAATGAATTTGATGCTGATGTTCATGCTGACACCTATTTGACCTTTGTCAGACAGGTGCTTAAATCGTAGCTTAGTGTGACTATTCAGAGAAAAGACTAATGCTTCTCCAGTTCATAAGTAGTAGGAATTACAGTAATGACTTTGTTGTTTGTTCCCTGTACCTTTCAACACTAGTGTGTTGAGAATTGCACTAAATTTTTCAGGCAGATCATTCACCCTTTTTGATGGGAATTGATCAGACTACAATCGTTAAGCTTATTTCCCCAGTTATGGGTTATCATACCAAAATAACAGCGCATACACCAATCTGTTTAAAAAAAATAGTTTTCAACATTTAATTGTCACCAAAAATACTCTATTCGTGTAAATTTGAAAAAAAAAAAAAAATATATTGCAAGCAAAATCAAATCATTACATCAAAATTAAATATTAAAAAGTTGGGCTATTTTAGTAAGTGTGACAATTAATTGGGTACCTGTTGCATCATTTCACAACTAGCCAAATACAAACGAGTAGCGGTGGTCCGATTTGAAAAGATCAAATCAGATTGTAATGAACTGTCAGGTAAACTTCACAGTGGTGTCTCAGTGGTATAACAATATTAGAACAAAGTTGGGCATTTTGATTCATAATTTTGTCTTGGAGGTATTTTTGGGGGTAACTTATATTTTTACCCAAAAAAATATGCTGTTTTGAATTATAACATTAACTATGTAATAAATATATTTGAAAATTGTGTATTTTTTTATGTGTTTGTGCACGTATGTGTGTGTTTGACACAGTTTTACGTAAACCTTTTTTGCAAAAACTTTGCAGTCATTTTGGATATGATCATCAAAAATCAGTGTTAAAATACATCATCACCATCAAAAATAGAAAAAAAATAGGAATTATCCTGGAAAAAGAAATAAATAGGAATTAGTCAAAAAGAAAGAAAAATAGTGAAAAAATAGGAACTTAATGCCCTGCAATTAAAATCAAAGAGGTGTGCTAATTAGTATGAAAGAATTGTCTGCGAACATATATTTGATCTGAATACAAATAAATATTTAAAGTTTATTAATGAATGGAGTGAAGTAATTGGAGTACTACAGATTGCTCATGTCACAACAGCCTTCAATTCACAGTTTAATTGGATGAAAATTAACGGAGATTACTTCTGCAAAAACTAAAAAAGAAAACAGAAAAAACTAAAACAGAAAACGGAGTTCATTGTCTTTGGCTCTAAGTCTCAGCGTCAGAAGCTTTCCTCCTACTTTCCTGTTAGTATCTTTGGCAGCCTTATTCATCCGGTTGATTCTGTTAGAAATCTAGGTGTGTGGTTCGATGCAGAATTTTCATTCTCTTAACATGTCAAGAGGACTTGCAAAGCGTGTTTTCTCCAGATGCGTGACCTTCGTAGAATAAGACAGTATCTCACTACGGAAGTGGCAGTCCTAGCTGCAAATGCCTTGGTTAGTAGCCGCCTGGACTACTGTAACTCTCTTTTTAGGAGTTTGTCGTGTTTCAATCTTCACAAATTGCAAAGTATTCAGAATACCCTTGCTCGTATTGTTACAAACCATAGAAGGTATGCTCATGTTACGCCCATTCTGAAACAACTCCACTGGCTGCCCGTGAAGTATAGATGTATGTTCAAAACTGCAACTCTAGTATATAAATTTCTACATAGTGGCTCCCCTTCCTACTTTCAACCTTACTTGTCTCCCAGTAGTAGTTCCTATAGTACCAGGCGTAGTCACCCAGATTGTCAATATCTTACTGTTCCTCCTTTCCGCCCATCAGTCTTTAAGTCTGTCAAACATTTTGATCACAGCTTTGCCTTTGATGCTCCTAGAATCTGGAATGAACTCCCTCATGATGTGCGCAGTGCAACATCAGTTGCCTCCTTCAGAAAGAAGCTTAAGACTTATCTGTATGCAAAAGCCTATCCGCCATAGCCTCCCTTGTCACCCTGTGTCTCCTTGGTACGACCTTGCTATATCCCCGGATTAATGTTAATTGCCCTTGCTTTATGTTCTGTTGCGCCTTAGAGTCCATCTGAGATGGAGATTAATCGCTATAAAAGTCCACATTAGATTAGATTAGATTTGCAGTTATAAAGGCAAGAAGTTGTACAGGCAGGACAGAACAAAACGTGATGCTAACCCTCTTCTGTTGAGCTTTAACAACTTCTTAAGTAAAAGCACTCATCTCTTTGTAGTTTTTAACTTAAAGGCCCAAGTCTAGTTTTTCTGCTGCTCAATAATAAAGCTAGAGATCAGAAATTCACAAACCCAACACTGAAAATAACATTAAAGATAGTCGTAAGATCGTTACTCACCTACATCTTCTAACCAATGTCCTCAACATATATCAACTTCCCACACCTTATGGTTTCCAAGATATAGCCCAGGCAAGATTTTTAAGTTCAATGTCACTATGGCATAGGTCAAATCAAGGTCATAACATGACACTGTATACCCAAACCCCCTAACTAATGTCCATACCAAATATCAACCTTTTACACCTTACAAATTCCCGGATATAATCTGGGAAAGATTTTAATGGTCAAGGTCACTACAGTAAGCTCAAAGGTCACATCATGATGTTGCACACCTAGGGTCAAATCAAGGTCACACCCTGACATTGCATACTTACACCCCCTAACCAATGTTCCCAGGATCAATTTCTTTCACTTTACGGTTTCTGAGATCTAGCCCAGACAAGATTTTAAAGGTCACTACAGCACAGTCAAATCAAGGCCACACCATGACGTTGCACACCTACACACCCAACCAACGCCCTACCAAGTTTCAACTTCCTACACTACAGTTTGAGATATAGTCTGGGCAAGATTTTAAATGTCAAGGTCACTACTGCAAGGTGAACTTCCTACACCGTACAGTTTGAGATACAGTGTGAGCAGACTTTTTCCTGCCACCCGTCCACCCATCCAGACGACGTGCGTGAAAATAATACCTGCAAAGCCTTAAAACCTTTCAGGTTAAAAGGAGTTTAACAACTAATTAAGTGAAATTCAGTCCCTTTAGTTTCTAGTTTATAACCAAAGTTCTTACTTAATTACAAAAGTAGTTTGCAAGTATTGTAACTAGAGATATCATACTTGCACACAATATTCTGCATGATAAAAGTAGCTTAAATCATGCCCATGTTTTTAAGTTATAAGCCAAGAACTGGATTAAGCACTAGAACTCCATTTTTCAAGAAGTACTTTAGTCAGAGGTTTCAAAATGCAGTTATTTACTTTGATAGATTATCCCCCCCCCCCCAAACCATGCAAATGTCAACCAGAGGATCAAAATATACCCACGTACGGACTATGGGATGAAATCTATGAAGCAGTTTGAGAATAATTCTCTATAAAATAAAACATAGCATCAGAGATGCCCCACAGCCTGGGGAAATAGTTTTCAACACCATGAGAAAAAGTAAAAAAGTACTAAGATCGAAAGATCCAAATAATGTTAAAGTATGAAGCTGTAATTTATTAAGTGAAGCCATCAATGGAAATAGCCATAAGTACATATAATAATCAGTACCAGCAATCCATAAAAGTTCTAAATATGGCAGGTGAACACACTCTGGCAGAGCCAAGGCAAAAAGTCGCACCGTGATGATGCACACCTATTCCACCTAAGTGACCTAACCCTGACAAGATTTGTAAGGTCCAGGTCACACAAAGACGTTGCACACCTACACCCCCAAACCAATGTCCCTACTTAGTGTCAACCTTCTACACCTTACAGAATCTCAGAAATAGCCCCGACTTTAAAGGTCAAGATCACTAATGCAAGGTCAAAGTCAAATCTAGGTCACACCATGACTATAATGTTGCACACCTGCAAACCCTAAGCATTGTCCCTACCAAGTATCACCTTCCTACACTTAACAGTTTCTGAGATGAGGCCCAGATAAGATTTTAAGATCAAGGTCACTTTGACAAGTTCAAAGGTGAAATCAAGGTCACACCATGACGCTCCACACCTACACCTCCAAACCAATGTCCCTACCAAGTATCAACTTCCTCCATCTGATGGTTTCTGAGATACAGCTTGGACAAACTTTTTCCTGCCCATCTGGACACCATGGGTGAAAACAATACCTGCAAGGCCCTTAAACGCTGTGGGGTCAAAAATAAAACCCATGCATTCAAGTGCAAGATGCATTTTATGATCAGTCAGCTACCAGGAGAAAACATTGTCATTGCAAGCCATATCTCAGTAATCATGGAAAATATATAGTAAAACACACCAGCTGTTATTAATATACATTTATTATAATTATTTAATACGACAAATGTTTGATCATTTTTCAAATGCATCTTTCAAAATGTAGTACATCACATAAATACAGTCAAGAACAAATTAATTTGAAAAATAAAAAATGGAATACATTTATAGTTGAAAGTTTAGTTACACATGAGCCTAGATCAATCCAATCAAGCCAACAATATTGAATAGAATCATTTTTAGAAGACTGCAAGTTTTTGATACCAGACCAATGGTAAAATACTTTGAATTTGTTGACCTTTCGACAGCAAAACTTATTAGCCAGTTACTGCTACTAAATTTTAAATCATACTCATCAAAATTGTGTCATCAGTTTCTTAATATTTATAGACATAACCATAAACTATATAAACAGTAACACTTCATGCTTTGTTGTGGCATCATAAATTACATTGATACATAGATTTGTTTACTTTCAGTATTGTATCTTATAAAAAAATCTTTCCACAAACCTTGAGAATATACTGTACAGGCAACACTATAGTACACTGTTCTTACTACCAAGCAACAAATACCAGCAACTATGATTTCCTTTTTCAATTTTTTATTTTGCAGTGGAAATATTCCTTTAGTACAGATGAGATAACACAGACAAGTTGTAAAAGCACCGACAGTCTGTGCCCGAACAAAACACTACATGTACCGGATTACTAGCCTATCTACTATTTTTGTTCCTTTCCTACACATATTACTAGATATAAGATAAACAAAAATTGCATGTGTTACAGAAGAATGACTGTTATATTGAGATATTAAGTTATTATTCTGTAGAGGTTTAACTGGGGTTGACATAAAAAACAATAAAACACCCAATTAGTTTCAAAGAATCAGTGCCCCTCCTGTTTTCCAAAAACTAGTTCCAGACAAGCTTTTGTAATAAAGAACATTTTGTGTAAATTTCAAGAGCCTATGTGTAAAACTTTTCCAGAAAGTGTGGTAATCAGGAAAATATCTACACACTGACAGTCTTAGCATATTGAAGCATAAGGTAGATGTATCTGATAGATGCACATAAAATTGCAAAAAAAAATCTCAAAAAGATCCCTTGACATAGTGACATAGCTCTTTCTGCAAAAACAAATTACTTAATGCATATCAACAAACTCTTTCAACGTATCCGGAACAATTCCAGCATATGCTATGCTGTGTTCCTTCACAACCCTCGCTGCTATACATTTTAGAGAAAGTTTTCTTTTGGCCTTCATGATCATTTCAGCTACACCAGTCGTGGTAGTATCGAGTGCAGTTTCCCCGTGAATATTTACCCTGTCTAAATGACAATCAGTACTTAATAATAATGTGATGGCATTGTGTAAAGTTAGAAAGTCACTTATTGGTTTGTTGTATCTGGCAATCACATGTAAAGGTGTGTTTTTCTCATCATCTACAGCATTTGGATCAGCTCCACACTTCAGCAACAGTTTAATCAGTACATCACTTGGAAGCTTCACAATATCACTAACGTGAAAATCATCCACTTGGGTATCTTCATCACATACAGCATGCAACAGAGTTTGGTTTTTCTTTGTTGCAAATCTTAGATCCATTTTATTTAAGCGGTACACTTTCATGCACATGCTGTGTTCTTCATCTTTACTTACTTTCAATTTGCTTAGTATAGTCAAAAGATAGAGAGCTGCCAGGATATTTCCTTCCATTACTCCAATGGCAAGAGATTTCTCTTCCGCGGTATCTGCCAACCCTACCCTCACTGCATCATAACCAAGTTCAACTAAGTTATGTTCTAATACTTCCAATACAAGACCAGAGTTTATATCAACACCAACATGTAGCATTTGTGAAAATACTTGTGCAAACCGTAACAGATCTTTTGATATTGTACGTTTGTTTTTCTGTCTAAGTATCAATGCTCTAAGCCACAGATGAATGCATTTCTCAAATGACGCTGTGTCTGCAAAGACTGCTCCCCTAAATACAATGCCATGAGGTATTTCTACATTATCTTCACCCAGCAATCTCTCTCTTATAATCAAGGCTTCCATATGAAGCGCATTAGTGTCATTTTTTATGGCTTCTAGCTCTTGTATTGAAATACATTCTTGTCTGTTACCATAGGCCTTTATTGGTGGTAATATAGTTTTTGCAAGTATATTTTCACTCTCTGAGAATCTTTCCTTCATGGCTAACCAAAAATAATGATAGCACTTGTCAATGTCATAAGTATATCGATCATTGGCATATGAAGCACCGAGCAATTCCAGTGCTTCAACTCTGTCCTTTTTACAACACTCCTTTCGAGATATGAAGAATTCTACAATTTCAGCTTTACTACAATCACATGCAACATGCAGTGGTGTCATTTGTTGTTCATTGGGCAATAATTGTCCTCCAAACTTCACCAGTTCTTTTATGACTGGTAAGCAACCACGTTCAGCTGCAAAATGCATTGCTGTTGCACCACAATTTGCTTGGACATCTGGGTCTGTTCCTTCACGGAGTAAATATGATACAACTTCTGTATGACGCCTGTAACTGGCAATCATAAGGCATGTATTGTTGAACTTATTTGGAATGTCAATATCAGCACTGTTTTCAACCAGGTACCTGACAACATTCAGATGACCGTCAAAGCAGGCTGCACGCAAAGGAGTTGAATTCGTTGACGTTGATTGATTCACATTAGCCCCATGTTCCACAAGTGTTCTCACTGTTTCTAAAAAACCACCTCCAGAAGCACACCAAAGGGCCGACGCTTGTTCAACGGTAAAACCATCGAATTTAACAGTTCCAGTTTGCTCAATATCAACACAAAACAGGGTTATGAACAGCTTAACAACTTTATGGTGCCCGTTCCGCGCAGCTATCAGAAATGGGGTGGTCACCTGCCCACCTTCGCTGTAAGATCTTGACAATAACCTCTTTGCTTTATGTTCGTCCTTATTGTACAACAGGGCACATAATGTCAGCTCTTTTCCATCACGGGCTGCAGAAAATATCCTGCTATATTCTTCGTCTTCGGACATTTTTCAACAACACAGATTCTGATATTTTGGGTTGCACAGATACACTACTAGTACATGTTGGTTTCCAAATGAGTCACGTTAATAAACAAATTCTGATCTCAGTCTATTTTCAAATCTTAGCCAACTCGACCCACAAAATGTTCGTCATCTAAATACTAAAATTAAATACGATTTTCCGACAGTACTTCATGTTTTCATTTCAGCACATATGAAACGAAACTTGCAAAACTACTACATATTGTCCTAAATGAAGTGTTCTGGAATAGGTTGTCATGTTGGTTATGTTTCTGTTCCTGTAGTAAGTTATGCTGATGATATTTCATCAATGGTCCCACGTTAAATGTATGCTAAACATCATTAAAGACTTTGGACAAGAATAATGTGTCAGGGTAAACCCAGAGAAAAGCAAACTCCTTGTGTTTGGTAAAATTTGCAACCACTGTGTTAACATAAATTTTGATGGTTACTCAATATCTCAAACAGATGTTGCAGATCACTTTGGGAATGTAATTGGAGCCAACTCTAGTATAAAAAGCCTTGAAAAATTTGCAGTGATATTGTATTGGGAATTAACTTTCTTTTGAGTAACGTCTCTAGCTGTAATTATCTTGTAAATATAAGTTGGTGAAGCCCTACTGTATGGCATTGTATGGTGGTATGTTATTAGATTTAACCAATAAAGACATTGATAGACTTTATGTAACTTGGAGAAAATGTATACACAAACTGATTGGGATGCACTATAGAACTCAATCACAGTACCTACCTGTAATATGTAATGATATACCAACTGAGATTCATATTAATGAAAGATATATAAAATTTGTGAGGAGAATAATTAGAAGTGAGAATGATGTAGTCAACCTTTGTTGTAAATTGATTATGAATGGAGGTCAGTCTGAAGTATCTAAAACTATAATTTTACTCATGTCAAAACATGGTATTCCTGAGAATGAACTTTTTAGTGAAGACTTCATTTATAAGAAAATAACCAATCTCTCTGAATTATGTGATAATGACATGGAAAATATAAAATCGCTATAAGCTATCAGGGATGACATTGAAAATTTAGAAAAAAAAACACCATGTTCACAAAACAAGATGTTGATACTATATTAGAGTACCTCTGTGTTACATAGCAGTTTTCTGCTTACTTGCTGTGTTAAAATGTACATAGTTTTTTTTCTTTCTGTCTGTGTGTTTGTAAACTGTGTATATCAATATATACGAACAAATAAATAAATTAAATGTGTTTTGATTGGAGTATCTTCTAGACTTAATTATTGCTATTTTCGTAAATTACTAGACAGAGTTCCTGTTACTATAAGAGACTTTTGGTACTAGCATGCAGCTGATAGCAACAGAATTGATTACTGCAAAAGTGTATGTAAGAAAGATGTAATAAAGACAATGTTCAAATTTTGAAATCCTAAGTAATAACTATATATTAAAGATTTAAAAATAATTATTAGAAAGGTTGCGCATGTTTTTCACTCTCACTAATGTTAAAAGTACTTTTTGAAATCATAAAATGTTTTGTAAAGCATCATGTTTAAGCAGAACTACAATAGAAATGAACATTTTATAACATGTGAGAGCTGAATTTTCTCACTGTTTCCCTTTATATTTGGAAAACTTATGGGTATATATCTAAACAAATATGTGTACAATCGTTTATAACACTTAGTGTTTCTATCTAACTTAAAATGACCAGTAAATGACATGCACCCAGTTGTTTATTCATATGTTTCGCCAAAAAGGGATCTAGCAGATACAAACTGCAATGTGTTTTGCTGTTATTGCCGAAACTTCCTATTGTCTTCTGTCTATGCCTTTGAAATATGTATAAATAAGCACAGATTTGAAGGATAAAAGGATCCAGAAAAAAAATTGAACATTTTAATTACTTAAATATAGCTTTTACAAGCTACAAGCTTACCATGTGGGACTGATTGCTGTTCTCAGATGGCCACAGGCATCACGGCCAACATCTAAGAAAAATAGACATTTATAGTTGTCCATAGCCTCAGGTTGTCGTCTCGCGGTACACTCTGAGATCTCATCCTATTTTCTTGTTGAAATTTTTAAACCTTACCCCGGCCCTCAGCTGTAATACAGTGGGGAGGCAGGGTGGGACTCTTCTCAGTCCCACATGGTAAGCTTGTAGCTATGCCTTATAAAAGCTACATTTAAGTAATTAAAATTTTCAATTTTATTGCGCTACAATAGCTTACCAAGTGGGACTGATTGCTGAATCCAACCGCATGGTGGAGGGATAGAATAGAATAGAAACATTTATGTAGCGCAAAATTGATGTAACATCCTCTAATGTGCTTGAGGTCAAAAAGGGAAAGTCCAGGGATGTACCAGGTTGAGATCCAAAATTAATGCCCGCCAGGGAGATGTACAATGCTAGTCTAAACAAATAGGTCTTTAGCTGGCTACGGAAACCTGTTATTGTTTGTTGTGATCGTACTGATTGTGGGAGTCTGTTCCATTCTGTGGGGGAAGCCATTGCAAAACCTCGCCTACCAATGGCCTTTTTCAGACAGACTGAGGAAAGAGAAAGACGATTTCCAAACGTTAAACAACTGGTTTTGATCAAGGATAATAAGTATATGGGTTGAAAGAATTTGATAGCCTTGAAAGTAGTTAGATTGTTCTTAAACAAGATGCGGTATGTGATAGGGAGCCAATGTAGTTTTTGAAGAAAGGGAGTGACATGGCTAGTTCTATCAAGTTTAAAAGCAATTCTACAAAGGGCATTTTGAATTTTTTGGAGTTTAGCTACATTGTATTTACTTAAGCCATAAAGTAGGGAATTGCAGTAGTCAAGTCGACTGCTGATCACTGAGTTTACAAGCAAAGCTGCAGTATCCACACTGAGGAATTTACGGATGCATCTTAGGTCCTTAAAGTGGTAGTAACATGGCGCTGAGACTGGAAGATATGTCAACTTTTCTTAGATTTTGAAGTAATAGATTAGAATGAATGTTTAGAAATACCAGTCTGAGTCCCTTTTACAGTGCCTCAATCCCAAAGACCGGGCCTGTAATGAGCCAAAACCTGAAAAGAATGGATGACAGTGCATGCTAAAGCTGTCAAGATGTTTTGATTGTAGTAGAGAAGTGCAGCCATGCTCATTAAGGAGTGTAAGGGCCCTTAGGGGCCATCCACGAGTGAAAAACCAGCCCAATGGTTAGAATTCTCATGAATTTTTGCCACCGAACATGAGATTAATGACAACCTTGATAAGTCCTTAATACATATTATACTTGATAAACTAAAAATAAAAAGTGACCTTACCGGTAACATCTTGAGAGGTAAACCTATATACCTACACCCTGGGATTAGACTCCTGAAGACTTAGCTGTAGCGGATGTGCCCTCCCCCCTTCTTTTCTTTCCGAGGATACCTGGTCTGAGGGAAAGGGTCTAGCACTTATTGTGCCGCCACCACTGGTCCCAGAAACATATTGTTGTCCTTGTCTGACCAAGTAAGGTCTTTTAGGTAAAAATTTGTAAATGTGTTGTGAGCTTTCCAGTGACAGGCTTGCATGATTTGGTCCACCGATACCCCAGCAGAATGGTTTGTTTCAACCAAGAAGAAAGAGTAGCGGGCCTTATGTCTGAGGTGTGTCCTTTCTTGAAGGAGGTGAAAAGGAGGGATCGAGGCCTATTCAGGTCTTTGGTTCAATCCAAATCGTACCTCAGGGCCCGCACTGGACACAAGGTCTCTAAACTGGAGAGTAACCTGTGAAGGTCTGAACTTTGTGCAATATGGTAGCCCGCTGGGCTCAAAGTGTCAACAATGGCTGTCCTGTAACCATCAATGGTCGAGGGGCGCCTGTTTAGATCTTGGTACAGGTACATGAAAAAATCTGGGATTTGTTTCACAGATGGAGTGGAGAATTCACCGAATTTTCTCTGCACCATTTCTCAAATAGGGCCCACCATTTCTCAAATAGGGCCCACTTTGACTTGTAGATGGTCCTTGTTGATGACCTCTGATAGGCAGCAATTCTCTCTGCCACCTCCACAGAGAAGCCTTGTTCTTGGAGCTGTCCACTCCTAGACACAAGGCGTGGAGGTTGAGATGCCGTGAATTGCCTGAGAAGAGTTGTTGACAATGGAAGTTATAGTGGGATCTCTGTTGAGAGCTGCACTAGGTCCCAAAACCAGGGCATCCCTGGCCAGCTTGAGGCTATTATGATGATCAGGCAATAGCATTGCCTGATATTTTGGATCACCCTGTGAAGGAGAGCTGTCAGAGGGTAAGCATAAGCAGTGAGACCTGTCCAGTTTATGTTCAGAGCATCTATGTCCCAAGCATTTTGGTCTGGGACTGGAGACACGTACAGTGGAAGTTTGTTATTCAGATGAGTGGCAAATTGATCTACATGAGGGGTGAACCACTTTAGACAGATCTGTTTGAACACCTGTAGATGCAGTGACCATTCTGTTGACTGGACAGAAGGTCAGCCATCACATTCAGACACCCTGGAATGTGTCTGGCTTTCAATGTTATGTGATAACGATGGCACCATGTCATGATCTTCCACAGGAGCGTGCACATCTCTGCTGAATGAGTTCCTCCTTGTTTGTTTATGTGGGCTACCACTGTTGAGTTGTCCATTGCAACTAGTACTGTTTGGTTCTGACACTGGTCCTTGAAGCTTTGAACGGCCAGGGAGACTGCCTTCATCTCTAGATCATTTATGTGTAGCCTTTTTTTCCATCTGACCAGTGACAACAGACCCTTTGTAGAGCTTTGATTTAAGTTAGCGGCCCAACCTTCATTTGAGGCGTCTGTAAAGAGTTGGATGCTGTGGTCTTTGGTATGAAGGTCTGCACCTCTCATCACGTTTGTGGGGTTCTGCCACAAGTCTAGGTGTGCAGAAATCATTTCTGTCCAAGGAAGGAGGCTGTCCAGCGACTGAGAATATCTCTAGTGCTCCTTGAGATGAAACTGAAAGGGCTTCATGTGAAAGGGTCCCTCAAGGACCATATTCTCCGTTGAGGCAAGCAATCCAATTAGCGACATCAAACATCTTGCAGTCAAAACATGTTTTGACTTGAGGCGTAGGATCAAATCCTGAAGTTTGAGCCATCTCTCTTGAGTGGGTTTTACAATGGCTGAATCTAGATGGTATTTGTAGCCAACGAACGAAAACACCTGAGTATAGCTTTCAGTTCTGATTTTTCCTGATTTATTATCCAACCCAAGTACTGGGTTAGGTCTACCACTGCCTGAGTGTTCACTTGGGCTTCTTCCTGAGACTGGGACCTGATCAGCCTGTCGTCCAGGTATTGGTGAAGTCTGAGTCCTCTGGAGAGGGCCATTAGCTTCACTTCTTTTACAATCATTGTAAAGACCTGGGGGGCTGTGGCTAGTCCGAAAGGAAGGGAGGTGAACTGGAACACCCGAGACCTGTGGCAATACCTTAGGTATTTCCTTGAGTTTGGGTGGATGGGGATGTGAAGGTAAGCATCGATAGGTCTATCGACAATACCCATTCCCCTGGAATCAGGGAGGTCCTGATGGACTCTGGAGTTTCCCTTTTGAACTTTTCTACGTGTAGAAAAGTATTGAGCCTGTTTAAGTCTATTACTGGCCTCCACCTTTGGTGAGGCATGGGGACTAGAAACAGGCGACTGTAAAACCCGAGAGATTTTACATTTTCCACCCTTTCGATTGCGTTCTTTGACAGAAGAGACTGGATACAAGTGGCCAGAGCTTGGTCTTTTTGATCAGCCTTGTATTCTGACTGAATCAGAGGGAATTTGACCAGATTTGGTTTTGAAAGGAATGGCAGTACGTAGCCATTGGTGATAATGTTTAACATGTTTGATGAACATTTGTTTGTTTGCCAGTGTCTTCTGAAAGACAACCTCCTACTGGTGGACTGAGTTTGTTTATTTGGGGTTTAACGTCGCTTTCAACACTGTACAGGTCATATCACGACGGGTAGTTGGAAGGGCAGAGGAAACCAGTACACAGAGTTCGCTAGGGTTGTGTACTGTAAACTGCCAACCAACGGCAAGCAACTACTGGTGGACTGAGGGATGCTTTTAAGGAGTCATTGCGGGGAAGGGTTTCCATGCCCTTGTCCCCTATTGTGGGGTCAAAAACAACCCTTAGAGCCTCTGAAGTTCGGTTTCCACCTACCTGAGGAAAACGATTGGTTACTGCATTGTGAGGAGTTGCCCCCATAGGGGCATTTCCTGTAGGAGCCTCTTTTCTTGCTATGGGGACCACGAAAGAGCTTAGTTGGATAGGGTCCAAAACCCTGAGAGTCTTTAGAGGTGGCTTCTTGAGGAGGTCATCTCCCTCCTTTACAAGTTGAGACTTGAACAAGGAGGAATGCCAAAAGAGCGAGTTCCTAAGTTCTTGGAGTCTCGTTTCCCCTAGATGTCGATGTAAAAGGGTCATTTCGGCTTCGTGCCTTAAGCAAACCGGTTTTACCCATGGTAAATAACTCCCTCTGGAGTATATGGGCCAAGGATATGCTGAGGCATGTGACAGCCCTGTGTTGACTAAGAAGAGTGTTATTCCATATGTCAAGATATTCACAGGCTTGTTCATATCCACATTTGGCTGCTTTCTCAGGATTGGCACCTTTCTGAATTTGAGATTTGACTCTCTTTAAGGTTGGCTTCAGGCTATGTTGGCACTTCTCAGGAGTGGCATTCCAAGAGGATGAAGTCTTAGCAAAGGCAGCAGTAAAGTTGAGACTGGATATGTTTTGCCTAGCTTTGTGTTCCAATTCCTTAAGAACTGGTACGGGAACCTTGCTCATAGGAGCCCCAGGGGGCTAATGAATAATACAGAGTTTTGCAAAATCTGTATTCAACTCTTGTGTTTTCTCCTCATAACAGGGCTGTCCCACCTTGTACCACTTTGCAGTGGAAGGAGGTTTGATGTTTTTACCCTCAGATAAATTAGTGGCCTGGAAATCATGCTCAAATTTATCAAAGGCATCTTTGATACCTGAGCTGAGGGGAGCATAGAGGAAGGGCCTCTTGGTCTGAGCTCCTGACAGCCTTTCTCATCGTCCAGACCCATGACTGAAGTTGAGGACCTAGGCATAGACTCCCTGGGGTCAGGGAGGGAAAGGATGTGCCTGAAAGTGTCCACCTCTTCAGCATATTGGGAGGGAACATCAGACAGAGCTACTTCCCTATACTAAGTGGGGTCTGGATCATGTTGAGGTTGGTCTTGATCAGAGAGAGCCCCAGAGGGCTGGGCCCCAGAGGGCTTTGAAGACCTGTGTCTGTCTACAGAGGACTGATCCTCCTGTTCAGGAAGATGACAAGTATCGGGACCTCACCTTATGTTTACTCTTGTCAGCATGTTTTTTTTATTTAGAAGGTGACATCCAAGGTTCATCAGATTCATCATTGTATTGATCTGAGGCAGACCATGGCTCAACATCGTGCTTCCTATGAGAGTGAGAGTGTTTTTTATGTCTATCCAAAGCCTTCTTAGAAGGCTCCTCGGATGGTCTAGAAAGCTGATCTGATGCAATATGATGATCAGCACTGAGATGAGGTGAAAGAGCAGGACCATAGTCCACCTGCATCTGTTCAACATTTGACGTAGTCCAAGGTTGCCTCGGAGGGGGTAGGTCCAGATTTACAGCAGCTTGAGAGGTTCCAAGCTTAGAAGCCGAGGTTTGATCCACCTCCACTTGCTTTTTCGAAGTTAATTCGTCTCGCAGAGACTTTAAAGCTGCTAACATTGAAGCCTGAAAGGAACCCATTTGCTGCTGTAAATGGATGTTAAGTGAATTACCCAGGGATTTTTATATATTTGCTTCAATTTTCTGCTGTAAGGTATACCTGGGGTGTGTGAGACAGTTTTGGCTGGCGTTTTGAGAGACAATGACCTGAATGATAGGGGTTGTGGACGTGGGGGGTGAGGTAAATAAGTTGTCAGCAGCACTCTCAAGGTCTGTATTAGAACCAGTAATAGAATCCCCATTACCATCACCCAAAAGATCGAATTCATCATCTTTCGAACTAGTAGTGTCCTTCTTTTGTTTCTTTATATAGCGTTTGCTGTGTTGAATTTTATTCATTTGTTCATCTGTGAAAGATGCACAGATATCACAGGGTGCCTCGAAAGTGACACAGGGGTCATCACCCTTGCCAGATTCCCTACAGGTAGGGCAATACTTATGTATGTCAAATGAGAAACAAAAGTGACGACACTTTCTAGATCTCGGTTTGTCTTTAGTCGTTTGGTGGGTAGACATTTTGAACTGCGATAAAAGATATACATGAAAATGCCTGTACTGAGGAAAACTCAAAAACATCAAAAATATGAAAAATACTTATTCTGTCAAACCAGAACTTTCACAGAATAAACTATGATATATATTACATAAAATGACCAAAAATTAACATCCAACAATACGTATGTACTGAGAAATAGATGAAAATGTCTGTGTATGTGACAGACGCTACCAATTCACGCGGCCAACGTGACAGTAGGACGAGATCTCAGAGTGTACCGCGAGACGACAACATGAGGCTACAGCCAACTATAAATGTCTATTTTTCTTAGACATTGGCCGTGATGGCTGCGGCCATCCGAGAACAGCAATCAGTCCCACATGGTAAGCTATTGTAGCGCTATAAATTAAGTTAACAGTACATAATAATAAAGTTCAAAATTAAACACAAATAGAGCACAAGTTTTTAAGTTTCTGTGGGAGCTTGTTTTTTTATTTATGTTTACATTGTAGAGTTAATTATAATTATCTTGACAGTTCATGGAGTATTGGATTTCAATGAATAGAAGCATTGTTTGTATGAGGCTTCACTGAATGGCAATATTTCCTCTCACAAATACACTGCCATCTCTGTGATGCTATTTATATAAAAAAAGTAGATATAATACTGTCGAAGATGTAGATTCTATGTTATTTAGTCTAAATGGTTTGCTTTAATGTTTGAATTTTACTTCAATCTTTATGTATATAATTGAGGGGCCACGGTGGCAGAGTGGTAGAGTCCCACCTCTGAGGCCGGGGCTCGATCCCCGTCATGGCCTCAAGTGGGAAAGCTGGTAGTTGCTTGCTGTTGGTCGGCAGTTTACAGTACAGAACCCTAACGAACTCTATGTACTGGTTTCCTCTGCCCTTCCAACTACCCGTTGTGATATGACCTGCACAGTGTTGAAAGCGACGTAAAACCCCAAATAAATAATAAATAATAAATTATGTATATAACTGATCATTTCACCTTGTTTGTTGTGGCT
This sequence comes from Sabellastarte sp. h YS-2021, assembly GCA_964017235.1. NCBI lineage: Eukaryota > Metazoa > Annelida > Polychaeta > Sabellida > Sabellidae > Sabellastarte > Sabellastarte sp. h YS-2021. The sequence goes on along the minus strand of OZ024928.1, from coordinate 168,195,291 downwards.
ATTTGTAATGCACTAACTTTTCAAATTTCTTGTCATCGTGTATTTTTTCCTTTGCTGGTGTTTGTAAACTAATCTAGTCTTAAATTAAATTAGTTTATTTCGTACAAAGTAAAAAGTACAGATATGAACACATAATGTAAGCTATTTACAAACAGTTAAACACAAATAGTAAATGTAATTGTACATATGCTTCATGATGAGCACAGAAAAGTAATCATTATCATTATTGCCCCTTGCACTGCGGGGGCATTCTTCCCCAGGCAATCCATTACACACAGGCATGTTTTCCAGCAGTTTACACCTTAAAGGGAGACCACTTAATGGTGCTAGGCAAACATATCATGTCATATCACTTGAGTGATGTAAAATCCTTCCACCAACAGTGAATAATGTCAGGTTTTCTAATCAGTTTTATCAAAAGTATCTATTAGTCCTATTATCAATATCCAGAGCTAAATAAATATTAAAATATATCCATCAGAGTCACTATTTTTTATCAACAATGTGATCTACGTTTTATTAATGAAAATCCAGTATTTCCTTGTGAAATCTCCAAAAAGTATAGAGCACACATAAACCTCTTGCCTTAATTGTCCTTAAACTAGATTACTACCATAAAGGTAGCGAGTCATTATCCCGCGTGAGGATGGTGGCGAGTTGCTTTGTTGATGAATTTAACCGCCGACCGATTTGAGAGTCGCAGTAACTTGTTCGAGTTTCAAACTGTTCAAATGCTGAAAAACAATACTACGCCCAGTTTTCAGTTATAATGTTGCACGAATTACTTCTTGCACTAAGTGGATATCCAGGAGAGATATTTATTAAAACCGAAAATGGCCAAATCGAAGTAATGCGCTTATTTCTTGTAGAAAATGAAAACTATCCCATTATCGCCCATAAATTACTTCTACTCAGTACTAGTACAGTACACGGGCGACATCGATCTGGGACGGTCATCGAATTTGGTAGACGTGGTTACCTCGGCTCTACTTTACTTGCGTGTAGAGCCGTGGCACGACCCCACATAGAACTGGAGATTTGCATAAAATCCTTTTTTGTTGAATAAAACTTGATAAAATGACTGAAAATGGTTTTATATAATTAGAAACAGTTGATATTATGCCAAGGGCACAACAAATACAACATGTGTACAAAATATATGCTATTTTACACAGCTTTTATAACAAAAGAACATTTTCAAATTTTTGGAGAAATGGTCCAAAAACCCCGGAAAATCAAGAAATGTCAGTTATTTTTTATCAAACATGTTTGCATGTTGACTAATTGTTGAAGAAAATGAAACAAAATAGTTGTGGGAACAGCTATGTATTCGCATTTTACGATATTTGTGTTTTTTTGCAAATCTCCAGTTTTATGTGGGGTCGTGCCACGGCTCTATACACGCAAGTAAAGTAGAGCCGAGGTAACCACGTCTACGAATTTGGACACTTTTTAAATTTGGCGATAGTAAATGTTCGTGTGACGAGACATCACAGACAATGAATATCAGAAGTATTGCCTTATTAAATATTTGTGATTATAGGCAACATTTAGCATTTTATGTTACAAATTTATACTGTAGAACAACAAAATTCTACACCTCTCCCATATCCGTCACATTGAAAATATCATATTATCCAAGTATGAGGTTAGTCAAAATTCATAACCACTAAACATTTTTATTGTATATATTATCTATCTGGACACATAAAATTAATATCGAGTGGTTTTATAATTATTGTAAACGAGGCTGTTGCTTCCCTAATTGACTACAACATACTATTCCAATATGGCGGCCAAGATTCTCATCTTGCATAAAGTAGTTTTGCAATTAATGTCCCTTCTAGCTTATTTTTTATTTCCATGGCTCATACATGCCAAAAGTCAGATGCATCACTGATGTTTTTAGACCAATGAACTTGAATGTCTCAGTTCAGTGGATTGTAATTTGGATGTTTCCCAGAAGTATCCCAAATCAATGGTGTCGAGTGGTTTCACTGTCCTGGTTGTTTCGCTGTTAATTTGGAAGATTCGCAGTAAACACGGAAGACGTGATTGGACTAAGGTTACATTTTTTTAATGTACTATATTTTACAGATATCTAACTTTTTAGTGTCTAATATCCACGAACTAATTGATAAACACAAAAACCCTAACTTCTTTGAAGTCAATTATGAGGATTAAGCCCTTATAGTGCATCACAGAGAGAGCCCAACCCTTGCTGGTCAAGAGAATTGCAATCAGTATACTATACTATAGTTGTTCAAAAATATAATACCCTATCTCAATATAATTGAACTTTATTGCATACCATTATATTCACGATTAAAAACTGAAAAGAATGGTACTTCAATGATCAAAATCCATCCATAAATAAAGATTTGGTGTCACTCTGAACGTTAAAGAAATTATTAAAGTGTTACCGCGAATCCTCCAGTGTGTTTTACGCAAAAGCTCGAAACCTCTTGTAATCAAATCAATAACCCTTTGTTGTGACTATCCCATTCAGTTTTAGATTACACTGAAATGAAACATTTACTTGCACTGTTCCAAAACTTTTAATAAATGGAAACAGTGATCACTGAGTTTGACTTTTGCCCTGAATAAGCTGTAAATTATAAAGGAAGTCAGGGAATTCAGCAGAGTTAATGCAGTCTGCCTGGAATAGCAGATTTGGTGAAGGTGTGGAATTTTCTGGTTCTATAAACTGTCACATATACTGCTAAATTCACAGTACCAGTGCTGTACCTTTGGAATATAATCACTATAATATTAATAAGGCAATACTTCTGGAATTCATTGTCTGTACTGTCAAGTAAAAGAAACAGTTTATTTTCACCTAATGTAAAATGTGTCCTAAATTGATGACCCTCCCAAATTGAGGTTACCCGTGTCATCTACCAGTAAACACCCAATGCTGAAGTTAATATATTGAATTTAAATTATATTAAAAGCAGATTTTCAAATGACGTACACCACAGTTATAATGAGGTACATTTTGTTACATTTGTTTCAAAGCTTTATATTTTAACAGTTCTCTCTTATCGCCCATTTTTACCGCAAACTGGATACAACCAGTGAACACCCATTTTGTTGATAAAATAGAAGCATTTGCCCTGGACCTCTAAAAAAGACAAAGGCGAGCGTTCAATGGTAGGCGGGCGTTTATTGGTAGAAAGCCACTAGTGCAACTGAGGTATAAAAAGTCTTTTATATGAAATAATTTAACCGTTTTTGAAATTTAAAAATTTGAATGTATGCAAAATTCTTTCCGCTCAAACAAAGTTTGCAGTCATTCTTGAAGATTCCATTATCAACTATGCAGATATATATATTTATCTCTATTTTCTTTGAATTGAAGATTATGTTTCACCATTTTTTATTTTTTTTTGTGTGTGTGTTACATAAGATTTTAATATAGATATTTAATAAGAAGTCTTGCAAAAATACTGAAAAGACCAGTAAGCCCCAAATTGGATTTTCATTATTTATAGTTTTTCACAGACTTGACACCTTTTAAGGCAACTGTAGTTACAATATAGAACGTTTTAATATGATTTTGTAGTGAAGATGGGGGCTCTTTCATCAACCTGCCTTGCATACACAAAAACATATCAGTGTTATGAGACAACATAGCATAACCTTAAATGCAATCATGATTGGGGTTTTAGAAATCCCTGTGCCTAACCCATATGAATTGCAGAAATAAATAAAAGCATCAAACAAATAACCTTTTTATATGGGATTTTACAAAAAGTAATTAAAAATAAGATCACAATTTTATATTTTTATGTTGTGTGCTTTGGATATACATGGGAAATGCCCCAGAATTGACATTGCCAATAAAACAATAAAAATTATTGTCAATAAAACAATAAAAAAAAGAGAGTACAGTGATCCCAAACAGTATTTACAACAACTGTGCATACTTCTGTTCAATAAACAAATGAATTTGTTATGTAATGTTGACTGTTGAGTTATCTTGGAAAATAAATTTTATTTATTTTAATATTTAAAGATGTTTAGAAATCTGCTTATGGTATTTCATTTTCCTTGCACATGCAGTCTCCTTGCACTATTTTTGTCCTTGTATTATTAGCCCTGCAGAATCTCACCCCATACTATTATATACATGTGTGTTTGATACCATTTTAATCAGTAAATACAGTCTATTTTCAGCCTGCACTTTGGTCATAAAACTTGCAAAATAAAGTGTGTCAATACAGTGAATTTTATAAATAATATCAGAAAATATGTAACAAATGAACTTTATATGTTTGACATAGTTCATTGCGAATTATTGTCAGTGATTAGTTTTAATTGTTCATCTTTGTTACTTCAATCTGTTTAGGTACACATGTAAAAGAACCTGGACATCTCAGCCCACTTCAAAGTCAGCCCCCTTCAGTCTTGGCCCACTACAAACTAGGCCTCTTTTAAAATATTTATCCAACACCATATATGTCTAATTAGTAGAATTTCCATTTATAAGATATTAAATTTTGTGTGAACCCCACAGAGCTCTTTGACCTCATATTTTATGCACATAACTGAATATTAATGAGTTTTACAAATGCGAGAATTTGACATATTTGATCCTCAGTTAGATAGACATTTCCATGTAAAATATTTGATATTAGAGTGGCATTTCTTTTTATAAAATATGAAATATTATTGGGAAACCCCAAGAAATTATATGACCTCATATTTTATGCATGTAACTAATTTTTATGTCAGCTGACTTGTCAGTCAGCTGACATTATGTCATCACTCTGCGGCGTGGGCGTGGGCGTCCGCGTGAACAACTTCTTCTCCAAAACTACAAGGCCTAGAGACATGCTGTTTTTTTTAAAAGATACCTTATCTATCGAGGATGAAAAATTGTTCAAGGCATGCAAATCTGTCTGTTCGTCTATTTGCTAGAGACATTACAAGGGAGGTACCCCCACCAAAAGTGTGAAAATTTCAACTTTTTATCACAATTTTCTCAGTGACTATTGCAGGGATTTCTCTCATATCTTGCATACATTACATGTACTAGGCCAGAGGTAGATTCTCTTGTGTGAGTATGAGACCTGGATCTGTCTTACTTTTTTTTAAATAAATTTTTTTAATAATTTTTAATGCATTAAAATTCATGAAATCATGCACTAAATCACTTATAACTTGAAAAGTGTTGCATTTACAGCATTTTGTGAAAATATGTTGTTCAGCTACTTTTTTCATAGCTACAATATGGTGAGTAAGTTGGGTGTCTGTCTCAATAGCTAAGTGAGTAATAGCTACTTTTGGGCTCTTCAGTAACTTCCATTATGAGTAAAATCACTTGTAACTTAAAAACTATTGCATTTAGAGAATTTCGTATAAATATGTTATTCAGCTACTTTTGGGCCAGCTATAACATAGTGAAATTTCAGACCTGTAGCTCATGGCATAGCTGAGTAATAGCTACTTTTAGGTTATCACTGTTGAGTAAATCACTTATAACTTGAAAAGTGTTGCATTTAGAGCATTTTGTTAAAATATGTTATTCAGCTACTTTTTTCATAGCTACAATATGGTGAGTAAGTTGGGTGTCTGTCTCAATAGCTAAGTGAGTAATAGCTACTTTTGGGCTTTTCAGTAACTTCCATCATGAGTAAAATCTCTTGTAACTTAAAAACTATTGCATTTAGAGAATTTCGTATAAATATGTTATTCAGCTACTTTTGGGCCAGCTATAACATAGTAAAATTTCAGACCTGTAGCTCATGGCATAGCTGAGTAATAGCTACTTTTAGGTTATCACTGTTGAGTAAATCACTTATAACTTGAAAACTATTGCATTTAGAGTATTTTGTTTCAATATGTTATTCACCTATTTTGGGGTCAGCTATAACATAGTGAAGTTTCAGACCTGTGGCTCATTTCATAGCTGAGTAATAGCTACTTTGAAGTTCTCACTGTTGAGTAAATCAGTTATAATTGGAAAACTATTGCATTTACAGAAATTTGTGCAAATATGTTATTCAGCTACTTTTGGGTCAGCTATAACATAGTGAAATTATAGACCTATAGCTCATGGCACAACTTAGCAATAGCTATTCTCAGGTACTGACTGTTGAGTAAATCAGCTATAACTTGAAAAATATTGTATTTGGAGTATTTTGTTAAAATATATTGTTCACCTACTTTTGGGTCAGCTATAACATAGTGAAATTACAGACCTATAGCTCATGGCATAGCGGAGCAATAGCTATTTTCAGGTTCTCACTATTGAGTAAATCAGTTGTAGCTTGAAAACTATTGCATTTACAGTAGTTTGCTTAAATATGTTGTTCACCTACTTTTGGGTTAGCTATAACATAGTAAAATTTCAGACATGTAGCTCATTGCATAGCTGAGTAATAGTTCCTTTGAGGTTCTCACTGTTGAGTAAATCAGTTGTAACTTGAAAACTTTTACATTTAGAGTAATTTGTTAAATATGTTATTCACAGAATTTTTGGTCAGCTATAACAGAGTGAAATTGGAGACCTCTATGTCATGGCATAGCTGAGCAATAGCTACTTTCAGGTTCTCACTGTTGAGTAAATCATTGTATCCACTGGATAGCCGCAGTGTGTAGAGAGAGATTTCACCATTACCAAAAATATTATAGCTAGCTTTCTTAAGTTTGCAGTATATATTAATAACCATAAAATGTTGTCTGGGAATATTTTTGGCTTCATTTTGAGAAACAAGATAGCCGCCACAGGTGTTTTTTGTCAGTCATGAAAAGTGCTTATATCTCCCTTATTATTGATCCTAGAGGTTTGGGATGATAAACCAACCTGTAGGAAATCATGGGGTGGGAATCTTTTGGTGTGGTCAGATTTGACCTTCAATGACCCCTCCTTCAAGGTCAAACAAGGATAGCCAAACTTAAAAGTGCTTATAACTCACTTATTATTGGTCCCAGAGGTTTGGGATGGTAAAAAGACAGGAAATCATGGGCTGTGAATCTGTTGATATTGTCCGATTTGACCTTGGAACCCTCCTTCAAGGTCAAATGAGGATAGCGAAAATTGAAAGTGCCTACAACTCGCTTATTATTGGTGACAGAGATTTGGGATGGTAAACCATCCCATAGGAAATCATTGGCTCGGAATCTTTTGGTATGGTCAGATTTGACCTTTGGACCCCTCCTTCAAGGTCAAATGAGGACAGCCAAGCTTAAAAAGTGCTTATAACTCATTTATAATTGGTCCTACAGGTTTGGAATGGTAAACCATAGGAAATCATGGGCTGGGAATGTATTTGTGTGGTTAGATTTGACCTTGGACCCCTTCTTCAAGGTCGAACGAGGATATTGCATTTGTAGTATTTCTTTAAATATGTTTTAACCTATTTTTTACACTTAAACAATTACCTTGTTATTTTCCTTCATAATACCATTTACAGGGCACAACTTTTTTATCCTTTTCTTCTGTCAGCTTCGGAATTTCTTTCGAACTTGCTGTTCAGTTACCATTTACTGTATTTCTGTACAGCCCTTTTCCTGATAATTATTCTGTCCTCTAATCACCTTCACAAATCAAAAACACTCAGTCAGCTGACACAGTGCCCGTTCACGGGCACTCTCCTCTTGTTGTGTGGTTGGATTTGACCTTGGACCCCTTCTTCAAGGTTGAGCGAGGATATTGCATTTGCAGTATTTCTTTAACTATGTTTTAACCTACTTTATACACTTAAACAATTACCTTGTTATTTTCATTCATAATACCATTTGCAGGGCACAACTTTTTTGTCCTTTTCTTCTGTCAGCTTCGGAATTTCTTTCGAACATGATGTTCAATTACCATTTACTGTATTTCTGTACAGCACTTTCCCTGATAATTATGCTTTCCTCTCATTATCACCTTCACAAATCAAAAACACTCAGTCAGCTGACACAGTGCCCGTTCACGGGCACTCTCCTCTTGTTATTAATGAGTTGTACAAGTGTGAAAATTTGGAGTATTTTATCATTAACTATATTGATGTTTCCATCCGAAATACTTCATCTTCAAGTGCCTTTCTGTTTATGAAAAAAAATATTGTTAGTAAAACCTCTAGATATACATGAATATCAGTGAATTGAAGGGGGCAAGTTTGTAGGGGGCTGATATTGAAGCTGGCTGAGATATCCATAAAACCCTGCAAACATACCGGTCATGAATATCTAAACAACACAGAAAACTTCCCATTAGTAGGTACTAGGTACTGAGTCACAAGTGGTAAACACTGGCTCACAATGTACCAAAGAATGTAGCATTTGTATGGTGTACACAGGGTTTGTGTGGTGTACACAGGTATCCATCAATTTCAAATTAGTTTAAACTGTTTAACTGCATACTACATTGGGTTTGTCTAAATTGTATTTGTAGGATATAAAAAAATTTGATTATGCATGGACATGAAAAGCAAAGCCAAAATATTTTGTCGCATTGAAAAAATGATTTTGCCCGTTAGCTGAATGATGCACGTAAATCTTTGGTGTAAAATTCAAAAGTACCTTTAAGTTATATCTCATTTATAAAAATAGTCTATTTGAATTTTACACCAAACTATTAATTTTGATTTACCTAAACATATTTTTGACAAACAAGAGATAATTTTTATAATATTGCAGCAGTGTAGGACCTGAACCCTACTTGCATTCTACCAGTAAACATCCATTATGAATATTCCAGTATTTTGAATTTAAATTATATTAACTGCATTGGATTATATTCTTAGTGAACCAGATTATCAAATAATCTGGACTGCAATAAATGATTGGAATATTTTTGCTGCATTTGTATCAAAATTATATTTTGAAAAATTGTCTCTTTTATTGGCCATTTTTACTGCAAACCAGAAATACCAGTACCTGAATACTCATTTTGTGGATACAGAAGCATGCCGAACCAGTACGGAAAATATGGTATTCTAATTACAAGTTATTCGTAATCAACAGTATTAATTCAAACAATGTGTCTCTAACAGGTTTGATGATATTTACTTTTGGGATCAAATTGACAACCATTGAGTTTGTGGCAAGTGAGTTCAGTCAGTGTCAAATAAACTATTTAATGCAAAAGCATGTACCCTAGGTCTGATTATTTTGATCCTTGTTTTACTCTGCACACAGATCTAAACAAAATTAGATGACATTAGATGTCTTCAATGTCCACAAGAGTTTCTTTTCTGTTTTATCCACAAAGTGGATAAGTTCTGCACCTAATCCAGGAAAATTTCTGTGGACAAAATTACACCCGGGACAAAATGTTGGTCAGTTTTGGGGCAGGGTGGAAAAAAATGCCAGTCTTATCCGTCGTTAAAATACTTCAATTCTATTTCATAGTTAAGTGAAAAATTATCAAAATTTAATTCCATAAAAATCAATGGGTTGTGGGTGGAAAATGAATTATCTAATCTAATCAACTGCTTTGCAAGTGCAATATCTTCCCCACAAAGGGGAACTCAGTGCACTAATTAAACAAAATCATTATCATAGGGAGAGTCGAGGGGTGTTCAAGGTCAGTAATCCAGGCTTGTGGGTGTGACTGGGAGGGAAGAAAAACTAAGTTGGAAAGCTAGAGCTGAAGAGGTGGGTTTTGAGGTGCTTTCTAAAAGATGCAACAGAGGGACTATTTCTTACATGAAAGGGGAAAGAGTTCCAAAGGACTGGGGCATAGTGACTGAAGGAATTAGAAAAGTGTTTAATTGATTTGTGAACTCTGCGATCGAAAGTGGGGGTTTGAAGGAACTTGAGTTTGGGCGTACTTCGCCTTGTATTTCTGGAAGAGGTGTAGGGGTGGATTAATTCACTTAGGTTAACTGGTTGACCCTGGTTGAGAATTTTATATGTAATAAGACCAATTTTAAATTGTACCCTGTATCTGACTGGTAGCCAATGGAGTTTTTTTTTAGTTGAGGGGTAATGTGAGAGGATTTAGAGGAACAGGTGACAACCCTGCAAAGTGAGTTTTGGACTAGCTGCAATCTCCTTAACTCAAAATCAGTGAGCGATAAGAAGAGTGAATTGCAATAGTCCAACCTGCTGCTCACCAAAGCATTCACTAACAGCACTGATGTATTCAGGTCTAGAAGGGGATGAATTCTGTAGAAGTCTCTCGCATGTACTCTAGTGGACTTTATGACCTGTGACACGTGGTTTGAGAAATTGAAATTAGAGTCAAACACCACTCCGAGGTTCCTGACACTTTGTTCTGGCGAGACCTGATTTCCCAGAATATTGATAGGGAAGTGAGGGAGGAGTTTTTTACGATTTTTGGGGGAGCCTATGAGAATGAACTCGGTTTTGTCTGGGTTAAGTTTTAATTTATTTGTAAACATGAAATTTTTAATGTCGTTTAGGCAGTTATTTAGTTTTTGCATAGAGTGAGAGAAATTTTCTGGTGAAAGTGTTATGTATAAGTGTATGTATAATTATATCCCCAGACGAAAGTCGGGGATATATTGGATTCAGGTCCGTCGCGCCACCGCCGCCGCCGCCGCCGTAGAAATTTCCTTGTGGACGCGATAACTCAAAAACAAATTAATATTTTTTTTTCAAACTTGGTACACATGTTAAGGGTGCCCAAAGGAAGATCCCTATTTAAGGTGACCTTAAACTCCCAGTAAAAAGAACTTATGGCCACCTTAAGGTCAGAAATTGGACTTTTGGCCACTTAGAGCCCTGTAGGTCACAAACTATGATGCTCAGCTGGCTGATATTTTACCTGACAACACATTAATATGTTCTTAGTACATGTGCCGAAAATCACGACTTTAAGTTGAGGAGAAAATTGTGTTTGAGGCCCATAAATACCCCCACATAGGGATTTTTTGCTATACTTTTCACATATTTTGCCCTATAATTTGGAAGTGGTAATTCTGATGAGTCTCAAACTGCGCTAGGTATAACTTTGATATGTAATCCTTGTCTGTAGAAAATTTTAGGGCTGTAGGTTTACCCAAAGGGGTCGACTTAAGGTCTCAAAAGTGCCCACAGAGACCCAATTTATGCACTTTTTGCCACTTTCAACCACTGTAGCTTTCAAACTATGTCTCTCATCTAAGTTAAATATCATCTGGGAGTATATCTATGTGTTTTCTTATATGTGCCCCAACATTTAGGCCTTTAATAGACAGTTAACCTGTGTATCAGGACCATAAACACCCACCCGAGTGACCCTTATAAGACATTTTTCACATCTTTTTCCCTGTAACTTGGAAATGGTAAGTCTGAGAAGTTTCAAACTGTATTAGATATATATTCTGTGTGTAATCTTAGTATGTAACAGATTTTAAGTCTGAAGCTTTAATTTTGAAGGTCAAATTGAGGTCTCTAAAAGGCTCCCAAAGACCCAATATTTGGACTTTTTGCTACTTTTAAGCCCTGTGACTGTCAAACTATGTGACTGATAGAGCTCAAATCCTATCTGGGAAGATATTAGTATGTTATTTATATATGTGCCAAAAATTAAGGCTTTAAGAAGACATTTAACCTGTGTATGAGGACCATAAATCCCCACCCGAGTGACCATTTTTAGACGTTTTCCACATATTTTGCCCTGTAACTTGGAAATGGTAAGTCTAAGAAGTTTTAAACTGTATTAGATGCATATTCTATGTGTAATCTTAGTATGTGACAAATTTTAAGTCTGAAGCTTTAATTTGAAGGCCACATTTAGGTCTCTAGAAGGCCCCATAAAGACCCAGTATTTGGACTTTTTGCCAATTTTAAGGCCTGTGACTGTTAAACTATGTGACTGATAGAGCTGAAATCTCATCTGGGAATACATCATTATGTTCTTTTTACATGTGCCAAAAATCAAGGCTTCAAGTAGACATTTAACCTGTGTATGAGGACCTTAAACACCCACCTGAGTGACCCTTTTAAGACATTTTTCACATATTTTGCTCTGTAACTTAAGGTGGACGGACGTTTCGGCCACGGACGTTTCGGCCTAGGACGTTTCGGACTAGGACGTTTCGGCCACGGACGTTTCGGCCAGGCCATTTTTAAGGGTGGACGTTTCGGCCAAATCTATATTTTTAGGAGATTTATATAATAAGAACATCTTTTAATGTCCTTGTGTCCAAAAAGGGAAAATCTATATCACTAAGTGACTTGAAAGGAGAGCTGTGAAAGCAAACCTTTTATGGTTTAAGGAAAGCAGTGTCTGCACAATTTTCTTTGATCAAGTTGAGGAAACAGGCAGACTGTTTCCCTTTTTGTGATTATCAATCATCAAACATCTCATTTTTACACATTTAATGGAATATTATCATTCTCCACTTATATCAGCAAACTTAACCTTTGTCAAGTTGCTATTTCAGCTGGAACAACAAATTCAGGAACCTTGTTGGCCAAAGCCACCCTACAGTGTGGAAACTGATTGAGTGTTTGCAAGCAGAGTGTGCCCGTGTATCTGCTGTACTTCTACAGGATGAGCGTGGTGTGAGACCAAAGAAGAGGATCAAGAAAGTATACACCGAACTTCAAGGTAGACTGCACAATCTCTGTGAGGACAGATCTCTAGGCCGCAAGTCCATACCAGACTTCCTTCGGGGTGTAAGCCATAACCTGAGAGGTGGTCAGCCAAACATTTAAAATGACTCTGAATTGTGTGATCTGAAGTTTATGTATATAGCTTAATTGTGTAAAATGTTATTATATTATTGTTATAAAATGTGGGAAAGGTTGTACAATAAATGTTGTTATCACAGTTGTATTATTTGCATGTTTAATCATTGAAAACCTGATCCAAAAATATATTTGGCCGAAACGTCCACCCTCAAAAATGGCCGAGCCGAAACGTCCGTGGCCGAAACGTCCTAGTCCAAAACGTCCTAGTCCGAAACGTCCGTGGCCGAAACGTCCTACATTCTCCACTTAAAAATGGTAAGTCTGAGAAGTTTCAAACTTTATTAGATACATATTCTAGGTGTAATCTTAGTATGTAACAAATTTTAAGTCTGAAGCTTTAATTTGAAAGCCACATCGAGATCTCTAAAAGGCCCACAGAGACCCAATATTTGGACTTTTTACTACCTTTAAGCCCTGTGACTGTTAAACTATGTGATTGATGGAGCTGAAATCCCATCTGGGAATGCATTATTATGTCCTTTTTACATATGCCGAAAATCAAGGTTTTTAGTAGACATTTAACCTGTGTATGAGGGCCATAGACACTCGCCCAAGTGCCTTTTTGGACATTTTTTCCGTATTTTGCCCTGTTATTTGGAAATGCTTAGTGTGACAAGTCTTAAGCTGTATTATATATAATTTTTGTTTGTTATATATGTCCCCCAAAAAGTTTCAGATCTGTAGTTTAATTGCTAAGGTGTCTTTAACAATTTAAAATGCCCACAGAAACCCAATTTATGGACATTATGCCACTTTAAAGCCCAGTAACTGTCAAACTATGTGGGTTATAGAGCTGAAATCTTTGAATTTTTAAAAGGAAATGCCTGTCTATTTAAATTTTGAATATTAATAATGTTATGGCTATCTCAGTCTTTTAAGAACTTATTTTTGTGTGTTATACCTCTGCTTGCTGAGTTTTTAACTTTTTTAAAATGAAACTGGTTAAACATATTCAAGTAGACAAAATTGACACTTCAAGTGAGCTTTAAGTCCCAATATTAATGAAATTATATCCTTATGTAGTAAAACTAGGGGATTTTTAACCCTCAACTAGCCCAGTTTTATTCAACTTGCCTCAGTTAATTTTGACACAGCTCCTACACTTATGGACTCATTTCAGTTGATAATCACATACTTAAAATTCTCAATTCTTTTTGTATTTGAGTACCCCTTTTATATAGATTGTTTGTTTACCATTTATGCTGTAGCACTCCATCTCTTTGTAGTCCCAACCCACATCCCCCACCCGGATTCCCCCCACCCACCTCTGGGACCTCCAGCTATATTGAGTGACACTAAATAAACAAAGGTATTTAATGATATCAGATGAGAAACAAAGAACTCAATGGGGTTGCAGATCTTGTGTAATAGTGAGAGAGGTGTGGAGAAGGGGTGGGGGTGGGAGGTGGTGGGCTTCATTACATATAACACAAAGGGGAGTCAGAACTGAGATTGTGTCACATATTTAGGTTGCATATATATGGACCACATATATAGGTATAGAGGAAATGAATAACTGAAAACAATTTGCAAATTCTAAAAATAATATAATAATATAAATAATTTTTTTTTAAATAATATTTTATTTGTGAACAAATATAGAAACAGATATGCTCTTTTGGGATTATTATTTTAGAATGGACATTCAATCATCAATCATTTAAATACTTTGAAAATAGGTTTAGAGTTATCATTGCAGGAAGATTGAAAATATAATTTGAGTTATGTATTCGGCGTCTGGGGATACACCATCTTCCTTGGGAAGATATAAACAGAGTAGATTGATGTGCTGAAGTTCATATAATAATGGGTAATTATGTTTTAAAAAATTCCCGATCAAAACCTGTGGCGTGAGTGATGACCTGTCTGGGGATATGTTGGCGCCGAGTTGGCCTAATCTAGTTATATTTCATGGTTTTAAATACTTCTTGAGAGAAGTAAAATTAGGCACTTTGTCATAAATTACTATTATTGTGTAATGATTTTTATAAGAATGGCGTTAGGTATCCCTAATGATTTAATAAGAGCAGCCCTACAATTTTGACTGGCACTTTGTCCACCAATCTTTTGTTCACACACCACGGCACCTTTGAATCTGGTAATATAAAGATCAAGCATTTTTAAAGTTTGAAGAAAATTAGATTGCTTAGCAAATTGCCCGAAGTCCTTATATCTCACACAAATTTATATAATGGGATTATAAATTGCACTTTTTTTCAAAAATAGGAATTGGATAAAAACCACACACTTAATTGAATGCAAGTTATGTTAACATACCGATGGAAACAAAAGTATGTTAATGTAGATGCTTGTGTCACAGTCTGTTATGTAATATATATGATAGGTAATTCAGCAAGCTGTCATTTCTCTTTTAAAATATTCTGTACTTTATACACAGGTTGCAAAAGGACTACCATTTATTCACCCCACAGAAGTAGCTTTGCTGAATCGAATCTGCAGGATAGCGTCTCACCACTCTGTGTTGTTAAAGTTCATCCAAAAGTACCATCATGTAGCAGGAGGAGGTGGATTATTTCCTTCTGTCTTTTTAATTATTATAGTCTTTTTTCTTAATCTCAGTTGGTTGAGCTTGTGAAAATATAAGATTTAGAGGTGCTTAGTAAGATATATATATATCCCTCTAGTCCGTAATGGTTCCCATTATTACATTCAAAATGTTTACCCATGTTTAATGTTTCTTTGGGGATGTCTTTTCAAGACGTATTGTTAGACCTCAGAGATTTATAACTGGAGATTGAAAAAGGTTGGGAAATTATTTCTGAAACTGTGTGGTGTAGGTAGATAATGCTTGGTAGTGACACTGGTTGGTGGATGTAGGTATACAACGTCGTAGTGTGATCTTGATTTGACCTTGCCGTCTAGGTGTCAGGGATGGGGTCAAATACATGAAAATGTGTTTAAATACAAATACTTTTCAAAATGTTAAAATACCAATATAAATACTTTTTTCTAATGTATTTAAATACAAATACTTTTACAAAATGTTAAGATACAAATATAATACTTTCTGAAAAAGTATTTCATATACCCATATAAAATATTTTCAAATACTATTTTACTTGTGAGTTATTCTGAAAATCTAATGGTTGAAATGAAAGTGTGACATTAAAAACTGCATTTATTTAACTTGTCAGCTAAACAATGAACTCATATTCACAACTACATTAAAACCTAAGTTTGAGCAGAAAGCATTTTGGATAGTAATACATGTTAAAATTTATACATTTCTAAATGTAACGTTCTCTTATCAGAATGACATATACAGAATTAGTCAAAACATTTACATAGTTACACGAGAGTCTGTTGATTCATCGAGTCTTTGATGAAATATTTTTAAATGCCAAATTATCATTCTCAAAAAAGGCAGTTTGATGTTGAATGTTTTTCCTACTCAGGCAGGATTTACTATGATTTTGCCACACTTGATTTCGCCACAGTCTTTTCAAAGACATTGATTTTGCCACAGGGGGACATTGATCTTGACACATTGGACATTGTATTAGAATACTGCAAATACAAATACTTTATGTATTTGACCCCATCCCTGCTAGTTGTAGGAAGGTGATACCTGGTAGGGACATTTGTTTGGGGGTTTCCCAGGTGTAAATACCGATTCTGTATGACTTGTGTGTTGGAGTATTCCATGTTGTAGTCACTGTATTTTATCCAGGTGTACATGCAGATCTGTACGGTCTGTATGTTAGAGCATTCTGTCAGGGTTTGGAACTAGTTTTGGACCCATACAGACAGAAGCTGCTTGCTATTGAGAGAGAGTTACTGAGTGACCCTCACCTCACTGCAGCCTATGTACAGAGTCATCTGGAGGAGTATCAGCTCCTGTTTGTGGCCTTGAATTCTGTTGTGGAACAGGTTGAAGTGAGAAAGGTATGTAAATAGTGCTGGAAAGATCGCCATAATTTTACCTGTCGATGTTGGTATTGGAAATATGTGAACAAACATCAGTCACTGCTGATCATGCAATCAAAGTGTGAACCAGTTAAAAAATCAAATATTGAAAATAGACAGAAATCATCACACATATAACACACATATGACCAAAATATAATCTAAAAACTTTTCACAATGTCTCCATCAGTGACAGACCATGCTACCTATCCTCACATGTAATTGGATGATTTATTGTCACTTCGGCAACAGTGTTTTCTGTTTATTGTTTGGTTTACTGCTAGTTATTTTAACTGGTGAATGTTTCAAATTTTTACAAAATATTTTTCCAATTAGTGTTAAATTGTGACAAAAAGGCTTTGGTATACATTGGTGTACAGGTAGGTTTTAAGCTGCTTTCTGAAAGAGGTTAGGGAGGGGGACACACAGATCTTATCAGGAAGAGCATTCCAAGCAGTGGGAGGATGAAAGTAATGATGTGTTAATTTCAGGAAATGCTTTGGTTGGATGTAGAACAGCTACTCATTTAAAGCCCCAAGAACTGCTTCAGGGGCCAGTTTCAAAACAGATTCCAAGACTCTAGTTAACTTTTTGGCAAGGTCTGACAGTTAAATCTGACATGTAGGTCACACTTTTCTATGTAAGGGTTATGAGCTACAACTGAACAACCTTAAGAGGTAGCACAGTAGACAGCAAACCTGAAACCTATTTGCTGACCAAAGGACACTGATCCGGCTACCTTTTATTTTCTCATAATCAAAACTAGTTTTCTCACATATTCGCTATTTTAGCGTAAGTTTACCAAAATATTCAACCACAAAAATTATTTCACAGTATATTATAATATTTTATCAATATGTCCGAAATTTTGTCCTCAAAAGTCTTCAAAAAGCACATCGCAGTTCATTATTTATATGCAAGTTATATATTTTGTATGCATTTGAAAACTTATGGCATTTACTAAATCAAACACACCTGTTTTTTGTTTTTTTTTGTGTGGAATTTGTGCTTTCGGAAACCGGTTCTACAATTTGAAACCAATTACAACACTGTTTGGGGTGGGGGTGGGGGTGGGGTGGCTACAGGGCGATATACAGGCTTGCTGGTGTATTACCAAGACACGAGGTGTGTGACCTGGGCCTTAGATATTAGACTTTTGACTTAAGTCTTCAGATTAAGAGGATTTACTGAAGGGGACTGGACTAAGACATGGCTTAGCTAGATATCAAATAACTGCAGCAGTTTTCTGTGTCAAGTGACCCTTTATTTCTATTCAATATGTACTACTGGTGACATATATCCTCTGTTTGATACACACTGTCTTAGGGGAAAATGCTAGTTTGCAGTGGAAAACCTTGTACCCACATACAAACTTCCAAACACTACAGAGGTGATCTGTATATTTAAACTTTAGTTTCAGCTTTTTCAAATTTTGAAGTGGAGAAAAATTTATGGTGGGCATATGTAAGTCTTAGTTTACAAAATTTAAGACCCTCCCAGGTGGACTTAACTTTAAGCCCAAGACTTAGCCAAAGCTTAGACTCAGTAGCTGCTTTGTGAACTGCGATAAGTCTAAGACTGTAGACTAACTACAAGTCTAAAATAAAAGTCTTAACCTTAAGTCTAACTTCAGGCTAAGTCTCTATGTGAAACTGACCCTGATAGGCAGATGAACCCAGTTTAGTCAAATATCATGGAATCAGAAAAATACTCTTCAGCTCAACTAAGATTTCTAAATGGTGATAAATTTCATGGAGAAGGGTCTTTGAGGGACCTAATTGTTTACTTATATGTGAATGGGAATCTACTTAGCAGTGTTCCACTAAAAGTGCTTTTTTCTCATTTTGATTATTTTCAGATTCATGGCTGCAACCTTTTGGAAGTGTTACACAAAGCAGCTGTATCAGGGACGCCGATTGTAACGGCTGCTGTGTTAAGGTATTGACAACTCCACTACAAAGAAATTTCTTTTGTGTAACTTACTTTAATGTAGAACAAATTAGTCTACATCACAAATTCCAACAACCAAGAACTTTTTTGGTAATAATGTTCATTATGATAGACACCACAGATTTTCTTTGTAGCAGTGACACCTGTCTGTTGTCTGGCACAGCTGTAGAAACCCATATCCTGTCTATTTCAGATGTAACAAAGTACAGCTTATCAGTATGTAAGTCAATGTATGAATGTTTTTGAATGAAACCATTGTGAGCTGATGTCAGAATGTAGGGATGTTACTGCCCAGATTCCTTGTGTCTCATTCAGGCAAAGAAAATTCTTTTCTTCCCTAAATAGACCTTTCAATTTAGTATGTGGTTTTGTATGGCTGATCTTTCTGAGTCTGTTGTGGCCTCAGCTTTAAACTTTGAGATCAAAGGTAGCTTTTTTAAGATCAAATTTCAGTTATATCTTCACATTTTGGCCTGGTACACACATACACAACAGATCATGCTATAGTTGATACATATTATACATACATATGTCCCCTATAATGCATGTTATTCCCAAAGATACTATGGTTGTGTCTTTTGTGCAAACATCCCATACAGTCCTGTTAAAAACTGAAATCCACAGCTTTCACTTGTGATTTAATCTCTGGAATCCACAGCTTTCCCTGATACTTCTTTGTGCTGAATCCACAGACTTTCTGTATTATTTCCACAAAGCCAAATCCACAGCCTGCACTTTCACTTGTGTTAGTCATTTCCCAAAACACAATGTATTTCAAGGATATAACTTCACAACTTCTCAACCACAAGTAACTTAAATGGATTTATCATATATATGCAAATTATACTGTCAAAAATATTATAGCTAACCTTCTCAAATTTACAGGATATATTCATAACCATAAAATCTTGTCTGGGAATATTTTTGGCTGCCACGGGCATTTTTTCAACCTTCAGCAAGCAGTTTTTTTGGCTCTCTAGAGCAACGGGTATTATAGGTAGAGATCTCAAATTCACAGGATATGTTCCTCATTAAAAATCTTGACTGGGAATATTTTTGGCGTCATTTCAAAAAACAAGATGGCCCCACGGACATTTCTTTGTCAGTCATGAAAAGTGCTTATGTATCCCTTATTATTGGTCCTAGAGGCTTGATATGTGAAGCCAGTGTATAGGAAATCATGGGCTGGGAATGTCCTGATGTGGTCAGATTTGACCTTGGACCCCTCCTTGAAGGTCAAACGAGGATACCCAAACTTAAAAGTGCTTATAACTCGCTTATTATTGGTCCTAGAGGTTTCCAATGTGAAACCAACCTAAAGGAAATCATGGACTGGGAATCTTTTGATGTGGTCAGATTTGACCTTGGGCCCCTCCTTCAAGGTCAAACGAGGATAGCCGAACCTAAAAGTGCTTATGACTCTCTTATTATTGGTCCTAGAGGTTTGCAATGTGAAACTAACTTATAGGGAATCAATGGCTGGGAATCTATTGATGTGGTCAGATTTGACCTTGGGCCCCGCCTTCAAGGTCAGACAAGGATAGCTTGAAATGTAAAACCAACTTATAGGAAATCATGAGCTTGGAATCTTTTGGTGTGATCAGATTTGACCTAGGGCCCCTCCTTCAAGGTCAAACGAGGACAGCCAAACTTAAAAGTGCTTTTTACTTGCTTATAACTATAGGGAATCAATGGCTGGGAATCTATTGATGTGGTCAGATTTAACCTTTGGTCCCTCCTTCAAGGTCAGACAAGGATAGCAAAACTTAAAAGTGCTTATAACTCATCTATTATTCGTCCTAGAGGCTTGAAATGTAATACCAACTTATAGGAAATCATGAGCTTGGAATCTTTTGGTGTGATCAGATTTGACCTTGGGCCCCTCCTTCAAGGTCCAACGAGGACAGCCAAACTTAAAAGTGCTTATAACTTGCTTATTATTGATCCTAGAGGTTTGCAAAGTGAAATCAACTTATAGGAAAATCATGGTCACTTATAGGTCAGATTTGACCTTGGGCCCCTCCTTCAAGGTCAAACGAGGATAGCCGAACCTAAAAGTGCTTATGACTCGCTTATTATTGGTCCTAGAGGTTTGCAATGTGAAACTACCTTATAGGGAATCAATGGCTGGGAATCTATTGATGTGGTCAGATTTGACCTTGGGCCCCTCCTTCAAGGTCAGACAAGGATAGCAAAACTTAAAAGTGCTTATAACTCACCTATTATTCGTCCTAGAGGCTTGAAATGTAAAACCAACTTATAGGAAATCATGAGCTTGGAATCTTTTGGTGTGATCAGATTTGACCTTGGGCCCCTCCTTCAAGGTCAAACGAGGACAGCCAAACTTAAAAGTGCTTATAACTTGCTTATTATTGATCCTAGAGGTTTGCAAAGTGAAATCAACTTATAGGAAATCATGGGCTGGGAATCTTTTGATGTGGTCAGATTTGACCTTGGGCCTCTCCTTCAAGGTCAAACGAGGATAGCCAAAATTAAAAGTGCTTATAACTTGCTTATTATTGACCCTAGAGGTTTGTAATGTGAAACCATCCTGTTGGAAATCAGGGGCTAGGAATCTTTCAATGTGGTCAGATTTGACCTTGGGCCCCTCCTTCAAGGTCAAACAAGGATACGCAATGTGACACCAACATATAAAAAATCATGGGCTAAGAATCTTTTGATATGGTCAGATTTTTTCTTGAAGATCTGTCTAGTAGTATTTGCATAGTCCTGCTAACAAACAAACAGACAAATAAATGGTCATGAATTTAATACTTCCTTGGCAGAGGTAAAATGTATAATCTCATAAATGTGTGCTTTTAGAAAAAAGCTAAGTATTTTTGCTGCAATATGCACTCTTTTGTTTTTTAATTAATTGGTGTTGTTAAGGATAGCTCAAAAAATGCCTGTTTAAATGACATCTCTGCACACTACTTTGTATAAAGTGTTGAAAAGGTTAGGATTGAGAGGTTGCAAATTTTTCCTGTGCTATATCCTGCCTGGCTTATACAGAGCAATAAATTTAATGAAAAAAGACACAAAAGAAACTTACTTTTTTGCCAAAAAATTACATCTTAATCTACCCATCAAATTAAATTATAATAATTATTAAGCGTCCCTGAAAGGGCGCTTATTTGTTTTCGCCTCAGTTTCCTCGCCGCCGCCGCCGCATTATGGTCTCCCTTGAATATCTCCCTTATTATTAGAAGGTTTCAAACCATATTTGGCAGTTATATACCTTAGGTGTGGGAAAATTTTTCTGCATGCTTAGATTTGACCTTTGACCTTTATGAAGGTCACATGATAAAAACTATTTTTTGAAGTACAACCCCCCCGTCATCACAGTTCAGGAAAAACTACTCTCTACAGAGCCTTATAATTTGACACACCTGTTCATACTATCGAAAATGCGAGCTGATTAGATTTTGGGAGCAATCCCTTGAAAAATGTCTCATTTATGAGTGATTGTTTGACACCTTCCAATCTGAAAGCCTTAAATTTAGGCCAACCCCCCTATTATCTTCTTAAGTATTGCATTTAGAGCTATAAAATGTACTGGAAGGTAATAGGAAACCATATGTGGAGAGTCTAAATAGCCGGTCAGTTTTACCCCACGGCCCCCCCTTATAGGTCAAACTGGGGTCATAAAATAGCTGATTTTGAGTTTTTGCCTTATATCTCCTTTATTGTTGCTTTTATAGCTTCAGAATGTATTAAGAGGTATTGGGAAAGCATATGTGGAGAGTCTAAATAGCCGGTCAGTTTTACCCCCCGACCCCCCCTTATGGGTCAAACTGGGGTCATAAAATAGCTGATTTTGAGTTTTTGCCTTATATCTCCTTTATTGTTGCTTTTATAGCTTCAGAATGTGTTAAGAGGTATTGAGAAAAAATATGTGGAGAGTCTAAATAGCCGGTCAGTTTTACCCCCCGACCCCCCCCCCCTTATGGGCCAAACTGGGGTCATAAATAGCTGCTTTGGAGTTTTTGCCTTATATCTCCTTTATCGTTGCTTTTATAGCTTCAGAATGTATTAAGAGGTATTGGGAAAGCATATGTGGAGAATCTAAATAGCCGGTCAGTTTTATCCCCCGACCCCCCTTTATGGGTCAAACTGGGGTCATAAAATAGTTGCTTTTGAGTTTTGCCTTATATCTCCTTTATTGTTGCTTTTATAGCTTTAGAATGTATTAAGAGGTAGTGGGAAACCATATGTGAAGAGTCTAGATAGCCGGTCAGTTTTACCCCCCGACCCCCCCTTATAGGCCAAACTGGGGTCATAAATAGCTGCTTTGGAGTTTTTGCCTTATATCTCCTTTATTGTTGCTTTTATAGCTTCAGAATGTATTAAGAGGTATTGGGAAAGCATACGGCGCAGCTTTGTGCATTCTTAGCTTTACAGCATGCTTATTAAAACCACAAAGCATTTTAAACTTTAAGGGACGCTTCGCTTTTGTTAGCAAAAGCATTCCTCTAGTTAATAATAATAATTTGAAGGTATTATGATTTTTTCCCAGAATCCAGCATGTATGTCACGGTGTTCTGATGAAGCAGCTGAGCAGCTGGATGTTGCACGGCATGTTACTGGACAAGTACGGGGAGTTCTTCATCCAGAAGAAGGAGAAGAGGGCACAGCAAGACGGGGGAAGCCAGACAGAGGAAGGTGATGAAATGACAGGACTCACTGGCAAACAATTCACACAGGCACTGGTGAGAGATGCAGAAATTTTGTTTTATTATAATAAATGTAAAAGTAATGGCAGCATTTATAAAGCACTAAATTAACTAGAGATTGCGTCTCGACGCAGTGTATCCCCGGACGAGACATAGTTAAGGTGTGAATATGTCGGTCTTGAGCCTGTTTCCTGGAGCACTAGGTCAGGATTCTCCATAGTACCAGATTACTCCCAAAAGCTAATCACTAGTTCTTTCACTTATATCTGTCTTTAAAAATTACATTTCATGGATCCAGAAGATCCATCTAGTGATCCGGATCACTTCCAAAATTCAATCATTTCATCCTTTTACCTTTTCAGACATATTCTAAAAATGTCATCAAAATCCGTCCATAAGTTTTTTAGTTATCTTGTACACAAACACATCTGGCAGCCTGGATCCACATGATCCAGACAGTGATCCAGATTACTCCCAAAAACTAATCAGTTGTTTTTTGTCCCATTTAAGACATTTCCTGAAAATTTCATAAAAATCCATCCATGACTTTTTGAGCTATTTGTCTTTAAAAATTACATTTCTTGGATCCAGAAGATCCAGATAGTGGTCCAGATCACTCGCAAAATTGAATCATTTCTTCCTTTTACCACTTCTTCCTTTTACCATTTGTAATATATCCTAAAAATATCAAAGTCCATCCCACGATTATGTGGCAGCCTGGATCCAGATGATCCAGACAGTGATCCAGATCACTCCAAAAATTTAATCACTTGTTCCTTGTACCATTTAGGCCATTTGCTGAAACAATCCATCCATAACATTTTGCGGTATCTGTCTTTAAAAATTACATTTCATGGATCCAGAAGATCCATATAGTGATCCGGATCACTTCCAAAATTCAATCATTTCATCCTTTTACCTTTTCAGACATATCCTGAAAATGTCATCAAAATCCGTCCATAAGTTTTTGATTTATCTTGTACATAAACACATCTGGCAGCCTGGATCCAGATGATCCAGATCACTCCCAAAATCTAATCACTTGTTTCTTGTCCCATTTAGGACATTTCCTGAAAATTTCATCAAAATCCACCCATGACTTTTTGAGCTATTTGTCTTTAAAATTATATTTCATGGATCCAGAAGATCCAGATAGTGGTCCAGATCACTTGCAAAATTGAATCATTTCTTCCTTTTACCACTTCTTCCTTTTACCATTTCTAACATATCCTAAAAATATCATCAAAATTCATCCTAAAATTCTGTTGCAGCCTGGATCCAGATGATCCAGATCACTCCAAAAATGTAATCACTTGTTCCTTGTACCATTTAGGTCATTTGTTGAAAATGTCATCACAATCCATCCATAAGTTTTTGAGGTATCTGTCTTTAAAAATTACATTTCATGGATCCAGAAGATCCATATAGTGATCCGGATCACTTCCAAAATTCAGCCATTTCATCCTTTTACCTTTTCAGACATATCCCGAAAATTTCATCAAAATCTGTCCATAAGTTTTTCAGCTACATTGTACACAAACACATCTCGCAGCCTGGATCCAGATGATCCAGACAGTGATCCAGATCACTCCCAAAATCTAATCACTTGTTCCTCGCACCATTTAGGTCATTTGCTGAAAATGTCATCACAATCCATCCATAACTTTTTGAGGTATCTGTCTTTAAAAATTACATTTCATGGATCCAGAAGATCCATATAGTGATCCGGATTACTTCCAAAATTCAATCATTTCATCCTTTTACCTTTTCAGACATATCCTGAAAATGTCATCAAAATCCGTCCATAAGTTTTTGATTTATCTTGTACACAAACCAGGCCTGGGCAAAATGTAATCGTAATCATAATCGTAGGTAATCGATTACATTTTTCAAAGTATTCATAATCATAATCGAATACTTTTGTAAAATATGCAAAGTAATCGCAATCGTATTCCAATACATTCCAAAAGTATTCGTAATCATGAATACTTTTACGAATACTTTTGTGTCACAAACACATCTGGCAGCCTGGATCCACATGATCCAGATCACTCCCAAAATCTAATCGCTTGTTCCTTGTCCCATTTAGGACATTTCCTGAAAATTTCATCAAAATCCACCCATGACTTTTTGAGCTTTAAAAATTATATTTCAGGGATCCAGAAGATCCAGATAGTGGTCCAGATCGCTCGCAAAATTTAACCATTTCTTCCTCTTACCACTTCTTCCTTTTACCATTTGTAACATATCCTAAAAATATCATCGAAATTCATCCTAAAATTATGTTGCAGCCTGGATCCAGATGATCCAGACAGTGATCCAGATCACTCCAAAAATGTAATCACTTGTTCCTTGTACCATTTAGGTCATTTGCTGAAAATGTCATCACAATCCATCCATAACTTTTTGAGGTATCTGTCTTTAAAAAATTACATTTCATGGATCCAGAAGATCCATATAGTGATCCGGATCACTTCCAAAATTCAACCATTTTATCCTTTTACCTTTTCAGACATATCCTGAAAATTTCATCAAAGTCCATCCATAAGTTTTTGAGCTATATTGTACACAAACACATCTGGCAGCCTGGATCCGGATGATCCAGACAGTGATCCAGATCACTCCCAAAATCTAATCACTTGTTCCTTGTCCCATTAAGGACATTTCCTGAAAATTTCATCAAAATGCACCCATAAGTTTTTGAGTTATCTGTCTTTAAAAATTAAATTTCATGGATCTAGAAGATCCAGACAGTGATCCGGATCACTCCCAAAATTTAATCATATCTTCCTTTTACCATTTTGGACATATCCTGAAAATTTTATCAAAATCCATCCGTCAGTTTTTGAGTTATCTTGTTCACAAACAAACAAACAAATAGAGGGCCAAAAATAACCCTCGGTCAGGTACTCAACCTCCAAAGCCATTTTCAATAGTTTCCATGCAATGTAGTCAGCATTAAGTGTGAAAATATCTCCAAATTTGCCAAAAATGACCCTTGGTCAGGTACTTTGGCGGTCAGTGGATGACCTTAAATGAAGATCTGTAACCAGTAAGCCTGGATGGTAGAAGTCCATTATGTACTCAACCTCCAAAGCCATTTTCAATAGTTTCCATGCAATATAGTCAGCATTAAGTGTGAAAATATCTCCAAAAAGGCCAAAAATGACCCTTGGTCAGGTACTTTGGCGGTCAGTGGATGACCTTCAATGAAGAGCTTCAAGATCAAATTTCTGCATGCTTACAGAGGACATATATATGTGTTATTTAAACCAGCCATAGGATGATCTGACTTTCTGTATAGGAGAACTGGGCCAAAAAGTGAAAAAATGGCCAAAATCTGACCTTTAAGAGGCCACCAGTGACCTTGAGATTGAAGGTCAAGGTCACAAAATAATAGCGTTCATGACATTGCCCATATATACCCACATACCAAATTTGAAAGTTCTAACTAAAATATTTTTTAAGTTATCGCGTCCAAAAGGAAATCTCTGCGGCGGCGTGACCGTACTGAATCCTAAGTATCCCCGACTTTCGTCCGGGGATACAATGATTGTGATGAGTAACTAGAGCTAGAGAACTAGAGTTATTTACAAACAAAAGTTATGGAAAAAAAATTCAATTAATCACACAAAAATATTCGAGCATTATATTTAAGTCTTCCATTGTAAAACCACCCTTTGGCTGTTCTGCAAAGTATAAATTGTCTCTCATACAAAGTAATGATTTGATATGCGCGATATTCATAAAATCCTTTTCATTACAACTACTACCAAGGGATTTAATTTTCCTTGTAGCATAATCTACATTACAGATCTGACTATAAGACAATGAATACAGGTGAGTTAAATAATTAAAGCAACCACATGGGGCAAATGCTGTGGACCTGTCTCAATATGACCCTGATTGTGGAATGGGACATAAAACACCAACATTGGATATATAGATCTTTTGATGATATCTTAACCAATTACCAACAGCTTTAGGAAGTGTATTCCATTCATAAGATGCTCAGTGTCTAATAATTTTCTTAGATCAGATTGACTAAACTAGGGCTGCCACACGGAGTACTCTGTCATCATTACGCAACTCTTTGAGGAGTACTGTTTTAGTGATAAATGCACCAAAGTGTGCCAGGCTTGCCTGAAAATTAACAAATTACTCCACTTTATACCATTTTTACCCCACAGCCCTTCAGGGCTGTCGGGGTATTGTTTTCACCCATGGTGTCCGGATGGGCGGGCGGGCGGGCATCCGGGCGGGCGGCGGGAAATAGTTTGTCCGGGCTGTATCTCAGAAACCGTAAGGTGTAGGAAGTTGATACTTGGTAGGGACATTGGTTAGGGGGTGTAGGTGTGCAAAGTCATGGTCTGACCTTGATTTGACCTTTGACCTTGCCGTAGTGACCTTGAGTTTGAAAATCTTGTCCGGGCTATATCTCAGAAAGTGTAAGGTGTAGGAAGTTGATACTTGGTAGGGACATTGGTTAGGGGGTGTAGTTGTGCAACGTCATAGTCTGACCTTGATTTGACCTTTGACCTTGCCGTAGTGACCTTGACCTATAAAATCTTGTCCGGGCTATATCTCGGAAACCGTAAGGTGTAGGAAGTTGATACTTGGTAGGGATATTGGTTAGGGGGTGTAGGTGTGCAACGCCATGGTCTGACCTTGATTTGACCTTTGACCTTGCTGTAGTGACCTTGACCTATAAAATGTTCTCCGGGCTATATCTCAGAAACTGTAAGGTGTGGGAAGTTGATATTTGGTAGGGACATTGGTTAGGGGGTGTAGGTGTGCAAAGCCATGGTCTGACCTTGATTTGACCTTTGACCTTGCTGTAGTGACCTTGACCTATAAAATGTTCTCCAGGCTATATCTCAGAAACCGTAAGGTGTAGGAAGTTGATATTTGGTAGGGACATTGGTTAGGGGGTGTAGGTGTGCAACGACATGGTGTGACCTTGATTTGACCTTTGACCTTGCCATAGTGACCTAGACCTATAAAATCTTGTTCGGGCTATATCTCGGAAACCGTAAGGTGTAGGAAGTTGATATTTGGTAGGGACATTGGTTAGGGGGTGTAGGTGTGCAACGTCATGGTGTGACCTTGATTTGACCTTGCCGTAGTGACCTTGACCTATAAAATCTTGTTCGGGCTATATCTCGGAAACCGTAAGATGTAGGAAGTTGATATTTGGTAGGGACATTTGTTAGAGGGTGTAGGTGTGCAGCGTCATGGTCTGACCTTGATTTGACCTTGCCGTAGTGACCTTGAGTTTGAAAATCTTGTCCGGGCTATATCTCAGAAACCGTAAGATGTAGGAAGTTGATACTTGGTAGGGATATTGGTTAGGGGGTGTAGGTGTGCAACGTCATGGTCTGACCTTGATTTGAACGTTGACCTAGCCATAGTGACCTTGACCTATAAAATCTTGTCCGGGCTATATCTCGGAAACCGTAAGGTGTAGGAAGTTGATATTTGGTAGGGACATTGGTTAGGCTCTGTAGGTGTGCAACGTCGTGGTCTGACCAGGATTTGACCTTTGACCTTGCCGTAGTGACCTTGACCTATAAAATCTTGTCCGGGCTATATCTCGGAAACCATAACGTGTAGGAAGTTGATAGTTGGTAGGGACATTGGTTAGGGGGTGTAGTTGTGCAACGTCATGATCTGACCTTGATTTGATCTTTGACCTTGCCGTAGTGACCTTGACCTATAAAATCTTGTCCGGGCTATATCTCGGAAACTGTAAGGTGTAGGAAGTTGATATTTGGTAGTGACATTGGTTAGGGGGTGTAGGTGTGCAGCATCATGGTGTGACCTTGATTTGACCTTTGACCTTGCCATAGTGACCTTGACCTATAAAATCTTGTCAGGGCTATATCTCGGAAACCATAACGTGTAGGAAGTTGATACTTGGTAGGGACATTGGTTAGGGGGTGTAGTTGTGCAACGTCATGATCTGACCTTGATTTGATCTTTGACCTTGCCGTAGTGACCTTGACCTATAAAATCTTGTCCGGGCTATATCTCGGAAACTGTAAGGTGTAGGAAGTTGATATTTGGTAGTGACATTGGTTAGGGGGTGTAGGTGTGCAGCATCATGGTGTGACCTTGATTTGACCTTTGACCTTGCCATAGTGACCTTGACCTATAAAATCTTGTCAGGGCTATATCTAGGAAACCGTAAGGTGTAGGAAGTTGATACTTGGTAGGGACATTGGTTAGGGGCTATAGGTGTGTATTATCATGGTGTGACCTTAATTTGACCTTTTACCTTGTCCTAGTGACCTTGACCTATAAAATCTTGTTGCACCTTTGGGTCTGTCTTTTGATGCAGATTAAGCAAAAGTCATATTAGAATTTATTAAGAATTTTACTTTCATAACTTCCCATTGTAAGAGATAGAATTTCATCAAGTGAGCCACAGATTTTGCTCCAACACCACAATAAGCATTCATTAAATGTATTACCACTTCTGTATGCATGGTAATATTCAAACCATCTAAACCATAATTCGGCCATGCAGATGTAGATAAAGAGTGTTGAATTTTAGTTTACTGATTAATGCTGTCATCTTGTTATTAAATTATCTTGTTTTAATAATTCATCTTTATACGCATTATCTTTCTTTTAAACATTATTTCTCCATTTAAACATTGTTTGGACCTTTATATAACTGACAGTGCTCTGAAAGTATCCTGAAGTTTGTACTGGTACAGTACTTCTATATCTCATGGTGTTGAAAATATTTCCCTAGGCTGTGGGGTACGGGCATCTCTGATGCTATTTTCCATGTGAATATCTTGAAAATACCAATCTTTGAGTAGACATAAAGAATAAAACAAGGTTTAGCAATCTCCACTGCAATAATGGCATCCTGCGGATAAATTCTATGAATGAATAAAATATGTGATTGGCTAAAAATTGTGCATTATTCAGGATACCAATTAAATGAAATAGCTGTAAAACAGGTCATACCGGAGGTATGATACAATATTTGGTAATAAAACTTATATAAAAATAAAGGAAATGACAAAATTGTAAATATCAATTATCACCCAAGTAAATCCTGTACCAGTAAAGTGAAAACTACCTAACAATTTCCATTCAAGTACTTGTTAAAGATTATAGTAATGGATTATTTGGAGTTTAAAATCAAAACAAGCAATCAGTGACCGAATGAATCGGTCACATGTAGAGATGGTACACATCTGGATGACTTAAAAGAACTTCCTACACCTTACAGTTTCTGACATGCAGCCCGATCTCATTCATATCCATTTTGTACTTATATTTTTGGAATCCAAAAATTCTCAGGAATTTAAAAATTCTAATTCTTTAACTACTGTTCTTAATCTGAGAATTTATTTTCTTGAAAATGGTTGTGCTTTTTAGAAAATTCCAAGAATAAGAAAAATTCAAAGAATAAGAATGTTACTGAATATAGTCCCCTTTTAAAAAAAATAGAATTTTGGTATTGTAATTTCTCAAAATATGGGAGATTTTCTTTTCAGAAGCTGAATTAACCTTCATCAGTTTTACCACTTTTCAGCTGTTTTCCAATGACACTGCTGACCTATCACGCAAAGACAGGTATTGTCTCTGTGCTGAGATGCTTCCTTCCTACATTCCCACTCGAGTTGCTGAAAAGATTCTGTTTGTGGGTGAATCGGTGCAAATCTTTGAATCCCAGAAAGGGAGGCTCCAGCGGCACAGAGGTACATTAATTTTTTTAATGGACCTATTATTTGTTATTTGCAATCTCCTGCAGGTATTAATTTGAAAAAAAAACTTTAAATTATAATTATTATGCATTCAAGGCATCCACATTATGTTTATGTGAGCCGGTTGGTTTATTTGAATAGTTGAGTGATATTTTAGTGATGTATGGTGAGTTTTATTTCATCATCACAAACATAATATCTAATGTGAGAATTTTTGTGATTATGTTAAACATCATAGTATTTCCTATTTTAAAGGCCTTTTCAGCCCTCTAATGAGTACAGGTCAATGTTTTAAAAAACCAGCTTAGTTCCTAAACTTGTTGACTCATGAGCTCCACAGTACTTGGCTCCTCACACAGGTTAGTACAACAGCAAATATGGAGAAGTACCTGTGTACTGCTCTGATGGAAATATTATTTTGGTTCTATGTTTTCATTTTATTTTTATATCTTAGAATAGGCTAGTACAGAGATAAAGTCAGATAAAGACATGATTAGGTTACATTTCTGGAGCATGGATCTACTTTTTTCAAAATTTGAATGTCAGCCTTTACTATAAAACAGCAAGTAAGTACTTGGTAGATTTGTTTTTGGTTTACTGTTTAAGATGAATTTTCGCCATTTCATTTAAATTTTCCATCAAGTGATTGTTTTTACAGCAAGTATACTGCATGGAAAGGAAGATGAATTTGCTAAAGAGTTATACCATCTCTCACAGGAGAAAGAATTCAACCTACTCAACTTTGAAGATGTGATTGATAAAATCCGATCTTATGTAGCTGAAGTGAGTGTATATGCCTTTATCAATGGATAACTCATGCATGTGTTGTTGTATCCCTGGGAGAACGTAGGTTTAAACATGGTCACTACGCCGCTGCAGAAATTTCCTTTCAGACATGGTAACTAAAAATATATTTTAAGTACACCTTTCAAGTGTGGTATGTGGTTATATAGGTCAGGCCTTAGGGCCTATTGTTTTTTTGCCTCGGCCTTCAATGTTAAGACCAGTGGTGGCCTTGTAGAGGTCATATTTGTGGCATTTCTTTACATTTTGGCCTGATTTTCATGTACGGGACAGATTATGACATAACTTGTGTATGTAACACATACATATATTTCTTATAAGCATGCAGAAATTTGATCTCCCACCTCTTTCTTCAAGATCATTGGCTGGTCTCCAAACATCAGCATGTCAGCCTTTTTATTTCCTACATTTTTGGATATTTTCTTTTTTAACGTCTATATTATTATTAGTTGTAGTGGTTCGGAATGTTTTTCTCCAAAAACAGTCTATGGGCATGGGCTTGGAATCTTCTTGAAGGGTCAGATTTTACCCTTGACCCTCCTTCAAGGACAAACTCTGTTTGCATACTGAAAAGGGATGTATCGTCACCTGTGTCTCCGCATTAACACCATTTCAATAGAATACCATGACACTTTACAGCCAACATCTCAATTGGTAGCACATATCATTGTGGGAGAACTTAAAATATTTGAAACAAACCCTAAATCAGAAAAAAATTGCAAACTTTTATCGCATATATTTGTGGAGTTTATGACTTTCATAGCGATTTTTAGGAATGGAACTGCCATATTTTGGTGTTTTTTTGGTGAGCTTTACGTCTTGTTAGTGAGCCTATTCAGTTGGAGATGTACTAAAATTCATCCTTTTTTTGGAATCCCAGCATCAGAACGGTTTTCAACTAGTGGGATACTGAAACAAAAAATATGCTACTAAACCATCCCTGCATGGTAGAGATGACACCATATTGAAACCTTGAAAACAAAGTTGAAACAAGATCAACTTACATTGAATACAAATTTCAGTTAACAATAAGCCCTGATAATTATACTAAAAATGAGGTTATTAAATGTAATACAAGAAACTAAAGAAACAATGCTTCATGTCTCCCTTCTTATTGCTCCTAGACATTTGTTGGACTTCACCATCTCCCAGAATTTCTAGTTTTAACTGTCTTCTCTTGGCTGATGGTTATATGTGACTGATTTTTTATACTGAACAGAGTACTTATGAGAGAGTAGAGTAAGTGTAAAATAGTAATGTGAGTATGAAAATAAATACTCATCTGAACCATAAAATGACCATTGTTAATGGAAAATTTGTGAGATTGTGTGAAAAATTTTCCATATAAACAAAAAAGTATTTTGGCTATTTTATATGGCTGAAACAATTAACTGTAGTAATTGAACATAAAATTACCCAAACATTAGCTGGCGCCAATATTATTGAACTGGTTAACTGTTTTCTTATGTATATCACCCTCATGAAATTTTACACAAGCATTAGAATTCTTAATACTTAGAGTCACAACCTTAAACGTCACCAGTTCAAAGCATATTGTCTAGTTCTGGGACGATGTTTGCAAACTTCGGTATTATCGCTCGCTGGCTCATTGCCAATCAATGATTGGTAAACTTTAAGTACAACCGATGATTGCTAAATTCATTTCTTCGCAGCCTTCTGGTCACAATAAAATGCTAACCTTAATAATATTTTGTAAAAATCTGAAATATTCTACAGTTAAAATCACAGAACTAGCCGTGAATGCAATAAAAATAACGTAAATAGAAACACCTTTGGGTTTTCCCACAGTTGCCAATCAGAAGTCAAGATACATCAAGCATGGTCTGTTATTGAGAGAGATGTCTGTGAATGGCTTTTAGGTTATATTATGGCTATATTTATGGTACTGTGTGTTTATTTGCTGGTTTATAATTTAATATTTTATTTTTCTGTCTGATTTACACTTTCGACTCCATGATTGGAAATGTTTGAACTTTGTTTACAAATTTCCGATACGAACATCGACAGGTAAAATCCAAGCGATCTCCCAGCACTAATATTATCTATATATATTATGTTGAATATATAAAATATGACATTTATTTGCAACTTGCTCAACCATTCACATGTATTGTGTACATTTCAAACACATTAAAATCCACTATGTACACTATGTAGTTTGCAACATTTATATCCAGGTTGCATGTACATCAGGCATTTTCAGTACTTCCTCTCTCTCCAGAGATACTATATATCAAAAGAAGTTAACCAGGTAGTTTTGGGCTAATGCAAGCAGCAACCCAGTGATCAACTTAGCATTAAACATAAATGAATAATGCATTGATAAATGTTGATTGACTGCAGCAACTGTGGAAACTGGTGGTTGAAGAATCAGGGTTGATATCACAGCTGCGTACAATGAAAGATTTTTACCTGCTCGGACGTGGAGAATTGTTCCTGGCATTTATAGACCAGGCCCAGCCTCTGCTTAGAGTGGTTCCCATAGCAACCACACAACATGGTGAGAATAGGATTTGTTTTTGCCAAATAGCAACATGATAGTATTTTATCAAATAGCTAATATTTTATAACCTTTAGAGATTTACATCAGATACCGAAAGCACCAACCTGTTTCAAAAATTCTGACTCTTCTCAGCAACATTCTAAGAAGAAGAAGACTTCAGCGAAACTGTCGGGTTTGTGGATATGACATATAATCAACTAAAGAATTTCTAAAATGTAAAATTGTGTTATTAAATGACTTCCATTGATGATGTTACTGATGGGGGTAAACGGACAAAACCCCACTGGGCATAACCCCACTCAGACCAAACCCCATCGGGCAAAACCCCACTCAGACACAACTGATGGGTAGATTTGGCAC
Organism: Sabellastarte sp. h YS-2021; assembly: GCA_964017235.1. Classification (NCBI taxonomy): domain Eukaryota; kingdom Metazoa; phylum Annelida; class Polychaeta; order Sabellida; family Sabellidae; genus Sabellastarte; species Sabellastarte sp. h YS-2021. The sequence continues at coordinate 168,160,687 of OZ024928.1, read as the reverse complement.
CTTGAGAGAAATAAAGTTGGTTTGGGATCTCCACCTCATAAATAAAGCTGGCTGTCAGTTGCATAGGAACAACACATCATGATATGGAATGCTAAGTTAAATCTAACACTGTCCCTTTTTGGTTACAGCGCATTGGAGGATCCCCATAAATTTTGCACTATGCAAATGTTTTTATTATTAATATTATAAAACTACATTTTTAATGCAACATATCTGTTACTCTTGTCCACAAATGTAAAACTAAATTCCAATAGACAAGTGCTGGGTAAAGAGCTAGATTTTTATAAAAGATAGAGTTTCAACTTCATGTGTAATAATATCAGATGAATACATAATTTTTTATTTCTACCTTAAATGCTTCTGGGTATAAAGTTTTAAGTGAAGATAATTTTGATTCTTTCTACAAGTCCTATAAACTTGTGAAAATTGTAGATGTTATTGATAAAGATGCATACTGATCTTTTCCAAAATTATGATTTGTTCTAGTACCACACAAAAACTACATACGTGTATTAATACAAGTTACATCTATTAAGATTTTTGTTAGTACGACGTATCTTTGCCCTAGAGATGAATCACATCGTTTGTCAGGTTTCCTTCCCAGTTTTAAGAGGAATAGTCATATCAGACTCCTGAGTTGTACATCAGCAAGCTCCGACAGCTAATTATGGTCAAGGAAAAATGTATTAAACCATCATGCCATTATCGTAATGTATTTAACTTGCAATTTAGTCTGCTTTTGTGACAAATTAGTCATATAAAGGGTAAAATATAGACCTTTTCATCAACCATTTCTGAACACTGTGTTGCAATTTTTACTCTTGATCCTGCAACTAACTATATACTGGTATGCCTTAATATTACCCAGTATATTATTATATATAGTTAATCTTTCATGTGTTTTTCCTGATCTGCCAGATGTTAATGCAGCTTTCCAGCAAGCAGCCCGAAATGTGTTGTTCGATAATGAAAAGATATTGCAGAAATTCTCATTTTTGGTGGACTTTAAGGAATATACCAAGCCTAAGAAACTAGGTAAGTTATGCTTTTTCATCAGAAGAAATTGTGTAACAGTAAGTATATGGTATAAAAAAGCAGTGTTAAAAATTATTAAGTTATTCTTACTGCATGTTGGCTTACTATCTTGATAAATCAAGTGAAGGGGCAAATGAAAAAAATATTCTAATAGTTTGCATATCTTGATAAATGAAATATATTGACAAGCTTGATAAATCTACAATCTTGGTAAATCAAAATAAATATCTTGAATTATGCATTTTCCATATGACAAGGTATAATAAGGTTTATATTTGGAGAAAATGATCTTGATATGTCAATATAATAAGGTAATATATCAAGGCAGTATTGTGATACCTATATATATTAGTGGGTAAATTGTTTATCGATAATGCTGATATTTATTGTTTTGGGAGAGGGTTGCCGATATCGATGTAGAAGCACGTATATCAATATCGCCAACTGATGTGTAACGTAAAACTTACACTTAAAATATTTGAAATAAACCTTAAATCTAAAGAAATTATAAACTTTTACCTCATATGTTTGTAAATTTTCAAACGTTTTTGATCAGAACTGCTGTGTTTTATTATGTCCACCCCACTGGGGGGTGGACATATTATTTTTGCTTTTTCTGCCGTCCGCCGTCCCACTTGGTTTCCAGACATTTTAGTTCCAACAGTTCTTATCCTATCTTTACCAAATTTGGCATGCAGGTTTATTGGGTTAATAGCTTGTATGGGATTGCTTTTGGTGATGATAGCTCTATAGCTAACTGAGTAATAGCTACTTTACTACTTTTGAGTAGCTCTTTGGTTTCCAGACATTTTAAGGAATGCTATTAAGCCTAGCTTTCTGAAATTTGGTATGGAGGTTCATTGGGTTAATAGCTTGTATGGGATTGCTTTTGGGGGGAATTGCTTCATAGATGAGTGAGTAATTAATTAAATAAATGAGTAATTGGCTATTTTGAATACTGAAAAAGGCAAATGTGCTCATATCTCCTAAACCATGCGAGATAGAGCGATTTCGTCGAAATTTTCGACCCACAGGGTATCTAAGGAATGTACTCTTTGCAATTTTCCAAAAATTTCCCCCTCCCCAAAAATGGCGGGCATTTTGAATTTTCGAATTTTTGCCAAAAATGGCAAAACACAAATTTCCTTCTATCTCCTTAACCGTGCGAGATAGAGCGATTTCGTTGAAATTTTCGACCCACAGGGTATCTAAGGAATGTACTCTTTGCAATTTTCAAAAATTTTCCCCTCCCCAAAAATGGCGGCCATTTTGAATTTTCAGATTTTTGCCAAAAATGGCAAAACACGAATTTGCTTTTATCTCCTTAACCGTGCGAGATAGAGCGATTTCGTCGAAATTTTCAACCCACAGGGTATCTAAGGAATGTAGTCTTTGCAATTTTCAAAAAATGTTCGGCTCCTCAAAAATGGCGGCCATTTTGAATTTTCGAATTTTTGCCAAAAATGGCAAAACACAAATTTCCTTCTATCTCTGTAACCGTGCGAGATAGAGCGATTTCGTCGAATTTTTCAACCCACAGGGTATCTAAGGAATGTACTCTTGGCAATTTTCAAAAAATTTTCCCCTCCCCAAAAATGGCGGCCATTTTGATTTTTCGAATTTTTGCCAAAAATGGCAAAACACAAAATTGCTTCTATCTCCTTAACCGTGTGAGATAGAGCGATTTCGTCGAAATTTTCGACCCACGGGGTATCTAAGAAATGTAGTCTTTGCAATTTTCAAAAAATTTTCCCCTCCCCACATATGGCGGCCATTTTGAATTTTTGCCCAAAATGGAAAAACACAAATTGGCCTTAACCGTGCAAAATAGAGTTATTTCGTTGAAATTTTCGACCCATAGGGTATCTAAGAAATGTAGTCTTTCCAATTTTCAAAAAATTTTCCCTGTCCCACATATGGCGGCCATTTTGAATTTTCGAATTTTTGCCCAAAATGGAAAATCACAAATTGGCCTTAACCGTGCAAAATAGAGTTATTTCGTTGAAATTTTCGACCCATAGGGTATCTAAGAAATGTAGTCTTTCCAATTTTCAAAAAATTTTCCCTGTCCCACATATGGCGGCCATTTTGAATTTTCGAATTTTTGCCCAAAATGGAAAATCACAAATTGGCCTTAACCGTGCAAAATAGTTATTTTGTTGAAATTTTCGATCCATAGGGTATCTAAGAAATGTACTCTTGGCAATTTTCAAAAAATTTTGAATTTTCAAATTTTTGCCAAAAATAGAAAAACAGGAATTTGCTTCTATCTTCTTAACCGTGCAAGTTAGAGTGATTTCGTCAAAATTTTCGACCCAACCAATGCAAAAAGGCATGAAGCTGAAATAATTTACATCTACACTAATAAATATTTAAGCATCATTGATATATTTTACAAATGAAACAGGGTCTTGTAAGACTACAGTACCATTTTGGCAAAAGGTTCATGGGGTGGACATTACACATGATAATGTGTGTTCTTCTATGCTATCCTGTTTCTATTCGCACCTACTATGAACAGGGCGTCCTATTTCTAGTTTTGGTTAATTTTACTTCCTGTTTTGGGGCGGATTTTACGAAAGGTCTTAGCCTGGTCTGAGGCTCAAATTTGAGACTTTTGTCTCAAATTATTGGAATATTTTTCTTGAGCCCATGGGCTCAGCCTTTATGGATTTCACAAAAGGTCTTAGTCTCAGCTTTGCCTGAGCCACTGGCTCAAATGCTGAGACTGGTAGAAAGTGGGCTTAAGTTTTGTAAACAAAGGCTCAAATATGGCCGCCATAATTCTTTCTCCACTTTAAAATTTGAAATGTCTGAAAATAAGGTTGAAATCCATAAAACAAAATACTGAAGTAGTGTATGGGTGGTTTTACATGTTTACAAGGTCTCCCACTGAAAAACAGCATTTGATCAGAGTTATTATGTGTCAAACAAGAAACATATATGTCATCAGTAGAATATTTCTACTACAAAAAAGGGTCACATGACACCAAAAACCACTGTGGTGATTTGATAAGCTTGGTGACCCCTTCTGTGAAAACCATTTAAGACAAAGACTTAGCTAAGCCAGAAGGCTCAGATTTGAGAAGGTGACTCAGCCTGAGACTGGAATAAGTCTGAGACCTTTCATGAAATCCGCCCCTGGGGCCTTGAGTCAGACTCAAAAGTTGAGACTTTGTCTCAAATTTTGGAAATATTTTGCTGAGTCTGTGAACTCAGACTCAATGCATTTCACAAACAAGCTCAACTTGAGACCTGGCTCAGTCATAGGCTCAAATTTGAGCCCATGAAGGAGGTGTCTCAAATTTGAGTCCAAGCTTTGATGCCAAAAAACACATAAATAAAGCGATACAATTTGTTCCAAAATGAAATTGATAAATCTTGAAATCTTCTATTTTCATTTTATTTTGTAATTACAGCCACATATTCAATATTTATTAATAACAAAAGTCAATAGAATTGACATGCTTTATAGGCTATTATCAAGTGACAGGCCTCAAGGGTGGACTCAAAGCCAGACTCAACCTCAGTTGAGTCTCAATCTTATGGATCACTTAGAATAATACATTATCATATAATTTCTTTGTATTATGAGTATTAAAGATATTTAAAATGATAATAATCATGAAATATAACTTTTTAAACTAAAAATAAGCCCACTAAATATATGAAATGAGATTAAAAAGTTGAGACCATAACTTGAGACTGGTCTCAGCTGATCCACCCTTTGTGAAATCCATTTGAGCCAAAAACTCAGCCGAGACAAAAGTCTCAGATTTGAGACCCTGACTCAGCCTTGAGTCTGGCTCAGTTTGAGACTTTTCATGAAACCGGCCCCTGGTTTCCATTCGAATGGGGATATGCTAAAATAACATGTTTTCAGTCTCCCGGATTCCGACTGGTTAGTAGACAATATTATCCCCCCGATATCGCCTGATATTGAAATATTTTTACATTCAATATCGATGTCCACACAGCCAAATGATTTACCCACTAATATATATCATGGTTCATACATTCCAGGTACTGCATCTGAGCCTCAACAACAAGGGGAGATTGGTTGGAATTCTCTCACTCTGGAACACAAAGTGGAGTGGCCGCTACATATACTACTGGACAGTGATGTACTGGCAAGGTACTGGTAGAAAATAAATACATTTTATTATGCACCACGAGCCATATTTTTAAGCGCTAGCTCTAGCGAGGCTTACGCTTCTAGAGATCACTTGTTTACCTCCGCCAAGGAGGTTATGTTTTTGTGTGAGTTGGTTTGTGCGTTTGTTTGTTTGTGAAGATAACTCAAAAACTTATGGATGGATTTTGATGAAATTTTCAGGATATGTCTGAAAAGGTAAAAGGAAGAAATGGTTCAATTTTGGGAGTGATCCGGATCATCTGGATCTTCTGGATCCATGAAATGTAATTTTTAAAGACAGATAACTCAAAAAGTTATGGACAGATTTTGATGAAATTTTCAGGATATGTCCTAAATGGGACAAGGATCAAGCGATTAGATTTTGGGAGTGATCTGGATCACTGTCTGGATCCATGAAAAATATGGATGGATCACCATTGGCAAAAATATGAAATAGAGGGGGGAAAAAGCAATGGTAGGTTTTGAAAGTCCTAATGGTAGGTTTGAACGTCCAGGAATTTAGTTCCTGTGGCGGAGGTCTGTGCTCTCCGAGTGCTCTTGTTTTTCTTTGTTTTTTTTTTTTTTTACAGGTTTTTTTTTTCACCGGACCTTCATGAATTGTGTTGCCTAGTGTGATGAGTATCTGTCTGTTCACTGAACTTAAGCGTCAATGGGCTAAATTAGTACTGGGAAGGATGACCGCTCAGGTGCACCAATCGTGTCTCTGATGGCTGTGCACTCGCGCTAGTAGACCAAAACCCCTTTTGGCCTTGTTTTACCTTAATTCTGGGAGATATAATGACTTGGAATATTTTTCCCCATTGGCACCTGATGTGGATAATTAACATTATGAATTTGTCAAGAATATTTCTAAAACTGTGTAGCCTACAGGTATGTTGTATACATCACTAGAAGCATACTTATCCAGAGTTTCTGCTTGTTTTTACTCCACAGCCCTTAAGGGCTGTCAGGGTATTGTTTTCACCCATGGTGTCCGGATGGGCAGGCGGCGGAAAAAAGTTTGTCCGGGCTGTATCTCAGAAACTGTAAGGTGTAGAAGTTGATACTTGGTAAGGACATTGGTTAGGAGGTGTAGGTGTGCAACCTCATTGTGTGACCTTGATTTGACCTTGCCGTAGTGACCTTGAGTTTGAAAATCTTGTCCGGGCTATATCTCGGAAACCATAAGGTGTAGGAAGTTGATACTTGGTAGGGACATTGGCTATTGGGTGTAGGTGTGCAATGTCATGACCATGACCTTGTGTGTGACCTTGATTTGACCTTTGACCTTGTCATAGTGACCTTGACCTATAAAATCTTGTCCGGGCTATATCTCAGAAACCGTAAGGTGTAGGAAGTTGATACTTGGTAGGAACATTGGTGGGGGGTTGTAGGTGTGCAACGTCATGGAGTGACCTTGATTTGATTTTTGATATTACTGTAGTGACCTTGACCTTTAAAATTTTATCCGGGCAGTATCTCTGAAACCATTAAGTGTAGGAAGTTGATACTTGGTAGGGACATTGGTTAGGGGGTGTAGGTGTGCAACATCATAGTGTAACCTTGATTTGACCTTGCCGTAGTGACCTTGACCTGTAAAATATTGTCCGGGCTATATCTCGGAAACCGTAAGGTGTAGGAAGTTGACACTTAATAGGGACATTGGATAGGGGGTGTTGATGTGCAACGTCATGGTGTGACCTTGATTTGACCTTGCCGTAGTGACCTTGACCTTTAAAATCTTGTCCGGGCTATATCTCAGAAACCATAAGGTGTAGGAAGTTGATACTTGGTAGGGACATTGGTTGGGGGTTGTAGGTGTGCAACGTCATGATGTGACCTTGATTTGACCTTTGACCTTGCTGTAGTGACCTTGACCTATAAAATCTTGTTTGGGCTATATCTCTGAAAGCGTAAGGTGTAGGAAGTTGATACTTGGTAGGGACATTTGTTGGGGGTTGTAGGTGTGCAACGTCATCGTGTGACCTTGATTTGACCTTTAATCTTGTCGTAGTGACCTTGACCTATAAAATTTTGTCCAGACAATATCTCTGAAACTGTAAAGTGTAGGAAGTTGATAGTTGGTAGGGGCATTGGTTAGGGGTTGTAGGTGTGCATCATAATTTTTAGTTTACTGATTAATGCTGTCATCTTGCTATTGAATTGTCTTGTTTTAATACTTTATCTTTACATACATTTTCCTTCTCTTAGATGTTATTTTCTCTACTTAAACATCTTATTGAACTTAATATAACTGACACTACTCTCAAAGTGTCCCAATCTTTGTACTGTTGCACTACTTCTATATCTCATGGTGTTGAAAACTATTTCCCCAGGCTGTGGGGTACGGGCATCTCTGATGCTATTTTATTGTTTTGGGACAGGGTTGCCAATATTGCTGTCTTTAGACGTATATCAATATCGCCATTTGAAGTAAAACTGTAAACTTACACTGCAAATAAAGCTTAAATCTGAAGAAATTGTACACTTTTACCTCACATTTTTGTCATTTTTGACGAAAACTGTCCTCCTGATATCGGCCAATATTGAAATATTTTTGCATTCAAAAAAGTCAAAATAATTTACCCACTAGTTGGGACCTCACGTTTTGCTTCCACTAAAACACATTTTTCACTTATGCTGGTTCTGCTTATACAGAATCTGCTGTATACAGAGTTACACGATTACTTGAATTTAGTATCATCATCACTCATAACAGCAAATATGCATTGACTATGTAATTTTCTGACTAGTCTAACTACCGGCATTTTTAAACTTTATTTCTTCCCCTCAAAATGAAATTTTTCAGTTAAAATGTGCAATAATATTGTTTACTTAGCTGAATATGTCATTTTTATTATCAAATCTGCCTTTAATGTTTGGTTGTTTATCAGTTTACAAACGCTGGAACCCCTTTGAAATTCATAAGTATATTTAAGTAGGATCTCTTATTCTGCATACACAAATTATCGTATAATGGTTAGATCATAACACATTTACCTGAAATAAATAAAACTGGAGGATTTCACACAGTACTTTTAAATTATAGTTTTGAAAATATCTGATCTTTTTGAGGGCCTAAGGTTATAAAAAAATGAAAATGTAATTCTCAAACTAACTTCAAACAATGCTTTACTTATTTTGATAAGATTGATATCCTTTATGGCCCAGCAGTTTGGAATCTTATCCGAGGTTGTCAGCTCTGGTTGGTTCGACTCCCACAAATGGCAACTGTTGGGGGGGGGGGGGGGGGGGGGGGGGGGGGCTACCCTGATATGACCATGCCTGTTGTACAGAACACAAAACCATAAATCAATCTATGTTTGTTCAGGTACAATGGGTTGTTTGTCTTCCTCCTGTATGTGAAACGAGTACAGTTGGAGTTACAGCAGTGCTGGGCATTACAGATGCACAGAAAGCATACGCCAGACACTCACTCGTCCAAATGGTGGCTCAGAAACCACATGGCTTTTTTGGTGGATAACTTGCAGTATTACTTACAGGTACGTGAGGCTGAAGCAATTAGCAAAGTTGCTAGCCGTGTAGTCGATTTTGTTAACTGTCAACTAACTAACTAACTGTTTCTGATGTTTAGCATGTTTGAGGAAATGCTGAAGCACAACATATGGCCATTAGTCTGGATGTAAACAAACAATATGGCAGATTGTAAGATGTTAAAAAACTAGAAAATTCACCCAAATTGTTTGGTTCATTCGCAAATCCTGTCAGATTTTAATATTTTAAACATAAAACATAAATAAATGCTCAATTGGATACCTTTGTAGGTATTGACTCGAAATACTAACAATTTTAGTGATTGCATAAAATCCAATAAAGGGTGATATACATAAGATAACAGTTAACAGTTCAAGAGTATTGGCGTCGACTAGGGCTTTGATAACCTAAGAGTACATGTGTATGGTTAAGTGTTTCAGCTTTACAGGTAAGCCGTTGAAAGCTCAAGGTATATGAGAGTTGCATTACATATAAACTAGAGAATCTGTTATTGTTTTAAACAAGGGTAATGCTTATATTGCTACAATCACCCACCACAGACAGCGTACATTGAATCTTGCCCATCTTTACCCAGTGGCCACCGACACATGTGGGAATATACTTTCACTTCTCAAAATAAACTGTTCTGTTTAAAAATACAATACTGTTGTTATGTTACTTCTGTATACTGTTTTATGTCAAATTTGGTTGTTTGGGTCTTACTGTCATCAAATCAAAAATAGTGCCTAAATTTTCCCAGTTCAGTTGGAAAGTTAACAACAAGTAAATGGGAGATAATCAAAACATTAGTTGAAAATGGTCGGATGACAGATTGCGAAGTCTTACAAAACCCGTTACTATTTAACCCTTTTTTTTGTAACTGAATCATATTGTATTTACTGTAAATCATATTATGTTAGTAGAACTTGTTATATCCAACTTTCTATTTTCCAAAAATTTAATTTAATGAACTCATTTCTACTCTCTCAGATTTGTAACTAAATGTTTTACACTAAATTTCTACTTCTATTTTATGAACCTTCCATTATACACATAAAATCTCATGCTCCCAATCCATTCAATAATAATAATCTTTTATTAGTAGTCAATACTAGCTGATATGCTGTCTGAAGTATATTACAGATTTTATAAAAACCTTTGCAAAGATCAGCGAAAGATAAGTAAGAAGAAATTAGCTGAAGTTTAGCACAGAACACTTATGCTCAATTCAATTTTGTGGTGATTTATAATTGACATTTTTTTTTCATTTCCACTTGCTTCAGCAGCTAATGGGGTGTAAACTGTTCTAGAACAGTACAGTAAGAAATAAACACACATAACCCATCAGAAAAGCATCAAGTTGTTAATATATATAAAGTAAAAGTAATGTCAATGTTTATGACATGTCTTTTTGGTGCAAACAGAGTATTAAGCGTCCTGCGAGGGACGCTTGTTTACATATGGGAGGAATTCTCGCGGAAGGGTCCGCCGGCTCCGCAAGTTTGCCTACCTATAGCATCTTTACTAGTGGATGGAATTCCTTCAAACTTGGCACATATATTTAGTAGCCCTGGGAAAATTTTCTGAATTTGGTGCCATGACATTTCAACCAATCAGAGAAGTCACATGACCAAAAACAGGATTTTGCTTGTCCGGATGATAACTTAAGAAGCGTTTAAAATATTCGTCTGAAATTTGATATGTGGATGCACGGTATAAAGATCTGCAAATGATTAGATTTTGGTAGACTTCCATTAAAAAATGGCTAATTAATTAAGCATTAAAATTTTTATTAACGTGGAAAATACAAATCCCTTAATAACTTCTAAACCATGCGAGATAGAGCGATTTCGACGAAATTTTTGACCCACAGGGTATCTCGCCTAAGTACTCTGCTCAATTCCAAAAAAAATTCCTCTCTCCAAAAATGGCGGCTATTTTGAATTTTGTAATTTTTGACAAAAATGGCAAAAATTTAAAGGTCTGCACTCTGATTTGTGGGAACACAAAGCACTCATGTAGTGTTCATCACAAATAATTCACATATAACTCAGAATTAATTAATTCATAATGTGCTTGTATATTTGTTACAGGTAAGCATTATAAAATTGCACAACACAAAAATGCTTATATCTCCTAAACCATGCGAGATAGAGCAATTTCAACGAAATTTTTGAGCCACAAGGTACCTAAGCGAGATACTCTGCCCAATTTTCAAAAATTTTTCCTCTTTCCAAAAATTGCAGCCATTTTGAATTTTCGAATTTTTGACAAAAATGGTAAAACTTAAAATTGCTTGTATCTCCTAAACCGTGCGAGATAGAGAGAGATTTCGGCAAAATTTTTGGCCCACAGGGTATATATGCAAGATACTCTGCTCAATTTTCAAAAAATTTTCCTCTTTCCAAAAATGCCAGCCATTTTGAATTTTTGACAAAAATGGTAAAACTTAAAATTGCTTGTATCTCCTAAACCGTGAGAGATAGAGCGATTTCGGCGAAATTTTTGGCCCACAGGGTATGTATGCAAGATACTCTTCTCAGTTTTCACAAATTTTTCCTCTTTCCAAAAATGGCGGCCATTTTGAATTTTCGCATTTTGGACAAAAATGGTAAAACTTAAAATTGCTTGTATCTCCTAAACCATGCGAGATAGAGCGATTTTTATAAGCCGCCAACACCATCTTTCTTTTGAGACGCTTTGTTTTTGCCATGCAAAAACAATCGCTTTGCTTCGCTAGCGATCCTCTAGTTCCTATTGAATATTAAATTTCTATTAACTTGATGGCTTCTTCATGTTATTTCCCCAAATCATTGCCTCTTGTTGTTTGTCTAGGTGGATGTGATTGAGTCACAATTCACCATTCTCCATGACAAGATCCACAGCACACGGGACTTTGAGGCCATCAAACACGCTCACCATACCTTTCTCACTAAACTCAGGAGCCAGTCCTTTGTACCGGTAAGTTAGGACGGTTATTGTCTGGCATGTCAGTCACATTGAGGTTGGGTAGGTCAGCTATTGTAAAGTTTAGAAGATTACAACTACATTTGAAAACAGGGGTTAATATCTCTCCCATTGAGTGGACAGAAATGAGACCAACTCTAATGTCGGAAATGATAAGCTACTGTCATTAAAAATAAGGCAGGGAGATTAATCTTGATCCTGTAGTTTTGAACTTATGAGTCCTAGAGGTTTAAAATATGAAAACAATTACAGTAGAATCTTCATAAGTAGAAATAGTGGAAGTTCAGTTGAGGTATAAATGGAACCCATATCACAGCATCAGAAAATGCAGTATTATTGTATCCCCGGACAAAAGTCGAAGATACTTAGGACTCCGTATGGTCACGCCGCTGCTGCCACAGAGATTTCCTTTCGGACGCGATAACTTGAAAAATATTTTAGTTAGACCTTTCAAATTTGGTATGTGGGTATATATGGGAAATGCCACGAACACTAATGTTTTGTGACCTTGACCTTCAATTTCAAGGTCACTGGTGGCCTCTTAAAGTTCAGATTTTAGCCATTTTTTCACATTTTGGCCCAGTTCTCATATACAGAAAGTTAGATCATCCTATGGGTGGTATATATAATACATATATATGTCCTCTGTAAGCATGCAGAAATTTGACCTTGAAGCTCTTCATTGAAGGTCATCCACAGACTGCCAAAGTACTTCACCGAGGCCATTTTTGGCCTTTTTGGAGATATTTTCACACTGAATGCTGACTATATTTCATGGAAACTATTGAAAATGGCTTTGGAGCTTGAGTACATGATGGAGTACCAGCATCCAGTTTGTTGACCTTGGCTATTGTTTTCAAGGTCACCTTAGGCCTGCTAAAATGACTCAAAATGGTACTTTTTACTGCATATAAATGCCATATACCTCCTTTATTTTTGGCTGTATAACTTACTGGCTCATCATGTTGATTATCTCTAGATGGCCCACTGGACAGGAGATTATGTATGGCATAGGTCGATAGCTAAGTGAGTAATAGCACTGGTAGCTACTTTGAGTAAAGTGCTTATAACTCAAAAATGACTGCATTTACAACATTTTGGTAAAATATGTTGTTCAGTTATTTTCTCCATGCCTACAAGGTGGTAACTTTTTCAGAGGACTGTCTCAATAGCTACATGAGTAATAGCTATATTCAGTTTTTAACCATGACCAAAATGAGTAAATGATATTTTTCTTCATAACTGTTAGAGTTATAATAATTTTGTCAAATATGTTGCTCAGCTACTTTTTGATGCACAGTGTCATGGCCAATTTTCAAAGCTGTAGGTCCATAGCTAACTGAGTAATAGCTACCTTGACAGTTCACCATTGAGTAAAACACTTAAATCTGCAAACCTATTAAATTTAGAGGTTTTTTGTCAAATATGTTGTTCATGTACTTTTAAATATACTCTGTCATGGCAAATTTTCAGAGCTGTAGGGCCATAGTTAACTGAGTAATAGCTACTTTGACAGTTCACCATTGAGTAAATCACTTATAGCTGGAAATCTGTTGCACCTATCCTTACCAAGGTTTCAAGATATCTTCCGTGCTATGAAATCTTGCCTGGCTACGATTGGTCCAGTTTGTTCAATTTGGTTGCTATGGTAACAAATTTGAAAATATGAGGTGACCAAACTTAAAGGAGCCTATATCTCCCTTATTATTGGTCGTAGAGGTTTTGGCGGTAAAGACAACTTATGGGAAATCACCTGCCCTGAATCTTATGGTGGGGTCACATTTGACCTTGGGCCCCTAATTCAAGGTCCAGTGTGGTCCTTGATACCTATAATGGCCTATATCTCCCTTACTATTACTTGCGGAGGTTTTGGATGTGAAGACAACTTATAGGAAATCATGTGCCCCGAATCTTTTGGTGGGGTCAGATTTTACCTTAGATCCTTCCTTCAAGGTTGAATGTGGGCCTTGATACTTATAATGGCCTATATATCCCTTATTATTGGTCGTAGAGGTTTTGGCGGTAAAGACAACTTATGGGAAATCATCTGCACTGAATCTTATGGTGGGGTCACATTTGACCTTGGGCCCCTAATTCAAGGTCGAATGTGGTCCTTGATGCCTATAATGGCCTATATCTCCCTTACTATTACTCGTGGAGGTTTTGGATGTGAAGACAACTTATGGGAAATCATGTGCCCCGAATCTTTTGGTGATGTCAGATTTGACCTTGGAGCCCTCCTTGAAGGTCAAATGTGGTTTAGGGGTTTAGGAAGTGAAAACTATTTACAAGAGGTTGTGAGCTCTGAGTTGTTGGTTAGATGTTTAAAACTGTAATGAAATTTCCTCACTGAAAAAGTGAATTACAGTATGTGTAGTCCAAAGGAACATGTCTGTTAATGTTTACTGACCCTTTGAATACAAGTCATGTTTCTTGGCCAATATGGTATGTTAAGTTCTTTGATCAAAATATTTGTGTTATAACATTTACCTTTGGTTGATTTAAATACATTTCATTTTGGACGTATACTTTATCATTTTGTTGATTCTTTTCAGTTAGATGATGAAGAAAAGCTGAAGATAAGCGATGAAGCTAAAGATATTTCTCAGAAACGTGTAAGTAACATTTCTATACCAAGTTGTATGTTATAGAAGGCTGAATTATTATTCATTTATCAGTTGGATTTTTCAAATATCATTTGACCACATATATTTTGTGTATTTTAATTACCTGTAAAATTTGTATATATCTATCTATTGTGTAAACAAAACCCATCTCTAAAACATCTTATTATAATAATATTTCAGAATATTTCTTTGTATTACTTTCTTTTGTTGCTATGCCTTCTTTAACCTTTTATGTAGAAAGGCAAATTTTGTACACAGAAAGATTTTGATGGAATATACCAAGGTTTCTATACATTTCAAACTAAAATATTAGTTACTGATACAAGTGAACCTGTGTTTTCATTTGTTTAGATGCTATAATGTATGTCAAATATATGTTTTATGTCATTATTTTCTTTGAGTGTTCACAAAAATCTGATCTTGTCCCTGTATTTGTGACAGTGTACGGAAAAGTTCCCACCCAAGAAGTTCCCTCCCAGAAAGGTTCCCACCCCCAAAGTTGCAGGGGTGGAAAAGTTCCCACTTTATTTTTTTAAACATTTTATTTTCAGTAATTTTCTTTTTCTTTTCTGGGTACACCTTCCAACTTTTTAAAGTGCACATGTGGCATTATGGTGTGTATATTTACTGTTTGATCTTCATCAAGAGTTTCTTTAATTGACTACAAATGAAAATTTCCACAAATACATCAGAGAATGTGGTTACTCTTGAATGAACTGTGGCCAAGCTATTGTAGTAGTCAGGACTAAACCAAGATTGCTGTTATTTCTAAAGACCAAAAGAATATCAAAGGCATCAAAACTGTTTTACATTATACATCATAGACTAAAGTCATAGTTGTATCAAATTGAATGAAAAATTAATTTTTTTTTTTCAGAAAAGTGGGAACTTTTCTACCCCTTCAACTTTGAGGGTGGGAACATTTCCGGGTTGGAACTTTTCTGGGTGGGAAGTTTTCAGGGATTCGTTTGTGACATATTACATTCTTCAGGTATTCCTACACCTTAGCATGTCACTGTTTCAGGTGTACAAATGTCTTTGTGAGATTCTGGACATGTGTCACCGCTTCTGTCTGGTTGTATCTAATGCTGAGACTGTGATGAATGATGCAGAGAATTCACAGCTAGAGGGCATAGCAAAGGTTCAATTTATTCTTTTATGAAAGTATTGATTAACATAAAGTTTGTTAGATTGTTCGATTATTATTGTAGGTCAGAGGTCATATTGCCCAAAGGTCTTAGCCAAATCTAAGGCTTAAGATGACTATATTTCTATACAAAAGTTCAGTGTAAGACTTGGCCAAGACCTTTGGTTAATATGGTAGTACTTTTTTACTGTGCTTCAAGAATTATTATCTCTGCCAACAAACATGTGAATGTCAGTACGATTAAACCTTAAAGCGATATTAAGCTAGAAAAGTATAAATTAAGAATTTTAAGTCTCATATTTTCATGAATGCTTGACCATTGACAGGTTTTGTTGCATCATTATAGTCACTGCTACATATTACTTTTCGTTATTTTCTCATGTTACTTTCCCAGTTACCTGGTTTTTTCTCCAGGTAGTGGTTCTAAGTACTATAGATTTGGTATAACAAGAGCTGCCATAAGTAAAATGTTACCATAAGTATAAATAAATTCTTAGTAGAATAATTATTTGTGTTCTGCAGAACCTAAAGTTTTTGTGTGATCTAATCTATCAAATCCTGCAAAGGGGTGATGCAGTGACACCGTTTTTTTCCTCGGAACCCGTTTCTCATTTAAAAATAACTTGTTAGAAATACAGTCATCAAATTGAAACACAACATAACAAAGTAGGTTCTTCGGTCAAGTAATTACACAAGTAGTCATCTGCTGCCTTTGAACACAGTTGAACAGGTGCCTAGATGTTGAGTGGATGTCAACAAGATCCTGACAAGACTGAGCTTATCATCTTTGGTTCGAAAAGAGAGAGGGATAAGTTGAAGGCATGTTTTCCAATTGATATCTTGGGTAATCCTCTCTGCCCTGTTGAGTCGGTCAAGAATTTGGGCGTGTGGTTTCATTCTGATTTTTTGCTGGTCCAAACAGGTTCAGAATGTCTTGTTGTTTTGTACAACTCCGTGACTTCAGACATGTCAGGCGGTTTCTTACTCTGATGCTTCTATACTTCAGGCTAATGCTCTAGTTAGTAATCGGCTGGCTTACTATAACAGGAATCTCTCTCCAAGTTCAATCTACATAAATTACAGTGCATCCAAAATAGTGCAGCCAGAATTGTATCAGACACCAGTATACTCCAGTATAATAATACATGTTCTAATAGAAGAAATTGTATTTGCTTGCTGTTAAAAATCACAGTTTTTAAAACAGCCACAGTTGTTTACAAGTTTCTTCACACTAGTTTTCCCCAAGTACTTTGCTCCATATCTTTCTTCCTATCACAGTTCTTATAGTACCAGGTGCAGTCAGAGTGGTTGTAATTTCCTCATCATTACAAAGTTCTACCCTTCTGTTCATAAATCTGTCACACAAATTGGTTATAGTTTTGCTTTTGATGCCCCCACTGTTTGGAATGCTCTTCCTGAGGAGATTTGTGCATCTTCCTTCCTGGAATCTTTCAGAAAGCAGCTTAAAACCTACCTGTTCCCCAATGCATACCCACCTTAGTCTTAATCACCCCTTAGCATTCTCTGTGGTGCTTGACCTCTTTTCTGTCCCTGGATACTGAAAATGGTCGACTGTTTTAGGTTCCGTTGCACCTTAGAGTCCTCTTTGTAAAGGGGAGATTAAGAGCTATAAAAGTCCAATTAGAATTAGAATTACAATAGTGAAATTGCAGGATTTCCTTTAAACATAATATTTTTCCAAGTGGTTATTACTAGAAGTTGCCATAAATAAAAGTAAATGGCGTACAAATTGCAACTTCAACTTGGACCATATCCAGTCAATGATATCTGCCCGTTTCAATTCTCCAGGAGTTTGTGCGTCAGTCCACCCTGCTGTTTATGCTGCTGTCCAGTGCACGCAGTCACCAGTCCAGTCCTCACTTGGCTCAGCTGCTGCTCCGAGTGGACTACAACAAGTACTTCACACAGGCAGGTGGAAAATTGGGGAGGTGAGTCATGAACTTACTGTACAGCCTTAGCAATGCAAAAATGCATTTATCTTGTAAATGGTGCAAGATAGAACAATTTTAACGAAATCTTTTAAATCCCCAGGGCCCGGATTTACAAAGATTCTTAAACTTAAATTCATGTTAAAACTCACCTATAAACTCATCTTTATGAGTTTATGCTCAAACTCAAACTTTTCACATTACAGAAAATTCTTAAACTTAAACTCACCTATAAACTCAGACATAATCTCATTGTCTGAGTTTATGCTTAAATTCACATTTGTTGGTATTTTTGAAAATTCTCAGGCTGAGATTATGCTTAAACTCAACTAAAAATTTGAGTTTGCACCAGTGTAGACTCAAGAAATGAGTTTATGATCAATTAATGACAGTAAAGCTGAACCATAATACCTGTGGTAACCTTTTGGAGAAATTTACTCCTGCAATTTGATTATGGGCCATATTGACAAAGATGTTACTTGTTATGTGTCAAGATTCACCCATTTGTCTTAAATTACTACTAAGAACAATGCAAAAATTAATTTCTTGTGCACTTCAAAATAAACCAGTGGCGATTATTCATAGAGAACACCCTTATGGCACTCAGGTTAGATTCATATGTATACATAAGCTGAAGATTGTAGTTTTTTAATTAATTGAGAAAACAAAAAACATAACAATAATGATAAGACTCGAAACATGATTGAACTTGTAAGATAACATTTGTACAGTTTTGCAAAAAAGTCGAACAAAAATCTTTGTACATACATAAAAAGACCAAAACATAAATTAATGTAGTCATTCTAAAATCCATGTTAAAAAACATCATGGTCTTGGGTTTTTTTAGTATTTGTAAAATTTTACGTGAAGTTTACAAAAAAATTTGTGCAGATGCTGCAATGTAACATGAAAACCCTCTACTGTAATTAGTATAAAGCCTCTGTGTTGTTCAGCAGCTATAAACTCTAGACTGAGTTTATGCATGAGTTTATGAATGAGTTTATGTGTGAGTTTAAGAATTGCTTTGGTATTAACCAATGAAATGCTTGCTTACATATAAACTGAGTTTAAGTTTATTCTCACCTGAGATTACTTTTGAAAATACCAATTTCAGCATAATCTCACGTGAGACAAAAACTGAGATTATGTGTCTGAGTTTAAGCATGAGTTTAAGAATCTTTGTAAATCCGGGCCCAGGGTATTCGCAGTCATCTGGCAGTTTTGTCCAAAAATCGTTTTCCCGCCATTTTTGGCAGCCATCTTGAATTTCGGTGTACAACGCAAAACGCATTTATATAATGGTGCAAGATAGAGTGATTTTGAACAAATTTTTGACCCCCAGGGTATCTTCAGTCATTAGCCAATTTTTTTTTAAAAAAATGGTTTTCCAAACATTTTTGGCGGTCATCTTGAATTTCTGTATAAAATACATTTATCCTAGAAACAGTGCCACATAGAGCAATTCTGACAAAATTTTTGACCCCAGGGTAGTTACTTTTTCTTGCTGTGCAAAAAAAATTTCTTTTTCTCTTGCTAAGAAATTTTTCAAGCCTTTTATTTAAAATATGAATGCAGAGTTACACAAATACACTTTCGTAGGTAATCGGTATAAATTACCAAAAACGCATTATACATTGACACAAAAAAATGCCTTTTTGGATGTGGTTATTAAGTCATCAGAAAAAGTGAGAAGTTACATAATATCAGTGTAATGAGCAAAGGTAACCTGATCTGATCAAACACTAGGCTTTTCTAAATGTGTTTAAATCTAGCATGTGCTTCATTTCATAGATATCTATATATTTTGATGTGTATGTTTTTAGTTATGGCACAATGGTACCTGATAATATCCCTGCTTTGTCATCCAGACGTACATAGATTCACAGGCAATGATTTGCAACGACGAACTGGTGACTTCTGTTAAATGGAAGAAGCTTCCACAAGATTATAAGACATCCACTGGCTCCAGAAGTAGTCACCAAAAGGAATATCTCTTGGGAGTTGGAAAGGAATCATATGTTTATATTTCGAACTTTTGAATTTCAGTATCAATACTTAAAGTTTTAATTTCTACATTGTTTGAATCAACTCTCTTAAGAAGAATGTTTAAAATATTGTTGCAGTTTATCAGTTCTCTACATGTTTATCATCAATATGCCAAAGATATTTTATGAAATTTAAGTACCATTACAGTTAGTGCTGTCGCGACATTCGTTACTTCCGATACTATCGTTTACTAGGTCTATTATGAGCGATAATCGGAACAGTTTCTTCAAATCTGATTGCAAAGATATTTGCATATTTATATAATAATGATAGAATATCTTTTAAAAGTGAAGGATTATTCAGCATTTTGAAATATATTTTCGGCGTTTTGACAACCTGGTCCATACAAATGGAGTCACATGACCTATCAGGAAAGCATTAAACCATTGCTCGAATGTAGTTTCGGAATTGCATCTTTATTTTTTTTTTCGCATTTGGTATGTCAATGTAATTAACATAACGCTTTCAAAAATGTGCAAAAACACTGTAGTTCTAATTTATTTGAGGCGGATATGTTATAGTATGGCCATTATACAGGACTTTATAAAGTCGGAATCAGATAATTATTTTAATATACTGTCGGTTTTCAGAGTGTTCCTGCATTTAACGATGCATAAACAACCAACATAAAAAGACAAATACGACACTAAAATGGAGTAATCAGGTGAGAAAACAATATTTTTTATTTCATAAAAATGTAAATATACTATACCATATGAAAACACTTGGGTAAGCGTGGCTTGGCGTTCGGTGACCGCCACATACACCGTACATAGAATTTAAAATATGAGGGGAGACCCTCTTTAAACCTATATACTTGCTACCTTTGACCCCTGGTGACCTAATTCACTCTGCCATGCGCAGTAATACAGAAATAGTTCATTCTTTTTGTGGCGGTTGAACTATCAACAGGCGTTTTGCTACCTCTTAAAAGATCTGCATTTACACGTTTTTGAAGCTCTGTGAGTACTTCTTTGCTGTTTTATTCACTTTTTTTTATTCACTTTTTTTTTACTTCAATTTCTGGTGAATTTATTGTATTCTTTGGGCAATATTTTACGTATTTCTTCATAATTCGTATTATCGCTCATCTGGTCACGTGGTGTTAGAATGTCGGATTGCCTTTGGAGATATTCATTTCCTTTGTAAATTAATTCTTTTTATGCACTTCTACAGGCATTTTTATTTTAATTTACGGTTTTCCTTAATTCTTTCAACGAAATTCTTCGTTTCTCCACGTATTTTGACCGTATTGACTGTGCATTGTTTTTCACGTAGTTACTGATTTGGTATTTTCGCTCATCGGGTCACGTGGTGTCAGAATGTTGGACTTCCTTTGGAAATAATCATTTCCGCGGTGAATTAATTCATTTATGCACTTATACAGGCATTATAATTCACCTTTTACGGTTTTCCTTCATTCTTTTTACGAAATTCTTCGTTTCACCGCGTATATTGATCATATTTTTGAGCTTTTTACGAATCATTCACCAGTTCACGTGACGATGACGTCGCATCCAAAATGGAGGTCAACCGATCGGTTGTCAGAAAATATTCATTTTCATAGTGATTACAGCATTTCCAGGTTTGTTTTTACATTCCTTCTACATATTTCTTTGAATATTATTATGTCAGAGCATAGTGTGTAATAATTTCAATTGTTAACGCATTTTTCATAGCGTAACATTACGGTATCTACTACCTACCATTCACGGTTCTTTACTTGTACAGGCCCTTTCATTTGACATTTCTGGAATTCGGATCCTGGTTTCAGTGTTTTGGGGTTCAATTCTGAGCCTAGGGTCTCCATTTTAGCCTTTCTCCACCTTCAATTTTGGAGGTTGGGGGTTTACAGCTTCTGGGGAGGACTTTGTCTTCCACCTTTTGGAGATCCATTTCACTGTTGCTGGTTTCCTACATTCCAATTTTATGTCAATTGGTCATTTGGTTTCTCAGTCCATTTTTAGTCCTTTGGCCTCTTTTGTGCCTAGGCTTCAGTCTAGTCAGACTGCTTTCTGGACTGGGATTACCTTCTCTAGACCATTCATGTTCAGGGTCCCTTAGAAGAGTTTATCAGTTGAATCCAACTGATTTTGCTACTTCCTTAACTCTACTCCATTCATTTTCTAAATCTACAAAATTTTTGTTTGGGGTTTGGTGGAAATCTGTTACTCAACAGCTTTCTATTGTGTTTTCACCATTTTTTAGATCTGACGATCAATGGGCACATCTCCCTTTTGGGTATGTTGGGGGTTCCTCTGTCTACAGTTAACCTTTAGGCAGACTTCAGGAACCCTATTCCAACTTTTTGGTGCCAGTCTGTTGGACTATATGGGTGCTTAGGACTTCATCCTTTAATCTTCTCCTCAGAAGATTTTCAAGCTTCCTGTCTAACAGAATTAGGGAATAAATTTGACTGCTCTTTTCTTTTGACCAGTCTTATTTTTCTCTAAGTCAACCACTTTTCCAGGCTTAGAAGTTCCTTCATGAGGCCAGATACTTACTTTCTGTCACTCATTCATTTTGGGATTTCTTTTCTAAGTTTTGTAGGTTGGGTAATTACCCAATCTTCCTTCTAAAACGTAGTTTTGCCAGGTACAAAATCCTCTTCAGATGGGTTTTTTGGGTTGTCTTCTTCAGGTTTCCGGACCTGGGATCTGGCCTGATGGGGTTCTTAAGACCTTCTCTTCCCTAGGTAGAGTTCCTCTGCTATTAGGGGAGATCTGAGATGGACCTTAGGGTCCTTATTTCTGTGGGATTTTTTCCTTCAGTCCTGTTTTGTTGATCACTTATTCAAGTTGATTGACAAGGCAATACTTTCTCAGTGGTCTTTTTCATCCACCATTCTTTGGACATCTGTTTCAATGGGTCTTCTAGCTACATTTTAGCTGGTTGATCAATGGCCTTTTTTCAGCCATCTTTGCACTTTATTTTGAGAGATTTCTTTATCCATTTCCCTCACTTGTGCTTAGTCAGGGTTAATTGGTCATTTTTTGGTCTCATGCTGTTTCTTGTGATGTCTCTCTTGGGAGACCATTTCTGCTCACATATAACAGTATAAGCAGAAGGTTTTCATGTGGCCCTTACTCAAGGTGCCTCTTTTAAGCTATCTGCATTAGCCTCTTGAGGCACACCAATTAAGACCTTTTTTCCTCCCATCCAGGGAGTTTTCTCTCTAACTTAGTGCTTTTAGGATGTGGTTCCTTTCCAGGTTCCAACATTCTGATGGTGGAATGCCTTCCAGAGGTAGAGGCGTAGCCTCAACCTCTATTATGGTGTCCTTCAGGAGATAAGAGTGTTGTTTTACTCAAATTTTCACTCTTACTTCCAGATCCCTCCACTTGCCAGTGGGAGGTCATCTGATTCCAGTGGTCTCTCAGATTCCATTTTCCTGATTCTTCAGTTCTTCTTCACAGAAGAATGCTGTTCTTTGTCATTCAGTCTCACATTGTCTGTTCACATGAGCAGTTCAAGTATCTTGAGCTCCTGTTTTCCTGATTTTTCAGGGCATTATCCTTGACAAAGATATACTGGAAACCACTATTAGATTTATATCTTTTCCTGGTTTTCCACACTATCAGGATGCAACTTATCAGTTGATCATTTTCTCAATTGGCCAGTGGACCACTTCTCTTCCTCAATTTGCCTCCTTTCTCTCCTTTGGCTCCTTTGGTTCACTCTTGCTCATAGTTTTGCTTTTGGGCAAGGTGTACTACTTTGTGGCAATGCCTTTTGGTCTAGCCACTAGCCTTTCAGGATTTACTTCCTTAGTCAAGGAAGTAAGGAAAGTTGGCTTTGAGGTTGGGCATCTCAGTGCACATGTGACTACAAATTGGCTCATTAGAGCCAATAGTTGTCAGAGGCTCATTTACCAACTCTATTAGAGTTGACTTTGGGCTTCCACTTGGAAGCCGCTTCTTCAAGGTCCCTGCACATGACACTTCTTCTGTGTCATCTCAGGACACTTGATTTTCCTTCTCAAAGGTGCTCTGGATTTTCCATTCCTTGATCCTTCTATGAAGGTTCATTCAAGATGGTACTATCCTGGGAACTATGTCTTTGCATACCTCCCTTTAATTCCCTAGTTTTTACATCTACTTTCATGGATGTTTCACTGCAGGGTTTGGGAGTTCTTTGTGCTCTGTGGACCACCTAAGGTCTATTTTTGATGTAGCAGTCCAGTGTGTGCATCAGTTCTAGAGCTCATAGCTGTCCTTTTTGCTCAGACACTTGTTCCTCTATTATCCTTTCATCAAAGGATCATCCTTTCAGCCTCAAACAACTCAGATGTCTTGTTCTCAAGACATTTGTTCCTCATTTGTCCTTTCTTTAAGGGATTCTTCAGATAGTCCAGGTAACACTGTTGTCTGGGCTTTCTTTAAATCAAGACAGCTTCCACTCTTGAGACATGTGTATTTTGGCATCTTTTGCCATTATTTTTACAAGAACAAGTCTGTTCTTCCACCTCATGTTCCAGGGGCATGAATCCTTGGCAGACCATCTCTCGAGGTCTTTTCTCACCTTTCATATAAGGTGGCCCTTCAATTCTTGGATCTTCAGATGGTAGTCTCAGACTTCTCATCTTATTTAGATCTCTTTTGCCATGTGATTCAATCACAAGCTGCTCTTACATGTGCCTCCTGTGCTAGATCCTTAGGCTCTGGCAACAGATGCCCTGGAGTGTTTTGGTCCGGAGTACTTGTTTTACTCGTTCCCTCCTTCAGCTCCTTGTCCTCTATGGCCATGAAGTTAATCAACTTTCAGAGCTGTATCATTCTTCTTGTAGCCTTTCCTGGTAATTGCCAGGTTTGGCTTCAAGATCTCCTTTAAGAAAGCCATTGGCTCTTCCTCTTATTCTTCTATAACAATCTCATCTAGAGTTTTATTTATTTTTATGGAATTCCTTTCTTCAAGCTTTCTGGCTGAAGTCTCCTTTAAGAAGAATTTTCACAGGAGGGGTCTTGGAGGATTTTTATCCTCCATAACTGTCTATGAAGCAATGTGGAACTGCTTCAAAATCTTGTGAGAAACATGGCCACTCTGCCATGCTTCAACTGTCCCATTTATTGCTGTTTGTTCCTTTTAAGGAATTATTTTTCAGACAATAGGGATACAGGTCAGCTCTCTCCAGGTACTACTTGGAGTTGGGTTCTTATAGGAGCTAGGAAGTCTCATTTAGAGCTTCTTTAAGTCCAGAATTAGGGTAGTCGTCACCTACCTGTTTGGTACTTAATCCTTGGTTCTGCAGGCTCTTACCAAGGCTCCTCTTGAACCCTTTTCATTTGCTGAGCCAAGTTTTTCACATTTTAGACAGTCTTTCTTACTCCCTTTCTTTGGGAAGGAGAAGGAGTGATTTTGATTCCTTTATTTAAAGGTTTTCTCTCACTCTTTAGGGATGGCCTAAGTCATCCTTAAGTCAGATCTTACTTTCCTGGCTTAAGCCAGTTATTTTCAGAAGGCTCTTCCTGCTTTGACTTTTTGTCTTTGGTCAGGATGACTTAGAAGACCTCTCCGTTTTTACAGTCAGATTCCTAAGATACTTTCTATCTAGCTATTCTGACTTAAAAGGATTTCTTCTTGGTCTTTCTTCTGAAGTCCAAGAGGGTGATATTGCTGCTCAGACAATATCTTTTTGGATAGCATTTTATCCTTTATTCCCTCAATCTCTGTTCCACAGAGAATGCATCTCTTCATGGTGTCAGGGCTCATCATGTCAGGGCACAGGGGGCTTCCTGGTCCTTTAGGGGTGGAATCCCACTCCTAGTCAACATGAGATCCTGCACGTGGAAGAGCCATTCCACTTTTACATCCTTCTATTTTAGGAATGTATTTCCCTTCAGAGATGTTGTTCTTAAGAATCTCTTATGATTTCTTAAGTGGAGTGGACATCCTTTTCCACTCAGCCATTTCTCTCTCTTCTACTTAAATTCCTCAATTTAAGTCCATCTGAAACTTTTAGTTTCAGAAAAAGGGGGGTGGCATTTCCCTTTTAGGGAATCTATTCTTCATCTCTATTTTCAGAACCGTGCTTCTTAGTGCCTCTGGGCATGTTCCTATTCTGAGCACAGGGCATACTTATGCCTTCTCCTTTGAGCTGACCTAATAGGGTGTAGACAGCAGTGCTGAAGTTAGTGCAGTGGTTAATGCTACTCACTTAACTCACTCGAGTTATTTCTTCAGCACAGAGGTTTTGGGTTCAATTGCATTGCACTAGGAAGTATCCTTTTGTAGCAATTTAACCTTAGGGTAGTTTTCCTCAGTCTGTCTTTTTCCCACCATCCTTCCATGTGGGCATTCAACCCAAGTGTTTCCATATGGTATAGTATATTTACATTTTTATGAAATAAAATTTCATATTTTTAAATGTAAAATGCATTTTTATGAATAAAAATGTATATACTTACCATATGAAAACAGCAAATCACCCTCCCGCCTGCCCCGCTTTTAAAGACCTTTTTCCAGCATTTATGTTTATTCACAAAAAGAATGAACTATTTCTGTATTACTGCGCATGGCAGAGTGAATTAGGTCACCAGGGGTCAAAGGTAGCAAGTATATAGGTTTAAAGAGGGTCTCCCCTCATATTTTAAATTCTATGTACGGTGTATGTGGCGGTCACCGAACGCCAAGCCACGCTTACCCAAGTGTTTTCATATGGTAAGTATATACATTTTTATTCATACAAATGCATTTTACATTTAAAAATATGAAAATTTGACATTTTAATTGAATAGTTTCGTTTTGGGGTGAGCTTATGAAGTCGACATATGTCGATACTCGGTCGGCCAACGTGGGCGATATTCGATGTTTATTTGCACTGGCGAGTGACAGCACTAATTACAGCCAGATTTAGATTATATTGAATTTATGAGCAGTTGACATGCATCATATATTAACTGTTCTTGTTTAAATGAGTGATCAGTAAATAATCAGTCTTATAATAAATTTTACAGCTTGTAAAAATATTTCAATATCACTTGAAATACAAGTCAAATTAAAGTTAGATATAAAAATAAGCTGAAATCACATTTCATCTTTTCAACTTAGATTAGCCCATCTCCCTTCTCAGTGTTACTCCGATTTTGTTGTATATTTGGCAGTAATTATTTTCTTGGCAGTAGAATTCATGTTTTAGCATATACTAGTGCCTTGAAGGATGTACTTTTCAATTTGGTACTTTATAATTCAGTTGTTATTATCAGTTCAACCCTTTTTAGTTGAATCTTAAGTGATCAGACAAGTTCTCATACTTACTGGAGATATGAGATAACATGGTACATTTATTTATATACATGTCTACTTAAAAGGAAATTCTACTAAAAAGTGGCCAATAGAAAGAGGTTTAACCGTTTTAATTATATAGATCAGGAACAGTGAGGGACAGAGACTCATTATTGGTAAGATGCGATCTGCAGATATTTTGTACAAATTTCAAATATATATGCAAAATAAGGAAAGTGTTTCTGGTGAATACCATAAAGATTTTGATGTAACAGTGATCACTTACTGTGCTACTGTCTAAGTTTGTTTATGTTGCTGTTGAACTATTGTTCACTCTCCTATTAATTGAGCTATACTGGTTCATACTGTGCATAAAAATTTCAATAAACAACTGTTATATATGTATTTATTTTTATTATCGGCCCCTGGCCTGCCACGTGAAAAACAGAATGCAGCCTGAGTATGTGTGCATTTGTTTTGTTTCCTGATTTCCATAATTGCTAGGTCCTCAGTGGCCTAGTGGTTAGCAAGTTTGGTATCTAATCATAGGCTGTCACCTCTGTGGGTTCGAGTCCGCAAGTAGCAATGCTGAGGACCTGTAACAATATGACCCTGGCTGTTGAACGGGACGTAAAAGGACAACTTTGACTCTTTAACAATTGCTTCAAGACTATATTGGGGATTCCATGTATTTTTGGTTTTGGTGCCAGAAATATGTTGACTTTATGTAACCTAAAAGTCCCAAAGAAACCTTAAGTTTATTAACTTTAAGGTTACCACTGTGTTAGTGTAATGACTTATATTCCAAAAAACTAGATGATGGAATTCATTTATATTTCCTGGATTCAGACCATAGGAATACCACCGAAAGACACAACTGCCACAGCAGTGGTTGTGTTCTGTTTCTGAATTCATAACTTACATCAGTACACTTTGTGTTTGCAATGGCAAATATTTTATTGTCAAAGAGCAAAATTTAAAACTAAATTCTCAGCCTGGGAAAATGACAATATTTAACATTTCCAATTGTGGACTTGTTCTCTACAAGACAAACACTTTGATACAAACTAAATCCAAATATTATCGAGTTCATTATTGGTCCAGTCGATGGCATCTGATCACAAGTGGTCACCTCTGTGTAGGTTCAACTCCCACAAGTGGCAATGCTGCGGGACTGTCCCAGTATGACCCTGGCTGTTGAATACGATATAAAATCCAAACGTTGACCTTTCTCTTCAGTATTACCCTGGCTGTTAAATACGATATAAAATCCAAACGTTGACCTTTCCTCTCAGTATTATCCATGTCAATACATATGGTCAAGTTCCAAAGCTTGGGAGTTATGCATAATTATATTTTATTTACCTTTCTACATAAAGCAAGAATACTTTTACCCTGTAGTAAGAATTGTGCGATTTGCCACAGTTGGTGAAATTGTCACAGGTGGCATGCTTTAAAAGTGAGACAAAAGATTCAAATGTTTTGGCAAATTTACATCAGAGAAACCCAAGGTCTAACATAGTCACAAAACTCACAATAATGTTTACAATTTCCCACAAGCTAAGTAAATAGAAGGGGATTTTGTCACTGTTGCATGTCACACTGGCAAATTTCACATTACTTCCTCTTATATCATTAAAACCTAATTCTAACACGACAAGGCTGTGTGTCAGTTACTCTGACTGGCCAAGAGCTACGGCAAGATCCCTTGTATACATGTTGGTTGTTCTGATAATTACACTTCCACAAAGTATGATGGTTGAAATAGCCTTGTTTTATGTCAAATTTGTAGGTATAAATTATGTTAAAATATTTTGTCATGTTACTATAGGAACAACACACTCCAAACCATGGCATACACAGAATCTTACCATGGTTGAGGCAATAAACCACTCCGGCTTTGCCTCAGTGCTTTGTAACCTCAAAAAATAGTAAAATTGTGTGTATACCATGTCTTGTTGGGCGTTATTCCTGTAATATACCTTGCAACCAAATCGACAACTTTCAAAATTAGCTTCCGATAACTGGACTTTCAGCACCTATATACAAATATTAGGAAGAAAAGATATACACGTTTTTAAGAAATGCTTTGGTTTTACCCAACTCAGAAAATCTTATTTTATATACAAAACACAAAAACAATGTTTATTCCTGCAGTTTACAATGTAGTTTTAAAGCAGGGATGTGACCAAGTCAGCAATAGCTGTGTAATTGCCACTTTTTATGAAACCCTGTAATTCCCATTTTACAACTGCTTAAAGATGTATTGGTATATTACTTATAAGGTAATGTTTCTATTCTACAAAAAAACTTCTTTATATGACAAACCTATTATTAATGCACCGGTTTTTAATTGCTTTTTAGCTTTCTTTAGAGGCTTTAACCATATTTTTTTCATATGGGGTGACAAAGTAACTCATATAAACCTACTCTTGAATCATCTGTGTCATCAATTTTCTGATGAACTTAAAGAGTTCGTAGATGCTGATGATTTTACCCGATAGCTTGTTATCCAGGCGTTAAAACTTAGTTGTGGAATTTTAATCTGTATTTTCGTTTGTTCACTAGAGCCCTTAAAAGTAAGGTTTCCCAATTTCTTTTGTCCTATACACTATTTTATGATACTCACCTCACATGGGTGAGGGAGTTTTGTGAAACTTTTTGCAGGAAAATACTTGGGTCACACTTGTTTTTCTAACAAAGACCACCTTGATCACTACATACAGACCAACAAGATAATACAACAAAATGCTCAGAGTAAGGGTTATGCCTCTGGGATGAATAAACAGTTATAAAACCTGTTTCAAAAAGAGGAATATCACAGCCCTCAAACAGAGAGGTGAAACAGGTGCTCAAGGAAACAAATCTACATGTATCCTTATCAAGTGGGAAGTCCACTTGTCTCTGTTCAGTTTTGGGTGTTTTACCACAACAAACCAGTAGTTTATGCACTTTCAGTTTACATCCAGTCAATGAGATCATAAGATCTAGTGTTCTCTGTTTGCAATGCACTGCTCAACCAGTTTCTTGAGGTTGGGGTTTTCTAAAGCTGCTGCCACTCGCTCTTTATCATTTATCTGTTTTATAACTGCAAAACAAAGACAGAACATCGCGTTATTATTTCACAAGCTCAAAATAAGTAGAATTAAGTCACAGAAACTTGCCTTGTCAAAATGTTTTATTTCATGAAATAATTTCATCATTCCCCCAAACTACTACCCTTTATTGAATCTACTCTTTTATGCCATAAACAGGGATGAAATTATTAACGTTCAATATTATGCATTACCGATGTATTTCACTACCTGCAAATTGTGCTACACTACTTTACAAATGTAATGCATTACATTACACATTAGATTTTCAAATAAATTTTATTTATCATCACCTGAGAATAAAAATTATGTGATGATGTATGTATATGTACATATTATTCAATGTCACTAAGTCACCCCCACGAAGGAGGTACTACTTTCATGACCGTTTGTCGCTTGTTAGCAGGAATACGCAAACACTACTGGTTGGTCCAGCTTACATCCCATTAAATTATGAGAGTGATCTGGATCACTGGAAAGAAAACAAAATGCAGATTTCCCCGTTTACTTATTATTACATGCCTTGGTAGAAGTCTGCACTATCCACGTGTTCTTGTTTAAAATATAGTTGATTAAAGTGTCTTATAAGCCAAAAAGATGCAAAATATTGTGAAATTCCATCATCTTTATAAAATAGACCTCTTTCAACAGTCAGGGATAAAATAATCTGTTCTGCAATTTGGTGCACAGTGTGCTATTTTACAGTTTGTACAAACATGTTGTCTTTCCCATTCAACAAATAATGGTTATATGTAATTAGTAATTACCTGAACATCCAGTTAAACACCAACACATATCAATATAATAAATAATGCCAATGGGCAAATCTAGCCCTGTTTTAATACCCATGCATCTATTTAAGCGTCCCGCAAGGGACGCTTGTTTGTGTATGGGAGAGCTTCAGGCTCCGCCGGCTCCGGCGGCTCCGCATTTTGTTTTCCTTATAACTCTGTAACCGTTAGGCGGATTCTTTTCAAATTTGGCAGGTTTAGGCAGTAGCCTTGGGGAATTTTTTTGAATATACTGCAGTGACATTTCAACCGATCAGAGAGGTCACATGACCAAAAATGTCTTTTTGCGATGGGGAAACTTGTCCGGATGATAACTTGAAAGGAATTTTATCAATTCACCTGAAACTTGGCAAATACATTCATTCTATTAAAATCTGGAAATCATTAGATTTTGGCATTGATTGGTCAAGAAATGGCCGAGTAATTAATGATTAATTAATCATTACGAATTTTCCAAATAAGGAAAACACAAAAATGCTTATATCTCGAAAACCGTGCTAGATAGAGCGATTTCGACGAAATTTTTGACCCACAGGGTATCTCTGCGGAGTACTTTTCCCAATTTTCAAAAAAAATTTTCTCTCGCCCAAAATGGTGGCCATTTTGAATTTTCGAAATTTTCACAAAAATTGCAAAACACAAAAATACTTGCTAGATAGAGCGATTTCGACGAAATTTTTGACCCACAGGGTATCTCTGCAGAGTAGTTATCCCAATTTTGAAAAAATTTTTATCTCGCCAAAAATGGCGGCCATTTTGAATTTTCGAATTTTTCGCAAAAATTGCAAAACATAAAAATGCTTATATCTCGAAAACCCTGCAAGATAGAGCGATTTCGACGAAATTTTTGACCCACAGGGTATATCTGCAGAGTAGCCATGCCAATTTTCAAAAAAAATTTGTCTCGCCAAAAATGGCGGCCATTTTGAATTTTCCGCAAAAATTGCAAAACATAAAAAATGCTTATATCTCGAAAACCCTGCTAGATAGAGCGATTTCGACGAAATTTTTGACCCACAGGGTATCTCTGCAGAGTAGCCATGCCAATTTTCAAACAAAAAATTTCTCGCAAAAAATGGCGGCCATTTTGAATTTTCAAATTTTTCGCAAAATTGCAAAACACAAAAATGCTTATATCTCGAAAACCGTGCTAGATAGAGCGATTTCGACGAAATTTTTGACCCACAGGGTATGTCTGCAGAGTAGCCATGCCAATTTTCGAAAAAAATTTGTCTTGCCAAAAATGGCGGCCATTTTGAATTTTTGAATTTTTGCGCAAAAATTGCAAAACACAAAAATGCTAATATTTCGAAAACCGTGCTACATAGAGCGATTTCTATGAAATTTTTTATCTTCAGGGTATCTCTGCAGAGCAGCTATCCCAAAGAGCTTTCACTTGGTGAAGTTTCAGACCCATAGCTAATTGCTCACCTACTCAAAAAGAGTAAATGCGAATTACCTCTAAAAGTATTGCAGATGGCCAATTTTTCTCAAATAACTCATTCACCTACTTTTGGAAGAGCTTTCACTTGGTGAAGTTTCAGACCCGTAGCTAATTACTCACCTACTCAAAATGAGTAAATGCTAATTATCTCAAAAACTATTGCGGATACCCAATTTTTATCAAATAACTCATTCATGTACTTTTGGGAGAGCTTTCACATGGTGAAGTTTCAGACCCGTAGATGATTACTCACCTACTCAAAATGAGTAAATGCGAATTATCTCTTAAAAGTATTGCAGATAGCCAATTTTTCTCAAATAACTCATTCACCTACTTTTGGAAGAGCTTTCACATGGTGAAGTTTCAGACCCATAGCTAATTACTCACCTACTCAAAATGAGTAAATGCGAATTATCTCTAAAAGTATTGCAGATAGCCAATTTTTCTCAAATAACTCATTCACCTACTTTTGGGAGAGCTTTCACATGGTGAAGTTTCAGACCCATAGCTAATTATTTACCTACTCAAAATGAGTAAATGCTAATTATCTCTAAAAGTATTGCGGATACCCAATTTTTATCAAATAACTCATTCATCTACTTGTGGGAGAGCTTTCACATGGTGAAGTTTCAGACCCATAGCTAATTACTCACCTACTCAAAATGAGTAAATACGAATTATCTCTAAAAGTATTGCAGATAGCCATTTTTTCTCAAATAACTCATTCACCTACTTTTGGGAGAGCTTTCACTCTGTGAAGTTTCAGACCCATAGCTAATTACTCACCTACTCAAAATGAGTAAATACGAATTATCTCTAAAAGTATTGCAGATAGCCAATTTTTCTCAAATTAATCATTCACCTACTTTTGGGAGAGCTTTCTCTTGGTGAAGTTTCAGACCCAAAGCTAACTACTCACCTACTCAAAATGAGTAAATGCGAATTATCTCTAAAAGTATTGCAGATAGCCAATTTTTCTCAAATAACTCATTCACCTACTTTTGGGAGAGCTTTCACTCTGTGAAGTTTCAGACCCATAGCTAATTACTCACCTACTCAAAATGAGTAAATGCGAATTATCTCTAAAAGTATTGCAGATAGCCAATTTTTCTCAAATAACTCATTCACCTACTTTTGGGAGAGCTTTCACTTGGTGAAGTTTCAGACCCAGAGCTAATTACTCACCTACTCAAAATGAGTAAATGCGAATTATCTCTAAAAGTATTGCAGATAGCCAATTTTTCTCAAATAACTCATTCACCTACTTTTGGCAGAGCTTTCACTTGGTGAAGTTTCAGACCCATAGCTAATTATTCACCTACTCAAAATGAGTAAATGTGAATTATCTCTAAAAGTATTGCAGATAGCCAATTTTTCTCAAATAACTCATTCACCTACTTTTGGGAGAGCTTTCACTCTGTGAAGTTTCAGACCCATAGCTATTTATTCACCTACTCAAAATGAGTAAATGCTAATTATCTGTAAAAGTATTGCGGATACCCAATTTTTATCAAATACTCATTCATCTACTTGTGGGAGAGCTTTCACATGGTGAAGTTTCAGACCCATAGCTAATTACTCACCTACTCAAAATGAGTAAATGCGAATTATCTCTAAAAGTATTGCAGATAGCCAATTTTTCTCAAATAACTCATTCACCTACTTTTGGGAGAGCTTTCACTTGGTGAAGTTTCAGACCCATAGATAATTATTCACCTACTCAAAATGAGTAAATGTGAATTATCTCTTAATAGTATTGCAGATAGCCAATTTTTCTCAAATAACTCATTCACCTACTTTTGGAAGAGCTTTCACACACGAAAATGAAAAATTGGGAATATCTCGGAAAAGCTATTTCTTCTGCTTTAATGCTCGGCGGGAGATACACACCGCGGCAGTGGTCTTGACAAAATTTTTTGTCTCCCCAAAAATGGTGGCCATTTTGAATTTTGAAAGTTTTTGCAAAACACAAAAATGCTTATATCTCGAAAACCGTGCTATATGGAGCAAACTCAACAAAATTTTGGACCTGCTGCTATGTCTCGCCAAATATAGCGGACATTTTAAATTTTTTTATTTTTTGCAAAACACAAAAATGCTTATATCTTGAAAACCGTGCTAGATAGAGCAGACTGCGCTGACATGCTATGCAAAAACATTATCTTTCTTTTTGGTGAGCGATCCTTTAGTTATTATTAAACTTACTCAGTTAAACTGATTCATATTTCCAATATCTATAAAACATGTTTTTAATATTTTCATCCAAATATTTCAATTCTGCAGCTGTGTAATCAGTCTGCACATTACCAAATTTCTGAGCAACACTATATATTATTGGTGAAAATGTTTGTACTTATATTAACAAACATGACAACAACGCAGAAAATATAAAAAATTATCAATTCAGTAAATTTAACACTACCCATATATTGGAATACACAGAAACATACAACAATTCTTCAACACCAATAAACATCTCATTGTCACAAAAAAGACATGGCACATTACCTTCTGGCCCAGTGTCATGGGTTCCTTCCTTTATCACAATGTCTATCTGAAAACATAAGTTTATACATCTCCTGTGAAATCAATATGGTTCTATGTGTAACAAGGAAGGAATATCTACTTTCAGATGTACTGTTTACTATACTGTACATAAGTCACTTTCGTAGGACCCACTTCTTCTAAATATCATTTCCAGGCATTTAGTTTAGCTAATAAGCTGGTAATGTGGACACTACAGCCCAGCAACATTTTAAACTTTTAACCTCCAAAATTGAAATTGGCCATTAGTAAAAACTTAATTCTACAGAATTTCATTAAATTTGAAATTTTTCCAGGTATTTTTTTACTGATATAGGACACTGGTCTAAACATGTGCAATGATATTCATGTCAATGCTAGTATGGAAGGCTTTATTTGAATCAACAGGACATTTACATGCAAATACAGACTGTGTTCTGTAGACAATCATTTTAAGAAAAAAAAAATACATAAAATACATCAAAAAATTATAGAGTACCTGATAAAATATAGTTTTAAACCCAGTCAACCATTATATTTAATTTTTTAGTGTAAGCAAAAAGTTGACAATGAATATCATTTTATCTATGAATATGGCCTATACTCTATATTAAGATTAGAAATGTACAGTTTGTTAAACAGGATTTTCCAAATATTACTGAAATGTGTGACAGAGAAACTTTTTTAATATAATGGACGGTGATATAAAAGCATTGCACATTTATTTTGAAAAAGTCCTGGAATATTAGAAAAAATCATTGTATAATATACATACAAAAAATTCTAGCAACTTAATGTTTTCTTGTCAGAATGTAAACTGTCTAATGATACAGTCTTCATTGGTATACGACACATGTATTCTGTGTGTATGTTTGTACTTTAACATGATCCTCACACAAGTACATGAATTAAGATTTAGAGAGACTTATCCTCCATAGTATGCTGGGTGGAAAGTGTTATATTTTCATACCTGTATTTATATAATGTGCTTGTTTACATATACAATAGGACCTCTATTATCTGAAATTTAAATCATCAGACCTCAAATCCACTCTCCTAGCTCCATTTAAACCTGTTATTTTAGGATTTCTATTAGTATAGGGATTGGTGCTCGATTTTTCAATATTGATCAATATCGATATTTCAATATTGAACTGCCGATATCGACGCATACTACCAGCATTTCAATATCGAAACCACATTATAAGAAACAGACAAAAATAAAATAAACAGAGTAATTTTACTGCTGAAATAAATATTTATTATATAAACGCCTTTAAAGGCAGACTTACAACAGGCATAAAACTGGTTCAAGTCTTGATGCCATCTTTGTTTACATTGTCATTGGTAACTTCTGGTTTCATGGAAGAGATACAAAACCTGACAGCTAGTACACAGGAAGGCATGAAAACTCATGTTTGATTTGATTTTTGTTCATTTTATTGTATTTTATATAGTAGAAATGTATTTTTGGTGCATAAATAGCATATTTTGTTAATTTCATAAATTAATACGTGCAAGTTTTCAATGAACCTGTATTATCGTCCACGGCTTTTATGTTCATGGTCCCGATATTGAAATATTGATCGATCCACCACCTTAAATTTTCATTCGATATCGATCCTCAACATGGCACTCGATCCCTACACAACTTTCTATTATCCGACCATTCTATTATCCAACCTATTTGTTACTCCCCCAATAGTGGGTCAGATAATAGAGGTTCTACTGTACCACTACACTGAGGAAATAAACTAAATGTCACTTGAGACCTTAAATATTAATAATAACACTGTGCAACATGATAACAAATAATGCAAAATATTAGTGTGTATTACCTCAAAGATGATAAAAATGTTCACCTACTGATGGTGTACTGATGAGTCAATTTGAAAGAGGTGTATGGTAAACCCAAAACTTATTTCCCAACC
Source organism: Sabellastarte sp. h YS-2021 (assembly GCA_964017235.1). Lineage (NCBI taxonomy): Eukaryota > Metazoa > Annelida > Polychaeta > Sabellida > Sabellidae > Sabellastarte > Sabellastarte sp. h YS-2021. The sequence continues at coordinate 168,124,281 of OZ024928.1, read as the reverse complement.
AGAAAATACTGATCCAATTATATTCCATTTGCATGTAACCGTAAGAGGTTTCCTTACATATACACTATTTTACATTAGTTTCAAAATATTCAACAACAAAAAATATTCCAAAGTATTTTACAATATTCTATCAAGATATTAGCCATTTGGCTAAAAACCCTTCAAAAAGCACCACTGTTTATATTTTCATGCCATTTTGTATATCATGTATGGTACTTTGATAACTTATGCCATACTGTTTGCTAAATCAAACAATTTTTTGTCCCTCTATTTTTTGTTTTTGTTTTGGTCAAGTGCCAAATTTTCACCATTTCTAAAATATGCAATCAACAACACTATTAGAAAGATATTCAGCGGTTAAAAAGTGCAATTTTGATGAGCATAAACAATGGAATCGTAAGTCCCCTTTAGGGAGGAGAATAATGGGAACTACATACTCAAATACAAAAATTACTATTCATCCAAGCATTATTGTAAACTTACTTTGTGTTTTTCTGGCAATTCTTCCACCAATTTTACTCTTATGCACAAGCCTGAAGCAAGTATGTAGAAACAGAAAACAGTTATGTTTAGAAAAATGACATGTTCCACAGAGAATACACTGAAAACAAGACCACTGCCGCGGTATGTATCTCCCGCCGAGTACTGCAGGGGAAGAAATACTACATTGAAATTTTTCCCCTTTGCATAGGACACTGTTGTACCATCCTGCAGGTCGAAAATTCGCTTGAAATCGCTCTATCTGTTACGCTTTTCGAGATATTGACACTTTTCCATTTTCAGCAAAAATCCAAGATGGCCGCCGAAAGTGGCGAAAAATGAAATTTTCCCCTTTGGACAGGACACTCTTGTATCACCCTGCGGGTCAAAAATTCGCTCGATCTCTTACGGTTTTCGAGATATTGACACTTTTTCATTTTCCGCAAAAATCTAAGATGGCCGCCAAAAGTGGCGAAAATTGAAATTTTCCCCCTTTGCACAGGAGACTCTTGTACCACCCTGCAGGTCAAAAATTTGCTCGAAATCGCTCTATCTCTTACGGTTTTCGAGATATTGACACTTTTCTATTTTCCGCAAAAATCCAAAATGGCCGCCAAAGTGGCGAAAATTGATATTTTTCCCCTTTGCACAGGACACTCTTGTGCTACCCTTCTGGTCAAAAATTCGCTTGAAATCGCTCTATCTCTTACGGTTTTAGAGATATTCACACTTTTCCATTTTCCGCAAAAATCCAAGATGGCTGCCAAAAGTGGTGAAAATTGAAATTTTACCCCTTTGCACAGGACATTCTTGTACTACCTTGCAGGTCAAAAATTCGCTCGAAATCGCTCTATCTCTTATGGTTTTCGAGATATTCACACTTTTTCATTTTTTCCCGCTAAAATCCAAGATGGCCGCCAAAAGTGGCGAAAATTGAAATCTTTCCCCTTTGCATAGGACACTTTTGTACTACCCTGAAGGTCTAAATGCAATAGTTTTCAAGTTACAAGTGATTTCACTCATGATGGAAGTTAGTGAAAAATCCAAAAGTAGCTATTACTCACTTATCTATTGAGATAGACACCCAAGTTACTCACCATGATGTTGCTGTGGGAAAAAGTAGGTGAATAACATATTTTAACAAAATGCTCTAAATACAATAAGTTATAATCGATTTAGTGCACGATTTCATTAATTTTAATGCATTAAAAATTATTTTAATAATTCATAAAAAAACTTTAGCATGTGAAATATCTCCAAAATGTAGGTGAATGAGTTATTTGAGAAATACTGGCTATCTGCAATACTTTTAGTGATAATAGGCAATTACTCATTTTGAGTAGGTGAGTAATTAGATATGGATCTGAAAATTCACTAATTGAAAGTTCTCCCAAAATATAGGTGAAGTGAGTTATTTGAAAAATACTGGCTATCTGCAATACTTTTAGAGATAATTCGCATTTACTCATTTTGAGTAGGTGAGTAATTACCTACAGGTTTGGAACTTCACCATGTGAAAGCTCTTCCAAAAGTAGATGAATGAGTTATTTGAGAAAAATTGGGTACCCACAATACTTTTAGAGATAATTAGCATTTACTCATTTTGAGTAGGTGAGTAATTACCTACGGGTCTGAAACTTCACCATGTGAAAGCTCTTTCAAAAGTAGATGAATGAGTTATTTGAGAAAAATTGGCTATCTGCAATACTTTTAGAGATAATTCTCATTTACTCATTTTGAGTAGGTGAGTAATTAGCTATGGGTATGAAACTTCACCATGTGACAGCTCTTCCAAAAGTAGATGAATGAGTTATTTGAGAAAAATTGACTATCTGCAATACTTTCAGAGATAATTCGCATTTACTCATTTTGAGTAGGTGAGTAATTAGCTACAGGTGTGAAACTTCACCAACTGAAAGCTCTCCTAAAAGTACATGAATGAGTTATTTGAGAAAAATTGGCTATCTGCAATACTTTTAGAGATAATTCGCAGTTACTCATTTTGAGTAGGTGAGTAATTAGCTACGGGTCTGAAACTTCACCATGTGAAAGCTCTCCCAAAAGTAGGTGAATGAGTTATTTGAGAAAAATTGGCTATATGCAATACTTTTAGAGAGAATTTGCATTTACTCATTTTGAGTAGGCGAGTAAGTAGCTATGGGTCTTAAACTTCACAATGTGAAAGCTCTTCCAAAAGTAGATGAATGAGTTATTTGAGAAAAATTGGCTATCTGCAATACTTTTAGAGATAATTAGTATTTACTCATTTTGAGCGGGTGAGAAATTAGCTACAGGTCTGAAACTTCACCAAGTGAAAGCTCTCCCAAAAGTAGATGAATGAGTTATTTGAGAAAAATTGGTTATCTCCTATACTTTTAGAGATAATTCGCATTTACTCATTTTGAGTAGGTGAGAAATTAGCTATGGGTCTGAAACTTCACCATGTGAAAGCTCTTCCAAAAGTACATGAATGAGTTATTTGAGAAAAATTGGCTATCTGCAATACTTTTAGAGATAATTTGCATTTACTCATTTTGAGTAGGTGAGTAATTAGCTACGGGCGTGAAACTTCACCAAGTGAAAGCTCTCCCAAAAGTAGATGAATGACTTATTTGAGAAAAATTGGGTATCTGCAATTCTTTTAGAGATAATTCACATTTACTCATTTTGAGTAGGCGAGTAATTACCTACGGGTCTGAAACTTCACCAAGTGAAAGCTCTCCCAAAAGTAGATGAATGAGTTATTTGAGAAAAATTGGCTATCTGCAATACTTTTAGAGATAATTCGCATTTACTCATTTTGAGTAGGTGAGTAATTAGCTACAGGTCTGAAACTTCACCAACTGAAAGCTCTCCTAAAAGTACATGAATGAGTTATTTGAGAAAAATTGGCTATCTGCAATATTTTTAGAGATAATTCGCATTTACTCATTTTGAGTAGGTGAGAAATTAGCTACAGGTCTGACACTTCACCAAGTGAAAGCTCTCCCAAAAGTAGATGAATGAGTTATTTGAGAAAAATTGGCTATCCACAATACTTTTAGAGATAATTAGCATTTACTCATTTTGAGTAGGTGAGTAATTAGCTACAGGTCTGAAACTTCACCAAGTGAAAGCTCTCCCAAAAGTAGATGAATGAGTTATTTGAGAAAAATTGGCTATCTGCAATACTTTTCGAGATAATTCGCATTTACTCATTTTGAGTAGGTGAGTAATTAGCTATGGGTCTGAAACTTCACCATGTGAAAGCTCTTCCAAAAGTAGATGAATGAGTTATTTGAGAAAAATTGGCTATCTGCAATACTTTTAGAGATAATTAGCATTTACTCATTTTGAGTAGGTGAGTAATTAGCTACGGGTCTGAAACTTCACCAAGTGAAAGCTCTCCCCAAAGTAGGGGAAAGAGTTATTTGAGAAAAATTGGCTATCTGCAATACTTTTAGAGAGAATTCGCATTTACTCATTTTGAGTAGGTGAGTAATTAGCTATGGGTCTGAAACTTCACCATGTGAAAGCTCTTCCAAAAGTAGATGAATGAGTTATTTGAGAAAAATTGGCTATCTGCAATACTTTTAGAGATAATTCGCATTTACTCATTTTGAGTAGGCGAGTAATTAGCTATGGGTCTGAAACTTCACCATGTGAAAGCTCTTCCAAAAGTAAATGAATGAGTTATTTGAGAAAAATTGGCTATCTGCAATACTTTTCGAGATATTTAGCATTTACTCATTTTGAGTAGGCGAGTAATTAGCTATGGGTCTGAAACTTCACCATGTGAAAGCTCTTCCAAAAGTAAATGAATGAGTTATTTGAGAAAAATTGGCTATCTGCAATACTTTTCGAGATATTTAGCATTTACTCATTTTGAGTAGGTGAGAAATTAGCTACAGGTCTGACACTTCACCAAGTGAAAGCTCTCGCAAAAGTAGGTGAATGAGTTATTTGAGAAAAACTGGCTATCTTCTATACTTTTAGAGATAATTCGCATTTACTCATTTTGAGTAGGTGAGTAATTAGCTAGGGGTCTGAAACCTCACTAAGTGAAAGCTCTTCCAAAAGTATATGAATGAGTTATTTGAGAAAAATTGGCTATCTGCAATACTTTTAGAGATAATTCGCATTTACTCATTTTGAGTAGGTGAGTAATTAGCTATGGGTCTGAAACTTCACCATGTGAAAGCTCTTCCAAAAGTAGATGAATGAGTTATTTGAGAAAAATTGGCTATCTGCAATACTTTTAGAGATAATTAGCATTTACTCATTTTGAGTAGGTGAGTAATTAGCTACAGGTCTGAAACTTCACCAAGTGAAAGCTCTCCCCAAAGTAGGTGAAAGAGTTATTTGAGAAAAATTGGCTATCTGCAATATTTTAGAGAGAATTCGCATTTACTCATTTTGAGTAGGTGAGTAATTAGCTATGGGTCTGAAACTTCACCATGTGAAAGCTCTTCCAAAAGTAGATGAATGAGTTATTTGAGAAAAATTGGCTATCTGCAATACTTTTAGAGATAATTCGCATTTACTCATTTTGAGTAGGCGAGTAATTAGCTATGGGTCTGAAACTTCACCATGTGAAAGCTCTTCCAAAAGTAAATGAATGAGTTATTTGAGAAAAATTGGCTATCTGCAATACTTTTCGAGATATTTAGCATTTACTCATTTTGAGTAGGTGAGAAATTAGCTACAGGTCTGACACTTCACCAAGTGAAAGCTCTCGCAAAAGTAGGTGAATGAGTTATTTGAGAAAAACTGGCTATCTTCTATACTTTTAGAGATAATTCGCATTTACTCATTTTGAGTAGGTGAGTAATTAGCTAGGGGTCTGAAACCTCACTAAGTGAAAGCTCTTCCAAAAGTATATGAATGAGTTATTGAGAAAAATTGGCTATCTGCAATACTTTTAGAGATAATTAGCATTTACTCATTTTGAGTAGGTGAGTAACTAGCTACGCGTCTGAAACTTAACCAAGTGAAAGCTCTCCCAAAAGTAGGTGAATGAGTTATTTGAGAAAAATTGGCTACCTGCAATACTTTTAGAGATAATTCGCATTTACTCATTTTGAGGAGGTGAGTAAGTAGGCCAAAGTTCACCAAACCATTTTCCCCTTAGCATAGGATACTCTAGTACTACCCTGTGGTTCAAAAATTTGCTCGAAATTTCTCTATCTCTTACAGTTTGAGAGATATTTCTGATTTTTCACATTTTCACTAAAAGTAGCAATAAAGTAGCCATTACTCACTTGTACATTGAGCAACAGTTGTGAAACTTAAATATGTTACAGTTCACAAAAAAGTACATGAACACCATATTTGAGAGAAATTGTGTAGCTGCAATACTTTTGAAGATATAAGCAATTTACTCATTATGGTTATCATTAAAAATTGAATAAGTAGCTATTACTCACTTAGCTATAGAGATACACTTCCAAACCACTAGCCATGTTGTAGCAGTGGAGAAAGTAGCTGAACAACATATTGGAACAAAATTGTGTAGCTGCAATACTTTTGAAGATATAAGCCATTTACTCATTATGGTTATCATTAAAAACTGAAAAAGTAGCTATTACTCACTTAGCTACGGAGATACACTTCCAAACTACTGACCATGTTGTAGCAGAGGAGAAAGTAGCCGAACAACATATTGGAACAAAATTGTGTAGCTGCAATACTTTTGAAGATATAAGCCATTTACTCATTATGGTTATCATTAAAAATTGAAAAAGTAGCTATTACTCACTTAGCTATGGAGATACACTTCCAAATTACTGACCATGTTGTAGCTGTGGAGAAAGTAGCTGAACATCATATTGGAACAAAATTGTGTAGCTGCAATACTTTTGAAGATATAAGCCATTTACTCATTGACAGTTATAAGTCATATAATTATATTAGGTAAAAGCGCTATTACTCACTCAAAAGTAGGCCAAAGTTCACCAAACTTTTTCCCCCTTAGCAATAGGATACTCTAGTACTACCCTGTGGGTCAAAAATTTGCTCGAAATTGCTCTATATCTTACAGTTTGAGAGATATTTCTGATTTTTCACATTTTCACTAAAAGTAGCAATAAAGTAGCCATTACTCACTTGTACATTGAGCAACAGTTGTGAAACTTAAATATGTTACAGTTCACAAAAAAGTACATGAACAACATATTTGAGAGAAATTGTGTAGCTGCAATACTTTTGAAGATATAAGCAATTTACTCATTATGGTTATCATTAAAAATTGAAAAAGTAGCTATTACTCACTTAGCTATAGAGATACACTTCCAAACCAGTGGCCATGTTGTAGCAGTGGAGAAAGTAGCTGAACAACATATTGGAACAAAATTGTGTAGCTGCAATACTTTTGAAGATATAAGCCATTTACTCATTATGGTTATCATTAAAAACTGAAAAAGTAGCTATTACTCACTTAGCTACGGAGATACACTTCCAAACTACTGACCATGTTGTAGCAGAGGAGAAAGTAGCCGAACAACATATTGGAACAAAATTGTGTAGCTGCAATACTTTTGAAGATATAAGCCATTTACTCATTATGGTTATCATTAAAAATTGAAAAAGTAGCTATTACTCACTTAGCTATGGAGATACACTTGCAAACTACTGACCATGTTGTAGCTGTGGAAAAAGTAGCTGAATAACATATTGGAATAAAATTGTGTAGCTGCAATACTTATGAAGATATAAGCCATTTACTCATTATGGTTATAATTAAAAATTGACAAAGTAGCTATTACTCACTTAGCTATGGAGATACACTTCCAAACTACTGACCATGTTGTAGCTGTGGAGAAAGTAGCTGAACAACATATTAGAACAAAATACTGTAAATGCAATAGTTTCAGAGTTATAAGCCATATAATTATATTAGCTAAAATAGCTATTACTCACTCAAAAGTAGGCCAAAGTTCACCAAACCCCAAAAATATTGAAGAGCAAAAAAATTCATTAGGACTTGTGATTTACCAAAAATGTGTAACTGTAGTAGTTTCAGAGAAAACTGCGTGACACACGCACGCACGCGCGCACGCGCGCACGCACGCACGTACACACGCACATGGTGCAAATTATAATCTCCCTCCGGCGAGCCGGGCGGGAGATAATATATGAGTGAAAATCTTTATAAAAGGGACAAAGTTGTTGAGATAATTAAACTATCGTGAAAAACTAAAGAGTTCCAAACTGAATTTCTGAAATAATGGACTTTCTGAAGCATTGTTCTAAATGCACATTTTATTTCCTTCACATTTACAACATTTACATTACTTTATAAAATTCAAAAATCGATGTGGTGTTTAGGGGTTATAGGTAACTTAAAATGTTTGTTTTGCATTTTCTAAATGTCTTTATTGCAACTGACAATTACACACATGTGTGAAAACACGTATGTCAAAAAAATAATATTATTCATCTAATCAAAAGTTTGTATGCCTGATATACAGTTTCAACATCATGGTAAAATTGTACATCTTCTATTCTAAGAATATTCCAAAATCTAAAGTCACCCTTAAGAAATACTTAAAACATCTATTCCTCAAAAACATACAATCCGAGTTTTTGTAATTAATAGTTTTCAGCATTTCTCAAAACTTTATAAACTCTTTCAAATGAGATTATGTTTAACTGCAAAGATGTCTCCATTAAAAAATAAGTAAAACTGTAATGGGTTTAGTGAATACATTGTTTGGCTGTGTGAACATCGATATTGTCAAAATATTTCAATATGGTTTGATATCAGGGGTGTAATATTGTCAACTAAGGAGACTGAATTGAGGATTCTAAAAAAGCTTTGTTCTGGCATATCCCCAAACACTAGTGCTGTAAGTCGTCAAGAAATACTGGAGTCGACGCGTCGGAACTAACAGGCGACGGTGAACCGACGAAAGTCGCACTAGTGTTGGTCAAGGGCTTCAGAAGAAATAAATTTTATTAATTAGCCGGTTTTAAATTAAAAAAAAACAAATTTTTGTACTTTGATCTCTGACTCTATTCGATGAAATACTGAATCTCGTGAGAATTTTATATTTGCGGTTAAAAAATTGAGGGAAGTAGCAATTGTTGTTTCCACTTGAAAGCTGTGACAACTTAAAAATGTGATTGTTCTCTTTAAAAACCCTAATTATCATAAGAGTTTATTAGATAAGTAATATTTTGCAGTATTATAAAAGTTTTGATGAAAAATCGATCTTTATAATGCATGAACCGACGAGTCGTAATTTCAACACTCACGAACGACTATGAACAAGTCGAGCTGCATCATTACTGCACTACCAAACACTAACAGGTAGTGACACTTATCTAAACAAAACATAGTAGTTCTGATCAAAAAGGCAACAAAAGCTACAAAGATATGAGATAAAAGTGTACAGTTCTTCAGATTTTGGGATTATTTCAAACATTTGCAGTGTAAGTTTTAGGTTGTACAGTAAATGGTGATACTGAAATATGTCTTTCAACATCGATATCAGCAACCTTGTCCCAAAAAATAAATATCGCTAACACAGATAAACAAACGATTTACCCACTAAATAGGTTTGTAATATTTCAGATTTTTCCTCACCAATTAGGGTAGCTAGGTTACAGTGAGACACAGTGGGTGTGAACTCCACCTCTATAAGGAATGTGTTTCCTGAAAGTTTAGAGACTTTCACACCTTCTTCATATACCACATTCAGTTCCTCTAGGGTCTCCGGCTTTTCTGGGTCTTTGATATCCCGAATTAAGTCTGAAATTAGAATAAAACAAGTCCAATCTGAGGTTGTCCGATCAAAAAGATTTTAATCACAGAAAATGGGTTTGCAAAAGCTTACATGTATATTTGTTAAACAATTAAATAGGGCTATTATGAGTAGTAATTTAATTGTGCCCACCATCGAAATACTACATGTATCACTACTAATAACTAATAATTTATTTCTATACGTATACATATGTAAAAAGTTAAAGAAGTTGATACATATAATCAAACTGGAATAAAACCAATATCATTAAAAAACAGAGACGACTCGGTAATCTTTTTTCAAATCTGTATTCTAAATTGTGTATTACTTCATTGCTCGGCATTAAAAAATCAATTTAAAAAAAATTAAAACCTACAACAGTGTTGTCATTTACATTCAACAAAATGTCGACACCAAAACAAGGGTACAAAATATTATATATTTTATTTTGAACCATCACTTAAAGTAAAGAAAACCACATACCATAAACTAAACCTGCTAATTCATCTTCACCATACTGCCATGACTCAGTAGCAATACTTGCCATGTTATTGCATTACATCACCTCTAAAAAAATATTTAATAAATTATCTTAAGTGGCACATAAAGAAAATACATCAGTGGTAAACCACAAATTAATACTCTTGCATATGTTGCCATACCCAAACCATTTTTAAATTCAAGTTTGGCTTCATATATGTAACAGATAACCCAATAAAAACTTGGCAATTAAATATTTCTTATACATGGGTTTCTAAATTCAATTCATAAATATTTATGACCAAATCAGATATATTTGCTGTTATTTAGTTGTTTATTAAGCACATTATATCCATGGACTTCCAATTTAAACTTATAAATATTTATGAACAAACCATATACATCTGAAAATACTGTTCAAAATTCACTCTACAGGGTAATCACTCGATCATCCTGAGCTGGTATTCATAAATTATCTTATATTCAACCTCAGTTTCATACTCTTAGTCAAAGTCTTACATAAGTATAAACTCAAAATTGGCATATTATCATGTGGAATCCTGCCTAAGTAGTATATGCTCAAACTCATATAAAACACATTGTCAAACAAAAATTAATGCAGCCATAATCTCAAACATTTAAGACTGCTTTCATGCAAACTTAAATATTTTAGCGGGCCTCAGTATTTTACTTAAGGTTGTGTGGCCTAAGGTTAAAAATACTTAAAAGCTCGAAACCAGTTTGTAAATTATTCAAAATAAACTAGAGAATCGCTCGCAAAAAAAAAAAGATAATGTTTTTGCATAGCAAAAACAAAGCGTCCCGAAAAGGATATAAAGGTGAGTGCTAAAGTATTAAGAAAATGCTCCATTTCTAGCCTTATACTGTTGTGGCAACCAAAGTCAGCACAGTCTGCTCTATGTAGCACGGTTTTCAAGATATAAGCATTTTTGTGTTTTGCAATTTTTGCAAAAAATTCAAAAATTCAAAATGGCCGTTATATTTGGCGAGACAAAAATATTATGAAAATTGGCATGGCTACTCTGCAGAGATATCCAGCAGGTCAAAAATTTTGTTGAATTCGGTCCATCTAGCACGGTTTTCGAGATATAAGCATTTTTGTGTTTTGCAAAAACTTCGAAAATTCAAAATCGCCACCATTTTTGGTGAGACAAAAATTTTTGAAAACAAGACCACTGCCGCAGTGTGTATCTCCTGCCAAGCATTAAAGGAGAAGAAATAGCTTTTCCGAGATATTCACAATTTTTCATTTTCGTGTGTGAAAGCTCTTCCAAACGTAGGTGAATGAGTTATTTGAGAAAAATTGGCTATCTGCAATACTTTTAAGAGATAATTCGCATTTACTCATTTTGAGTAGGTGAGTAATTATCTACGGGTCTGAAACTTCACCAAGTGAAAGTTCTCCCAAAAGTAGATGAATGAGTTATTTGATAAAAATTGGGTATCCGCAATACTTTTAGAGATAATTCGCATTTACTCATTTTCAGTAGTTGAGTAATTAGCTATGGGTCTGAAACTTCACCGTGTGAAAGCTCTTCCAAAAGTAGGTGAATGAATTATTTGAGAAAAATTGGCTATCTGCAATACTTTTAAGAGATAATTCGCCATCTAGCACAGTTTTCGAGATATTAGCATTTTTTTGTTTTGCAATTTTTGCGTAAAATTCAAAATGGTCGCCATTCTTGGTGAGTCAAAATTTTTTTGAAAATTGGCATGGCTACTCTGCAGAGATAACCTGCGATTCAAAAATTTCATCGAAAACGCTCTATCTAGCACGGTTTTCAAGATATAAACATTTTTATGTTTTGCAATTTTTGCAAAAAATTTAAAATGGCCGCCATTTTTGGAGAGACAAAATTTTTTTGAAAATTGGGATAGCTACTCTGCAGAGATACCCTGAAGATCAAAAATGTCATCGAAATCGCTCTATCTAGCACAGTTTTCGAGATATTAGCATTTTTGTGTTTTGCAATTTTCGAAAATTTAAAATGGCCGTCATATTTGGCGAGACAAAATTCTTTTCAAAATTGGCATGGCTACTCTACAGAGATACCCTGTGGGTCAAAAATTTCGTCGAAATCGCTCTATCTAGCACAGTTTTCGAGATATAAGCATTTTTATGTTTTGCAATTTTTGCGAAAAATTTGAAAATTCAAAATGGGCGCCATTTTTGGCGAGACAAATTTTTTTTCAAAATTGGGATAGCTACTCTGCAGAGATACCCTGCGGGTCAAAAATTTTGTCGAAATCACTCTATCTAGCACGGTTTTCGAGATATAAGCATTTTTGTGTTTTCCTTATTTGGAAAATTCATAATGATTAATTAATCATTAATTACTCAGCCATTTCTTAACCAATCAATGCCAAAATCTAATTATTTCCAGATTTTAATAGAATGAATGTATTTGCCAAGTTTCAGGTGAATTGATAAAATCCCTTTGAAGTTATCATCCGGACAAGCTTCTCCATCGAAAAAAGACATTTTTGGTCAGGTGACCTCTCTGATTGGTTGAAGTGTCACTGCAGCATATTCAAAAAAATTCCCCAAGGCTACTGCATAAACCTGCCAAATTTGAAAAGAATCCGCCTAACGGTTACAGAGTTATAAGGAAAACAAAATGCGGAGCCAGTGGAGCCGCCAGAGCCGGCAGAGCCTGAAGGTCTCCCATACACAAACAAGTGTCCCTTGCGGGACGCTTAATTATATTTGCTGCTTGCTTACTTGTAGTAGCTCACTTGCCTTGCATCACCATGCAGATATACAGAAGTACCCTCAGTCCAAAATGTTTCAGTCCAAGTCTCTAATTCTACGCAAATACCAAAATAAACTCACAAACATATCATTCAACAAGTGGACAATTTAGCATGACAAAGTCGCCAAGTACCCAAGGCATTGTGAGGTAAGTAGTTTTTTAGGAAATTTTTCAAGTAACCAGAAATGGGCCAAAGATCACTCTCTGGATCAAAAGTATTGTGCTTAGCATAGGTTTGAACTGTATGTCAATTCTGTAGACAGCTGTTGGGTATGCTAGCAATGGCACAAATTGTAGCATGATATCATCCATGTACACAGATGTACACAGGCGTACACAGCCGTTGCATACATTATTAGTGAAATAAATCTTGGGTGCACAGTAGTGCTGGGATTGTCAGTGACTTTTTGCAGATCGAGGATCATTTGTTAGAAATGAGTTGAACTCGAGTTGGACTCGAGTAAATGTACAAAACTAAAAATAAAATAAGAAAAATCCAAGTATTATCACTAGTTGTGTAAAGTTTCTTTTTATTGCAAGAAAATATATTTTTTTGCTATTTAAATTGTACAGATATGTATGTGCACCTCATGGAATAGCCACACAGCAGATAAGGTTAATAAAAAACAACCATTAATTATTGAGTTTTAAGTTTCAATGGTTTGATCAGTTCAAAAACTGTCCCTTTGAGATAAGGTAAGTATACCATTATCTTATTTGGTTTCACCGAAGTTCGACTGATCACCGCCGCCGGATTATGGTCTGTGGTCTCCCTTGAATAACTTCTTAGCCTTTCAAATTTTTCTTTCCTTCTTATCTTTCTTTAAAACTATAGGGGCGGGAAAAATTTTTGGGATACTTTGCGCAGACCTTAAGCTTTACTTAAGGTAACCTTAAGCATAACTCCAAAACACCCCGTCATCGCGTTTAGGAAAAAACCACACACACCTGTGCTATAAAATTTATCTGGTACATTCTAGACCAAATTTCCAAGGTCAGAAAGGATTTTTTCATCAATCGCACCATAGATACCTGAATGGGAGGCGTTTTATTTTTGTAAATTTTTTAAAAATGGGTACTTGGTCTGCATCTCAAAAACAGTTAGGATTTTAGCATTTTGTTGGAATAACTTATTCAGCTACTTTTTGATAATCTTTCACATGCCGAAGTTTTAGCCCTGTATCTGCAATCTTAAGGTCACCTTAATGTCAAAAAAGGGGGTTTTAGCCCTCCAGTTCACTTAGTTTTTCACTTTTTTCAACCAAACTTGGCACATATATTAAGATTTGCCAAAGGAATATCCTGACTTTATGGTGACCTTAAACTCAAAATGTTACTGGACATATGGCCTGCTTAAAGTAATCAAATTGGAATAAAATCCTCTGGCTCCTTTCTTTTTCCATTTTTTTATATTGAAATTATCACTGGTATTAAAGTAGATAAAAATAATACTTATGGTCACCTTAAACTCTCAGTATGAATGGAGTTCTAGCCACCTTAAAGTGAAATAAGGGGGTTTTCGGTCTCCAAGTATCTTATTGTTCGACTGACCTCAGTTAAACTTTGCACACCTATAAAGGATGGCAAACCAAAGGGTTATCCTGACTTTAAGGTGACCTTAAACTATTAATATAATTTTGGCCCCCCTAAAGTCATAACATTTGAATAAAGCCGTCTGGCTCTTTTCTTTTTCCATATCTAACATATATTGATATTGAAGGAACAGTCTCATATTATGGTCACCTTAAAGTCGCAACATGAATGAAGTTATGGTCACCTTACAGTGAAAAAGGAAGTTTCAGCCTTCAGCTATCTTATTGTTCAACTGACATGAGCTAAACTTTATGCACTTATAAAGGATGAGAAAAGGGACATTCATATTTTATGGTCACCTTAAAGTCCCAATATGAATGAAGTTATGGCCACCTTGCAGTGAAATTATGGAGTTTTTAATCTCCAGCTATTGTATTGTTCAGCTGACCTCACTTTAATTGTGCGCACTTATTAAAGATGAAAATAGGGACAAGTAACATACACAATGCAATAAAGTTCACAGTTTCTATTGCTTATGATGCATATGTTGACATCTTTTATGGGTGACTTCTTTTTCATCAGGGCCGCTTCGTTTTTGTCAGCAAAAACATTCTTCTAGTTTATTTTGTAAAAACTCGAGTTTACATTGCATAAATAGATGTTATCCCCAAATATCGCCCACCGAGTTACAACTCGAGTTATGGTCAACTCGTCCCAGCACTAGTGCACAGCCATCGGGTATACTAGCACTAGCAGTGATATAGATCTTGTGTACATGGCCATTGGGTACACTAGCAGTCATCTAGATCTTGCATACACAGCCGTTGGGTACCCTTGACCATTATCACAAGTAGCATACACAGCAGTTGGGGAAATAACCACTGCCTTTATATATTTTACCGAAATTCAAGAGAATGGCCATTGACAACCATGTTTTATTTTGCTTTCAAAATTCATATTTTGTTTCACATAACAAAATTGGGATTTCACTGCACCTTGCATTTAAAACATAAAACAATATTTCAATTTAATGGTTTGCTTATATATATTTTAAATTAAGGTGATTTAAATTTTTCTTACTTACTTATTTAGACTGAATTAACATATTTAAATATGTTAGTGGCTTTCTACCAGTGAACGCCCGCCTACCAGTGAACGCCCGGCCTTAAAAACGGCCGATAATAGAGTTAAATTATTAAAATATAAAGCTTTGAAACAAATGTAGCAACATGCATCTGAATTATTAATTGCTGTGTACATCATTTGACAATCTGGTGGAAGAAGAATAAAATAAAAATCTGTTTATATAATTTAAATTCAATATATTTACCATATTTTCCGGTGTTTAACCCTCACTGCAGACAGCACACACATAGTGTGAAATGGGAGATTTTTTTTTTTTTTTCATCAGAATACCCGCTGCACCAGATACTCCGCACATATAAATGTATATTTAAAGGAACTTAATCTGCTAGAACTTTGCTCATAAAAATAAGTTCTGCCAAAGGAGAACAAGCAATCAGTGCCCGTGAACGGGCTCTGTGTCAGCTGACTGTGTGTTTTGAGTTTCAGAGTAGAAGTGACAGAAGAAAAAAACACAAAAGTTGTGCCCTGGAAATGGTGTTTGGAAGAAAAGTAAGAAGGTAACTGTTAAGGTGTAAAAAGTAAGTTAAAAACATATTTAATGAAAATATTGCAAATGCAATAGTTTTAATTTTACTATGTTATAGCTGACCCCAAAATATGTGAATAACACACTGAAACTAGACCTATAGCATCGGAGAACTGAATTCTGATCTAATCAAGCATCCTCACAGAACAGCCAGTTTGCTCAGTCACCAATATTTCAACACCTTGCGCAGCTTTCTAGACAAGCATGCCCCAATAAAGAGGAAAATGGCCCCAGTGCACCCCGACAAAAGCTTTGTGAATTCAGACATCCTCTCAGCAAAGCGTCTGAAGCGCAAGTGTGAGCGAGTATGGCGCAGTAACAACTATGCAATCAACCGGAGAAGATATCGAGCTGCTGTCAATCGCTACAATTTCCTACTGGAACAATCAAGACGCAGGCACTATTCCACTGTCATTGCTGAAAATAATGGTAACCCCAAGGCTGTTGCACTCACACTGCTAGACCTCTCAGCGGCATTCGACACTATCGACCATGACATTCTTTTTAATTCCCTAAGAGATTGGTTTGGGGTTGATGGCACTGTGTTGAGGTGGATCAGATCCTATCTCTCAAACCGGAAACAGAAGGTTAAATTAGGAAATAGCTTTTCAGATGTGTTCTCACTTCCGTATGGTGTGCCTCAGGGTTCTGTCCTGGGCCCCCTCCTTTTTACCCTTTACACAACCCCTCTCAGTAATATCATTTCCAATTTCAATGTCACCCACCATCTATATGCTGATGACACCCAAATATATCTAGCATTGGACAATAGGAATTTTGATTCCAGTTTCGCTGAGCTTACAGAGTGTCTCACATGTATCCAAAACTGGATGGCTGGCGTGAAATTGAAACTCAATCCCGAGAAAACTGAATTTATTATAATAGGTGATAGACAAGCCAGAGAGTCCCTCATAAATAAATTCCCTACTCAACTTCTCGGAAATTCTATTTCCCCTACTGATACAGTCAAGAACCTGGGTGTAATTTTTGACTCTGGAAACACCTTTTCCAACCACATAACTAATATGTGTCGAGCCTGCTACTACCACCTTAAGGACCTAAGACGTATTCGTAAATTCCTCAGTGTGGAAACTGCAGCCTTGCTTGCAAACTCAATGATCAGTAGTCGACTTGACTACTGCAATTCCCTACTTTATGGCATCAGTAAGTACAATGTTGCTAAACTCCAAAAGATACAAAATGCCCTTTGTAGAATTGTTTTTAGACTTGATAGAACTAGCCATGTCACTCCTTTTCTTCAAAAACTACACTGGCTTCCTATCACTTACCGTATATTGTTTAAGTACAATCTAATTACTTTCAAGGCTATAAATTTCTCTCAACCCACATACCTATCATCCTTGATCAAAACCAGTTGTCTAACACGTGGAAATCGTCTTTCTCTTTCCTCAGCCTCTCACAAAAAGGCCATCGGTAGGAGAGGTTTTGTAGTGGCTTCCCCCATAGAATGGAACAGACTCCCACAATCAGTACGATCACAACAAACAATAACAGGTTTCCGTAGCCAGCTAAAGACCTACTTGTTTAGATTAGCATATCCTCCACCATAGTACATCTCCCTGGCGGGCGCTAACCTTGGATCATGACCTCGAACGTCCCTCGACTTTCCCTTTTTGATTTCAAGCGCATTAGAGGATGTTGCATCAATTTTGCGCTATATAAATGTTTCTATTCTATTCTATTCTATTCTAAAACATGCTTAACCTTGGAGCTCAAGGTGAAATCTGACCATGTCAAAAGATTCTTAGCCCATGATTCCTATGGGTTGGTGTGACATTGCAAACCTCTAGGAACACAAATAAGCAAGATATAAGCACTGTTAATTTTGGCTTTCCTCATTTGACCTTCAAAGAGGGGCCAAAGGTCAAATCTGATCACATCAAAAGATTCCTAGCCCATTATTTCCTATAGGTTTGTTTTCCATTCCAAACCTCTAGAACCAATAATAAGCGAGCTATAAGCACTTTTAAGTTTGGCTATCCTCCTTTGACCTTGAAGGAGGGTTTCAAGGTGAAATCCGACCACACCAAAAGATTCCCAGCCCATGATTTCCTAGAGGTTGGTTTCCATCCCAAACCTCTAGGACCAATAATAAGCAAGTTATAAGCACTTTTAAGTTTGGATATTTTTGTTTGACCTTGAAGGAGGGGTCCAAGGTCAAATCCGACCACACCAAAAGAATCCAGGCCCATGATTTCCTATAGGTTGGTTTACCATCCCAAATCTCTAGGACCAATAATAAGCGAGCTATAAGCACTTTTAAGTTTGGCTACCCTCTTTTGACCTTGAAAGAGGGGTCCACGGTCAAATCCGACTACACCAAAAGAATCCAGGCCCATGATTTCCTATAAGTTGGTTTACCATCCCAAATCTCTAGGACCAATAATAAGCAAGTTATAACCACTTTTAAGTTTGGCTATTTTTGTTTGACCTTGAAAGAGCGGTCCTAGGTCAAATCCAACCACACCAAAAGAATCCAGGCCCATGATTTCCTATAGGTTGGTTCACCATCCCAAATCTCTAGAACCAATAATAAGCGACTTAAAAGCACTTTTAAGTTTGGCTATCCTCGTTTGACCTTGAAGGAGGGGTCCAAGGTCAAATCCGACAACACCAAAAGATTCCCAGCCCATGATTTCCTTTAGGTTGTTCTACCATCCCAAACCTCTAGAACCAATAATAAGCGAGCTATAAGCACTTTTAAGTTTGGCTATCCTCCTTTGACCTTGAAGGAGGGTTTCAAGGTGAAATCCGACCACACCAAAAGATTCCCAGCCCATGATTTCCTAGAGGTTGGTTTCCATCCCAAACCTCTAGGACCAATAATAAGCAAGTTATAAGCACTTTTAAGTTTGGATATTTTTGTTTGACCTTGAAGGAGGGGTCCAAGGTCAAATCCGACCACACCAAAAGAATCCAGGCCCATGATTTCCTATAGGTTGGTTTACCATCCCAAATCTCTAGGACCAATAATAAGCGAGCTATAAGCACTTTTAAGTTTGGCTACCCTCTTTTGACCTTGAAAGAGGGGTCCACGGTCAAATCCGACTACACCAAAAGAATCCAGGCCCATGATTTCCTATAAGTTGGTTTACCATCCCAAATCTCTAGGACCAATAATAAGCAAGTTATAACCACTTTTAAGTTTGGCTATTTTTGTTTGACCTTGAAAGAGCGGTCCTAGGTCAAATCCAACCACACCAAAAGAATCCAGGCCCATGATTTCCTATAGGTTGGTTCACCATCCCAAATCTCTAGAACCAATAATAAGCGACTTAAAAGCACTTTTAAGTTTGGCTATCCTCGTTTGACCTTGAAGGAGGGGTCCAAGGTCAAATCCGACAACACCAAAAGATTCCCAGCCCATGATTTCCTTTAGGTTGTTCTACCATCCCAAACCTCTAGAACCAATAATAAGCGAGCTATAAGCACTTTTAAGTTTGGCTATCCTCCTTTGACCTTGAAGGAGGGTTTCAAGGTGAAATCCGACCACACCAAAAGATTCCCAGCCCATGATTTCCTAGAGGTTGGTTTCCATCCCAAACCTCTAGGACCAATAATAAGCAAGTTATAAGCACTTTTAAGTTTGGATATTTTTGTTTGACCTTGAAGGAGGGGTCCAAGGTCAAATCCGACCACACCAAAAGAATCCAGGCCCATGATTTCCTATAGGTTGGTTTACCATCCCAAATCTCTAGGACCAATAATAAGCGAGCTATAAGCACTTTTAAGTTTGGCTACCCTCTTTTGACCTTGAAAGAGGGGTCCACGGTCAAATCCGACTACACCAAAAGAATCCAGGCCCATGATTTCCTATAAGTTGGTTTACCATCCCAAATCTCTAGGACCAATAATAAGCAAGTTATAACCACTTTTAAGTTTGGCTATTTTTGTTTGACCTTGAAAGAGCGGTCCTAGGTCAAATCCAACCACACCAAAAGAATCCAGGCCCATGATTTCCTATAGGTTGGTTCACCATCCCAAATCTCTAGAACCAATAATAAGCGACTTAAAAGCACTTTTAAGTTTGGCTATCCTCGTTTGACCTTGAAGGAGGGGTCCAAGGTCAAATCCGACAACACCAAAAGATTCCCAGCCCATGATTTCCTTTAGGTTGTTCTACCATCCCAAACCTCTAGAACCAATAATAAGCGAGCTATAAGCACTTTTAAGTTTGGCTATCCTCCTTTGACCTTGAAGGAGGGTTTCAAGGTGAAATCCGACCACACCAAAAGATTCCCAGCCCATGATTTCCTAGAGGTTGGTTTCCATCCCAAACCTCTAGGACCAATAATAAGCAAGTTATAAGCACTTTTAAGTTTGGATATTTTTGTTTGACCTTGAAGGAGGGGTCCAAGGTCAAATCCGACCACACCAAAAGAATCCAGGCCCATGATTTCCTATAGGTTGGTTTACCATCCCAAATCTCTAGGACCAATAATAAGCGAGCTATAAGCACTTTTAAGTTTGGCTACCCTCTTTTGACCTTGAAAGAGGGGTCCACGGTCAAATCCGACTACACCAAAAGAATCCAGGCCCATGATTTCCTATAAGTTGGTTTACCATCCCAAATCTCTAGGACCAATAATAAGCAAGTTATAACCACTTTTAAGTTTGGCTATTTTTGTTTGACCTTGAAAGAGCGGTCCTAGGTCAAATCCAACCACACCAAAAGAATCCAGGCCCATGATTTCCTATAGGTTGGTTCACCATCCCAAATCTCTAGAACCAATAATAAGCGACTTAAAAGCACTTTTAAGTTTGGCTATCCTCGTTTGACCTTGAAGGAGGGGTCCAAGGTCAAATCCGACAACACCAAAAGATTCCCAGCCCATGATTTCCTTTAGGTTGTTCTACCATCCCAAACCTCTAGAACCAATAATAAGCGAGCTATAAGCACTTTTAAGTTTGGCTATCCTCCTTTGACCTTGAAGGAGGGTTTCAAGGTGAAATCCGACCACACCAAAAGATTCCCAGCCCATGATTTCCTAGAGGTTGGTTTCCATCCCAAACCTCTAGGACCAATAATAAGCAAGTTATAAGCACTTTTAAGTTTGGATATTTTTGTTTGACCTTGAAGGAGGGGTCCAAGGTCAAATCCGACCACACCAAAAGAATCCAGGCCCATGATTTCCTATAGGTTGGTTTACCATCCCAAATCTCTAGGACCAATAATAAGCGAGCTATAAGCACTTTTAAGTTTGGCTACCCTCTTTTGACCTTGAAAGAGGGGTCCACGGTCAAATCCGACTACACCAAAAGAATCCAGGCCCATGATTTCCTATAAGTTGGTTTACCATCCCAAATCTCTAGGACCAATAATAAGCAAGTTATAACCACTTTTAAGTTTGGCTATTTTTGTTTGACCTTGAAAGAGCGGTCCTAGGTCAAATCCAACCACACCAAAAGAATCCAGGCCCATGATTTCCTATAGGTTGGTTCACCATCCCAAATCTCTAGAACCAATAATAAGCGACTTAAAAGCACTTTTAAGTTTGGCTATCCTCGTTTGACCTTGAAGGAGGGGTCCAAGGTCAAATCCGACAACACCAAAAGATTCCCAGCCCATGATTTCCTTTAGGTTGTTCTACCATCCCAAACCTCTAGAACCAATAATAAGCGAGCTATAAGCACTTTTAAGTTTGGCTATCCTCCTTTGACCTTGAAGGAGGGTTTCAAGGTGAAATCCGACCACACCAAAAGATTCCCAGCCCATGATTTCCTAGAGGTTGGTTTCCATCCCAAACCTCTAGGACCAATAATAAGCAAGTTATAAGCACTTTTAAGTTTGGATATTTTTGTTTGACCTTGAAGGAGGGGTCCAAGGTCAAATCCGACCACACCAAAAGAATCCAGGCCCATGATTTCCTATAGGTTGGTTTACCATCCCAAATCTCTAGGACCAATAATAAGCGAGCTATAAGCACTTTTAAGTTTGGCTACCCTCTTTTGACCTTGAAAGAGGGGTCCACGGTCAAATCCGACTACACCAAAAGAATCCAGGCCCATGATTTCCTATAAGTTGGTTTACCATCCCAAATCTCTAGGACCAATAATAAGCAAGTTATAACCACTTTTAAGTTTGGCTATTTTTGTTTGACCTTGAAAGAGCGGTCCTAGGTCAAATCCAACCACACCAAAAGAATCCAGGCCCATGATTTCCTATAGGTTGGTTCACCATCTCAAATCTCTAGAACCAATAATAAGCGACTTAAAAGCACTTTTAAGTTTGGCTATCCTCGTTTGACCTTGAAGGAGGGGTCCAAGGTCAAATCCGACAACACCAAAAGATTCCCAGCCCATGATTTCCTTTAGGTTGTTCTACCATCCCAAACCTCTAGAACCAATAATAAGTGAGGTATAAGCACTTTTAAGTGTGGCTATCCTCGTTTGACCTTGAAAGAGGGGACCAAGGTCAAATCTGACCACACCAAAAGAATCCAGGCCAATGATTTCCTATATGTTGGTTTACCATCCCAAACCTGTAGGACAATAATAAGCGAGTTATAAGCACTTTTAAGTTTGGCTATCCTCGTTTGACCTTGAAGGAGGGGTCCAAGGTCAAATCCGACCACACCAAAAGATTCCCGGCCCATGATTTCCTATATATTGGTTTACCATCCCAAACCTCTAGGACCGATAATAAGCGACCTATAAGGACTTTTCATGACTGATAAAGAAACGCCTGTGGCGGCCATGTTGTTTTTTTCTTTTTTCAAAATGAGGACCCAAATATTTCCAGTCAAGATTTTATAATGAGGAACATATCCTGCTGTCCGGTGGATACAACTAAATACTCTAAATGCAATACTTTTGAAGTTATAAGTGATTTACTCAACAGTGATAATCTAAAAGTAGCTATTACTCAGCTATGCCATAAGCTACAGGTCTAAAATTTTACTATGTTATAGCTGACCCAAAAGTAGCTGAATAACATAAACAAACAAATTACTGTAAATGCAATAGTTTTCAAGTTATAAGTGATTTACTCAACAGTGATAACCTGAAAGTAACTATTACTCAGCTATGCCATGAGCTACAGGTCTGAAATTTTACTATGTTATAGCTGACCCAAAAGTAGCTGAATAACATATACAAACAAATTACTGTAAATGCAATAGTTTTCAAGTTATAAGTGATTTACTCAACAGTGATAACCTGAAAGTAGCTATTACTCAGCTATGCCATGAGCTACAGGTCTGAAATTTTACTATGTTATAGCTGACCCAAAAGTAGCTGAATAACATATATACAGAAAATGCTTTAAATACAATACTATTCAAGTTATAGATGATTTAGTGTTGAGTAAAAACCTCAAAGTAGCTATTATTCAGCTATGCAACGAGCCACTGGTCTGGAATTTTACTATGTTATAGCTGACCACAAAATAGGTGAATAACATATGAAAGTAAATACTCTAAATGCAATACTTTTCAAGTTATAAGTGATTTACTCAACAGTGATAACCTAAAAGTAGCTATTACTCAGCTATGTCATGAGCTACAGGTCTGAAATTTTACTATATTATAGCTGACCCAAAAGTAGCTGAATAACACATTTACACAAAATTCTCTAAATGCAATAGTTTTCAAGTTACAAGTCATTTTACTCATGATGTAAGTTACTGAAAAGTCCAAAAGTAGCTATTACTCGCTTAGCTATTGAGATAGACACCCAAGTTACTCACCATGTTGTAGCTATGGAAAAAGTAGCTGAATAACATATTTAAAGAAAATGCTCTAAATGCAATACTTTTCAAGTTATAGATGATTTAGTGTTGAGTAAGAAACTAAAAGTAGCTATTACTCAGCTGTGCCATGAGCTACAGGTCTGAAATTTTACTATGTTATAGCTGACCCAAAAGTAGCTGAATAACATATACAAACAAATTACTGTGAATGCAATAGTTTTCAAGTTATAAGTGATTTACTCAACAGTGATAACGTGAAAGTAGCTATTACTCAGCTATGCCATGAGCTACAGGTCTGAAATTTTACTATGTTATAGCTGACCCAAAAGTAGCTGAATAACATATACAAACAAATTACTGTAAATGCAATAGTTTTCAAGTTATAAGTGATTTACTCAACAGTGATAACCTGAAAGTAGCTATTACTCAGCTATGCCATGAGCCACTGGTCTGGAATTTTACTATGTTATAGCTGACCCAAAAGTAGGTGAATAACATATGAAACTAAATACTCTAAATACAATACTTTTCAAGTTATAAGTGATTTACGCAACAGTGATAACATAAAAGTAGCTATTACTCAGCTATGCCATGACCTACAGGTCTGAAATTTTACTATGTTATAGCTGACCCAAAAGTAGCTGAATAACATATTTACACAAAATTCTCTAAATGCAATAGTTTTCAAGTTACAAGTGATTTTACTCATGATGGAAGTTACTGAAAAGTCCAAAAGTAGCTATTACTCACTTAGCTATTGAGATAGACACCCAAGTTACTCACCATGTTGTAGCTATGGAAAAAGTAGCTGAATAACATATTTTAATAAAATGCTCTAAATGCAATACTTTTCAAGTTATAATTGATTTAGTGCACGATTTCATGAATTTTATTGCATTAAAAATTATTTAAAAAATTAATAAAAAAAAAATTAAGACAGATCCAGGTCTTATATTCACACAAGGTACTCTACTAGTGGCCTATTACATCTATGCAAGATATGAGAAAAATCCCCGCAATAGTGAATGAGAAAATTGTGATCAAGTGTTGAAATTTTCAAACTTTGGGTGGGGGTACCTCACTTGTAATGGCTCTGGCAAACAGACGAACAGACAGATCTGCATGAATTTTACGATTTATCATCCTCGATAGTTAAGGTATCTTTTAAAAAAAACAGCATGTCTCTGGGTCTTGTAGTTTTGGAGAAGAAGTTTGTCACGCGGACGCGTACACAGACGCGGACGCCGCAGAGTGATGCCATAATGTCAGCTGACTGACAAGTCAGCTGACATAGAAATTGAGGTCACTGTGTTTTGCGAGAAAGTATAATTAAGGTGAAGCAAAACATTTTATTATCTTCTCAAGACTTCACAGAGATAAACGTATGCAAACAAAATGTAACATTATCTGATCATAAATTTTAGAAATAGAACGTAGAAAAAAACACAGTTTATGTAGAAGTACAAATAGTCTCTTCAATCTGTACTTGAACAGGAATAAAACAGAGGAGAGTCAGTATGAGAAATATATGAAATTGAAATGCTATAGTCTTTCAATTAGACTCTTAATTTCTTTAATGTAAAAATAATTTACACTGAATTTAAAGATTTTGAATGCAGGCCAAATTCTATATGATACATTTCAGTCAATAAAAATGTCTTTGTCCATTTTTGCACAGAAAATTTCACTCAATTTCATCTGGCAAAAAACCATCAAAATCTTCATCTTCACTATCACTATTGAATAAGGCTAGCAGGTCTTCTCCCAGATCAGCTGTTGGAATGTAGCCCCCCTCCCCCTCTTCTTCTCCCTCACTCTCAGCATGTTCAAAACTGCCAATGCCACACTTTCTAAATGCATTTTGTATTGAAGTAGCCTTAACTTTGGCCCATGCATTTATCACCCAGCTACATACAACAGGAATGGAGGCTCTCTTCATTCTCCCAGTGGCTGTGAATTCATGGATGCCAGCTGACATCCATTCCTCCCACTCCTGGCGCAGATATGTTTTAAAGGACTTGTTCACTCCCACATCTAATGGCTGGAGTTTGCAAGTAAGGCCTCTTGGAATTATGGCCATTTTGCTTCTCTGGGCTCTAAACACCTCCTTAGTTTTATCTGTGAGATGGGCCCTCATAGAGTCCATGACCAGGAGGCCCTCTGAATTGAAGAAAGCTCCAGGCCTTCTCCTCCACACCTGTTCACCCCAGAGCTTCATGACTTCTTCATTCATCCACCCCTTCTCATTACATGTTACTACACAGTTCCTGGGTAGGTTTTCCTTTGGCATTGTTTTCCTCTTGAAAATGAGAAGGGGTGGCAGCTTGGTCCCATCTGATATACAGCTGAGAACTGCCGTAAAATTGGTTCTCTCGTGGCCAGGTGGTTACCCGAACAGTCTTCTCCCCAACTTCATTCACAGTCCTATTATTTGGCACATCAAATGTGACAGGCACTTCATCCATGTTGCCAATCTTGCAGGGTGGGTATTGGCCTTCACTTATTAGTTCCCTCACATAGGTCTGGAAGTTCTGCACCTTGTCCTCCCAGTTGTCAGGCAGCTTCTGACCACAGGCAGTGGTGCATCTTACAGAAAGTCGGTGACGCTTCATAAACCTGAAGCACCAGCTGGGGTTTGCTCCAAATTCCTCAAGTCCCATCTCTTATCCCATGGCACTGGCCTGAAGTCTGATCTTCAGTGTAGATACTCCCCTGCCATTATTCCTCTGCGCCAGGATCCAGGCTTTCAAATTTTCCTCCAGCACAGGATATCTTGATTTGCCTCTCCTGTCTGCAAGTTTCTTGGCTGGCATTTGTTTAATTTTGTTCTCAAGTTTTCTCCAGCCTCTGATGGTGCTCTCATCAATACTGAACTGCCGCCCAGCAGCCCTGTTTCCTTTTTGTTTGGCCACCTCAATCACTTCAAGTTTAAAGCTAGCAGTATATGATCTCCTTTTTACAATTTCAGGTTTCATTTTAAGTTGATCTTAATTTGCAATTGTTAGAATAACTGAATAACGACTCATAGAAGGAGGCTTTATATTATGATGGATATATGGAATCATTTACTCTGGCCAGAACCCTATCAACACAGTTTAAAAAGATGTCAAGTCAGTTTCTAGTTTATTGTTTTAAATAATGACTTTTCTTCAATGTCTTGGTGAAACTTACAATGTATTTGAATGCCTTCATTACTCCCGGCTTGAGTGTATGTTTTGAAGCTTACCAAGAAAAGACAACAATTATAGTGGCGTAATACCTTTGAACAGTGATCTACCGATAAAGCAATTCTGCCTTTGTTTACATGTGTAGTCGGGGAAAGTAAACACAGAAGTGAAACAAGACACAGACAAATGAGGATTAGTGTTGCATTATTTGACTTAGAGGTGTCATTATTGCAGAGATTGGCCCCTTAACTTAAAACAAGCATTCTGACGCATGCATTTATCTCCCGCCATATAAATTAGATGTACTAAAGATAACATATTTTAACAAGGTGCTCTAAATGTAATACTTCTCAAGTTATAATTGATTTAGTGCATGATTTCATGAATTTTAATGCATTAAAAATTATTTAAAAAATTCATTAAAAAAATTTAGCATGTGAAAGCTCTCCGAAATGTAGGTGAATGAGTTATTTGAGAAATATTGGCTATCTGCAATACTTTTAGTGATAATAGGCAGTTACTCATTTTGAGTAGGTGAGTAATTAGCTACGGATCTGAAAATTCACTAATTGAAAGCTCTCCAAAATGTATGTGAATGAGTTATTTCAGAAATACTGCCTATCTGCAATACTTGTAGAGATAATTCGCATTTACTCATTTTGAGTAGGTGAATGATTAACTACGGGTGTGAAACTTCACCAAGTGAAAGCTCTCCCAAAAGTAGGTGAATGAGTTATTTGAGAAAAATTGGCTATCCGCAATACTTTTAGAGATAATTAACATTTACTCATTTTGATTAGGTGAGTAATTAGCTGCGGGTCTGGAACTTCACCATGTGAAAGCTCTCCCAAAAGTAGATGAACGAGTAATTTGATAAAAATTGGATACCCGCAATAATTTTAGAGATAATTAGCATTTACTCATTTTGAGGAGGTGAATAATTAGCTACGGGTCTGAAAATTCACCAAGTGAAAGCTCTCCCAAAAGTAGGTGAATGAGTTATTTGATAAAAATTGGCTATCTGCAATACTTTTAGAGATAATTCACATTTACTCATTTTCAGTAGGTGAGTAATTAGCTACGGGTCTGGAACTTCACCATGTGAAAGCTCTCCCAAAAGTAGATGAACGAGTAATTTGATAAAAATTGGATATCCGCAATACTTTTAGAGATAATTAGCATTTACTCATTTTGAGTAGGTGAATAATTAGCTACGGCTCTGAAAATTCACCAAGTGAAAGCTGTCCCAAAAGTAGGTGAATGAGTTATTTGAGAAAAATTGGATATCTGCAATACTTTTACAGATAATTCACATTTACTCATTTTGAGTAGGTGAGTAATTAGCTACGGGTCTGGAACTTCACCATGTGAAAGCCCTCCCAAAAGTAGATGAATGAGTTATTTGATAAAAATTGGATATCCGCAATACTTTTAGAGATAACTCACATTTACTCATTTTGAGTAGGTGAATAATTAGCTACGGGTCTGAAACCTCACCAAGTAAAAGCTCTCCCAAAAGTAGGTGAATGAGTTATTTGAGAAAAATTGGATATCTGCAATACTTTTACAGATAATTCACATTTACTCATTTTGAGTAGGTGAGTAATTAGCTACGGGTCTGGAACTTCACCATGTGAAAGCTCTCCCAAAAGTAGATGAACAAGTAATTTGATAAAAATTGGATATCCACAATACTTTTAGAGATAATTAGCATTTACTCATTTTGAGTAGGTGAATAATTAGCTACGGGTCTGAAACTTCACCAAGTGAAAGCTCTTCCAAAAGTAGGTGAATGAGTTATTTAAGAAAAATTGGATATCCCCAATACTTTTAGGGATAATTCACATTTACTCATTTTGAGTAGGTGAGTAATTAGCTACGGGTCTGGAACTTCACCATGTGAAAGCTCTCCCAAAAGTAGATGAATGAGTTATTTGATAAAAATTGGATATCCGCAATACTTTTAGAGATAATTATCATTTACTCATTTTGAGTAGGTGAATAATTAGCTACGGGTCTGAAACTTCACCATGTGAAAGCTCTCCCAAAAGTAGATGAAGCAGTTATTTGAGAAAAATTATGTCATTATTTTGCCACAAATAAGAAAATAGCTATTACTCACTTATGGCATGCAATAGAACCCCAAACTATATGCATTTACCCTACAGTCAGAATTTCAAAGTAGGTATTACTCAGCTATCCAATGTGCAACAGGTCTGAAACTTTACTATGTGATAGGTTATCAAAAACTAGATGAATAACATATTTGAAAATATTTCCCTAACTTTAATACTTCTGAAGATATTTGACATTTACTTATGTTGTTATTTTGCTACAAATAAGAAAATAGCTATTACTCACTTATGGCATGCAATACAACCCCAAAATATATACCATGTTATAGTTAAGGACAAAGTAGCTGAACAACATATTTGAAGAAAAAGCTGTAACTGTAATAGTTTTGGAGTTACAATGGATTTACTCAACAGTCACAATTTCAAAGTAGCTATTACTCAGCTCTCCAAGGTGCAACAGGTCTGAAACTTTAGTATGTGATAGCTTACCAAAAAGAAGATGGACAACATATTTGAAAATATTTCCCTAACTTTAATACTTCTGAAGATATTTGACATTTACTTATGTCATTATTTTGCTACTAATAAGAAAATAGCTATTACTCACTTATGGCATGCAATAGAACCCCAAACTACATGCCAGCTTATAGCTAAGGACAAAGTAGGTGAACAACATATTTTACGAAAATATTGTAACTGCAATAGTTTTGGAGTTACAATGGATTTACTCAACTGTAGAATTTCAAAGTAGCTATTACTCAGCTATCCACTGTGCAACAGATCTGAAACTTTACTATGTGATAGGCTGATAGCTTATGAAAAAGTAGATTGATAACATATTTGAAAAGAATTCCCTAACTTTAATACTTTTGAAGATATTCGACATTTACTTATGTCATGATTTTGCTACAAATAACAAAATAGCTATTACTCACTTATGGCATGCAATAGAACCCCAAACTATGTACCATCTTATAGCTAAGGACAAAGTAGCTGAACAACATATTTTAGGAAAATACTCTAACTGCAATAGTTTTGGAGTTACAATGGCTTTACTCAACAGTCAGAATTTCAAAGTAGCTATAACTCAGCTATCCAAGGTGCAACAGGTCTGAAACTTTACTATGTTATAGCTTACCAAAAAGTAGATGGACAACATATTTGAAAAGATTTCCCTAACTTCAATACTTTTGAAGATATTTGACATTTACTTCTTCTGTTATTTAGCTACAAATGAGAAAATAGCTATTACTCACTTATGGTAAGCAATAGAACCCCAAACTATGTACCATCTTATAGCTAAGAACAAAGTAGCTGAACAACATATTTTAGGAAAATACTCCAACTGCAATAGTTTTGGAGTTACAATGGCTTTACTCAACAGTCAGAATTTCAAAGTAGCTATTACTCAGCTATCCAAGGTGCAACAGGTCTGAAACTTTACTATGTCATAGCTTACCAAAAAGTAGATGGACAACATATTTGAAAAGATTTCCCTAACTTTAATACTTTTGAAGATATTTGACATTTACTTCTTCTGTTATTTAGCTACAAATAACAAAATAGCTATTACTCACTTATGGCAAGCAATAGAACCCCAAACTATGTACCATCTTATAGCTAAGAACAAAGTAGCTGAACAACATATTTTAGGAAAACACTCTAACTGCAATACTTTTTTAGTTACAATAGCTTTACTCAACAGTCAGAATTTCAAAGTAGCTATTACTCAGCTATCCAAGGTGCAACAGGTCTGAAACATGTCTAGTGTCAGAGTGACCTCAGAACCTGCGAGTGGTTATGATACCCCCATGCCAGAAAACAGGATATCTGAAGAGACATTAAGAACTCTCAATGCAGTTAAAGAACAACTTGAGCTACCAATGTCCAACAGGAATAAACCTCAGAAACGAAAGAGAGTTAATTCCCCCAACCAAAGTGGCCCATCAGCTAAAAAGGATTACACAGACCTTAGGGACAACTACCCAGCCGCCACCAAACCCATTTACTTGAGACTGAAGAATCTTCATAGAAAGAAGCTCTCCTTAGCCTCAACCATTAAAGTAATGGAGGGTAGGTTAGCCAAGAACCAATACCCGACAAGTGTTGACTTCAAATTCAACATCAATAGCACCAGGAGTCCAAAACTGAAAGACCACTGGTCAAGAAACATCAGAAGATGTAAGTCTGAACTAACTACTACACTTATTGATGACCTCCAAGCCGCATATAGCAGGACCAAAGCCTCCATTGCCAAAGATCTTACCGAGTTGGATACACTCCTCACCAAGGAGCAGTCCCAAGAAATAAAGAACTCCTTGCTCGATAAATTTCAACAAATGGCACCCATTCAGATAGACAAAACACAGAAGCAATTCGCAGACAAGCAGCCAAAGAAACGCTTCAACCAGGCTCCAAGAAGAAGACAGAACCAGGCTCCAAACCAAAGAAGGCAAAGGAATGATCCAAAAATGGACAAACTCCTTAGTACTCTTAAAGCACTCCTTAAATAAAGGAATAATAGACTATCTTTCTACACATACCTTCTAATATCTGATATCATATGTGGCGTACTCAATAAACAGATATAGTATTTGAATCAGTGTTTTAAATGACCTTACTCCAAACCAGGTACAACCCATAGAAAACCTGGTTCAGAACCTGTAACATAACAGGCTCCCCCTGAATAGCCAAAAACTACCTCAAGGACAACCCACCTATTGATAAAATACAGGTTCATTTCAAACATGTCTAGCATTGAGGAACCTAACTTTTTAGACACCCTCAGAACTGAGGCCAAAACAGCACAACCTGGTATCTTACCTAAGAATACCAAGTTCGAAAGTTACATTGGACATACTGTTATAAACATATCAAATGTCAACTTGGACCAAGACCAAATATCGGCCTTAGAAAAGGGACTTACCTTCTGCCCAACCCCTGGCCTACCTGACAAATCTCAGATATGGTTAGATTTTAAAGAGTTCCACAGAAGATTAGAATTAATGGAATTCTTCAGTAGAGATCAGACTGACTCAATACAACCACAAGTCAGCCAAAGCATCATAGATTTTATGAATCAAAATGCTAGGGAGGATCAATCTGACTCTGACAATGAATCCACACTCAATAAAGAACTTCAACAAAAGTTCAAACCCAAATCAACCTGGAGGCCAAAACCACCAAACAGAACCCTTGACTTATTCCAACGATCAGTCAAGCAAGAAATACTAAAGTCAAAATTCAAACCTATTAGACACAAAAACACCACCAAAGGTGAAAACATAGGTATGAACAAACTAACTTCTAACCCCCATATAATCATAAAGAAGGCAGATAAAGGGTCAGCAGTAGTAGTAATGAACACTATTGACTATCTACGAGAAGGTTACAGGCAACTACAAGATGAAAAGTTTTACCAGAAAATACCTGAGGACATAACACCTCAAATTTCTGAGAAAATTGCTGAGGAATTAACACAAATGAGATCGCTAAACTTAATCACAGAGAAAAACTTTGATTATCTCAATGTGCCCAATCCAAAAGAAGCCAGGTTCTACATGCTACCAAAAATCCACAAAAAGGGAGTACCTGGTAGACCAATATGTAGTTCAATAAACCATCCCACAGCCAACATTAGCAAATTTGTAGACGAACACATAAAGAAATATGTTCCTCAAACAAAATCTTATGTAAGAGACACACAACACTTCATAAGTAGGATCAAACAACTTGGCAAAATCCCAGAAGGAGCCTTACTAGTTACACTAGATGTTAGTTCACTATACACAAACATTCCAAATCAGGAAGGTCTAATAGCTGTGGCAGAACACTTGAGGAAGGACCCAGATAAACGAAAAATGGGACCCCACATATTGAACCTACTCAAACTAGTACTACATTCTATGAGCTTCAGTTTCAATGGAGACCATTATCTCCAAATAGGAGGCACAGCAATGGGTACGGCAACAGCACCGAACTATGCAAACCTATTCATGGACAGGTTTGAGACTAAAGCACTAGCAAATTGGCCATTGAAACCTCTATTATGGCTTCGGTTCATCGACGACATCTGGATGGTGTGGACACATGGAGAAGATCAGCTCAATGAGTTCATCACATATCTTAATAGTATACACCCTACTATTAAGTTCACTCATGAAAGCAGCCTAACACACATTAACTTTCTAGATACCACAGTAAAGATTAACCAAGATAGGGAACTATACACAACCCTATATGAAAAACCCACAGACACCCATCTGTACCTACACTATACATCTGCACACCACGCACCAAGTAAGACAAAGGGACCATATGGCCAATTCTTAAGACTCAGAAGAATTTGTACATATGACAATGACTTTAATATGAATGCTGATAAACTCATTGGCTATTCCTTAAAAAGAGGATATCCAGAAAAGGCCCTACGCAAACATTACAATAGAGCCTCAAAATTCACACAAGATGAATTACTAGCAGTGACAAGGAAAGAACCTGTCAAGACACCAGTAATGGTAACCAATTATAACCCAGGTAACCCCAACATTAACGAACTGATCCACAAAAACTGGAATATTATAACAAATAGCCAGGACTGTGGACCAATCTTTAAAGACAAACCTTTGGTAGGTTTTAGGAGACTACCAAACTTGAGAGACAAATTAACAAATGCCACTCTCATTTACCCTCCTACTACTGACATAGAGACAAAACCATACTTACCTTTATGCACCAGACTCGGTAAATGCACTTACTGCCCCCAATCAAAAAGAAGGGATCGGTAAAATGTAACTTTACACACAAGTTATTCAACACACAAAACTTACCCAAGAATTTCTCATGTGAAATTAATAATGTCATATACCTGATTACCTGCTCCAAATGCAATAAACACTATGTGGGGGAAACCTCACGTGCATTTAGACAAAGAATGTATGAACACAGACATTCTGTACAAAAGGCAGATACAATACACTCCTGTCTCACGTCACTTCACAAGTGATGGACATAACCACAAGAACATGCAATTCTCTGTGCTAGAGTGGTGCACACCTAAATTTGAAGCATCCAACACTTCCAAGCGTAGGCGTATTGAGTTGTCTTGGATATTCAAATTGCACTCTCTGGCTCCTATTGGCATTAACCAATTTGTGTGAATCTTCTTGGTTATTATCTTGATTACAATGCACTCAGTAATCACCCCTTCTCTCTTCTAGGTCTGAAACTTTACTATGTCATAGCTTACCAAAAAGTAGATGGACAACATATTTGAAAAGATTTCCCTAACTTTAATACTTTTGAAGATATTTGACATTTACTTCTTCTGTTATTTAGCTACAAATGAGGAAAGAGCTATTACTCACTTATGGCAAGCAATAGAACCCCAAACTATGTACCATCTTATAGCTAAGAACAAAGTAGCTGAACAACATATTTTAGGAAAACACTCTAACTGCAATACTTTTTTAGTTACAATAGCTTTACTCAACAGTCAGAATTTCAAAGTAGCTATTACTCGGCTATCCAAGGTCAGTGTTTCCTGAGCCTCTTTTTTCTGGAGGTCAGTTGACCCCCTCCTTTGAAAACCGGGGGTCAATCAAAATTTTTGAGGGTCAGTTAGGCTTGACCCCCTTCTACTTGAACTGCCGGTTAGAAAAATAATGGACAAACAATACCTAAAATACCTTAAAAAGACAGTGTGTGTGTTAGAGTTACGAAATGTGGGGTACCATGTACCCATGGGCCATCGAATATGGGGTACAAGTGATATTCTGCCAGATTTTCCTCAAAAAACAATGTTTAGATACACCCAGTTACTAAAAAGCAATAAATCAGATTTAAATTTATTTATGACTTTGAAAATAAATTATAGTACACTGTACATTGTTGTACATTCATAAAAATATCTGAAGGTATATCAGGGTAAAGAAAACAGTCAAAAAATATATTTGAATTTTTCCTCTTATTTTTGGATGATTTTTAAGGTAGCAAAAATGAACAGAAGCACTAATGAACTACTGAATATAGTATATGTTGATAGTTTCTAAAAAATTATTTTATTTACACTACAAATATGATATCTATACTGTTTGAAAGACAAATTATTGTAGTTTAAGTTGCTTTTTATTTGACAAAAATCCATTGAGTGGTTCCAAAGTTACAGTGATTTTGCTACAACCCCTGTAAATATTTTTGAATTTCAGAGGTAATATTTTCCGGGGTTAAATATTCAAGAATTTCCGCGATTTAGTAGAACGTATCCCCCCTGCACAAGGTATTTGTCATCGTTCGGAAACGTTGTTTCCAATGGTGTCCTGGCACAGATCACCTTTTCTTTCGATATGTAACGTTTCGAATAAGATTTGCAAGGGTACATTATAACACTGGCCGTCGAAGATGGATCTGCGTAGCTCTCATCTCACATGAAATTTTAAAATATATAGCTTATCTTCAGTGCTGTTTTTATTGCATGTGCATCTATCTTTCATTAAAAAATAAATCTCGAGTCCTTTCTTGACTAACGCGAATGCGCATGCGTGACCTCGTGAACTCTTCACCTCTCGACCTTTTGATCCCACGCATGCGCATTGACAGGTAAACAAACAGGAAATCGGCCATTTTTGTTTTGAAATTGGAATAAATAAAGAATTGCTGCATATATTGACGAAATATCAGTATTTCTTTTTACAAATACTTCTGCGTCAGTCTGACGCTCAGTTAAATATTATGTGCGTAAATCGCTTGATGTCGACGTAAATTTACGCACGTTTGTGCGTAAACGGAAACACTGCAAGGTGCAACAGGTCTGAAACTTTACTATGTCATAGCTTACCAAAAAGTAGATGGACAACATATTTGAAAAGATTTCCCTAACTTTAATACTTTTGAAGATATTTGACATTTACTTCTTCTGTTATTTAGTTACAAATGAGAAAATAGCTATTACTCACTTATGGCATGCAATAGAACCCCAAACTATGTACCATCTTATAGCTAAGGACAAAGTAGCTGAACAACATATTTTAGGAAAATACTCTAACTGCAATAGTTTTGGAGTTACAATCGCTTTACTCACCAGTCAGAATTTCAAAGTAGCTATTACTCAGCTCTCCAAGGTGCAACAGGTCTGAAACTTTAGTATGTGATAGCTTACCAAAAAGTAGATGGACAACATATTTGAAAAGATTTCCCTAACTTCAATACTTTTGAAGATATTTGACATTTACTTCTTCTGTTATTTAGCTACAAATGAGAAAATAGCTATTACTCACTTATGGCATGCAATGGGACCCCAAACTATGTACCATCTTATAGCTAAGGACAAAGTAGCTGAACAACATATTTGAAGAAAAAGTTGTTACTGCAATAGTTTTTGAGTTATGAGCCCTTTACTCAAAGTAGCTATGATTGCTATTACTCACTTATCTTTAGGCCTAAGTCAATAAAACCAAAAATTTTTTCAAGGGCATGAAAATTCATTGGGACAATTAATTTACAAAAAATCTGTAGCTGTAGTAGTTTTGGAGAAATCTGCGTGACTAACTAACGCACGCACACACGCACGCACGCACGCACACACAGACATCATTTCATAATCTCCCTCCCGGGCTAAAGCCCGGCGGGAGATAAAAAGTTAGCAGTTTACACGCTTTGACAGATAACCCGCACCTGTTTAGTTTTAACACCTTTTTATCAGATTGCACGCGGGGAATCTGTCAGAAAATACGGTACTTCTGCATGGGCGTTTACTGGTAGAATGCCACTAAAAACATCAAGGTGAAGGGCATTTTATGACAGATCTTGGAAAAAAAATTGCAACCTGTTTCCAATATCAGTTCTGGAAGTATAGAAGAAAGAAGAGGTGACTGCTGAGTGCAATACAGTCAGGATAATAGCCATAAATCTTCACACAAATTGGTTGATGCCAATAGGGGATAGAGAGTGCAATTTAAATATCCAACACAACTCAATACGTCTTCTCTTGGAAGTGTTGTCAGATTCAAATTTAGGTGTGCACCACTCTAACACAGAGAACTGCATATGTTTCTGGCTGTGTCCATCACTAGAGAAGTGACGTGATACTGGGGTTGATTTTTTGCTGTCCTTAGAGACTGATGATTTATGCTCATACATTCTCATTCTAAATGCTCTACATGTTTCCCCCACATAGTGTTTGTTACATTTAGTGCAAGAAATCAGATATATGATATTTGATAATTCACAGGTGATGTGTTTTGGTAAGTCTATAGGTTGATATGACTTTTTAGTGAAGTTACAAGTAATACTGTCCATTTTCTTAATGAGAGGGCAGTATTTACACTTACCTAGTCTTGTGCAAACTGGTGTATGTGGTTTTTTCTCCATTATAGGTAATGGTGGGTATTGGATTGTAGCTTTGGTTAGATATTCCCTTAAGTTAGGGAGTCTTCTGAAACCAATTAGAGGTTTGTCAGTAAATATATGGCTACAGTCCGGACTGTTACTGATAATGTTCCAATTTCTGTGAATGATTTCCTTGATATTGGGGTTCATTGGGTTGAAATTAGTAACCATTACTGGTGTTTTTACTGGTGTTTTCTTTTTTACATCCAGTAAATAGGGCACTGTATGAGCACTTTAAAGGAAGTGAACACACAGTAATATTAATTATAATAAAATGAATAATACACATAAATAACTGTGGTATGGTTTGCTTAATGTACTTTATTCACACATGAATATAGTAACATTATTATAAACATAATTACAAATATTATAATTAATAAATACTTCTAAAAATAATTTGTATATATAAAAAACAAATATTCTAAAAAAGAATATCTTTAGAAAGGGCATTACTTCCCTATATGATATAAATTATTAAAAATAGATTTTATTTATATAAAAGACTTAAATAGCACTTTATTGACAGTCTTACCTATCTATATAATTACAATTTGGATTAAATAGATTTGTACCACCACTTTGCAGGTTCCTCAAAATGGGAACCGGTTCTAGAACCGGCTCTATGCCGGTTCTCACCGGTGGTACACACCAGGATCCCAAAAAGTACCTTAGGGACCCTGAACCACCACTACACCATTACAATAAGCCTCTGAAGAGACTGACCAATACTATACCAGTCGAAATATAATTGAGCCTAAGTGCAAATTGTATCAGGCATTTGTCACACTTTATTTATTTATTGTCTTACATTGTGGCAGGAAGCAGAATTTCTAGTTCAGTTCTGGAAGTGATTGTCTTCTGATCCGTCAGTAACTGTTCTGAAGCTATGCCATTATTTCAACAGCAAACATGCAAATAAAGTTATTAACATAATATAATACGTAACTGTGTGCAACACGCAATTACTATTTTGATTACAAAACTTATCAAAGAGTTTTAATTTGAAACATCTAACTAGTGGGAATCACTGAGGGTCTGTCCTGATATATTACCTTTACTGCTCAGCCAGTGAAGTTCGTCACCCCTGTGAAGTTCGTCACCCGCATTTTATGACAATATTAAAGAGTTTTAACTGTCCAGTCACGGCATATATGTATACCTTGCCGTTGAAAGAAGCTATTCCATTTCTTTACATGTGAATATTGCCTGTCCTTAAGCATTTTTACGGCAAGTGACGAACTTCACTGGGGTGACGAAATTCACTGGCCGACCAGTGTCACCAGTACGTACTGGTAAAAGGGATGGCAAGAGGTACACTACAAAGAAACCATATTATCGCCCATTATACAAACGCCTTGAAATGAAACCAATAAAGTTCTAAAATATAAACACTAGACATTATAGATACTATATAAGGCCATTAATGATACCGTCACTTCATCTGAAACAAGATATGAAACTTTCAGGTTCAGACCCCAAGTAAACTGCTAAAGTTACGTTTACATATATATGAGTATCCCATCCGATAGCGTAATGTTTTTACAGTTCAAATTCTGGGTAACCCAAATTCTGTTTAACATAACATGATTTCACTTTTGTGTTTTAAATTATAACTTGGTTTTGTTTTAAAGTCAGTACAAAGTTTTTAATATCTATAAATATTACACTATTTTAATATCTGTAAGTATAACACTTTTAATGTCAGTGAACAAAACAATTGATTATTTTATCCTTATAGATTCTGCATGCATATTATTTTCAGTACCCATTTTCAATAATTTAATCATGTCATGCCAACTAATTTTGATTTTTCTTGTTGATTTTTGTTTTAAATATTTGTTTATGTAATATTTTCGGATCTGAAGTGATTCAATGATTGTAACTAAACTATTTTTACACATATGTACAGAACTTGCAACTGGCTCAGGGCCATATACATGTGCATTCCTCACAGTGCTACAGTACAACATACTGTATTAGTAGATTTAGTACATTATAAGACACTGTAGTTTTAAATCTTGATTATCATTAAAAGTTTGATAACTCTATATTTTCATTTATTTAAACAATCAAAAAGGAAAATGAATGCCATATTTAGGGTCCTCAATGCATGGCTATGTGGTCAACAAGTATGGCATTTGATTTCTTGGCTCCTACATCTGTTGCAATGGAATCAAATCCATTTAATGAAAATATGTGGGATTTATTGAGGGTATGTCCTGATATATAACCTTAACTGGTAAAATGGATCAAAACTCCCCATTTTTTCATTTATTCTAATAAAGCATTTCCACTGAGACTTACTTGTTTAGTGGGTAAATCAAATGGCGTTCCGGCGTACTAATAGTAGCGTGTACCCGAATCCAGGTGGCGCCGTTATCGATGTGACCTTTGAACCAAACACAGTAACTAATATAAACAAATGAGGATAAATTCTTGTCCTGTTATATATAGCAGAGTTATTCGAAAAAATATATATATAATAATTATCAATTGATGCATAATACTTATTTTGAAGCAGTTTATGACAACTGCCATGTTTTATTTTTAGTGTATTTATCATGTGAAATGGGCGATAATAGGGGTGTCTGAAACTCCAACAGCCTGTCAGGGGTGCTTACATGTTTTACAATGGTACACCTGTTCGCCATCGCCGGATTATGGCCACCCCTGAATAACTACTTTGTCTTTGGAATTGTTTTTACTTCATTGTACTTTGTCTTAAACTATAGGGATGAGAATTTGGGGGGGGATACATCGATTTTATGGTTACCTTAAGTTGTAAATATTAATGTAGCTCTATATGTCGTCCTTAATGTAATTAAATTTGAATAAAACCCTCTGGCTCCTTTATTTTCCATTTATAAAAGTCTAACTTATCACTGATGTTGAAGAAGACCAATAAAAATAAATAAATAAATAAAAAGACCCTGGCTACCTTAATATTTCAATATTTATTATGTTATAATTTTGTTATACAGTCAGTGAGTATTTAATTTATAAAAATGTCCTCAGATGCTTTAAATACCAGTACAATCAGTAAAAAAATTATCCATTATTTGAGACATATTGCTCAAAGGCAAAATATTTTTTAAAGTCATATCAGAATTTTTTTTTTTTCATTCTTGTAACTTACTTATGTATTTATTTGGGGTTTTACGTCACTTTCAACACTGTACAGGTTCATATCACGACGGGTAGTTGGAAGGGCAGATGAAACGAGAACATACAGTTCACTAGGGCTTTTCATTCTTGTAACAAAATATTAACTGTCCGCTCAGACTGGGAGGCCTGGGTTTGATTCCCAGTGATGTGTAAATCAAGACATCATAGCTTAGTGATAGAGCACTCAGTCTGGGTGTATGCAAATTGAACCAAAATAAATAACAAGTTAAATCTACACTGACTTTAGACCTTGCCATATTATCAGCTGTATTTTCTTACCTTTTTACATCATGATTATGTACATAACCAAAATACAAGACAATACATGAAGCTGTACAATGTATTCAAGTGTAAATGTCAATAGAAATAGCACAGTTAAGTAAAACTACACATATATATGTAGCCCAGAAAAGATTTTAAAGGTCAAGGTCACTACAGCATGGTGAAATATCAAATCAAAGTCTTACCAAGATGTTGTACAACATACTGCATGGTGGTTCTCTGGTGGCGTGACAATAGCCAAGGTTGCTTATGAAGTTGTTGATAATGCTTTAATGATTTTGAAAAAACTGCAGTCTTTGGTCCAGCAGTAGAGCAGTTGTGGCCCAGTATATCCTGACAGCCCTTAAGGGCTATGTGGTAAAAACATTTTGTTTGCACATTGTTGTACTTTTTTAAAAACAAGAGCTTTCACACCCCCCAACCAACATCCCTACCACACAGACCTCCACCAAGTGCGGATCCAGATGATCCAGACAGTGATGCAGATCACTCCCAAAATGTAATCACTTGTTCCTTGTCTCATTTAGGAAATGCCCGTGGTGGCCATCTTGTTTTTCAGAATGAGGCTAATTTCCTAATTTCCAGAGAAAGCTTACCCCCAATGAAGATATCCTGCAAATTTGGTGAACCTAGCTGCTGTAATTTTACTCTGAGAGCGTTAAGGCCAAAAATCTCTCTACGCGTGGTGGCGGCGTAGCGAACTCTAAACCAAAGTATCCACCAGATGATTCCGGTGGATACAATAATAAAAAAACCGTGACTTGATTCCTTTGGGAAGGTTATTTCTTATGGGACTGAACTCAATCCTCTTCCTATTCTCAGATCAGGTCTGGGAAAAATGGGGGATAATGGCAGTATACTTCCGGGTAACCAATTAGTGGTAACTGATCATGACATTACAGGGTTCTATGACCCTAGGTCAAACCGGGCCTTCTTAGTTTGGTTTGTTTATGAATTCACTGGAGTTCCTAGTATCTTACCCCCCTACCAAGTGGTAGTTATTCAGCATTTGTCCATTGGATAGGATGTATTAACGCAATAAAATTGCAAATTTAATAAGTAAATTAAATTTTTATAAGTTGATACCCTATCCAATGGGCCGGCAAGGCCTACCCATCCAGCCCCGTTATCAGCCTATTAGGGGTCTTCATAGGACTAGACAACAAAAAAGATGCTATGATGTCACAGGAAGTACAAGGTGACACCTAGTGAATGCACACTCCGTGATCTGTCCTGCCGGTAGTATATACATGTAGATGTCTTTTTTGGTGTTTGGTGGGATTGGTCGCACACCCAACCAACATCCCTACCATATAATCTAGCGGCAGCGATCAATCGGTCACACCCCCCAACCAACATCCCTACCACACAATCCAGCAGCAGCGATCAATCAAACCAACCTGAAAACAAATAAGCACTCCCAACAGTCTGCTCAATAACTCCTGGAAACCCTCATAATAGTCCAGGCAACAAGCTAAATACACACAAAATGGAATATGACTAGCTGGGGTCAAAAAGGGGTATTTTAAACTCATGTTAGGTCCTCAGTAAGATATGTACCAATACAAAAAAAGCAAATTTTCTTTAAAAATATTTACAATTTTTATGTTATAGTATTGCAGCAACAAAATAACAGACTGAGTGCTCTGTCACTGAGCTATGATGTCTCATTCCACATCACTGGGAATCAAACCCAGGTCTCCCAGTCTGAGGGGCACTTAATATTTTGATACAAGAATGAAAACAAAAAAAAATTCTAATATGACTTTAAAAAATATTTTACCTTTGAGCAATATGTCTCAATAATGGACAATTTTTTTACTGATTGTACTGGTACTTAAAGCATCCGATTTTTATAATTTAAATACTCATTGACAGTATACTGCTTCCCTGCATAAGTTGGCCGCGGGTCGTAAGTTGGCCGCCATCATCATATTTTGAAATTTCTATAAATCTAAAGGCCTGTATCATTCTTGAATGGTCTATTATAATAAGATTTATTATAACTACCACTTTTAAAACCTGTGCAACCACACATTTGTCTGTTTGATACATTTAAATGAGTAGCGGCCAACTTACGACCCACGGCCAACTTATGCAGGGAAGCAGTAACAAAATTATATATTAAATATTATTATTAAATAAATATTTAAATATTAAGGTAGCCATAGCAAGGGTATTTTGGTATTCTTCAACATCAGTGATAAGTTAGACTTTTAAAAATGGCATATAGAGCAACATACATTAATATTTACAATTTAAGGTAACCATAAGTAAGTTTAGGTTTATTTCCCATATAATCAATGTATAATCATACATAGTTGTGAAACCATAAAACCATAAAATTGAAGTATCCCCCCCAAAATTCTCATCCCTATAGTTTAAAACAAAGCACAATGAAGTAAAAACAATTCCAAATTAGTTATTCAGGGGTGACCATAATCCGGCGATGGCGATCAGTTGTTCCAACGTAAAACATGTAAGCACTCTTGACAGGCAGTTTTTGTATATGCAATGGGCGAAAATAGGTGATATAACGTAAATACAACCTTAATATCAAGAGTTACACCATAAAACCATATAGTTACCTCAAATATATGCAGAAGAAACTTTTAAAGATTAATTTGCTAACACATATAATATAAACATTTATATATAAGAAAATTCAAAAACGTGGATAACAACCTTCCTGACAGGTTTGTTTTCACCGAGTTGATTTTTTTTTTTTTTTTTTTTTGTTCTTCTAAGGTGGGCGAAATGGGGTTTCTTTAACCTGTACAGTTATTTTTGGAGATAATTTTTGACTGATTATTTTATTTATAAAAGGATAATAATGGGAAAATAGTACAAAAATATTAGGAAATAGGTACATAAATATATGAAACAACAGATTGGGT
This sequence comes from Sabellastarte sp. h YS-2021, assembly GCA_964017235.1. NCBI lineage: Eukaryota > Metazoa > Annelida > Polychaeta > Sabellida > Sabellidae > Sabellastarte > Sabellastarte sp. h YS-2021. Next base: position 168,080,931 of record OZ024928.1, on the reverse strand, counting down.
GTTTTATTTATTATCCACCAGTTTGTTTAAATAATAAGTAAAATAAGTCCATAAATAAAAAAAAAAATTGAAAAAATTTGGGATGAAATTACAAAAAAACTTTGTATGTATATAACATATTTGTGATTTAAATATTTTTTGGAAATATCAAAGAAAATGAGGCCTTATTGATGAAATAAATTTCTTCTAAATATTTCTTTTTTCGATTTCCTCTAAAAATTTCTTTTATAAGATTTAAACCAGTATTTTTTTCTGAAACAGATCTTCATTGAAACCAGTAAATGCCCATGCTGAAGTGAATATATTGAATTTAAATTCGATTAACAGCTTTGTATTTATTCTTCTACAACCGGATTGTCTGATGATATACACTACAATTATTATTTGAGGTACATTTTATTAAATTTGTTTCAAAACATTATATTTTAATACTTTTTTTCTCAATTATCGGCCGTTTTTACCGCAAACCGGAAATACCAGTGAACGCCCATTTTGTTGACATATAAGAGGATTTGTCCTTGACCTCTAACAAAGATATATAAGGCGGGCGTTCACTGGTAGGCTGGCGTTCACTGGTAGAATGCCACTACTGGTACTCTGTTTAGCTACAACTGGGCGAAAATAGGGGATTTATGTTAAAACTGCTACAAATATCTCATACAAATTCTATATTCTTCACGGAACTAATTTATATAATTTATTACACTATTTCCATTATAGTTTTTATAAGATAAATGCGTATATATCCAGAAATCAGATAAATTAATATTCGCTACTTCCTGGTTCTTGTGTCACATACGTTTTTTGTTTAGGTCACATCGATTGTGGCGCCGCCCTGGTGAGTATTTCGTGCCGGAACCCCATTGTTGTCAAAGAAAACTTTTTAATAACCTGGTTGTAAATAATTGAAACATGATAATATATATTTGATTTTGATACAATATTTGTGAAAATCAAGCAAACAGCATAAGTTAGCATGTAGATAAAGGAGAGATTGGAAAAAATGTTAGCTCTGATTAGTACGTCTTGTTATGCTTTTTACAGTTACTTCCTAAATGTCAGACAAAAGTGAAGATTCCATAGCCACTTGGACAAATAGCATCGACATTAAGTTTAATTGAGAGGAAGTGTGGAGGGGGAGTTGGCAAGGTAGTGATGATATCTGCAAGTTCAGGGGCATGACAATGAGGAAGGCAAGTTAGCTAAAGAACCCCCACCTGGAGCCTCATGTTTCTTCAATAACATTATTGAATGGGTTATTGAATATAATACAACTCCATGATTTTGAAGTATTTTATAATCAAGCAACTTTTATATTTATGATGGAGGGGGGGGGGGGGGGGAATTGTCAAAGGCAAATAGTGATGGCAAGCTGATGGCTTTTGTACTTCTAAAATATTACTAGACAGTGAGTCACTGCATGATGCGATCAAATGTGTGTACTTTCAATGGGAGCAGGCTTTTGTATATTCGTTGATCAATTATTCTTGACTTAAATGGCAACTAAAGTATATATAGAATTCCAAATAGAATTCTGCATAGGACAGAGGCCTGAGTTTTAGAATGAACCCCTATTAGATATTGTCATAAAAAGCCAAGCTTTTATTTTTGGATTATTTTATATCTTGGGGTGGCTTTGAATATCCCCATATGCAGAGAAATGTCACAAGCCCATCCTAATATTATTGCTGGTCTTGTAGGAAGTATATTGAAAAATCATGTATTTAAAAAAAGGTTCAATTTGGAAATCTATAGAACAAATAGTAACTTGATTATTCTGTAGCTGACTTGCTTTGCAATGAAGTTCCTCCAGGTATATTGAGCAAGAGTTATTGAGATATCTAAATTGTTTGTTCATCATTATTACTACAAGGCAGAAAATTTTGTCAACCCCATATCTGTTCTTTTCAATTAAGTGTAGTGACCATACATGGTCAACCACCTCTCAGTTTCGACAACCAGAACAAAACAAATTTAAATGCATGGGGATGTGCAGTTTTGCAGTAACTGCTCCCACTGAATGGAACAAACTCCCACAGGCCATCAGAACTCTAATACTGGGGAAAATTTTTTTAAAATATACACTCAGCAATACCCCAAATAACAAAATGGTAGAATCTTCATAGAACCTTACTCTTTTCTGAGAATTAAATTTGGGTTATGTTTTCCCCTTTTACGAACTTTTTGCTGTAAATTCACAGTATGTTAATTTGTTTCTTTGAGTATCGCCTATCCTTATGATACATTAGTTATCGTAGCCAGTAAAATGTTTCTAGTCCTTTCTTTAGAGGGCGCTGCAAGTTGAAAATAAAAATAGCGGAAGTAAACGTGAACTTGTCAAAAATATTTAGTTATTTTTACTAAACTATTCAAAGTAATAAACTAGACATTTTGGTGTTCAGCTTGTATCATGTGATCTCTTTTTCGATATCGAATATGTGTGCTGCTTCAAATGTTAGCATTTCTAGGCGAGATCCCAAGGATGATTTCGAACTCCTCCAGAGGGTTGGAAGTGGGACCTATGGGGATGTCTACAAGGTATTATCATCATTTTCTGTTGCTGTATTAACTTATACCCACTCTAGGGTATTTCCTAAAGCCAGTTGGAATAGTCATGCAATGGGCCTCTGATGCAAAAAGTTCCACCTTAGTGTGGAGTCCAGAATATGCGCACAGATAAGGTCACAGATAATGAATGTGAAGTTTCACTAGTGGTGGTGGACCAATTCACGCCTGGGTACCTATTCACGCCCACCCTCAATTTGATTAAAGATTTATGATTTTTCATAGAAAAGATGTTTACCACAACATAGATAATTATCAAATCGATCATATACATTGGTAATTTACTGTGTAACTGTAATTGCTTTGGAGAAATTTAGGGGTGGGCATGAATAGGTACACGGGTGTGAACTTGTCCACCACCACTATATTGCATTTCCCCTACGTACCATTCTGTTTAGAGAATTTGTTGTGTATTTTCTAAGTGTATTTGTAATTGTAAAAAGCATGACTTGAAGTAGATGTGGTTGCCTTGGCTCTACTTGCATGACCAAGCATAGAATGGTGTTGAGAGGTTTCACGGTCGAGAGGTTTCGCTGTCTTGGTCGTTTCGCTGTTCATTTGGATGATTTGCGGTAAAAACTGGTGACATTTCGCGGGAATTTCTCAGATGATCCCAAGATGTATTATTTTATTTGTTTATACCTATCTCTATAATATCCACAAACTAATTGATAAACATAAAAACCCTAACTTCTTTGAAGTCAATTATGTCAATTAATCCCTTATAGTTCATCAAGTAATTGCTACAACACAAGAGAGTCTAAACCTAGCAATCAGAACAATTGCAATCAGTATATCCATGTGGAATTAATTAGATGTAGTTGCTACAAAATATAATGTCTTATCAAAATATAATTTAACATTGTCACATACCATTAGATCCACGATTAAAATCTGAAAACATTGATACCTCAATTATCAAAATCCGTCCATTAATAAAGATTTTGTGCCACTCTTAACTTCAAAGAAATAATAAAAGTTCACCACGAATCCTCCATTGAGTTTTACATGAACCTCCATACCGCGAAACCTCTTGTAATCCATAGAACTGGAGATTTGTATAAAAACATATTCCATACAAATGTGTACACACAACTGTTCCCACAACTATTTTGTTACATTTCCTTCAACAATCGGTCAACATGCAAACATAGTTAATAACTGACATTTCCTCATTTTCAATGTTTTTTGGACCATTTCTCTAAAACAATTGAAAATGTTCTTTTATCATAAAGGCTGTGTATAATAGCAAATCTTTTATACACATACTGTATTTACTCAGTCCTAGGCTTAATATCAATTGTTTTTAACTACAGTATACCATTTCCAGTCATTTCATCAGGCTTTTTTCAACAGGAATGGATTTTATGCAAATCTCCAGTTCTATGTGGGGTCGTGCCACAGCTCTACATGCGAGTAAAGTAGAGCCGAGGTAACCATGTCTAGACTTGAAGTTTTTTTATGCAGAATTCATCAGTTCTACTCCTAACAAAACAAGTACATCATTATTTGTTCCATTTGTTTCAGTGTCATTATTGCATAAACTCTACTGTTTTTAAGGCAGGTGACAAACTTGGTAGCTTAGCAGCATCCAACATTTTCAGTATGTCTCCCCAGCTCCGATGTTCACTATGAACAGTATCCACTACTGCAATCCACTTTTGTAGATCCAGATACTTTATAACATGCAGTTTGTGTCCACTTGACACACAAATAAGTAAATCCACAATATATCGGTTTCTAAAAACTACTATCCATATAGCACTCCAGTTAAACACTAAACACAGTGGTCAGGCATTCTGCTCTTTATATGCTGCTCTGACTTCTAGAATGTTCCAAAAAGGAATAGAAACAAATCAACAGATTTCCAGGAAACCAGAAATGCACAAAAGTTCTAGAAACTTTCCCCAATCAACAAATAGATCATCATTGCAGTGTGCAGAAAAAAAAACAGTACTTACTGGGCCACATCTGCAGAGTACAGAAAAAAATCAATAATTCAGTGTCCTTATATGGTAAAAAGAGTCAACAGTTTACCCTTATATGTAACATGGTTTATTTTTTCACTGATGATGGGTTGGTGGCCCTGATTTCCCATTATCGAGAGCATTTGACTGAAATTCCATGACAGCACTTATAACCACCATCCCAATTGTCAACAAATATAACTGAAGGAAAACGTAAAACTTGAGAAACCCTAAATCTGAAGAAATTGTAAACATTCATCCAATATTTTTAGTAGATTTTGAGATATTTTAAGTAGGGACGAGATGATAATACTGGTGTAAACACCGATGTTATGGTATCAAGACCATTTTACTGAAATACCATAACAAAATATTAAGTCCAGCATGTCAATTATCATTGCATAAAATTATTGGAAAATATGAAATCTTGCATACAATTAATCTGAAGAAATTTTCACAATTTATCTAGAATCCTTTGCAAATTTCAAGGTTTTTAACGATTTTTGATAAACCTATTATGTTTTGATCAATACCATTTCCTGTTGACAGCTGGTTCACTTGGGGAAACACTAAGACGCAGTTTATTTCAGCATCCTGGAATCAACAGTTTTGCATTGGCGGGATACCAAAAAAAAAAAAAAATTTGCTGCTGTCCCATCCCTAAGTTTAAATGCCGTGCACTATACTGTCAGGATCAGTCCCAATATAACCCTGGCTTTTGAATGGGATGTAAACCCTAACTTTCTTATTATCTTCATCGGATAAATAAATCTGGATGTAAAACTTAACATTTTTGCATTCTTAGCATTATACTTTTGCCCCATCATTTGTCATTGAGAAGTTAAATTACTCCAAAATCCACCGCTATAGTTGTCATCACGAAACAGTTCTAAGTGCCGCATCATCTTACAAACAAAAATGTTTATTTGCTTTGCATGTGAAAGTCGATTGCAAGATTGTAATCACCTCTATTGTTAAGAATAGATTATTGGACAAAACATCATAATAGGTTCACTAAATCCTCTATTTTCTGATCCTCTATTCGAAATTTCAGTTATCTGACATCAAACCCACTCTCTCAACTCCATTTAAACCTGTTATTTTAGCCTTTCTATTATTTGACCCTTTTATTACCTGAGCTATTTGTTGCTCCCCCAGATGGGTTGGATAATATATGTTCTACAGTACATCTTTTTGTGATCTTCTTATATGAGAAACCTAGCCACATCAGATAAATCTGCTCCAAATTTTGCTCAGTTCTTTTACAAGCCTTACACTTGTGTGTTGTACAATTTGTATCAACTGTTGAGAGTTACAAGCTTATTGCTATTTCAGGCCAAAAATAAGTACACAAATGAGCTTGCTGCCATCAAGGTGATCAAATTGGAGCAAGGTATGTTGATTGTTTTCATAATTTGTATGTTTATTAAACTAAAAAAGTGAACTTTATATAATTATTTCACTAAATTTGACAGCATCAGTTGACTTTTTAAACAGTATATTGTTACACTGATAAAAATATCTGTTAAGTTCACATGGTCAATTTGTGTTATTACTCCTGAAACTTTTGTTATCAATAACACATCTAGTTAAATACTACAGATTTGGTATAATATATAAAAACTTAGATTTAATAATATCCACAAAAAGTTTTGCAGAAAAACAGACCTGATGTAAACTGACCTGATGTATTTAATTTTACATGTGGTGATACATTTGGTTCACCTTCCTGAAGCATTTGGAGGTCCATATATTACTTAAGTTTCTCATTTGTAATTTGGATAGAATGTACCTCATAATATTTCAGTATTGAAGGTTGTATCACTCTGTTACCAGGAGATGACTTTGCCACAATACAGCAGGAGATAACTATGATGAGGGAGTGTAAGCATCCTAATATTGTGGCCTATTTTGGAAGTTACTTACGCAGAGACAAACTTTGGATCTGTATGGAGTATTGTGGGGGAGGCTCCTTGCAAGATATTTATCACAGTAAGTATTAAACTTAAATGTTTTAAACACAATTTCACAGCTGCAATTACAGTTCAACTCTTTTGTTCAATACTATAGGACTGGAAGAAAAACTTCTACAAAATGGTCTGAACAAAAATGACAAATATTGGTAAATTACGGTCAAAACTATAATTGTTCACTGGTCACTGCAAATTTACAGAGCGTCACCCATGTTGAGCAAATGAGAACAACATTTGTGGACTTCATAAACTCACCTCAAAGTGAAACATTTCAATTAAAAAATGTTAAAGAAAATAACAAAAAAGGCAATGTTTGAATGCAGTATTTTAAAGTATTGCATCAATCTGGTGATTGATCTGAAAAAGAAGTTATAATTCTGAAGCTGTATTTGAATAATGCTTTAATCCTTTGGTGATAGGTCATATGACACCATTTGTATGGACTGGGTTGTCAAAACATTGGAAAATTATATAAAAAAGGTTGAATCCTTCAACTTTTTAAGGATATTATGTAATTGTTAAATAAATATAATGCCACTATTCTAGTCAGGTTACAAAAATACATCTGGTTTATATCACTTAGAACAGACACAGCAAAGATTATTATCGAAAGTAGAGAGTGTTGCAAGAGCTCTAGTTGAAACTAACCTCAATAGATGTAACTTGTATTGCAATGTAAAAGGAAGTTTTACTCAACAAAGCAATAAAGGGACCTTGACTGTATTGTAATATGGAAATGATAGTATTTTAATAGTTTTAAGAGTTTAAGAGTTCTTGGTTTCTTAAAATAGGAAGTCACACATTGATACTTACTCAATGATTTTCTGTGATTTGTAGTCACTGGACCTCTTGAGGAGTCTCAGATTGCCTACATCTGCAGAGAAACTCTTCAAGGTCTGCACTATCTACACTCTGTGGGGAAAATGCACAGAGATATTAAGGTATACCTGGACTCATTTAAAAATAAAACTGCAAAGTGTTAAGAATAAAACATATTTTTCGGTTTTATACTAGAGTAATAATATGAAACACACAGTCATATTTTACCCTTTTCTGATGTCATACGTTTCCTTTTGTAAACCTTTAAAAATATCCATTTATTTTGTGATTTTTTTTTAATTGGAACATCACTATTAAAATGTATAGGAATTGTGTATATAACCATGTTTTAGTAACGTAAATGAATAAAGTTTTTGGTAATTTCAATTTACAGCACCATGACCAGTGAAGTTAAAAGGTTTCAAGGGACCAGAAAAACAATTAAGTTTTTGTTTGGCCTAATTTTGAAAAAAAAATGTCGACCATAGCCAAATTTTCAAAAATTAATCATTAAGATGTTGTTGAACTTGAAAAATGCAGCTAGATTCATTAAATTTGCACAAAATGTATATGGCAGAAAGCTTACCTGAGAGTAATTTTGACCTCCTATTGAAAATAAAATGGCCACCATATCACATCTTTAAGGTCAAATGGAGTTGCCACATTAAAAAGACCTAATATTTCCCTCATTGGTCCTAGGGATTCATAATGTGAAAACAGCTTATGTGAAATCATGGTCTACCCATCTTTTCAAAGTGCTGAATTTTACCTATGTCCCCCTGCTTCAAGGTGAAGACCATCACACTAACAAAGGCATTATATCTCCCTTATTATTGGTCTTTGGGCCTCAAACTGTGAACACCAGTTATATTAAATCATAACCTGTGAATCTTGTCCAAGTGACCTTTGACCCTTGCTTCAGGCTCAAGTGCGATCATCATACTAAACAGGCATTATATGTCCCTGATCATTGGTCCTAGGTTTTCAAATGTGAAGTCATGGCCTGGGAATCATTTACAAGTGTGGAATTTGACCTTTGACCCTTGCTTCAAGGTCAACTTGGGTCATCATGCTTCTAAAAGGCGTTACATATCACTTATTAATGGTTCTAGGCCAATCTAGGGCTTCAAAATATGTAAGCAACTTATCAGAAATAATGGCCTGCGAATCTTGATCAAGTATCTAATTTGACCTTTTATCTTTGTCTCAAAGTGGAGTTGGGTCATCAAACTGAATAAGCATTATATCTCTATTATTATTGGTCCTAGGCTTTCAAAATGTGAAAAAAAGTTTTGAACCCTTAAAATCTGGTGTTGAATAGTGTTACAATCAAAAGAAAATGTGTAAACTGGGTCCTGAAAAAAATTCAATGAAAACGTTTGACTTAGTATACACCCAAAGTTTTTATGTTTATTTGAATCAAACAAAAACAAAAACCACCATGACAGTGGCCTTCTATCTGTATATATAAAATATATTACTATATTTTTATGTCAGCTGACATTATGGCATCACTCTGTGGTGTCAGCGTACGCGTCCACGTGAACAACTTCTCCAGAACTACAAGGCCCAGAGACATGCTGTTTTTTTTTTAAAGATACCTTAACTATGGAGGATGAAAAATTGTTCAAAGCATGCATGTTCGTCTGTTCCCCAGAGCCATTTCAAGTGAGGTATCCCCCACCCAAAGTATGAAAATTTCAACACTTGATCACAATTTTGTCATTCACTATTGCAGGGATTTCTCTCTTACCTTGCATATATGTACTAGGCCATAAACAGATTCCCTTGTGTGAGTATCTGGATCTTTTTTAGCTATTTTTTTATGAATTTTTCAAATAATTTTTAATGCATTAAAATTCATGAAATCATGAATCACATAACTTAGAAAGTATTGCATTTAGAGCATTTTGTTAAAATATGTTATGCAGCTTCTTTTTTCATAGCTACATAGCTGGTGAGTAACTTGGGCATCTATCCCCATAGCTAAGTGAGTATTAGCTACTTTCTGAATTTTCAGTAACTTCCATAATGAGTAAAATCACTTATAACTAGAAAACTATTTTATTTAGACAATTTTGTATGAATATGTTATTCAGCTACTTTTGGGTCAGCTGTAACATAGTAAAATTCCAGACCTGTAGCTCATTGCATAGCTGAGTAATAGCTACTTTGAGGTTAACACTGATGAGTAAATTGCTTGTAACTTCAAAACTAATGCATTTAGAGTATTTTGTTTAGTATGCCATTCATATACTTTTGGGTCAGCTATAACATAGTAAATTTGCAGACATGTAGCTCATGGCGTAGCTGAGCAATAGCTATTTTCAGGTTCTTACTATTGAGTAAATGCGTTGTAACTTGAAAACTATTGCATTTACAGTATTTTGTTTAAATATGTTGTTCACCTACTTTTGGGTCAGCTATAACATAGTGAAATCGCAGACTTGTAGGTCATGGTATAGCTGAGCTATAGCTACTGTCAGGTCCTCACTGTTTAGTAATCAGTTGTAACTTGAAAACTATTGCATTTACAGTATTTTTTAAAATAAGTTATTAACCTACTTTTGGGTTGGCTATAAAATAGTAAAAATTTCAGACCTGTAGCTACTTGTATAGCTGAGTAATAGCTACTTTCAGGTTCTCACTGTTGAGTAATTCAGTTGTAACTTTAAAAGTATTTCATTTACAGTATTTCTTTAAATATATTATTCACCTACTTTTGCGCGAGTTATACCTTATTAAAATTTCAGCGCTTTAACTGATTGTATAGCTGAGCAAAAGCTACTTTGAGATTCTCACTGTTGAGTAAATCAGTTGTAACTCAAAAACTCTGAAATTCAAAACACACAGTCAGCTGATACAGAGCCCGTTCACGGGCACTGATTGCTTGTTTAACATTTGAATTACAATACCTATTTATTCATATGTAATTGTTTACCAAATAACAAACATGTCCACGTGAAAACAGTTTATCAAGTAAAGGTTCATAAAGACAGTTTCATGGGATTTTCTGTTTGTAGATATTGTATGGTATATGTTGTAAGAGGATATTTGTTTCTGTCTTTCAGGGTGCTAATATTTTGTTGACTGATGATGGGGATGTAAAATTAGGTAAGCTGTATTGTACTAGTTTTTTGCAGGCAGTGTTTATCAATAGTACATAGCAACCATTTAAATTGTTTGCCATATCCGTTTCAAACACATAATTAGCTGCATAATTTTAAATGACATAAACCCTCATGTTCAAATATATCGAAAATAAGTTTAAATCTAGTCTAATTGAAATATTGCACTTGAAAGTTGTAAGTATTCTTTCAAATTAGTGTTGTTCATTGAATTGTCATTTCAATACTGCTGTCACACTATAATATGGCTTTTCATATTGATTAATATTGCAGTGTTGTTTTTCAACATGAAATGCATCACTTTATAACCAAAATCATGCTAAATATCTCATGCTATTTTGTGTTACCTATTTCAAGTCATCAGAACTTTTGTCAGTTATTGTATGAAAGCTTTGAAACATCAAAAAATTTAATTTATAACTTAAGATTAATCATGCAAGCTATCAAGGATTTAATTTCTAAATAGTTATATATATATATAATATGTAACAGAAACTTTCATTAGGATTTGGAAATGATATTGAAACTGACACTTCTCTTATCCATATTGTAACTCCGAACTGTTATGATAATCATTATCGATTGTACGTGACAAGTACAAATATTTGGGATCAATTCCTGCAATTGTTAGTATGCACCGTGACACGACACAACATTCAGTATGGCGGCTCACGTAAATAAAAAACATATAAAATAAAAGCCTTGAATCATTAGAATTAGCTGAAGTTACCATGTAGAAATATTGAATATTATGTTTAAGATGGAGCATTTTGCAATTTAATGCCCCATTCACACTTCAGGTAGTCCGTCCCGGGGTTAGAGGTTTTACTTGGCAGTGGAACCACCGCCAAGGACATCGTATACCTTCTGAGATTGTCATTCACAATACAGGCAGTATAACCCGCGGTTATAGGCGTTGAGCGAAACATCCCTGTCCTTCAAATACTGTCCGAGGTTCGTATGCGACCTCATGACACATTGGCCAAATGTCCATTTAGCTCCACTCGTTTTATGTTGCTGTGTTACACTAAAAGACAACTGAATCACAACCTTATATATGCACCGTGGAGTACACACCTTCAGTTACTATAGCATAAAATTCCTCTGCGCATGCCCAGAGTACAAAATTCAGATTCAGAAATTTTAAACATTTTAAAACTTCCAAGGACACCCAAGTTAAAGGACATTTCACCACTGTGCCACAAGGTCGCATACAAACCTCGGATGGTAGTTGAGGGACAGGGGTGTTTTGCCCAACACCTATAACTGTGGGTTATACTGCCCGTAGTGTGAATGGGGTATCAGATGTTGGGATTCAGTTGTCTTTTGGTTTAACACAGCAAATTTGCCTTGTTTAGCGAGTCTTGAGTACTCGGTCATGCACCTTATCGATTGACATTGAAATATTGATGTGTGACACCAATCCCATGATAAAATATATGCGGCTATTTTAGTAGAACCAAAATGTCAAGGTTCTGTACTTTATGAAAGATATCTTTCAGGAAAATAAATAAGAAAAATCACAGGGCTTTTTATGTCAGCTGACATTGTGTCATCACTCTGCGGCGTGGGCGTACGCGTCCGCGTGAACAACTTCTTCTCCAAAACTACAAGGCCTAGAGACATGCTGTTTTTTTTAAAAGATACCTTATCTATCGAGGATGAAAAATTGTTCAAGGCATGCAAATCTGTCTGTTCGCCTGTTTGCTAGAGACATTACAAGGGGGGTACCCCCACCAAAAGTGTGAAAATTTCAAGTTTTTATCACAATTTTCTCAGTGACTATTGCAGGGATTTCTCTCATATCTTGCATATATGTACTAGGCCAGAGGTAGATTCTCTTGTGTGAGTATGAGACCTGGATCTGTCTTACTTTTTTTTAATAAATTTTTTTAATAATTTTTAATGCATTAAAATTCATGAAATCATGCACTAAATCACTTATAACTTCAAAAGTGTTGCATTTACAGCATTTTGTGAAAATATGTTGTTCAGCTACTTTTTTCATAGCTACAATATGGTGAGTAAGTTGGGTGTCTTTCTCAATAGCTAAGTGAGTAATAGCTACTTTTGGGCTTTTCAGTAACTTCCATTATGAGTAAAATCACTTGTAACTTAAAAACTATTGCATTTAGAGAATTTCGTATAAATATGTTATTCAGCTACTTTTGGGCCAGCTATAACAGTGAAATTTCAGACCTGTAGCTCATGGCATAGCTGAGTAATAGCTACTTTTAGGTTATCACTGTTGAGTAAATCGCTTATAACTTGAAAACTATTGCATTTAGAGAATTTCGTATAAATATGTTATTCAGCTACTTTTGGGTCAGCTATAACATAGTAAAATTTCAGACCTGTAGCTCATGGCATAGCTGAGTAATAGCTACTTTTAGGTTATCACTGTTGAGTAAATCACTTATAACTTGAAAAGTGTTGCATTTAGAGCATTTTGTTAAAATATGTTATTCAGCTACTTTTTTTATAGCTACAATATGGTGAGTAAGTTGGGTGTCTGTCTCAATAGCTAAGTGAGTAATAGCTACTTTTGGGCTTTTCAGTAACTTCCATCATGAGTAAAATCACTTGTAACTTAAAAACTATTGCATTTAGAGAATTTCGTATAAAAATGTTATTCAGCTACTTTTGGGCCAGCTATAACATAGTAAAATTTCAGACCTGTAGGTCATGGCATAGCTGAGTAATAGCTACTTTTAGGTTATCACTGTTGAGTAAATCACTTATAACTTGAAAACTATTGCATTTAGAGTATTTTGTTTCAATATGTTATTCACCTATTTTGGGGTCAGCTATAACATAGTGAAGTTTCAGACCTGTGGCTCATTTCATAGCTGAGTAATAGCTACTTTGAAGTTCTCACTGTTGAGTAAATCAGTTATAATTGGAAAACTATTGCATTTACAGAAATTTGTGCAAATATGTTATTCAGCTACTTTTGGGTCAGCTATAACATAGCAAAATTATAGACCTATAGCTCATGGCACAACTGAGCAATAGCTATTCTCAGGTACTGACTGTTGAGTAAATCAGCTATAACTTGAAAAATATTGCATTTGGAGTATTTTGTTAAAATATATTGTTCACCTACTTTTGGGTCAGCTATAACATAGTGAAATTACAGACCTATAGCTCATGGCATAGCGGAGCAATAGCTATTTTCAGGTTCTCACTATTGAGTAAATCAGTTGTAGCTTGAAAACTATTGCATTTACAGTAGTTTGCTTAAATATGTTGTTCACCTACTTTTGGGTTAGCTATAACATAGTAAAATTTCAGACATGTAGCTCATTGCATAGCTGAGTAATAGTTCCTTTGAGGTTCTCACTGTTGAGTAAATCAGTTGTAACTTGAAAACTATTACATTTAGAGTAATTTGTTAAATATGTTATTCACAGAATTTTTGGTCAGCTATAACATAGTGAAATTGCAGACCTCTATGTCATGGCATAGCTGAGCAATAGCTACTTTCAGGTTCTCACTGTTGAGTAAATCATTGTATCCACTGGGTAGCCGCAGTGTGTAGAGAGAGATTTCACCATTACTGCTCTGATGAAAAAAAATATTATAGCTAGCTTTCTTAAGTTTGCAGTATATATTAATAACCATAAAATGTTGTCTGGGAATATTTTTGGCCTCATTTTGAGAAACAAGATGGCCGCCACAGGTGTTTTTTGTCAGTCATAAAAAGTGCTTATATCTCCCTTATTATTGATCCTAGAGGTTTGGGATGATAAACCAACCTGTAGGAAATCATGGGGTGGGAATCTTTTGGTGTGGTCAGATTTGACCTTCAATGACCCCTCCTTCAAGGTCAAACAAGGATAGCCAAACTTAAAAGTGCTTATAACTCGCTTATTATTGGTCCCAGAGGTTTGGGATGGTAAACAGACAGGAAATCATGGGCTGTGAATCTGTTGATATGGTCCGATTTGACCTTGGAACCCTCCTTCAAGGTCAAATGAGGATAGCGAAAATTGAAAGTGCCTACAACTCGCTTATTGTTGGTGACAGAGATTTGGGATGGTAAACCATCCCATAGGAAATCATTGGCTTGGAATCTTTTGGTATGGTCACATTTGACCTTTGGACCCCTCCTTCAAGGTCAAATGAGGACAGCCAAGCTTAAAAGTGCTTATAACTCATTAAGCGTCCCACAAGGGACGCTTGTTTGTGTATGGGAGAGCTTCCGGCTCCGCCGGCTCCGCATTTTGTTTTCCTTATAACTCTGTAACCGTTAGGCGGATTCTTTTCAAATTTGGCAGGTTTAGGCAGTAGCCTTGGGGAATTTTTTTGAATATGCTGCAGTGACATTTCAACCAATCAGAGAGGTCACATGACCAAAAATGTCTTTTTTCGATGGGGAAGCTTGTCCGGATGATAACTTGAAAGGAATTTTATCAATTCACCTGAAACTTGGCAAATACATTCATTCTATTAAAATCTGGAAATCATTAGATTTTGGCATTGATTGGTCAAGAAATGGCCGAGTAATTAATGATTAATTAATCATTACAAATTTTCCAAATAAGGAAAACACAAAAATGCTTATATCTCGAAAACCGTGCTAGATAGAGCGATTTCGACGAAATTTTTGACCCGCAGGGTATCTCTGCAGAGTAGTTATCCCAATTTTGAAAAAATTTTTGTCGCGCCAAAAATGGCGGCCATTTTGAATTTTCGAATTTTTCGCAAAAATTGCAAAACATAAAAATGCTTATATCTCGAAAACCCTGCTAGATAGAGCGATTTCGACGAAATTTTTGACCCACCGGGTATATCTGCAGAGTAGCCATGCCAATTTTCAAAAAAATTTTGTCTTGCCAAAAATGGCGGCCATTTTGAATTTTCGAATTTTTCGCAAAAATTGCAAAACATAAAAATGCTTATATCTCAAAAACCCTGCTAGATAGAGCGATTTCGACGAAATTTTTGACCCGCAGGGTATCTCTGCAGAGTAGCCATGCCAATTTTCAAACAAAAAATTTCTCGTAAAAAATGGCGGCCATTTTGAATTTTCGAATTTTTCGCAAAATTGCAAAACACAAAAATGCCTATATCTCGAAAACCGTGCTAGATAGAGTGATTTCGACGAAATTTTTGACCCACTGGGTATCTCTGCAGAGTAGCCATGCCAATTTTCAAACAAAAAATTTCTCGTAAAAAATGGCGGCCATTTTGAATTTTCGAATTTTTCGCAAAATTGCAAAACACAAAAATGCTTATATCTCAAAAACCCTGCTAGATAGAGCGATTTCGACGAAATTTTTGACCCACTGGGTATCTCTGCAGAGTAGCCATGCCAATTTTGAAACAAAAAATTTCTCGTAAAAAATGGCGGCCATTTTGAATTTTCGAATTTTTCGCAAAATTGCAAAACACAAAAATGCTAATATTTCGAAAATAGAGCGATTTCGACGAAAGTTTTTATCTTCAGGGTATCTCTGCAGAGCAGCTATCCCAAAGAGCTTTCACTTGGTGAAGTTTCAGACCCATAGCTAATTGCTCACCTACTCAAAAAGAGTAAATGCGAATTACCTCTAAAAGTATTGCAGATAGCCAATTTTTCTCAACTCATTCACCTACTTTTGGAAGAGCTTTCACATGGTGAAGTTTCAGACCCATAGCCAATTACTCACCTACTCAAAATGAGTAAATGCGAATTATCTCTAAAAGTATTGCAGATAGCCAATTTTTCTCAAATAACTCATTCACCTACTTTTGGGAGAGCTTTCACATGGTGAAGTTTCAGACCCATAGCTAATTATTTACCTACTCAAAATGAGTAAATGCTAATTATCTGTAAAAGTATTGCGGATACCCAATTTTTATCAAATAACTCATTCATGTACTTGTGGGAGAGCTTTCACATGGTGAAGTTTCAGACCCATAGCTAATTACTCACCTACTCAAAATGAGTAAATGCGAATTATCTCTAAAAGTATTGCAGATAGCCAATTTTTCTCAAATAACTCATTCACCTACTTTTGGGAGAGCTTTCACTCTGTGAAGTTTCAGACCCATAGCTAATTACTCACCTACTCAAAATGAGTAAATGCGAATTATCTCTAAAAGTATTGCAGATAGCCAATTTTTGTCAAATTAATCATTCACCTACTTTTGGGAGAGCTTTCACTTGGTGAAGTTTCAGACCCATAGCTAATTACTCACCTACTCAAAATGAGTAAATGCGAATTATCTCTAAAAGTATTGCAGATAGCCAATTTTTCTCAAATAACTCATTCACCTACTTTTGGAAGAGCTTTCACTTGGTGAAGTTTCAGACCCATAGCTAATTACTCACCTACTGAAAATGAGTAAATGTGAATTATCTCTAAAAGTATTGCAGATAGCCAATTTTTCTCAAATAACTCATTCACCTACTTTTGGGAGAGCTTTCACTTGGTGAAGTTGCGGACCCATAGATAATTATTCACCTACTCAAAATGAGTAAATGTGAATTATCTCTTAATAGTATTGCAGATAGCCAATTTTTCTCAAATAACTCATTCACCTACTTTTGGAAGAGCTTTCACACACGAAAATGAAAAATTGTGAATATCTCGGAAAAGCTATTTCTTCTGCTTTAATGCTCGGCGGGAGATACACACCACGGCAGTGGTCTTGACAAAAAATTTTTGTCTCCCCAAAAATGGTGGCCATTTTGAATTTTCAAAGTTTTTGCAAAACACAAAAATGCTTATATCTCGAAAACCGTGCTATATGGAGTGAACTCAACAAAATTTTGGACCTGCTGGGTATCTCTGCAGAGTAGCCATGCCAATTTTCAAAATATTTTTGTCTCGCCAAATATAGCGGACATTTTTAATTTTTTTATTTTTTGCAAAACACAAAAATGCTTATATCTTGAAAACCGTGCTAGATAGAGCAGACTGCGCTGACTTTGGTTGCCACAACAGTATAAGGCTAGAAACGAAGCATTTTCTTAATACTTTAGCACTCACCTTTATATCCTTTTCGGGACGCTTTGTTTTTGCTATGCAAAAACATTATCTTTTTTTTTTGCGAGCGATCCTCTAGTTTATAATTGGTCCTAGAGGTTTGGAATGGTAAACCATAGGAAATCATGGGCTGGGAATGTATTTGTGTGGTTAGATTTGACCTTGGACCCCTTCTTCAAGGTCGAACGAGGATATTGCATTTGTAGTATTTCTTTAAATATGTTTTAACCTATTTTTTACACTTAAACAATTACCTTGTTATTTTCCTTCATAATACCATTTACAGGGCACAACTTTTTTATCCTTTTCTTCTGTCAGCTTCGGAATTTCTTTCGAACTTGCTGTTCAGTTACCATTTACTGTATTTCTGTATAGCCCTTTTCCTGATAATTATTCTGTCCTCTAATCACCTTCACAAATCAAAAACACTCAGTCAGCTGACACAGTGCCCGTTCACGGGCACTCTCCTCTTGTTTTTTGTTATGATTGAACAATAAACCTCTGTTTGTTACAGCTGATTTTGGAGTTTCTGCACAGATTACAGCAACTATCAGCAAAAGAAAAAGCTTTATTGGAACCCCATACTGGTAATATAAACCGAAGAGTTCTGGAACTGTTATATTTTATGTAATTTTATTTCACATTGTCATGTATGACGTGTGAAAATAGCAAAAATAATTAATGTATCTTAAATATTTTCTAAATCAAGATCACTTTTTGGTCAACAATATGTAGTTATTTATTTACTCGAGTATTTTTTCACTGATACTCTTCAATAAGAAAATACTCTTTTTTTTTAGCAACAGAATAAGCCCGATTTCCATGAAAAATTCCGGAAAACTTGTTTAATTTATGGTCACTTTAATGGGGACATTTTGAAACAGCTAATATTCAAGGAGAAAGGGTACTTGTATCCTAATTTGTACTGTGAAGTAACTCAGTATTCTTCAATAAGTATTCAAGTACTCTCCAGCAGCCTTGTTAAATGTACAAGAGTTGTAATACATGATTAAAAGATGGATATTTTTGTGATATTTTGACAAAAACTAGAATACTTGTGGATAATCCAGTACAGTGGACTCAGTATGAGTAGAGTCAGTAGTAGTAACATTTAAGGACACATTTCTATTAGAAGTGCATGAAGTCTTGAGGTTCCCATGTCAGAAAATACTGGTTGTGTAGGTACAGGTAAAAATTTGGCATAACTAGGGATGGGTCAGTGGCCCTGGTATGTTGGTATAGAGAGTACTTTCCTGAAATACCATGACAACATTTTACAAGTGGTATCTCAATTGTCAGCCCATCTTGTTGAAGGAAAACATAAGCTATTGGAAACAAACCCTGAATCCGATGTAATTATAAACTTTTATCCTATGTTTTGTGTATTTTGAGACTTGTATAAGGGATTTTGTTGAACAGAACTACCATGTTTTTGGTAAATCATAAAGTTCACAGGCCTTTTGACTGAGGATAGGCTAGCATACAAAGCCGTTTTTGGTATCCTGGAATCGGAATGGTTTTGCACTAGCAGGGTACCAAAACAGAAAATGTACTACCAACCCATCCCTTATTAGAATCAAATCCTGTAAATATTTAAGGTTCCATTTACACAGAGTGTAAATTAATTAACATCATCAAAAAATACAACAGTTTTGTTACCAGCTGTAATTAAATTTACTTTGGCTGCCATTTATTTTAGGGAAATATTCCTGCTCTACTAGTTTGCCTTTATTTCATTCTGTAAATGATGCATATTTGGTTCTAAACATCTAAAGACATTACACTAACTTAAACTTTGCATTTTTTGTCAGTCCCGCATATTTTAATGCACTTGCTCCACATATGGTGCTTTGTTAATGTAGTCATAAATTTAAAACAGGGCACTAT
This sequence comes from Sabellastarte sp. h YS-2021, assembly GCA_964017235.1. Classification (NCBI taxonomy): domain Eukaryota; kingdom Metazoa; phylum Annelida; class Polychaeta; order Sabellida; family Sabellidae; genus Sabellastarte; species Sabellastarte sp. h YS-2021. The sequence continues at coordinate 168,061,615 of OZ024928.1, read as the reverse complement.
TCTATTAAGTTGCATTATTACCTATGATCAGGATGGCTCCAGAAGTAGCTGCTGTAGAAAGAAAAGGAGGTTACAACCAGCAGTGTGATATCTGGGCAGTGGGCATCACGGCCATCGAGTTTGCAGAACTACAGCCACCAATGTTTGACCTTCACCCCATGAGGGCACTTTTCATTATGTCAAAAAGTGGCTTCAAGCCACCACAGCTCAAAGACAGGGACAAATGGTCAGTAGATGTGTACAGTGTATTGGATATCGTTTTTGTAGAAAATATACTTTTATGACAATTTTGAAAAGCTTAGTTTTTGATATCCCGAGAATTTTTTCTCCGGAAATCCCTGTTCTATTTTTAGAATAGGATTATTCTAAGAATACCAGGAGTATGAGGGCTAGTGATGTCATCACGAGCGGCGATATTGCAGAGTCAACAGTTATGAAAAAAATGGACGATAATCGAGGAATAATGGTCATCCGCAATGCATCTCATAAACATATTCAGCCATTAACTTTAGCTTATTTTTGAAGGGATTTCATAAAAATATGGTGAAATATTCATCTAATTTCTACTTTTATGCAGTTTTGTTTTGATTTGTGATGTAACTATGGTGAGGACTCTCCACTTCCTACAGGAAGTAAAAAAAATGTAAGTTTTGTTTACTTTTTTGCTTCAAATATTCACCATTTTAACCACTGTCAGCACAAATGAAACGTAAAATCTATTTTATTTCAGTATTAGTTGTCCGTGCACATTATTTAAAGAGCAAATTTAGGTTTAATTTGTGAAACAAAGGCACCGCGATATCGCTCACTGTTTTGTTCACAGTATCGAGACCTCATATACCCAGACGATAACACCACTAATGAGAGCCCATGGTGGTGCATTGGCAACACACTCACCTCCCACCTGAGGCCAGAGTTCAAGTCTCAGCCTGACCTCAGGTGGAAAAATTGCTTGCCATTGGTTGGCTCTGTACAGTACAGAACCTTGATCGACTGTATCTACTGGTTTCCTAACAATATGTATAACTGATACAAAAGTAGTAGGTGTGGTGTAAAACACTAAATAAATATATGTAAAACCAGGGTTGTGACTGAAGAGGAAAAACAGCATGTACCAGTAAAGCAGATATTGCAATTGTTGTATGCAGTAAACAAAATTTATGAAAATAAAATGTTAAGTATTTAAAAACTACATGTAGTTGCAAAGTTTGGTTGAATATTGGGTTTTTACCCATTGTATTTATGGAAATTAAAAATATTTTAGTGATTAGTGGGCCATGGTCAGAGCTACATTAGATTCTCACTTGCACAACCCCATAGTCTGTTGGCCATACTGCAGTTTTGCAGTGAGACCTGTTGCTGATATTAATGAGATATGCCAGTGTATGTCTCCTTTACTTCTGTATGTAATAATCCTGCATTATTTCACTTTCTTTCTATACTTTTACTTTCATATTTTGATGCAGACTTCATTTGTCCAGTATGTAATAATGTTTATCAAAGAGGGTGCAGTTGTTGCTCCATGTTTTAAGTCTCAAATGATGAAATACTTACTCCATAACAACTTATATGGGCAACATGAACCGGATGTTATATATTATAATATTACACTATTATATAAATTTTATCATGAGAAAAGGTAAATCAATATAACAAGAGTTATGTTTTGTCTTCTTGAGTGAGCTTCAGCAAATACTTCAAAGGTCTGTTTTACTTTTGTTTCTGTTTTTGATCACTGCATACAGATTACTGTGAAAGTAAAATGTTTGCTAGAAGAAAATTTCACAAATTTGAAATATTGAAAAATTGACTGACATTAATTTTGCAGGTGGTTTGTGTGCACTTCAGAGATAAATATAGATTTAAAATTAAACTTTCACATGTACTTATATTCACAATCGTTAGCTAAAATAGCTTGAATAAGTCCTGTAAGGTTGCAGTTATACAGTACCTAGAATATAAAAGCAACTTTAATCATACAGAAACCTGTAGTTGAGAGTGAATTATTAGAAATACAAAAGTATGGAGCATTCAGTGCCAATTTCCTCCCTCACCCTCCAACCTTTTTTTTTTTTCCAGAATGTGGAAAAAGGTTGAACAACGCTGATGAAAAGAAGGTGTTATTTTAGGGAATTTTATTTTGTGTTTTTCAGGTCACCTTTGTTTCAAAGCTTTATAAAAATTTGCCTGACCAAAAACCCTAAGAAAAGACCAACAGCAGATAAAGTTATGGAGGTAAAATTTATTTTTTTTATTTTTAAAAGTCTGACTTAGTGTTTTTTCAGTGACAATAGTCTTTAATTCTCAGAATTAATTTTAAACTTATGATCCCTAATTATAATTATTTAATTTTAGTTTATAAATTCATAGTAATTTCTGCCAAGGAGTTATTACTTTCATGACTGTTTACCTGTTTCTCCATTTGTCCATTTGTCTGTTTGCCGGTTTATTTATTAGCAGGATGATGCAAATACTACTTGTTGGATCTTCATAAAAAATATCAGAAGATGGGTCGTGGTCTCACTTGGATCCCATAAAATTTTGAGTCATCCGGAGTACTATCTGGATATAAGAAATAATCCAGATTTTCTTCTTTACTCATTATTAAGTGCCTTGTTGGCACCTTCCGAGTGTTTGGTTATGGTGATTAACTACTCCTTGAAATGTTCTTCTTTTAATCCCTTTATGTGGCTGATGTTTAATCAAGACAATTAAAATCCTATTAGTGGAATTAAATATCTCACAAATTAAATTGTCTGGAATAAAAATGGCCGCTAGTATTTTCAAAATATCTTTTGAAGACATTTTTGTGTAGATATGTTTTTTACTGTAACAGGAACATTTTCCTTATGAGTACACTACTACTTCGTATTCCTGATCAATAAAATAACTCAAGAAAGTTTCATGTCCTTTGAGTGGTTTGTTATGGTTATTCAGGTGGAAAATTACTTTTGACTCAAAAAGGAATTGTGTACTTTCTGTAAATTGAAGTAATTTAAGCAGACTATGTTACTTGTGTTTCATAATTGTGAATTTGTTTATTATAGTGACATGTATCTTTATAAATAAATGTTACACATAAATAAATATCAAATTACAATAAATACCCAGCCCAAGATGGGCTTATATGTCACTCTAAATATACAATAACAATGAACAGAGTGGGAAAACAGAAAACATATAAAACTATGTATAGATCTGAATATATCCTCTTTCTGTTTTACATTAATGTGTAGAAGCATGGTAAATATATTTAGTGTAGAGTTTGTGTCTCTTGCTACAAATCAATACGAAATTTACAGACCAATTTATGTTAGTATTAGACATTATTTCGATAAATTTTTGAATAAGAGATGGAGATTCTGCCCTGTTTATCACATTTGAATATTTCAGTCGTATTCATTTTTATTCAGGACAAACACAAACCAAATCCTCTATATCCTGTTTATAAAGTTTGTAAATACTCTTCCAGACATTGGTTCAGACATATCTGCCCAGTTCAATTTCCAGCGGTAAAATTCCAACTCTCAACTGACTTTTGACTATGATTTAACACAGTCTTCTTGTTCTATTTCTTTGAAAAATGCAAAAGTATGTAATAAGGGTTTTGATGGCAGTTGGAACTGCTAGTCCTGGTGCATTAGCTTCTAAATTTTTTCAGATATTTGGTTGATATTTACTCCCAAGACCTTGTTCAAAACCATCTGACGTGCTCAGTTACTTAAAGAGGTTATAAACATGACATAGCCAAGTACTGTTCCTGAAATTTTGCAGACTCTAGTTAAAGAAACTAGACCTTAGGCTTTCAGGCCTTGGGAAATACTCCAGAGACACACAGAAAAGTCAGGTTTTATTTTTAGCTACAAAGGTCTATATTAACCTTTTAAAAAATACATGTAATTCTATAGTTATGGCTGTTTGTGTTGTGGTAAGGTAATATATGTAAATATGAGCAGATGTAACAACAGCATACCTAAAAAAAAGGCAGACTAGGAGTTTTTATTTGAAGTAAACTCCTTGGAAAAAAATGCAATTTTCCCATTCTTTGGGCTCCAAATAGTTTGTTACTCTGTTCTTAAACAAATACTCCATACTCTGGAAAAGTGCTATTTGTATAACATCAGTTCCTCTGTCTAAATTTCAGCACATGTTCTTGCAAGGAGATCTTTCTTCCAGACAAGCCAGGGAATTGTTGGACAAGGCGTACAATGGACCAGCAACATATGTGGATCCATCAGAAATTGAAGAAGAGGTAGGAGTTATTGTATCCCCGGACGAAAGTCGGGGATACTTAGGATTCAGTACGGTCATGCCGCCGCTGCAGAGATTTCCTTTCGGATGCGATAACTTAAAAACTATTTTAGTTAGACCTTTCAAATTTGGTATGTGGGTATATATGGGCAATGCCACGAACGCTATTGTTTTGTGCCCTTGACCTTCAATTTCAAGGTCACTGGTGGCCTCATAAAGGTCAGATTTTGGCCATTTTTTCACATTTTGGCCCAGTTCTCATATACAGAAAGTTAGATCATCCTATGGCTGGTATATATAGAATAGAAACATTTATATAGCGCAAAATGATGCAACATCCTCTAATGCGCTTGAAATCAAAAAGGGAAAGTCGAGGGACGTTCGAGGTCATGATCCAAGGTTAGCGCCCGCCAGGGAGATGTACTATGGTGGAGGATATGCTAATCTAAACAAGTAGGTCTTTAGCTGGCTACGGAAACCTGTTATTGTTTGTTGTGATCGTACTGATTGTGGGAGTCTGTTCCATTCTATGGGGGAAGCCACTACAAAACCTCTCCTACCGATGGCCTTTTTGTGAGAGGCTGAGGAAAGAGAAAGACGATTTCCACGTGTTAGACAACTGGTTTTGATCAAGGATGATAGGTATATGGGTTGAGAGAAATTTATAGCCTTGAAAGTAATTAGATTGTACTTAAACAATATACGGTAAGTGATAGGAAGCCAGTGTAGTTTTTGAAGAAAAGGAGTGACATGGCTAGTTAATATAATACATATATATGTACTCTGTAAGCATGCAGAAATTTGACCTTGAAGCTCTTCATTGAAGGTCATCCACAGGCCGCCAAAGTACCTCACCCAGGCCATTTTTGGAGATATTTTCACACTTAATGCTGACTATATTGCATGGAAACTATTGAAAATGGCTTTGGAGGTTGAGTACATGATGGACTACCAGCATCCAATTTGTTGACCTTGGCTATTGATTTCAAGGTCACCTTAGGCCTGCTAAAATGACTCAAAATGCTACCTTAGACTGTGAGGCCATATACCTCCTTTATTATTGGCTGTTACAACTCTAACAAAAAATATTATAGCTAGCCTTCTCAAATTTGCAGGATATTTTTATTGTGTAAAATAGCCTTACCTTATCCTCACAAGTGCTTGTTTGGTTTTGTGGAGCAAAAACGTATCGACCGACAAGAATTTTTTTAAGGAATATTCTTGTCACAAGAGGTGACCCCTTTGTCTGCGCATGTCCGCGCTTGCGCAGTAGTCGTTGTCGACAGACGAGTGTCGAGAGTTCTTCATTATATTTTTGGTCGATATGGGAGCAACACGTATTTTCTTTTATTATCGTCCATTTACAGACGAAGATCTATGAAGTTTTGAAGCGTGCAAGCGTGCACCTACCTGTATTTATCCATTATTCGACTGGTACTACCACTAATTCTGCCTCCCTTGTCCTGAAAAGGGTCAGAATAAGATGTGCAAGAAGATGTTGCTGTAAAGTCTTCAGTGGAAGACGTGTATATCTTCCGCTGTACTCGCCCATTATTCGACTGGAATTACCTCCTTGTCGATGAAGGGGATGCAAAGAAAATTTTGTTGTAAGTTTTCAGTGGAAAACAAAGAAGAAAGAATGCAGTTGGCTCTGCAATGGAGGTCGTAGATTCTTTACTGTGGGTGGAGCGCCACCCTGGTACAGTAACAGGTCTCCCTCCAAAAGAACTATTACAGAAGCATAGCCACTTAAAAATATGGACAGATTTCCTTCCTTTGCTGTATATTTGGATGAAGATCCAACAGACATCTTTGGGGCAGTATGTGCACTGCTTGTCTGTTCAGCCCTGTTGAAGAATTGCAATAACTATTTACTAGATAATAAAACCTTCCTATGGCCATGTCTCCATTGGAAAGAATACTGTGACTTTGAGTTAATTCTTCTGCAAACTCAACGAAGATCAAACTGGCTAGATGAGATTTTATGTTATATTATATTATATGTTGAAGTCCTTGCTTCCAACTTTTACAGTGTATTTTGCACAGTATATTCAGGACAGGAGCTATGTCTAGTATTTTTCCCCTACTAACCACAAAAAATCGTCGTACCAATCTGCCTAGTTTACCAGGTCAGAGGGATACAGAAGAACGTGGCTACATTAATGCAAGTCACCATGGAGGCTCTTCTTGCAGAGTTACTGGCAGTGATGGGAGATTTTCATTGGCATCCCAGAGTTGTGCGATTCTTGAGACGGAGTTGTCGAATTACTCCCCAATCGAATTCACCAATGCCTGTACTACCCACAATGCAAAGCGATGACGTCAGACAGGAAAACATGGCTACAGTAAATATCCTGCTGAAATATTGCTGGAAATCCTTCAAAAGAAAGCGATTCATCCACTCAACAATTGCAGAACTACAGGTTCCTATAGCAGTTTATTTCTTGTATAGAAACTCGGCTAATGACGACCTCTGATAGATCTCAGTGTCCTGAATTGATTTCTAACTACAACTTCAACGGCCACTGCCCACGAGTGAAGTTCGTTTACTATGTCAATAAATACCTGCTTGTCGCATCATTTAAACTGGAGACAGCAGAAATTATTAAAAATTCGGTTACAAAAGATGCGTTCTTCTATGTACCGATTCACAGGTCTCTCAACATCTACTTCAGTTTAATGTACACGGTCAAACCTATCAGTTTAAAGCATTATGAAATTCGTGTTAGCGACCCCTCTACAGTATCATGCGCGTAATAAAGAGGCAAATCTCATTCTTCAGTCTCACGGAATAGGAGTTCACCATATACCTGGACCACTGGTTGTTAAGTGTATGTAGAAGACACCAGTATTGGGTTCAGATCAAAGAACTCATCCAATTATTCAACAACTGGCTTCGTAATATCGATTTCCTAGGTTACCACTGCATTTTGGTACCAGGAAATTTCTTTCACCTTATACCTAGACTACTGGTTGTTTAGTGTACGTAAAAGACACCAGTATTGGGTTCAAACCAAAGCACTCATCCAATTATTCATCAACTGGGCTTCGTGATATCGATTTCCTAGGTTACCACTGCATTTTGGTACCAGGAAATTTCTTTATACCTCGAATAAATTAAATACCTGAGAAGCTATTCAAGACATGGCGATCTCATCACAATCAACCCCAAGGTTGCTTATATCCCAGGTAGGGATACCAGCATCTTTGGAAAAGACTATACCAATGGGTCAGTTATGTATGTGTGCCTTTCAGTGGTATCTAGAAAAAACTGGCAAATTCTCCAGTCACTAGTTGTGAGAATTCCTGTTTCAAATCCTTCTGAAAAGGCATATTCAGTGGTGGAAAATGCCAAAAAATGGGAAATAGGATGCCATTTCTATACACGGGTGCACAATTCCCTTATTTTCGTAGATGCATTAAACCAGGGTTGATGATCCCATCTATAAGCATCACAGTTAGTGGCTTTGGACAGTTAAAAATGTATATATTACATTTCAATGTCATACAGCTGAGGGCAGTGTGTTCAGCCCTTAAAAGCCTTCAAGACAAATTCCACACAAAAGAATTCTTATAGCATCAGACAACACCACTGTGTTCGGTTATCTGAACAAACAGGGGGGGGGGGGGGGGGGAGCGTATACCTCCTAGTTTGGCGCAGCTTGGCCTACTGCAATCCTTGAAATATACTCATAACAGACATATTCTTGGTTGCTTAAAGGTCATACTCAACATAACTCCACAAGGGATAAAGGTTTGGCGCATCCTGGCCTACTATAATCCTTGAAATATACTCTTAAGAGACAGAAATATTCTGGGGTTACTTAAATGTCATACTCAATGATCCCTACAGAAGGGACAAAAGTAATATGTACAGAATGATTCTTACTCCCTTTATGGTTCTAGACAACGTGCAAGTTTGGCACAAATCAACAATAGGTGTTTTATGCAGGTATGCTGCATCTTGGCCTACTGCAATCCCTGAAATATTCTCATATGAGCCAGATATATTCAGGGTTGCCTAGATGTCATGACAGCCTCTCCACAAAGAACGAAATAATTCAGACAGGAGAGTCTTCATCTTTAATATTTTATTTGATTTACATAGTTTGTCAAATACCAATGGTACAGATGTTTGCCACCAATATGAGTTACAAGCTTCCATTCTATGTTGCCAGTCCCGGATGCAAATGCTCTGAACATAGATGAATTAAACATCTTGTTGGAGGTTCTGGACTGCTAGGCCTTTTGTCCTATACCACTTATTCCAAAAAGTCATTGAACAAGTGAACACCAGGTGCAAAATGATTGTAGTGGCCCCTTGGTGGCCCATGATGCATTGGCTTTGTTGTCTGGTGAGTCATTCAACCAAACCTCCACTACAGCTACTTCACTGGTCTCAAAAACAGCCATTCAGTCAGAAATACCATCTAAATCTGTTGCATTGGCACCTTCATGCTTGGCACCTTAACACCACTCAGAATCTCTTATATCATTCTCTGGGCAAGGGATAGAGAGATTTAGGGCATCTCAAGGACCCTCATCTTGGAATGTATGAGTCATGATGGGCCATTTTGAGCTCTGGTACCCACAGAATAAGGTGGCCATCTCAGAGCCTACGGTCTCAAATATACCAGATTTTTTGATCCATTTACTTGCAAAAATCTGAAACCTGTCACTATTGTTGGCTTTGCAGCAGCCATAGCTGATCATTTACCTTTTTGTGCAGGAGTTGAGCAAAAGCCTGGATCTTTATAGGCCTATTGCAAGTGTTTATAGAGAGAAGCCCACTGCTAACACAGGTGTAGCAAGGGATTTGCCTCTGCTTCTGTTGGTTTTCACAAAAGACTCCTTATTAACCTTTAAAGGAGGTCAGTCAGTTAAAAAAAAAAAAAAAAAAAAAAAAAACAAGTTTGACTTGCAAGACTGTTGCAATGGCATTGGAAGTGTATTCTGGGACTTTGGCTCCTTCAGACACAAGCCTCATAGGAAGGAGGTTACAGTTTCTCCCTCCTACCTACCTTTTCAGCAAGGACCTATTAGCCTCGATTGGTCTAGATTGGCTCCAGTGGTCACTTCAGCTCTAGATCATTCCTGAACTCAAATTGCCTGGACACATGTTTCGTTGTCCTCCTACAGCACTTACATCCTTCATGGACAGGACTACTGCTTGGAGAAAAGGGAAAGTCTCCTTCTCCTGCCTTTTAGCAAGAACCAGTTGGCTTCTGATGCTCCAGATGGCTCAAACCAGTGGTCATTCCAGCTCACAAACCTTTCCTGAGCTGACGTTGGACTGATGTTGTGACACTCTGCCCTCTTACAGTACTTAGTTACTATCAAGACAGTACAAGTACTTCAAGGAGGTGAAGCATCTCTTGCTCATATCTTTTAAGGAAGGCTTGATGGAGATATCTTGAGTTCTGGTATCTTTTCCTGGATCAATCTGGATGCATGATTAGATTGCCAGTCCTTTAATTCTGATTCCCAGAATCTATACATTGAGGCACATATTACATACATGGCTGCCTCTTTAGTTTTCAAGAGTGGGGTCTTACCTGAGCAGATATGGAACTCTTGTTACTGGAAGACCCACAATTCTTTACTACATTCTACTTGAAGAAGTAGCTTGGCAATCCCATGACCAGTCCATGAACAAATTGGGCCTTGTGGATTCACCTCGGCATGTAGTCAATTTTTGTGTATTTTTACATGTTATTGATATGACTCACATAGTTATGTTCTCTCCAGTTACACAAGTGTTGTGTCACTGACATATGTCTTTCCTGACTTACATATGGCCCCATATCGGCAGTTCATGCAGTTCAGTTTGCCTGCTTGGAGATATTCTCATTGTCAGATGATGACATCTTGTTTCGGGAGTCATGCAGACATCTCCGGCCAATACCGGGTGATGGTTAATACTGCTATATGATTTGTTGTAAAATTGTCTACAACAGCAACAGCAGCAACAATGACGACCACATCATGGATCTCTTGTTGAGGTTAGCAAATTACTTATCTGTGATGAAGAAGTAATATATATAACCTAAGATGTGGCGAATGGAAGCTTATCTTATCCTCTTATCAAGTGCTTTATTTGGTGACCCCTTGTCTGACAATCATCTAACAGTGTGGCCAAAACAAATACCCTCCACCTGTTATGGTTGTATTCAAGCACTTGTGAGGATAAGGTAAGGCTATTTTACGCAATAAAATGTAACAAATTTTATTGTAATTTAACTTTTTACAAGTTAAATACTTACCTTATCCTCACAAGGATAAACCCACCCTACCTCCCCGCATAATTTGTTTTCTGGGGACCAAAAATACAATGAAGAACTCTCGACACTCGTCTGTCGACAACGACTACTGCGCAAGCGCGGACATGCGCAGACAAAGGGGTCACCTCTTGTGACAAGAATATTCCTTAAAAAAATTCTTGTCGGTCGATACGTTTTTGCTCCACAAAACCAAACAAGCACTTGTGAGGATAAGGTAAGTATTTAACTTGTAAAAAGTTAAATTACAATAAAATTTGTTACAATTCATAACCATAAAATCTTGCCTAGGAATATTTTTGGCCTCATTTTGAAAAATAAGATTGCTGCAAGGGACGTTTATTTGACTTAAACAAGGACTTTTGTTGGCCCTCTAGGGTATTATAGGTAGAGATCTCAAATTCTCAGAATATGTTCCGCATTACAAAATCTTGACTGGAAATATTTTCGGCCTCATTTTGAAAAACAAGATGGCCGCCAGGGGCGTTTGTTTATCAGTCATGAAAAGTGCTTATATCTCCCTTATTATTGGTTCTAGAGGTTTGGGATGGAAACCAACCTATAGGAAATCATGGGCTGGGAATCTTTTGGTGTGGTCGGATTTGACCTTGGGCTCCTCCTTCAAGGTCAAACGAGGATAGCCAAACCTAAAAGTGCTCATTATTCGTTTGTTATTGGTCCTAGAGGTTTGCAATGTGACACCAACTTATAGTAACTCATGGGCCGGGAATCTTTTGATATTGTCAGATTTGACCTGGAACCCCTCCTTCAAGGTCAAACGAGGATAGCCAAACTTAAAAGTGCTTATAACTCGCTTATTAATGGTCCTAGAGATTTGGGATGGTAAACCAACTTATAGGAAATCATGGGCTGGGAATCTTCTGATGTGGTCAGATTTGACCTTGGACCCCTCCTTCAAGGTCAAACGAGGACAGCCAAACTTAAAAGGGTTTATAACTCGTTTTTTATTGATCCTAGAGGTTTGCAATGTGAAACCAACTTGCAGGATATTGTGGGCTGGGAATCTTCTGATGTCAGATTTGACCTTTGGCCCCTCCTTCAAGGTCAAACGATGGTTCGCTGGCTTTGGTGAGTTGTCTTTCCAGTGGATACAGATTTTCATCGGTTCTCCGATGCGTAGGTCTATGTCTATGTACATTTGTATCTTTCATTAAGCAAACATGTTGTTTACTTGGTGTCAGTACAAGTTGCTCCCATAAACACTTAGGCCCCCTCCCCACAGGGGTATATTTGTGTCAACCATAATACTCTGTATGTCACTCTTCCACCATGTCCCGTCCGGGGATACACTGCGTCAAGATGCAAATCTCTAGTTTGAAATAAGTCTTTTATTGTCCTAGAAATTTCAATTCAATTCGATTTTTCAGCTTTGAGCAAAATAACAACTATAATTCAGCTATTACAATCTTCAGTTTGGCTAGTATACTTTTAATGGTGTCTAGTACTTAATCCTTGGCGTGAGATCAATCTACCACAGTGGTCTTTTGTGTGAAATTTTCTGGTTTGAAGAATAAAGCAGATTTTGTACTATAAACTAAATTCTATGCCAGAATTTTACATATTTTTGTGAGAAAGGGTATCCTGAGAAGACCTAAGTCCTATTAATTTTTGGGTATGATCCAATAAAAACTTGTTGTTGCAGCCTTTTAGTTTGAAACGTCAGGTTTTTGGATTTTTTTTTTCCCTGCCATGGACTGAAGCCTTTGACAGATTTTAGGTGAAAAGTGTACCCCATTGAGATCTACACCAGCTTCAGTTTTAGTTTTGATGCAGTAAAAACTATTACCATTTCAACTATGTGTGTTTGAATGTTCTGTTTTGTGGGACTTTGCCATAAACTAAAACTCTTGATAGAATTGGCAACTGTTTTTTATTACCCCACAGCCCTTAAGGGCTGTCAGGGTATTGTTTTTGCCCATGGTGTCTGGATGGGCGGGCGGGCGGGCGGCGGGAAATAGTTTGTCCGGGCTGTATCTCAGAAACTGTAAGGTGTAGGAAGTTCATACTTGGCAGGGACATTGGTTGGGGGGTGTAGGTGTGCAACGTCAAGGTCTGACCTTGATTTGACCTTGCCGTAGTGACCTTGAGTTTGAAAATCTTGTCCGGGCTATATCTCAGCAACCATAAGGTGGAGGAAGTTGATACTTGGTTGGGACATTGGTTAGGGGGTGTAGGTGTGCAACGTCATAGTCTGACCTTGATTTGACCTTTGACCTTGCCGTAGTGACCTTCACCTTTAAAATATTGTGTGGGCTATATCTCGGAAACCGTAAGGTGTAGGAAGTTGATACTTGGTAGGGACATTGGTTAGGGGGTGTAGGTGTGCAACGTCATGGTGTGACCTTGATTTGACCTTGCTGTAGTGACCTTGACCTATAAAATCTTGTCCGGGCTATATCTCGGGAAACCGTAAGGTGTAGGAAGTTGATACTTGGTAGGAACAGTGGTTGGGGGTGTAGTTGTGCAACGTCATGGTGTGACCTTGATTTGACCTTGCCGTAGTGACCTTGACCTATAAAATCTTGTCCAGGCTATATCTCGCAAACTGTAAGGTGTAGGAAGTTGATACTTGCTAGGGATATTGGTTAGGGGGTGTAGGTGTGCAACGTCATGGAGTGACCTTGATTTGACCTTTGACCTTGCCGTAGTGACCTTGACCTATAAAATCTTGTCGGGGCTATATCTCAGAAACTGTAAGGTGTAGGAAGTTGATATTTGGTAAGGAGATTGGTTAGGGGGTGTAGTTGTGCAACGTCATGGTGTGACCTTGATTTGACCTTACCGTAGTGACCTTGAGTTTGAAAATCTTGTCAGGGCTATATCTCAGAAACCGTAAGGTGTAGGAAGTTGATACTTGGTAGGGACATTGGTTAGGGGGTGTAAGTGTATAACGTCATGGTGTGACCTTGATTTGACCTTGCTGTAGTGACCTTGACCTATAAAATCTTGTCCGGGCTATATCTCGGGGAAACCGTAAGGTGTAGGAAGTTAATACTTGGTAGGAACAGTGGTCAGGAGTTGTAGGTGTGCAACATTATGGTCTGACCTTGATTTGACCTTTGACCTTGCTGTAGTGACCTTGACCTATAAAACCATGTCCGGGCTATATCTCAGAACTGTAAGGTGTAGGAACTTGATACTTGGTAGAGACATTGGTTAGGGGGTGTAAATATGCAACGTCATAGTGTGACCTTGATTTGACCTTGCTGTAGTGACCTTGACCTATTAAATCTTGTCCGGGCTATATCTCGGGAAACCGTAAGGTGTAGGAAGTTGATACTTGGTAGGAACAGTGGTTAGGAGTTGTAGGTGTGCAACATCATGGTCTGACCTTGATTTGACCTTTGACCTTGCTGTAGTGACCTTGACCTATAAAACCATGTCCGGGCTATATCTCAGCAACTGTAAGGTGTAGGAAGTTGATACTTGGTAGGGACATTGGTTAGGGGGTGTAAATGTGCAATGTCATTGTGTGACCTTGATTTGACCTTTGTCGTAGTGACCTTGACCTATAAAATCTTGTCTGGGCTATATTTCAGAAACTGTAAGTTGTAGAAAGCTGATACTTGGTGAGGACATTGGTTGGGGGTAGTAGGTGTGCAACGTCATAGTGTGACCTTGATTTGACCTTGCCGTAGTGAACTTGACCTATAAAACCTGGTCCGGGCTATATCTTGGAAACCGTAAGAGGTGTAGGAAGTTGATACTTGGTAGGGACATTGATTAGGGGGTGTAGGTGTGCTACATCATAGTGTGACCTTGATTTGACCCTTGACCTTGTTGTAGTGACCTTGACCTATAAAATCTTGTCCAGGCTATATCTCAGAGACTGTAAGGATAAGAAGTTAATACTTGGTAGGGACCTGGTAGGGACATTGGTTGAGGGTTTTAGGTGTGCCATGTCATGGTGTGACCTTGATTTGACCTTGCCTTAGTGAACTTGACCTATAAAACCTGGTCCGGGCTATATCTTGGAAACTGTAAGGTGTATTAAGTTGAGACTTGGGAGGGACATTGGTTAGGGGGTGTAGGTGCGCTACGTCATAGTGTGACCTTGATTTGACCTTGCCGTAGTGAACTTGACCTATAAAACCTGGTCCAGGCTGTATCTTGGAAACCGTAAGAGGTGTAGAAAGTTGATACTAGGTAGGGACATTGGTTAGGGGATGTAGGTGCGCTACGTCATAGTGTGACCTTGATTTGACCTTTGACCTTGCCGTAGTGAACTTGACCTATAAAACCTGGTCCAGGCTATATCTTGGAAACCGTAAGAGGTGTAGGAAGTTGATACTTGGTAGGGACATTGGTTAGGGGGTGTAGGTGTGCTACGTCATAGTGTGACCTTGATTTGACCTTTGACCTTGCTGTAGTGACCTTGACCTATAAAATCTTGTCCCGGCTATGTCTCAGAGACTGTAAGGTGTAGGAAGTTTATACTTAGTAGGGGCATTGGTTGAGGGTTTTAGGTGTGCCACGTCATGGTGTGACACTGATTGACCTTTTGACCTTGCTGTATTGACCTTTAAAATCTTGTTGCACCTTTGGGTCTGTCTGTTGATGCAGATTAAGCACTGTTAAAGTCATATTAGAATTCATTAAGAATTTCCTTTTGCAAGTTCCCATTGTAACAGATTGAATTTCATCAATGAGCCACAGGCTTTTCTCCAACACCACACATAAGCATTCATTGAATGTATTGCCACTTCTGTATGCATCGGTAATATTCAAAACATCCAAACCATAATTCTACCATTTTTGGTTTACTGATAAATGCTGTCATTTTATTATTGAATTGTCTTGTTTTGATACTTCATCTTTAGATACATTTCTTCTCCTTAGATATTATTTTCTTTACTTAAGCATTATTTGTACCTTAATATAACTGACACTGCTCTGAAAGTATCTTGAACTTTGTATTGTTACACTACTTCTATATCTCATGGTGTTGAAAAATATTTCCATAGGCTGTGGGGTACAGGCATCTCTGATGCTATTTTTAAAATTTGGTATGAGATCTGTGCCTGATATAATTTTGGACATGGTCCAGTAAGGCCTTGCTCAGTTTATGTAATGTGTATAAACTAAGGCTGTGACTAGGTGTTTTGTATTCACATTTTGGGTCAATTCGGAGAGATCTTTCTGGTCCACTTGATAGTCGTTAACTCCTACAATATATTATGTTGTTGCCCACTTGGTCATACTTTTTTTTAGTATGAGAAAACATGACCACACAGCAAAATGTCAGAATTCTTTGTATATTAGGGAGTTTTATATAATATTTATCATTTTATAATCATTGTGGGTACCTTTCACCACTATTTTAATGCAAAGACATTGTTTTGGGAAACCAACATAGTGTTTTGTGAGAGGAGAAAATATGCACACTAACCACGTGAATACCGAACTGTGAAATGAATTTGTTTAGCTCAGCTACCGGGGTGGATTTTAACTGCTCATCGTTGTCTTGATATGGTGTGAAATAAACGTACAATACAAGGGCTGATATTTGTAGCTTACCTTGACTCCCCCTCGACTCTCCTTATAATAAATGTATTATGTTTACTAGCACACTGAGTTACTCTTTTTGGGGAAGATATTACGCCTGCAAAGCAGTAGGTTAGGTAGATTTGACATTTATTTCAAAGCTGTCCCCACAGTTCTGAATTGGCTTGTTTTTAACAGAACATTTCTTATTTTCATAGGTACTTTTATATTAGCTGTTATATTTCTTGTTGTTATTCAGTCACACCACACATAGTCTATCATTGTTGTATTTAAATTTGACAGAATATGCTGCAAGAAGTTCCAAGAAGAATACCATCAAAGGGTTCAGCCAGAGATAAGGAGAGGACCAAGTCAGAAATAAGAAGTAAGCCCACTTAGGAAGTTATTGCAATCAATCTGTCAGTAGAACTCTGGTGAATAAGGATTTCCATTTTAAATATAAGTAAATATCATCTGCACTCTGTTATCTACTAGTAGTAGTGGGCTGGTATTTCTAAAGAAAAACTCAGACTCTGATATGCACCCCAATAACGTAGGGTTCAAACCCTACAGTTGAGTTAAAACTGAAAACTCAGATTTGAATTTGAGGGTGTATACTTTGAGTTGGAATTTATTAATGCTGCGACAATACTTTAGAAGTTTGAAAGTTCAGTTCAAACATCTGAAATTTGGACTGGTGCAAAATATTTAGAAATCACTAAGAAATAAATATGGAGCAATATTCAGCAGTCACTCTTTATAATAAAAATTAATTCAAGATTGTACTAAAATGACCATCCGGCATAATTACTTCACCATAGGTCTGGCTTTATTCTTCCATTAAATCAAAGTCTATTGATTTTGTGTGATTTCAGTGGAAAGTGTGGAATTCCAGCCTCCATTGCAGACTGAGACCAAGTCTGATCAGGTAAGAATATCTCCTATCTTTCTAACATAATCAACACTTTCAAAAACAGTATTACTCCAAAAGACAATTATGTTTATTTTTTGTTGTTATTTTAAGTAAATTTACAAAGTTACTGTACTTATTACTACATGCTCTATGCAGCAAGTAAGTAATTTGAAGCAAAGACCAGTGAAGTGAATCTGTATGTGGACCTTCATGTACCTCAGTAACCGACATATTTGTAGTGGCTTGTGAACAAATGCTGCCTATTTGTATGGCTTTTTATGTCAGCTGACTTGTCAGTCAGCTGACATTATGTCGTCACTCTGCGGCGTGGGCGTACGCGTCCGCGTGAACAACTTCTCCTCCAAAACTACAAGGCCTAGAGACGTGCTGTTTTTTTTAAAAGATACCTTATCTATCGAGGATGAAAAATTGTTCAAGGCATGCAAATCTGTCTGTTCGTCTGTTTGCTAGAGACATTACAAGGGGGGTACCCCCACCAAAAGTGTGAAAATTTCAACACTTAATCACAATTTTCTCAGTGACTATTGCAGGGATTTCTCTCATATCTTGCATATATATACTAGGCCACAGGTAGATTCTCTTGTGTGAGTATGAGACCTGGATCTGTCTTACTTTTTTTTTAATAAATTTTTTTAATAATTTTTAATGCATTAAAATTCATGAAATCATGCACAAAATCATTTATAACTTGAAAAGTGTTGCATTTAGAGCATTTTGTTAAAATATGTTATTCAGCTACTTTTTTCATAGCTACAATATGGTGAGTAAGTTGGGTGCCTGTCTCAATAGCTAAGTGAGTAATAGCTACTTTTGGGCTTTTCAGTAACTTCCATCATGAGTAAAATCACTTGTAACTTCAAAACTATTGCATTTAGAGAATTTCGTATAAATATGTTATTCAGCTACTTTTGGGTCAGCTATAACATAGTAAAATTTCAGACCTGTAGCTCATGGCATAGCTGAGTAATAGCTACTTTTAGGTTATCACTGTTGAGTAAATCGCTTATAACTTGGAAACTATTGCATTTACAGTATCTTGTTTCAATATGTTATTCACCTATTTTTGGATCAGCTATAACATAGTGAAGTTTCAGATCTGTGGCTCATTGCATAGCTGAGTAATAGCTACTTTGAAGTTCTCACTATTGAGTAAATCACTTGTAACTTAAAACCTATTGCATTTAGAGAATTTCGTATAAATATGTTATTCAGCTACTTTTGGGCCAGCTATAACATAGTAAAATTTCAGACCTGTAGCTCATGGCATAGCTGAGTAATAGCTACTTTTAGGTCATCACTATTGAGTAAATCAGTTGTAACTTGAAAACTATTGCATTTACAGTATTTTGCTTAAATATGTTGTTCACCTACTTTTGGGTCAGCTATAACATAGTGAAATTTCAGACCTATAGCTCATTGCATAGCTGAGTAATAACTACTTTGAGGTTCTCACTATTGAGTAAATCAGTTGTAATTGCAAAACTATTGCATTTAGAGAATTTCGTATAAATATGTTATTCAGCTACTTTTGGGTCAGCTATAACATAGTAAAATTTCAGACCTGTAGCTCATGGCATAGCTGAGTAATAGCTACTTTTAGGTCATCACTATTGAGTAAATCAGTTGTAACTTGAAAACTATTGCATGTACAGTATTTTGCTTAAATATGTTGTTCACCTACTTTTGGGTCAGCTATAACATAGTAAAATTTCAGACCTGTAGCTCATGGCATAGCTGAGTAATAGCTACTTTGAGGTTATCACTGTTGAGTAAATCGCTTATAACTTGGAAATTATTGCATTTAGAGTATTTTGTTTCGATATGTTATTCACCTATTTTGGGGTCAGCTATAACATAGTGAAGTTCCAGACCTGTGACTCATTGCATAGCTGAGTAATAGCTACTTTGAAGTTCTCAATGTTGAGTAAATCACTTATAATTTGAAAACTATTGCATTTAGAGAATTTAGTATAAATGTTATTCAGCTACTTTTGGGTCAGCTATAACATAGTAAAATTTCAGACCTGTAGCTCATGGCATAGCTGAGTAATAGCTACTTTTAGGTTATCACTGTTGAGTAAATCACTTATAACTTGGAAACGATTGCATTTAGAGTATTTTGTTGCAATATGTTATTCACCTATTTTGGGGTCAGCTATAACATAGTGAAGTTCCAGACCTGTGGCTCATTGCATAGCTGAGTAATAGCTACTTTGAAGTTCTCACTGTTGAGTAAATCAGTTGTAATTGGAAAACTATTGCCTTTACAGAAATTTGTGCAAATATGTTATTCAGCTACTTTTGGGTCAGCTATAACATAGTGAAATTACAGACCTGTAGCTCATGGCACAACTGAGCAATAGCTATTCTCAGGCACTGACTGTTGAGTAAATCGGCTATAACTTGAAAAATATTGCATTTGGAGTATTTTGTTAAAATATATTGTTCACCTACTTTTGGGTCAGCTATAACATAGTGAAATTACAGACCTATAGCTCATGGCATAGCGGAGCAATAGCTATTTTCAGGTTCTCACTATTGAGTAAATCAGTTGTAACTTGAAAACTATTGCATTTACAGTATTTTGCTTAAATATGTTGTTCACCTACTTTTAGGTCAGCTATAACAGAGCAAAAATTCAGACATGTAGCTCATTGCATAGCCGAGTAATAGTTACTTTGAGGTTCTCACTCTTGAGTAAATCAGTTGTAACTTGAAAACTATTACATTTAGAGTATTTTGTTAAATATGTTATTCACAGACGTTTTGGTCAGCTATAACATAGTGAAATTGCAGACCTCTATGTCATGGCATAGCTGAGCAACAGCTTCTTTCAGGTTCTCACTGTTGAGTAAATCATTGTATCCAACCTGTAGGAAATCATGGGCTGGGAATCTGTTAATATGGTCTGATTTGACCTTGGAACCCTCCTTCAAGGTCAAATGAGGATAGCCAAACATAAAAGTGCTTATAACTCGCTTAACTATTGGTCCTAGAGGTTTGGAATGAAAACCAACCTATAGAAAATCATGAGCTGGGAATTTTTTGGTGTGGTCGGATTTCACCTTGGACCCCTCCTTCAAGGTCAAATGAGGATAGCCAAACTTAAAAGTGCTTATAACTCGCTTATTATTGGTCCTAGAGGTTTGGAATGGAAAACCAACCTATAGAAAATCATGGGCTGGGAATCTTTTGCTGTGGTCGGATTTGACCTGGGACCCCTCCTTCAAGGTCAATTGAGGATAGCCAAACTTACAATTGCTTATAAGTCGCTTATTATTGGTCCTACAGGTTTGGGATGGTAAACAAGCTACAGGAAATCATGGGCTGGGAATTTTTTTGTGTGGTCGGATTTGACCTTAGACCCCTCCGTCAAGGTCAAACAAGGATAGCCAAACTTAAAAAGTGCCTATGACTCACTTATTATTGGTCCGAGAGGTTTGGGATGGTAAACCATGCTAAATTCTTTGGCTGGGAATCTTTTGGTATGGTCAGATTTGACCTTTGAATCCCTTCTTCATGGTCGAACGAGGATATTGCATTTATAGTATTTCTTTAAATATTTTTAACCTACTTTTTACACTTAAACAATTACCTTGTTACTTTATTTCATAATACCATTTGCAGGGCACAACTTTTTTGTCCTTTTCTTCTGTCAGCTTCGGAATATCTTTCGAACATGCTGTTCAGTTACCATTTACTGTATTTCTGTACAGCACTTTCCCTGATAATTATGCTCTCCTCTCATTATCACCATCACAAATCAAAAACATTCAGTCAGCTGACACAGTGCCCGTTCACGGGCACTCTCCTCTTGTTTAATAATTCACAAAGCAACTTATGCTCTTGTAATTGTCTATGCTAGTTTTTAAACTTCTTTTTTTCTATCTTTTTTCTTTCTTATTTCTTTAAAAATGTTACGAAGTTGGTGTAAGAATTCAAAAGCCAGAATATATATGTACTGTTTACTCATTACCAGTATTTGGCTTATCATTTGGTGATGGTAATCAGAGAGAAAACCACTTTATATAGTGTAGAATTGGTTCTTCAATACATGTACACTTTACCCCTTTTGATGGCTCATGATTCATTAGCTATAAAAAATATATAAATTTATAAACATTCTCACAATTTGCACATAAATGTTGCAGAAATAGAGTTTATTTACTTCATATAGCAGTGTGTTTTCCAAAGAAATTGACAATTTATTAAATTATGGCTCATGTATACTGGCATCTACTTTTTCTCCATACCAGTGAAAGTTAAAACAATACTGGATTTTGATGTGTGGCAAGACTCCTGGACAAACCCATTTTTGTAAAGGATTACCACATTAGAGTATATCTTATCAAGTGAATTCTTGACTTTATTTCTATCGTTATTTCAGTTTTATTATCTTTATTGAAATCATATCGTAATATCTGTAATAACACCACAGGGCAATGCATTTTTGCAACATAGGAATGTTTGCAATTGTGAACATCTACTGTGAAAAATACTGGTTATATTTATATATGTTTTTAATTGTTTTATACAGACATTGGTAAATTTGTGTATTAGATCTGAACTGTTAAAAATAGTAAAATTTTTTAATCTCTGAGTAAGCTTTTCACTAGTAGTGCCCCAGTTAGACATCAGGTTGAGTTATTGTTGGTGGCAGTAGCTCATGGACACTTTCAGATGATTGATTATGTAACATAAATCTTATATTTCTATATATAACTCTTTTGAGATATTTATTGTGCAGTTTTTATTTGTTTAATTGATGTAATTGTCACAACTTTTTGTACTGATTACATTTATGACCATATATACAGGAAGTGGGTATTTCCAGTAGATGCTAAAGTCACAAACTTTGAAACCCCACAATTCTTACCAGAATGATATACACTTCATCCTGCAAAGTGTTTTATGGGAAAAAAAATCAATGTAGCAAAATTGATGAAATATCGATTCTGACTCAATTGCTGGTCGGCAAAGTGGAGGATTAATCACCCGAGAAAATTGTGATGATTCTCAGCATTATTTTTCACCTTTATTATTTGCATTAACTTCTGACCAAAGGTCGCTCAAAATTTTTACAATTTGAAGTGTTTAGGATGTGAATAGAGAGGCTTCACTTATCATAAAAATTACAGTTTGTCCAAAAGCATATATTTTAGCTATTGCCTTGCTTTGTGTTGGAAAAAGATACTGTTTGTTGCATCCACTGGAAGTATGCAGTGGATACTTTGATTTAGGTTTCACTATGCCGCCACTGCGCGTAGAGAGATTTTCATGAAGCTTTTCATTCAAGGTCATCCACAGAGTACCAAAGTACCCAACATAGCAGACTTTAAATGTGCCTATATCTCACTTATTATTGCTCCTGGAGGTTTGGCATGTGAAGCCAACCTATAGGAAATCATGGGCTGGGAGTCTTCTGATGTGGTCAGCTTTGACCTTGGGTTCCTCCTTCAAGGTCAAATGAGGATAGCCAAACTTAAACTTGCCTGTAACTCACTTATTATTGGTCCTAGGGGTTTGGAATGTGAAACTATCTAATAGGAAATTATTGGCTGGGAATCATCTAATGTGGTCATATTTAACATTGGGCACCCTCCTTCATGGTCAAACAATGTTACGCAAACTTGAAAGTGCTTATAACTCACTTACTATTGGTCCTACAGTTATGGGATGTGAAACCAACGTTCTTGAAATCATGGACTAGGAATCTTCTGATCTACTGCTCACTGGCTTTGGTGACTTGTGTTTCCATTGGATACAATTTGAATTTTTAAACTATTTCATACAATTGCTGTAGGGAAAAAATCTTTTTTAAAAAACTATTCTTGTTGGCATATTAATACAGTAAAGTGGTGCGTAGGTACACAGCGGGCCATAGACACGACGATTTGTGAGAGAGATCTTTTTTCGACCAATCAGTGAGATCACATGACCAAAAATGTGTTGTTTTTTTCGATGGGTAAGCTTGTCTGGATGATAACTTGAAAGGGATTTTATTTTTTCGACGAAATTTTTGACCCACAGGGTATCTCTACAGATCAGCTAACACATTTTTCCAGAAACTTTTATCTCACCAAAAATGGAGGCCATTTTGAATTTTCAAATTGTTCGCAAAAATTGCAAAACACAAAAATGTATCATGAAAACCGTGCTAGATAGAGCGATTTCGACGAAATTTTGAAGCCAAAGGGTATCTCTACAGAGTAGCCATTTCAATTTTCAAAAAAATTTTGTCACGCTAAAATGGCAGCCATTTTCAATTTTTCGCAAAAATTACAAAACACAAAAATGCTTATATCTTGAAAAACGTGCGAGATAGAGTGATTTTTATGAAACTTTTGACCCACAGGGTAGCTCTGTAAAAGAGCTGAAACATTTCTCTAAAAATTTTTATCTCGCTAAAATGGCAAGCATTTTGAATTTTCGAATTTTCACAAAAATTGCAAAACACAGAAAATGGTTATATCTTGAAAACCGTGTGAGATAGAGCGATTTTGACGAAATTTATGACCCACTGGGTATCTCTACAGATTAACTAACATATTTTTTTCAAATATTTTTATCTTGCCATAATCGCGGCCATTTTGAATTTTTGAATTTTTTGCAAAAATTGCAAAACACAAAAATGCTTATATCTCGAAAACTGTGCTAGATAGAGCAATTTCAACGAAATTTTTGATCCACAGCGTATTTCTGTTGGGTATCCATTCCACTTTTCAAGAAATTTTTGTCACGCCAAAAATCGCTGCAATTTTGAATTTTCAAATTTTTCGCAAAAAATTGCGAAACACAAAAAATGCTTATAAAAATGCAAAAAATATCTCAAAAACCGTGAGAGATAGAGCGATTTCGATGAAATTTATGACCCACAGGATATATCTGCAGATTAAGTAACACATTTTTCCAAAAAATTTATCTCTCCAAAATGGCAGCCAAAAAAATTGCGAAACACAAAAATGTTTGTATCTCGAAAACCGTGTTTTCGATGAAATTTTTGAGCCACAGGGTATCTCTGCAGATTACGTTATACTATTTTCAAAAAATTTTCGTCGCGCCAATAATGGCGGCCATTTTGAATTTTCGATTTTTTTTGCAAAACTTCTTTTTTCTTCACAAAAATGCTTACATCTCGAAAACCATGCAAGATAGAGCAATTTCGACGAAATTTTTGTACCGCAGGGTATCTCTGCAGATTAACTAACTCATGTTTCCAAAAACTTTTGGTCATGCCAAAAATGAAGGCCATTTTGAATTTTAGAATTTTTCGCAATTGCAACAATGCTAGATAGAGCATTTTCGACAACATTTATGACCCACAGGGTATCTCTCCGGAGTAGCCATCCCAATTTTCAAAAAGTTTTTGTTTCGCCAAACATGGCGGCCATTTTGAATTTTCAAATGTTTTTGTAAAAATCGCAAAACACAAAATTGCTTATATCTTGAAAACTGTGCTAGATAGAGCGATTTCGACGAAATTTTTGATCCATAGGGTATCCCTGCAATGTAGCCATATGGATCAAGCCATCACAACAGTATAAGGCTATAAGCAGAGCATTGTCTTGATACTTTAGCACTCATTTTTTTTCAACACTTTGTTTTTGCTATGCAAAAACATGATCTTTTTTGCAAGGGGTGCTCTAGTTTTATTATTGCATTTACAACTTTGGAATGTATTGAGAAGCAATAAGAAAAAAGTCTAGGATTTCCCAAACACGCAAAAATGTGCACCCCCGAGTCCCCCACCAAGATCAGACTGATGTCATGAAGTTGCATTTCATGTATTTTGAAGTGTGTCTGCAAAAATTTTGCCTGAAACCCTGTAAAGCTTCATGGAATTTATCTTTAATTCTATTGAGACCTAGTGATTTGTCTTTTTGCACCCTTCTTGCATTTCCAGTTCAATTCTATGACCCCAATTAATTAAGAATTTCAGTTATTGCATATACCAATACCTCTTTTATTATTGCGATTAGAGTTTTGGAAACCAAGAATTTCCCTCTCCTCCGCCTTTAAGGTTAAAATGGGGTTGTAAAATACCTGTATAAAAGAGAGTAAACAATGTTTATGTATTATACCACCTTATATCTTACTTCTTTTTTTACGATTGTACACATTATATGCAGTGGGACACTTTGATTTTGCAGTAACAAAAATATTTTTTGGTGAAAACATACGTAAACATAAGCACCACTTCAAATTACCAGCAACAACAAGAACAAAGCTACCCAACTAATACCTAGCTTTTAGGGCTGATACTACTATTTTTGCTTAACAATGTTACCTTAAATATGAAAACTAAAGGCAAACACAAGTAATCATTTGTCAGCGGTACCATTTGAATATAAATATTTGGTATATTTAATCACCTGGAGAGTTCATATGAGCAAGTACAGAAAACTGTTCTGAAAAAAATATCTTTAAAAAAATATTCTCTCTTGCTGCTGTGCCTTTCTTTATACAGGTGTTCCACTGGAGCCGACCGGCCGGTAACTATGCATTTTTGGAGAGTCGGGACCGACAATAACCGACAGGCCTATAACAATAACAGACAAGCCGGGAACTGTAACCGATAGGCCGGCAATATTTTTGCCTCTTACGGCCTGTCGGTTTCCAAATCTGTGGGTATAAAAACGTGAGGCGGTAGACAATCTACATATATTTGGGCTGGTGTGCAGCTTTTCTTTAAGTTTTTTAAATTTTTTTTTGCAAATTAGCTTAAGTTTGAGATAGGCTGGACTGGCAGGGAGTGAAATCTGTTTAATGAGGTTTCACTTTTATTTTTAAGTTTTGTTTTTTTAAACAAGCTGTACAATTGATTGATTGATCAGCATGCCAAGGGCCAGAAGAAGAAAGATTGAAGTACCAACTGACAGTTTGAATTAGGAGATACAGCTGAGGATATAGAGAGAAGGAGGAGGGAGAGAGAGGAGAGGGATGAGAGAGCGAGGATAGAACAAGAGGAGAGGGACAGAGAGGATGGGGTGAAAGAATTAGGGAAGAGAGCCAGGAAAGAGGAGAGAAGAGAGCATGAACAGACACGGATACTTATGTAGAATCAACTTAATCCAGACAGAAGAAGGGGCAGATGAAGTCGATTTTCCTGAGTGATTCAGATGAAAAAGTCATCGTGGAGTTTGTTAAACAGCATGAGGAAATTAATGACAAGACCAACAACAGTTTCAAAGACGAGCAGACGAAAGAAAAACTTTGGGAGCAGCAAGCAGCTACCAGAAACTTGCCTGTCAAGACTGTGAAGAAGTGGTTCGAGACTAAACATACCAGATATGGCAAACTCACTCAGACGAAGTCAGGAAAAGCAGCTGAGAAGAGCATAGAATGACAGACCTGGCGGAAGGGCAGTTTCAATTTTCTACGAGGTCACATCAGAAGGAAGGGAGTTTCCAAGTCTTCTGCATTCAAGTCACCCCAGAGGCCTTCTGCAGCCGCAGCCCCAGCTTCAGTTCCGGATACATCCAGAGACACAGAATCTAAGATGGAAATCCTGACAGACAAACAAACGGCGAGTCCTAACAAAACATTCAAAAATTTTCTTTTGGAAATCTCATTTTAAATTTATTTCTTCTTATTTCTGCACAAAATGGATCATTAAAATTGTTTCTGTTTGTGATATTCAGGGGCCAGAATTTATTTTAAAGTGGGATCATTTCTGTTTTACTATTTGGCAGTTTTTGGGTTTTTTTTTTATAATAAACCCAGGTCATTTTGGTGGTGAATGTGAACTTTGTAAATTGAGGACATGGGTTTAAATCTGTATAAGATGATATTTAAATTGGTGAACTGAGTTTGGGAGGGATTTATGTAGGGAATAATTTTGGTGAAATTGAATTTACATTAAATTGTTGGAAATTTGGGGTTATTTTTTGGTCAACACTTTGCTAAATAAAAGTTCTTGGATTATTTGGGTAGTCCTGAAAAGGACTGATAGATGACAGCATGTTCTCCCCCTCAGTCTTCTCCCCTGAGTCTTCTTAAACTCTGTCCTCCTGCCCAGCCAGCCTCCCCACGTGATTGAAGTAGTCTTTCAGTAGGTCTCGTTGAAGTTTGGCCTCCCTCAATGGGTTTCTTAAGTTCTCATGATATCTCTGTTCCCCCTGGTTCCACTGGTGGTTGTATGTCGGCTGTAGTGGGTGGTCTGCCCGTCCTGATGGCTTCTCAGCATGTTAGTACATGCAGCATGTGGTACCACACGTGTTAACAATGTCTCTGACAACTTTTGGCCTCTGCTCCATGGTGGTCAACAGCACCCTGAATCTCTGGACAAGTATACCAAATGAGTTCACGACCACCCTCCTCCCCCAGGATATCCTGTAGTTGGCTATTCTCTCTTCTCTGGTCAGTTGTCGTCTAATGTAAGGCTTGACCAGCCAAGACATCAGGGCAAAGGCATTGTCCGCCAGCAGGAAGTAATGTAGATCCCCCCCCCCCCCGGTCCAAGTGGTTCAGGTGGTGGTAGTCCCGAGGTTCTGTTCTCAATTCTTCTTTTCAGTTTGCTGCGGTTGAAAATCTGAGCATCAGATGATGACCCACTGGCCCCCACATTGACCCACAGGAACTTATAATCTGCATCGGCTAAAGCCAAGGTGCCAGGGAGAAGTAGCCCTTGTAGTTGAAATATTCACTGCCTGACTTCTTGGGCTTCTTTATAGCAATGTGTTTTCCATCTAGTGCACCGACTGCATGGGGGACATTCCATGTGTTTCTAAATCTTTCTTCAATTTTCTTCAAGTCTTCAGGCTCAGTGGGACACATCAAGTACTCGTGTTGAATTTTTTTCAAAATGGCTTTGCAGACCTGGGGGACAAATTTGCAGATAGTTGTTCTTCCAACCCTCCAGTGGTATTGCAGTGAGATGTAGCTTTCCCCTGTGGATAAGTGTCTCAAAGTAACTGCCAGTTTCAACCCAACTTCCAGTGGCTTCCTGAAGTTGGTGATTGACTTCCTGAGGTGGGGGTTATTCTTTCTTCAATCAAATAAAAAGTAGTGATTAACTCGTCCAAGAGTGTTCTATAACAACCTCTCTCCTCTCTGCAGTATCCAGGGCATGACCCATGGATTCTGTGGCTTCCTTCTCCTTGGGGGTGGTGGGGGTGATGGTGATGCTGGCTGGGCAGGTGCTGGGTTCTGCTGTCTTCTGTGTCTTGAAATTATCATGTACGATAAAATATTTAACACAATAAAAAGGACCCTCAAGTGAGCTATCAGTTGCTCTTGATGTGTTCCTGTCATCTTTGAAGTGTGAAATGAATGGCACATCACAGGGGAGGGGGGTTTATATAGTGTGATATGGATCCCGATTCTGGATCCCGACTCTAGATACCAACCCACAAAAACAATCAGTCCTGTCGGGAAGGGTCGGGAACATGTTCCCAGCTTTTCTATTTGTCTTTACAGCTTGTCTGTTTGTGATACGGCTTGTCTGTTAGGGGTTTAGGGCTTGTTGTAATACTTCTATGACTGGCCTTGCAAAAAACGTCTACGACTTGTCGTGATGCTCATCACGTCCTATCTGTAACTATACCGACCTGTCATGGATTTCATAACCGACTCAGCATTTTCGCGCGCTTTTTCCCACGACCCTACGAATTTTACAACCTACCTTAGAGTCATAGGGTTGGTTACAGGGTCGGCTGCAGTGGAACACCCCCATTAAGCTTTGATTAATTTCTATTAAATTGCAAATATAAAAGTTTCTTGTATGCTAGCTTTGATATGTGTCATCCTCAGAATATATTTATATCCCCAGACGAAAGTTGGGGATATACTGTTTTCACATCTGTTGTGCAGCCGCCACTGCAATTTTTGACTTGTATGTGTGATAACTAAAAATGCCTTCACAGATTTCATTCAAACTTGGCATACATACACACATGTATTTGGACTAAGAGAGGAACCCTATTGTAAAGTGACATTAAACTCTCAATAATACAGAAGGTATGGCCACCTTAAGGTGAGAAATTTACCTATTATGGCAACTTAATGTCCTCTAGGTCAAAAACTGAGTGGCTCATCTGGCTTAGAATTTACCTGGTAACACATAAACATATTCTCACATATGCACATACCCCAAAATCAGTTGAGTGTTTTTCTCCATAGGCTGCAAAACTAGCTGAGGTGTTTTCTCCACAGGAGAAATTTGAGAACTTTTCTTGTGAGGGCTTTTCCAATGAATGCTTTTCTCCATCTCCCAAAATGATAATATCAAGAAGTCAAATATTTGTGAATAATGTAGGCTAATTTACAACATTTTAAAATTAATCTGAATAATTAGGGGAGAGTTAAAGAATTAAGCAACACATCCTGCAAAATTACACAATGATGTGTTCAATTTAACAATCCAGGTGCAAAGTATCACAAAGTATTTGTCATAATAAAATAAATACTAAGTCTTGATCTCACGAAAAGACAACCACTGAAATGTACTTTACCGGCCACATTCATCATCAGCCAATCAAAATCCTTGAAACTGCTCAAAAATGGGGAAATCCCACTTTTAGTGCATGGTGATATGTACTTTTTTGCAATGTGGCTGAAGTTAAGTGGGTGAAAATTAAGTAAAATAACTTTGTTGAACTATCTGGGCGCCACATTTTTTTTTTTTTTAAATGGTGGGTATTCGTGCATATAAAACATGTTTTTATGGGAATGTGCAATTTTGCTAACATGGGTGGACAACTTTGGTATATCAAATTTTATATATGCTACTAGTGAAAAGCAACATGCAATTTAGCTTAAGAACCCAGCTAAGTTATGTGTGATTCTTTAACACAGGTAAATATATTCACTCGATATCCTGACCAAGCATAAGAACAGGGATTCTTACATTTTGTTTCAGTGTTACTAAATTGGCATAAAATCAATCAAGTGAGAGTTGTTAAAAGTCTTATTTTTGTTTGAGCATCATTTGAAGTTGGTGTATGGTGTAAGGCCTACATATTTAATATAAATTAGATTTAACAAAGTAAATAAATGACCTACTAATCTTTGTGAACATTTTGTAAGGGCAGATCATACAATCTCTAGTATTCTCCACACAATAGTGTTGCCCTAAATCTGTACAAAAACCATTTCACATACAAGTTTACCAAAATTATAATTTTGTATCAGAAATCATCTTTGGTTGGTTTACACTAAAAGTTATAATTATTAACTTCCTGTTTGTGCTTGTGTATGGCATGTGCTGAATTAAAACTGAAAGCAATAGGTCCCTTATATTTATAATGGTACATTGTTTTGCCCTCTACCCCAGGGTTCTGGTGGTTACGAGCTGGCCATGGAGTGGGGCTTGCTTCAGATAGAGGATGACAAACAGGAGGATACACAAATGTCCACACCCATCTACTGCTCCACAGATGACCTGCCTGGCAACAAACCCTGTCCTCGCAAAAATGTACCACTTACACATGTAT
This sequence comes from Sabellastarte sp. h YS-2021, assembly GCA_964017235.1. NCBI lineage: Eukaryota > Metazoa > Annelida > Polychaeta > Sabellida > Sabellidae > Sabellastarte > Sabellastarte sp. h YS-2021. The sequence goes on along the minus strand of OZ024928.1, from coordinate 168,031,214 downwards.
TTAAAGAGCTTCTGCATGCGTTCTTGTTGTAGTGAACACATTACAGTTGAACCATGTTGAATTTCATAACACCTCAGTTCTATGTACATGTTAAATTTGTCATAAGAGCAAGGAGATTCACAAAGATTTGCATGATTAGTTCTGTTTAAAAAGGGCAAAAAAAATTGGCTAAAATACATGAATTGTCCCGAGTGAGAAGTCATACTACCGAAAAGCTTGGCCTTATGCCCTGCTCTTGATTATTAATGTTTGTGGAGAATAGTTGTAATACCAAATCCTGTTAACCTTGTAGATTAATCAGCAGACTCACATGACTAATCTTCTAACTAAAATTACTCGGTTCCATTTTCACATAGAAATGTGCAAGATTAATGGTAAAACCACAAAGACAAGTCATAGCATCACAAAGATAAGTTGTGATGTGAGACAGAAATGATTGGTTATAACTAACAGAAACATGTTGAAGAAAAGGGATGAGTGTCTGTGATCACTGTAATAATCCTCCCGGCCTTGACAACTGAAAAGAAAAGTTGTACAGTCAGATTACATTTAGGACTACATTATCGAATACCGTAGGAGGCAAACTACTGAGAGTGGAACTGGGGTATTATAACAAGGTAAATTGTAATGTAAATGATCATCTCTGTTTTCATGTGTGACTTCACCGATTAAAAAATTGTACATTTCATTTTAGGGATGGATTGGTATTTATAGCTTATATTTCTTATCTGTATCCCAACAATTCAAAACAATTCAGGTTCTGAGACACTGAAAAAGGTATGTCCTAGAATGATCCAGATTGAAAAGGCCCACTTAAAAGAATTGTAGCTGATCAAAACAAAACATGCTCATCAGAGTCACTGTGAAAGTCAAATTAGTATGCAAAATATACTACTGTCGCAACAGTCGCTACTGCTGATGATTTTGTTGTCTGTGTCTGTTGAGCAATGTCTTTCACTTATTGTATCTTATGTGGCATTTTAAGCTAGTTCCTAGGGAGGGCAACCCAAAAGTGCGAGGATTTGATTTTCTAGGAGTTCAAATGGATGGAAGCATGGCATGAGTAGACTTTTACATTTATTAATATAGATTTACTTTTACATTTATTAATATAGATGTTATACTACATTATATGACATTTTATTTATTGGGAAATAGACATGTATTTAAATATACTGACAATTATCAAAGAGGTTCCTCACGTTCCTGTGTTTGGCAATGTGTGAAAACCAAAATAAGAGACGCCTTGACATCTTAGAAATACTGGTAAGAAACACAGACTGTTATTATAAGTTTTAAGTGAGAAGTTTCATTTTGGGGAATAATAAATCAAGTAGACAAGTTTGGTTCTTGGTAAATCATCATGAGGGCTATATAATGCATAAAAGGAAAAAGGTTTTGATTTGTACATATTTATTACGTGTTTCTATTAATTTTATGTTTCTCCATCTCAATCTTATTGTCTGATAGTCCAGATACTACTGTTAATTGTTGTGTTTTGATGGGATATTGTGGGATACTGGCATTACCAATCCACCCCTAGTTTAATCACTTTGTTCTCACCTCTGAACATGGGTTCAATTCTAGCCCATGGGAACATGTGAGATGATGCACGCTTCATATGACCTTAGGTGTTAACAGTTAGGTTTAACCCAATTTAGACCTTTGCACGCTTTCAGTAACAGTTAATTAGTCCAGTTTAAGGGCCAGTCACACCTATCCATAAGTAAATATTGGGGGTCTGATACACAGTTTAGCACTGCTGTAGAGGTAAACTCTGTGATAAAGTAACAACAAATGTAGATTTTCAAAGTTTAATTTGTGGTAAAACTACAGAAATGTACATTGTGCATCTTTTTGCAGATCAGATCTACTGGATTATGTACAGTCGCCCAATCTCTCTCTCCTTTGAAGAAGTTGAAAACCAAAAGCATACCCACCCTAGTTTTTACCCCACAGCCCTTAAGGGCCGTCGGGGTATTGTTTTCACTCATAGTGTCTGGATGGGCAGGCGGGTGGTTGGTCAGGCGGTGGCGGGAAGACGTTTGTCCGGCCTGTATCTTGGAAACCGTAAGGTGTAGGAAGTTGATACATAGTAGGGACATTGGTTAGGGGATGTAGGTGTGCAACGTCATGGTATGACCTTGATTTTACCTTTGACCTTTCCGTAGTGACATTGACCTATAAAATCTTGTCAGGGCTATATCTCGAAAACCGTAAGGGGTAGGTAGTTGATACTTGGTAGGGACATTGGTTAGGGGGTGTAGGTGTGAAACTTCATGGTGTGACCTTGATTTGACCTTTGACTTTTCCGTAGTGACCTTGACCTATAAAATCTTGTCCGGGCTATATCTCGGAAACCTTAAGGTGTAGGAAGTTTATACTTGGCAGGGACATTAGTTAGAGGTTGTAGGTGTGCAACGTCATGGTGTGACCTTGATTTGACCTTGCTGTAGTGACCTTGACCTATATAATCTTGTCCGAACTGTATCTCGGAAACCATAAGGTGTAGGAAGTTGATATTTGGTATGGACATTGGTTGGGGGTTGTAGGTGTGAAACGTCATGGTGTGACCTTGATTTGTCCTTTGACCTTGCTGTAGTGACCTTGACCTATAAAATCTTGTCCGGGCTATATCTCAGAAACAGTAAGGTGTAGGAAGTTGATATTTGGTTGGGACATTGGTTGGGGGTTGTAGATGCTCAACATCATGGTGTGACCTTGATTTGTCCTTTGACCTTGTTGTAGTGACCTTGACCTATAAAATATTGTCCGGGCTATATCTCATACTCTTAAGGTGTAAGAAGTTGATACTTGGTGGGAACATTGGTTGGGGGTTGTAGGTGTGCATCGTCATAGTTCAGTCATGATTTGACCTATGACCTATTTGTAGTGTTGTGGTTGAATGTGTATTTTAGAACCAGTTTCCGATAGCAGAAATTCAGCGAAAAACCGGGTATGTTTGATTTATGAAACACGAAGAAATAAGTTTTCAAACGTGTACATGAGCTTTAACTCATATACAAATAAGAACCACAAGGGACTTTTAGAAGACTTTCGAGGACAAAATGTGTGACATATCAATAGAATATTGTAAAATACTGTGAAATATTTGTTGTAGATCAATATTTTGGTAAGCTTAAGTTAAAATACTGAAATATGTGATGAAACCTGTTTTGCTTAGAAGAAAACGAAACGTAACTGGATCACTGTCTTTCGGTCAGCAAATAGGTTTCCGGTTTACCGTCTTCAGTATTACCTATTTATAGTGACCATGAGTTTGAAAATCTTGTCTGGGCTATTTATTGGATTGGTAAGGTGTAGAAGGTTGACACTTGGTAGGGACATTGGTTAAGGGTGTAGGTGTGCATTATGATGTGACCTTTAACTTTGGCTCTGCCAAAGTATGTTCATCTGCCATATTTGAGACATGTTTCTCTTATGACAAAGATATATAGAATACTGCAACTGATTAGTAAATGTACTTTTGTATAATTGTGCTATTTTCATTGACAGCTATACTCCAATTAATGTAATTTATAGTTTTGCAATATTTAGTTTACTGATTAATGCTGTCATCTTGCTATTGAAATGTCTTGATTTAATACTTTATCTTTACATACATTTTCTTTCTTTTAGATGTTATTTTCTCTACTTAGACATCATTTGGAGCTTTATATAACTGACACTGTTCTGAAAGTATCCAGACCTTTGTGCTGTTTCACTACTATATAGGGCTGCAAGCGAGCCCGAAAATGCACCTCGATTCCTCGTTTTTAATCGCTTGATTATCGCCCACGAAATAAACTGCTTCATATTTTGACATATCACGCCTTATAAAATGGTTATAAACCACACAACAGGAAAGAATGTTGATAATTTATTGAGTTTTTGGAAAAAGACGCATTTATAATGCAAAATGTAAGAAACTTTAACCATCTTTATATTGCAAGATTTGAGGTGTCTTCGAAATACGTTATAATAAAATGCCGTCTTATAAAACGTTACACAAAGAATTAAAGTTTGCAAATACTTAAAATATAAAATGCTGAAATGGAAACGCCTTATATTAGTAAAATATATAAATATATTCATATATTTAAAGAAAAAATAGAATTTTGTAGTAGATTTTACGTCTATGTTCAGTTGTTTTTGAAGACCCGGTTCACTTTTCTTGCCTCGAGTATTGTACTGAATTGTTTCGTTTCCGAGTAACCAAAGAATTCTTCTATATTTCATGGTGTTGAAAACTATTTCCCCAGGCTGTGGGGTACAGGCATCTCTGATGCTATTTTTAAAAAAAATATTTTCTTATTTCAGCAGTTATTTTACATTTTACTTTCTATGACTTTGTTTACATTGACAACCATTTACTCTAGTTGGTGTCTACTAAAACATAAAAACAGGATTTGGGCTTGTTTCTAAATACCTAGGTCCAGTTTTGTCTTAACATTCTGGCTCTAAATTTTCCAACTATTTGGTCAAATTTAACTTGGGTTATACAGAGAGGATGTAAAGTAATATGAAACCATCAGAGTTGTAAATGAAATACCAATTAATTCCAGTTTTTGTCTAGTAAAATATAAAAAACAAGAAACAAAAACTACAATGCATTATGAAGGGCCTGTTCTTGAAATTGGTCTACATCTTACTCATTTATAAGACTGTTATTACATGGAAACAATTAAAAAAATAATATATATCCACCATTATTTGTTTCACTGTGTAGGTAGAAAATGAGCTATTAATAGTTATAATATATTGTGAAGGCATTTCCCATTTCAAATTATGACTCATGTATGCAGTCGTGTGAGGTTCACCAGAAAACTACTTGTTTCTAGTCTTTGGAAAACAGAATTTGATTTTCATAAATGATTACATTAGCTAGCTGTTACTAGAACTGAAATGCTTTTCAACACTTTTCGTTTGACTGCTCAAAGTTTAGATCTACTTCTCACTTTAACAGTATTTATTTTTGTCTGGGACCGGTGGTCCCAGACTTTGAACTCCTTTTCTAAACATATTAGATGTGCTTCTACACTCAACGTATTTCCCCTGCGCCTCAAAGCGTACATGTTGGTGGTTTACAGATTCTGGTGTACATTTGGATTTGCAAGGTGTATGATGATATGAAGTAGGTGTTTAATACAGTGTTTTTATGGATTAGTGGGACTGGCTACTGTGTAACAAATTAGTTTTCATTTCACCTGCTGAATTAACCACATACCTTTATATTGAAAGTACCTGTGCCCACTGAAGTGCTGTTGTATAATTTTGAAAATTAAAAAAATTACACATTGGCTGTTAAATTAATCCTTTGTGGCAATGATATCTGTGTCTCATAATGCTAGTCTTTTTGCAATCATTGTATTGTTAACAGCTGTACTTTGATTTATATAGGTACTGGTGTTACAGGGTTGTAAAAGCTTATTGCAAATTATACTGTAGAACCTAAACAGGTAGACAGGACAAATCTGGACAAAACACTGATTTATACAGTCACACATAGAAAGGTTTTAGGATTTGGAGAATCACCACTAAAGACACTAACATATATACTCTCACACAGTGAAGGATATTGCAGGAACATCTTTACAACTAGATTATCAGCCGGATTATTATTTTCTTATATCAAATTATGGCTTATGCATACAGATATCTGCATTTTATGATTTTGCCATACCAGTAAAAAAAGAAACAGAATGTCGGAATTTTTTTTTTTTTTTCATATCAACACTCAGAAAACCCATTTTTATTTTTAGAAGTGGGTTCAGCAATGGTTTGCTCAGTGAGAAATTTGTCATGAAAACTGTGCTTGCGTGAATTTCTTATTTGCGGCTTTTAATATAATTAAGCGTCCCTGAAAAGAGCGCTTATTTGTTTTCGCTTCAGTTTCCTCGCCGCTGCCACCACCGCCACCACATTATGGTCTTCCTTGAATATCTCCCTTACTATTGGAAGCTTTTTAACCATATTTGGCAGTTATATACATTAGGCGTGGGAAGATTTTTCCACATGCTTAAATTTGACCTTTTATCTTTATCAAGGTCACATGATCAAAAAATAGTTTTTTGGGGGTACACCCGCCCGTCATCGCTGCTCAGCAAAATCTACTGACCGCAGAGGCCTGTAGTTTTGCACATGTTCATACTATTAAAAATGCGAGCTGATTAAATTTTGGGAGCAATCCGATGAAAATTGACTGATTTATGTGGAGAGTCTAGAAAGCAAGTCAAATTCCTTTAGAGCTTAAGAATATATAAAGAGGTATTGGAAAACCATATGTGGAGAGTCTGTATAGACAGTTAGATTTACCCCCTTTATGGGTCAAACTGGGGTCATAAAATAGCATATTACATCCTTTTGCCTTATATCTCTTTTATTATTGCTTTTACCACTTTAGAATGGATTTTCATATAAGGAGAGTCTAGATAGCCGGTCAGATTTACCCCCGACCCCCTCTTATGGGTCAAACTGGGGTCATAAAAGAGCAGATTTTGTGTTTTTGCCTTATATCTCCTTTATAATTACTCTTCCTACAAATTATAGTATTTATTAAATTAACTTTTCTCAATTTATGACCATAGAAATCAATATAAAGCTTCAAATTTTCTTTCATGTTAATGCATAAACTTCCACATTGTCTGCTTAACTTTCACTTCTTCTCTCAGCGCTGCATGTTTTTATTTTCAAAAACTTTTTTCTACTTTATATTATATTGCATTTAACCTTTGGGGATGCTTTGTTTTTGTTAGCAAAAACATTTTTCTAGTTAAAACTTTGTTCTCAAATCAGTGATGTTCCAATAAATTTGAAATTTTAAATGAAATGTTTTTGTAAATCTGTAAAAAAGACTTCATGTGCACATTGTACATATAAGATAATTTATATTTTAATAACACTGTACTTTGGACATTCATCACCTTATGGATTTTTCTGAATTGAAAAAGACTTCCTTATTGGCAAAAATATTCCGATAACTCCATTATAAATATAGAAGTAGAACACCTTTGATCCATCAAACTTACCCATAGTCATATTACCAGTGGGATTATATTTACAAAGTGCTTTGAGAACCTTAAGTTGTGGTTTGCGAGACGAAGTAACTATTGATCTAGTGTAATGACACAGGAAACCTTAAATAATAATAATAAGGAATATATAATTCTTCTGTTTTCCTATACAGTGGTAATTGGTTTGCCCTTTAATAGTCACTCTTTCACTGGATTAGAAAACTTTGATAGGATACATGATGACCTGTATGAAGCAAGAGCAGCAGTCTCGGGTATACAAATTCAGAAATTCAATTCATATACAGTAGAATATATTGCTTATCATAGGTTGTCATCCTCAAGTAGTGTCAGTACCCAAATATACTCGTGGGTAATGAGGGAAACCTTCAAACCTATATAAGGTACCATGCCCATGGGCAAAATCTCGTTGACCCAGACAAGGATTGAACCCCAGCCCCTCTACTCTGAGGTCCAGCATCCCAACCAAAAGATCACAGAGACCACATTATCAGTATTGCAAAACTGATATTAATTATGATTAGATTAATATTATAGAAATGGAAAACGACGAACACATCAATAGTCTGTTAATCTTGTTAACAATCATTTATGGTTCAATAAGTATAGTATTGTATCATAGTACATGGCCTATACTATAATGAATAGCAATTCTCCAGGAAGTGGCATAAGGAATACAATTATGGCATTGGTTCAATGTAAAATTTCTGAAACTAACCATCTGAAGCAAAACTGATAACTTGATATGATATTGAATTGAAATTTGAGGAAGAAAAGGTGTTTCGTGTGATACTTTTTTTACATGTATCAACCCATAAAATATTTCAAACTAGGAGTGAAACAAATAACTAAGATTGCTTAATGTTGACTTTCCCAACTTTTTAAGCAGTTTTAATCAGACTTTTCATTTATTTTTACTTCAGACCAAGAAGTGACCAGTCGAACTCATGTCAATATTGTACTTTATTTATTATCACTACAACTGAACTCTGATAAGTAAAATTACCTTTCATTTATCAAAAGTACATAATTATCAGAATCTTTGTTAGAAGTCCTATTGAAATTCACCATCATCTGGAAGCCCTGATTATAACATAGTGGTATTTTTTTGGTACCTTTAGTTGGGACAAGCAGTCTTCAGCTGTATTTTTGTGTACCATTTTCCACTGTATTAATCTGATAAAAATTGAAAATCAAGTACTGTAGGGAAAAAATTTCTGTTTTCTGAATACCTATTCATTAAAATTTTAACCATGGTTGACATTAATAGAAATGGGGAACGGACAAAAAGAAATCAGATGAAAATATTAATTGTAGTTTTTATGTCAGCTTACTGAAAAGTTAGCTGACATTATGCCGGCGCTCAATAGTGTCCACTTACACGTCCATGTCTGCATACGCATGAAAAATTTCCCCTTTAATCTGAAAATTCAAAACACATAGTCAGCTGACACAGAGCCCGTTCACAGGTACTGATTGCTTGTTTATCATAGTGATCCAAAAATCCCATTTTTCCCAGTATTAAAACTTTTTGTCTGGTTTTCCCTCTTTTTTATGATTTTGGTTTCTTTTTGTCCTGCACTCATTTGACACAGTAAATGTTGGTGTACCATAAAAAATTGTTATCATTATCTTATCACAGTATCAATATATCATTGCTCAGTGATGGTATTTTGATATCATTGAGTACAGTGTAAAGTGTGATACTATAGAGTAGAAATACTAACATTCTGCTGTAGTTATTTTTAGCTTTGGTTATTCAAGCTTAACACATTTTGTTCAGATGTTTGTCTGTGCTAGTGATGTTTGTCTTGCTGAAAATTATGTACAATACAGTGATTACAGTCCCAGAGGCAGGGTAGCTTACTAAGTGCATTTTAGTTTTTTGTAATGTAAATGAATTTTTGTGCTGGAATGGTAGTGGATTCACTCAGCTTGGACTGTGGTTTGCATAAGATTTTAGGTGAATTACTGTTGTTATCAGTGATGTTACATGTGAATTAGCAGTGTTATACTTTATTTTGCATTATTTATTAAAAGAACACATTAAAACCTCAAACTTCTCTTGTATTTTTACTGCCACACATAAACCACATCATCTATTCTATGGATAGAACAGATTTATTATAGTTTAGATTTCTTTAAGTATATTTTTGGTGCTCATAGTAGTGTAGGGATTGGTGCTCCATCTTTCAATATTGATCATCCCACGGAACTGCCGATATCGACACATACTACCAGCATTTCAATATCGAAACCACATAAAAGAAACAGACAAAAATAAAATAGAGCAATTTTACTGCTTAAATAAACATTTATCATATAAACGCCTCAAAAAGCACATTAACAACCGAAATAAATTGGTTCAAGTCTGGCGCCATCTTTGTTTACATTGTCAGTGACAGCTTCCGGTTTCACGGAAGAGAAACAAAACCTGACAGCTAGTACACAGGAAAGCATGAAAACTCTTGTTTGATTCAATTTTTGTTCATTTTATTTTACATCGCAGAAATATATTTTTGGTGCATAAATAATATGTTTTGATAATTTCGTGAAATAATATGTGCACATTTTCAAAGAACCTGTATTAACACCCGCTGCTTACGTTAACGGTCCTGATATTGAAATATCGATTGATCTACCACCCAAAATTTTCATTCGATATCCATCCTCAACATGGTACTCGATCCCTATACTAGCTCATGCACTCTTTTATCATTTCTTTATTCTGTGATGGTAAGTGAAATGCGAAAAAAAGTACCATTTCAGCGCATTTTGAAGGCATTTAGAAAGTTAAAAACTGGTCATTTTACACCTATTTATTGTATTGTTGTCATATGAACATCTATAAAAATGGACCATTTTCTTTATTTTAGGAGAAGTATATATTTTACTCATTTATGCTTTATTTTCCTGATAGTTTACTAGTTTTTTCTTCGTCTGCCACCTGAGGTCCTGCTTCAAATCCCAGTCCCTAATCATTGTAATTATTTATCATTGGGTTCACTGTTGTGACATTTGAAAATTTAGTATGTTCTACTTTTCTCCTCCCAAGTTGACCACCCCTCATGATTTGGGTATCAGATGATCAATATCATGTGTCTAGCACAAAGGTAATGTCTCATTCACACTATGGGCAGTATACCCGGTGGTTAGAACTTTTAGTCAGCGGCGGAACCAACTCCCAGGACGCCTCATATCTTCCGAGATTTGGTATACCCATAAGGTATCATGCACACTGATGGGACATGGTGTATAACTGTGAATAACAGTACGACAGTACTACATGTTGGTTAATGAGAGACAGCCTTCATTAACCTCGATTAATCTTCGGTAGCCATTGGATAGACATGTGCAACCAAAACACGACTGAGTCACAACCTTATATAAACAGCGGATGCCGCCTTCAGTTACCGTGTAAAAAAATTATCTGCTGAATGTCACTGCAAGAAATTCAGGCAGAAATTTTAAACCTTTTTAAAACTTCCATAGAATGCTCAAGGAAAGAAACAGCGGGCCACTGTATCAGAAGTTGGCATAAGGACGTCAAATGGTAGTTAAAGGACAGATTCATTTTGTCTAATGCCTATAACCGCGGGTTATATAGCTTGTAGTGTGAAAGGGGTATAAACCCAAAATACTCAAAAGGATATGTTTATTCATGACCAAAAAATCTGAAATCAACCAAAAAATTGTGCACTTTTTATGTCAGCTGACTTGTCAGTCAGCTGACATTATGTCATCACTCTGCGGCGTGGGCGTACACGTCCGCGTGAACAACTTCTTCTCCAAAACTACAAGGCCCAGAGACATGCTGTTTTTTTTAAAAGATACCTTATCTATCGAGGATGAAAAATTGTTCAAGGCATGCAAATCTGTCTGTTCGTCTGTTTGCTAGAGACATTACAAGGGGGGTACCCCCACCAAAAGTGTGAAAATTTCAAGTTTTTATCACAATTTTCTCAGTGACTATTGCAGGGATTTCTCTCATATCTTGCATATATGTACTAGGCCAGAGGTAGATTCTCTTGTGTGAGTATGAGACCTGGATCTGTCTTACTTTTTTTTTAATAAATTTTTTTAATAATTTTTAATGCATTAAAATTCATGAAATCATGCACTAAATCACTTATAACTTCAAAAGTGTTGCATTTACAGCATTTTGTGAAAATATGTTGTTCAGCTACTTTTTTCATAGCTACTATATGGTGAGTAAGTTGGGTGTCTGTCTCAATAGCTAAGTGAGTAATAGCTACTTTTGGGCTTTTCAGTAACTTCCATTATGAGTAAAATCACTTGTAACTTAAAAACTATTGCATTTAGAGAATTTCGTATAAATATGTTATTCAGCTACTTTTGGGCCAGCTATAACATAGTGAAATTTCAGACCTGTAGCTCATGGCATAGCTGAGTAATAGCTACTTTTAGGTTATCACTGTTGAGTAAATCGCTTATAACTTGAAAACTATTGCATTTAGAGAATTTCGTATAAATATGTTATTCAGCTACTTTTGGGTCAGCTATAACATAGTAAAATTTCAGACCTGTAGCTCATGGCATAGCTGAGTAATAGCTACTTTTAGGTTATCACTGTTGAGTAAATCACTTATAACTTGAAAAGTGTTGCATTTAGAGCATTTTGTTAAAATATGTTATTCAGCTACTTTTTTCATAGCTACAATATGGTGAGTAAGTTGGGTGTCTGTCTCAATAGCTAAGTGAGTAATAGCTACTTTTGGGCTTTTCAGTAACTTCCATCATGAGTAAAATCACTTGTAACTTAAAAACTATTGCATTTAGAGAATTTCGTATAAATATGTTATTCAGCTACTTTTGGGCCAGCTATAACATAGTAAAATTTCAGACCTGTAGCTCATGGCATAGCTGAGCAATAGCTACTTTTAGGTTATCACTGTTGAGTAAATCACTTATAACTTGAAAACTATTGCATTTAGAGTATTTTGTTTCAATATGTTATTCACCTATTTTGGGGTCAGCTATAACATAGTGAAGTTTCAGACCTGTGGCTCATTTCATAGCTGAGTAATAGCTACTTTGAAGTTCTCACTGTTGAGTAAATCAGTTATAATTGGAAAACTATTGCATTTACAGAAATTTGTGCAAATATGTTATTCAGCTACTTTTGGGTCAGCTATAACATAGTGAAATTATAGACCTATAGCTCATGGCACAACTGAGCAATAGCTATTCTCAGGTACTGACTGTTGAGTAAATCAGCTATAACTTGAAAAATATTGCATTTGGAGTATTTTGTTAAAATATATTGTTCACCTACTTTTGGGTCAGCTATAACATAGTGAAATTACAGACCTATAGCTCATGGCATAGCAGAGCAATAGCTATTTTCAGGTTCTCACTATTGAGTAAATCAGTTGTAGCTTGAAAACTATTGCATTTACAGTAGTTTGCTTAAATATGTTGTTCACCTACTTTTGGGTTAGCTATAACATAGTAAAATTTCAGACATGTAGCTCATTGCATAGCTGAGTAATAGTTCCTTTGAGGTTCTCACTGTTGAGTAAATCAGTTGTAACTTGAAAACTATTACATTTAGAGTAATTTGTTAAATATGTTATTCACAGAATTTTTGGTCAGCTATAACATAGTGAGATTGCAGACCTCTATGTCATGGCATAGCTGAGCAATAGCTACTTTCAGGTTCTCACTGTTGAGTAAATCATTGTATCCACTGGATATCCGCAGTGTGTAGAGAGAGATTTCACCATTACTGCTCTGATGAAAAAAAATATTATAGCTAGCTTTCTTAAGTTTGCAGTATATATTAATAACCATAAAATGTTGTCTGGGAATATTTTTGGCCTCATTTTGAGAAACAAGATGGCCGCCACAGGTGTTTTTTGTCAGTCATGAAAAGTGCTTATATCTCCCTTATTATTGATCCTAGAGGTTTGGGATGATAAACCAACCTGTAGGAAATCATGGGGTGGGAAGCTTTTGGTGTGGTCAGATTTGACCTTCAATGACCCCTCCTTCAAGGTCAAACAAGGATAGCCAAACTTAAAAGTGCTTATAACTCGCTTATTATTGGTCCCAGAGGTTTGGGATGGTAAACAGACAGGAAATCATGGGCTGTGAATCTGTTGATATGGTCCGATTTGACCTTGGAACCCTCCTTCAAGGTCAAATGAGGATAGCGAAAATTGAAAGTGCCTACAACTCGCTTATTATTGGTGACAGAGATTTGGGATGGTAAACCATCCCATAGGAAATCATTGGCTCGGAATCTATTGGTATGGTCAGATTTGACCTTTGGACCCCTCCTTCAAGGTCAAATGAGGACAGCCAAGCTTAAAAGTGCTTATAACTCATTTATAATTGGTCCTAGAGGTTTGGAATGGTAAACCATAGGAAATCATGGGCTGGGAATGTATTTGTGTGGTTAGATTTGACCTTGGACCCCTTCTTCAAGGTCGAACGAGGATATTGCATTTGTAGTATTTCTTTAAATATGTTTTAACCTATTTTTTACACTTAAACAATTACCTTGTTATTTTCCTTCATAATACCATTTACAGGGCACAACTTTTTTATCCTTTTCTTCTGTCAGCTTCGGAATTTCTTTCGAACTTGCTGTTCAGTTACCATTTACTGTATTTCTGTACAGCCCTTTTCCTGATAATTATTCTGTCCTCTAATCACCTTCACAAATCAAAAACACTCAGTCAGCTGACACAGTGCCCGTTCACGGGCACTCTCCTCTTGTTTATCCTATCTACTCCATCCCTGTCAGGTGCCTATCTTTAATCATTTATATATTGTGTCAAAGTGACATTATATCTGGATAAATCAAATAAGTGTATTCTGGTTTTTTGTCAATATATATGCACTAGCCATCTTAGTATGACCTTTACAATGTTGTCTCAAAGGTGCAATGAAATATGAATAAATAAAATAAATGTGTACTCTTGGTGTCCTAGCAGGTAATATGACCTTTTCAATGGGTTGAAAGCAAGGATAACCTTAATGAATTCATGGTTTACTTCCAGGGTGCACTAGGAGGGAAGGAGAATGCGGGAGACATACCATACTCGCTGGCAAAAGGCTGGGAGGAAGACGAGGAAAGCAAGTGAGTAAACATTGCAATACTGTGAAAACCCACATATCTAGAACTCTCTGAGGTAGAAAGTCTTTGGTAGATAGAATAATTTAATTGATCAATAAAAAGTTTCTTAGAAGTAGAAGTTTTTTTGTTTTTTTTTAATGAATCTGGGTCTGCACATTGATTGTTCCTTTAATACCAGTGTTTCAGCACTTATCTTGGTTTAAGTCAATACCTGGTCTGATGGAGGTTAGAAGCAGTGAATGTCAGGGCCAGTTTAACTCACAAAAAGCTCTCAAGAAGTAGTGATCTTTTTGCAGTTTATCAGCAGAATCTAATTAACAGTAGTATTTTAGAGTCCATTTTACTGATATTCAATGTCATTCAGACTCAGTATGTTGGATGACTCTCATAAGTTAATTTTTACAATTAAGATTCATCTGTACTGGTTAGAGATGGGTCGGAAGGCCAGGTATCTCGGTTTCAGGAGCATTTTACTGAAATACCATGATGAGATTTTACAACCGCCACTTCGCTTAAATTATAAGCTTTTATCCCCAATTTTCATGCTTTTGCAGACTTCATACAGTACCCGCAATTACGAGCAGAACTGCCATGTTTTGGTTGCAACAATTTATAACCTCAATCTTGCTTGTCAGCTCATATTAATGAAGAAAAACTTAAAATATTGGGAACAAACAAGAAATTTAAAGAAATTTTTAGCTTTTATCTCATATTTCGTGCATTTGGCCACTTTTATTGCGATATTGTGAAGAGGAAATGTTTATGTTTGGGTTGTACTAAAACGCAGAGTGCTGGAATGGGTACGGTTTTGTATTGACGACATCCCAATGTACATATTTTTCATACCGACCCATCCCTAGTACTGGTAAAAGAAAAAAAGCCCAACTACGATAAATTCAGGAAGTTCCAGATATATTTTACAGTATCTTGTTATTTTCTGCTTTCTAAGGATCTCTGAAGAGAGGTTTGTATCTTTAAACTACTCAATGTATATATGTATCTCTCTGTAGTCTTATGTCTCTACATATAGTCTGGGCCTTTTCATTTCAAGATTTCATTCCAGTCTTTAATATATGAAGGTGACCTCTGTGCTTAAGATGTTAATATATATAGTCATGTAGTTTTGAAATCCCTATTTAAATAATATATATTTTTATCGAATTTTTTACTGTGACTGTCAGAAATAAGTATACCCACCTTTTGCTAACCTGTGCATATTCCATGAAGTCCACGTGAATTCCAGGCATCAATATAATTGTTTCCAAATGGAAAAAAAGTGCCTATATATACATATATGATTTATTATTAGTTATGGACATTTGTAGAAAATCATGTATTGGACATCTTTTCAAGTTTTCATATTGTTAAATTTGACCTTGGTACCCTCATTCAAGGTGAAATAGAATAAGCCAAACTTGAAAGTGCCAATATCTTGCTTATTTTTCTTCTTAGTGGTTTGGAATGTGAAGCCAACCAATTACATGTCATGGACTGGGAGTAATTTAATGTGGCTGTGTTTGACCCAAAGCCCCTTGTGCAAAGTGAAAAAGGAATGACCAAGCTCTGTTCAGGTTTCTGGGAATCTTTTCCAGGTGTTGAATTTGACCTTTGACCCCTGCTTTAAGGTTATATGAAGGTCATCATACCAAAAGGCCCTTATATTTCCCTTATTGTATCCACCAGAGGCATCCGCCATGCGTAGAGATTTTCGGCGTTAACGCTCTCAGAGGAAAACTACACCAAATTTGCAGGATATCTTCATTTGGAGGCAAGCTTCTATGGGACTGAAACTAGCCTCATTCTGCAAAACAAGGTGGCCAGCATGAGCATTTCTTTGAAAATTATCTACCTTTTTCTACTGGCTGGTTCTCATAGGTAGAAGGTTGAATCTCTTCATAGGTGATATGTACAACACATATTCATGTCCTTTACAACCTTGCAGACAAGGTCATCCACAGAGTTCCAAAGTACCCCAATAGCGGACTTTAAAAGTGCCTATATCTCCCTTATTATTGGTCCTAGAGGTTTGCAATGTGAAACAAACCTATAGGAAATCATAGTCTGGGAATCTTCTAATGTGATCAGATTTGACCTTGGACCCCTCCTTCAAGGTCAAATGAGGATACCCAAACTTAAAAGTGCTTATAGCTCGCATATTATTGGTCCTAGAGGTTTGCAATGTGAAACCAACTTATAGAAAGTCATGGGCTGGGAATCTTTTGATGTGGTCAGATTTGACCTTGGGTCCCTCCTTCAAGGTCAAACAAGGACAGCCAAACTTAAAGTGCTTATAACTTGCTTATTATTGGTCCCAGAGGTTTGCAATGTGAAACCAACTTCTTGGAAATCACGGGCTGGGAATTTTTTGATGTGGACAGATTTGATCTTGGGCCCCTCCTTCTAGGTCAAACGAGTATAGCCAAACTTAAAAATGCTTATAACTCGCTTATTATTGGTCCTAGAGGTTTGCAATGTGAAACCAACTAATAGGAAATCATGGGCTGGGAATCTTTTGATGTGGTCAGATTTGACTTTTGGCCCCTCCTTCATGGTCAAGCAATGGTTCACTGGCTTTGATGAGTTGTCTTTCCGGTGGATACAAATTTGCATCTCCGATGCGTAGGTCTAGTTATTGGTGCTAGGGCTTCAGAATGTTAAAGCAGCCCATGGGAAGTCCTGGCCTGCAAGTGTTTTGCCTGTGAACAAATTTGGCGTTATTTTGAAAACAAAATGGCCACCTTATCCATTTATTTCAAAATCATCAAGATGCTCTAAAACTTGAAATATTGCAGCTAGGTTCATCAAATTTCCACAAAAGATATATGGCTAGGAAAGTTAGCCTGATAATAATTTTGGCCTAGTTTCAAAAACAAAATGGCCGCCTTGATCAGTGACACATGTTTAATGTCAAATGGGATTATCCTATTAAAAAGCCTTATAATTCTCTCCCTTATCAATGCTATTACGGGTTCGGAATGTGGAAACAACTTATAGGAAGTCATGGCCTGGGAATCTTTTCCAGTTGCTGACTTTGTCCTTTGACCCCTTCTTCAGTGTTAAGTAGTATCATCTTACTACAACTCCCTTAGTTCTTCATTATTACTGATCCCAAGGTGGGAGATAACCACTGCGGCAGTAGCCTTGTTTTCCAGTATGAATGGTAATAAATGAACTTGTTGTAATCAGAAACACATTATGTAACTAAGATTTTATACTGTGCCAAATTTTACAAATCGCTGTCTGCATCTTCTCAAAAAATGTGAATTTTCTTTATAAATGACATATTCTCTTGTCAGAATAGCACTAAATGACCTTTCTGTGGTCACAGACATATAAACAGGAAGATATTATTCTGAAGCAATTATAATGTTTAAAATGTTTATGTATTAAATAAATAGCACTCTCATATTAAAAGTTTGGTCTCGTATCAGTGTGTTCAATGGACTTCATGGATGTATGTTGCATATTTAATCTCTTGTATCAATCTCTTTACTTTTGTAAAATCACATTAAGTCTATGTTTCAAAGTAAACAACTGACATTCTTCCATTTATAATTGGTAAATGCAGTTTATATCTGCATTTCCATCTCTCTGAAATTGATTGTGTTTGGAGCCAGGTTAGTGTAAGGATTAATCTGCAATTTTTTTCATCCAATATCCAACTGAAACAAAAATTTGACTTCATATATTAGTCATTGTTGAAATATTATTTTATGTCAAAAAGGGCATCATATAACAGCAACTAATCTCTCAGTTACCATAAAAGTAATGCAGTGTTTCCACTCGACCCGACAGGCTGGTAACTATGCATTTTTGGAGAGTCGGGACTAATGTTTACATGGTCGGTTAGGGTCTGTTGCAAGTTCCCGGTCTGTCGGGGAGAGTCGATGAAATGAAATATCAAATATGTTTGATATTTCTACGACCATTACCGACTCATATCCGACCCTAATTTCAGCCCCCTAGCAACAGGCCTGTCGCTTAACTTAATGGCCTGTCGGTTACACTTCCAGGCTTGTCTGTAACCCTTCCAGGCTTGTCGTTATCACTTGCAGGCCTGTCGTAATATGTAGTCGGCTTGTCTTTTGTAACTTAGGTACTGTTCATTTGCAGTCCATTTCCAGCATGATGTGAGGTAAAAATATGATAAAAAATTATGTCCAAAATGACAAAGAAACAGTGCAAGTGATCATAATTTTCAGGTTAAGTTCCACATATATGCTATAATTAATTAATTAAGAAACCTGAAAAAGTGTTTTTATTTGGTTAAATAAAAATAAAATCCCAGCTTATTTCAGGAAAAAAAAATTTTAGGTAAAAAGAGGACCAAGTGTCAACCAATCAACAAACTTAAAAATAGGTTACTAGTAAATATTTGGATCCGATCACGTGAACAGAACTACAGGGTTTTGCCTTCACGTCCAGAAAAAGGTGCTTTCTCAGAGGCTCGAAATTATTTGTTATGAATGTGTAGGAAAATTGCTCAGAGGGACGGAATTTTGAAGGGGTCCTTCCCAGAAGCTCAAAATTGGAGTATAACAGGCAGCAACAAGCAGAAGGTTTTCATTGTCACGTGAGAGATTGTTAAAAGTACATCTCTCTCTGCTTTCTTCCACAGGATATAACATTATAATTGGAAATTTTAAATGACTTTTTAGTTCATAATCTGAAGCAGACTTATACATTGATGTATTTCTCGTTTAATATTAAAGCACAAACCTGGAAACTATAATTAAAATAACAAAAAAGTAAAGTTGCAGCATGATGTGAAGTGAAAATATGACAAAAAAATTATGTAAGGAATGACATAAACCAGTGCAAGTGATCATAATCTTGAAGTTAAGAGATAGTAAAGGTTCACATGTATGCTTTAAATAATTGAGAAACCTTAAAAAGGTGTTTATTTAGTCACATAATAAACAAATTCTCAGCATATTTCACCAGAGCAATTAGAAAAGAAGTTAAACTATTTGGATCCAATCACAAGTTATTTCTTCTCACTGTAAAAACCCATAAGCAGTTTTGGGGAAAAAGGAGGATCAAGTGTCGACAAATCAACAAATCGGAAAACTAGGTCAATAGTAAATATTTGGATCCTATCACGTGACCAGAACTACTGCAGGGTCTTATAAAAGGCAACAACCAGCAAGAGGATTTTCATTGTCATGTAAGATATTGTTAGAGAAGCACATATCTCTCTGCATGTTTGCACAGTATATAACATTTTTAATGAAAATTTCATATTTTAAGTGGCTTTTTCATTCATAATCTGAAACATACACTGATTTATTTCTTATATAATATTTAAGCAAAAACGTGGAAACTATAATTAAAATAACAAAAAAAAAAAAAAAATTTGGACATTTTGGTCACGTGATGGGATCCAAATATTCAGCCTTGACCTAGTTTAAAAATTGTTTATTGGTCGACACTTGATCCTCTTTTTTCCCCAAAAAATTCATCAAAAACTGTAATGACAATACCGACTGCAAGTCTGGTCATGGGGTCCTGTATGTTTCTCCAGTCCCGTCTGTTTATCAGTACGGCTTGTCGGGACCTGCTACGGCTTGTCTGTTACCGGTTTAGGGCTTGTCGTATTATTTCTATGACTGGCCGTGCAATAAACGTCCCCGACCCTACGTCTTGTCGGGAAGGTCATTACGTCTTGTCTGTAAGTGTACCGTCCTGTCGGGGATTTCATAACCGACTCAGCATTTTCGTGCCTTTTTTTCTACGACCCTACGACTTTTGCAACCGACCCTAGGGTCGTAGGATCGGTTACAGGGTCGGTTCCAGTGAAAACACTGCATTATATAAAAATAGGTATAAAATATCTCCGTACACAAAATGTAAATGAATATAATTGAGGATTAAAATGTTAGGAACTCCTGAACTGTAACAGAATTTGAAAAATACTACTGGGAGATTGACCATTGTTGGCAATAACTAACAAATGCTGCAATTATCCATACAAACATTACCTCCCTATTAAACACCACTCCTCCCCTCCGCTTTACAATTCCAGTATTCTGAAAGAAGATGCATTTGAGTACATCCCCAATTGAATAACTGCCTAAATGAAGTGAAGTTCAGCAAAACATCCACAATAAAAATATAAGATAAAAGTTTGTTTCTGATATTTTAAGTTCTCCTACAAGTATATGTGCTTGCACTCGAGATGGCGGTAAACCATTGTAAAGTATGTAATTATCCCTTATTGCTCGTGGACACTTGAGTGGTTTCTCTATACTGTTAGGGGAAAAAAAATAAACAATGTTATATTGATAAAAAGCCTCTTTTGTTGAAATGTGTGTTATTTAAAACTTGACATTGTTTTGTGTAATAACATAGGTCAGTATAACATCCTGTTACAAATGTTTTGATAAATGTACATATCATTAATGTATTTGGAAATCTACTTATTTTTTTCTGTTATTAATTTAACCATCCCATATAAAGAGCCTGTATTTGTTATTTGGGTATGGTTTTCTCGTTACTACCATCACATTATGATCTTCCTTTAATATCTACTTCATTATTAACTGTCTGGAAATGATTTTGGAAAGCATCTTCTTTGGCTATGTACAAAAATTTTCATGTGCATCAATTTGATCTTTGACTGCTCTTAAGGTTATATGACCTTGTGACCTGTCTTTTTCAAAAAGTACTTATGTTTGCACTGCTAAATTTAATATAGATACATTCACCCAGTAAACTCTGGGCCACAGCTGATTTTCATACTAATTGGTTCATAAACATTGACATTGGAGCAACTCATATGCACAATCATATGTACCTATACATCATAAAATTAAATAGAGTGACTTCTCCATATCAGGTTTGGCACCAATTGCAAAAACCTAAAGAAAGATCAAATCTTTGTAAATTTTATACGTGTTTAAGTAGTTTGGTATTCATTTATCTCACTAACATTAAACTGGTGCTGTTACTTTGCCTAATATTCACTTGGTAATTTGGCACAGTGTGGAACACAAAATCCTTATTGGCACTTGTTATATATATATAAGATGGATTTCATTTTATACAAAGGTTTATTGATGCAAGGGCATTAGATATAAATGTTCTTCAAACCCCCAAAAAAATTTTGTTTGCCTCATTTTGTGAAAAATCAAGACTGTGCCAATGTACCAAGACAGTAACCCACATCTAATGAGTGCTGTACAGAGCTTCATTCTTGTTTCATAGAATGCAAATTTGTATTAATATTTGGTGTACCATTTTTTCTCCCTAGTTTTAGTGATGTATTTCAAGGACAAACAAAGATGCTTGGTATACTTCAACTTTGCAAAAAAAAAAAACCTAGTTATCGACAGTTGTTTGTATTATCGACTGTACCAAATAAAGTGGACTATGCCATATCGGGAGTTTTTGTATACAGATTCCAAGTATTGTGCCGCGTTGGGGCAATAATTGAATGTAAAATTTGTAGTATCGTCCCATTAAAAAGCACTGTAAAAGATGAATTGATTTGATTTTTTTTTGTGGGTAAAATAAAAGGATCCATATTTGCATGTCACTATTTCCTTCCTTTTTTCACATTATTGTGTTTTATTGCATATGGCTAATGCCCAGATCAATTAACTTTATCATTCATAAAAGAGTTAGCATAAAAGTGTCATACTTATCTTCAGAAGTAACCCCATTGTGTCTTGTTTGTAGGACTCTACTACAGAAAGTTAACGAAGAGTTAATAAGAAGGTACATTTCTCTTTTTTTTCAGTTTTTGTTTTCTTAGTGTGTTGCAATATTGTTACCATGGTTATTAGTGCTGGGACGAGTTGACGGAAACTCGAGTTACAACTCGATGGGCGATAATTGGGGGTCGCATCGATTTGCGCAAGTCAAACTCGAGTTTTTGAAAACGTATATATTTTCACCATCTAAGGCTGACACTTCACCAAAACAATAGAAATATCTGAAATTTTCAAAAATATATTGTATTTTTACTTTATTCTTGCTTAAATCAATGAAGACTTAATTTAAATTATATCGCGAAAGACCATTTCCAGTTCAAAGTTTTGCCTCATGTACGGTTATGTAAAATATTTTCGCTAACAAACGAAATACTTTATCCCGAAAATTACTCGAGTTTGACTCGAGTTCAACTCGCTTCTAACAAGTGATGCTCGATCTTTCATTTAAGCTGGCGATCCCACCACTAATGGTTACCATTGATTGATTCCATGCTAGTTTGCAGATAATTCTCAAGCTGCTAAGTAACATCATCATTTTGGTTTTGTTTTTTAAATCCGGGACGTTACTTTATAAAATAACTTTTTCAATTTGCATTTAATTCCAATGCTTTATTATTATTTAAAGAATGGAATTGAATCACTATTTTGTTTTTGGCTCTGAAAATCCTGCAGATTACTTTAAAAGTCCTATGTTGTTGCGTTTATTATATTTCTGGTTGTTTAATTGAACTTGTCATACAGACAAAACGTAATATTAATGCTGACTACTGTAACATTTAAAATTGAAATATTCTTACAGTCTTGATGTCTATTGACACAATTTTATTTTATCGATATCTAATGCCTTAAGTAGCTTTATTTCTGGAATTAACTTGAAATTATTTTGATATTTCCAATCATCAGCTCTGTACACAACAACATACTTATGTATAAATAAAGCAGTATTGGCAATAAACTCAAAACTTCTATTGTGATGATTGTCATTAATATGCATGTATCCAACTATCCTTTAAGGTTTTCTGAAGTATTTCTAAATTTTACTTTAGCCAAAGATTGGGGAGTTCATATTATTCAAGGTATAACAGTATATGTACAAAGGTGATTTTGAATGAGGTCCTTTCGGGAAAATATCAAAGTTTGATTATTGTGAATTGTAGCCAATCAAGAATACCCATCCTATTTTGAATTTTTTTTACTTTTATCAATTATTAGACAGATAAATTATTCATGCTTGGTTGATGTGATGTGCAAGATACCCTTCTATTTCTTCATCTTAGTAAGAGTGGATTCTTGGTTATCTTATCAACCCCAATAACATGAAAATCTGACTTGACCAAACTTTACTGAGGTCCCCCATTTTTAAAGTTTTTGTGTCCGTTAGTTCCAATGGACAGTAGTCATCTTAATTAAAGTATTTGGATGTACTAACTAAAAACTGCACAATTACATTATATCCATCTGTTTGACCCGTTTTGTTTTTTCTGCTATTTATAAAAGGATGGTAATTATTACCTATAACCCATTACCAATAGCTGTTTTACAAATGTCCCAGTCTTGGCTGTCTGAACCAATTATCTTGAGTTATGTGTCCCAAAAGAGACTTTGATAAGTATCCAATATATGACTAAAAACAGATCATTACAGTTAAAGAAAGGTAGTTTTTGGGTGATCATTTTATGGAATTTTTAACATGCTTTCTTTTCCTTTTGTAAAATATTTCTGCATAAAGTTGTACAGTGTATATTTATATGGTGTGTACAATTATAAATACATGGCTTAAATACATGTTTTATATATTTCTATCATTTATATATATTGTACTTTTCACTCTGAAATATACACAGCAATAATTTGTTTATAATATCTTAATGTAGGGAAAATTTGCCACTAGCAAGTCAGTGGTCAAAATATGTTTCAATACTGTATTTACTGAAATTAGAAACCTAAAAATGTTGTTATAGGAATCGCAAATATGTAAGGAATGACCCACAAGTCAAGGAAACAGAAGGGGATTTGTTCACTGCATGCAAATTCCCTATACTGTGGCAAATTTTACATTTCTGTGTTTGTCCAAATGACGGCAATTCTAGGCACCAAATTTGATAATACCTGACTATTTTCTGACCATATAGTTTCAAATATTTCATGTTACCTTGCATCCTTGTCCAACATCGTCACTTCTCAAACACAGATGGTATGCACCTGTCATTTTTAACCACAGCGTGTAGAAGACTGGACTTGTTGTCACCCACAGAATTTTGTTACCTTCCCTATTTCACAAGCCATCTTAGAGCGTGATGGTGTGTCTATATCAAGAAAATCAGCTAAAATTTGAAGTTTTGTTTTAAAAGTTACTGAAAAATGGAGACTCTAAAATTATAGCCAGTAATAATAAGATTAAGTTGTTTTTTGTTTTTTTTTTGTTTGTTTGTTTCTGAAACTGTATCAACTTCCATTTCATCATCAGTGAAAGAAAAATACGAGTCACACTTCAGAAGTACTTAGGCCTTTTCTTGATCAATTGTTTTCCTTAAAATTGAACCACTTTTTATTACATAATGACAGAAGTCTGTAGCTTTTTAACCCCAGCCCATAAAGGCTGGGGTTATAGTCGTCCCCTGCGCCGTCCGGGTGGCGGCGGCGGGCATAAAGCTTGTGGGTGTTCCACAGCCTAAACCCCTGCACGGATTTTCACCAAATTTTCAGGGGGTGTTTACCCCAAAAGGATCTAGAGCTGATTAGGTTTTGGGGGGTATCCGGTAACAACTGTTGCCATGGCAACACTTTTAAGATTTTCGGGTCTTAAAGTTTGGCGATGTCCCAAAGCCTAAACCCCTGCATGGATTTCATCAAATTTTCAGGATATGTTTACTCCAAGAGGATCTACAGCTGATTAGGTTTTGGGGGGTATCCAGCGGCAACTATTGCCATGTCAACACTTTTAAAATTTTCGGGTCTTAAAGTTTGTTCTAAAATCTTTAATGTTTTCTGTAACCTAAAACATTGCAGCTAGCTTCATCAGATTTGCACAAAATGTAAATGATAGGAAAGCTTGCCTTGTTGTGGAAACAAAATGGCCACCATATCACATCTTTAATGCCAAATAGGAGGGTCACCATATCAAAAAGGCCTTATATCTCCCTTATAATTGTTTCTTGGGCTTCAAAATATGAAAACTACTTGTAAGAAATCATGGCCTGTGAATCTTTTGTAAAACATCTTTTTGGTTTTCTATACTTCTTACAACAGGAGTTGTTCCTAAGATTTTCCCAAATCTCAATGTTGTTGGTCATTTAGCTGTACCTGCGGGCTGAGGTTCTTGCCTGCCGAGGGTGGCTATTTTTTATTTTAAAATTGCATTACACGTCCTCTAGCAATAAAGAATCTTGAATAATTGCGTATCATACACCACCTCTTGTATAAAGATAGAAACTTTATCTTTGATGAGTCAAATGGTATTTATCAAAGATCCCTGGTTCTTTGTTATGTGTCATAACAATTTGTCAAAGTGTCGTCAGGATAACATTTGAGATTTAAGAAAACAACGCCAGCTTTTTAAAAAATTATTTTTATTTTTGGCACACAGTCTATGTACTTGTACAGGATGTACAGGAAACAGTCATTGTGTCAAGTTGGCCCTGATGTTAATATTTTGGTGTATTATATGACTACATTGTTGTTGGCTTACAGAGGTCATGACGGCCAGTTAGCAGATGTAGATGAGGACGCACTGTATGAACAACAGTAAGCACCTCAAAAGACACGTTTAAAGCTGTATTCACCTTGTTTGTACTGTAAACATCCTCAATTGTGCCCATGAATGGTTAGTTTATTACCTACTCCTAATAATGTTGTACCAGCATTTGTCTGTCAGGCCAACAGAATGGACTTTTTAACATTATTTTGCTGATCTCACAAATCGAGTTTTATTTCAGGCAGTTTGATGTTTTTCTGCTTATTTAGTCATCATAACCTCTTTTTAAACCTGTTGGTTAAAACATGACAAATGGCTATTTGTTAAAATATGGAGATATTTAGTTAATAGGGTTAAGTTCAGGTTTCTGTTGCATAATCGATTATTAAAATTCTTAGTGATCAACCAAGATTGCCGACTATCATCAAACAATAATCTTCTCTGATTGTCCATCAGTGTGCCTGAACTTTGACACCAATAACAACAAAAGACAGGTGTATACTCTGGTGACAGGTTTGGGCCATATTGAGGATATTTACTCAGTGTTTATTGCATTCGATGTCAGAGTTTATGGATGTTGTAGATCTTCCATATGCTTCTTGTCCCTGGTTTCACTTTGAAATTTTCATAATATATCCCATTTCCACTTGTAATTATTCTGCTGAAGAAAATTATGATCAGTTGGGTAATAATTTAGCAAAATAATAAATTTTGGACTTCAGAGTCTTCTTGCATTTTAGATGTGTTCCAGATAAAAAGTGAATTTTCAGAAGGTTTAAATCCTTTGACAAAAATGACCTGACAGTATATGTATGTATATAAAAAGAGAAAAAGTCTTCCAGTTTTCAAGCTTTAAGACATTTTAATTGCACTCAACTGAATATATGTCCTTATCATTTGACGCATGAAACATCTTTGTAAGCACGAGAAATAACACAAAGTCAAATACTAAACTTCTATAGACAATACCAAATGGTGCAATGGCTAGTTGACTAATCCTTATGACATCAGAACACTCAAAATTGAGGCTTGTTTCCCTTGCTTTTTCTTTAATAAAATAAATTCATTTGTCAAGCCAACATTTGTTTATTACCAGTAGTTCCCGAGTTCCTGCCACAGAGTTAAAGAAAATTAAAGCCCGATCCCAAATAAGTCTGTAAATAATGATATGTTAGTGAGTACAGCTTTAAAGCATGTTGTGTTGTTGGTGTGTACTGTAGCTGTAACATGTCACCAGAAGACAGCAGAAGCCACCTTGTTTCAGAAATTTTATTTTCTAGTTCTCTAATCTCTTGGAATATTTTGTTTGTTGCATCAAAAGATGGCTTCTGCTGTGCACAATTTAGTGTTCTGCACTTGGCTTTTGTGTGCTTGGTTGTGGGATTCAAACCAGCTTATAATAATATATCCTAAATTCCTAATGTATTCTGTATCAGTCCTAATGTAAGATTGAATGTGATAAGTGGGCTATCTAGTTCACGAGTTGAGTTATGAATACATTGAATAGTGCGATAGCGCGATTTTGCAGGGTGTTAGAGGTTTTAGCAGCACAAAATTAATCTCTAACAGCCCAGACTGTTCATCTACAGCCACATTCTTTATATCGTGTGAAAGATATTTTTACAGCACTTTTTCACATTTTTGTTGTAGAAATAAACTACGTATGCGCGGACTTTATTGGCGATTCAATCACAAAAATAACCTCAAATAAATTTAGAGGGTATTTTTGTGATTCAATCGCCAATAAAGTCCAAGCAAAAGTAGTTTATTACTATTATAAAACAATTGTTGATGTTTTATCCAATATTCACTGATTTTGTTTGTTTTCAATTTTATTTTCGAGATTATGTTGCGCAACCATGTTCGTAGATTGGAACAGCGTACATTAGTTTCTCTATTAAGTACTCTCACGAAATGCGCAGAGATGTATATTCGTTGACTGCGCAGGTGTCCGTTTTATAATTCATCATAATCCAGTCAGAAATAAGGGAAATGTTGCACGTTAGAAATTTTAAATGTAGGTACAGTATGTGTGAACACCACATGACGTCGGGGAGAGCTGCAAATGGTTCAGGCCTCTCCTTAATGGCCTGCCACTCTGTTAGTGTAAATTTTACTGTTTTAACCTACATATAAATTATAAAGCATTAATAATGTTCTAATAAGGCACAAGTGTCTGACAATAACAGTACACGGTATCATCAGTATGCCATGAATTGGTAAAGATGTGGTGCAACTGGAAAAAAGGGGTACTGTAACAGTGATACACAACTGTATAATCCTGTGTCCTTGTTAACAAGGGAACAAGTTAGGCTTTTAATAACTTGATTTTTATCAAACAGCCTTTCAAGGCTGTGTAGGTAAGGTTTTCAACCATGGTTTCTGGCTGAGCGGTTGGGCAGGCAGTCTGACAGGTGGTGGGAAAAATCTTGTCTTGGCTGTCTCAGAAACCATAAGATACAGGAAGTTCATGCTTGGATGGGACTTTGGATGGGGATTGTTGTGGTGCAGTGTTTTTTTTATATTTATTTTTATGTCATCACTCTGCGGCGTGGGCGTACGCGCCCGCGTCCGCGTGAACAACTTCTTCTCCAAAACTACAAGGCCTAGAGACATGCTGTTTTTTTTAAAAGATACCTTATCTATCGAGGATGAAAAATTGTTCAAGGCATGCAAATCTGTCTGTTCGTCTGTTTGCTAGAGACATTACAAGGGGGGTACCCCCACCAAAAGTGTGAAAATATCAACTTTTTATCACAATTTTCTCAGTGACTATTGCAGGGATTTCTCTCATATCTTGCGTATATGTACTAGGCCAGAGGTAGATTCTCTTGTGTGAGTATGAGACCTGGATCTGTCTTACTTTTTTTTAAATAAATTTTTTAATAATTTTTAATGCATTAAAATTCATGAAATCATGTACTAAATCACTTATAACTTCAAAAGTGTTGCATTTACAGCATTTTGTGAAAATATGTTGTTCAGCTACTTTTTTCATAGCTACAATATGGTGAGTAAGTTGGGTGTCTGTCTCAATAGCTAAGTGAGTAATAGCTACTTTTGGGCTTTTCAGTAACTTCCATTATGAGTAAAATCACTTGTAACTTAAAAACTGTTGCATTTAGAGAATTTCGTATAAATATGTTATTCAGCTACTTTTGGGCCAGCTATAACATAGTGAAATATCAGACCTGTAGCTCATGGCATAGCTGAGTAATAGCTACTTTTAGGTTATCACTGTTGAGTAAATCGCTTATAACTTGAAAACTATTGCATTTAGAGAATTTCGTATAAATATGTTATTCAGCTACTTTTGGGTCAGCTATAACATAGTAAAATTTCAGACCTGTAGCTCATGGCATAGCTGAGTAATAGCTACTTTTAGGTTATCACTGTTGAGTAAATCACTTATAACTTGAAAACTATTGCATTTAGAGTAATTTGTTTAAATATGTTATTCACGTATTTTGGGGTCAGCTATAACATAGTGAAGTTCCAGACCTGTGGCTCCTTGCATAGCTGAGTAATAGCTACTTTGAAGTTCTCACTATTGAGTAAATCAGTTGTAATTGGAAAACTATTGCATTTAGTGAATTTCATATAAATATGTTATTCAGCTACTTTTGGGTCAGCTATAACATAGTAAAATTTCAGACCTGTAGCTCATGGCATAGCTGAGTAATAGCTACTTTTAGGTTATCACTGTTGAGTAAATCACTGATAACTTGAAAACTATTGCATTTAGAGAATTTTGTATCAATATGTTATTCAGCTACTTTTGGGTCAGCTATAACATAGTAAAATTTCAGACCTGTAGCTCATGGCATAGCTGAGTAATAGCTACTTTTAGGTTATCACTTTTGAGTAAATCACTTATAACTTGAAAACTATTGCATTTAGAGTATTTTGTTTCCAATATGTTATTCACCTATTTTGGGGTCAGCTATAACATAGTGAAGTTTCAGACCTGTGGCTCATTTCATAGCTGAGTAATAGCTACTTTGAAGTTCTCACTGTTGAGTAAATCAGTTATAATTGGAAAACTATTGCATTTACAGAAATTTGTGCAAATATGTTATTCAGCTACTTTTGGGTCAGCTATAACATAGTGAAATTACAGACCTATAGCTCATGGCATAGCGGAGCAATAGCTATTTTCAGGTTCTCACTATTGAGTAAATCAGTTGTAGCTTGAAAACTATTGCATTTACAGTAGTTTGCTTAAATGTGTTGTTCACCTACTTTTGGGTTAGCTATAACATAGTAAAATTTCAGACATGTAGCTCATTGCATAGCTGAGTAATAGTTCCTTTGAGGTTCTCACTGTTGAGTAAATCAGTTGTAACTTGAAAACTATTACATTTAGAGTAATTTGTTAAATATGTTATTCACAGAATTTTTGGTCAGCTATAACATAGTGAAATTGCAGACCTCTATGTCATGGCATAGCTGAGCAATAGCTACTTTCAGGTTCTCACTGTTGAGTAAATCATTGTATCCACTGGATAGCCGCAGTGTGTAGAGAGAGATTTCACCATTACTGCTCTAATGAAAAAAAATATTATAGCTAGCTTTCTTAAGTTTGCAGTATATATTAATAACCATAAAATGTTGTCTGGGAATATTTTTGGCCTGATTTTGAGAAACAAGATGGCCGCCACAGGTGTTTTTTGTCAGTCATGAAAAGTGCTTATATCGCCCTTATTATTGATCCTAGAGGTTTGGGATGATAAACCAACCTGTAGGAAATCATGGGGTGGGAATCTTTTGGTGTGGTCAGATTTGACCTTCAATGACCCCTCCTTCAAGGTCAAACAAGGAAAGCCAAACTTAAAAGTGCTTATAACTCGCTTATTATTGGTCCCAGAGGTTTGGGATGGTAAACAGACAGGAAATCATGGGCTGTGAATCTGTTGATATGGTCCGATTTGACCTTGGAACCCTCCTTCAAGGTCAAATGAGGATAGCGAAAATTGAAAGTGCCTACAACTCGCTTATTATTGGTGACAGAGATTTGGGATGGTAAACCATCCCATAGGAAATCATTGGCTCAGAATCTTTTGGTATGGTCAGATTTGACCTTTGGACCCCTCCTTCAAGGTCAAATGAGGACAGCCAAGCTTAAAAGTGCTTATAACTCATTTATAATTGGTCCTAGAGGTTTGGAATGGTAAACCATAGGAAATCATGGGCTGGGAATGTATTTGTGTGGTTAGATTTGACCTTGGACCCCTTCTTCAAGGTCGAACGAGGATATTGCATTTGTAGTATTTCTTTAAATATGTTTTAACCTATTTTTTACATTTAAACAATTAACTTGTTATTTTCCTTCATATTACCATTTACAGGGCACAACTTTTTTATCCTTTTCTTCTGTCAGCTTCGGAATTTCTTTCGAACTTGCTGTTCAGTTACCATTTACTGTATTTCTGTACAGCCCTTTTCCTGATAATTATTCTGTCCTCTAATCACCTTCACAAATCAAAAACACTCAGTCAGCTGACACAGTGCCCGTTCACGGGCACTCTCCTCTTGTTTTTTATTGCACTCCAAAAATAGACATACATCAGTATACAATATAAAGGTTATTGCTTTATTCCAACATTTATATTATTCTGTTTACTCAGATTAGCATATTATATACTCTTATTATAATAAAAGGTTATTGTCATCTGGTATGAGTTGTGGTGCAGTGTTACTAGGCTTGCCTTGTACTGACAACTTATTTTTGGGGACTATATGTTGTAGTGTAGTGTTTTGTTTAGTAATGATGCACCAAGTATTAAAACCTTAATGTTTGATATCTGTAACTTGGTAAGCTTGATGTGACTGCTGATTGGTACTAACTGGGACTAATTGTATTCCCAGGATAATGGAAGGTGACATCATATAGTTCTAATAAACTTTGAGTTCAAATAAATATATCTAGCACTTTTTTGAGCAATGTGTTTATACTTTAATTTTAATTCTTGTTTTATTTGATGCCTGGTCTACTATATTTTGAAAATAATTAAAAACCTGGATAATATTTTAGAAAAAAAAAAGCAAAGTATTTTAATACATATCATGCTATTACTTCCTTAATGCTTTGCACTAATTGAGAAAAAAATGTCATCCCTCTGGCACAAACTTCAATATGCATCATTTTTAATCATTTTCTGTAAATATATACACATTTCATATGCCAGTAAACATATTTTATATGTATTTTTATGTGTAATTCATATTACAAATGTAAAACTATTACATTATTTGCAAACTGCACAACAATTTGTATGAATTTTCTACTTTTCTAGCATCTCACATCACCATAATCATTATGTTTGTTTATATCCAGGACTCATGCCCTTGTGGTATTTTGGGTATTTCTTCAAAGGTGCCATACACCAGAAACAGTTAACCAGTTTGTCAACCATTAATGCAAGTTAACTGTTTTAGGCCTTAGGGACCAAGAATCAGAAAATGTAGCAAACAGTACTCAGTAGTGAGACTGAGAGTCCCAGTTCTGAGTCAGGATCTTGTGTGTCATGGAACTGATGAAGTGCAGCAAAATCTTACTAATATACATATATATTACCACTTAATATTCACTGGAATTTAGTTGAGGATTACTTTTGAATTATTGTTTTTTTTACGGCTGAATTTACTATATATTGCTGTGTTTGCTTTGAATAACATTACTTTGCCCAATTCTGCTGCAATAATCAACCCACTAGACCAGTCCCTGGACTAACTTGTTGAAAAATTTTATCATATCTTTGGCATTTAATTATTTTCTCCAAAATAGATACCTGTTATTTTGAAGAAAGCTACACACTGTAACTGTGATTCTTTTTCTAAAATGGTGAAGTTTTCAAAGATGGAAAGCAGCTTATCGTATTGTCAGTGTTTTATGCTGTTCTATGAAAGTGCCTTTATTTTGGTGGTGTCTAAATGCACATAATATTGTGGAAGTTTGTGGCAATATTGTTCTATCTATGCCAATGTTCTTTATGTTATCAACCACATTTTATTGCGTTGAATAGGTTTATATTATGCTCACTTGAGCAAGCAGATTTATGTTATCAGTTATTTACTTGCATGGTCTTGCACAGAGTCCTCTCTTAAAGCATAAATCTTGTTTCACTTCTGCACTAGTTTATTTTTAATGCATTTGCTAAACTCTTGTAGAAACCAATATTTGATTCTGACACATGGTGTATGTGAATATTAATGTATCATATGTTATATTTGCTGAGTTTGCTTATTTTGCAACATGTGACTACATTTGATCGTTTGGACAAAACTTAAATTATTTATTTATTTCTCATGTATTTTTATACGTTTTTAAGCAGAAGTATTAAGTGGGTCACATTTTTGGTAGATCTTTAGGTTCACAATATGAAAAAAGTCCCATGAAAATGGTTCAACGTATTTTCATTGAACTGAAAGATTAAAAGGTGAAGTGCATCCCATTATCCCTACCAAGGAAGTTATATGATCATTGGATTTTGTTTTATACATTGGCAACATTATGAAAAACTTACTAACAATTTGAAACTTGCATCAAATTCTCACAGAACTGATTTAGTTTTGGGGATGATATACAACCATTTCTGGACACAGGATTTGAAGATAAAAGTAAGAAAAATGGACCCACTTTACAATACTATACCTACACTAAGCTTTGCATCTGATATATTTACACTGTGATTTCTATTGAATTTACACTGTTCCATATATTTTCTTGTTCACAGGGCTACTTTACCAGCAAGACCCCAGATACCTCCAAAAGTAAGTAATATACATGGAGTTAGCTATATACAGTCAACCCTCTTTTATCTGATTTCCTCACCTGTCCTCTTTGGGCCCAGTGACCCATAAGACGTTAAGTTACATTCATTTGTTTATTTTACATTACTTCTTTTTTTTGGTATGTGTGTGTCAGGGAAGGGTGTTTGTATGTGAAATACAAACTTAGAATTTAGAGAAAAAAACTGGGGTATTTAACTTGCCTTAATTTTTTTAATTGTTAGTGCAGAAGATTAGTTGTAGGTGAAAGTGGAGCTGAGTGCTCATGCTATATGATTTTTTTTCTGATTTATGTGTCTTAAGTAACAGCAGATATATCTTTTTTTTCTGAAGAAACCAGCTAAATTATTTAAAAAATTAAACATGACATATATTCAAAAATTTGTCAAATACAATCACCAAATATTTGCTTCTGGTCTGCCCACATCCTTCTTTCCACCAGGTACTTGTATTGCAGAGGGTGCAGTGCTACAGTGGCTGTTTTATGCTCATTCCTAGAATCCTAGGATATGTATACAATCCATTGCCATCACTTTCTGTTCCTTACTCACAGTAACTCTTTGTACTTCCATCCTTTCTATTACCACATTTGAAACAACATGGGACCACCTGAGCCTGATTTCACAAAGCCTCCTTAAGGTAAAGGCCACCTTAAATTTAATGTTTTCCTTGAATTTGTCCCTCCTTTGGTGAAATTCAGTTTCACAAAGCCTCCTTCATAAAAACGAGATATTGGAATTTCAAGGAAACCCTTAAATTACAAGGAAGCAAAGAATCTACCAGACTACCTTAAATTTAAGGAAATATCCTAAAGGGAATGTTTCATAATTTTTGCTCCCTCCTTAAGTTTCAATGAACGCCTTTGGTAAGGAGGCTTTGTGAAACTTATGTTTTATCTGGCCTTCCCAAAGGAAAGAAACTAACCTTCCTTTATACTCCTTACGAGGTCCTTTCTAAATGAGGTTTTGTGAAACCGGGCCCTGACATGAACTTATAAATTATAATTAGTAAGTGTTACAATCTCCTCATGAAAATAGTAGTGCTCACAATTGTTCTAGGTTTTTAAACACAAAATATCTACAAATAATGTTATGTTTTGAAAACATGTCAATATTATCTGATTTTCAGCCCAGCAACAAAGTGATAGAGCAGTTTATGGGCTCTGGCAGTCAGAGTCCTGTCACTCCTCACAGATCCAGTTCTCCTTCACCCAAGGTTTCTCCAGACTCCTCCGACCCCTCAGATCAGCAGATAGATGACTATCATCAGCACACCTTAGTGCCGGGCATGCAGCCTCCAAAATATGACCCCCAGGCTCCAGCATTACCTCCAAAAGAGAACCGGCAAGGCCGGCAGATGAACGGGACGGTCCCCCGGGGGAGCAAGGAGTCCACACCACCAGCACAGCCACCCTCCCTGCCACCCAGAACCAGGAGGGACAAGAAGTCACCCCTGGTGTGTAGTGGACTTAGTAGTTTTCATTTTTTTTTTTTTTTTTCAATTTTTGCAAGGGATGTGACACAGTGGCAGGGTACTTGGAAATGCTCTGTCTTTATTGAAATACTCAGTGTAAGCTGGCGAATGGGTACCTTGAAAAAAAGATAATTAAAGTAATACTTGTATTTCACTAGAACTTAAAAACAGGATTGATAAACAGTCACCACTGCCTGTAATGTTATGTTTTGTGTCTTCTACCTTTCATTGAAATACTACAACACATCTTTTTGATATGATATGAAAGATATTCTGCCAGGTCATTTCAATAGAGAATACAAGCCTATAATCCTGTAAAAAAATTTAAGAAACTTGTTGTTAAATACTTGATGTTCATACTCTCTGCCTTAGTTTATTGTCTTTCCTTAAAATCTATATATTTCTGTGTTTG
Organism: Sabellastarte sp. h YS-2021; assembly: GCA_964017235.1. Taxonomy (NCBI): domain Eukaryota; kingdom Metazoa; phylum Annelida; class Polychaeta; order Sabellida; family Sabellidae; genus Sabellastarte; species Sabellastarte sp. h YS-2021. Next base: position 167,995,993 of record OZ024928.1, on the reverse strand, counting down.
TGAACAGCGCAATGTTTCCAATGGGCTTCCACCAACACCCAAAGTTCACGTGAGTATTTTATGATGTTGATGAGTTATATTTACCTTACATTTGGTAAATTTTATTTTGTGAAAATATAATCCTCTTTTTGTTTGCTGCAGAAATACAAGACAATCAATACAAGAGCAAATAAATATCTCAAGATATCCAAAACTGGAAAAAAATTGCTGCAATTCTTTATCTCAATTTGCTGATTGGACTTGTCATGTAATAACAATATAATTTTATTAAATGTGTCTTGTAATCTTCCATTTCTTCGAGTTACAGATCGCACACTGTTTGAAATTTTTTTAACTATATCTTGTCTGTACAAAGTGGTTTTAAAAATGACATCAGAATATCTTTACCATGTCATTCTTACATACAGATGGGTGCCTGTTTTTCCAAAGTCTTCAATGGCTGTCCCTTACACATCCACTGCACTGCTAGCTGGATCAACCCGGACACTAAAAGTAAGACTTTACCATATATAGTAAGACAAAACCCTCATTCTTGCACTACAGTGTAATATGAATCTACTTTTGTTCATCAACCTTTCCGATTACTTTACTCTTTGCAGGATTAGGATTTTTTTTACAGAAAATGACTCGTCGACTTCAAAACTACAAATTGCAAACAAAAATAGAGTACTGTATTCCTTGTTTTATACTTTGTATGGTTCATTATTGTATCGTGTGATGATCATCACATTTCTCTTTACATCCCCAGGTTATTTTGTCAACAGTCAGGCATAAAGGCAACTTTTATGAATTTCAGAATCAGTTTTAGTGTTACCTGGCCTCCCTAAATTTGGCACAATAAAGTCAGTTGTAATGAGATGACTGTTTAATTCAGTTTGCTTCATGCCATTGTGATTAAAGTTTCATCAACAGTTTATCATTTCTTGTAAGCCTCTATCTTGTGCAGATTTATAACACACATTCAGTACTCTCACCAAATGACGTGGTTTTTATTTCAACTCTAGATTTACCGCTACCTTTTTTTTACACAGTCATACATTGATTTTTGCCACTTTCACTTTTTCACTTTTTTGGCTCTTTCATCCATAAGAATGTTTTGTTTGAAAACCTTGTGGCACACTCTGTGTTTCAGATCAGCATATTCTGGTGGGAGCAGAAGAAGGCATTTACAATTTAAACCTTACTGAAATACACGAAGGTTCCATGGAGCTGGTAAGTCACTTGACAAAAGCCCAAAATGGAGAGGTCAGAGATTATTTAAAATCACTCAATTCTCTGATTGTACTAATCACCACAAAGTCATTATGAAAATGATAAAAAATTGTTTAAAATATGGTGCAAAAAACTTATTTTCTTCAGTAATACAATTGATTTCTGGTATTTTTACATCCGCCAAAGAGGTTATGTTTTCGCCTGGGTTTGTCTGTCTGTCTGTTTGTTTGTTTGTGAACAAGATAAGTCAAAAACTTATGGACGGATTTTGATAAAATTTTCAGGATATGTCCGAAATGGTAAATGGAAGAAGTGATTAGATTTTGGGAGTGATTCGGATCACTGTCTGGATCTTCTGGATCCATGAAATGTAATTTTTAAAGAAAGATAGCTCAAAAACTTATGGAGGGATTTTGATGAAATTTTCAGGATATGTCCTAAATGGGACAAGGAACAAGTGATTGGATTTTGGGAGTGATCTGGATCACTGTCTGGATCCATGAAAAATAAATTGGGAGTGATATAGAGGGGGAAATATCAGTGCTAATGGTAGGTTTTGAAAGTCAAGGAATTGAGCTCCCGTGGCGGAGGTCTGCGCTCTCCGAGTGCTCTTGTAATTTATGTGAACGTTTTATGTGCAACATTTCATTTCAGTATATCAGTAAATGGTCTCCATACCAAAATATCAGACCTGCAGAACCATCCATGGTTTAAACAAATACTATTTTTATTTGGCAGCTCCATGCCCGCAAGTGTATCTGGCTGTATGTGATCAAGGATGTGATGATGTCCATTTCCGGCAAGACGCCCGCCCTCTACAGACACGATCTGATGACCCTACTGAGTGTGCACAAACACAAGATATCCACAGTCCTCCCTATGAATAAGATCCCAGAGAAACTCGTGCCCAGGTCTGAATACAGTAGAACCTCTATTATCCAACCTCCTCTCCTCTGAATATTCAATTATAGAGCTTATTATTTTAAACATGCAAAGATACGTCATGGCACCGATTGCATAAATATTTTACGAGAAAAAATTGTCTGCTGTTACAGTCTTCGAACATGATTGTACTATATAATCTTGAAATATTTAATCAGAAAGCATTAAATGAAAATTAAACATAAATTCATTTTTTTATAATAGAAATAAACTACTTTTGCTTGGACTTTATCAAGAACACTGTTACAAAAATAGCCTCAAAAACGAATGTCAAAGGCGTGACTCCTTTGTGATTAAATGGCCAATAAAGTCCATGAATTCGTGGTGTATTTCTCCATTATAAAGACCGGAAGTGCACAGACTACACAAAATAATGCAGTGCGCATATCTTTGCATACATTTATCTGAGGCCATAAATGGACGATCACCGATAATAGAGAACCAAACGATACAGGCAAAATATAGTACGACAAATAGGTGTGTATAAAAACATATTTACAATAATATTTATGGATTAATATATATATGTCGGTCTTTATAATAGAAATAAAGGACGAAACTTCCGGCATAATGGACTTGCGCTCCGCGCTCGTCCATTATCCGCCGGAAGTACCGTCCTTTTATAGAGGTCATAAAGAGGTCTGCTGTATTAAAGCACTCAGCCCTTCGGTCTTTGTGGCTTTAATATTTAGCCGATCGATAGTTTAAAACCATCATAAAGCACTCGAATATTCCTATATTCAAATACGTTTTCTGTCCTATGAATTTTCTGTTATCAAACATAGTCTTACTCCACCAGTTTAGTTGTATAATAGATCCTGTACTGTGCGATACAGTTGAGTGGTAAAAAGTCAAAATGGTTCTATTTAATGTCACTTTGGACCGATAGGTTAAAACTGACTGAACCCTGTGTAACTTCTAATATTCTTCTAATATTACTATCTTCCAATATTTTTTTTTAATTGTTGCTAAATTCCACTTCCACATGCACAGAACTGTAAAGTATATTATCCCCCCAGGATGTCAGAACTTGTTCCACTTGTACATAAAATCTTGACTTACACTGCTTTTAAATCTGTTGAGCCCACTTTATCTATTTGTCAGTATAATTACTACCAAATAAGGTTTGTAAATATATATTGGTTGTGGATTTTGTACCATGGGTTATACATATTTTACATCTGCTGTTTTATCAAGTTTCACTGAAAAAGACATGTGTTTCTTAACACATTCAGACAATAAAGATCTAGTGTGTTATATGGTAACTCAGACCCAGGTCTAAATAGTAGAATGTGAGGATCCTATGAGTATAAAATATCCACATAGGATTTGTTCTAGCTATGGCTAGCTCACTCCCTCTAAGTATTTACTTAAACATAAATCCTTTTCTAATTGTGAGCCTCTGAACTACTTCTATATATACCAGCATTCATCTTATAATAATTCTACTTGATCAGTGTCTACTGTATCTGGTGTTGGTATAATTACAAGGAAAAGACATAGGAAGACTTGGTTGTTGAAGGTCTTGTTATTCTAATCTAATCTATTGATTTGTAGGCACAATATCTTCCCCACAAGGAGGAACTCAGTGTGCTAATCTCACAAAAGAATGGATAAAAAAAGGAATATTCAATGTAAACAATATATGTTTTACATTTAAGCCATACCCAAGCCCTTTATAATATATCATATATTTTACCAGTACATATCCTGGTCCGAATGTTATTGGTTTGACCATTCCTTTAGTGTTCATGCACAGCAACCTACATATCTCTTCCTCACAGGAAGTACATCACAACAACCAAGGTTCCGGAGACGAAGGGCTGCATGCGATGCTGTGTGGGCAGGAACCCGTACAACGGCTACAAGTACCTGTGTGGTGCCACACAGTCAGGCGTCTTCCTCATGCAGTGGTACGAACCCCTCAACAAGTTCATGCTGCTCAAGGTGAGGGCCAGATAATGTAATAGTTACATTAAGTTAGGTCACAGATAAGGAATCACTCATCCACATTCAAACACTGATTGAAAATCTGGGTTTCCCACCAATATCAGTTCTCAACAAAGTACCTTGGTGGTTTTCCAGATCTTTGAACAAATTTTTTGTTTCCAAAGTTTTGACATTTGATGTCTACCAAACACAGCCACTTCCTGCAAAATATGGCAGCAAGTACAGATGAAACAGAAAGGTACGAAAAATGGTCCAGTTTAATTCAGTGACAATTGCACAAAGTAATTACAGGTATTTGTGTTGAATTGTTGCTCGTTTGGAAGAATCGTTGGCCTCCTGACGAGTAATTAACCAAAAATGACTGATTTCTGCCTTGACAGGGCCCACTCTTACTATTTTTGGTTATTGGTCATTGGTTACCTCTGGTGTTCTCCTGTCATTTCAATAGTTTGACTGTGGACTCTGCAACCTGCACTTTGGCTAGTCTGCTGTTTATAGTCTTTGCTTGGTAATCATGATGTTGTATTTTTTAGCACTATGACTGTCAGCTGAGCGTGTTTCCTCCCCGAGTGTTTGAGATGTTCATCACAGCAGACCAGGAGTATCCTTTACTGTGTGCTGGCGTCTCAAAGGGGTGAGTGTTGAGAGGACAGTGTCATCTCCGTTTTTTAGTGATTTAGGAACATGCAAAATACCAAAGTAATGAGAAAATACTATCAAGTAACAATATAGATACAATTTAATACAGTACGTTTATTTAACTAAAAAATTGACAAAGTGCGGTTTGGAAACAGGAAATATAAGCAAATGAGAACCATTTTTTTTTCCATGAAAATGTACTATTGTAGAGATATTTGGACATTGTATTGATGAAAATCATTAAGTTCAATGAATGTTTGTACAGTATAATACAGTTGGCTATGTTTGATGACTAATTGTTCCCTTTATATGTAAGTCACATAACATCCTGAGTTTTATTTCAAAGCTAAAACTGGATTTTTCATCTTGAATGCTTAACCGCCATGGGCCAATATTGTAGAGTTTGTTTAATGATGAACATATTTCATCTTATCTAATATGGACTTTTATAGCACTTCATCTCCATCAAAATGCAGATAAACTTTCAATCAGTTGTCCACGTGCTTAATCTCCGTATCAACGGATTCTAAGGCACACCATCCAATTCACAAGGCATAAGCCATTAGACATGTTCCGAGTCGTTCCCGGAGAGGTGGTCTGGTGTTCGGTAGTAAGAAGCTATGGTGGGAAAGCTATGGTGGGAACTTTAAAAAGTGAATGATCCCAAGTCCAAATTACAAAGCCAGGTGCTTCTATTTAATGTCAGGATGTATAGTTGTTACTTAAATAGAACATTTGCAACCAACATGCTGAGTTTCATCAGATTTTGAGTGGAAACTCCCTTTTCCTGCACAATTCATCACATCTGCAATGTCCCATTTGTTAAAGTCCCATCATGCAAAACAGATGACGTCATATCCTGCAAGACTCTCACTAGTTAGTGATTTGTACAAAAGAGTTTAAAATGAGATGCTAAAGTAGTCTGTGTTAATAGACAGCCAGTTATTTTTAATGTTAACTTTCTTTTGAAATTGGTTCTTTTTGTGTTTGTAGGCATGACAGAAATTATGTGAAGTTCAATATTATCAACTTAAACACAACCAGTAACTGGTTTACTGATGAACCTGCAGGTACTTAATCGTTTGTATTTGTATTAAGTCCTGGAATGAGCAATTATATTTGAACACGGAAACCCTGCTTCTTGAACGAGTAATTTTGTCATAAAAATCTCCCAACTTTGCATTATTTTAACTTATAAATTCTTAAAACAGTCTGGGTTTTTTTGATAAGCCTGTTAAAATATTGGGAAATGCTGATGCTGAATCAGAAAAAAGATACTCTTTGTACCTATTATGCACTCCCAAATAATTTGTTTCTCTGCTCTTTAGGAAGTAACAAAATTATTCTTTTCAGACCTATTTACATGACATTCATCACTGTCTTGTAAATGTTTAAATTTAGAACACATATACCCTATAAAGAAACTGGATTAAGGAGAAAAGTAAATGTATAAACTATATTTTTGTTGCAGTAAATTTGCAAATTTTTGTCAGAGCCATAATATGTAGAGGAGGGCACAATGGCCGATAAAAAGTTATCAGACATTTCATTGAGTGGGGTTGTGTTTGTATTGAAGTCATAATGTGCTAGAATATGGCGTCTATGGTGAATGGCTGATGTACAAGGTATTCACTGTTGTACTTCAGTAAGAACTTGCTTTGCAGTTAGGATCTGTTCCATGCTTTAAAAGCTATATTATAAGCTGAGGCTGTCATATATTAAGTAGGTGTCCGTAGACACGCTGATATTTGGAAGATAATCCAGTAGAAACTGGCAATATGGGAACCTGTAAAACCAGATAATATTGGCGACACATGATATTCATACCTGTGTTTTTCTTTTCACATAATTTTCCTTAATTTTACAGATATTTTGACCTGTTAATTTTGACATATTTGTTCACATCATCCATTATATTTTCTATTCTGGCAGTTACGGTTTGGTTTACAGTTATTGCAGTATGTGACATCCTTGAACCACACCACTAGTTCAGACGTATTGAAATATGTACTGATTCCTGTTGAGTTACTGAATATTTTAATAAGGGGTGCGACCGAGCAGTCGACACTCGACGAGCGAGGCAAATTTCATGAAAATTCTATCCCAATTCTCAGGGTCAAATGCTCGTGTATATATAACAACCTATAGAACCGGTTATGTTTTTTAATTAATAAAACATAAATAACACGCCTTACTTACATTAAATCACATAATCCACCATTTTTACCCCACAGCCCTTAAGGGCTGTTGGGGAATTGTTTTCACCCAAGGTGTCCGGATGGATGGACGGGCGGGCGGGTGGGCGGGCGGCGGGAAATAGTTTGTCCGGGCTATATCTCAGAAACCGTAAGGTGTAGGAAGTTGATACTTGGTAGGGACATTGGTTAGGGGGTGTAGCTGTGCAACGTCATGGTCTGACCTTGATTTGACCTTTGACCTTGCCGTAGTGACCTTGAGTTTGAAAATCTTGTCCGGGCTATATCTCAGAAACTGTAAGGTGTAGGCAGTTGATACTTGGTAGGGACATTGGTTAGGGGGTATAGTTGTGCAACGTCATAGTCTGACCTTGATTTGACCTTTGACCTTGCCGTAGTGACCTATAAAATCTTGTCCGGGCTATATCTCGGAAACCGTAAGGTGTAGGAAGTTGATACTTGGTAGGGATATTGGTTAGGGGTGTAGGTGTGCAACGTCATGGTCTGACCTTGATTTGACCTTGCCGTAGTGACCTTGACCTATAAAATGTTGTCCGGGCTATATCTCGGAAACTGTAAGGCTTGGGAAGTTGATATTTGGTAGGGACATTGGTTAGGGGGTGTAGGTGTGCAACGTCATGGTGTGACCTTGATTTGACCTTTGACCTTGCCGTAGTGACCTTGACCTATAAAATGTTGTCCGGGCTATACCTCAGAAACTGTAAGGTGTAGGAAGTTGATACGTGGTACGGATATTGGTTAGGGGGTGTAGGTGTGCAACGTCATGGTGTGACCTTGATTTGACCTTGCCGTAGTGGCCTTGACATGTAAAATCTTGTCCAGGCTATATCTCAGAAACTGTAAGGTGTAGGAAGTTGATACTTGGTAGGGATATTGCTTAGGGGGTGTAGGTGTGCAGCGTCATGGTCTGACCTTGATTTGACCTTGCCGTAGTGACCTTGACCTATAAAATGTTGTCTGGGCTATATCTCAGAAACCGTAAGGTGTAGGAAGTTGATACGTGGTACGGATATTGGTTAGGGGGTGTAGGTGTGCAACGTCATGGTGTGACCTTGATTTGACCTTGCCGTAGTGGCCTTGACATGTAAAATCTTGTCCAGGCTATATCTCAGAAACCGTAAGGTGTAGGAAGTTGATACTTGGTAGGGATATTGCTTAGGGAGTGTAGGTGTGCAGCGTCATGGTCTGACCTTGATTTGACCTTGCCGTAGTGACCTTGACCTATAAAATGTTGTCTGGGCTATATCTCAGAAACCGTAAGGTGTAGGAAGTTGATACTTGGTAGGGATATTGATTAGGGGGTTTAGGTGGGGAACGTCATGGTCTGACCTTGATTTGACCTTTAACCTTGCCGTAGTGACCTTGACCTATGAAATATTGTCTGGGCTATATCTCAGAAACCGTAAGATGTAGGAAGTTGATACTTGGTAGGGATATTGATTAGGGGGTGTAGGTGGGCAACGTCATGGTCTGACCTTGATTTGACCTTTAACCTTGCCGTAGTGACCTTGACCTATGAAATATTGTCCGGGCTTTATCTCGGAAACTGTTAGGTGCAGGAAGTTGATACTTGGTAGAGACATTGGCTAGGGGTGTAGGTGTGCAGCATCATGGTGTGACCTTGATTTGACCTTTGACCTTGCCATAGTGACCTTGACCTATAAAATCGTCAGGGCTGTATCTCGGAAACCGTAAGGTGTAGGAAGTTGATACTTGGTAGGGACATTGGTTATTGGCTATAGGTGTGTATTATCATGGTTTAACCTTAATTTGACCTTTTACCTTGCCGTAGTGACCTTGACCTTTAAAATCTTGTTGCACCTTTGGGTCTGTCTTTTGATGCAGATTAAGCAAAAGTCATATTAGAATTTATTAAGAATTTTACTTTCATAACTTCCCATTGTAAGAGATAGAATTTCATCAAGTGAGCCGCAGATTTTACTCCAACACCACACATAAGCATTCATTAAATGTATTACCACTTCTGTATGCATGGTAATATTCAAACCATCTAAACCATAATTCGGAAATGCAGATGTATATAATGAGTGTTGAATTTTTGTTTACTGATTAATGCTGTCATCTTGTCATTGAATTATCTTGTTTTAATACTTCATGTTTATACGCATTGTCTTTCTTTTAAACATTCTTTCTCCATTTAAACATTGTTTGGACCTTTATATAACTGACAGTGCTCTGAAAGTATCCTGAAGTTTGTACTGGTACAGTACTTCTATATCTCATGGTGTTGAAAATATTTCCCAAGGCTGTGGGGTACGGGCATCTCTGATGCTATTTTTAACATAATATCATTGATATTATATGCTGACAATAACTAATTCAAGCGATTCAAAGCTTTTATCTTTATATTTTTTTCGCTTACGGGAGCCGCCATATTGGATGTCGTTTCCTGTTGAGGTGGATACTAAACTTCGCGAGGGCTCGATGTCGAGTCGAGTTTTTATCTGTGAGCAATCAACCCGAATTATTTGTACTCGTCACACCCCTAATTTTAATAAGATAAATTGATTTTTGTACTGTCCAGAAAAGGGGGGTTTTTGTGTAAAATTGAACTGTTCTTCTTGCAGTTGAACAACTGAATGTGTCAAATGTCACACAACTGGAGAAAGATACTATTCTAGTCTGTTATGACAGTAAGTAATTACCTTATTATTTAACAAAATACCACCATCATTTCCTGACAATAAACTCTTCTTGCTGGATCCTCATTGACATTAATTAAATAAGCTTGATAAATGTAAAGTCATGAAAAATATCAGAAAGTTCTAGTTAAGATTCAACGATTCATCTACAAAATAGTCTCATTAGAATATTTGCTTTTCAATAACTTCTCATAGTAAGATAGATAACTAAGAAATAACAATTGAAAATGATATATTTTATAGCGAAATACCCTTACCATTTCCTAACAGTAGCTATTTGTTGGAGCCATCCAACCCAATGGCCAACACAGAGATGCGATTTTTTAAGGTTATATAACAACCTTAATCAAGCCATTGGGTTACAGTAGTCCGTCCTCCCGCCAATTAGGTCACATGACTACATTGTTTACTTCATTATTTTTGTTGGCCATCATCAGTAAGGACGTCTTTGGAAATTAGGAGAAGTTTTGTCAAGGTATTATTTATTTTTTTGAGAGTTTACAGTCAATCTCAATTCTTATTTCACATGTATATCATACAGGACTTATACCTTTGTTAAATCGTCGAAGGTATGCATTCTATTATGAAATAAAGGACTTTTGAATGGCGACTTCGAGGTTTCATCGTTTTTCAACCTCGAGGAAATAAATCAACATAAAGAAGGTCATTATGCAATAATATCTTTATATAGCTTGCCAGTCGTTCGGTTCAGTTTGCTGGACGTTGGAAGCTATAATTTTGCAGCATACATGTTAGAAAGAATGTACTGTTCAATAACAGAAGCGATATGGACGACGCCATCTTGGAGGAGAATGTCAATTCGAGTGGCCGTTATTGCTGTTCACGTCGGGTTCTAATAGCCAGGCGTTGAAAGCAATTTTTTGATCACATTATACATCCCAGTCGAATAGATTGTCAACTCGTCAGTAGAAGGAATCTCCCTTGGAGGCAGCCATTTACGTTGCCATGGACACGGCATCGTGGAGGAGTTTTGAATGCAGGGAAGTTTACATCTTCGGAAAACACTTCCGTCGAGGTCCACTCAAAACATTCACCAAGGAAAATACCTGTGTGAGGTCATCCATGTACAATCGAGTATTCTATACCTCTCAGAAGGTCAGAATTCGGGTTGTCAGATGTCCGGGAGTGTCATTCATATCTACAAGGAGAGGCTTTTGATTCTATGGTTTCCACAAGAATTTAGTACAATCAGGTTTCTATACCTCTCAAAAGGTTTAGAATTCAGGTTGTCAGGAGATGCATAGGGTTTCATCTCAAGAATACAGGGAACCTAGTACTTATTTTCAGTGAATTGATTGATTGTGATTGAGTGGCTAGGGATTGATTCAACAGGCACAGACTCTGTGAATGCTCCCATTGTTTTGTCACATTTACCTACATCAAGAAGTCTCCACATGCTTGGGTTTACAACCAGTTCTGAATGTGCCCAATAGTTTCAAGAGCTTCTAAAGAACAGTTATGCAGGAGGTCTTTGCTTGGACTTCTTTACTTCTATCAATTTCTTGTCATCTCCTTAGTTGCAGGAGATTTACTGTAGGAGATTGTAGGTGAGAGCAAACCTGTTTTGACTCACTTTCTCAGATCAGGTCTAATTTATAGGATCTAAGAGATCAGCATGATATACTATAGACTTCAATAATGCCTTGGACAGTGTGCAATGTGTTTGCATTTCCTGTCCATAGTCGACTAGTGTGTGTTCAAATCTTCTGAGTTTGACCATGTCTAAGAACATGTGACTCAAAAGGAGGGATGTAGCCTAGAATGCCTTTAGCAACATTCAATGCATTTTTCACTCCTAATGAGGTTCTCTTGCTGGACATATCAGATGTTCAGAGCATTTTCATTTAGTGTTTTCATGGAAGTAAGGATGATGAATAAGTCTAGAAGTGAGCAGGCTCCTAGTCTTGACTAATAAGGAACACCTGGCCTCAGAGGGGATTTTTGTCCTTACCATGACAGTTACCCTGGAATAGAGTTACAAGTGCCTCCTACTCCTCAGTTAAAAGGGGAGAGGATGTACTGTTACAGGCCTATGGAAGCAGGGATGATAGTTGGCTTCCTGTGGTTTCATGGAACCTTTGCCCAATTGTTGGTAGTATACAAGTCTTGGAAAAGGAGAATGTTCAGCCAGACCTTTTACAAGTGAGGTTGGCAGAAGTTAAAAAAAAAAAAAAAAAATCCCGAGAAAACAGCAGTGTTGATAAAGGCTGTTTATGAAATGATCGACAAAAGGGCGATAACACCAGTCACCAGTGTCACATCGCTTGAGTTTTACAGTTTCTTCTTGTGACAAGCAAGGGAAATGGCAGCCAGTAGTTGTTAAGGTCAGGTAAACGAGCTTGCATGTACTTTACTTAATATGGAATTGTTTAATATTTGCAATTCATCTATACAAGGTGAGTGGATGACATCACTCGACCTTATGGGTACACATTCATCACAGACTCAGCTAATAACCGTAACTTCGTTTCATTGGAGGCTACAGATTCTACCAGTTCACTGCCTTACCCTTCAGTATTGCTACAGTTTGTGCTCGAGTTCACTAGGTAGCAGAAGGGTTGAAGCTGATGGCTCGCAGAAGGCTTCAGTATTCGCCAGTATATAGACGGTTGGCTAATGAAAACAAACTCAAGACAGCAATGCCAAGAAAACACCTACTGGTTGGTGCATCTTATCGAAAGCCTGGGTTGGATCACAAATTTCTAAAAATCAGATTTGTTTCCAACTCCAGTAATCGAATTGTCTTCTTGCAAGGACAGTTACCATGTTGGAAGCTTCTCATTTATCTCCAGGGAAGCTCATGTCACTTTGAAAGCATGGCTTCAATGGAGAATACCATACCATTAGGTTATCTGAACATGAAGGCACTCCAATGGTATCTGGAAACACTGCTGATATCTTCAGTCTCTGGATATCCCATTCTTGGGTTTTTTGGTTCAGGGATCATCTTCAGTGGTGGACCAATAGTTTAATTTTGAAGGAGGATTCACCACTCCTTCAGGAGCACAGTTTCTCTCCGTTCACAGAAGCTTCCCTAATGGGTTGGGGTGCTCTCTCGAGTCATCCACAGCCATTGGTCTGTGGCATCAGGAAGAGTCAAGACTCCTCATAACATAACATTATACACCTGAAAGCAATGTTGTTAGCTTTAAATGATTCAGAAATCAGTTTTGAGTTGAAATCAGTTGATTTTCACAGACAATTCTTGTCCCAGACAGTCGGGCTTGGGGAACAGATGCATGGAATGTCTTTGGGGAGGGTCTGGTCAGTTATGTCCAGTGGCCCTCATCCCTCATGTCATTCAACAGATGACCACCTACAGCTATAGAATCATCATATTGTACCAGGGTGGCCAGGGATGTTTTGGTTTTGGGTCTGGTGGATCTGTCCACAAAACCCCTTCTAAATGGGTGAATCTATTGACTCAACCATTTAGTAATAGACTTCATTTGAATCTTCATGTTTGGCATCTGAGTCAGGCATGAATATTATGGAAGATTTCCAGAGGAAGTGGTGAATCATGAAGGAGCACTCCTCTAGGAGAATCTGAGAATCAATGGTTGTTTTCTGGGCAGTGGTGTGTAGAGAGTCGTATATACATCTCAGACCCCACTATTCCACATTAGCAAATTTCCTGAAATACTAGTTCAAGGAGACATACCTAAAGGCCTAAAGGGTCAAGAAGTATCTAAAAGTTGAGATAAATAATAGATTAGCAACTTTTAGTAAGAGACAAACCAATAGTTTTGGATTTTGTCATTGGTCCTTCGTGCTCTTATCAAACAACCTTTGAGCTTGTGAGGAAGGATTTCTTGAAGTTATTACCTTTCAAGATGGTCTTTGGTTTTGACTTCAGGTAAAGTAGTGAACCCTCTCCTTAGTTATAGGGAGGATTGGTCACAGGTAACTTTGGCCCATTAACTGCCTTTTGGCCATGAACCAGTTGGCTTCAGATGGGCCTACTGCGATTACTGCAATTGAGTCAGTGATCTTTGTCTCTGTGGATTACAGAATCATGATAAAGGAATGACATTAATGCTTGGACATATTCTTCCTTTAGTTAAGGAGAATGAGTCACAAGTAACTCTGGTCCCTTCAATTGCCAGAACCAGTTGGCTTTGGATGGGTCTACTGCAATTAAGCTTGTGGTCATGCCAGCTTTTAGCCTCTTGGGACAACAGTTCAACTCAATATGGGTCTCTCTGTTCTTGTTAGGGGTTTGGTGATCAAAAGGTTTGGGATGGGACAAATCTTTTGTTTTACTGCCATTGAAAGTTTTCTTACAGACTTATCTCTTGGCAGCTATTTCATCTTGATTGAGTCAAGATTGAGTCACAGAAGCTATTGATGTATGTTTTGATTGCATCTTTAGTTTTCACCAATTTCTGTCTGAAAAACCTCTGTTGTCTTAGGGTCAGATTTGAAATTGGGTCCTACGGTTGCAGTTATAGTTTGTTACTTCATAATATGATATCTTCAGTCTCTGGATATTGTATTGCAGTAGGTATTAATGTTGCCTAAATCTTTCTTGGGAAGGATTAGGCATTATGCTGATGACACTTTCAGGTTGGTTTGACCTTGTCTTGAGGTCGGATGTTACAATGTAGATGGGATATCTATGTAGGACATCCTTTTGCAACACCAACATTGTCAGCAGTTGTGAGAACTACAACTACATACTTTCAGTTTTTTGGGAGTTGTATGTTGTGATTGTTGGAAGTTTATATGTTATTAATGCCTGTAGATTCCATTGTGAAGTTCTCATGTTGTTTAGTTGTAGGTTGGGTAGTGGTTTGTCTTAAAAGAATTCCCTCCATCCTACAAGGCTGAATTCAGCTACTGTTAGGAAATGGTAAGGGTATTTCGCTATAAAATTGGAAAATTTAATAGTAATTTAAATTTTTATTAGAAATACGTACCATTTCCTAACACTCATATTTCCCTCCCGCCTCCCCGCAAGTCATTCTTTTACTTGCAGCAAAAATAATGAAGTAAACAATGTGGTCATGTGACCTAATTGGCAGGAGGACGGACTACTGTAACCCAATGGCTTGATTAAGGTTGTTATATAACCTTAAAAAATCGCATCTCTGCGTTGGCCATTGGGTTGGATGGCTCCAACAAATAGCTACTGTTAGGAAATGGTAAGTATTTCTAATAAAAATTTAAATTACTATTAAATTTTCCAATTCTATAAATTTCAAATTTTTTCTTGTTTGACGGTTAATGGAAATGCTCATCACCTAACTATACCTATTTTTGGAGCCATCCAATTCAAGTTATCATAGAAGAGACACAATTTTAAAGTTCTATTACATCATCAAAAAGGTTAATGAATTGCTGTAGTCTGTTGAGCCACCATTATGTCACTTGACTTTGCTTATTTACTTCGTTATTTTTGTTGTCCATCAACAGTGAGAAAGTGTTTTGAAAGAATTTTTAAAACACTTGAAAGACTAAGTTCTGGCATGTTACACCCATACAAAGTTTAAAGTTGCACACACAAGTAATATAGGTCTCTGTTGCCTTGTGGTTAAGCTGTTGGACTTTGGAGCAGAAGGTCCGGGGATCAGTCCTTGGCTGGGTCATGGAGATTCTGCCCTTGTTCAAGGCACTTTACACATGCTTGTCCCTCTTCACTCAAGAGTACACATTAGTACCAACACTAGTGGGGGTGGAAACCTGCAACAGGCTGACATCCTGTTCAGGAGAGTAGAAATACTCTGGAGTCGATTGGTACCACAAAAATCGGAAATAAGTAAAAGCCATATGGGACACTGGGCCCAAAGAAATGATTATCTACTTGTCCTGATCAGACATATAGGCCACTGATTTAGATTCTCAACCAGTTAGTATACAGATAAAAATTAACTGATTGTGACAGGTAAAATTTACAACAACAACAAATAAATACGAGTCCAGAGGATGAGGATTATGTGTTTTGCCTTCCTGAGTGACAAAATTGATACGTATGCACAACTTAGTTTGTTTTATCCACCACTTTATTTCAATAGTAAACTATGAAAATGAGCTAATATTTACTGAACAATAGTTGCATTGACTGGAAATTGGCTGCTTATAAGAAAAATTAACTCTGAATGTATCCTTTGTAATGGACATGGGTAAACAAAAAATCTTCAATTTTGAATTTAAGATTTTTTTGGGGCTATTTTCACTTAGATTTAAATACAAAAAAACAAGCAGAAGCTCTGTGAAAATGCATTTGTAATGATATATATGTCATGGGGGTGCCATAGTTTAAGACATAAAGGTGAACATGACCAAACATTAAAGATAAGGGCAATTTGTGCATAAATATATATTATATAAATATGCATTGGTCCATATGTCAAGCTATGTGGATCAAATGCATCATATGGCAGAGAATACACTGCTTTTTTGCACCCTCTTTGTACCTCTTTGTTATTCAACCTATACTATGTATGGAATATGTCCAACAGAAAGGGCAACAAAAGCTATTGAAACTTGTTATGTTGAATCCCAAGGAACCCAAAAAAATTATTCTTAAGCGTGAGTTCCAGATTACAGATTCCATTTCAGTGGCATAGGCCACCAGGAGAGCTGTTGTTTTTACTTAAAGATTTTCAACTCTAGCTAATATTTACAAGGATTTCCATAAAAAGGGATTTTATTGCGTTAATACATCCTATCCAATGGACAATTGCTTTACCGGTCGGCGCGACCGGTCCCGCCAAACGCCAGAAAAAGACTTCCTGTACATAGTACCGGCAGGACCGGTCAGTAGTGTGCATTCGCTAGGTGGCGCATCATACTTGCTTCCTGTCTAGACAGAGTGACGTCAGTTCATCTTTTTCGTTTGGCGCGTGTAGTGTGCGGACGTGTTTTGAAGTGATCTCCAAGTTTGAAGAAAACGCGGCTTATTCTACGAATTTAAAGCTTATTTTCATCTGAAAATATATTATTTGTGTTACATACATGTCTTGGCCACTCCAGGACTTAAACGAGGCATTATCCAGCATTTTATAGCCAGTTTTGAAGATTTTCTGTGTACTTGTCTTCGAGAGGAAATCGTGGGTGAGAGGTCCTGTGTCGTCCCTGCAGCGCGCCTTCTGTTGAACTGAACGTTGTATCTACCAAGACTTTCCCTCCATTTAATTCTTCATTGTCGAGTAACACTGCGTGTATGTCGACGAGAAGAATTTAGAAGGAAAGAAGAATGCATCGTCTGACGTCATCACTTTCAGCTTATGCTTGTCACGTGATACGCAGTCAACAATGGAGGAATCGTGTTTTCAACAGAAGTTGTAGAAGAAAAGACGAGTATTTATCACTCTACACCCACTTTTTAACTGGCAAGAAGAAATCCAGCAACTCGTCTGTTGACCTGAAGAATTAGATGACAAGTGGTCATTGAACTCTGCAAATTTTTGCCGGTGCCGGTCATGTGACTTCACAGATCTCAACACAACTACTGGCAAGCAAATCCCCAAGCGTGACCAGTTCAGCTGACAAGAAGTGATGAGTTTTGCCGGTACCAGTTCTGGTCAGACTACCGGTGTGGGAGCACTAGTGATGAGTTTTACCGGTTCCAGTCTGTACAGACTACCGGTGGGTGCTGTTCCTGTGAAGAAACCCCTTCAGTGGTTGCCAGTGATCAGCTCTGTTTGATCCTGGAACCCCCACCAGAGGCCTTTCCACTGGTGGGACTGTTGGGGTACCGGTTCCAGTCATGTTCCTGTGAAGCTGTCAAGGAACCCCCCTTCAGTGGTTACCAGTGATCAGCCCTGTTTTGATACTGGAACCTCCACCAGAGGCCTTTCCACTGGTGTGACTGTTGGGGGTACCGGTTCCAGTCTTGTTCAGACCACCGGTGCGGCTGCTCAGAGGGTTCACCTACCAGAAGTCGCAGTGACCATTGAGACCCTTATCTCCCCTGTGCAGAATTTTGGACCGGTACCGGTCCTGTTCAGGCTACCGGTAGGGTCACTAGCCAGCCAGTGATGAGGGATACCGGCACCAGTTCTGCTCAGACTGCCGGTTGTGGTCACAGAAATCCAGCAAGGGCTACCGGTTAAACAGGATTACCGGTTACACAGAGTTGCTGGTGACACAGCAGGGCTACTGGTCTAGAGAATTACCGGCTCCCGAGTGTTACCGGTCCCGGAGTGCTGCTGGTTACAGAGAAATCTGCTGTTCCCATCCTTACTGGCAAGGAACCAGCTTCAATCCAGTGCTGACAGCAGGTTCACCGGTTACAGAGAATTACCGGTTACAGAGAATTGCCGGTTACAGAGTGCTGCCGGTTCCGGAGTGTGCTGCAGCTTACAGAGACAAGAAGTTTCTTCAGAAAAAATCCTTTAACCTACTGGTTACAGAGCCTACCCACCGGGTGCTGGCTTGCAACCTTCAGGGACAGTTGCTTCACAAAATCTGAGAGATAATGGTGAAGTAACCAGACGGAACCTGGAACACCAGTCTTCTGGACTGGGAGATCTTCCAAGGGATTAACTAAGACTACAGAAATGTGATGTCCCAATTCTTTGGTTACAGAGCATTCTCCCAGAAACTTTGGTTACAGAGAGATACCAGCCTACCGGTTTACCTGGTGACAGAGATTGTCGGTTACAGAAGCTGCTTTATCCTCCACTGGGCAGGAAGAAGGCAGTTTTTCATATAAGCCTACTCCTACAAAGAAATAGTTCAGTTCACCCAGTTCTGCCAACTCCAATGAGTTTATGCAGAACTGTGGAGCCACCAGAAACCGGTTACAGAGCATTGCTTCACTTATAACCGGTGTTGGTAGAAGTGGGAAGCTCTGGGTTAGAGCCCAAAGTAGTCACCACAATGAGGGAGGGCTACACCCTCCCCTTCCGGTTCACACCCAACTTGACAGGGTCACAGACTGTATAAGCAACTACCACAACCCAACCAAGCAGTCCTTCCCCTTAGAAGCACTGTATCAGCTGGTAAACAAGAATACAGTGCAACCGGTAGGAAATAAAAAACACTGGGTTTTTGCAACCGGCTTTGTTTGGTATCCAAGCCCAACAACCGGTGGAGACCTGTCCTGGACCTGAGCACCTTGAACATCTTTTTAAACACAGGGTCGTTCAAATGGAGACCCCAGAGGCAATAAGAACCTCCCTACAGGCAGGGGAGTGGGTCACATCCATAGACTTCAAAGACGCATACTTCCATATACCAATTCACAGTCCAGGAAGTTCATGCGTTTTTCACACCAAGGGTCAGTCCTACCAGTTCAAAGCCCTACCCTTTGGGCTATCCACAGCTCCCGTGGAGTTCACAGTGGTGACCCAAGAGGTCAAACTCATGGCACTTCAGAGGGGTATAAGGATCCACCAATACCTAGACGACTGGCTGGTGAGAGCCTGTACCCACGACACTTGTCTCCAGCAATCACAGACCTTAGTAACCCTTTGTCAAGAACTAGGGTGGCTGGTGAAAAGTCAGAACTGGCGCCCAACAGGTTTTCAACTTCATAGGTTTCCAGTTCGACCTGAAGGGGGCAAGGTCAAACCCACACCAGAGCGTTGGCAGACCTTGACAGACAAGATCCAGTCAATACTGTCCGGTCCGGTACGCCCGGTCCGGCAGTTCATGTCCCTCATAGGTCTACTCAGCAACAGAAGAGCAAGTCCACTTAGGGCAACTTCACATGAGTCACATACAGTGGCACTTGGAAAACAACTGGAGGGTCCCAGAGTCACTAGAAAAGGTGATCCCGGTCCTCAGATAGCTCCATTTCCATCTAAGGTGGTGGCTGGAGAAAAGCAATGTGCTACTAGGTCAACCATTACACCCTCTTAAACATGCTCTGCAAATATTTACAGATGCATCAAAAGAAGGGTGGGGCTCTCACTTAGACGAGCACACTGCAAGGGGAACTTGGTCCCTTCCATAAAGCAAGTTGCACATAAACCATCTAGAGCTAAATGCAGTCTCTCTAGCTCCAGAAGAGTTTCGAACCCTCTACTGCAACATGACAGTACTGATAGCTACAGACAACACAATAGTGGTTGCCTATATCAACAAAGAGGGGGGGGGGATGAAGTCAGGCTCTCTGTGCCCTACTGTGGAGAATCCTGTCCTGGTGTACCAGGCAGCAAGTAACCCTCAGGGCATGTCACATCCCCGGCAGGCGGAACGTGATAGCAGACAAGCTATCCAAGCTTGGCCAGACCATTCAAACAGAGTGGCCACTTTATGCAGAAGTGTCCCAAGCTATATGCTCCTGGTGGCATCAGCCTCAAGTGGACCTATTTGCCACTACGTTCTACAACAACTCCCACAGTTGGTGTCACCGGTCCCAGACCCCCAGGCATGGGCAGTGCACACACTCAGCCCTTCCTGGGAGGACCTGTACCCATACGCCTTTCCACCTGCAGCCATCTTGGGCAAGTGGTGGAAAAGTTGCAGGACTACCCTTGCAACAGGATAATACTGATTGCCCCAGGGTGGCCCAACATGCCCTAGTCCTGGGATCTAGTGGCAATGTCCAGTCAGATCCCACTGTGTCTGCCCAACATACCCAACCTGGTGTCTCAGCCATTCACCAGGTCCTTCACAGGAACCTGTCAAATCTGTTTCTTCAAGCTGGGCTCCTAGAACGTCAGGAATCAAGGAGCAGGGCTTCGCTGAGGCAGTGGCAGCACGATTTAAGGCTCCTTAAAGAGGATCAACCAGATCTGTCTATGAGGCCAAGTGGACCATTTCTTACAAAGTGGTACCTCAGTAATCAGGTGGACTTCAGGGCACCACCTCTGAAAGACATTGCTGACTTCCTCCTGTACCTTTCTCAGGACAAGAAGTTGCAACCAGGCACTATTGATGGCTACAAATCAGCCATTGCTGACAACTGGGCAATTGCACCATTAAGGTCAGCAAGGATGAGAATCTCACTCGTCTGGTACTTACACCATCTGACAAGGCTCCATCGGAACCCCTAAAAGAGGCCTCCTTGAAGCATCTGACCTTCAAGACTGTTTCCTTGCTGCCCTTAGGTTCTGGTAAATGCAAGAGTGAGACCCATGCTTGGTTACATAAGAACATCAGACACCAGTCAGACTGGTCTAAGGTGTCCTTGTACCTCTCACCCAGCATCTTATCCAAGAATCAGCTGGCTAAGGAGGGTCCAAATAGTGTGGCTCCAGTGGTCATACCAGCCCTGGCTCCATCTCTGGATAAGTCACTGAAGGGTGACAGGTCCTTATGTCCAGTTAGAGCCTTGCGCTACTACTTGGACAGGACTACAGATCTTGGGCAATTAAGAGTTGTTCTTTGTCTCCTTCAAGAAAGGTTTCGACAAAGACATCTCACCTGCCACCATCTCCCCATGGATCAAACAGACTGTGATCCTATGAGCTCCCTGATCAGGAGGCCCTCACTCTGCATCAGGTTAAAGCCCATGATGTCAGGGCCCTTACTGCCTCTAAGACCTTCCAATCAAGGGTCTCCTGAGAGCAGTTTTTTTGTCAGCCTGCCACTCTAAGTTACATAACACCTTCACACAGTTCTTTTGAAGGATGTTTCTTGGGGTGACTTGGAGCTTGACCATTTGGGACCAGTTGTGGCTGCCCAACAGGGACACCACCAAGCCCAAAAATGAGATGTGTAAATTTGACTTACTTCTCTAGGGAAGTTTAAGTCTTATGGGACTGAATTCAACCTCTTCCTCTCTCCCCTTTCTCAGAGTATTTCTGAGTAAAGAAAAAAAGGGGGGGGGGGCAATGTCGGTAGTCTTCCGGGTAACCGGTTAACTGGTAACCGACCTTGACCTCTCAGGGTTCTCTGACCCTAGGTCTCAGGTTAATTTTTATTGAGTTCATTGAATCCCTAGTAGCTTACCCGCCTTCCAAGCGGTAGTTATTCAGCAATTGTCCATTGGATAGGATGTATTAACGCAATAAAATTGCAAATTTAATAAGTAAATTAAATTCTTATAAGTTAATACCCTATCCAATGGACAGACAAGGCCCACCCAACCGACCCCGCTACCAGCTTACTAGGGGTCTAAATCTGTTTAGACAACGAAAAAGATGAACTGACGTCACTCTGTCTAGACAGGAAGCAAGTATGATGCGCCACCTAGCGAATGCACACTACTGACCAGTCCTGCCGGTACTATGTACAGGACGTCTTTTTCTGGCGTTTGGCGGGACCGGTCGCGCCGACCGGTAAAGCAATTGTCCATTGGATAGGGTATTAACTTATAAAAATTTAATTTACTTATTAAATTTGCAATATTGTGCCATTGGAAACAATAGCTTTTGTAGAGCACTTATTTCCCCCAAAGCCCAATGCCTCCAAACTTCAGTATTGCTTATAAGTAAGGCTGCAACGATTCTTCGGTTACTCGTAAACGAAATGAATCAGTTCAATACTCGAGGCAAGAAAAGTGAACCGGGTCAAATCGAAAACAACTAAACATAGACATAAAATCCACTACAAAATTAGATTTTTCCTTTAAATATATTAATATATTTATATATTTTACTAATAAAAGGTGTTTCCGTTTCATTTTTTTTATATTTTAAGCATTTGCAAACTTTAATTGTTTGTGTAACAATGTTTTTATAAGACGGCATTTAATATAACGTATTTCAAAGATGCCTCAAATCTCGCAATATAAAAATGGTTAAAGTTTCCTGTATTTTGGATTATAAATGTGTTCTTTTTACAAAATTCAATGAATTATCAACATTCTTTCATGTTGTACGCATTTGAACCGTTTATAAGGTTTAATATATCAAAATATGATACAGTTTATTTTGTGGGCGATAATGAAGCGATTAACCGAGTCCGAGTCGATTCTTCCAAAACGAGGAATCGAGGCACACTTTCGGGCTCGCTTGCAGCCCTACTTATAAGTTCGTAATAATAACAAATTTCGTTAAAAAACTCTTGGATCTGAACGGTGATCCAAATCACCACCAAAATTTCCTGAAAGTCTTCACAAAATCTGTCCATAACTTTCTGGTTATTTTCCAAGCAAACAAACAAACAAACACAACTAAAAACATAGCCTCCATGGTGGCGGTAACAAAAGCATTTGGATGGCCTTTTACTTCTGATTCAGGTTATTGTATCATGGGGGTTTCAGTTTCCTTTGACCTGTTTTGTGTCTGAGAATGAGTTCAGTTGTCCCGGCATTGTTGACTGTTATTGTCATAGACACACGACTCTTTATTCCCATTGATTATGCACACTGGCTACAATAAGTCAACTGTTATTGATGTTGTGAAAGTGTGTCTGTAACATTACAATCCCTCAAAGGATGACGAAAAAATGAAAGGGACAGAAGAAAGCTGTATTTTTTGTGGTTTTCCATTGTGCTTTTTAGTTGTATAAATTAATAATGTCACAACTCAATGGCTTTACATCATAACTGCGTTAGTTTATTATGCATGTTTTCATTTGTATTCCCAATCTCTATAGCAACACCACAGACGATGTTTTATTGTAAGTGGTTGTCCAATGGTTATTATTCATCTATTTAAAAAACATCACACAGGGCATAATGTTATGCATCACTCTGTGTCTTTATTGAACTTGTTGCCACAAAGAATTCTGAACAAACAAATTTTAAAATGATAATCAAATTATTAAATTGAACAAAAAGTCAAATTACTATACACTAACCCATCCTATTGTGGTATTTTGTGTAAAATACAATTATTATTCAATCAATTATTCAAGTATTAGGACGATTGAGTAGCTCAAACTTCAATGTAGAATTATCCCGTATTTATATCAGAGAGAATTATGTCCACCCCCCTGGGGGGTGGATATATTATTTTTGCTTTTTTCGCCGTCCGATGTCCGATGTCCGTTGTCCGATGTCCGGCGTCCGGCGTCCGATGTCCGGCGTCACGCATGGTTTCCGCTCATTTAAAGGAAAAGTATTAGAGCTATTGTCACCAAATTTGGTATGCAGGCTTATTGGGTCAGTAGCTTGCTTGGGATTGCTTTTGGCTGTGGTACCTCTTTTGCTTACTGAGTAATACTTAAGTACAGCTATTTTCAGTACCCATTGGTTTCCGTGCATTTAAGCCAAAATAATTAAAGATATTTTACTACAATTTTGAATACAAGATTGTTATGTCCATAGCTCGCTTGGTATTGCATTTGGGACTGATAGCTTTGTCAGTACATGAGTAATAGCCATTTAGGTACTTCATTGTGTATTTTCAGTACTACTTTTGAGTAATTTGCTTCTATCTCCTTAACCGTGCGAGATAGAGCGATTTCGGCAAAATTTTCGACCCGCAGGGTATCTGAGGAGTGTACTCTTTGCAATTTTCAAAAAATTTTCCCCTCCCCAAAAATGGCGGCCATTTTGAATTTTCGAATTTTTGCCAAAAATGGCAAAACACAAATTTGCTTCTATCTCCTTAACCGTGCGAGATAGAGCGATTTCGTCGAAATTTTCGACCCACAGGGTATCTAAGGAATGTAATATTTGCAATTTTCCAAAAATTTTCCCCTCCCCAAAAATGGCGGCCATTTTGAATTTTCGAATTTTTGCCAAAAATGGCAAAACACAAATTTGCTTCTATCTCCTTAACCGTGCGAGATAGAGCGATTTCGTCGAAATTTTCGACCCACAGGGTATCTAAGCAATGTAATATTTGCAATTTTCAAAAAAATTTCCCCTCCCCAAAAATGGCGGCCATTTTGAATTTTCGAATTTTTGCCAAAAATGGCAAAACACAAATTTGCTTCTATCTCCTTAACCGTGCGAGATAGAGCGATTTCGGCAAAATTTTCGACCCACAGGGTATCTAAGGAATGCAATCTTTGCAATTTTCAAAATATTTTCCCCTCCCCAAAAATGGCGGCCATTTTGAATTTTCGAATTTTTGCCAAAAATGGCAAAACACAAATTTGCTTCTATCTCCTTAACCGTGCGAGATAGAGCGATTTCGTCGAAATTTTCGACCCACAGGGTATCTAAGGAATGCAATCTTTGCAATTTTCAAAAAATTTTCCCCTCCCCAAAAATGGCGGCCATTTTGAATTTTCGAATTTTTGCCAAAAATGGCAAAACACTAATTTGCTTCTATCTCCTTAACCGTGCGAGATAGAGCGATTTCGGCAAAATTTTAGACGCACAGGGTATCTAAGCAATGCAATCTTTGCAATTTTCAAAATATTTTCCCCTCCCCAAAAATGGCGGCCATTTTGAATTTTCGAATTTTTGCCAAAAATGGCAAAACACAAATTTGCTTCTATCTCCTTAACCGTGCGAGATAGAGCGATTTCGTCGAAATTTTCGACCCACAGGGTATCTAAGGAATGCAATCTTTGCAATTTTCAAAAAATTTTCCCCTCCCCAAAAATGGCGGCCATTTTGAATTTTCGAATTTTTGCCAAAAATGGGAAAACACAAATTTGCTTCTATCTCCTTAACCGTGCGAGATAGAGCGATTTCGTCGAAATTTTCGACCCACAGGGTATCTAAGGAATGCAATCTTTGCAATTTTCCAAAAATTTTCCCCTCCCCAAAAATGGCGGCCATTTTGAATTTTCGAATTTTTGCCAAAAATGGCAAAACACAAATTTGCTTCTATCTCCTTAACCGTGCGAGATAGAGCGATTTCATCGAAATTTTCGACCCACAGGGTATCTAAGGAATGTAATATTTGCAATTTTCAAAAAAATTTCCCCTCCCCAAAAATGGCGGCCATTTTGAATTTTCGAATTTTTGCCAAAAATGGCAAAACACAAATTTGCTTCTATCTCCTTAACCGTGCGAGATAGAGCGATTTCGGCAAAATTTTCGACACACAGGGTATCTAACCAATGCAATCTTTGCAATTTTCAAAATATTTTCCCCTCCCCAAAAATGGCGGCCATTTTGAATTTTTGAATTTTTGCCAAAAATGGCAAAACACAAATTTGCTTCTATCTCCTTAACCGTGCGAGATAGAGCGATTTCGTCGAAATTTTCGACCCACAGGGTATCTAAGGAATGCAATCTTTGCAATTTTCCAAAAATTTTCCCCTCCCCAAAAATGGCAGCCATTTTGAATTTTCGAATTTTTGCCAAAAATGGCAAAACACAAATTTGCTTCTATCTCCTTAACCGTGCGAGATAGAGCGATTTCGGCAAAATTTTCGACCCACAGGGGATCTAAGGAATGCAATCTTTGCAATTTTCCAAAAATTTTCCCCTCCCCAAAAATGGCGGCCATTTTGAATTTTCGAATTTTTGCCAAAAATGGCAAAACACTAATTTGCTTCTATCTCCTTAACCGTGCGAGATAGAGCGATTTCGGCAAAATTTTCGACGCACAGGGTATTTAAGCAATGCAATCTTTGCAATTTTCAAAATATTTTCCCCTCCCCAAAAATGGCGGCCATTTTGAATTTTCGAATTTTTGCCAAAAATGGCAAAACACAAATTTGCTTCTATCTCCTTAACCGTGCGAGATAGAGCGATTTCGTCGAAATTTTCGACCCACAGGGTATCTAAGGAATGCAATCTTTGCAATTTTCCAAAAATTTTCCCCTCCCCAAAAATGGCGGCCATTTTGAATTTTCGAATTTTTGCCAAAAATGGCAAAACACAAATTTGCTTCTATCTCCTTAACCGTGCGAGATAGAGCGATTTCATCGAAATTTTCGACCCACAGGGTATCTAAGGAATGTAATATTTGCAATTTTCAAAAAAATTTCCCCTCCCCAAAAATGGCGGCCATTTTGAATTTTCGAATTTTTGCCAAAAATGGCAAAACACAAATTTGCTTCTATCTCCTTAACCGTGCGAGATAGAGCGATTTCGGCAAAATTTTCGACACACAGGGTATCTAACCAATGCAATCTTTGCAATTTTCAAAATATTTTCCCCTCCCCAAAAATGGCGGCCATTTTGAATTTTTGAATTTTTGCCAAAAATGGCAAAACACAAATTTGCTTCTATCTCCTTAACCGTGCGAGATAGAGCGATTTCGTCGAAATTTTCGACCCACAGGGTATCTAAGGAATGCAATCTTTGCAATTTTCCAAAAATTTTCCCCTCCCCAAAAATGGCAGCCATTTTGAATTTTCGAATTTTTGCCAAAAATGGCAAAACACAAATTTGCTTCTATCTCCTTAACCGTGCGAGATAGAGCGATTTCGGCAAAATTTTCGACCCACAGGGGATCTAAGGAATGCAATCTTTGCAATTTTCCAAAAATTTTCCCCTCCCCAAAAATGGCGGCCATTTTGAATTTTCGAATTTTTGCCAAAAATGGCAAAACACTAATTTGCTTCTATCTCCTTAACCGTGCGAGATAGAGCGATTTCGGCAAAATTTTCGACGCACAGGGTATTTAAGCAATGCAATCTTTGCAATTTTCAAAATATTTTCCCCTCCCCAAAAATGGCGGCCATTTTGAATTTTCGAATTTTTGCCAAAAATGGCAAAACACAAATTTGCTTCTATCTCCTTAACCGTGCGAGATAGAGCGATTTCGTCGAAATTTTCGACCCACAGGGTATCTAAGGAATGTAATCTTTGCAATTTTCAAAAAATTTTCCCCTCCCCAAAAATGGCGGCCATTTTGAATTTTCGAATTTTTGCCAAAAATTGCAAAACACAAATTTGCTTCTATCTCCTTAACCGTGCGAGATAGAGCGATTTCGTCGAAATTTTCGACCCACAGGGTATCTAAGGAATGCAATCTTTGCAATTTTCCAAAAATTTTCCCCTCCCCAAAAATGGCAGCCATTTTGAATTTTCGAATTTTTGCCAAAAATGGCAAAACACAAATTTGCTTCTATCTCCTTAACCGTGCGAGATAGAGCGATTTCATCGAAATTTTCGACCCACAGGGTATCTAAGGAATGTAATATTTGCAATTTTCAAAAAATTTTCCCCTCCCCAAAAATGGCGGCCATTTTGAATTTTCGAATTTTTGCCAAAAATGGCAAAACACAAATTTGCTTCTATCTCCTTAACCGTGCGAGATAGAGCGATTTCGTCGAAATTTTCGACCCACAGGGTATCTAAGGAATGCAATCTTTGCAATTTTCCAAAAATTTTCCCCTCCCCAAAAATGGCGGCCATTTTGAATTTTCGAATTTTTGCCAAAAATGGCAAAACACAAATTTGCTTCTATCTCCTTAACCGTGCCAGATAGAGTGATTTCGTCAAAATTTTCGACCCACAGGGTATCTGAGCATTGTACTCTTGGTAATTTCTAAAAAATTTTCCCCTCCCCTAAAATGGCGGCCATTTTGAATTTTCAAATTTTTGCCAAAAATGGCAAAACACAAATTTGCTTCTATCTCCTTAACCATGCGAGATAGAGCGATTTCGTCGAAATTTTCAACCCACAGGGTATCTAAGGAATGTAATCTTTGCAATTTTCAAAAAATTTTCCCCTCCCCAAAAATGGCAGCCATTTTGAATTTTCGAATTTTTGCCCAAAATGGAAAAACACAAACTGGCCTTAACCGTGCAAAATAGAGTTATTTTGTTGAAATTTTCGACCCATAGGGTATCTAAGAAATGTACTCTTGGCAATTTTCAAAAAAATTTCCTTTTCCCAATAATGGCGGCCATTTTGAATTTTCAAATTTTTGCCAAAAATAGAAAAACAGGAATTGGCTTCTATCTTCTTAACCGTGCAAGATAGAGTGATTTCGTCAAAATTTTCAACCCAACCAATGCAAAAAGGCATGAAGCTGAAATAAATTACATCTACACTATCAAATATTTAAGCATCATTGATATATTTTACAAATGAAACAGGGTCTTGTAAGACTACTGTACAATTTGGGCAAAAGGTTCATGGGTGGACATTACACATGATAATGTGTGTTCTTCTATGCTATCCTGTTTCTATTCGCATCTACTATCAACAGGGCGGCCTATTTCTAGTTTATAATCTCATTGATCAATTTTGCCCAGTAAATTTTGTGTGAAAGACAATTATATTATAGCACTGCATATCTTAGTTTTGTTTACAGTATGTCTACTGAGGAGAATAAAGAATTATAGTATAGCAATTAACAAAATACAAAACAATAGAGATTCAACTGTAAAACGACATGTTTCAACTCTTAGGTTGGTACAAAATATACTTCTGGAGATTTTATTGCAAGATCTTGATGTAACACCATCATTGAATTAAAAATTACAACATGGAACATGAATAAGAGGACCATCAGAGTTGATTTTCTGAGGTCCATAGGTATGAGGGTTTTAGTATCTCAAATTACTTTAAATAAACAAAAAAAAAAAAACAAATTTCCCAGTTACATTGTATATAATATTTACAGATGTCCAGTTGATGCTGTCCCACCTCCCCCCCCGCCCCCCCCCACCCCCTGCTGAGACTAGCTATTGGTTTGTTTCATAGTCCGATTATCAGGATATGCCATACAGTCCTATAAAAAATAGTTCAGTTGGGTTTAGCACTTCATCAGAGAGAGAGCGTTCCCAAGTTTAGGACTTACTATTAGAATTTAGATAATTTCCAACTGACGTTCTTATTTTAAAGCATCATATGTAGTCTTTTCAAAGGATATTGAATGATATCACTCTCAGTTAACCTCCATATGGTTGTTTTCTTTTACAGATATGGTCAAAGTAGTAAACGTTCAGGGCAAAATGAAATCCAGTAAGAGACAGGCAGCAGCACTGCATTTTGACTTCGCAGTCGAGTCCATCGGTGAGTGACTATCAGCCTTAGTATCTTCCAACTTTTATAGTCCTTAATATCTGTAAAAAAAAATGAGAGTCTAAGTCATGACGAACAGGAACAAATTTCAATAATGTAGTTGCCAGAACCAGGCAAACTGAGGTTGAATAAGGGGGGCAATAGTGGCAAGGTTTTAAAAAACTACGGGTAAGAGTTAAAGTTGAGTACCTGTGGTTAGCAGTGTTGGCATTTATTTGAAATTTAAACATCAGCATCAAAGTTCTATTTAGCTCTCCAAGTCAATGGATATTAAAAATTTTTTTTTTTGCCTTGAAATGTATCACATCATAAATAAACTTGTACTGAATTGTCCAGTATGTGTTGTTCTTTTGTCTTACATATTTCAAGTCATTGTAGCTTTCACAACGAGTAAAATAAACATTTAGATCAGTAAAATATTTCTGAAAGTCTCTGCAATCTGAATATTTTAATGGATAATAGTTGTAAATTACAGAACTATGGTGAGGAAATTGCTCATTTATGTCTTGGAAATGTTGTTGAAATTGACTATTTAATGTTCTTATGGAAAACCCAAAACCATCATGGATTTGTATTTAAATATCTGCACTTAATTTGTGGAAACAAGTGCCTGGAGAGTTCAGCTAGTGCTTATGAAGTTTACATTTTAAGTGTCAGTGCTTGGAAACACTATGTAATAAGCACTGTTTAAAGACCATGTATTATTTTATGTTGCATCAATATATGATTCCAGTTCTAATGGTTACCAACGTGCTGAAACTCAACTCAGACTAAGCACTAATTTCTAAGACAGCAATGTTCAGTCAGTTACTCACTAACAAAGCAATACAGATAACAAGAGTCAAAGAAAGGAAACAGATTCTTTGAAAGTGATGAAAATAGACACAAAATAACCTGGATAAAATGTTAGTGTATGTCTTTGCACATTTCAACAGTGTGCCTCCAGGACAGCGTGTTGGCATTTCACAAACACGGGATGCAAGGACGCAGCTTTAAATCCGACGAAGTGACGCAGGAAATCAGCGACAAAACAAGGGTCTTTAGACTGCTGGGATTTGACAGGTGAGAATCATAAACATTTAGATTCAGCAGGTGAGAATCTGGCACATTTAGATTTGACAGGTGAGAATCATAAATATTTAAATTCAGCAGGTGAGAATCATAAATATCTCGATTTGACAAACAAGAATCGTAAGCATTTACTTCGGGCAGGTGGAAATCCCAAATATTTGTGTTTGATAGGTAAGAATCGTAAACAACTGAATTTTACAGGTGACAATCATAAACATTCCGATTTAATAGGTGGAAATCAATTACATTTGGGTCGAGTAGAACAGAATCATAAATATTTGAACCAGAAGGGTAAAAGTCACAAATATGTGAATATTACAAGTAAGAATTATGTCCACCCCCCTGGGGGGTGGATATATTATTTTTGCTTTTTTCGCCGTCCGATGTCCGTTGTCCGATGTCCGGCGTCCGGCGTCCGATGTCCGGCGTCACGCATGGTTTCCGCTCATTTAAAGGAAAAGTATTAGAGCTATTGTCACCAAATTTGGTATGCAGGCTTATTGGGTCAGTAGCTTGCTTGGGATTGCTTTTGGCTGTTGTACCTCTTTTGCTTACTGAGTAATACTTAAGTACAGCTATTTTCAGTACCCATTGGTTTCCGTGCATTTAAGCCAAAATAATTAAAGATATTTTACTACAATTTTGAATACAAGATTGTTATGTCCATAGCTCGCTTGGTATTGCATTTGGGACTGATAGCTTTGTCAGTACATGAGTAATAGCCATTTAGGTACTTCATTGTGTATTTTCAGTACTACTTTTGAGTAATTTGCTCCTATCTCCTTAACCCTGCGAGATAGAGCGATTTCGGCAAAATTTTCGACCCACAGGGTATCTGAGGAGTGTACTCTTTGCAATTTTCAAAAAATTTTCCCCTCCCCAAAAATGGCGGCCATTTTGAATTTTCGAATTTTTGCCAAAAATGGCAAAACACTAATTTGCTTCTATCTCCTTAACCGTGCGAGATAGAGCGATTTCGGCAAAATTTTCGACCCACAGGGTATCTGAGGAGTGTACTCTTTGCAATTTTCAAAAAAATTTCCCCTCCCCAAAAATGGCGGCCATTTTGAATTTTCGAATTTTTGCCAAAAATGGCAAAACACAAATTTGCTTCTATCTCCTTAACCGTGCGAGATAGAGCGATTTCGTCGAAATTTTCGACCCACAGGGTATCTAAGGAGTGTACTCTTTGCAATTTTCAAAAAAATTTTCCCCTCCCCAAAAATGGCGGCCATTTTGAATTTTAGAATTTTTGCCAAAAATGGCAAAACACAAATTTGCTTCTATCTCCTTAACCGTGCGAGATAGAGCGATTTCGTCGAAATTTTCGACCCACAGGGTATCTAAGGAATGTAATATTTGCAATTTTCAAAAAATTTTCCCCTCCCCAAAAATGGCGGCCATTTTAAATTTTCGAATTTTTGCCAAAAATGGCAAAACACAAATTTGCTTCTATCTCCTTAACCGTGCGAGATAGAGTGATTTCGTCGAAATTTTCGACCTACAGGGTATCTAAGGAATGCAATCTTTGCAATTTTCAAAAAATTTTCCCCTCCCCAAAAATGGCGGCCATTTTGAATTTTCGAATTTTTGCCAAAAATGGCCAAACACAAATTTGCTTCTATCTCCTTAACCGTGTGAGATAGAGCGATTTCGTGGAAATTTTCGACCCACAGGGTATCTAAGGAATGTAATATTTGCAATTTTCAAAAAATTTTCCCCTCCCCAAAAATGGCGGCCATTTTGAATTTTCCAATTTTTGCCAAAAATGGCAAAACACAAATTTGCTTCTATCTCCTTAACCGTGCGAGATAGAGCGATTTCGTCGAAATTTTCGACCCACAGGGTATCTAAGGAATGTAATATTTGCAATTTTCAAAAAATTTTCCCCTCCCCAAAAATGGCGGCCATTTTGAATTTTCGAATTTTTGCCAAAAATGGCAAAACACTAATTTGCTTCTATCTCCTTAACCGTGCGAGATAGAGTGATTTCGTCGAAATTTTCGACCCACAGGGTATCTAAGGAATGCAAACTTTGCAATTTTCAAAAAATTTTCCCCTCCCCAAAATTGGCGGCCATTTTGAATTTTCGAATTTTTGCCAAAAATGGCAAAACACAAATTTGCTTCTATTTCCTTAACCGTGCCAGATAGAGCGATTTCGTCAAAATTTTCGACCCACAGGGTATCTGAGCATTATACTCTTGGTAATTTTAAAAAAATTTTCCCCTCCCCAAAAATGGCGGCCATTTTGAATTTTCGAATTTTTGCCAAAAATGGCAAAACACAAATTTGCTTCTATCTCCTTAACCGTGCGAGATAGAGCGATTTCGTCGAAATTTTCGACCCACAGGGTATCTAAGGAATGTAATATTTGCAATTTTCAAAAAATTTTCCCCTCCCCAAAAATGGCGGCCATTTTGAATTTTCGAATTTTTGCCAAAAATGGCAAAACACTAATTTGCTTCTATCTCCTTAACCGTGCGAGATAGAGTGATTTCGTCGAAATTTTCGACCCACAGGGTATCTAAGGAATGCAAACTTTGCAATTTTCAAAAAATTTTCCCCTCCCCAAAATTGGCGGCCATTTTGAATTTTCGAATTTTTGCCAAAAATGGCAAAACACAAATTTGCTTCTATTTCCTTAACCGTGCCAGATAGAGCGATTTCGTCAAAATTTTCGACCCACAGGGTATCTGAGCATTATACTCTTGGTAATTTTAAAAAAATTTTCCCCTCCCCAAAAATGGCGGCCATTTTGAATTTTCGAATTTTTGCCAAAAATGGCAAAACACAAATTTGCTTCTATCTCCTTAACCGTGCGAGATAGAGCGATTTCGTCGAAATTTTCGACCCACAGGGTATCTGAGCATTGTACTCTTGGTAATTTTCAAAAAATTTTCCCCTCCCCAAAAATGGCGGCCATTTTGAATTTTCCAAAAATGGCAAAACACTAATTTGCTTCTATCTCCTTAACCGTGCGAGATAGAGCGATTTCGTCGAAATTTTCGACCCACAGGGTATCTAAGGAATGTAATATTTGCAATTTTCAAAAAATTTTCCCCTCCCCAAAAATGGCGGCCATTTTGAATTTTCGAATTTTTGCCAAAAATGGCAAAACACTAATTTGCTTCTATCTCCTTAACCGTGCGAGATAGAGTGATTTCGTCGAAATTTTCGACCCACAGGGTATCTAAGGAATGCAATCTTTGCAATTTTCAAAAAATTTTCCCCTCCCCAAAATTGGCGGCCATTTTGAATTTTCGAATTTTTGCCAAAAATGGCAAAACACAAATTTGCTTCTATTTCCTTAACCGTGCCAGATAGAGCGATTTCGTCAAAATTTTCGACCCACAGGGTATCTGAGCATTATACTCTTGGTAATTTTAAAAAAATTTTCCCCTCCCCAAAAATGGCGGCCATTTTGAATTTTCGAATTTTTGCCAAAAATGGCAAAACACAAATTTGCTTCTATCTCCTTAACCGTGCGAGATAGAGCGATTTCGTCAAAATTTTCGACGCACAGGGTATCTAAGCAATGCAATCTTTGCAATTTTAAAAAAATTTTCCCCTCCCCAAAAATGGCGGCCATTTTGAATTTTCGAATTTTTGCCAAAAATGGCAAAACACAAATTTCCTTCTATCTCCTTAACCATGCGAGATAGAGCGATTTCGTCGAAATTTTCGACCCACAGGTATTTGAGCATTGTATTCTTGGCAATTTAAAAAAAAATTTCCCCTCCCCTAAAATGGCGGCCATTTTGAATTTTCAAATTTTTGCCAAAAATGGCAAAACACAAATTTGCTTCTATCTCCTTAACCATGCGAGATAGAGCGATTTCGTCGAAATTTTTCAACCCACAGGGTATCTAAGGAATGTAATCTTTGCAATTTTCAAAAAATTTTCCCCTCCCCAAAAATGGCAGCCATTTTGAATTTTCGAATTTTTGCCCAAAATGGAAAAACACAAACTGGCCTTAACCGTGCAAAATAGAGTTATTTTGTTGAAATTTTCGACCCATAGGGTATCTAAGAAATGTACTCTTGGCCATTTTCAAAAAAATTTCCTTTTCCCAAAAATGGCGGCCATTTTGAATTTTCAAATTTTTGCCAAAAATAGAAAAACAGGAATTTGCTTCTATCTTCTTAACCGTGCAAGATAGAGTGATTTCGTCAAAATTTTCAACCCAACCAATGCAAAAAGGCATGAAGCTGAAATAATTTACATCTACACTAACAAATATTTAAGCATCATTGATATATTTTACAAATGAAACAGGGTCTTGTAAGACTACTGTACAATTTGGGCAAAAGGTTCATGGGTGGACATTACACATGATAATGTGTGTTCTTCTATGCTATCCTGTTTCTATTCGCATCTACTATCAACAGGGCGGCCTATTTCTAGTTTTAAATTTTTGTTCAGAAGAGAGATTTTTACCCTTTTTACTTTCTAAATGGAGTAAGTACCAGTCAAACACAAGTACATATCTGCTCCCTGGTTACCTTTTTCTTATTGATATTTCCCTGTTGTCTGTAATTCTGTGTTAAGTAGAAGTGTTTTTCTCATACCTTAATACCTGTCAACTGTATTTCATTCGATTTAGTAAACAGATTCAGATTGATCATAAAATGAGAAACTTGTCTTCTTTCGTGAAGTGGTTCAAATCTTGGCCAAGCCAAACATTTGGGTTTTCAGGTGATAAACAGAAAGAGTAGCAATTTTGAATTTACAGTAACTTTTTATTGCGTTAATATATCTTACCTAGTGGACCAGTGCATTTGTCCGGCGCGCAGCCGGTCCCGCCAAACGTTAGACAAAAACGTCCTGAGCTGGGCTCTGACCGGGACCGGTAGTGTACTCCTCATTCGCCAGGTGTCGTGACTGCACCCAGCTCCCCTACTGCGCGTGCGCGCGCATGCGTACTTCCTCTATTTGTTTGGCGCCATAGTGTGTTAGCGGATAATTTTCAGTAAAATAATCTTGGAATTATATTGTTTCTTTGCAAACGTGTTAGAAGGAAAACTTCGGATATTGCAAAATATATGTATCATGGCTTCACCAGGACAGAGGCGTGGTAGTTGTGGCCATGTTATGGCGGGGTTTGACCTTCATAAAAAGTGTGCCCGCTGCAGGGACAAAAAGGTGGGAGATGACCCTTGTGTCAAAGGTCAGGATTGTGATTTGTGTGATAAATTGTCTGACTCTCAGAAAGGTATGTTAGCAACTCCACAGTACCAAATCCGAAAAGACAAAAAAGCAGGAGTTTTGATCTCTCCTAGTAAAGTTACTGTTGTGGGTCCGGTGGAGGATCAAGATGAAGTTGAGATGTCTCCGGTCACTGCGCATGCGCAGGGACGGATTGTTACCGGTACCTTCCCGGTTTCTGACCAGACAAGTACAGGAGACTTTGTCTCCCGTCAGGATTTTGAACTATTAAATAATCAATTGGAGGAAAAATTCGCCCGTTTTGAGGCTCTCCTTACTAGAACCAACATATTTTCTACTCCAAAGATGCCTGTTCCAACGGGTCAAGCCCATATCTCTGATACGCCTTTTATCAATCCCTCTCCTGATCCCAGAGCCACCGGTCCGGTGAGGCCTCCGGATCAGGACGTAGAGGATTCTGCTACTTCTGTTAAAAAACAGAAAGGAAAATCAAAACACAAGAAGTCTATCAAACCGGCCGCTGCTGCCGGTTCTGCAAGTCAGGTTGCTAGGGACCCTATTCCTCCCAAGACAGTGGTACCCGGTCCGGGTTTACAAGTTCTTGGTGAACCGGAGGAAACTGTGCCTGCTATCACCAGTGTCTCTTCCTTAGGGTCCACCTCTCAACCGGTCATTACCGGTCCACAGTATACCAGTACTTCTGCTTCCTTTGCACCGGATAGTTTTGCTCAGCCGGATCCGGCTCTGTCAGACGGGGAACCCCTTCCGGACCGGTCAGATAAGGAATCCGGTGAGGAGGGTGAACTTTCAGATACTGAAATCAATGAGAAAAACGAGGAAATGAACTACAGAGAAACGGTCCGGTCGGTCCGATCCTTTCTTGGCTGGTCTCACATACCAGATTTTGAAGCTTCAGCAAGTGATGCAGACAACTGTTCTGACAACCCTTGGAAAGGAAAACATCCTCGTCGCTCAGGCAAAGTTTCAGTGGAGTTACCAGCTGACGACTGGCTTTGCTATAAAATGGAAAAACTGAACACTCGTGTTGCAGAAGGTTACCCTTCTCGTTCCCAGGAAGCCGCAGGTCTGAAACAAGACCAGTTTGTCAGAACACCCAAAAGCCAGGCAAAGTGGTATACACAGTCACGCCTCAAACATGATATAAATCAAAGACCTGGACGTACAATCTTTGGCTGGTCGGGTTCCGAAGCACGCCTGAACTCTCAATTCTCCCGTATTGCCAAGACTTCCTCATATCCATCTTCAGGACCAGCATCTAGGCCTATCCCTCAGGAGATTCTTAGAAGGTGGGAGCAATGTGCTAAGGAAGGCTCTTTGATTACCAATCACGCAGCAGGGTTCAACAGTTGCGTGAGTGAAATTCAGGACAAAATGAATCAACATATTTCATTTTTAAACGCTACCATTGTTCAGGGCAAGGCCCCTAAGGAGGTCACCGACGCCATCAAGGACTTGAAAGACTTGTCAGCTTTCCACAGTAGTGTTTCTGTTGCCTTAGGTACTGCCTTCCAGCACCTCGCAGACAGCTTATTTGTTCAGCTAGCCAACTTCATTTTGTTGAGGAGAGATTCTTATCTCGAGTACGTTAAACCAGGCCTGAAACCTGATACCTGGAATAAACTACGAAATGCTCCCCTGTTCACTTACGGGCTATTCCCGGATGATGTACTGGCAGTAGCGGAGCAGGATATTCAAAAGCATGATTCAAACAAGAGTGCTACTGGTCCCGGCCCGGGCACATATCAGCACTCAAAGAAGCATCAATTCCGGTACCAACCATATGAAAAGAAAGAGAGTCGTCAATCCGGCTTCTCCTCTTCCCAAAATCAACAACCTTGGAGGCAATTCTCGGGCAGAGGCAGGGGTAGGGGTCGTGGTAGAGGTGGATCTGGTTCTACATACTACTCCAAGCCTGCCCGTGGTACAAAACCATATAAATGACAATCAACATCTACTGAGTCCCCCAGTTGTGTTAAGTTCAAGTTTAGGGGATCTCAATCTAGTGTCATCAGCAAACAAAGAGACTTTTCAAGAGACTGTAAATTTGCATGTTGTTCCTCCTGCACCTTCTGTAAAAGGGCTGTTACAAAAGAAAAACGTAAGACCCTCTCGTTGTCAAACAGAAATAAAATCTGTGAACAGTGCTTTGTCTGTAAATCAGTGTCTTTTTGCCCCAAATGTGACAAATGCCCCATGTGTTGCAAAAGATCCACCTGTGGGAGGCCGTCTGCAACTGTTTTGGCAGGTTTGGCTCTCCCTGGGTTCAAATCCAAGGGTAGTCTCTATCCTCAGGGAAGGGTATCAACTACCCTTCAAGGAGAGACCACCTCTGGCAAGATTTCCTGTGATAATCAGTGGTTCATCAAATCCCTCTCGAAACAAAAGTCTGAACGAGGCATTGCATTCCCTAGGTCAAAAACAGACTATCGAAAAGGTGTCCGTTCAGTCATCTCTGGGTTTCTACAACCGGTTGTTCCTGGTGCCAAAACCCAACGGGAAATGGAGGCCCATTCTAGATCTAAGCCAACTGAACCTTTACCTTGCCCCAGCAACGTTCAAGATGGAAACTCCGGAGACCATCAGACTCTCCCTGCAACAGGGGGAGTGGGTCACTTCGCTGGATTTCAGCGACGCTTATTTTCACATTCCCATAAACCACAGGTCGCGAAAATATCTCCGGTTCCACTTAAAAGGTCAGACCTTTCAGTTCACAGCACTTCCCTTTGGCCTGTCGACGGCTCCGTTGGAGTTCACAAAGGTGGTCAAGGAGGTAAAACTCATGGCTCAATCGAGGGGTATTCGAATCCACCAATACCTAGACGATTGGTTACTGAGAGCCCCATGCCGGGAAATTTGCCTACGTCATACCCAGATCCTTTTGGACCTTTGCCGCTCGCTAGGTTGGGTAGTCAACATGGACAAGTCAGAGCTGGTTCCCCAACAAACCTTCGACTTCGTAGGTTATCATTTCGACCTATCTCAGGGGTTAGTCAAACCAACTCAGGACAGGTGGAGGAGTCTATCTCAGAAGCTCAACCTTCTCCTGGGACTGGAATGTTGCACAGTCAGGCAGTTCATGTCTTTAATCGGCCTTCTGACAGCAACAGAAAAACAAGTAGTGTCGGGGCGGCTGCATATGAGACCCATTCAGTGGCACCTAAAGAAGCATTGGCATGCCCCGGAATCGCTGGAAAAGGTCATCCCAATTCCTTCATCTCTCCATGTACATCTAAGGTGGTGGTTGGACCCGGCCAAGGTGCTCTCCGGTCAACCCTTACACCCTCTTCAACACGCCCTTCAACTGTTTACAGACGCCTCAAACGAAGGTTGGGGCGCTCACTTAGGCAATTACATGGCAAAAGGAGTTTGGTTAGAGTCAGAAAGCGCCTTGCACATAAATTTGTTGGAGCTCAAGGCGGTCCTGCTGGCCTTAAAACGGTTCGAACGGTTATGTTGCAACCAGATAGTTCTTGTTTGTACAGACAACACCACTGTGGTCTCTTACATCAACAAGGAAGGGGGTATGAAATCAGGCTCACTCTGTGCCCTCCTTTGGAGACTGATGCTTTGGTGCAATCAAAGGCAGATTGTCCTGAGGGCCAGGCATATTCCGGGTCACCTGAACGTCATAGCCGACAAGCTGTCCCGACTCAATCAGGTGATCCAAACAGAATGGTCCCTCCTCCCGGAGGTGTTTGCTCAAATATGCCGGCGTTGGCACCGCCCGTCTGTGGACCTGTTTGCCACCCGGTTCAATCACAAACTTCCCCGGTTTGTATCCCCGGTTCCAGACCAATCAGCGTGGGGAGTGGACGCCTTAAGTCTCCCTTGGGAGGACCTGGACGCTTATGCCTTTCCACCGACGGCCCTTCTTCATCAGTGGTAACGAAACTCTTGGACCACGGATTCCGTCGTCTCATTCTAATAGCACCAGGTTGGCCCAACATGCCTTGGTTTTGGGACCTGGTCAACATGTCAGCTCAAATTCCCCTCCTGCTCCCTCGGGTGTCGAATTTGGTCACTCAACCGTTCAATCAGTGTCCTCACCGGGACCTTCCCAATCTGAACCTTCATGCTTGGCTCCTAGAGCCTCTGCCATCCAGCAGGCCGGGTTCTCGGCAAAAGTGGCAACAAGAATTGAGGCTCCTCAAAGACGCTCTACCAGAGCCATTTATGAATCAAAGTGGTCCGTTTTTGTCAGATGGTGTGAAAAGAATCAGGTGGACTTCAGAACTCCCTCTATAGAGCAAATTGCGGATTTTCTCCTTTCCCTTTTTCAGGAGAAACATCTTCAACCTAGTACCATAGAAGGCTATAGGACTGCCATAGCCGACAAAGTGGGGAATTCCAGAATTAACATCAGCAAGGATGAAAACTTGTCCAGGTTGTTGGACAGTTTTCATAGGGACAAACCAAAAGGCAGGCGTGGGGTTCCTACGTGGAATTTGTCTTTGGTCCTTCACCAACTTACACAACCTCCTTTTGAACCTCTCAGGAAGGCTTCGCTGAAGTACCTCACCTTTAAGACTGTCTTCCTTCTAGCCTTGGGCTCTGGGAAACGGAGGAGTGAAATTCATGCTTGGGTCCACAGGAACATTAGGCACCAAGAGGATTGGTCGAATGTTTCATTATCGCCTTCTCCTAGTTTCATCTCTAAGAACCACCTGGCTAAAGAGGGTCCCGCTTGCGTGGCCCCTGTTATCATTCCAGCCTTGGCTCCTTCATTGGACAAATCCCTCAAGGAGGATAGGAGTCTGTGCCCGGTCCGGGCACTACGTTATTACTTGGACAAAACCAAAGATCTCCGTTCAGGCAAGGAATTGGTTTTTGTTTCCTTTAGGAAGAGTTTCCAGAAGGATATTGTCCCTGCTACCGTTTCCTCCTGGATCAAACAAACCATAGTCCTTTGTTACCAGATGTCAGACCAACAGGCTCAACAGTTGCATCAGGTTCGGGCTCATGACGTTCGCGCGTTCGCGGCGTCCAAAGCCTTTCAGGGGGGTGTTCCCTTAGACCAGATTTTGGCAGCCTGTCACTGGAAATCTCATAACACCTTCACCCAATTTTACTTGAAGGACTTGGCATGGGCAGACTCGGATGTGTACCATTTGGGTCCTGTGGTAGCTGCCCAGCAAATTAGGGACTAAGTAGAGGCTCCCATGTATATAGTGATGTATATATGTATTTATAAAAAAAAAAAAAAAAAAAAAAAAAAAAAAACCGTCCCTGCAGTCTGTCTTGTCCCTGCAGTCAAGAAGATGGGGGACCATCTTAATCTCCAATTCCCCTTCTTCACTTCCTCGGGGACTCGTCAGCTACAAAAAAAAAAGGGGGGGGGATAGAGACTGTACCTATCCAGGGTAGTTAGAAACCCTTCCCGGGTGATTTCCTCTGGATTTACGGAGTGTATATGTAGATCTTAGAGTCTCTGTCTCCCCTTTGTCCATAGCTACCCTCCAACCACTGGGTAGTTATTCTGCACTGGTCCACTAGGTAAGATATATTAACGCAATAAAATGGAAAATTTAATGGTTAAATTAAATTTTTATTAGTTAATATCTTACCTAGTGGACCAAGAGAGTCCCACCCTACCTGCCCCGCAATAGCTCAAAGGGGGACATTCTTAGGTAGGCCACAAAAAGAGGAAGTACGCATGCGCGCGCACGCGCAGTAGGGGAGCTGGGTGCAGTCACGACACCTGGCGAATGAGGAGTACACTACCGGTCCCGGTCAGAGCCCAGCTCAGGACGTTTTTGTCTAACGTTTGGCGGGACCGGCTGCACGCCGGACAAATGCACTGGTCCACTAGGTAAGATATTAACTAATAAAAATTTAATTTAACCATTAAATTTTCCAATTTACTCTATATTGAAACCCCAACTTTGACCTTATGACATCATCAAATGCAATGTTTCCATATCATTAAAAGGCACTTGTAAATCTGATATTGTGAGTGCAATTTCAAATCATGATATCGAGAGTTTTCCAAATGTCCCGTTTTTTGGCAAAATAAGCATGTAAACACATGGACCAAAAATGTGCCAAATCTTATTGAAATCCATTGTTCACATTTTGTCAAAAAGTTTTAATTTCTCTACCTCTAGTGTGTTCCTTTGTCAATTCTGATAATATTTTTTATAGCACTTAATCTCCATCTAAAACATACTAGGCGCACCCAACAGAAAAAGCAGAAACCGATAATCATTAAACTGAGACATAGCAGGGGTCAGATTCAAAATGGCAGTATATTTAAATTGTAATTACTTCATAACACTAAAGCGACATCTGTGTTTTAACTGTGGTGGTGTAATATCAGGGAAAAACTAGGTGATATTTTGTCTGAAGATGACTCCTCCATTTTAACCATACTGTACATTTAGTTTTCATTATCAGTAAGGAAAATGAGAAATTTCCTGGCGAGGGAAAAGCTAGAACTAGTACCATTTTAACCATACTGTATATTTAGTTTTCATTATCAGTAAGGAGAATGAGAAATTTCCTGGCGAGGGAAAAGCTAGAACTAGTATCCAATAGCAATATGTATATCATTATCAAAACCATATTTATACCTTCCATATTGATCAATGTTGAAATATCTGGGCATGAAATCTTTTCCAGGGAAACCTTCCAAACTCTTTCGTAAGTTTTCGTAGTGTCCTGAAATCTAAACAAATATGGCAGTTCCATTTTTCCAATATTTTTGCAGTAAGTAATAGTTCACAAAAATGATAAGAAAAGCACTATAACCTTCCAATTTTGAACTTTTCTTAATGAAAGGCAACAGAGTTGCATCAGTCAAGTACCGTGTTCTAATATTGATATTGTACCCTACATTATTGATGTCAGCATATTTACTAGGAAATATCCTTCTATATCCTTGAGTTTTGGGAAATTCTGAATATTAGGCCTCTGCTGTCACATGATGCAGAATTGGAACAAATTGTGATTATTTTGTCTTACTTTTACAGAGATCGTCAACCTCCCCCCCCCCCCCCCCCCCCCACCCCACCCCACCCCCCCCACCACCACCACCACCACCACCACCACCACCATTGGGTCACATTCTGTGGCAGTTTCACCTTTCTTTCTGTCATTCTTCTGGTTTAGTTTTTAAGACTTTACCCCAGTGATCAGTTATTTACAAGTTCTTTCATACTTGTCCTGGTATTATTGTATCTCTCCTTCTTTTGATTTTAACAGGGTGATCTGCCTTGAGAGTAAACCCACTTCAGACTTGAATGCTCAGTCCAATCTGTATGTATTAGCGGGTCACGAGAGTACACTATAGCCACAAACACATACACACAAAGACCTTGCAAAATGGCTATGTGTGTACCTAAATTCATGTGTACTACACATAGAACATCAGTGCATGGAGACAAAAGCCCAGGAGAGAGAAATATTTTTCTTCCATATGGGTATTGTTCCTTGTGTCTCAAAGTATTACTGTGATCCAGATACGTGACAAAAGGAAATCTGAAGAAAAGAGCCATTTTAGGTTAACAACAACATTATTTCATCAAAGAAGGATACAAGCTCTGAGTCTCACATGCTTGATTGAATGGAGTGAAATTTTGTACGTTGAAGTTGTTTAAGTGGACTTTAAGTGGAAATTTGAAGAGTGAGAATCCACCTTTTTACCGTAATTAAATCTCAGACCCATAACAAGAGCTGAGAAGTCACAGAGCATGCAAGAACTGTCCTGATGTCAGACCCACGCACTGTAAGTCAGCTCCACAAATGTGAATTACAACAGTAGTGAGGAGAGGGGTATTACTAACTAGTATCTAGTATTACTGTAACACCCAGTAAATAGGAAGGTTAAGTATCAGGCCCTCAGCATTTTCTATTGCAATTTCCTAAGTAAAGTAGAACTGCCTGATCCCTTGAGATTTAACTTGACCGAGTTAAAACATGATGAAAATGTAAAATGTAGACATGACATGTTAGTGTTCTTAATTGTAGTTTGAAGTTACACTCTTCTGGTAATTCTGGGTTACATTTCATTGAATACTCCTCGAATGGTATTAAAACTTTGTGTCCTAGCTTGTTAGTCTGAGATTGAATCAAATGAGCTTCCTTGTAAGTTTTCTTGTATAAACTTTAGATTACTCGCTCGCAGGATTCAATATGCAAAGCAACTCGGTTGTCTTCATCTTGCAAAATTGTTTTTCGGTGAACAACTATCTAAAATACATGATCCTCTTGTCTGATAACACTTGAGCTTAAAACATTTGTTAAAGTATTTTCTGCGATTGCAAGAGCCACCATATTTTCAACATACCTATGTTAAGAATTTCTATCCAGCATTCTGATTTGTTTAGAAATGAGGTATTTCCTGACAACATCAAATCAAACATTAGCTTTCTTCTGTCAAGGATCACAAGCTCATATTCTAGCTTTAGATTGGATTATAATAGGTTTATTTTCTTTCAGTGGCCAATCATATTTGAGCTTATATTCTTGCATACATTGCTTTGGACAACCTAGTTGTAGTAGTTACCAGTTGTCCTTTGTACAA
The DNA here is from genome assembly GCA_964017235.1 of Sabellastarte sp. h YS-2021. Classification (NCBI taxonomy): domain Eukaryota; kingdom Metazoa; phylum Annelida; class Polychaeta; order Sabellida; family Sabellidae; genus Sabellastarte; species Sabellastarte sp. h YS-2021. The sequence goes on along the minus strand of OZ024928.1, from coordinate 167,951,895 downwards.
AATTTAAATTTTCATCACATGGAGATATATTTCTGGCGTCTTGATATGTCATAAACTTGTTTAAATCTAATTATTATATGCTATGTGTATGGAAGAATTCTAAGCCAGCAGTAATAATGGTGTCTCAAAGTAAGTCTTTTTTTACATCAGGATTTCTTGCAGATCAGAAACCTTGGAGTCTGACTGTAAGTTCCTGAAACAATTTTCATTGAATTTCATGCCCTGCTCTGAAATTGGGATAGATATTATAGAATTAAGGTTAACTGATATTTTGCCCTTCAAGTTTCTTCACCAGTCAGAAAGCCTGGAAATTTGTAATAAAAATGTTGTTATAAATTATAAATAAACCTGACACAAGTTTTGCATGTCATGTATATTTGGTTTTACTGCTTCAAATCAGAGATGATGTAAAGAAGGCATATATATCTGTTGGATTGCCTCCTGATTGCTTCTACCAGTTTTAATGGGCTGTTTAATTGTTGGGATGTATGAACTTCTTTTTGAAAAAGACAACACAGATGATAGTAATTTGTATATTTCACTGTCTGCAGCATTTTTGCTATGTTTTGCCATGTTTATCTTAATACAGCACTGCCTTGCGAAACCTAGTACAATTGATACCAATGTTAGAGTAAGAAATCTAAAATTCGCCAGGAATCTAAAATTTGCCACCTCTAAAACCTTAGTTAATTTTATGAAGAAAATGATGTTTTTGTCTAAAAATTGGTATTTTTCAGTTCAAAAAGCGTTAATTTACTATACATTCAACAAATCTCACCACAATTCATTTATTTTATTAGTGTTTTCACATGTGGCGAATTTCAGATATGTGGCGAAATTTAGATTTCTTACTCTATAATATTCTTTATTTAAATTATTATCTGGGGCCGGATTTGTAACTAAAGAACTTGAGTCTTAGGTCAGGGAGTAAATCTACATCCTGACTTAAGTCTAAGACTTTTGTCTTGGATAAGTTAGGCTTACATTGGGATTAAATGATAGAACTTAAGCCCATACTTATCCAAACTTTTGGCCTAATCTTAGTCCCACATAACCAATGCTTGCATTCATGAAAACAATACAGTCAAAACAACCAAATGGTTAAAAAATGTTCAGTATTGCAATTGGCTGTTTTCTAACATGGGGTTAACTTGTTGACTTAGTCCTGTCAGGTGTCAAGTAGCAAATCTGTATTATCTAAATATATTTTAGTTTAAAAATATGTTCGAATAACAGTGGTTGTAGTACCTGGGTTAAGCATATTTAAGACACCTTTGGTCAATAGTGAAGCAAATATGAGAGCAAAACATAAATATTTAAGCTATTTTTTGAAAACTTGAGTGCCCTTTGTATCAGGCATAGAGTCAAACAAGAACTAAAGCCGAATAAGGGCTTTGCTTTTTCTTGATCCCAAAACAAAATTTGGACTTAAGTCAGAGACAAAAGACTTAAATTTAGACACGAGTTTCAGATTTTAGCCCAAAATATACTTTAGTCATTTAGTGAATCCTGCCCACCAGATGCAGTGATGTAGATTGACATATGTATAGTTTATTTTTGGTCAAAATGTGTAAGTTTGTCATTTTGTGACACTGTTATGCTGTGGTACTGTAATGTGGACCACATTATGTGGTTGGCATGATCCACATTCTGTTTTATGTCGTGTATGAGTGATGTGATTGATGTATGCACAGAAATGTCCTACTTTTCATTTCACCATGTGTTAGAGTGAAAAGTGTGAAATTTGTCACAGTATGTAAAATTTGTCAATGAGAAAACCCACTACTATTTATCTTGACTTGTAGGATGTTACAAATTTATACATTTATAATTTTTGTAACTACAGTATAACCCAGTTCCACTTGTGGTAGTTATAGTAAGTACTAACTAATTTATAACTTGGGAGGCTGTTACGACCAGGTGAAAACTTTCAGGAAAATTGATGCTCCATTTGATTTACCCCGAGTCAAAACATTAGTTACACAATTTAGAAGACTGATCTTATGGCCTTCTCACTGCTACAACTCACAAAAATAACTCGAAATAATAAGCACTGATGGCTCTTGTACTACAAACGTTCTTTTTGGAAATGATTAGTTGGCTGCATTTTTGTAGAAGAGTGTACATGCTTAGTCTTCAGAAGAGTGTACATGCTTAGTCTTCAGAAGAGTGTACATGCTTAGTCTTCAGAAGAGTGTACATGCTTCGTCATCACATAAAGATAAGTGGTAGCACCATTCATACAGGTTGTAGTGACCTTGTGAAAGAAATGTTTAACGAGTTCAGTCGAGACAGAAGTAATGCTCACTCGGTTTTTAAACAGGATTTTAAATTGAATTGACCATGATCACGGATTCCTTGGAAGAAACTCAACAAAATTCAACTGTATGCATTTCTGGTTACATTGTTGGCATTTTTTGTATGAGAATAAGGTCACAGTATTATCTGTATAATCTAGAAAATATATGTAAGTGAAACCATTGTGTGACAAGACCATTTTGTTACTCCGTTTTTTTTTTGTTTTTTTTTTAATAATTAAAAATTACATAAAAGTGATAAAAGATGTTTTTTCGACAGTGTGATATAATAATAATTGTCATAAATTTTAGACATGTCACATATTGTCTGTTATTACAATTTAGCTAAAAGTATTATTCACTAATATAAGGCAGAATATGCATTTTCAGTATATTTAAAAGGAGCTGATATGTAAAACAAAGTATAATGGGGAGTATTATAGAGCAAGAAATTTGGCGCAGTGTGTGAAATCACATTCTATTTCCTTGTGGCCAATTCTTTACATATTCATTGTGTTTGGTGAAATGACCTTGTCCTTGGATTACTGTCTGTTTGCAAACTTGTCAGTCCGTTACCTTGCGCGTCCTATGGAACTTTTAAAATGTTAAAAATTTCCGCCTCTGAATTTGGTACCGTGAGCATACGTAGATGAATCCGAGTACACGCGGATGAAGTTCTTGCAAAGGTAACCGAAGGAGTGGTCCACGGTGTATATAAGGTTGTGACTCGGTCGTCTTTCGGTGTAATGCAGTGAGATAAGGCGGGTGGAGGGACACGGACGTTTTGCCACTGTGTCATAAGGTCGCATACGAATCTCGAACAGTAGGTGAAGGACAGGGGCATTTCGCCAAATGCCTAGAACTGTGAATTATGCTGCCTGTTGTGTCAACAACATAGACAAAATGGCGTGACCTGGGAGGCGTTTCTGCCACCGACGAACACCTGTAACCACGGGATGTACCGCCTATAGTGTGAAAGGGGATATTAGGCCTCTGATCGTACTTCAGACAAAAACTGGAAACAAAAATTTGGATGCCTTTTTCTTACTTTTAAAGCGTGAAATGGTGATTGGTGAATTTCACATTCCTTGCTATGTAATCAGACATCTATCACAAGTATTGAGAAGATATAAATAGAAAAATAACATGTTGCATTGAGCACATGACAATTGCAGGTTGTTTGTTTTGAAACCATGGCAACTGGCGAGAAGTGGCCTTTATTGAATGGTCCATTAATGTCACCAAAAGCACACTTTTCTCATCAATCGTTCTCTGTGTTTAGTGTGTTGGTTTGTCTTTCTTATAACTGAAACTCGTAGATGAATGGCTGGACAGTATGCATAAGGACTATTCAGATAGTTTTAAGATTTTTGGTCAAATTTGTTACAGAAGTACTTCCTCGAATATGAGAGAAAATATTGTCCATAGATTCATAAAATAAAATTCTGTCCATTTGTATTGAATCAAAAGTTATTCCATTGTTATTATTATTATTGTTGTTTTTTTTTCTCATTTTAACTCGATGTATTTCTGTTACATGTTTAATTTTATATATTTGTGATAAACATACATAAATTTTGTTTTGTTTTGTAAATTGTATGTCACTAAATTAATAATATTACACAGTCATTTCCCTCTTAGATGAATAAATATTGGCCAAATATGGACAAAGTCATGTGTTTTTATGCAACTTTTTGGTCCTTGTGGTACAAAATTCCAGATTTCATTTGCAACCATTGGAAAACTTTGTCATACTTGATAAGTAAAGAAAAATATTATGTTAAATTATGCATAAGAAATTGTTTGGAAAGTCAGGTAAATTGGTGAAAGCAAATGTTAAAGGAAGCAGCAAATCGTTTATACAAATGTTTAGTTCAGTGATTAAAAATTAAAATAAAAGTCTAGACATTTTCCCAAAATGGCCCTCACTCATGAATTCTTATCTGTCATCCTTGAGGGTTCCGGGAAAGTTGCTCTGTGTATAGTTCCATTGATTTCTGGATAATTGCCATAATTTTAAGATATAGCTTACATAAACTGAGAATTTTGTAATCAGTCATAACTCGATGTTGTAGTGGGTTATTTTGGGGAGTTATCCAGAAGACTACTCCCAGTCTTATGAGTGTGGGTTCAAGTTCAATTAGGCTAGGGATGTGTTAATGGTGAATTCAGTCAGTATGCAATCATGACAACATTAAGCTAGCAGGTTTCAACATTGACAGACTTCTTTCTCTTTTTTTTTTTAAAAAAAAAGTAATATTATTATGTGGCACACAGTAAACATACATAAAACTGTATAAAACTGTGCAGCTGCACTAGCGGATCCAGGGGGAGGTTCATGGGGTTCGAACCCCCCCCCCCCTTAAAAAATCAGGCAAAGGGGTTCAATCCAAAGTGCAAAATTATTTCTTGAAAGTGGTGTTAAATTTACAGGAAATGCACTATATTTTTACCAAAAATTAATTTTTTTCCCGGGGGCATTTTCTGGTGGCAATACAAATTTTAATCAAGGAAATTAATGTGGCTCTACTGAAAACCAGTGCAAATAAGCATTCTGTGTCAAAAGTTTTTGCCAAGTTTTGGTGTTAAGCAGTAAGTTTTGAAATTCCTGTGATATATCATGCATTGAATCAAAATATACCAGGGTCAGTCCCATGTACACATTGTATGAAAACAATTTCACTTACTAATGAGTGCTTGGCATGCAACTAACACTTCAGTACAGTGTAGCCTCTGACAATTTTCCATGCTATCTGCAGTATATGTTTAAAGCCAATCCACACTCAAACCAATAAAATCTGTTGTGACAGGTATAACAGAATTTATCATTTCTCAACGTATAAATATTTTTATCCTAAAATATTTCCATCTTTTATCAATTGAGAAGGTATCGTCCGCAAAAAGAACATACCGCAAGTAAAATTTGTATTTCGGGAGAGATTTTAGTATTCACCATTTTGATCTGTGTGTAAAGGGTTTGTATCTGAAGGGATTATGACAACTGGATTGGTTTGGTGTGTACAGACCATTGTAATATCCAAATGAGAGTTTAAGTAGCAGATTTGACCCCAGTCCTAAGAATGCATAGGGTAGTATCATGCTGAGGTTTTTGTTCTCTTCCACACTTGTGAAACTGATGCCTTCATTCATCCCCGTCTATTGCCTCCTTCAGACTGAAACTCGAGTCTTAAGCTACTCTTAAATCCTTCTGTACTGGTTATAACATGAACGGGCCCTACAATTTATTTTTTTTTTTTGTAAAATTTGTGGCCATGGCCAGTTTGTGTGGAAAGTAGATGTTTGCAAGGGTATCTTACTTACAAAGCAAGTGAATCTTGTGGCCTGGCTGCATGTCCGTTATTTCTACGATTACGCAGAAAACCATTTGCATACCAATCTCTTCTCTATGGTCATGGCGTGCTGTTTGCATGATAAAAAGGCCAAAAGGGGTTTTGGTCTACTTGCGCGAGCCACAAAGCCATCATAGACATGAGTAGTGCACCAAGGCGGTCACCCATCAAACTACTAACATAATAATACTGGGCTCTTATATAGTGCTTTTTCTTTTCTTATATAGTGCTTTTTCTAATTAAGCGCTTTACACAGTATTACCGTGCTTTTTCTAATTAAGCGCTTTACACAGTATTACCCTGTCAAGGATAGCTAGCCTTGGTAACCTTACCTATTGCTGCCATTGAAGGTGCAGAAGGATGTTATCCCACATGAAAACAGTTGGCATTAGTGGGGATCGACCCTTGAATTATGAGTCCAACACCCCACCAACTAAGCCACATGAGACCCTGAGCGACATAGCTCATCGCTGCTTAATTCAGTGATAAGACAGGTACACCTCACGCTACACCACAATTCATGGGAGTCTGGAGACAAAAAAAAATAGTTGCTAGAAGCACGAGCCTCGCTAGAGCTCACCCTTAAGAATACCTACAAAACACCTGCATTTTACTTGCATTTCACTTGCCTGTCACTTGCAAGTTTAGCCATGTTTCCCTGTGGCCAGCACATAGGAACATATATGGTGGGATGTAAGGGAGGTCCTGGGTCTTAAAATATATCCACAACCCTTTATTAACTGAGTCTCCTTTAAGTTAACATTTTCCCTCATCCCTGCATATTAAAAACTGGAATCTGTAGCAACCTAGAGTGTATTTTTAGCAGAAATTAAGACCTTTACTAGTTGGTTGTATTTAGGATTCACAAAAGAATATTTGAACAATATAGGACATAATAGAAGACAGAACGCTAGTGATTATAGGGACAGATGATAAAGAAGGTATTTCTACGAAGACATTCCAGTTGAGAACCACCCACAGAAATTTGTAAATGGCTGTCTATTTCTTTTAGAAGTATTTGGAATGTACCTGTTCCATCATAAAGGTTGGAAGAATTATTTGCTTACGTTATTTCTTATATTCTATATATAAAATATGCCTGTTGTAAACTGTGCCTGCGGAATTTCTGCTTCACATTTCACACCAGTATATTATCAACTTCTATAAATGTTTCCCCACTTCCTCGCTTGTGATGTGTTCTTTCTGAAGAAAATAAAACGAAGTGCTTAAGTTAAATAATAAGAATTGTACAAACTGCGATAATAAATTGTTAATGTCTGTAAAGATATTAACTGCTGATTGAATGAGGATTAATCAGGAGTTGGACAAATACAATTTACCTTGGTAAGTGAAACTGGATATTGAAAGCATCTTCATAATATTAATTAACAGGAAGCAAATTTCTTGGAAATTGTGTCGGGCCAGTATTCAGTAATATTCTTACACTTAGAATAAGTCTAATACAGGTGTTCCACTGGAGCCGACCAGTCGGTAACTATAAAAAGCATTTTTGGAGGGTCAGGACAAATGTTTACATGGTCGGTTAGGGTCAGTTGTAAGTTTCCAGCCTATCGGGGAGAGTCGGTGAAATATCAAACATTTTTTATATTTCCCCGACTCTTGTTCCCGACCTAGGCTCCGACCCCCTGGTAACCGGCTTGTCCTGGTCACTTCACGTCTTGTCCTATGACTTCAAGGCTTGTCTGTAACCCTTCCAGGCTTGTCCTTATCACTTCCAGGCTTGTCCTAACATGAAACAGGCTTGTCTGTTGCCACTTTAGTACCTCTCATTTGCAGTCCATTTGCAACATGATGTCAGTTGAAAATATGAAAAAAAAATTATTTCAGGATTGACAAAAACCAGTGCAAGTGATCATAATTTCAAAGTTAAGAGATAGTAATTAAGGTCCACATGTATGCTTTAAATAATTGAGAAACCTTAAAAAGTGGTTTATTTGTCATATAATAAACAAATTCTCGACATATTTCACCAGAGCAATTTAAAAGAAAAGTTAACAAACTATTTGGATCCAATCACAAGATACTACTTCTCACTGTAAAAACCCATAAGCAATTTTTGGGGAAAAAGAGGATCAAGTGTCAACCAATCAACAAATCTAAAACTAGGTCACTAGTAAATATTTGGATCCCATCACGTGACCAGAACTACAGCAAGTTTATTGCCTTCACGAGAATAGGGTCTTTCCCACAAGCTCGAAATTGGAGTATAAAAGGCAGCAACAAGCAGAAGGTTTTCATTGTCACGTGAGAGATTGTTAGAAGCACATCTCTCTCTCTGCTTCTTTCCACAGGATATAACATTTTTAATGAAACTTTCATATTTTAAGTGGCTTTTTCATTCATAATCTGAAGCAGGCATACATTGATTTATTCCTTATATAATATTCAAGCAAAAACGTGGAAACTATAATAAAATAACCAAAAAATAAATTTGGACATTTTGGTCACGTGATGGGATCCAAATATTTACTAGTGACCTAGTTTAAGAATTGGTCGACACTTGATCCTCTTTTTCCCAAAAATTCATCAAAAACTGTACTAACAATACCGACCCCACAACTGGTCGTGGATATTCTGTATATTTCTCCAGTCCAGTCTCTTTGTCAGTACGACTTGTCAGGACTTGGGGCTTGTCCTGGTAGCTTCCAGACCAGTCCTGCACAAAACATCCCGAGTCCAAGGCAGGTCGGCATCTAGATCCAGACAAGCCTGGATGTATCACATCCTGCCAGGGCCAGTATTATACCGACCCAGTATTTTCCCGCCCTTTTTTGTGGATTTTTGTCCCCGACTTTTGCAGCCAACCCTAAAGTCGTAGGGTCGGCTCCAGTGGAACACCTGCATTAGAACTTAGAAGTACTGAGAAAACAACCATTTTCAAAGATAAATGTGTAAGTTGGAAAATTCTTATTCTATGCAACTCCTATATTTCCAGAAAATCCTTAGAATAATAATGTTCTAAGAACAAGAATGTCAGTGAACAGTGGCTCAAAATAGATAATTCATGCTAAAATATCACAGTTACAAGTGTGATAATAAACTCCCATAATCGAAGGTAAAATGATGGTTGTACTCCATGCCAAATTTCACAGTATGGCTTAAGATCAATACTGGGTGTAACTTCCACTGATAACCCACAGTTTTGTGCATATTTTATTGGAGAAGTTTAAATCCTGTCAGTGCCTCAAAGCTACTTTTTTATTGTGTTAATACATCCTATCCAATGGACAATTGCTAATCCGGTCGGCGCAGACCGGCCCGCCAAACGCCAGAAAAAGACATCCTGTGTTTCCACCGGCTGGGCGATCCCAGTACTGTGCATTTGCCAGGTGGCGCATGGTATTTACTTCCTGTCCAGACAACATGACGTCGTATCATCTTTTTCGTTTGGCGCGTGTACTGTGTAGACGTGTTTTCAACATCTCCAGAGTTTTTAAAGGAAAAAGTGTGCATTATGACGGATTTTCAACCTTATTTGCAAATAATTTAGAGTAGAAGGGTTATCTATATATCAAGCATGGATATACATTAAGAAATCTGCTGGAAACGCTCCCTAGCTGACTCAATTTAGTGTTGATGATAGGGCAGTAAACGACGAGAAATATGAAGGCTGCCATTTTGCTAGTTTCCTCCCATTCAACAATTGTGTTGTTAGGGGCAGATCGACATGAAGGAAAATACTGGATATTCTACTTACAAGGTATTGTTATCCGTGTCTTTGTTGTGATTGTCCCTTCTGTAACCTTCCAGCGACAAATCATGAAGAAAACGAAAAACTTCATTCTACGTAGTGTTTAACACTAAATAGAAGGAATTCCCAACAGAAGAGGTGCATTCTTCAGATTTCTTCAGAGCGCACTGGTACCGACTTCTCTGCTGTAAAGCATTAGTCGACCGGCAGGCTCCAGTTTAGCCGACCTTACAATAGAAGTGATATCAGTCCCTCCCTTGCAGACCTGGCTTTGTTGTCGGTAGTGGGGGATGTGGATGGCCAGTTCACTGGTTTTATCACAAAAGAAAGAAAGAACTTCATCTACACATCTAGAGAGCGCACTGGTCCAGGCTTCTCTGCTTTTAAAGCATCAGCCGACCGGCCAGCTCAAAAGAAGCTGGTCACGTGGTTCACTGACCAAGTCACGAAGCTGATCACGTGATTCACCGACCAGGAAGGTCGGAAGTGCATTCTTCAGAACTCGCGTCTACTGTGATTCCAGTCCCTGCCTTGCAGACCCAGCCTTGTTGTCGGTAGTGGGGTTTTGTGGACTAGCATAATAGAATTACAGACCGACCAGCTTTTCCTTCTTCAGAGTGCACTGGTACCGACTTCTCTGCATCAGTCTACCAGCCAGCTCCAGCCGACCACACAACCATGTTGTCGGTAGTGGGATTTTTGTGGACGATAAAAATACTGTTAAGTTGCCTGTTGAGTGTCACAAAGAACGCGACCACTGATGTCATCTCCAATCAGTCAATCGCGTGTCCTTCCGACCAACAAGCTGGTCATGTGACATGCCGAACAACAATTGCTTCTAAAAATAGGTCATAAGGGCTTTCCCAGCAACTGTCAAATTTACAAATCAGACGTGTGCTTAAAAGAAATACTTTAAGGAAACCTACAGTAAGCTGAATTCAACACAAAAGATAGTTGTAAAATTGCTTCAACAACTGATTACAGAGTGTACCAACCGGGTACCGGCTACACAGCCGTGTACTGCTTACACCACCCATCCGGTTACAGAGTCTTCCGGCCTAGTCCATTCAACTCTGTGTTGATTCTGGGGCAGGTAGACAGCAAACATCTACAGCATATGGCTTCAACCGACCGGTTACAGAGTCTACCGACCAGCCTGCACTTAAAAGTTTGCTCCACATTAGGCGGTTACAGAGCCTTCTTGCCTTTTACCAACCAGCACCAAGAATCAACCAACCCACAGGTTTTTTCTACCAGCTGGCCACTCCTCATCAGCAGCCTATTCATCGGCCTAAGACTGATGACAGGCCTAATAATGTGTAGTCCCTGACAGGAAGTTTTTTCCTACACAGAAACTGCTTCAACCGGTTACAGAGTTCACCAACCGGTTACCGGCTATACAGTTTGCACTGAGCAGTTTTGCTTCACACCAGCTGGTTACAGAGACTACCGACCTATCAGGTGCAATTACTGTCTTGCCCTTTTCAATACTGGTTACAGAGGACCGGAACCGACCAGCAGTCCCTCCTGAGGATCACCTAGTTAGTAGACCAGTAACTAAATGCAATGGTCAGCCTAACCTACCAGTTTTACTGGTTCCAGTGTCACAGGCTACACAGATTTACTGTGGCCAAAAATTGCTGGTTACAGAGAAAACAAATGGGTCTTTTGGACAGGAAGAAAAACGGTGGTACACACTCAAACAAGCCTTCATCGTGTACGTTCAGGGGTCAGCCATCATTCAAATGACAATGTGTACATGCCCCACCTTCAAGGCGGCTGGCCCGGGGCCAAGAGTCTGTAAAATGTGAAGAGTGTTAACTGTTTTCCCAGATGTGGCACACAGTTTGCCTGTAGGGTCCAGACTAAATCCTTTTTGGGAACTTAGGAAGCCTTGGGGACTGGACCCTAGGTGGTACAAATGTTGAAGAAGGGCTACACTCTCCCTTCTAGTCAAGCTTGGCAAGCCCAAGCTTGACAAGGTCACCAAAAATCATCAACTGCTACATTCTCACAGGAACCTATATTGGTTTAGAGGCATTACGTCAGCTTATGGACAAAGATGCAGTCGAGCCAGTTCAAATCTCTGGGCTTCAACTGACCTTTTTGGTTCCAAAACCAGACAGCCGTTGGAGACCTATTCTAGATCTGAGCAAACCAAACCTTTTGGAGACCATCAGGACTTCCCTCCAACAAGGGGAGTGGGTTACCTCAATAGATTTCAAGGACACCTACTTCCATATACCTATAAAAGAACAATCCAGGAAATGCCTGAGATTTCACATCCAAGGTCGGGCATACCAGTTCAAGGCCCTGCCATTCAGTTTGTCCACAGCACCCTTGGAGTTCACCATGATCCCAAAGGAGGTGAAACTGATGGCCATACACAAGGATTTAAGAATCCACCAGTACCTAGATGACTGGTTGGTGAGAGCCAGAAACCACCAGGCTTGTCTCCAACATACAGGAACTAGTAAATAATGTGTCGGCAACTAGGTTGGCTGGTGAACTTCAGAGCTGGAGCCCAAACAAGACTTCGATTTTGTAGGCTACCAGTTGGACCTCAGGTCTGATCGGGTCCGACTGACTCTGTACCGGTGGCACAACCTTCAAGAAAAAAGCCTGAAACTGCTATCCCTACCAGCTTGCCCGGTCTGGGAATTCATGTCCTTGATAGGTTTACTAACAGCTACAGAAAAGCAAGTTCATCTAGGCCGACTTCATATGAGACAGTGGCATCACAAACACAACTGGTGGGTACCAGAATCACTGGAAAAGGTGATCCCAATCCCCAGGTCCCTGCACCCCCATTTACAATGGTGGCTGAAGGAAGACAATGTACTTACAGGCCAACCATTACACCCAATAAAACATGCTCTGCAAATATTTACAGACGCATCAATAGAAGGGTAGGGCGCTCACTTAGACGAGCACACTGCAAAAGGAACCTGGTCCCTTCCGGGAAGCAAGCTGCATATAAACTATCTAGAACTTAAAGCAATTTTTCTGGCTTTAAACAGTTCCAAGACCTTTGCTCAAACAAGATAGTACTTGCAGCAACTGACAACACCACAGTAGTGTCATACATAAACAAGGAAGGAGGCATGAGGTCGGGCCCATTTTGTGCCCTACTATGGAGAATCTTGACCTGGTGTACCAGGAAACAAGTGACTCTAAAGCACGACACATTCCAGGCTGGCTGAACGTGGTAGCAGACAAAGCTATCCAGGCTAGGCCAGACCATCCAAACAGAGTGGCTTCTCCTTCCAGAGGTCTTCCACTCAATATGCAGCAGGTGGCACCGGCCCAAAATAGACTTATTTGCCACAAGGTTCATCAACAAGTTGCCTCTGTTTGTGTGACCGGTACCGGATCCCCTGGCCACAGCAGTGGATGCGCTCAGTCGGCCATGGTAGGATCTGAAAGCATACACCTTCCCACCATCAGCCATATTGGGCAAAGTGGTGGAGAAGTTGCAAGACTCCCCATGCAGGAGAATCATTCTGATTACTCCGGGGTGGCCCAACATGCCTTGGTTTTGGGATCTAGTGGCCATGTCCAGCCAAAGCCCACTGAGCCTGCCCAATCTGCCCAACCTGTTGACAGCCATTCAGTCAGATCCCTCACAGAAATCTGACAAATCTTAATCTCCATGCAGGGCTCCTAGAGCCACAGCAATCGAGGAGCAGGGCTTGTCTGAGGCAGTGGCAGCAAGAAATGAGGCTCCTCAAAGGGGATCAATCAGATCAGTCTATGAGGCAAGTGGGCCATTTTTACAAAGTGATGTATCATTCATCAGGTGGACTTCGGGGCACCCCCTGTAAAGTCAGTTGCTGACTTCCTTATGTACCTGTTTCAGGACAGGAAGTTGCAGCCCTGAGCACCATTGATGGTTACAGGTCAGCCATTGCTGATAGACTGGGAAATTCGCCCATCAATATCAGTCGGGATGAAAATCTCACTCGTCTCCTGGATAGTTTCCACTGAGACAGACCCAAAGGCCGGAGGGGAATCCCCATCTGGAACCTCTTCCTGGTTTTCGCACCAGCTGACAAGGTTCATTTTGAACCAATTAAAGAGGCCTTCTTGAAACATTTGACCTTCAAGACAGTTCTCCTCTTGGCCCTGCGGTCGGGCAAGTGTAGAAGTGAGATACATGCTTGGCAAAACAGAAATATTAGACACCAATCCGACTGGTCAAAGGTGTTCCTGTACCCATCATCCAGCTTTTTCTCCAAGAATCAAAGAATCAGCTGGCCAAAGAGGGTCCAGACAGTGTGGCCCCAGGGGTTTATAACAGCCCTGGCCCCAACTCTGGATAGATCCCTCAAGTCTGACACATCCCTCTGTCCGGTCAGAGCATTGCGCTACTATTAGGACAGGACCTCAGGCAGAATAAGGAGGTGGTTTTTGTCTCCTTTAAGAAAGGTTTCGACAAAGACATCTCACCTGCCACTATCTCCTCTTGGATCAAGCAGACTCTGATCCTATGTTATGAGCTCTCTGACCAGGAGGCCCACACTTTACATCAGGTTAAAGCCCATGATGTCAGGGCCTTTGCTGCTTCTAAGGTCTTCCAGTCGGGAGTCTCCTTAGATCCAATCTTGTCAGCCTGCCACTGAAGTCACATAATACCTTCACACAGTTCTATCTGAAGGGTGGGGCTTGGGCTGATTCAGAGCTTTACCAATTGGGCTCGGTAGTGGCTGCTCAGCAGATCCACAAGTGGCCCTTAGATTGAGGAGATTTGTATATATGTATAAACAGTTCTTTATGTACATAAGAATTAAGTGTGGCGTGCTTCCTTCGGGAGGTTTATTTGCATTCTGGGACTGAACTCATCCCTCTCTTCCCCTACCTCAGAGCAGGTGTGCAAAAAGTAGGGGGCGATGGCGGTATAGCCCCGGGTAACCGGCTGCTGGCAACCGACCATGGCCTTACAGGGCTGACCTTAAGGTCAACCCAGGCCTGGGCCTATAGGTCTCCTGACGAAGTCAGCCTAGACCGTAGGTTAAAATTTGCTATTACTTGTGAGTTCACATAAGTCCCTAGTAACTTTCCCGCCGACCAAGCGGTAGTTATTCAGCAATTGTCCATTGGATAGGATGTATTAACGCAATAAAATTGCAAATTTAATAAGTAAATTATATAAGTTTTATAAGTTAATACCCTATCCAATGGACACACAAGACCCTCCCACCAACCCCACTATCAGCTTACTAGGGGTCTAATAGGTTTAGACAACAAAAAAGATGATATGACGTCATGTTGTCTAGACAGGAAGTAAATACCATGCGCCACCTGGCGAATGCACAGTACTGGGACCGGATTAGCAATTGTCCATTGGATAGGGTATTAACTTGTAAAAATTTAATTTACTTATTAAATTTGCAAATTTCTCAGTGTTTGTGTTAGGGTTGTGGAAAGCTGGTAGTAAGTACTGTTTGAATTTATACAATTTGGGTATTACTGTTCAATACGAGTGGGGGAGAGGGGGAACTGTGTTTTTCGTGTTTGAAATATTTCCTATTCGCTGTAAATTTGAAATTAACTCTGTCACTTTTTCTGAACAAAACTACATATGATGTGGATATAAATATGTTTTATAAAATTTGTCCTTTTGCTGCAACCACTTCAAAAGTATATTGCTTGGTTACATTGTAGAAACAGGTGGTGGTGACTGAACTTGATCTCGTATATTTATCAAGTGACGTAGTGATTGGGTTGAACTTCTCCACAAATCAGATATGGCCAATTTTAGTAGAAGGATAAACCTTTCAACTAGTACTTGAGTTTGGATTTCATCTGTCAGAAAAACAGATACTTACAGACACTGGTGACAAATCTATTACAGTAAACTGTTCAAAACTAGACCCTCCTAATGTTCACAGCATTTGTAGAAGTGTTATCGTTTGTCTCGTTAACAATATTGATGATTAATAGTTTGGTCCTTATTTCATACAGCAGTGTATACTTGACTGTCTTGACACAATGTCATCAAACCAATTAATCACTCAACTTCTGTGTTTCTTAAGTACTTGTGTCTATAACATTGCAAACAGAGCTTCAATTATTTTCAAAAAAATCAAAAAAAAAAATCACAAGGAAATGTAATTGTTTGCCGTGTGAATTAAACTTTGTTTGTCAGAGATGAAGAGTCGGTATATTTTAATAATAGAATATTCGAATGTGATATTTTTACCTGTGCATTATAGTCTGTAAATATAAATACAAGTATTCTGCATACTAAAATTAAATCAGTGTTAGTGGTTCAAAATAAATAATAGTTATCAATTGCATATTTTGCATTTGAAAAGTAGATATGTGTAGAATTACTAGTTGTTATCAATTGCATATTTTGCATTTTGAAAAGTAGCACAGTTTGCACAGAAAGTGTTAACTGCACAGCTGAAAAAGTAGAAACAGCTATGTTTAGTACTTAATATTTGTAACACAAATATTTTGACCTTTTAAATGGTGTTACAAGTTCAAAATTATAAAGTTTTATCTGTTGGATCTGATACCCAGTTCACCGCCAACTGACCAATGAAATCAGCTGATGTCCCTCAGATATTAGTAATGTCTCCTTGAGTTCAAATTTTAAGTCCCTAATAAGCTACCCACCTTCCAAGCAGTAGTTATTCTAGCTAATTGTCCATTAGGTAAGATGTATTGATGCAATAAAATTGCAAATTTAATGAATGAATTAAATTTTTATAAGTTAATACCTAACCTAATAGACAAGAGAAGCATTGACCCTGCTATCAGCTTAGTAATACTAGGAATGAAATAGATGCTATGACGTCAGGTTGTCTAGACAGGAAGGAAGCAGGGTGCGCCATCTGACGAATGCGCACTACGACCGGTCCTGCCAGTACTGTGAACAGGATGTCTCTTTCTGGTGTGTGGGAGGACCGGCCGTGCCGACCGATATAGCTAATTGTCCATAGTAAGGTATTAGCTTATGAAAATTTAATTTACTTATTAAATGTGCTAGATTGCAAGTTTCAGGCTACGTTCACTGACCATGGTTCATACTTCATAGGGTAATAACGTATCCCCTGAACAGCGAAGTGAAACAGACATTATAGGTTATTATCACACTTCAAATTTTAAAGCTTTACTGACTTTGGGCTGCATTTTTGGGACTACTTTTCAAAGCAAGGTAATATAATTCCAACCTTTGAACAGAAGCATGTATTTGACTTTTAACTTATCTCCCGCCAGGCTTTAGCCCCGGGAGGGAGATTATGAAATGATGCCTGTGTGTGCGTGCGTGTGTTAGTTAGTCACGCAGATTTCTCCAAAACTACTACAGCTACAGATTTTTTGTAAATTAATTGTCCCAATGAATTTTCACGCCCTTGAAATTTTTTGTGGTTTTATGGACTTAGGCCTAAAGATAAGTGAGTAATAGCAATCTTAGCTACTTGGAGTAAAGGGCTCATAACTCAAAAACTATTGCAGTTCTTCAAATATGTTGTTCAGCTACTTTGTCCTTAGCTATAAGATGGTACATAGTTTGGGGTCCCATTGCATTTCATAAGTGAGTAATAGCTATTTTCTTATTTGTAGCAAAATAATGACATAAGTAAATGTCAAATATCTTCAAAAGTATTAGACTTAGGGAATTCTTTTCAAATATGTTATTCATCTACTTTTTGATAAGCTATCACATAGTAAAGTTTCAGATCTGTTGCACATTGGATAGCTGAGTAATAGCTACTTTGAAATTCTACAGTTGAGTAAATTCATTGTAACTCCAAAACTAGTGCAGTTAGAGTATTTTCCTAAAATATGTTGTTCAGCTACTTTGTCCTTAACTATAAGATGGCATATAGTTTGGGGTTCTATTGCATGCCATAAGTGAGTAATAGCTATTTTCTTATTTGTAGCAAAATAATGACATCAGTAAATGTCAAATATCTTCAAAAATATTAAAGTTAGGGAATTCTTTTCAAATATGTTATTCATCTAGTTTTTGATAAGCTATCACATAGTAAAGTTTCAGACCTGTTGCACATTGGATAGCTGAGTAATAGCTACTTTGAAATTGTGACTGTTGAGTAAATCCATTGTAACTCCAAAACTATCGCAGTTAGAGTATTTTCCTAAAATATGTTATTCACCTACTTTGTCCTTAACTATAAGATGGCATATAGTTTGGGGTTCTATTGCATGCCATAAGTGAGTAATAGCTATTTCCTTATTTGAAACAAAATAACGACATAAGTAAATGTCAAATATCTTCAAAAGTATTAAAATTAGGGAATTCTTTTCAAATATGTTATTCATCTAGTTTTTGATAAGCTATTACATAGTAAAGTTTCAGACCTGTTGCACATTGGATAGCTGAGTAATAGCTACTTTGAAATTGTGACTGTTGAGTAAATCCATTGTAACTCCTAAACTAGTGCAGTTAGAGTATTTTCCTAAAATATGTTATTCAGCTACTTTTTCCTTAACTATAAGATGGCATATCGTTTGGGGTTCCATTGCATGTCATAAGTGATCAATAGCTATTTTCTTATTTGTAGCAAAATTATGATGGAAATAAATGTCAAATACCTTCACGAGTACTAAAGTTAGGCAAATCTTTTCATTTGTTATTCATCTAGTTTTTCATAAGCTTACCTTCCTGTGTCCTTTATATTTTGTTGCTTTTGCAGATGTAGGTCACAATATCTAAGTAAGTAGATAGCTGAGCAAGAGCTACTAAAATGAGTAAATGTCTTTTATCTCTAAAAGTATTATAGGTAGGCAATTTCTTCTAAATAAGTCATTCACCTACTTTTGGGTGATGTACCACATAGTGAACTTGCAGAACTGTAGCTCTTTGGATAGCTGAGTAATAGCTACTACAATGAGTAAATGTCTTTTATCTCTAAAAGTATTATAGGTAGGCAATTTCTTCTAAATAAGTCCTTCACCTACTTTTGTGTGATCTACCACATAGTGAAGTTGCAGAACTCTAGCTCTTTGGATAGCTGAGTAATAGCTACTAAAATGAGTAAATGTTTTTTATCTCTAAAAGTATTACAGGTAGGCAATTTCTTCTAAATAAGTCATTCACCTACAGGTGGCTGATCTACCACATAGTGAAGTTGCAGAACTGTAGCTCTTTGGATAACTGAGTAATAGCTACTAAAATGAGCAAATGTCTTTTATCTCTAAAAGTATTACAGATAGGCAATTTCTTCTAAATAAGTCATTCACCTACATTTGGCTGATCTACCACATAGTGAAGTTGCAGAACTGTAGCTCTTTGGATAACTGAGTAATAGCTACTAAAATGAGTAAATGTCTTTTATCTCTAAAAGTATTACAGGTAGGCAATTTCTTCTAAATAAGTCATTGACCTACTTTTGGGTGATCTACCACATGGTGAAGTTGCAGAACTGTAGCTCTTTGGATAGCTGAGTAATAGCTACTAAAATGAGTAAAAGTCTTTTATCTCTAAAAGTATTATAGGTAGGCAATTTCTTCTAAATAAGTCATTCACCTACTTTTGTGTGATCTACCACATAGTGAAGTTGCAGAACTGTAGCTCTTTGGATAGCTGAAGATAGCTACTAAAATGAGTAAATGTCTTTTATTTCTAAAAGTATTACAGGTATGCAATTTCTTCTAAATAAGTCATTCACCTACTTTTGTGTGATCTACCACATAGTGAAGATGCAGAACTGTAGTTCTTTGGATAGCTGAGTAATAGCTACTAAAATGAGTAAATGTCTTTTATCTCTAAAATATTGCACAAAGGCAATTTCTTCTAAATAAGTCATTCACCTACTTTTGTGTGATCTACCACATAGTGAAGTTGCAGAACTGTAGCTCTTTGGATAGCGGAGTAATAGCTACTGAAATGTGTAAATGTCTTTTATCTCTAAAAGTATTACAGGTAGGCAGTTTCTTCTAAATAAGTCATTCACCTACTTTTGTGTGATCTACCACATAGTGAAGTTGCAGAACTGTAGCTCTTTGGATGGCAGAGTAATAGCCATTAAAATAAATAAATGTCTTTTATCTCTAAAAGTGTTACAGATAGGAAATTTCTTCTAAATACGTCCTTACCTACTTTGGGTTGATCTACTGCATAATAAAGTTGCAGAACTGTAGCTCTTTGGATGGCTGAGTAATAGCTACTAAAATGAGTAAATGCCTTTTGTCTTTAAAAGTATTGCAATCTAACATTAAACTTGTTGTCACTTCTACATGTGCCTCCATCTCACAAGAAAATTTATATTCCACTATCTTTAGTACATCTAATTTATACGGCGGGAGATAAATGCTTACGTCAGAATGCTTGTTTTGGACTATGTTTTAGGGCTACTTTTTTCAAACGATATAATATTGTTCACGGAGAAGTTAGACTTCAACTTTAAGTTGTTACTTGTGGAAGGCTTCGGTTGGTACAAAGAGAGAGTGTCGTGCTTTATCAAAGTAATTAACACAGCAAGTAGCAGGTTCATATCAGATTCTCTCTCAAAGGAGGCTAGTTAATTAGCCTAATAATCACAGTAGTGGCAAGGTGTAAGTCATTAAGTTCATACATTAATGGGAACTGTAAAAATAGGTTTTGTTGACTGGTTAAAGATTTCCAAACCTGCCGTCATTTGTGCTTAAAACCTAAAGTGTCATTTGTGTCTTGGTCATTTATTTATATATTTTTGTAATATAACATGCCACCACTGTGAAATATATGTAAAATCATGTACATAATATTAAATATATATAAAATCATGTACATAATATTTCTTGTATATATATTAATTTACTTTGTAGTATTGATATCTTTAAGTCAGCTAATTTACTTCCTAAATCACTGTGTATATCTATGTACAAGTTTTTTTTTGGTCGATTGACAAGTTGTAGAAGATTAAGCATTGGAATAAAGATCCAAAGGGATAATGTGCATTTATTTGAGTTTCAACTCATCCAAAATACCTTTCTTTATTAAAAAATTGCCTTTCAACTGTACAAATCTTAAATTGAAGATTGGCCAAGAAACATGCTTAAAGTAAGGTGTTTGAATGGTGTCGGCCTGTCTTATTCACCATCATTAATGATTCTGTTCTTGTCAAATCAAGTGCATTTTGTCTAAATTGAGATCCTTTTGAGATAATAGATATTATAGATCCATTATATGTACGTCTTTGTATCTTTATCTTTGATGAAAGTTAATTGATATACATCTATCCTTGTTTTATTTCAAGCAGTATAAAAAGAAAGAATCAGAGCAAAAAAAAAACGAGCTTGAATGGCAAGTTAACAGCGTCTTGAGTACATTTTTAGGTTATACTACAGTGGTCATTTATAGTGGTTTCAAAAGACAATGCATACTATTATGTAAGCTATGAGGCCTGAGTGGTTGACTGGTTAACAAGCTTGGTATTTAATTACACAGCATACAGCCTGTCAACTTCAATGATTTGAGTCCAACAGGGGCCGTATTCATATGAACAATACTTGGACCATTCCTAGCTTTGAAATCTAGTACAGGTTCTTAGGTCACCTTAGAGTTAGGAATATTTGTGAATAGAATTTCATAATATCTCACTAAAATAAAGTAATACAGCCCAGATCTGGCCTCAACTGTTGAAATATGGGTAAACCCCAACTTTTTTACTATTTGATGAGGATATATAAACTTCTTGATATCAATTAGCAAATGCTAAAATGACCGTGTAAGGCTGCGAGTTGAAACCAGAAGTTAAAAGTTAACGGGCAGATGTTTCTTTCTCCTTTCCTGGGCCTCCGTCTGGAATTTGGACTCGTTTAAAGTGGGGGGTGCACATGGTTGGGTGCTGGATGGTTTTTTTTGGGGGGGAAGGGGTGGGGGAGACACCAAATAGTTGTAGTGGTTCCTTCGTCGATCCACGTTTGCTTCCAACTGAAATCAGTGGCATTGAACCGGGTTCTCAGACTGGGGGTCGAACTGACTCCTCTGACGGGCCAGCATCAGGTGGCCATGAAATTGTGATTCATGGGCTGGCTTGAAGGCACTCATTGAGGAATGATGATGCACAATGTGGGTGTTGAGAAAACCAAAGTTGTGCTTTAGCCATTTCTGTCTATCAGTGAGATGAGTTGAGTGAGATGACTGGAATTCGTGTGATCTTGCCATACATTGTCCATTGGCTCTGGAATCATCTGTTGCAGGCAGCCTTGTCCATCTGGTTCGCAGCACACAATTTATCTCATAGGGCCTCCCTCTTATTTGAATCGTTATATTCTATGAGTCTTTTGTTATACAGCAGTTGATTATCTCTCAGAAATCCAACTGGCATAATCTCCTCTTCCTCTTTATACACAGCAATTGTCCTCTTGCTATCTCCTGTAGTCTCCTGTGTATCCCTCATAGCATCCAATGTAGCCCTCATAGTATCCTGTGTAGCCCTTATAGTCTGCTGTGTAGCCCTCATAGTCTCCTGTGTAGCCCTTATAGTCTGCTGTGTAGCCCTCATAGTATCCTGTGTAGCCCTTAGAGTAGTGTTGTCGTATCTAGCCTCCAGAGTAACCTCCATAGCAGGCTCTGTGTAGCCTCGCCCCCAGTAGCAAGAATGGCAAGGAACAAATATTCAATCGTACTAATCATTCTGACAGTGGAACAGCCCAATTGAGGATTCATTATAAATTTGTAAAAATGAACAAGATATTGATGCAGGTAGTGTGTATTAGGTTACAGTCATCTAACCAAGAAATAGATCAAGTAATTCTAATTCTAACCGGACTTTTATAGCACTTAATCTCCCCTTTACAAATAGGACTCTAAGGTGCAACAGAACCAAAAAGTCAACAAAACAGAAAAGAGGTCAAGCACCACAGAGAATGCCAGGGGGTGATTCAAACTAAGATGGGTATGCCTTGGTATACAGGTAGGTTTTAAGCGGCTTTCTGAAAGAGGCTAGGGAAGGAGTAGCACGAATCTCATCAGGAAGAGCATTCCAAACAGTGGAGGCATCAATAGCAAAACTATAACCAAACTGTTGGACAGATTTATGAATAGAAGGGTGGAACTTTTAAATAACAAAGAAATTACCACCACTCTGACTGTGCCTGGTACAATAAGAACTGTAGTAGTAGGGAAGATATAGAGCAAAATACTTAGGAAGGATGTAGCCACTCAGATTCTTTTATTGTCATGACATCTTAAACCAGTATATAATGTATCCTTTCTCAAAATGTTTATTAACCATTGAAATTCACAAAATAACTCTGTTTTTATTAAATGGTAAACTGACATTAAAATGTAATTCTGAGTCCTGCGAATCATACCTTTCACCCAAATTGGCCAAATACTGTCAAGAGACATCTTTCTACAGACCCCCCCCCCCCCCCCCCCCCCCAAAAAAAATAAATAAATAAATAAATAAATAAAAATAAATAAATAAATAAAAATAATAACAATAAATGTCCCTTGACGTTTGCTTATGTATGTACTGCATCTGCTTGGGCCAGTAATAAAAGATCAAGCTTTTTGTTCAGCCTGTGTACACGGGATGTCCTTTTGGAACATAGACATTTTATGGAAAAAGCAGAGATTAGTTAAATCTTGTTTTAAATTTGAAGGGATCTGCGAAGAATTCCTACTGACAGAAATAAAATGTAAACTTACCCCACACAGTTTATTCGCTGTTATCCTGAAATTGGATCTGACTGTTTTAACAGCACATTTTTCTACAATTACATAACATTATTGAACTCTATACTTTCTAATTTCAGGCCATGGTGGCAGAGTGGTAACACTCTCGCCTCCCAACCTCTGAGGCCGGGGTTCGGTTCACGGCTCTACCTCAAGTGGTAGAGCTGGTAGTTTCTTGCCATTAGTCCGCAGTTTACAGTACAGAACCTTGACCAACTGTATGTACTGGTTTCCTCTGCCCTTCCAACTACCTGTCATGATATGACCCGTACAGTGTTGAAAGTGATGTAAAACCCCAAAATAAAAATAAACTTGCAGGGATCTGCGAAGAATTCCTGATGACAAAAATAAATTGTAAACTTACTCCACACAGTTTATTTGCTGTTACCTTGACATTCTTTTCTTAGGTTGCTCGTGGATCTGACTGTTTTAACACCACATTTTCATTTTCAATCATAATGTCATGTATTCTGGATATTTGTAACATGCCACTTTCGAAAAAAACAAGAAACTGCACTAAAAAATAAATGCTCTGACAAGGCTTTGTTACTCCTGGCGATCTTCCAGTTAGGAGACTTTCACTTGGGTTGTTAGGGCGACCCAGGTGTCAGTCCTCCTCCCCAGGCAGTAGGTTATTAAAGTTTATTACTACCTGTAAATGGATTTGGGGTACCAGTCTGATGACATCACAGATCTTACCTAGAAATATGACCCAGTTGCTAAGGGAAACCCAGAAAACAAATTGTGTTCATTGGCTAGTGACTTAACTTTGTATTTAACCCAAGTCTCAAAGTCACTTTCAAACTGACATTCAAAGGAGAAACATGAAAATTTCCCCCCCTTCCCTATTTTAAGGTTCATAACCTGTTACCAGTTTGACCTCTATGGAGGTCAGGTTTGGGGGTTGGGTATCCTCACGAGGGTATTCTCATATGCTCAGTATTTATATCACATACATTTTTAATTTTTGTAAACTCTGGGGGCCCCTTCCTCCTTGGGCAGTTTAGGGGGTCAGTGGTCTCTCCCTAGTCAAAAACTAACTTTTTACTAATTTGACCTTGGCCCAAGTGTTTGACCTTTAACCTTCCCTTCTGCCGGGGTTGAAGGTCACCCCAGAGGTAATATTCTTAGTTTCTTTTAATTGTAACATGTATCATAAACTGTAATTAAATCATGGACTCTAACTATTTACATGGCTGCTTCATTAGTAATTCAGTAATTTCATCTCTTAGCAGCCTCACTGTAATTTGCTGCTCTACATCATATACATGCTTAGCAGCCTAGAATTTATGTAACATTATACACTAGTTATATATTATGTAAAACTGATGGACCTGTAAATAATTTTTAGTATTTAGTATTGTATTTTATTATTAATGATATGTATATTAATAAATTGGTACCCGCAGGTAGTAATAAACTTTAATAAC
Source organism: Sabellastarte sp. h YS-2021 (assembly GCA_964017235.1). NCBI lineage: Eukaryota > Metazoa > Annelida > Polychaeta > Sabellida > Sabellidae > Sabellastarte > Sabellastarte sp. h YS-2021. The sequence continues at coordinate 167,927,464 of OZ024928.1, read as the reverse complement.
CTACTGCCTGGGGAGGAGGACTGACACCTGTGTCGCCCTAACAACCCAAGTGACAGTCCCCTAAGCCCCCCCAAGACAGAGAAAAACATGCGGGTACCAATTTATTAATATACATATCATTAATAAGAAAATACAATACTAAATACTAAAAATTATTTACAGGTCCATCAGTTTTACATAATATATAACTAGTGTATAATGTTACATAAATTCTAGGCTGCTAAGCATGTATATGATGTAGAGCAGCAAATTACAGTGAGGCTGCTAAGAGATGAAATTACTGAATTACTAATGAAGCAGCCATGTAAATAGTTAGAGTCCATGATTTAATTACAGTTTATGATACATGTTACAATTAAAAGAAACTAAGAATATGACCTCTGGGGTGACCTTCAACCCCGGCAGAAGGGAAGGTTAAAGGTCAAACACTTGGGCCAAGGTCAAATTAGTAAAAAGTTAGTTTTTGACTAGGGAGAGACCATGCACTGACCCCCTAAACTGCCCAAGGAGGAAGGGGCCCCCAGAGTTTACAAAAATTAAAAATGTATGTGATATAAATACTGAGCATATGAGAATACCCTCAAGCCCAACCATAGGGGCAATATCTATAAAGCATTTATACTAGTTGCTAAGGCATTGCCAAAAAATAAACTTCCAAAAATTTATACGGGTATACACAAAACTAATCCAATATGATATGCTCAGTTACAAGCCATATTTCAGATGGAGAAGTTGGTAAAAAATGAAAAAAATCGGACCATAAACAAGAAAGTTATGATGGCCTGACAATATCTTTAAAAGTTTGGAGAAACCTTCATCTAAGCTAGACAAAAAGCTGAAAAAAAAAAACTTGGCACATAATTAAGGAAGCTATGGTCATTTTAGTTGAAACATTCTATTGTGTACACTTATTAGATCTGTAAATTTTAGGGGAATTCTTCAAACTATAAATCATTCCTTGTCACCACTGGCATCTAGAGACAAGGTATACCATATAGCAGCTCCATCTTTATTATTGGAGTGGACTGAATTGGGGTTGTACAGGCATTTAAGAATTGTATTTTTGCATTTAATGTTGCCTTCGGGTTCAGGCATTTCATGACCATGGTGACCACCACCTCAAACGCATGCCCTGGTGTCCTCTGTGCGGGTATGACTCCCCGCACCCCCACCAAGTAACGACACTGAGGACCTGTCCCCATATGTCCCTTGCTGATGAACGTTTTCAGGTTAATGGGGACAAGTCACTTTGGTCAAGAGATGCCTGTAAATTCTGCTTTCAAAATGTCTCGGGCTTTGTCCTACGTATGGTTTCATGGGTGAAAGAACCACTGCAAATTAGTTGCTTAAGATTTTGAACTCCCGACCATAGAATATTGTGATGAACTTTCACAGTTAGGACCAGGGCCAATACTCATACCCACAAGCTCAGGGAAGACAGGTGTGTTATCCCAACACCACAGCTCCCATGCAGCAAGAAAAAAACTAATAATAAATACATCGATAAAATAAGTAAACAGCTAACAATAAAGAAACCACAGATAAAAAATATTCACCTAAACAAAATAAAATCAGCACTAAAATGGAAATAATGACAGATTTATTTCTGTTAGTTGTAACAATGTTGCTTTTTCATAAACAAGGTTAATTGAGTCTGTGGTCTTTTGTTAGCATCTATCTCGAATCATAAGAGAAAAAAAAGACACAATGTGAATAGTAAATTAGACATTATTCCTGGTAAATGGACAAAGGAGGCATCTGAATTACAAATATAAAGCACATTATGTTTATTTGATGAATTATTTAAACTGCACTGCATTGTGAAACACAATCCATATCCAATAAATCGGGCCTTTGTTCCAAGCACATGGAGGTCTCAGTTTAAAGCAGCACTGAAATACAGCACAAACTCGGATATCTGCCCAGGTTTTGAATGCCCGTGGTCTTGTAACATTAAATTTTGTATAAATAACATTTGTGTAATTTTAAATTTCATTTTTATTGGTGTATGTGAAATGGTGATCCTACACGTGAGTTTGCGCATGTATTTGTTTTAAAGTTTATTGAAACAAAAACTAGAAAATACAAGCAATATTAATTCCATGTCCCCCCTAATTTAATTTCAACTTCAGTTCAATGAATATTCTGAAAAGAAATGTTAAAAAAAAAACTATTTCTAAAACAAACATCCTCAAAGTCTCAGCAAGTACAGTTGAAATTTGTGCTACCTAGAATTTATGTTAATTGCCAAATGTGATTCCTCATAGTTGCTACTTATTTCTAATAAACTTAATAGCTTTAAATTATTTGATTAAATTGCCACTCCCGATAAAAATAGAAGATTACGCTCTTCTGCTCGAGAACTTTCTAAAATCCTTTATAAGACCCCCCCCCCCCCCCCCAAACCGCCGTCAGCTTTTTTTCAGAAAGGAAACACAACACTATTTTGCACATCAAAAATCAATACCAGAAAGTGAGTGATCAGAAATGGGCTGTTCACAATGACTGCACAGTCATTTTTTTCCCTGTCCTTGTTCAGTTTCACCGAATTTATGATGAGTTGTCACAGCAGAATGGCTGATTCCCAGGTGTGACAACGATTAATGTTCCCCCAATCCTGTGTATTCGCCACTCGACAGTTTTGCAAGGTAATTCACGTTTTAACATGACACGCTTGTGTCCGCGATTCTGATTGGTCATTTACTATTGTAAAATTGAGAATAAGATCACACTCAATAAAAGGAATAGATTTTGCGATAATCCCGCTTGCACGTTTTAAAAGTCAAATTACGAAGAATATGCACCACAAATCTTCATCAAAACAGTAAGAAGACAAGGAATAAATATTGTAAAAAAAATAAATGTCATGTTAGAATCGGAATAACACACTCCCAGCATGGGGTTATGCATAGTTTTACAACTCATAGCTCATTAGAAACACTCAGGCTTCACCTTCATGTTACTAATATCGCTATTCATTGTACAACCCTGCATAACCCCACCCTAGTCGCGTGTTATTCCTTAAATGAACACTTTGAGGAACGAAAGAACTCATTCAAACTTTAACCAATTAGGATGGATGATACAAAAATTACATACGCTTGTAATCTGTAAGCTGATTTGTTTAATGTTGATTTGTGACGCCCAACTAATTTTCAAAATAAAATATATATATATTTCCATAAATATATCCCTTAAATACCAGTAAATGGTATATGAAGATTAAACAAATTACACACATGAATGAGAACATGAAACATTGGAACATTTAACAAATATACTTTATTGAAGACTATCGGTAAAACAAATGGAGAAAAAAAATCATTAAATCAACCAGGTTCCAATTGAAATCTGTTCAGATTCTAAACTGGAAAGCACTCATGGAGGACAGACCTTCACTAGGTATGTTTCAGAAACTTTGGAATTAGTTTGTATCCAGAATATTATCTGGATTTGTCCCAAAATGTAATCACTCCTCCCTTAAGTCAGATCCTAACCACATTTTTAATTTTAGAAAGATCTGCTTGGCATCATGTCAACTAGAAACCAATCATAGAAAATACATTGAAAATGAGACCTTTGAAAATTTGATAATTTTTGGTATCCATAATATGATAATTATTTATCTTCTAGTCCAGCCAGATCACATAAAAACGCAGAAAGATCTGTTCATTACTTTTGTAGTTATTATAATAACAGAAAGTAGACAGATGGGCAAACAAACGCACCCAAAAGCACAATCTTGTGCTGGAAGTAAAAAAAAACAAAAAAAAACCCAATGTTATTCACAAGCTAACAATCCTTAGTGTACGTACACATGTATGCGGCTTACGACATCCGACGGCCAATTTGCGATAGCGAATTTTGTTTCAACCTTCCCAATATTCTGTCGACATTCATCTAAATTCACTTGTCATCCGATTTTTTTGGTCCCAGATCGAAAAAATCGCTGTCGCACATCGGACGTCGGATGTCGCAAATCGGAGTCGGACACATGTAAACAACCAAACATAAATGAGAAGGAGGGGAAAATTCGCTGTCGCCAATTGGCCGTCGGATGTCGTAAGCCGCAAGCCGCATACATGTGTACGTACACTTAATTCAAACATTAAATGTACAAGATATATAATTACGGATTATATGGTAAACCAGTTTCACCAAATGTCAAAGTAGAGCTAGAAAGAACTCCTAAATCGCAGACTTCTACCAAGGCAGAAATGGATCCTCATATTGCAACTTCAACCAAATGACTGGATCACTTTTTTTAGATTGCTCTGGATGAGTCGGGGGTACATATATTAGGGAAAGGAATAGGTGAATAATTTATTCTCTAATTTTAAGTTGTGACGTCACAATAGAAATATAACTAAACAGTAATAAATCCCCAAACTGGCCGTAAGGTCCCCATCTGTCTAAGAACCCCTTGCTTATCAAATCCTCTGGTTTAAACCAAACACAAGGCCATTAAATTATTGTGTTGACTTCTTAAAATTCAAAATATATCTATCTGAGTCTACTATGTTACATGTGAACATGTTATATACAGTTAGAAAGATCTAATTCTATACTTCCATACACAATTTATTAAAATCAAAATAATAATCTTGGAGAAAGACATACTTCAAGAACAGCATGTATTGCAAAAATCACACAATGTTGTATGTATTTGTCTTACAACAAGAATTAACAATGACTTTGAAGGATTTTCTTAGGGCTAGGGGTATTGTCCACTAGTAGACACTCTGATTAGATTTTTCCCCAGTGGAAACTGGGATTACAGCCCTTAAATAATGGGTCGGAGTCAATTCCCCTGAATCGGAGTCTCCACTGTGAGAAATACTTTCAAAAAAGTTCACATACTATCCTTCCTCGAGTACATTAATTTGATTTCATTTTCAACTTACAAAGTGCAGCTTTTAAGCCAGTAAAACAATGTGATGACAATGTGGCCTTGCTTCAAAATTTCATTTGGAAATATGAGTACATCTGGTCACTTTATTGGAAAAGTATGAAATGGGTATAACAGATGGATCAGTAATATCTGTGTCACCGAATATATTGCCCTTATGTTGTGAGGCTACATAATAGTTCATTGCAATTCTTTTATGCAAGAGTTGATTCAATGGTTTGCAAAAGTCACGGAGGTTAGCTTTGCATGCAAAAATAGCTAATTGAAATGGAAATTACTGAAAATGCTTTATAACACAAATTTTCCTCTTCAAAAGTTACTGAAAAAGTAAACTAGTTTTGGTTATTACTTTGTAAGATAAAAAAATTGCATTTTTTATCTATCCTGACATGCAAAATTCAACTGGGGGCTTGAATTTTAGCTCCTGTGTAATGTTTTATGAATTATGTTAACCTTTCAAATCCTTATAACAGGAAATATACAGCAGTAAATATAACATGAAACCGCTATTTATTTTACTTTTGGTCACATTTTAACAGTGTCATAAGATGTTAAACATCAATACGTGCATTTACTGAAACAAATTGTAGCATATATAAAGTTTTTTCAATGCATTGTAATTTCACAGGAATATAATTCCACACATACTTATGTGTCAAAAGTTTCTGCTTTTATAAATTTATAAACTTAACTAAGCCATACAGCTGTCCACCTCAAGTACAAACTGTAATTTTAAGACACCGTGCCTTTCTTTCTTGTTTCTACAGAGATCCTAAAAGGACATTTTTATGGTAAATCTTTGCCACAACATAGTAAAACTTTATCCAACGAGAGCATCTCATTACCTGTAAAGGTAACATTTTTATATATTGTGGAAATTACATATTATCTTTCTATATCACTTAAGCCCATTGTATACTACCGCGGTGCGGTGCGGCGCGGCTAAATAAAATAGAAATGAAGGAAATATAGTTCACACATATATATATGTGCGGCGTGGCAGCTAGCGGTGCGGGGCGGATTTTTCTATTTAGAAAATTTTCTAAAGGCCTTTGCACACATACGCGGTGCGGTGTGGCTCGGTACGATTTTTGTTACCTGCTAAGCAGGTGAATTTTCTTTAACTTGCACATTTGGGCGATTTTTCCCAGCGGCTTTCAATATAAATTTACAAAAATACTTTTAAACTCAGTGGAATTGAAAAGAATAGTAAAAACAATTATATGTAATTGAAGATCTAATGCCCCACAGTACATTTCCACACCCTCCTACCCTTATATGCACTTAACCTCTCCACAATGAAGAGCCTTGACCAGTGTCCCTTTTATAACAGCAGTGATTACACCCCTTTCAATTGATTAACTACTGGATGTGTTTTGTCTACATATATTGTCACACACCTAACTTATATGTGTATACCTAGTATATCACAAGCTATACAGAAATATATTAATTGGAAAACAAAAATGCAAACAGGCTCATTGTAAAGGGATTAACTAATAGGAGAGAGAGGACAAAATATGGTGTGTGTCAACATATATATGTTACAGTCAATCTGTGAAACCAGTCATTACACGTAATGACTGAAAGTTTCAGTCATTTCGAATAATGACTGAAATGACCAGTCATTACGTGTAATGACTAAAATTTTCAGTCATTTCATGTAATGACTGAAATATACGGTTCATTTTTACACAGATTGACTGAATTAATTTCAGTCAATATGTGTAACGGATTTAGAGTTGTTTTTCATCATACACTTTGTATTATTCAACCTTTGTTCTTTGTTCCCCTGCATTTTGTAAATTTTTGTGCTACAGAACATTAAACTATTTTAATCAAATAAATAAGTTGAAATTCTCACATGCTTCCTGAATTTATAGCCAGAATTTTTAAACCTAAACCCAGACTTTTGTAATAGACTCTATTGTCATTTTCAAAAATATTATTAAAATATTGAATGATTACATGTATCTAATTACATTTTAAATGTTATTTACATTTTAAATTCATATTTGCAGTTTTAAAACTAAACTCATTGTCATAGAATGAAAATATCTTTGTTGTCAATGAAATTTATGTTTTGTTTGAAGACTAATTCTCTTTTATCCATCATAATTTATAATACATTTTGCCTTTTTATGTTGTTAATTAAATATAGAGTTCTATTGTGGCTTCTTCTTAGGAAGCAAGAAACCATGAAGCTTTTGAAGTGAATCTTGTCCACACTTGTCCTGATTGCAATGCAGCTCTTTTATCCTGTTTTGTTCTTTCAGGCCTTGTTACTGTTGTTTGACCTCTCCACACAAAGAACCTGTTTATCAAAGATGGAGTTGACCTTTAATGTTCTAAAATAACTGGGACAACTTAATCCATTCTTTTAATAGTTATTAAAGCCTGAGTAGGATAACTTAGAGCTCTAACTCACACCTGATTACCATTGTAATAATAAATAACCCTCAAGATATTTGATTTACCCTATGTTCTTCCGTTGGACATACATGTTACACAGAACTTTAAATTTTAGTAAGAGTCTATAGATTGGGTCCCCATTTGTTAGGAATGCTACCTCTCCATTGGGTCCCCTGTCATATGTTACAAGGGAGTACATATATAATATATATGAAGGTCATTTCTATGACATGAATCAAAAGAAGTGGGGCTTAGTTAAAATAACTGCAGAAGAGTTTGATAATTTGATCATTTACCCATGTTATCAATTAGTAATCATGTCAGAATATGTTCAAATCTGAAGTGATAATTTCAATACCCCTCTTTAGTAATCACATGAGAATGCAACTTAAATTACTAAGTGAGGCCAGACAATTTCATTTTTTGTAAAGCAAGTATTTAAAGCTATTTATCACAATTCAGCCATTACACGTAATGACTGGACCTTATTTTCAGTCATTATGTGAAATGACTGAAAATTTTAGTCATTACGCGTAATGACTGGTCATTTCAGTCATTACGCGAAATGACTGAAACTTTCAGTCATTACGCATAATGACTGGTTTCACAGATTGACTGTAACATATACACATAAAAAAGGGTGTAACTGAATGAGGATTGCAATTATGTGTACCAGTAATTCTAAAAGGGCCACACTGGGCAAGGGTCTTGTTTGCAGAGGGATTAAGTACTATTAATGGAGAAAGGGAGATCAAGTTAGGTGTGTGACAATATATGTAGACAAAACACATCCATTAGTTAATCAATTGAAAGGGGTGTAATCACTGCTGTTATAAAAGGGACACTGGTCAAGGCTCTTCATTGTGGAGAGGTTAAGTGCATATAAGGGTAGGAGGGTGTGGAAATGTACTGTGGGGCATTAGATCTTCAATTACATATAATTGTTTTTACTATTCTTTTCAATTCCACTGAGTTTAAAAGTATTTTTGTAAATTTATATTGAAAGCCGCTGGGAAAAATCGCCCAAATGTGCAAGTTAAAGAAAATTCACCTGCTTAACAGGTAAGAAAAATCGTACCGAGCCACACCGCGTATGTGTGCAAAGGCCTTTAGGGGGCTAAGTTTTATCTCTTTTCATAAAACACCTTTAATAAATACTCGCCCAGAAGCACAGCCATGCTTAGGCTTCTCGAAACGAGAATTTTGAATACTGTACTATACCATTGTACTATATCTTTCAAAACATACTGGATCTTCAGAATACTTCAAGTCTTTTAGATAGAACTGATTGAAAACATGACAGGTTATGCTTTAAATAGGAAATATCTCGAATGACATATACCAAAATATCATAAATGAAATTGATAATATGATTGTGTACCTCAAGAATTATAATCTTCATATGCTTGAGTGATATGTTCTTATATATCAAATGAGGTATATTTTACTTTTATTATTCACCACATTGCCTCAATAATAAGTCAAATAAGTTCATATTTACCATAAAATGAAAAAAATATATATATACATGTATATAGCTGAGAAACATAGCCATACTGACAGACAGCGAATATAATCTAAAATTTCAATTTTAACTGGAGATCCCCCCATTTCTGCATAGATTTAAATGGAAAAAATAACATCGTGCCGAAGCTCTCTAAAAATACCTTTCTAATGATGTAGTCAACATTTTTGTAGCTTACAAATTAATTAAATATTTCCTCAAAATCAGCAGTTGACAAATTTGTATCACCATTAAACCAAAATAAGTGGATCCGGGGAGTTTTAAAAATATATATAAGCCTCGTTCTGTATTTCCAACTTTTTTGGGCAAATATCATGCATGTTGGATTATAAAACTATAATATCATGGCTGTCAAGTTCGGAAATAAGGTCGGGGGTTTTAGAGCATCAATGAGTGTCAAATGATTATAGTTTTATAATCCAACATCAGTGATATTTGACCAAAAAATATTTTGCCCCATATTTGTCTCTGTATACATCTGCTGTTAAAACAAGACGTAGTAATCTGGAAAAAATGTTTCTTAAAATCTCCTTCTATATTCCCTCAGTTCATAAATCTAAAGTTCATTTCAACAAATCTTTCTCATATGATGCTCCAAAACTCTGGAATGATTTGCCACTGGAAATTCGAACTGCTCCTACACTATCATGTTTTAAACGACGACTTAAAACTTATCAGTTTCAGAAGGCTTTCCCTCCTTAGGTTTTCTCACTACGGAACACCGATGATCCCCTGACGATGACCCTGTTACAGTTTACGACTTTTGATTTATGTATTACGATTTGGATGGCATGCCTTAGAATCCACTAGTTCGGAGATTAAGCACATGGACACCCAATACCTTAATGAGCCTGGAAAAGGCTACCTTTTTGCCTGCTTGCTGCTGTCGCAAAAAGTTGCGTGAATATCTAAGTAGTTTCTCCACCTCTCTTGCGATAATAAAAAACGGGACAAGGTTGACAAATCTGACAAAGCACTCCACAGCACACAAACACACAGCCATACAATCAGCCAGAAGAGGCTCCAGAAGGAATGTTAATTGTGTGAACTTTGTAATGTTGTTCTTAGTAACACAATATATCTGGTGAACAAAACACAACCAATATGGACACAGCGTATCACAAAGGATATATAAACTTCCGCCAGTAAATATTATCTTTGTAAGCAAAAACATATCTTCACCTTATTTTTATTTCCCTTTCGTATGAGTCACAAATAAATTATTCATAGAAAGGGTGTATATGTGTTTTCATTATTATAAATTTTCCAATTGAGTGACATAGTTTTTTGTGTGTGTGAGTTTAGAACTTGGGATATTTTTTGATGCTGAGAAGTGTGGATAAATGGCTTTTTGCTATCTTGTACCCAGAAGAGATATCTATATCTAACAAGGTACATACAATGCATATATATTTTGAAAGAGAAAAGTGCAAATATTTATACCGTTGATAAAAAAGAGCCAAAGATAAAGAAGTATCACCTGCATAATAGAGATTTGGATTTGACAACACTGGTTGACTTTGATTTAAGACTGTAGACAATTATAATTAATTTGTGAACAATCTAGGCTGTTCTGTTATTTTCTGTTATAATAAGAAGGACATGCTATATACATGGATTAAACATCAGTTCCACTTTTGATTAACTTTCAAACTAGGATGACAATTATAATTCATTTGTGAACAATCTAGAAGGACATGCATTACACATACCTCACTTTGATAATGTATTTAAAATGTTGAAATGGTCAAAACTAGCACTGGATATCTGTGAATAGAAATTATAGTCACAGGAATATATTTTATGATCTATGCTGGTAGCTATAATATCGTTAATATCCAAGGACACAGAATGAAGGTCTTTTCTTTTGAGGAGATTAATTCAAAGAAAGCGCCTGAAATTGACAATTCTAGCAGACATGTGGCAGGACATGAGAAGGACAAAGTATTTCCCACTTTAAAAGGCAACCAGGCAGCAAGTATGAGTTACATAAACAAACCACCGGATATACCCATCCATGGGGGCATGGCACAGGAAAAGGAGAGGCCGCAATTGTGGTCCATGTCTTACAGCAACACCAATACAGGTAGGTCCTTAGACTTGGTCCAAGTCTTCGTATTTCTTATTCCACCATATCTGACATACATGGAATCATTGTGAATCCAACTGATGGGTGGGGATCCTACTGCTTGATGAAGCACTTTTGTCAGCACCAAATTCTGGAAAAAAAGTTATTCAATCCTCATATGACAAAAGGACTTGAGGAAAGTGTAGCAGGTCCTGTGAGACAGAGTTTTCTTGAAAGGTCTTTAAAGGTCTAATAGCCTGGTTACACTACAGTCGGTATTGCCTACATTTACGGGCATCCTAAAACCTCTAAAATCGTTGATTCGGAAATTTTTAAACATATCGAAACTCCTAGAAAGCTAGAGTTTCTCAAGTTCACAGACAGAAGTGTACATGTATTGGTAATTAAAGGAACAAAATGTTTAACAAAAGGCCTATAAACGTAGGCAATACTCCCTGTAGTGTGTTATTTATTTATTTATTTATTTTTATTTGAGGTTTTAAGTCGCTTTCAACCCTGTACAGGACTTATCATGACCGGTAGTTTGGTGGGCAGAAGAAACCAGTACATATACAGTTGGTCAAGGTTCTGTTCTGTAAACTGCCGACCATCAGTAAGCAACTACCAATTTTCTCACATAAGGTCCGGGGTTTGAACTGCTGACATCAGAGGTGGAAGGAGAGTGTGTTACCACTGCACTACCATGGCCCCTGCCTGTAGTGTGACAGGGGTATAACGGCCATTACATACCCAAGGTAAGGGGCAAGATAACACTATCACAAAGTTGGAAGAAGTGTATTGCAAATTATCTTTTCACACCAAACACGATAGAGTGTGACTTTTAATTTGTAGAATATCTTTCTTCAGATTGATGTCAGAATAAACCATAGACTAGCCCAGTGGCATAATTCACATTGGTAGTTACACTTGGGAACAATACAGAATAAAACTAATATATCATGTTTTTGATCTGTTTATATTTTGATAGTATTTGCCATTTTATTGCATACTGTTATTGGATAATACCTTAATAAAATTTACCTTAAATAGGACATTTTCACCGGTTTAAAGGTTTATAACTTTTGAATCATTATCGCTCAGAAAATAAGTTTTTCTTTTGAAATAAATCACAAAATTATATAAAATTTTATAATCAGTATTTCATGTTAAAATTCTGATTATCATTAGAAACTAATTTAAACATATACAATACACATTATAAGTAAATTACTGTATTTTTTAACATTACTGAAGTTCCTGATTCACTACTACATTGCATTGCAGTTTGGATAGACTATTGTAGAGGTCTCTTTAGGTGATATCAGTTCCATTTTTCTTAAGGTGGTGCCCCATCCAACCACAGACCTGCAGTTGAAATGACAACTTACTTATTTCCAGTCTAATTCTTTTTCTCCAAGTTTTTATTTGATTGGTTGTTTTATTGTTATCATTAAGAACAGACCAACGGGTAAAATGACAACTCCCTTATTGCTGGTCCAGTTTTGTATTTTTTTTCTTTTATATTTCTTGAATGTTATAAAGGTTTTGTCTGAGTATTCCAAATCGGTGTTGCGCATTTTGACTGGCATAAAAAGTAAAAAAATCAAAACAATCTGTGTTGAAAGCGTTTTCAGTGCGAGTGCTCTCTGAGGCTTGTGCTTCTAGAAGAGATGCACTACTCCCGCTTCTGATTGCTGTGCAACTCACGCATGTAGACCAAAACAAATTTGACCTTGTCTTCTTTTGGGCCAAATATTTTATTCGCATAATCCAAAAAGGAGAAAGAATCCACCCTCATAATAATAATAACAATAATAATAATAAATAACTGTAATATGTCTTTTTTTCTTGTATGTCTGTAATGAGATATATTTATCTTTATTGTCTACCTCTTGGTTTCAATATTATTATCCATACAAAGTGGTCGCGGGGTTTATAAAAATACTTTCCAGTCTGCATGTCCCCCTATTAAGCCCAAATATTGCGTGTTATGGACATCAAAAATGAAAAAAAAATCATATGTTTAAAGTCATGTTAAACCTAGGAAGATAAATGATATACACAACATACACGCATGACATGGGGCCACGGTGGCAGAGTGGTAACACTCTCGCCTCCCACCTCTGAGGCCCGGGTTCGGTTCCCGGCACGACCTCAAGTGGGAAAGCTGGTAGTTGCTTGCCATTGGTCGGCAGTTTACAGTACAGAATCTTAACCAACTGTATGTACTGGTTTCCTCGGCCCTTCCAACTGCCTGTCGTAATATGACCTGTACAGTGTTGAAAGCGATGTAAAACCCCAAGTAAATAAATACACGCATTATATGGCCAGAGCATTGTGGATATTTATGGTAATAAACCAAACGATATATATGTTGAAAGAAGACATAAAATGAACATAACTGTTACCAGAAATACTCTTGCGACATCCTGATTGTGTTTAATGTGTACATTCTTTTAAATAATGTACATTTATGTAGACACATTTTCCAGTAATAGTACATTCGTAGAATATGTATATTTTCCTGTAGACGTGGTTCTCTCGGCTATACCTTACTTAATTGGGTGCATGTGTGGAACCATGGCATGATCCACTCCTTTTAAAACTGGAGATTTGCTTAAAATCAAATGCCGTAGACATGGGTATACACAAGTTACTATTCCCAAACTATTTTGTTTTGTTTCCTTAAACATACGGACATGATTGAGTCAAATTGAGTCAAAATAAATGAGGTTTCTCAATTTTCAATGTTTTAAAGATTCCTAAGACAAATTGAAAAGGTCCAGTAATTAAAAGTTATGTTAAATAGCTTATATAACGAGTATACTTATGATTCTTAGTATCATAAGTATCAATTGTTTTTAATGACATACAACCAAGTTTTCCGTATTTATCAAGTTTATTCAACTGAGAAATTGTTCATGCACATTTTAAGTGGGGCCATGTGTGGTCAAGTAAAGTCGAGTCGAGATGTTTTAATGTCAGAATTTCGTAAAATAGAACCAGGATTCTTCTGTCCGGTAACGCGTCAAAAGTGATCTACTTCCAAGTAGGTCAAATTTTTAAAGAAAAACAAAACAAAATAATTTATTTCCCTATTTTCAATTATAATTGTTATAAAATATGTGTTAATATACGGTACTTGCCTAAATTAATTTTCGTAATTTACTAGTTTGTCTGTAGCAGAAATGGTTGAAATTTGGTTTGTTTTCCCAAACTTAGGAAAGGTCCCGGATTTGCCGGACAGAAGAATTAACAGAGACAACCAGCTGTGGAGAGTGGATCAAAATAATTTACATTTACTCGTAATGTCTTTACCGTGTGACTTAAAATATATGTATGGGGGATAAGGACGCATGATTGAGATTTTTAAAGTAGTAGAAGACAAATTAAATTTATTTCTGTGTATTTGGAGTTAAATAATACTCTCAAAAGGTGGGGTTCCTTTCATTTCATTGTCCATTGCCTCCCAGCCCCGGACGGTCAGATTACAGAATGTTCAGTTTCTCATATGGTCATTTTAAATATAAATTGTTATAAATTGTGCATATGTTAAAAGATTTAGTATCAAACAGAAATTTAAAACCCATTGTGTCTTTTATGCCGATTTGACTATCTTGGGGCTGTCATAGTATGCGTTAAATACAAACTATTCCTTCTGTTTTCTGGCTGAAACATGTTATGTTTATATAGGACTTGAAATACTTAATCGAAATCTAGAACCTGGCCCAAAGTACATTAATATTCTCAGACGTATTCCTATTCTTATAATTTTCTAACAAAATGGCCATTTTCTGCGAAAGAGAATATCTAAAAATAAGAACTTTCACTTCCTCGAAAGGTTTATAAAGGTTCTTTCAATATAGTTGAATAGAAATAACATGATACATTTCATTTGAGCTAGGCACACAAAAATTTATATATTTAGGGTTTTTTTGTTTTTTGTTTTTTTTTTCTTTCAAGTTGACCATTCCACGGTCGTTACGTTAATTGTTGCCGCGGGCTTCTTGGCACACCTTGAACGGAAAATCGTTATATATGCCTCCTTTATGTATATCAGTGTTCTTATCATTTTATTAATTTATTCATGGACACAATCCCAAAACATAAATGTATTCTCTAGATAAATATGTAATGTTTGCTAACCTTCTGGGGAACTTTTTAATGAAGTGATAATGCAATTTCTACTTGAAATGAGCACCTTAAATTAGCCCATGGCTAATTGACAGTTTACAAATTTTTTAGCCACTTTCAGTAAGGCACACTGGCCATATATTTAATTATATCTTACTTCATTTTTTTTTGTTTCCACTTGAGGTTTGGCAGATTTGAGAATCCAAGCAGTTATTGGATAATTTAGTTAGGTCATATATGACGTCATGAGCCTTGGGTACAGCAGAGACTGGTGATTTATTTGTTAATAATAATTATCTTGACGAGGAGGGTATGTTTTTGGGTCTGTCTGTCTGTCTGTCTCTCTGTCTGTGTTCACGATTATTCAAAAACTAATGAACAGATATTTCTGATTTTTATGTGTGGGAGGTTAGTGGTCAAATAGACTTGCTCCAAGTTTTTGTATTTGTATACATCAGTAACCTGAAAAGTTAAATTTAAATTGGAAAGGTACCACAAGTGTTCAGGAGTAAGGGGGATGATCTCTGAAAAAACCACTTTGTCAGGGATGTCTGCTTCTCCAAAAGTCATACAGTACCCATATATTACACAGAAGACAAAAGGACTTGGAGAAAGTCTAGTGGTCAAAGGAAGAAATGGTTTCACTTGGGGGAAAATCCTATTGTATTCCAGAAATTTAAAAAAAAAATCCCAAATATTTGAAAGTGTCCGGCTGGTCGGGGTCTACACCTCCAGCAGGTCATGTTTTTGGATGTGTTAATTTGTTTGTTAGTTGGTGTGGACTGTTTTGGGGGAGGTGTACACACTAAGTACTTTCAGTGAGACAGATTGGCTTCACATTTGATTTTTATCTTATTTCATTTTTACCACTTGAGGCTCGTGCTAATGAAGCTGGCAGACCTGTAATTAAAAAAAATTATATAATAAGGTCATTTTTGTCACCATGAACCTGGGTATAGCAGATCATGGTGAACCATTTATGACTGGGTGATTACTCTATTTCCAATTTAATGTCTGGCATGTATTTAAACTCCATTTGGCTTTGACACATGTTACTGTGGGGCTACAAAGCCACAAATTTTATAATATACCGGTTTGTTTACAGGGGAAACTTTCACTGCTATTAACTTTTCTGTACAATTGTCTGCTTGGTTTATTGATTCGGTGTAAAATCCGGGTGAAAATTAGAAAAAAGATTTGTGCAGATTTAGATCCCGACCGAATTTTTGAATACAGATCCTGATTCGGTGTAATATGAACCCTCCTGTTGATTTATACCACTCAACGAATCTGTATATACGGATTCGTTGCAGTATGAATCAGCCATAAGGGTTAAACAAATTTTTTTAAAATATTTTTTTGTAATAGTCTGCTATCTACAAATGCTTTCTATGTATTATTATTATTAATCTATTAATATTAATCATCATCTCTCACCCTGGATATATTGATCTTGAATCTCAGCCATGAGAATTAGTACGAAAGTTGTTCCTGTCCAGAGATGTCTGTGAGTTCACAGCCTTTCCTCAGGCTCAAATTTGTACCATACCTTTTGCAAACATGTACAAAGATATTTGGTATTCACAAAGAACTCCTACGAGTTAGGAAATAGAAGCTCGTCTCTGCCGTAATAGTGAACTATTGTAAAAGCCAGTATATATATATGAGTACATTATAGATATTGAAACTTTTATTATCTTAACTGAAAGATTTTTCTAATAACAAAGATACTTGAATCTTTAACATGGCTATTCAGGATATGTTGATTTTCTAGTGTACATTACACAATCACACTATTACAATTCATCGCAAATTTATTTTCGCTTTATTTTGTTTAAACAAAAACGGATATTTATCATTATACCTGTACTTTGTACTTTATATTTCAACATTTGAAGAAAAGAAAACAAAAATTATCCAGCTCTTGAAAATGGACACTAATATTATATATACATATTATTATACATATATCAATGTATACTGCTTAGTAGCCGTTATATGTGAATTAATCTCACTCGTGTATATATTACCACAAGAACACTCAAAGATTCACATTTATTTTATTAATGTGCGTAGCACCATAAAATTGCATTTAACCTCGTTTTTGTTTTCATTGATTGTAATATTGGACACATCAATATTTCAAGAGGTAATTTAGTTTATGTTAAGGGTACAGACGACTTTAAATGCTCTCAACGCGAAGTTTATTACTCCAACTCACCTTTACGGTCACGAATTGTTTATATCTCATTTAATGATATGATCCTCTGGAAAAAGATGAAGTTTAGGAAAATTCATTGTCCCCCTACCTCACTCCACCCCGTATATTGACACAATTCGAACACAAAATCCTTATCAGATTTCATGCTTGCATTTTTCATGTGAATTACCTTGGAATTTCCTTTGATTAAAACAGGTCTGTAGTGTTCATTTGGTTAGTAAGTTTGTGATCTCATCACAGGCTGTCACCTCTTTGTGAGTTTAATTTGCACAAGGGGCATTGCTTAAGGGCCTGTCCCATTATGACCCCGCCTGTCCAACAGGAAGAAACCCCTAAATTTGACCTTTTTTGAACTTTTTTCAACATATATTGACTGAAGCTTTGAACAAAAAAAAACATCTACTAAATATTTAGAATGCTTTTTTTATGGGGCGATAATTTCCACTTGAAATTGCCCACCAAATGCAACATAACACAGAGATGACAAATAAGCACATTTATATCACTATTCCTGATTGGCTAAATGTTAAATGGCAGTTCCATATTCCTAACTTGGTCCTGTCTCTTCTGGATTTTGAGGTCATGGGCAATTTTGGTGAGGTTGTATAGATCAGGAGGCAAATAAGGAAATTTGTCAAGATTGGGATGGAATGATACAACATGTTTTAACATTTTTTTAAAAAGTCAGCGACTTTATGCCCCAACACTCAAATCGGTATCAGTGCAGAAACAGGTTGTAGTCATGATACAGCTGATTGTTGAGATTGGGAGATACTCCAGGTCAGGGAGATGTTGAGTCCCAACTTTGACCAAAAATATTAAATGGAGTGACTAGAAGTTATATTGTAAGTTTTATTGCGGAAAAATCAGATGGGTCGAGAGGATATAAACGAGTCATGTCTAACCTGTGATCTGTCATGTTATATTGAGGTCATCTTAAAGTTGAATAGTTTCCCCAAGTCACGTAATTATTAGGATTAACATTAATTTCTTTGGATTAAGAGAAAATATCCATTGCCCCGTGTTGACGCATGCCCAATCGTCACAATAATCCAAAAACTGAAAGTACCCGAGCCTGTTTGTTTGTAGCTCGAGACCTCAGCACAGAGAAGTGTGTCCTAGGTATTAAGGCAGATTTTTTTTTGATGGTATGGACAATCTATTTATTAAGAACATGTTTTCCTGCCTTTTTGACAGTATCAGTTGCAGCAGTACTCTAAATTTAAAATCGGCTAGGTATGACAACTAGTTACATTAAATGGCAGACATGCCATAGCCTCCTTGTCACCCCTGTGTCTTCTTGGTATGACCTGGCTATGGTAATGGTTATGGTTATTATTCACATTAGTTTTGTTCAGTTATGCCTTAGAGTCTCTCAGTTGGTGGAGATTAAGCGCTATGAAATTCCACATTAGATTACATTGGTCAATTGAATACTGGCTGCAATGAACATTAACTCAGCTTCAACCAACAGGTGGACATATATATATGTTACAGGCAAACTGTGTAATCAGGCATTTTTTCTGTTTGATCATTTGGTTTAAGAAGAAAATTTATTTCACCAATAGTTTATTGTTGATGATACAAAACTTATTTATTCAACAAACTTTACAACATTAAAATTTTACAGATTTACCAACACCTTCATCTAATGTATCAATAACATTTATTGCTCATGTTAATTCAGAAGTTATTGATTCAATATACTTGACAACATGTAAAATACAAATTACATAATATATCAAAAAAATTGTTTAATTGGTTGATATAAAAGCTATGTCTTTAACTAAGTTGCACAGATACAAAAAAATTGTGGATTTACTTAAACACCAATATTTGATGTGGCATCATCAGTTACTTCATATATTTGCTTTAGGATCATATCATAATAACAAAAAGTTAAATATTTTTATACAATGACATAATAAGCATAATGCAAATCAGCTAGCTAACAAGAAACCCTCATTGTACATTAAACAAAGACTAATTAAAGCACTGACCTCCACCCCCAACCCAGTCCACTGCTAGGCAACTGCAATTGTATGAATGCTACCTGTTTACTAGAGAATTGGATTTTTATTTGTCTGTAAATAATATAGGTTGTAGTGTAAAGGTGAAAATATGTAGATGATACCAATACAAATTCAAAATGTCATTAATAGCATCACTCCCCCATTCATCACAAAACACTGATGTGCTGTTGAAGTTAAATTTTCCTTGAATCTTTATATTTGTGCACATATTTTAATAGCTTGTCATATAGATGTTATCTATTTATTCTATTTTCATGCAACTCATTTTTATTTTATATGCTATCTTTTTAAGTTTGTTTTTACTTCCTGACATGTTTCTTCCAATATAAGTGTGTACCACCTATTAATTTGACCAAGATTTTCATGAAATTTTTTGCGGAACATTTGTACAGACTTTTTAAGCTTAAAAAATTATATGGTGTTAAACTTGTCAAGTCAGTTATACAAGTTAAGCTTCTCTGATATAACTTGATATTACATTATATAACTTGTACAAAACTTTAACTGATAAATTAAATGACATACAACACACATGAAATATATGCCCAGATCATTTAAAATATTTCGTCCATACTGTTATTATATTTTGTGTAACAGAGCTAAGTATCAGCCATGATAAAATAATTCAAATTTCTAACAGGAACAATTTAAAGAGCTTTATAATTCTTCTCATTTATCTAAAAATGGCTAAATAATCATCAAAGCTTTGCATTTTATAAAATTATTGTATTTCACATTTTGCCTAAAATGCATCAGGCAAGTTGTGTAATAAAGGACAAATTCCAGGCATTTCGCGAAATGCCTAAGTGAATCAGGGATTTCGCGAAATGCCTGGAATTTTTAGGCATTTCACGAAATGCCTGATTACACAATTTGCCTGTAACATATACACATGTACTTAACAAAAAACGCAATGTAGGTTCTAAGTTATTCTTTATAAAACTTTCGTCTCTTTTTTGGTTAAGTATACTTTTGTTTCCAAACTGATTTGTTCTAGTTTTTATTGTGAAATATGAGAGATTCTAATTATTGATTTTGGTGGACGATATTTGAAATTATTTATTGTTTCACAATGTTTCTGAATTGGGTCATTCCGGTAGTGAAATGTTTTTATTGGTCAACCCCAAGTTCTAGTAATTCTAATGTCTTTTTCGACACAGTTTTACTCGGGTCAGCCTTTACAGTCAAGTTTAGCTTCACACAACAAAGCTTCGGCAAAACAAAACCAAACCTTGAGAACCATATAACACAGCAGCAGACACATTCTCCATTCTGTCATGAGAGATTTGTTTTGTCAAGGAAACTATCCCCTTCACAATCTCTGAGGGTAAAAGGACAATAACCAGGAAGACAATACCCCAGAGAACAAAGCCCTGGAAAAACATGGCTACTACTCCAGGGTATTTCCTAGCCTGGCCTGGCTAGGTATTTCCTACCCCCTTAACTGGGTTTTGTCCAAGTAGCCATATTTTTCTGGGGTATTCCCCTCCGGGGTATTGTCTGCCGATAGCAGTATCCAGATGCTACTCATTTTAAACCTATACACAATATGCTTAATAATCTTACCATTTTACAATAAAAACACTTCTAAGTATATATTACAGAGATAATATATGCATGTATCGTACGATTAATGGATATATGGAAAATAATATAAATAATAATATGGCCATCATGACAAGTATGGTTTGGGATTTATTCCCAGAATTCCTTTCAGTTTGTTTTGATTGACAACTTAAAACCCCAGTTACACTACAGACGTTATTGCCTACATTTATAGGCCTTTTGTTAAACGCCTCATTCCTTTGGTGTCACAATTCTGTCTTCCAAATCGAGAAACTCTGACTTTCTGTGCTATACCTGTCAATGCATACAGCCGTTTCCAAATGTTCAAAATTACTGCCTCCAACATTTACATGTTTTTGGGGGTATAACTTGCTGAAGGCTCAAGTTTCTTTGCAGTTAGGGAACATTTTCAGTTCAGATGATGAAGTTTCAGTTTATATAATGTACTAATACATGTACTGACTTTTACAGAAGCATAAAGCTAATGCCCTTGTTCCACCAAAGGATTAAGCCCCGATCCTGTCGGCGACCCTTAATCGTGGACAGTCGGTGAAAAAAAACCAGAAATGGGCGGGAAAACTGGATCGGTTTCAAAGTCTGGGATTAAGCACAGATCGTCCTCAGGAAGCCTCAGGACGCCTCAGGCGGCCCCAGACAGTCCCTAACTGGTCTGGGACTAAGAACCGACTAAGCCATTTTTCTGGTCGGTTTGAATCACGATCCTGTCGTAGACAAACCGACTGGGTCCCAGGACGCCTCAGGCCTCCTGGGACTAAGCCCCGACTAACCCACGATTAAGTCCCGACCCCACAAGGTGCCCTGAGGTGTCCCCAGGCGTCCCCAGACCGAGATAGCCGATTCTTGTTTTGCAATGGGACTAAGGGTCGCAGGAGGCCTGGGACTAAGGTACTAAGGGTCTGGGACTAAGGGTCGGGGACTAAGGGTCGCAGGCGGCCTGGGACAACATAGGACTGTGTAAATTTGGTCTGAGGAGGCCTGAGGACGCCTGGGACTGGACATTTTGTTTATGGCGGGAAAAAATAATCGGTTTGAGTCGGTAGAAATATCAAACATGTTTGATATTTCACACGGCCTCAACCGACCACAACCGACCCTTACAGGACGCCTGGGACTAAGCAAATTTTTGAAACCGACCCTCAAAAACCCTTAATCGGGAGCCTTAGTCGTGTGGTGGAACACCCACATAAGAGAGTAGTCTCTCTCTCCGATGAGCTTATATCTCCTACATGTATGATTGTTTTATGAATACCGAATATCTGTGTGCATGTTTGAAAAAGAAAACATGGAAATTTGAGCCTTGGCTAATGTATAAACCCATATAAACGTTTCCAGATGGGGTTACCTCGGGAGACATTTTTGAAAAGAAAGTTTTGATACATAGTATCAAATATATTAAAAGACTATTTTAATTAAAGAATCTAGCCCTGAGTCAGACTTGGCAAGTTGTGTCACGTTAGGTTTCTTAAGTGTAAATCTGACCACCTACAAAAATATTTTTCCTTGTGTTGATTTTAGTTATTGAATTGGTTTTATTGACATTTTCAATATATTGTATGGGCCATAATATCATGGAAACTTAAAGGGATGTAGAAAATCAGTGTTATGTAACTGGTCACATTTAATCTTACCAATCATCTAACAAGCAAACAAATACTAAAGATCGGAGATTAAGA
This sequence comes from Sabellastarte sp. h YS-2021, assembly GCA_964017235.1. Lineage (NCBI taxonomy): Eukaryota > Metazoa > Annelida > Polychaeta > Sabellida > Sabellidae > Sabellastarte > Sabellastarte sp. h YS-2021. The sequence continues at coordinate 167,904,902 of OZ024928.1, read as the reverse complement.
TTTGAAAGCACAATTGTTTTTGTACTTATTTACATTTCCTTATGAACACAATCAACACTGCAGTTTACAATAAGGTAAATATGCAAATAAATATGACAACTAAGCATTCTAATCTACTGTCACCAGTTTTGTCTGAAAATTGCACAATTCATGCTACGCAACACATAATACTTGCAGCCATGCTTCAGTTACATCCTTGTAAAAAGGACAATGCACCTTTCAGTGACATATGCATATTTTATGAGCTGATTTCAGATGATAGATTCACATAATAACGTTGCCACAGTCCCATACAACCTACAAAACAACAGACTAAAAGACGGAAAGTCTATTTTCAACACCTTTTGTGCAAGTAATCATGTAAATGTATTTATAACATTATGCATACTACTGTCATTTGATATCCTATTCATGATAAGGCATTTATTATTCTGATTGTGTAAACAAGCATTTTCAAGGTTTATACCACTGACATTATCATTGATTATGTAATGTAGATATTCAATTGTTGCTTTTAAAGTGCATATCCTACAAACCACTGCCTTCATATGTCAGCCAAAGTGGAGGGGGGATTCTCATTTCAATTTCATTGAACATGTTACATACAAATAATAATGTATCAGACTGGGTCCATATCGGTTTACTTTCTTATTCTTAGAATTACACTTTTTAACATATGAAAAGCATATATATATCATTAGAAAATTCAAGGAACTAGTTTGTGCTGGATCATGAGTTACATAAGAACATAAATAGTTAACTTTTCTGGGAACCAGCAGCTATTTTTACATGTAGATTTTTTTCTAAATTGTGAGAATATCCTCCCACAAGGTCTCACATGCTGAAACTAAAATGTACACACAAGAGGGATGAAATGGGTGGAATGTTTATATACAGGATTAACCTTGGTTTTAAAGACACACAACCATCATATGAGATCCATTTTACAGAACAATAAGGGCAAGGTTGTGGAGTGATATTTAAATACGAGTTGTTAACACCTCAAAGACTACTGTGAATGGGCAATTAGTTATCATTCTGACATATAAATAAGAAATACCCCCATAAATTGCATTGCCATACACCAACTCCACAACCCCAAGTGACCTCAGGTTAAATCAATGTCACACCAATGGTAGATCGTAGATTAAAATAAGATCACAGTTTGGAATGTTAAATCCAGTGAAATAAAACCAGTCGATCAAAATACATACACCCATTGGCAGCAATGATCTTTGAGTCAAATAAATGTCACTTGAGAGATAGGAGCCAAATGAGCGAATGAGAGTAACCTTGGAAATTTACAATAAGGCTGAAGAATCAACCAGAAATTGTGAAACCAGCAATCCAAGGTCAAATAATAGATCAGGTCAAATACTGAACAAGGTTGCACCAACTAGACCATCAGTACAAAGTGAATTAATGTGCACGTACGATGGGATGTATTTATTTATTTGGGGTTTTACATTGCTTTCAACACTGTACAGGTCATATCACGAGAGGTAGTTAGAAGGGCAGAGGAAACCAGTTCATATGGTTGGTCAAGGTTCTGTACTGTAAACTGCCGACCAACGGCAAGCAACTAAATTAATAAATTTAATTTAATGCACATTCTAATATCATCAAAAAGTTTCTTGCAATACATGTTGCTGTAAGAATCTATAATAATAATTACATACCATACCTTTGAATATGTCACATAATTACTGTACATGTTAAGCAGTAATATTACTATCAAGGTTTAGAATGAATTTCTTTGTCACACAGATGAAATACCTGAAGATCTGGGTGGCTTTGTTAAGTCGTGTGAATAATACATCTGATCAAGAATAAATTTAATAGGACTCTCATCCCGAAATGCAAACTTTCTCCTTTAAGTGAATGGTTTGAAATCAATACAAAAAATCAACACACAACTTACAATGATTTACTTTCGTATCAGCAATTCTGATTGGCTAGAGTTGATTTTACTGCTTTCATGACCAGAAATATGTGGCACTTTCCTATTCCACAAGTCCCATGGGGACATTTTAACAACAGGTACATTTCTCCAGAGATATGTCCTGGTTACAGAGAAAAATCGGCTGATTTGTAAGGGACACTTAAGGTACACTTGCGATTTTATAACTTAATTTAAAGGTCGTACAGGCCCTGCAATGAAAATTGACATGCATATTTTCTGTGCGTGCACACATGTACAGTATGGCCATAAACGCATCCATTTCTCAAGGGTAACTTACGAGAGACTTGAACACGTGCATTTCCCTTGCAAGTGTTGCAAGATCTACCCATTCACTGGCAGGGTTTGCAGATGCTGTATAATACACTCACGTGTACCTTGCATGTATATAAACCCACTATACGACCTGTAGCTAGTAGCAGTTTATTTTTTTATCATCAAGTTGTGACACTGTTGCTGGCAGAATATACCTTGTTTGTACGTGCAAATCTCTACTACCCCACTAGCAGGCTACGTTCATGTTTCCAACAATATTTGCAGAACACTTACGTGTCTATACACGTACGATGGGATGTAAGAGAGGCTTAACAGGACATCAAGCTTCTCTTACATCCCATCTGACATGTATACACACGTAAGTGTGCTACTGATATTGTTGAAAAAATATGAGCGCTGCCTGGTTGTGGGGTAGTAGATATTTGCACGTACAAACAACGTGTTACTCCCAACAACAGTATTACTTCTTGAATATCCAAGGACATGCAGAAAATAATGTGCATGTCAATTTTCATTGCGAGGTCTCTGCGACCTTGATATTCTGTGATAAAATCGCACGTATAGCTTTAGTGTCCCTTGCAAATCAGCCCGTTTTTTTCTCTGTAAATAGGACATATGTGCATGTACGATGGGATGTATTTATTTATTTGGGGTTTTACATCGCTTTCAACACTGTACAGGTCATATAATAACGGGTAGTTAGAAGGGCAGAGGAAACCAGTTCATACAGTTGGTCAAGGTTCTGTACTGTAAACTGCCGACCAACAGCAAGCAACTACCAGCTTTCCCACTTGAGGTAGGGCCAGGAACCGAACCCCGATCTCAGAGGTGGGAGGCGAGGTGTGTTACCACTCTGCCACCATGGCCCCTACGATGAGATGTAAGAGAGGCTTAAGATAGATTGTCATCATACATCCAGTCATATGTGGGTTTTTAAAAAGATGTTATCACAATGACCTCTAGTATAACACACTGTCAGAAGCCTTCTTATCACTTGCAGAGAAAGCTTTCTGGACACAAATGCATTGAATGATTGCCTAAATTAATCAACTAAGTGACAAGAAACTTACACCCAGTCAGACTACAGGCGGCATTGCCTACGTTTGTAGGCGTCCAAAAAGCCTGAAAATGGTGGAGGCGGAAATTTTAATCAATTCAAAACTTTTGTGTGTATTGACAGGTGAAGCAGGTAAAGCTAGAGTTTCTCAAATTTTAAAGACTGGAGTGTATCAGAAATTACAGGAATGAGGCGATCAACAAAACACTTAAACATAGGCAATAGCCTCTATACTGCCTACATGTAGTGTGAGTGGGGTATCGGGGACTGCTGAGTATTTTATTTTAAATTTATTTGGGTTTAATATTGCTTTTAACCCATTGTATATACAATATCGATGTAGATCAAGTTGTAAGGATGGCGGTGAGCAGTCCATGTTAGATTCTAAACATTTTGTAAACTATTAGGCCATCATCAAGCAAATATCGATATTTTTAGTTTATACCACTGTTCCACTGTTGTAACCAATTATAAGACATAGCCGATTTCAACTTGGGGTGCTGACATGGCTCATTCTGTCATGAAAGGGTGGAAAACAGATAAACATCCTGCAACCAAAGAGATTGCCATTTTTACGCTGTCATGACTGATACTATTTATAAAGATATCTTGTAATATTATAAGTCTATAACACTCTTCTGTGGTAATTAGAGAACTCCTCGTCTTTTATGACTGAAAAGAAAAGTCCTATGGCCAATAAGATTACTTTTAGGACTTGTACATTATCGAGGCAGTTGGAAAGCAAACTTGCAAGAGTGGAACTTGGGAATAAGGCCATATCTAAGATTTAGCCAATAACCTCAGCCATGTGAGTATTTTAATTATCACCATTTGAACTGAGACCAGGACATGTTTGAAGAGGCCATTATGGTATCTGATAATCAGCTATTGATTATGCAAGCTTGATCTCACATGAACCTGGTCCTATATTCTTCTACCTAAACCACTTCAGTAAGATAAAACAAATTAATAAAAACAGCTACATAGATGCCTGGTGATTGTAAATCAGCTCTTGGTAAACATTGAAATGAAGGGAATGAAATGTAACTTTTTTTGTTATGCGACAAGGGTTAAAAGTATAGATGTAAATACATCCATCAGTTTTATGGATAACATTTTCTAATTATTTAAATATATTCAATCAATATTATCCAGGATTTTTCAATAGTGGCATGTTAATGTATATGTAGGTAAAAAGATTGAAAAACATTCTTTGGGGGGCTTATAATTCTGTAAAACTTTTGGAGTTAATAGGCGATAGTTTTTGTATAATTTTCTTTTACTTTCATGTAATATTTCTTGAATTTATCTGTGCATATATAACTAATTATTTCTTGCTTTTAGAATCAATTCAAGATTCACTTTTAACTACACGACAATTAAGATATATTTGGATTTATCTCGTATTTATTTCATACTTGTTTTCTTTTTAGTTCTAAGAAGAGAGCTGTGTTCAGATTATTATTTTTTTTAATATCCTCTGACATTGATATTGTAGGTTTATTTAAGCTTATCAAATCCTTAAAATTTGATTTTAGATTTCAAGTAGTTTGCGTAATAATCTTTTAAAATATATTATTGATAGGATATGTGCAGTTTTAACTATATCTAACAGCTGATTGAGGTATATTTGGCGTCTCTCATGCTTTTTGGCATAGATGGAAGAATAAAGGAACAGTTCCCCTATGTGACAATTAATTGTGATATATTTCATACCTGCTTTCATTTTGGAAGCAGGACAGAATGTGCAAATATATATTTTTTCAACAGTAATGTTCTCTGGTCTTGTTCCATATGTGTTGGTGTGTGTGGGGAGGTACTTCTTTGATTAGACCTTGGACTTAAGATTGTTCTCTGAAAACAAAGATTAACTGCAATGAGGCTTTCCCCAATCACTTTTTGTGATCACTCAGCCCGCGCCTGTTTGAGTTATGTGGGTATTCTACCCAAAGGTCCCCTGGATGAAAGCTACTACACAGCTTAAAGTTTGGATTTTATGTCCCGTTCAAAAGCCAGGGTCATATTTAAACAGATCCTCAACATTCTCAATTGTGGGGCTCGAACCCACACAGAGGTGACAGTCTGTGGTTAAGTGCCAAACCTGCTAATCCACTAGGCCACTGGGGATCTTAAAGATTTTAAAATGAAGCAGATTTGATAAATGGTAATGAGAAGAATTTTTATTTAAAAACATCAAAAGTGCAAGAACCTGAGGAATTAATTTAATGTGTTACATCACATATCTGACATCACATGTCTTCCCTTAAGAGATTTAATATTTTTCTCCTCAAGGCATATTTGGTAAGAAAGACACTTATAAACATATTGACACAATGTTTCATTATCAAGACTGCAAAACGTTTGGAAGAGAAATTTTAAATGGAGATGTTCAAGAAATATATTTGTTTATTTAGTGATCTAACGTCATGCCTAGTAGCTTATTGGTAAAACTGTGACAGAGAGTTGGAAGGGCAGAGGAAACCAGTGCTTACAGTTGGTTAAGGTTCTGTACCGTAAACTGCTGACCAACAGCAAGCAACTACTGGTCGACACAGAAACCTGACCATACGAACTTAAAGGAAACTTTGGATAATTAAAAAGCAATATACTACATTGATTGATGAGCTGAAATTAATTGCCAGTTCTTGCCAAAAGAAACCTTAAAGTGTATTATGTTTACTTTTAAAGTGAGCGATTTATATATTGTATAATGTTTTGTGCCTACATGTAAAGCTAAAATGTGAAAACAGTTTCTCTGTAATTGTATTTTAATTGTCATGTAAACTTAAAATTTTACAGCAGATCATGCATATTACACAACATATATGTAATGACACTAGTGACATTACTGCTATTGATGGTAACATAGTATTTTCATGGTACATGTCTTGGAGAGTCATGTTACTTTTTTTACAGTATCACTGGTAACACTTTTGAAGTATTTGTATATTTCTATGCTTCATGTACACTACTTTAAGCATTTACACACCATTATTGAACACCAAGCATTATGTATGAAGTTACAGAAAAAAACAACAAGATCACAGATATAATGACTTCTGGAAATACAAATCTTCAATGTGATTGATACCTCCTTGAAATTAAAAGTTGTCTTGAAACAAAGATAAATAAGAGCATGCATTGTTGATTGTCTAAAATTAAAAGCCAACATTTGATGTCACATTAGATCTGCATTAAACAGCATATACACTGCTATACATATTGTGACAGTCTAACACAGTTTTTTTCTTATTTTTAAAAGTAAAAGTCGGTGCCCATACAGGTGATGACCAAGATATCCTTTTCCAAACTGAATATGATCACTTGGCCAATAAGGCCTCTACTTGTTTAAAAAAATGAGATTACAACACATTGCCTACTGTTTGAAATTAAGGATAAAAATTATTTAGATATTCAGACACAAATAAAATTTAATTGTTATCTTGCTGTTAGCAAGTATGACTCTAATCAAAGCCTGTCAACGTTGTGTGGGTTTAACTCTGACAAGTGACAATGAGGACCTGTTGAAACGGCTGTAAAACCCTAACTTTGACTTTGTCCATTGATTATTAACCATTACAATTTTTTGTTAATTCATTTCAAATAACTAATACAATGAGTTCACAAGTTGCGATTAAACTGCCATTTTTGTAGTTTGAGCAATGAAGAGTTGATCAGATTTTGCATAACAAGTTGTATGCCAAATATTTTCAAAGAAATAACACAGTGATAAAGTACAAGTGTATTTCTCTTGATTGTAATGGCAAGGGGGGAAAGTATTGATTGGTTCTGCTGTGTCTCGAACTCACAGTCTTCTGGGACCAATTTCACAAAGGGACTTAAGTCCTGGGCCCGTATTCATGAAAGGTCTTAGCCAGGGCTTCGGCTTAAAGTTGAGACTTTTGTCTCAAGTTTCTTTTGTCTTAGGCTTAGTGGTATTCACAAAGAATTTAAGACCGGTCTTAGGCTTAGCCAAGGGCTCAACTTTAAGACTGGTTGGTTGTGGGCTTAAATTTTGTAAAGAGGACCGCCATATGGCCGCCATAAACTTTTCTCCACTTCAAAATTTGAAATGGCTGTAAATAAAGTATAATTATGCAGAACACCTCACTAAAGCAGTCTTTGGGAATTTATATTCGGTAACAAGGTTTTCCATTTCAAAACAGCACTTTTCTTCAGATAAAATGCATTAAATGAAGGATATATGTCACCAATAGTATAGTTTGAATAGAGAAGAAAGGTCACATGACACAGAAAACCACTGTGGTTATTTGATAATCTTGGACTTAGCTAAGTCACCCTTTGTGAATACGGTTTTAAGACAAAACTTAGCTGAGACAAAAGTCTTAACTTTAAGTCTGGATTTAAGTCTAAGACCTGGCTAAGTTTAAGACCTTTCGTGAATACGGGCCCAGATTTAGACTTAAATTTAAGACTTTGGTCTTAAATTTTGTGAACAGAATGTTAAGTCTGTGGTCTGAGACTTAGCGGATTTCACAAAGCAGCTAAGTCCATGAAATTGCCAAGTCAGTGGACTTAACTTTAAGTCTGGGAGGTAGTGGGCTTAAATTTTGTAAAGAGGACTTAAATATGGCCGCCATAAGCGTTTCTCCACTTCAAAATTTGAAATGGCTGTAAATAAGTATAACTATATAGAACACCTTATTGAAGTAGTCTTTGGGAAGTTTATATGATGCAATAAGGTTTTCTATTTCAAAACAGCACTTATCCTTAGATAAAATGCATCAAATGAAGGATAAAAGGTCATATGACACATAAAACCACTGTGGTTATTTGATAAGCTTGGACTTAGCTAAGTCACCCCTTTGTGAAATCCATTTAAGTCCCAGACCTAGCTAAGGCCAAAGTCTTAGATTTAAGTCCAAGACTTAGCCAATAAAAGGACTTAGTTTAAGTCCTTTAGTGAAATCGGCCCCTGACTACACACAAAAATAAACATAAGTCTAGCTCTTTAACCAGCTGAGCTAAAGGGGAATCCCTGGAAGCCCAGGTATTAATAGAACTGATATATGTGAGGATATTACATGATTTAACAAATTCAGAGCTTGTAATTGTATAAATAATTCGTCCTCAAACACACAAGAATGCAATATACATGCACAGAAAATTTAGGTAAAATTTGATATTTTTGAACCAGTGTTGAGAATGTTATAGGACAACCTTAATCCAATTAAGACGAGGATTTAGATGTATGATATGAAACACAACTGTTAAATGTCAAATTGATAAACAGATAAGACTTGGATTTCATCAATATCATATGTTTAGATGATAATTAATGTTAACAAAAAGCCAAAAGGTACGTTAAAAGCCATTCTTACAAGAGAGAATATGTAAACGCCATATATTTACATGTTGTCAAGGAGACTTTGCCTTCTGAAAACAAATTGATTTTTCTACGCGCAATAATATCAAGCGAAGATTGATATGACATATAGTTCTCCCTTTGAACTTGTGTTATCAGCATTAAAATGTCATAAATCACTGTGAATATATACACAAATGATTATTTTGGATATTAAGTTTATTTTTCTGTGTAAGAAAATATGGAAGTTCAGTAATTTTCCTTTGTTGACATGCGGAAGTAATTCTAACTTGTTGAACCATATTTCCGCTGAGAAAATGTCTTTGGAATGTTAAAGTTTAGCACGTTAAATTGAGGATAATTAATATTTATTTTGTTTTGTATCACAGTGTTTTGGATAACTATGTAATTTCACAACCTTTGTGGTGTGAGTTGACGGTGGTTTATCCTGGAATACACAAATACGTAGTTGGGACCTTCACTCGAATTAACAGTGTTACTGTTTCGACAGGACTGGAAACAGTCAAGTTCCTTGTAAATCTAATTACAAATATACATGTTGTGGCTTTAAAACTGTTATACATAAACTGTATATGTGGGAATGTGATTGTATTACTGATTTGTTTATTCATTGAATATTTTACTCATTATCACAACTGTCCATGGTACAGGTCAGCGCAGAGAGTCAGAGCGGAGAAACATGGATAAATATGAAAAGATTGCGAAGATAGGTGAAGGATCATATGGTGTGGTATTCAAATGTAGAAACAAGGACACCGGATCCTTGGTGGCAATTAAGAAGTTTTCAGAATCAGAGGATGATCCACTGATAAAGAAGATTGCCATGAGAGAGATACGGATGTTGAAGGTAAGCAAGAGTCTCTTGGTTGGGCCTCGTATATTAGAAAGACTGGCTATCGATTGCCTCCTCAGTAATTTACATATTAATTGTTGGGAGAACAATTATCATTTTTAAGTGTACTGCCTTGCTACCAATTATTGCCACCAATAAATAAAACATTGATATTTCAGTAATGATCACATATTTTGAAAGTTTTTTGTTGTGTATTTCTTATATTCAGTTTGAAAACAGTTTTACCTTATTTGCTTGACTCATGATGTCCTTTTTGTCAAGTTATGTCTGTTTGAATTCTGTCTGGTGATAATTGGTAGCGCAGTACTCTACTCGCAAAATAATTGGGATGAATAAAAGACAGTTATTAATACCCAGATAACAGTCCACTTTGGCCCTATTTTTAATTGCTTATTAGCCTAAAGGGTTATAGCTTCATATTGGTTATACATTATCATTTAGACATGCGGTAAAATCAAATTTGCCAGGTTTATAAATATTGATTCAAATTATGAATGCTTCCCATGATATTTAGGCTAATCATGATTTCTAGCCTTTCTAGACAAGCAATGCAGATGTTATTACTTTTATTACACCCTTTTTCCCCGCAGCCCTTTACTGTTTTCACCCATGGTGTCCAGATGTGCGGTCGGGTGGGCGGCGGGAAAAGTTTGTCCGGGCTGTGTCTCAGAAACCGTAAGGTGTAGGAAGTTGATACTTGGTAGGGACATTGGGTGGGGGGTGTAGGTGTGCAATGTCATCGACCTAGCCATTGTGACCTTGACCTATAAAATCTTGTTCGGGCTATATCTTGGAAACTGTAAGGTGTAGGAAGTTGATACTTGGTAGGAACATTGGTTACGGCTTTCTCTTATGACCAAGATATATGGATTGCTGCAACTGATTATCATATATACACATATGTAGTTTATATACAATCATGCTATTTTCATTGACATCTATTTTCCTATTAATAAATTTTACAGCGTCATAATTTTTTAGTTTACTGATTAATGCTGTCATCTTGCTGTTGAATTGTCTTGTTTTAGTACTTCATCTTTATCTTTACATACAATTTCTTTCTCCTTGACATTATTTTCTCTCTTAAACATTATTTGGACATTTATATAACTGACACTGCTCTGAAAGTATCCCAAAATTTGTACTGTTTAACACTTCATATCTCATGGTGTTGAAAACTATTTCCCCAGGCTGTAGGGTACGGGCATCTCTGAATCTCTGATGCTAATTTTAAGTGGCTAGGCACTAGCAGTGACTGCAAATATTGAGCATTCTAACTATCGCTTAAATCCCATGTAAGATGACACACACAAGAAAAAGTCCACTGATTAAACAATATTGGTGCTGGGTAACTAGTACCAGTTATGTGTTATATCATCTAATTAGCAATTAACATCACCCTTGTCTCAGTTTATCACAAGGTCTTTGAGTTGTTTGTATGTTTTACAGAAATTAACAACAGTAGGGAAAATAGTGAAAGCATGTTAATTTGATGTAAATTGCCTTTCTTTAAAAATTTTGTTGTTTTTATAATTATTTATAATTTAATTGTCACCACAAATAAATTACCCAATTATTAAATTTCTGAAAATAGATATGCAAGTTGTCTGTACTACAGTCTCTGTAGTACATGATGAAAATACTTTATTTTTTGGTAGGGTTCAGATTTACCATGACACTGTCACAGCAAGCTCTTCAAAAATGCTTGCACCACATTCAAAACCATATTTATGTAGTGAACTTTTTGCCATATATTCACTGGGTTTTACAATAGATATGCCTTACAGTTCTGAATTTAAAGGGTGTATAGCTCTTATGTGAATAATTTCCTGCAAAGAATTATTGAATTGATCTATTCTTCAGATGGTATTTGTGGTGTGTGACAAAGTAAATACATTTGAGTGTTGTGAAAAACTTGTGCAATCTTTAAATGTTTAAACCAAGGTTATCTAGTTGAAGTGTTTAACAGGAAGAAAGTAAATATGCTCAGACTCATGTGTTCTTAAATGTTTAGCTTATTTTAACTATTTTTAGCAATTGAAACACACCAACCTAGTGAATCTCTTAGAAGTGTTTAAAAGAAAGAAAAGACTCCATTTGGTGTTTGAATATGTTGATCATACGGTGCTTAATGAACTTGATAAACATCCCCGTGGGTAAGTACCAGTTTACAAATTCTTTTATAATGATTAATGATTCACTAGAGTATCTGTGAAAATCATTTAAGCTTAAAATTACATTTCTTTACAATAATAAAGCAATAATTATGGAAATATTTCAAAAATATATCATTGTGTAGTGGTTAATTTCTAAAATTCTGTTTTTGTCAGAATTTCTTAGGATAGCATCTTTAACCTTCTTAGTGGAAATTAAACTCTTTTGTTCTTGAAGAATCGGAAGATGTGAATAAACATTGTGCAACCTGTTTGTGCTTTCAGTAAAAATTAGTGCTGGGAATCGCCCCCTATTTCCAGGGTCGATTAATCGTCCATTTTGTCCAACCAATCATCGACCAGAATCAACTTTTTACTCCATTGTTGGCTATTATCCACTTCCTGTAAATATGGCGGTAGACATAAACAAACTCGAAATACATGACAAATCTGTTGATTTATTAAGTCAAAATTCGTAAAATATGTGAGAAATATGTGGATATTGAGATAAATCAGGAAAGGTAAGATTTAAGGTGAATAGTCGATCATTAGAAAACGTTAATGACCAACCACGATTGTACACTCTCACTGACGATTAATCAAGCACACGTCTAATCGTACATCCACTCGTAAAAATAAAGAAAAACTGATCATTATTTTAAACACTTTTAACAGTAAACAGTTGTCATATTATCAGGTAGTTAATGAATGCAATTGTTTACTTTTCAGAGTTCCAGAAGCTACGACCAAAAAAATAATGCAACAAACCTTATTGGCAGTGCAATATTGCCATGATCACCATGTAAGTACAGTTCAGATTTATGCTGCCTATTATTTTGGGCAACTACTTTTCAGCAATTAAATGTGTGTAGATTTTAGATTTATTACATCCGTGTTGTAACTATATGTCAAAACAAAGCTTAAAATTGATTATACTTTGTTGATTTTGTTCAGTAGGGAATCTGTTCTCTAAACTAAAACTAATATTATCGAAATACCTCATTTTATGAAACAAGTTTAACTCTGTCAAAATTACAACTTCCCACTAACTTTCAGTCTAATTCTTGCTGGAAAGAATATTCAGGTAATTCGTAGTGTTGCGAATCGCCTCCAATTTTCATGGTTGATTATTCGTCCATTTTTCCGACCGATGATCGACCCCTAATCGATTATTTTACTCCATTGTTGTTTATTATTTAAGAAACACTTTCCGGATAAAGTATAGGTCAATCCGGTAAGAATAACAGTGTTCCGACATTTAGAATCTATCGAAAGCACCCACTTCCTGTAAATATGGTGGTAGACATAAACAAACTCGAAATGCATGAAAAATCTGTTGATTTATTAAGTAAAAATTCGTAAAATATATGGAAATATGTGGATATTGAGATAAATCAGGAAAGGTAAGATTTAAGCTGAATAGTCGATCATTAGAAAACGTTAATGACCGACCGCGATTGTACACTGTCACCGACGATTAATCAAGCACACGTCTAATCGTCCACCCACTAGAAATTTGGTATTTCATCAAATAGCTGGTCTTTTGTAGCCATGAACACATTTTCCGGAACACATATTGTGAAATACGTAAATGGTTAAGGCATTTCACAAAATGCCTAGGTGTTTCATTTAATGACTAACGCATAAGGTTCAATGTTCACAGATTGTTCAAAGAAAATTTTGAAATTATAATTTTAGTTGTAAATGAAATGATAATTTGAAAATAATATCCAGTGAGTAATTGCATACAACATTGAAATTTACATGTTTGATGTCAATGCTGAAATCCCGACAGCAATATCCATTACTATTGAGATATTGCTTCATTATCCCTCACACTGTGAAAAAGTTTTGTTATCCTTTTCATACAGATAATATAATATGTCCCATTGCTTTGTATTTCAGTGTATTCATCGTGATGTTAAGCCAGAAAACATTTTAATTACAAAAAGTGGGCATGTCAAACTCTGCGACTTTGGATTTGCCAGACTGTTAAGTAAGTATGAGGTCCGGTTTGGTTTGTTAAAATTTAAAAAAAAATCTACATTTGGCTTTGTCAAATTTCGATATCAAAAACTACAAACTGTAATTAAATGTTGCACATCATTATTTAAATATTGATTAATGTCATCAAGTGTATCACATGAGTAATGTGACGTGATTGCAAATTACATATTTAAATGAAGTAAACTTGTTTATATGAAAAGGCATTTAATATATAAGATTTAAGGCAAACTCCAAAGCATATATAATGAAGGTTTATTTTATAGTAGTTTTAAATTTCAATATTATTTGGAATATGCTTGTAGATGAGGTAGAGGAGACCATATTTGTGCGTTTTTGTCTCAAATAATCCATGTGAAGACCAAGTACATCAAAGAATTTATATTTGGCATTTTATAAATCCTGCTTAAAAGTTAAAACCCTGTATTAGTCAATATAAAGTACAATATGTACTAGGGCTGGGATAATTAGTGGTTCATTCAATGCTTTGATTGATGGTGGCGTCACCTTCGATGCATCACGTGTAACCACATTGAATAACTGCAGGTTAAACCCCTATTTTCCTGACCCCTGCAATGTCTCTGGTTTATGAATATTGAACAATGTTTTTGTGTGATGCGCCTTAGAGTCTGCCTTTTGACAGAGATTAAGCGCTATTAGAATTATTTTTGCCCAGCTAGTAAAATAACAAAATTTACAACATATAGTAGTGGTGGGACCGTTTACAGAAATCACAACTGGTTACCAACGCTTTGAAACGAATGAAATCCGATATTTTGTGTGCTTGCTACTGGCGTTGATTATTTCTTGCGGTATGTACATGAACCAGAATTTGCAACTGGAAATGACTTTCGCGAGATATTAAAAAGTACGTAAACAAGACTATTGCTCAATGTAAATTAAAAATGTCACTTATTTCACAAAATATATATATTTTGTCGTTTTGATGAAGTATCAGCCATTATAAAGCCTAACATGAAGACGTTTTCAATAACCGGTTCCCAAATATTCCTTATGGATTTCAAAAAGCGAACAAAAAACCGCTTACCTGTTTATCGTTCACCCCACTAACATATAGAATTCATTAACTTTAAAGAAAATAAAATAAAAACCCACCGTCAATAATAGATGCATGTAATACAGACATTTTGACTGCTCACTGGCCAAGGAAAGCTTAGAGGAAATAAAACAGAAATCTAGTTTGCATATTTTATTTTAAAATTTTGCTAGGGAATCTCACAGACTTCAGAGACCTCACTTTTTCTTATTTGCATATTTCATTTTAAATATTTGCTAGGATATTCCTGTCGATTAAATTGAATGATTAATCAATCTGAGGTGGGCGATAATCAAGTCTCAACAAATGGCAGAGTCACAGTACTAACATGTATCATGGGCTGAATCAAATTCCATATTCGAGTAATTTACCTACTAGTATGCACTTCTTTTCCCCATCTCACCCACCAACAACTCATGAACATGTACTAACAATATGTTTGAAATATTCTTAATGCAAATCAATAAAACAGATGTACTAAAACCTCTACTATCCATGCTGAGGGTTGTTTTCTTATGCACCTTTCACACTACAGGAGGCATGTCCTGCGGTTACAGGTGTTCCTCTGAGTTCCACCTCCCAGGTCGCCCCTTTTCGTCTGAGTTGTTAACACTATAGAGGGTATTATTCATGGTTCTAGGCATTTGGTGAAACACCCCTGTCCTTCAACTAGCGCCCGAGGTTTGTATGTGACCTTGTGTCTCAGTGGCGAAACATCCATGTACCTCTACTTGCCTTATGTTGCTGTATTACACCAAAAGATGACCGAATCACAACCTTACTTACACAGTGGACCACACCTTCCATTGCCGTAGTAAGAAATTCATATGCCCATGCGCAAAATCATCTGCGCGTGCTCACATTTCCAAACTTCCATAGGATGTGCAAGGTAATGGACTGTTCGCCACTGACTCGCAGTTTGCAAATGGATGACAGGCCTTGATCCAAGGACAGGGGCGTTTCACCAAATGCGGCTTAGTGTGAAACGGTATTAGCAAAATAGAAGGTGTCTCAAATAGAAGTGATGATTCATTGTAACAGTGCAGAGTATGAAAATTTTTAGAGCATTAACTTATTAAGACAGAATATTGAGATAATAGAAGTTTGGTTAATGGAGTGTCTGCTGTGCATTTTCAGCTGGTCCTGGGGATGAGTACACAGACTATGTAGCCACACGATGGTACCGAGCGCCAGAGCTACTGGTGGGCGACACACAGTATGGACCTGCTGTGGACGTGTGGGCCATTGGCTGTGTGTTCGCAGAACTACTCACGGGTCAAGCATTGTGGCCAGGCCGATCAGACGTCGACCAACTATACCTCATCAAAAAGACTTTTGGTACAGAAGTTTTACTTTGTTCAATTTGTAATACAGATTCATAGCAGAACTTATTTAGCATATATTAGGTGCGCTACTTAAATGAGAAATTATATCATTGATTTATTGTGATGTGGTTGAGCATAGACCAAAACCCTTCACATTGAAATGCAACTCTGGGCCAGTACTCACTAACATGGTTAATGATTGGATCCAGATCAGATTTGAGAAAAAATTTCAGATGAGTGTGTGATGATTAAATAACTGTTCACAAAGCAGGGATAGCTTGGGCTAAAATTTATTCTGTCTTTGTATTTTTCTACCTCTTTAAATAGTGTTCTTGGTTACTTTGGAAACCTAAAGGGTTTATTTAGTTAAAAAAAACATCTATAGTTACTTATAAAACATTCATCTCTTTCCCAGAGACAGATATCATAATTTTTTATCCATCTTCATCAAAAAGTTGATACAATTTTTTAATCGGAGGTCCAAAGAAATCTAACATTTAATCCAAAAATCAGATCACTTGTTTCATGAATTCCAGGTAATCCAAAAATCAGATCACTTGTTTCATAAATTCCAGTCTGAGCTAATAAATAATTCTGAATAAAAGTTTATCTCAAATTGGATCCTAACTTATCAGTTTTCAGATATAATTTGAAACGTCCTAACCCCTGGTCTCCCGTTATTCTCAAGTTAAGATGTTCAGTATAACATCAGAAAGGGAACGTATAAATATCTTTACAGTTATAAATTCATCATCAGCAGTTCATTATCCCATGACTTTTATTTCTCTTCAGGTAATTTGTTACAAAGACATGTCGAAATCTTCTCCAGTAATAGTTTCTTCAAAGGTTCAACAATACCAGACGTGTCGCCATTGGTAAGTTACCATAATACTTGTAGATGAAGTGACTATTGTCTAAACAAAACACATAAAATAG
Organism: Sabellastarte sp. h YS-2021; assembly: GCA_964017235.1. Classification (NCBI taxonomy): domain Eukaryota; kingdom Metazoa; phylum Annelida; class Polychaeta; order Sabellida; family Sabellidae; genus Sabellastarte; species Sabellastarte sp. h YS-2021. Next base: position 167,887,934 of record OZ024928.1, on the reverse strand, counting down.
GATGGATTGAGTAGAAATTTAAGCAGTTGACTCTAATATGAAAATTGCAAATGGCCAATTTTTGCCTAATTTTCTAGCAAAAGTTGTATAAAATTACTAGTAATGCCTGAAGTAATGCTATTTAATTTATATAGTAATTCATTACTCAGTTCTTCTGAAAGTACTGAAGTAGTTGTCATAACCCTAGTATATATTCGGATTTCAAGTAGAAATTATATTATTACTCGTTAAAAAGAACTGTAAACAGTTAATGTTTTTATTTACGTTGATAAAGGACATTTAAAACTTAAACTTGTGTCAGTGTGTCAATGCATATGTTAGTAAATGGATATCCAAGTTACTACACAAAAGTTCAAATAAAGATTTAATTTTCAATTTGTGCTGAGTTATGGCAAGGGCAGTAGTACAATGTGAGATTTAAATAAGGAAATATTGCCATGTCCATGGATCTTCCAATGTTTTTGTGGGCATGAATGTTAATCTATTAACACCATTGATGTGGAGTATCTCATTCTTCCCAAAACATGTTTCTGATTTATCCCGTTCACTGACTTTTTCTGGCTATAGCTACAAGTCTAGCAACATAATATAAATATTGAGGCACACATTACTGGTTCGTTGACCCTTTGTGTAAGAGTTAGAGGTGGTAGCTTCATGAATAGTTCCTTTCAACTAGTATGTTACCTCCCTTTCTTTATGATTAATCTGCTTAAATATTCATGTGCATGTCATCGGGGATTTACATGAATGGTTGTGTAATTGCCAGACGTCTATTGAAAGCCCCTGAACTGGATAAGCATTTCTATTGTGTAACTATAGGCCTGCTATGCATATTCGTATTGGCTTGACAATATCTTACACCTGGTGCATTGGTGCAGTAATCTTAAAACAGTTGAAAAAAACTGCAAAATCGTTGATTGCAAATAATGCTATGGATCTCAAACAAAGACTGTCAAACATGAGGAAGCTTTATTACAAGCCAGATTGTTTTCCAGGTGACTGGGAAGACATTGAACTCCCTCCCTTTAAGTACAGTTCTTCATAAGTAGAAATTCCTTTGAAATAGAAGTAGTGTAGAGATTGAAATGCAATTTCAGTATCGATATCAATCTCTGATTTGGCTCTGCATATCGATCGATATTGAAATATCTTTTTATGCTGTAAAATGCATTGTTGTGCACCTGCGGATTCTTCAATTATCAAAACTCGTGTTGCTAACATATAAGATGTACAAAACTGACCATGAATTTAATATAAGCTGCCTATAAAAGCAATTAAATTTCATGAAAATTCTCACAATAAATCTTTTAATGCATAATTATTGATGATTAAAGTACATGGAACTGATAAACTACAACACTATTTTGAAAATTCTTCCCTGTGGGTGCTGTAAACAATATTGAAATTCACACTTTTAGTATCGATATTGAAATTTAGAAAGACATATTGATCGATATTGAAATATTGATATATGATCCCTTCAATAAATAGAAGTTAATGTCTTCTTCATTAAGCGTCCCTTGTTTGTATATGGGAGGATATCTGGCTACGCCGGCTCCGTGAGCTCCGCGTTTTCTTTTCCTCATAACTCTGTCATTGTTGGGCAGATTTTTTTCAAATTTGGTAGGTGTATGCAGTAGCCCTGGGGAATTTTTTTGAAAATGCTGCAGTGACATTTCAAAGAATCAGAGAGGTCACATGACCAAAAATGTCTTTTTTTTCGATGGGTAAGCTTGTCCGGATGATAACTTGAAAGGGATTTTATCAATTCACCTGAAACTTGGCAAATACATTCATTCTATTAAAACTTGGAAGTCATTAGATTTTGGCATTGAATTTTCCAAATAAGGAAAACACAAAAATGCTTATATCTTGAAAACCATGCAAGATAGAGGGATTTCGATGAAAGTTTTGACCCACAGGGTATCTCTCCAGAGTATCTATCCTAATTTTCAAAAAATTTTTGTCTCGCCAAAAATGGCGGCCATTTTGAATTTTCACATTTTTCACAAAAATTGCAAAACACAAAAATGCTTGTATCTCATAAATTTTTTTGAAAATATTGCAAAACACAGAAATGCTTATATCTCGAAAACCGTATTTTCAAATTGTTTGCAAAACACAAAAATGCTTATATCTCAAAAACCGTGCTAGCTAGAGCGATTTCCTAATTTTCAAAAAAAATTTGTCTCGCCAAAAATGGCGGGTATTTTGAATTTTCGAATTTTTCGCAAAAATTGCAAAACACAAAGTGCTTATATCTTGAAAACCGTGCTAGATAGAGGGATTTCGACGAAAATTTTGACCCACAGGGTATCTCTGCAGAGTAGCCATCCCAATTTTCAAAAAAAAAAACAAAAATTGTCTCGCTAAAAATGGCGGCCATTTTGAATTTTCGAATTTTTTGCAAAAATTGCAAAACACAAAAATGCTTATATCTCGAAAACCGTGCTAGATAGAGCAGACTACACTGACTTTGGTTGCCACAACAGTATAAGGCTAGAAGCAGAGCATTTTCTTAATACTTTAGCACTCACCTTTATATCCTGTTCGGGACGGTTTGTTTTTGCTGTGCAAAAACATTATCGTTTTTTTGCAAGTGACCCTCTAGTTGAAATTAACCCCATCATCAGTATATCTGGGCAGTTGCGATTTAACCAAAAAGAATTCGATTGTATATCCTTTAGCGTAGAAGTGTTAATTTCATGCCACAAAAAAAAAAAAAAAAAAAATTTTGCTTGAGGCACAGCCAATAAACTTTAAAGTTCACAAAACAGCAATATGATGGGATTGTCCTGATTATTGGTGGTTTATATATTTGCATTTTGTTTGTTTGAAAGCTCTGAAAAGTTCTGGTGAATTTTAAAAATTGTCCATCAACCTGTACTCGACCCAAGTACAAATGAATAGTAACAATATTTGGAGCACAGAAACTGATCATTGGTACTTTTTAAACACATTTTGTTTCATAAAATTGATACAAAGTGGGCCAGTTTCATTTTTTTACCCCACAGCCCTTAAGGGGTGTCGGGGTATTGTTTCACCCATGGTGTCCAGATAAGCGGGTGGGCGGTCAGCTGGGCGGGTGGTCGGGCGGCAGGAAAAGGTTTGTCCGGGCTGTATCTCAGAAACCATAAGGTGTAGGAAGTTGATACTTGGTAGGGACATTGGATAGGATGTGTAGGTGTGCAACGTCATGGTCTGACCCTGATTTGACCTTTGACCTTGCCGTAGTGACCTTGACTTACAAAATCTTGTCCGGGTTATATCTCGGAAACCATAAGGTGTAGGAAGTTGATACTTGGTTAAAAAGGACATTGGTTAGGGGGTGTAGGTGTGCAACGTCATGGTCTAACCTTGATTTGACCTTTGGCCTTGCTGTAGTGACCTTGACCTACAAAATCTTTTCCGGGCTATATCTCGGAAACCATAAGGTGTAGGAAGTTGATATTTACTAGGGATATTGGTTAGGGGGTGTAGGTGTGCAACATCATGGTCTAACCTTGATTTGGCCTGTGACCTTGCCATAGTGACCTTGACCTATAAAATCTTGTCCGGGTTATATCTCGGAAACCATAAGGTGTAGGAAGTTGATACTTGGTAGGGACATTGGTTAGGGGTTGTAGGTATGCAGCATCATGCTGTGACCTTGATTTGACTTTTGACCTTGTCGTAGTGACCTTGACCTTTAAAATCTTGTTGCACCTTTGGGTCTGTCTTTTGATGCAGATTAAGCACTGTTAAAGTCATATTAGAATTCATTAAGAATTTTACTTTTACAACTTCCCATTGTAACAGATGGAATTTCATCAAGTGAGCCACAGATTTTGCTCCAACACCACATATACGCATTCATTGAATGTATTACTACTTCTGTATTCATGGTAATATTCAAAACAGCCAAACCATAATTCGGCCATGCCAGATGTAGATAAAGAGTGTCGTTATGTTTAGTTTACTGATTGATGCTGTCATCTTGTTATTGAATCTTTTGTATCCTGAACTTTGTACTGATACAGTATTTCTATATCTCATGGTGTTAAAAATATTCCCTAGGCTGTGGGGTACGGGCATATCTGATGCTATTTTTCTTTCTTTCTTCTTTTTTTTATGGCACCTGTTCTTGGTTTTATCCCTGAACAACAGTACTCCTTAAAGAGTAAAACAATGGTAACACATTGCTCAAGCTCAAAAAGTGCTACTCATGGCAAGCATGCCAAATACTAGAGTTCTTTTGATTGTGTTATTTCACATGTTTGATGGCTGTATAAAATTAAGGCCAGAGTTTTGCAGATACATGGAATCAGTATGATGACAGATGATTTTTGTTGTTTGCTGTATAAATACATACAACTAGATTCCCATATCCCTGGGTTTATGCAGATATAGTCAGATACCGAGATCCTATTGCATTTACTTTGGCTGGCTGATCAATAGCATAAAACACACTTATCATCGCCAGCTACAAAATGTGTCAGTTTTAGTAAATCCTTAGAATTACCGACTCCTATTTTTGTTTTCTGGTTATGACTAAAAGCAGTTTCAACCAAGTATAATAATAAAATGTGTAATAGCTCCAAATAAAAGCATCACAATCTCCATGATATAACATACGATGCCTATTCAAAACCCAAAAGAGGTAGGGGCTTTCTTTTATGACAAGTTTTCATGATGTTAAGAACAAGCTTATCGTTGAATTTTTTTTTTCATTATGTTAAGACCAGGTTATCTTTGAAAATACTGGAACTTCAGTTTAGATTTTTTTTTACATTGGGATCTATGAATTGAGTCTTTAGAAATAAACAGCAGTACATTGGTTACATAAGGCTTGTAGAAAATTTGTTGTACTTGTGCATGAAACATATTGCTTTGTTGTCCTGTCTTAAACTCTGAAAATAATTCTGGATTGGCAGTGGGCTCAATACTTTGAGTAGTTCTTGTACTATGCCACAAATAATGTTGTTGACATTTGGGGATCCCATGAGCTTTGAAGAGCAAAGTCAACAGTTCTATATTGTAGCAGTATTTGAAAGCACTGGAGATATTTACCAAGGATCCTTTGTCATTTGTATATGGACCCAAGTATTTGTGATAACATCATGCCTTTTAGCATTTATATTATTTAAAGAAGTAACAATTTCCACTTCTAGTGAATGATATAGGACACTTTTGACATACTACTCTTTATTGAAGGACTGATTTACACTGAAGATGTGACACATATGATTTCTTCTGATGATAAATTTACCTTAATATTTACAGAGAAACGTATCTCACCAAATTCACCAGTGAGGTGTTCCTATGTATGTTTGGTGTAATGGATAGCTAATCAGAAAGAAAAGGGAATATCATTATTACATAATCAAATCAAACATAACAAAGTGTTCAGTAACTAAATAAATACAATCGTAAAATATAGTAGAATCTTTATTATCCCAATTTTCAATTATCCGACCTCAAACCCATTCCCATCTCCATTTAAACCTGATGGTTAAGGCTTTCTATCATCCAACTAATTGTAACTCCCCCAAGAGGTTCTAGTGTACCGTATGTCTTTTCTTAACTGCCCAGCTAATTTGCTTTGAATGCAAGTGAGAAACATGTTAAAGTATTTTGATGAAAAAAATTATACCTAACACTTCTAAATTATAACCTTGGGTCAAATCAATGTTCCCTTTGTAGATATAAAAGGGGCACCATTCTGTTTCAAAATAAAACATATTTTTGAACTACCCTTCCTTGTATATATTAGTGGTTTACCGTGTAATCGGCCCATAAAGCAAGTACTAAAGTGTGTTTTTAACAGCAAGCTTTACAAATTTATGTGCTCATTTGGTTAAAATAAACAAACAACAGTAGCTTAACGTTGGTAGCTTTATTAAAATGTGGTGAAAAACATGAACTTTTACTCTGTTTTAATGCCAAAATATACGTAATGGGCTGAAAATATAAGTTAGGCTGAAAAAATTAGGATTAACCATAACATAAAAACAGGTTGTTTCTGCGATGAAAATTGTGAGCCACAAACTTCATAATATTAGCTTTCAAAATCTGAAGACAGTGTGCTATGGAAAACTATTGTGTGGTAATGTTTAGATTAGAAGGATGTATAAAATATATTTAGATCAACATTCCAAAAAATTTTATCGATGAAAAATTATTTTGAAATGTTCTAATCACTGTAGAAACAATTTTAATTTATAGATTATATACATGTACAACTAATACACTAAATTTGCTTTTGGGCAAAATTGTGTAAATAAACAATTGATTCAAAGGCAACTTTTGAGTATATTTGATACAAAAAATCATTTAGAGAGTTCCTTGAGCAGAAATTAAAATGTAATTTCCCATAATTTGGCGCAAACAGGTTAATGTACTATTTACAGTCTCTTCATTTTTGTATCAGTAATCTTGCCAAATTATGTCAGGAAGCAGTGCATGGCCAAAGTTGTAGGGATTTGAAAATTGAACAAATTATTTCTGCAAATATTCTTTCAATGTATAAAGCAGTGCAGTTATTGCATTTCTTTGAAATTTTAATTACTTGCTGCAAAATGTTTCTGTCCCTGAGTGTCAACAAAAAATCTACATATAAAGTTAAACAAAAAAGTATATCTATAATAATCTCTGTATTTTAGGAACCTTTAGAATTCAAATTTCTCAAAATGTCAGAGCGCTGTGGGTGCCACAAGCCAGGTCCACTTGCAATGAGTTTTATGGAGGTAAGTGCTTTTATATCTGTGATAAACTGTTCTTTCTCATCTCCAATACTGGGAGTACTCATGGGGATCAGGGACTGTAATTCAGGGCTATATATATCTTAAAATATTCCCATGCCTTGTATTTAGCAGAAAAAAAAGTATGTCCAATGTATTTGCCAGCTGAAAGTTCATTTGAAATATTCTACAGACCTTAAATCAACAGAACTGACACATTTAGCTTTTGTATCCAACTGTGTCAGTTTCCAGTGTCTTAACACATATCAGGACATGCAGACCATGTTCATATTATGGATACATAACAGTGTAACCTACAAGTATGTTGTATGTTAAATCACAAGGAATATACCTTATATTGTACTTGTGTGAGGAATTAGCAAGTTTAGAGAATGGGGACATGTATTGTGATTTTATTTTATAAATTTAATATTTTATTAGTTTTTCAGAACATGTGAAATAAGATTTTTCGTTTTTTTTTTCATTAAATTTTCCGGTTATTCCGTGCCGTACTTGGCGATTAGCTGATATGAAACATTAGGAGTCGTCAGTCGTGACAGCCCAACGCCTTATTATGGATAGGCTTCACTGCTGATTTTTCTCAACCCTTTTTTCTGGGCAGTATACCTGATACCTGGCTGTTACAATTTAGATTCTATACTCTTTGCAAAATAAAACCATGATTTATTGAACATTTTCAGTCATTTTATAGAATTCCTGGTTGCACAGTTTGCTTGTAATATTTTATACTATGAATTGAGAAATGACAAGCAAAAACACAATTGAATGTTTGGGAATGACATTTGGCAAATATTTTTATATTTGGTATCTGTTTTAAATTTTGTGATGGTGATTTCATAACATAACAAAACCTATATTGTCTTCTACTGCTATTATATCATACATTTGAGACTCTAACTAAGGAAATTATGTTATTCCTATGGTGGATATCCTAATCAGAGTTTCCCCCCGAGTTTTATGTTCTCAAATGGTTGGTTCTCAAATGCCTGGTTCATATTAATACCTCGTCTGCTAGATTTAAAACAAAAGATCTTTATGACTGGACTATTGAGTGAAAAAATATTTCAGTTGATTTAATAACCTTTAATCAGACATCAGAGAAAGAGATAAATGTCAAAATAAGGATCTGTTGTTTGTTACATTGGCAAATACAGCAGTAAACCACAAAATGTGAATGAGCTAGTTTATCTGTTGCCTGGTAACCCCTGATCGTAATATTAACAAATCAAATTGATTAGTCACTCTGCTGCAAATAGAAGAAGGATGACTTAATTATGTGTGGAAACAGAGAGACTCCTGGGGAATAAATGTATTGGTAAGAACGAAGCTATTGAACTGTTCTGAAACACAAGTGGGTGGGGGGGGGGGGGGGGGGGGGAGTGGCTTCAGCTGACTTGTTGGTGCATCTACACTTGCATGCACCAATTTAGATTATTGAAATTGGACTGTTAAAAATTTAAGATTCTTTTATATCCATAGTATGGTCGGGATCTTTTCCAAAATGTTATCACTTCTGCCCTTAACCAGGCCCTGGCCACATAATAATTGTGTAAAGATGCACTGATTAGTTTTGGAATATTTTTTTTTGATAAAATCACCAAAAATGGAGTATATAAACAGTAGGACTCGTTTTATTTGACATTTGTTGTCCGGATGTTCAATTTTGTGAACTCATTCCTATTCTCCCATAATTGTATTTCCTGATTGCTTTATGCTAAAACACCTGTTCTATTTGATCAGCCTTTAATTATCCAGATACAGTGTTATTCTCCCAACATAGATGAGAGAGGTTTAAATGTATAAGTATTGTCGACATAAGCCCAACAAAACATTCATTTATTAGTCAATTGTGTACATTCTATACAAGTGGAACTCTTTTTCGTAGTATTGAAGGGCCAATCACAATATATGTAGATGAAGAACTTGCTTTCTTGTCTATTATTGAAAATTTCAAATACATAGCAGATAAGGAAGTAATACGATAGAAGAACAATACAAATGTCTGCCAGGATTAGCCTGATTGGTTCAAAGCTAAAGTAAATACCGTATTTGTAAGATATATTGCTCGGGTATTATTATTTTCAAACACTGATGAGTTGAGTATCAATTTGAACTAATAATTTTATTTTGAAAGAAAGGAAATGGAGTTTTCTAATCAGGCAACAGTCAGTTTATGGAACAATGTGAAATGTATGATTATGTAATACTATATCACTTTGTGCAACATATTTAAAATCATCATAGCTTTCATAAAGCATTTCACTACACTTTGAAAGGTTCAACTAACATAAATTTAAACTGTGAGGCCAACATTTATAATTGAAACAGGAATAAACTAAACTGGAGCAGTGTTCAGGAAACCTTTGGTGCTCAAATGTTAAGAGGGAGGATGGATTGATTACGTAATTACCTGGCGCTTATGCTTCAATATATTAATCAGAAAGTTATAAGGCATACATTTGTATGACTCTATGAAATGATAATCAAGTGAAATGCAAAATTGCTTTTTGTGATTGACAGTTGCAACAATTTGATCATATCTTGGAATAATGCTGGTCATTAAGAAAACTCAATACATGTACTTGAGATCTGTTGGTAGTTTCTATATAATCTCTATGAATTGATCTCATATGGGTGAACTGGTATTTACAGTAGCAGTATGGAATTAGACTTGCACTGGTACCAATGGTACATTAATCAATCAGTTATGAACGAATGATTAATCTGTATTGAGTTTTCTGACAGAGTTACTGGTATATTACTGGTATAGCATGTACTTTTGTGTAGGATAATGCAACCTACAATTTTACACAGCACCTAACGGCTTCTCTGCACTGGAGAAATGTGTAAGACTGCTTTGATTAAAAGCATTGATTTTATTGTGTAAATCAGTCCTAACATTTTCTACATTTAAAAATATATGTCCTGTTTTCTAGCTAGCTGACTGTGAGGTATTTCTCCCCTTACTGAAATTTTATTTTGCATAAAATGTGAATATTCATACAGAAGTTTCCAGTTGTTATGTTAGAATAACCCAAAGTAGCAGAATCAGCATGAAAACTCACATTGCTACAGTAGAACCTCTATTATCCGACCCTGTTGGGAGAGTAAAAATTAGGTCGGATAATAGAAAGGTCGGATAATAGGAAGGCTAAAACAACAGGCTTAAATGGAGTTGGGAGAGTAGGTCTGAGGTTGGATAATTGAAAATTCGGATAATAGAGGGTCGGATAATAGAGGTTCTACTGTACTATATTTAGCTCTAGTATTACATGGGGATTTTTTATAATCAAAAAGGGGATTTTTTATAATCAAAAAGCATTGTATAAATTTATTGGTTACTTAGAAGTGAATTTTTATCCACTAAATTAATTTAACAAAGAAATGATTTTTGTAAGACCCCAGCTATAGTGCATAAACCATTTTTAGGCGGGTTGCATGTAACCAACCCATTAGATTGATGTGTCCGATGTCCGCCTGTCTGTCCGTCCACATTTTCGTTTCCGGACTCTAGCTCAAAAACACTTTGTCCGATCGAAATCAAACTTGACAGGGACATAGATCACCATCACAGCTAGGTTTCTTTCGAAATTGGTGTAATTCCGTCCATTCTTTTGTCCTTTTGTCCATCAAAATTTCCGGACTCTAACTCGAAAACGGTTTGTCGAATCAAATTCAAACTTGACAGGGAGATAGATCACCATCACAGCTAGGTTCCTCTTGAAATTGGTGTAATTCTGTGTGTTCGTTTGTCTGTTTTTTGTCAGTTTGTCCATCAGAATTTCCATTTCCGGACTCTAACTCGAAAACGGTTTGTCCAATCGAATTCAAACACAACAGGGAGATAGATCACCATCATAGCTAGGCTCCTTTTGAAATTGGTGTAATTTTGTCTGTTTGTTTGCTGTTTTTTGTCCGTTTGTCTGTCAAAATTTCTGTTTCCTGACTCTAACTCGAAAACTCTGTGTCAAATCGAATTCGAACTTGACAGAGAGATACATCACCATCATAGATAAGTTGCTTTCGAAATTGGTGTAATTCCGCCCTTTCATTTGTCCGATTATAGCATAGATGCAATTATGTAACCTAGATTACAAGTTTTACATTTCTTAGCACGTCTAACACATTCACCTTAACTGGGTGACCTAACTTGTTTCTAAATGTAATTAGACCCAGCAACCTTATTGCTGCCTGCGCAACCCGCCTTTTGGGGCATCTTTGACCCTCTTGTATATAATATCTCTGAATATATATTCTTAAAATTTTCTTCATATTAAATTCATCAGAAACTACATTAATTTATGTTCGAAGTGGTACAGATACTTATCAGTATATTATTATTTAAATATATGTGTTTTACTAAATGAAATTTATAGGAAAACTGTAATTTACAGCACATTTTCTGTGGTGTATTGAATTTATTACTTAATGACTGTGCCAGAACAGTTTCTTTTTATTCTTCTTCAAAAAAAAGAAAAATAATTAAACAAAAAAAAAAAAGATTGAAAACTACCTTTTGGCTTTAGAGTTTTGATACAAACCACAGACACGGAAAATATTAAGTAAAATAAACTGTGTTTAGTGGTTTCCTTCACTTGTAAATTTTGCATTTCCACAAAATTGAGAGCATCCTTTTCCAGATACATCTTAATATTTTAATGTTTTTTTCATAGTACGATAGGGCAAAATTAGTACATATTTCATGGGATACTGTGCAGACACAAAACTTGTTACCAATCTGAAAGCCAAACCCCCTATACAGATTCATATTTGATGTCCCAGGATATGTTTATCCCCAGAAGATCCCCAAGGCAAGTTTAGCCCAAACACTGACAACAGTTTTTTTCCATTTCCTTGCATTTTAACATTCCGACCATTGTATAGACCAAACCACTGCATAGATTTGAATCAAATGGGCGCAAAATTGACCTATTTTCAATGCCTGCACTGAATGTTTTACAGTCCTGCTTCATGAGAGACCCAGCAGAACGTTTGACGTGTTCCCAGCTATTAAGCCACCCCTACTTTGACACGAGTAGCGGCCCCTCCTCCACCACAGAACAGGACCAGCGTCGAACAAGGGAGCGACGGCAGAAAATGACAGAAAACAGCCGGGAAAAGAACCACTCACAAAATGTTAGTAAACCTTATTAAGTGTCCTTTGAAAAGATTACTTATTTGATTTAATGTCAAGTTTCTCCACTGCTGCTAGCCTGCTACTGTGGCATTATCTTCTCCCTTGAATATCTCTCTTGTTAGTGGGCAGATTCTAACCATTTTATTTCATTTTAGGCACTTCTGTACCTTAGGCATGGGAAAATTTTTCTACATGCTTATATTTAACCTTTGACCTTTATCAAGGTTACATGATCAAAAATAACTTTTTTCGGGTACACCCATTTATCATCGAAAAACTATAAAAATCTTAAGTTGGTTAGATTTTGGGTACGATTGGACTAATATTGTAGAGATTTATGAGCATTTAGAGCCTCAATATGTATTGGGAGGTAATAGGACACCATATGCAGAGAGTCTTAAAAACAGGTCAGGTGTATCCCCTGGCCCCCCATTAGGGGTCAAACTGGGGTCATAAAAGCGAAAATTTTATGTGTTTGACTTTTGTCTCCTTTATTATTGCTTTTAGAGCTTTTGTATGTATTGGGAGATAATAGGAAGTCATACAGGATGTCTAGAGAGCTGGTCAGATTTCCCTCGAGGCCTCCCTTATGGGTCAAACTGAGGTCATAAAATCATAGTCATAGATTTTGTGTTTTTGGCCTTTATCTCCTTTATTATTGCTTTCAAAACTTTGGAATGTATTGGCAGGCAATAGGAAATCGTATACAGAGGGTCTAGAGGGCCAGTGAGATTAACCCCCTGTATAGCCTGGATGAAATGCAATGAATGTGTGAGCTGGCAGGGTTTAATATTTTTGATGGCTCATTTATGCCAGTATTTATGTCTCATCACTGTTAACCAGAATTATGAAACTTTATGTCAAAACAAACTTCCAATCTGAACTGGTTCGGATTTGAAATTGACGTGGTAATTCGGTTCTTACCATAAAGTACATTACACCAATTTGACAACACAATAAAGATACAGAATCGCATAAAAGCAACAAATTCAACATTACACTCACCTTAATTTGTTTGAAGGCACAGAATTTATTGATATTATTTACATAAATATTTGTGGCAAGGTTTAAAATAGCTTGTTTCTTAATGGTAGATAGTAAAGCAAAAGTCAACTATTTTATTTGAATTGAATGAAATTAATGGAAATAAACATAAATGCATGTACCAGAATTCAGTAAGCTAGCCTACTGTTTACCAGAGTTTATTATGGCAGAAAATTGATTGAAAACATAAATATTTTAGTTTTTGATGGCTAATATTTGGGCCTGTGTGCACCAATACTATGTGCTTGGGTATGAGTCTTCATTTCACTGAACAAAAAGTTTTGTTTTTCATTTTTCTTTCGACATCACCACCTTGATAAAAATAGAGTCTCAATCTTCCAATTACCTGCACTTTTCAACATGAGATATGTTAGCAACATATTGTCTGGGCTGTGACTTGGACTGAAAAATAGGGCCGAGTGTTGTCCCAAATCTTGGTCCTCACATTTTAGTTTTTTCAACTAAAGGTACCAGTATGGTGATTGTGACTATTTCCAGTCTATAAGAAAAGCTATGACAATACTTGTTTTTAGGATATAATGTTTTTTCCCAATATTTTACACAACAAACTGCAGTTTTCTGATTCTAAATGTATTTGGACTGAAATTCCGAGTTGACCAGATTTTGGCACAATTTTAAAGGATTATAGAGATCTTATACCCTCACTACATTTGGACACATTATGTTATAAGCGCTATTTAAGTACCATATGACTAATTTCGTGTATATATTGTTTGTTTTGTAGAAACTCTACCCACAGAATGGCGGTCTCCCAACCATTTACGGCCAATCAGGGTCGCCAGTGCCGCAGACGAAATATGTCGGTAAAACTCAGGGCCAGGGTAACAAACTACCGAACCTGTTCCCAAGTATCTGACTTCTTGGCCAAGGGGTTTATCGACAAAGCAACAACAGCATGTCCGATATGAAATAGAAACACAATGTTTTTATATTGTTTATTAAGCAAACAACAACAAAAAAACAAGACCAACTAGAAATCCTGGAGGCCATTTTCATTTCATGCTAGTGAGGGTGTGTGTGGTGACAGTGGATTGTACACTGTGGTATGTGTGTGTACAGATTGTATCAAAGCTTTGTGTTGTATTCATGTTATTCTCCCCATCTGTTCGTATTAGGGATGAGACGGTGTCAGTAGTATCATGGTGCCGAGGCCATTTTTGTTGAAACTCTGAAATAAAATATTATAACCGGTGAAGCAGGAAATTCCTGCCCCACCCTGTCTCTCTTCATATAATCCAAATGAATCTGACAGTTACTCGCACTTACTTATTTTACTGTCTTTTAGAAGAAATCATGAAGCCCTAGATAGAAACAAGTTTCTGAAATCCCGATTTCCAGCATATAAATGGTGGGACTATAGAAAATATTACAAGCATGCAAGAAGTATGAACAAATTCTAAATTTTTCTCCAATATTTGTGCAGCTCTTGAGGTTTTTCTTATGAATTTACTGTTGCTTTATTTTCCTCGACTCCACTTGCCCATAGTGGGTTTATGCCATTGAGAAAACACTAAACAAGTTTTGCTAAAGTTTAGCAGCTTCAGTGAGGTGTAAGGTTTTTTTTCACAGAGAACTGCAGACTGCAAGCCAATAGCCATATACTCCCATATAAACAAATTGCAGGTGAAAATAAATGACACAGTCCAACCATACATATATACTGTACATACCGACATAGCAAGTTCTAGAGCTCTTCATCGAAGGTTTGAAAAACACATTTCTGATATCTGCAAACTGCTTTGGCTTTCAATGATGGGATTCTAGGTAGGATAGTCTACTGCTGTCTCATCCCCAGTTTTTATCATACTCTATCTACAGCTAGATTGAGTGAAGTCATTTTTGTACTTTTAAGTCCTGTTTTTGCCCATTAATCTACTGTTTGAAGAACAGTTGTTCTTATTTTCATGTAGCCAGAATTGGCATGTTTTTTTATTGTAAAACTAGTAGAAAATGATTGATTTGAGGACAGTTATTACATGAGGATAGACTAGTAGCAAAACAGCAGATATAAAAAAACAGAAGATTATTATTTTCACCATTTTGTAAAAGCACCAGAAAACAATGAGTTAGGAACTGGTTGTTAATAATGTCCTAAGTTTTAACCCTTTTATGATGCATGTTTTGTGAAAGCCTCAAAAATTACCAGTAAACTTGGTGAAATATATTTAAAATTACTTTATTTCATGTCAGAATGAACTTAACATAAGATTTTTCTAATTATTTTAAATAATCTGAAAATCTGTTGTATGCTATTGTTAGTTTCTTGTGTGAAGAATACAAATTTTTTACTTGTGCTGAAAATCAAACCCACTTCCTAAATATTCAGTATCCAAAGTCCGGCACGTTTTGGCGTTGTCCGCATAGAGTGACAATAGTGAAATTCACCACAGTATGTGAAATTCCCTACTTCTTGGTACCCTTCAAAAGTAAGACAAAATTAATTCAAACCTCAACCATTTTGCATCTGGGTAGATCAAAGGCTCATTTAGTCATTAATATCATTTATGTGTCAAAAATTGGTCACAGTGTCATGGCTGAATTCCTCACGAATGTCACATGCTGTGGCAAGTTTCACATTTTTAAGTCTACATTATGTGTATTTAATATTATCTTGGAACGGCTGTGGGTCTTCAAGAGTTAGACATTTGATGTGCATGTTAATTTGTAAATATTTTATCTGTTGTCATGGGAATATACTGGAAACCTGCATTAGCATATGTTTCTGTAAGATATTTATCCAAAACAGGTTCAGTGCATTAGTTATTTTCTGACATTGATGATGCAGATTCATTGACTGTCTCAAGTCTCAGACAAAATTCATTGGAGTTCTATCCCAAATCTTATGGCCCTTTCACACTACAGGTCCCGTGGTTAGAAGTTTTTCTCAGCTGCGGAACTGCCCCCCCAGGCCGCCCCATTTTGTCTGAGTTATTCACACTACAGGCCGACATGGTGTTTTAACCGTCAATAACAGTTGGATGACAGTACAACAAATGATGGTCACCGAGAGGCAACCTCCATTAACCTTAACTCACCTTTGGTGAAACGACCAATACCTTAACTCACCTTATGTTGCCTTATTACACTGAAAGATGACCAAATCACAACCTTATATACACCATGGACCACACCTTCAGTTACTGTAGTAAGAAATTTATATGCGCATACGCAAAATCGTCTGTGAATGCTCACGGTACTGAAATCAAAGGTGGAAATTTTAAATAGCTTAAAACTTCCGCATGACTTGCAAGGTAATGGACGGTTCGTCACTGACTTTACAAGATCATCTACGGACCTCATTGACTGATGTCCCAAGGACAGGGACATTTTCCCAAACATGGGTTACCGCGGGTGATACCGCCTGTAGTGTGAAAGGGGTATTATTGCTTAAGTTGAGATTCTCAGAAGTAAACATGCTTGAGACACAAAAACTTGGATGACATTTTGTTCATCAAAGTCCTGCAATATTTTCATATAGCCAAAGAGACTCCTGGAGAAAAAAAAGTTGAAAGTCTGCATGACACCTGTAGTGAATACCAAACGAGAAAGATCCTCTAATTTGAGACATATTTTAAATTGAGAAAAACAAACTCGGATTTGAGACTTGAAACCTTTTGTGAATCGGTCTCCTGGGTCCATATTCTCTAAAATTGTTGTAAGGATAACTCCTATGTTTGTAAGGTAACAATCGTTTTCTGAGAAAATATTCATTGAAAGAATTTTTCTATTCCTAGTTTGTATATTTCTAGTTGATGAAAAGCATGAATGTAATTATATGTGGTAAAATTGTATTTAAAATACACATTTTTATGGGAATCTGGAAAATTTTTCAGAGATTTTTTTTCTTTTTCTTTCAGATTTTGTACTAAATCCATAGATTTTAAGAGAATTCTTAGAATTAGAGTATTCTGACTAGAAGAGTCTTAGTGAATATGGCTCAGGGTGTTACTCTGAACTAGGTGTCCATTTATAAATATATAAAAGTAGTGACAAACATTGTGATCGAGGTATTATGCAGCAGGTGTGTTTATTTGAAACAGGTGCGTGTTGCTCCTGGGTTATAATTAGGGAACTGTATGGTAATTGTGATACATGTGCAGCTGCAGAGGAAGAATTGTAAAACTGACCACAGTTTGTGAAATTTGCCACGATGGGGCACCATGTAAAAGTAATATCAAATATAGTCTAAATTTATGCCAAGTGAGGTCAGAATCCCAGTGTGGTTACAAGCATTGTAAATGTTAAATGGATGTTTCCCTGCTGGGGATCTTCACATACTGTGACAGGTGTATTGTTCTTACTCGGCACATTATATGCATTTGTTTAGGTTGCTTTATGTTTGGGGGTTTGTATATTGGTAAATCAATTGATTGGGTAGATATAAATGATGAAAAAAAAAATTAAATGTATAGAAATGCAAATTATAAAAGAATACATTTGCATAGTGTATATTCATTTCTCTTTAGTTTCTTATATATTTTCAGATTGTTTTTATATCATTTCGTTTGAAATGATAGTGTTATTTATTAATACCGAATCTAGATTTCATGTTCACTCCATTTGTTGCTTTATGATCTAAGTACATTTGTAAGGAAAAGAAATAAATAATAAATTTTGAGGATCAAAATGCTCCATAAATCCCATGTCTTGCTTTTGTTACCTGATGTATGTGGTTGATCTCAATTGATCGTGTTAGTTTGAGGCTATGGTACGCAGGACATCTGTTGGCTGCCAATCCATCTATATTTTGATAATGTTTAAACTACAGGAAACCTTGATTGACAAATATTTTTTGTACTCAAAATCATGATCTGTATATGTTTTGATACTGTTTAACTTTGAAGTGTTAGTCAACCAACTAGTTCTGTTTTTGTGTAAAATTGTCATTGAGATGTCATCTTCAAAAGGTGAAACCTGGAAATTAGATGTGTTGAAAATGGCTGCCTGTTGGCTGCGTGTGGGAAATACTGAAGTTTATATAATGATATATTGTAGTCACAATTGTGTATGTGATAAAACTTGTGAATTCATTTACCTCAAGTTGATTATGAAGATATGCTTTTTCGGTGTTCTCTTTTTTGTTTTGAGGTCCTCTTGAGACAAACTCAGTGAGCAAAGTGTGCAGTGACTTTGTAAAAACATGAAAAGTTAAGTTGTGTCACAAGAAAAAGAAATGTAAAAATGTATATGTAACAGGAGAAGCTGGAATGTAGGATCAGAGTCTCTACTAGGACAGTTAAGAGATTCCAATGCGAGAAACTGCAATCATATCTTGTCCTGGGACAGTCAGAGATTCTATCAGAAGATTCTCCTTTGCAAATTTCTATGAAGTATTTGAATACGAGTACACAGAAAAGTGTATTTGAATACCTCCGAATACAAATTCCCCAGCCCTGCAGTGAGAAACTAAAGAATAAATTATCTTGCTGAAGTAACAGTTTACATTCCTCAGGAAAAGGAGCCTTAAATTACATGCATATATATCTTTTTATTTCAACATTGAGAGGCATGATACAATTCACAAGTACAAGTTATCTGAACAGTAAAAACGATATAACCTGCCCGTTGTCCTGCACTGTAGTTCTGCTGGGACATATACATTGAATGAGAATTGTCCAAATTTTATTGTCCCCCCCCCCCCCCCCCCTCCAAAGAAACTGTATATTGTAATTTGAACCATGGGTCATTCCTTCAACTTTGTGATTCTTGTGTTAGTTTTTTTCTACTCGTGTGTAATGTAATGTGGAAATTATGTTGAATTTTGTTCTTATCAATGCTAGCCATATTCATAATATTGTGGGGAATCCCACATTCTCTTGTCTGCTAAGGTTATGATCTTGTTTTGAGTATCCTATAAATGACCATGCCTTCTTGAATGTGTCTGTAAGTTGCTAGTCTTTTTCTCATTGAAGATATGTCATACACCTGACAGCTTTATTTTTGAAGCACATTCAATTTACCATTCTTTTTTTCGGGATTTAGTTGCTGCCTCATATTCAACGTATTGTGGAGGTATAATCTGAGTAGAAACAATGACTGTAATGTTTGTACTTTAGTGGTCTTTTACCAGAACTCTTTTTTATGTTTGCAGTTTCTTTTTAATAGGAAGCACTGAAAAGGGCAACTCTTTCCTGAAAAGGAATAGAAATTGATCATTTTACACCCATTGTATTTTGAAACATGCATATAAATGTATCAGCCTCGTATGTAAATAGAAGAGGGTGGCAGTCCTTTTCTGTATTTTCTATAAAGCAAGTACACAGTCACTTAGTTCCTTATTGATTGTTCCTATAGTATATTTTGTCACAGTCCCAGTACATTTAAAACCTTGGTAAGGGACCAAATACTTCTAATGAATAATTGTTTCTGAATATCAAAGTATATTCAGATGGGAAATATGTTTCTAAAGGACCTACTCAAAAGGGAAATCTTCTCATCTGATTTTTACTTGAAAAAGGTTGGACTGCAGTAAAGAATCCTCCTGTGACATGTGTTATATTGAATATATACCTATGTGGTGCTGTCCTTTTATTTTTGCCGTGAGTATACTATTCCTCTCATCTCTCTCTCTCTGTCTTCATGAACTGACTATGGCCATTTTATACCTGAAGCTAGTATGTTTTTGTTTACATCCAAAAGACATGCAATGAGGCATTGTGTTTTTATTTCAGTTTGGTTTGCTGTTCTTTTGATTTGCTTTGTTCCAACTTTAATCCAGTATCCAATCTCTTGTTTCTTTCTGTAGGTATTTATTGCTATAGAGTTTCTTGTGATTTCCGAGTTATCTCATTTTGTTTTGTTGAATATTTATCTGACTGCAGCCTTAAATGTGTCTGACAATTTCCATATTTTTATGTCACATATAAGTTGAGAACATTACACAAGTTACAACTTGTACAGACCTTTCTTGTACAATTTTGCATAGGTTGACATTTGTACAAGATGCACAATGTACAAACAAGGCTTATTTGATGGTGAAATACTGTACAAGTTGTACTACCGTGTGTATTATAAAACCAAATTTCAACTTGAACATGTGAAATATATAGCATCTTTGTAGACGGAAAGATCTTTGTCACAAGAACCTCATAGTAAAGCACAAACTTTTTATGATATCTGCAATTTATTGAATTCACCACAACTTTCTTGTGAGTCTTCACTGTGATTAATTTTCTCCAGACATTCCACTTCAAATGTTGTCTTTAGTCTTTGTGTAAGTACATCTTCACCTGTGTGCACATAGTTTTAGAGGCAGGCTTCAGTGGAAACACTTTATTTCAATCCATTTATTTCACATATCACGTATCATAGAACCTTCACTATATCTCTGACCAGATGAGGTTGCCTTCCCTCTGGTAATGGTGCAAGGCGTCTCTACTAAGCAGGAAAATTCATTCCAAAGAACGGTTAAAATTTAGAACTTTATGCCACTTACAAGTATTACACATTACTTTGCATGCTAAAAGGTAAACATCTTAACCCAGACAAACATTTGCTTAAGCTAAAAATTATTGTTCTCCAATATTCGTCGTCATCAGAACGTTGATCCATTTAAACCCTGGACCTCTATGGAGGAAAGTTGGGAATTGCTTACCGATGGTCGGTAGTTTACAGTACAGAACTTTGACCAACTGTAGGTACTAGATTCCTCTGCCCACAAAACTACCCATCGTGATATGACCTGTACAGTGTTGAAAGCGACGTAAAACCCCAAATAAATGAATAAACCATTTCTAATGCCTACAGATTGTATACAATTCCCCTGTACAGTATTTGTTCCAACAGAGGCATATTTTCAATTGTCACTAAAACACCCTGTAGTCTCAAAACTTTATATTTGATCACTCATTTGTTTCTCTCATTTATGCAGTATTCTGTATTATATTTAGAAAAGTGGCATTTTGTTGAATTGTAATCATTTATGCACTGACATAATATTTAGTGGGTGGCAGTAGCTATGGTGGTATCCTTGTCTACATTAGCAATGTTGACTGCAATTTGGGGAATTTGCTTATAGTACTGATAAAAAATCAGCCACCCTAGTCACAAACATAAGGTTCTTCATCTATTCTGAGTTTTACAGTAAAAATTTCTGATTTTTAAACACCTTTGTTACGAATTTTTTTTCTTAATGTTGACATCTCAAAATATTTAATTTACAAAACGAAATGTAAAAAAAACAAAAAAAAAAGCCTTTACCATGAACCTTTACCCTTTAACATGAATTTCAAAGTTTTGAAAAGGCAATTTCTTAAAAAAAAAAAAGATTAACGGTTCCCCAGGTAGCATTTTGCTGCATAATAAAGAATATTGAAAACTTGGGATTCTTAATGAATAGAGCCCAAGCAATTTAATCAACTCAGTTCTGGTCCATAGTTAAGTACACCCCTTGTGTGTAAATTGTATGACATTCATTAGTTGTAAAGTTTGTTTGTAAAAGCGTTCCTTAATTGATGTACTGGTGATTTGTTAAATTGTTAATTGAATGCTTTGTGCTGTTAGTATTCAAAGCAAAGTTGTGAAATCTATGGAAATGTATGCAAGATTAATATAAATTCATCGCAGATTCAGTGAAATAGTGGCACCAATTCAAACACATTATTGTATTTATTTTTCGTATTTTAAGCTCTAGTTTTAATTTTTTTTTATGTGTATAGTGTCTGTAGAGAAGGAAATATGAAATTCACAATTTATGGTAATTTTACATCTTGGACACTTTATAATTTTCCAGCATTGGACATTATTAAATTTATGATGGGAGGAAACTATATTAAGTCATTTATTGTATCCATTCCAGAAGTTTCAGATAACTTCTTTTTGCACAAAATAAATATAGGAGTTTAAGCGATGCAAAAGCCCAACTTTGAACCTTTATCTAAATATAAGTAGGTGACTGCTCCAGGAAAATTGATATAAGCTGGAGAGTTTCATGATTCTTGCTCTGTATATATTCAGATTGTATTATTTTTCAATTCATGTGAAGATTTGTACAGCTTCACTTTCTGTTGAAGCCCATAAAGAGAAAGGTTCCAGTGGCAGACTGTATTCTCT
Organism: Sabellastarte sp. h YS-2021; assembly: GCA_964017235.1. Taxonomy (NCBI): domain Eukaryota; kingdom Metazoa; phylum Annelida; class Polychaeta; order Sabellida; family Sabellidae; genus Sabellastarte; species Sabellastarte sp. h YS-2021. The sequence continues at coordinate 167,865,941 of OZ024928.1, read as the reverse complement.
TCAATTTTTTGTGCAAATGACAACATTGAAATGCAGTTTTGCTTCTAACTTCATACTTTTTTGCTTTTAACAATGATTTTCATTGCTTATATTTATGTGATAAAGAACTTCTATCCGTCCATTCTATTCAGTTATTGATATGTGTTACATATTTTTTTTAAATTGTTAAAAGTGTTTAATTTATATAAATCAGTTGTTGTAAATTGATTTATTATTGCAACTGCAATTCAACATGGTTCTGTGATTCGTAAGGTTATATTGTTAATGATATTTTGAGAATCTTTTGTATTGTAACATTTTTTTTATCACACTATTTATTTATTGCAGTTGTTTTAAAATACTATAAATTACTAAAAAAAAAGAGAAAAAAAGTAAAGCAGTAAACAATTGAATCCTGTTATTGTCAAGTGACCCCAAAAATATTTGTTCTCAATTCTAAATTACCGAATACAGTTTAAATTTTCATGAGAAAGATCCATACAAGGACCCGCTATTTGCTTCTACATTGAAGGTATTTTACCTCACAAATTTCACTTTGTTTAATACAAGCACAAATACAATAATAAGGAGGTGTAGTTGGTAATTTATGGTTCAGCTCATCTATATAAAGGAGGTTCTGTTTTTCTGGGGGATTATATTGTCTGTTCCCATGTACCAGAACATATTTGTCCTGAATGGGCAAATCGGCGTAAGTTTTGGTCATACATAGAATAAAGGTATAGAAAAATAAAAAATTCCAAATGGGACTGATAGAGACTAAGATCATATTTTTTTCCCAACGAGTTGTATATTAGAGGTAAACACAAGCTGAAAATCAGTGGAAAAAGTCCATTTCATGGTTGATTTTGTCCAACCGTTGTCATATTTTAGGTAAAACAATTAAATTGAGCACATATCTAGATGAGTGTGATAGGATGTCTGGGTTTGATATAGTCTGCAATGCAGACTGGACTGGCATCCTAAACCTTGTGATGGAAATTAGAGTACCAGATGAAAATATAAATATTACTTATCGAACAGGTCACAGTGATTCATCGTCTATTTATTGTAGTAGCACTAATATAGACCATAACTTTATAAATAGTTGAATAGAAATATCACTGTATGAATGTAAAATAAACAAGCAAAAAAAATAAAGCCAGTAAAAAGATGGACTTTCTTGTATAGTTTGTGCAATGTTCTGGAACACTATTGCTTCTTCATTTTTAACCCCAGTCTTTATAGGCTGCACTGTCCGGGTGGCGGCGGCAACTAGCATAAAGGTTGTGGGTGTTTCACAGCCTAAACTCATACATGGATTTTCTCCAAATTTTCAGGGTATGTTTACCCAAGAGGATCCAGAGCTGAATAGGTTTCTGGTGGGGGGGGGGGGGGGGGGGGGCGGAATCTGGCACCAACTATAGCTATGCCAACACTTTTAAGATTTTTGGGTCTTAAAGTTTGTGGGTGTTCGACAGCCTGACCCATCCATGGATTTTCACCAAATTATCAGGATATGTTAACCGAAACAGGATCTAAATCTGATTAGGTTTTGGAAGGTATGTGGCAACACCCGTTGCCATGGCAATGCTTTGAGTGAGGGGAGTGGGAGGGGCAGGCAGGTCACACATGCACAGATATGTATAAATTCTGAAGATTTTCTGCAGTAGAATGTATAGGTTTTACAGTAATCACTTAATTATGCAATCAGCGACAGGTCTGAAACTTTACAATGTTATAGCTGACAAAAAAGTACATGAAAAACATATTTAACAAAATGCTCTAAATTTGAAAATTTTAATTACTTAAATGTAGTTTTTATAAGCTACAAGCTTACCATGTGGGACTGAATGCTAACTCGGGAGGCCACAGGACTCTAGCCAACGACTAAGAAAAATGGACTTTTGGATTTGGCCGAGTCCGTGGTTTAGTATGTACCATAGTAGTGTTGTTTGGTAATTTGTCCTCTCTTATGGTAAATTTAGCCCATATCCCCTCAGCTGAAGTACAGCGGGGAGGAAGGGTGGGACTTTTCTCAGTCCCACATGGTAAGCTTGTAGCTTATAAAAGCTACATTTAAGTAATTAAAATTTTCAATTATTTTATTGCGCTACAGTAGCTTACCATGTGGGACTGAGTGCTGAATTCAACCGCTCGGTGGCGGGAATACAGCTGAGACTGGAAGAAAGTTGTTCATTTTTCTTGAATTTAGAATTAAAAATATATCAAAATATTGCCAAATTACCAGTCTAAGTCCCAGTTACAGAGCCCAAGTTCTAAAGTTGGGTCTGTCAGTAGCCCAAAACCGAAATTTAATGAATGACAGTACGGGTACTGTCTGGATGTTTTGAGAGAAGAGAGTGCAGCCGTGCTCACTCAAGATAGTAGCCCCTAAGGGCATCACTGCTATAATAATACAGCCCTAGGCTTGAATCTCATCAATTTTGCCACCCTAAATATGAGATTATGGTACACTGATAAACACTAAATACATTATACAGTTAAGCCTCTCTTGCATCCCGTCGTACGTGTATAGACCCGTAAGTGTGCTGCAAATATTGTTGAAAAATATGAACGTAGCCTGGTAGTGGGGTAGCAGAGATTTGCAGTGCAAACAGGGTGTATTCTCCCAACAACAGTGTCACTTCTTGAAGATCAAAGAACAGATTGCGACTAGCTACAGGTCGTACAGTGGGTTTATATACACGTAAGGTACACGTGAGTGTATCTTACAGTATGTCTAAATGTAAGTAATTGGGAAGAACCTACAACACTTGCAAGGAGAATGCACATGCCTAAGTCTCTCGTAAGTTACCCTTGAGGCATGGATGCGTTTGTAGACATCCTGTGTGCACACAGAGAATAATGTGCATGCCAATTTTCATTGCAGGGCCTGTGCCACCTTGATATTTTGTTCTAAAATCGCAAGTGTACCTTAAGTGTCCCTTGCAAATCAGGCAATTTTTCTCTGTAACCAGGACGTACATGCACGTATTATGGGATGTAAGAGAGGCTTTAAGAATATAAGAGACTTTACTGTAAACATCTGGAGAGGTAACCAATACCTAGACCCTGGGATAGACTCCTGAAGACTTGGCTGCAGTGGGTGTGACCCCCCCTTTTTTTATTCCTGAAGATGAGCATGCTGAGGGGAAGGGTCTAGGACTTGTTGTGCCGCTACTACTGGTCCCAGATACATATTGTTGTCTGACCAAGTAAGGTCTTTTAGGTACAAATTTGTAAATGTGTTGTGAACTTTCCAGTGACACGCTTGCATGATTTGGTCCACCGATGCCCCACCGTAAAAGGCCTTGGAGGCCACGAAGGCCCTAATGTCATGCGCTTTGACTTGGACCAGGTCCAAGGCTTGTTGGTCTGCTTGTTTATAGCAAAGTAGGATAGTTTGTTTTAGCCAGGAAGAGAGTGTAGCGGGTCTGATGTTGGAGGAATGTCCTTTCTTTAAGGAGATGAAAAGAAGGGATCGAGACCCTCTTAGGTCTTTGGTTCGATCCAAATATTACCTCAGGGCCCGTACCGGACACAAGGTCCTGTCTTCCTTGAATTGTCTATCTACAATGGCAGTTAGAGCAGGAATAGTCACCGGAGACACACTTTGAGAACCTTTTCTTCCTAGTTGGTTTTTGGCTATGAAATCTGAAGAGGGGAACCAGGCAACCTTTTCCCATTGGCTTAGCTTAGATACTTTGTTTGCAACTCGGGCATGGATTTCATGGCGGCGCCTGCCGGAGGCCAAAGTTAGCAAGAAAGCAGTTTTCAGAGAAAGATGTTTGAAGTCTGTGTCTTTCATAGGCTCAAAGGGTGCATTTGTGTGAGCTCATTGAGAACAACAGAAAGGTTGCACTTAGGAAGATTCCGGGAATTTTTGGGGCGATCCCTTTGAAAACTGGAGAGCAACCTGTTAAGGTCTGAAGTCTGAGAGATATGGAGCCCCGTTGGGCCCAGGGTGTCAACAATGGCTGTCCTATAACCATCAATGGTCGAAGGGCGCCTGTTTAGATCTTGGTACAGGTACATAAAGTCTGAGACTTGCTTTATAGAGGGAGTGGAGAAATCCACTGAATTTTCTCTGCACCATCTCTCAAATAGGGCCCACTTTGACTGGTAGATGGTCCTTGTTGACGATCTCTGAGGGGCAGCAAATCTGTCTGCCACTTCCACAGAGAAGCCTTGTTCTTGGAGCTGGCCACTCCTAGACACCAGGCATGGAGGTTGAGATGCTGTGGAACACATAATTGTGGGACTGTGTTTGAGAAGAGTTGTTGACACCAGAAGTTGTAGTGGGATCTCTGTTGAGAGCTGCACTAGGTCCCAAATCCAGGGCATCCCTGGCCAGCCTGGGGCTATTACGATGATCAGGCAATTGGATTGCCTGACTTTTTGGATCATCTTGTGAAGGAGAGCCGTCAGAGGGTAAACATAGGCAGTGAGACCCGACCAGTTATGTTCAGAGCATCTATGTCCCAAGCATTTTGGTCTGGGACTGGAGACACGTACAGTGGAACTTTGTGGTTCAGGTGAGTGCCAAATAGATCTACATGATGAGTGAACCACTTGAGATAGATCTGTTTGAACACCTGGTCAGCAGGTCGGCCATCACATTCAGACACCCTGGAATGTGTCTGGCTTTTAGTGTTATCTGGTAACAATGGCACCAGGTCATGATCTTCCACAGGAGAGCGCACATCTCCGCCGAGTGGGTTCCACCTTGTTTATGTAGGCTACCACTGTTGAGTTGTCTGTTGCAACTAACACTGTTTGGTTTTGACACTGGTCCTTGAACCTTTGAAGGGCCAGAGAAACCGCCTTCAGCTCTAGAACATTTATGGTTAGCCTTTTTTCCCTGTCTGACCACAGACCTTTTGCAGAGGTTTGCTCTAAGTGAGCATCCCAGAATGGAGGCGACCTCCTACTGGTGGACTGAGGGAGGCTTGAAAGTCATTGGGAGGAGGGGTTTCCATGCCCTCGTTCCCATGTGTGGGGTCGAAAATGACCCTTGGAGCCTCTGAAGTTTGGTTTCCCCCTACCTGAGGAAAACGATTGGTTACTGCTTTGGGAGGAATTGCCCCCATAGGGGCGTTTCCTGTAGGAGCCTCTTTTCTTGTGGTGGGGACCACGAAAGGGCTTGTTTTGATAGGGTCCAAAACCCTGAGAGTCTTTAGGGGTGCCTTTTTTAAGGAGGAAGCCCTCTCCATCCTTCACTAATTGAGACTTGAAAGAGGAGTAGGCCAAAAAGGCGAGTTCCTCAGTTCCTGACATCTCGAGACCCCTAGATGTGGTTGAAGAAGGGTCATTTCAGCCTCTCTTCTCAGAAGTTCCCTCTGGAGTATGTCGGTTACAGAATTGCTAAGGCAGGCTAAGGCTCTCTGCTGAATAAGAATCCTGTTATTCATGAGTTCAAAATAATCACAGGCATTTCATAACCACATCTGGCAGCTCTTTTGGGGTCGGCACCCTTTAGAATTTGATTTCTGACCCTTTTGAAAGTAGCCTTGGCACTGTGTAGGCACTTCTCCATAACAGTGTTACAGGAGGAGGCAGTCATAGCGAAAGTAGCTGTGAAATTGATGGTAGAAAGATTCTGCCTAGCTTGATGTTCAAGTTCCTTAAGAACTTGTAGGGGAACCTTGCCCACAAGGGCCCCTGAGGGCTTTGGAGAGACACAGATTTTTTGCAAATCTGTATTAAGTTCTTGAAGCTTATCTTCAAAACAAGGCTGTCCCACCTTGTAGTACTTGGCTGTTGAAGCCGGGGGTTTGATGTATTTACCTTCAGGTAAATTGGAGGCCAAGAAATCTTGTTCAAATTTCTCAAAAGCATCTTTGAGAATGGAGTTTAAAAGGAGCATAGCAGAAGGGCCTCTTGGCCTTCAGCTCCTGTTGGCCTTTCTTGTCGTCCAGGGCTAGCACAGTGGTAGAGGACCTAGGCAAAGTTTCCCTGGGGTCAGAGAGATCTAGAATTTGCCTGAAAGTTTCCATTTCGTCAGCATATTGAGAAGGGAGGTCAGACATATTTACCTCCCTGTAAAAGACTGGATCTGTGCTATCCTGATGTTCAGGCTCCTTGGGAGTGTAATGTTGAGATTTAGTAGGCTTTTTAGTTGAGGCAGAGGAGTCGTCTTCCTCTGAAGAAGACGACTGAGAATAATATTTTGCCCATACCTTGTGCTTCCTTTTATCAGAATGCTTTTTAGCTTTAGGACGTGCCTTTTTAGGGCGTTCCGATTTGGAGTGATGTTCGGAATGGTCGGATTCAATATCCGATTGCTTGGGAGTTTAGTAGGCTTTTTAGTTGAGGCAGAGAACTCGTCTTCCTCTGAAGAAGACGACTGAGAATAATATTTTGCCCATACCTTGTGCTTCCTTTTATCAGAATGCTTTTTAGTTTTAGGACGCACCTTTTTAGGGCGTTCCGATTTGGAGTGATGTTCCGAATGGTTGGATTCAATATCCGATTGCTTGGAAGCAAGCTCGGACTGGACATTTTGAGAAGACTTGGAAGTGGAGGTCCATAAAAGTCAGTGTCCATAGGTTGAACATCCGAGTGGTCGGGTGCCCTGGAAGAAGAAGTCCGAGTCGGGATAGGGTCGGGCTGATTACTGGTTCCAGGTTTAGGTCTAGCTTTAGAAGAGTCGGATGTCTGCACTACATCCGACTCGTAGGCTTTTTTGAGAGAAAGCATTTTGTGTCTGTGAGACTTCATTGCATCCAGCATAGATGCCTGGAAGACCCCCATTTCTTGTTTAAGTTGGATGTTAATAGTACTACCCAGGGATTGTTCTAGCCTACTCTCTATTTTATTCTGCAATGGAGTACCTGGGGTAGGAGGGACGGTTTATGTTGTTCCTAATGACAAAGATTCAAAACGTAGGGGTTGGGGACGTGGAGGTGAAGGAAACAAATTTTCAGCAGCACCCTCAAGGTCTGTCTGAGAGCCAGAAAAGGCATCACCATCACCCAACAGGTCAAGATCATCTTTGCTAGTATTAGGATCTGACGTCTTCTGCTTCCTGATATACCGACGTCCATGTTTTATTTTAATCTGCTGTTCCTCGGTGAAACTATCACTGATATTGCAAGGAGACTAATTTGTAACACAGGGGTCGTCTCCCTCATTTAGATGATCTTGCCTTTGCACCTGCTTGGTGGGAAGAGTCGAAACGCGGAAAACTCACAAAGACATTAAATATTCAAGGAATACTTATCCTGAACTTCCCATAATTTTACAGAACGTTCTATGCAATAAAAATAAACAAATGGCTGAATAATAACATCCAACAATACATATGTGCTGAGAAAACAGTAAATTATTGAGAGATAATTCAAACGTCTTTTCAATATGGCGGCCAACAAGAGAAGAGGGACGTATTACCAAACGACACTGCTATGGTACATACTAAACCACGGACTTGGCCAAATCCAAAGCCATTTTTCTTGGTCGTTGGCTTGAGTCCTGCCGCCTCCCGAGTTAGCATTCAATCCCACATAGTAAGCTATTGTAGCGCAATAAAATCAATACTTTTCAAGTTATAAGTGATTTCATGAATTTTAATGCATTAAAAATTATTTTAAAAATTCATAAAAAAATAATGAAGAAAGCTCCAGGCCTGATACTCACACAAGGGTATCTACCTGTGCCCTAGTACGTATATGTCATGGTAGAAACTCCAATCTGGTAAAATTTCAAATTCTACCAAGATAAAATTTGTAGCAAGTCCAATCTTTGAGATTTGAAAATTTAAATTACTTAAATGTAGCTTTTATAAGCTACAAGTTTACCATGTGGAACTGAATGCTAACTCGGGAGGCCACAGGCATCCGGCCAACGTCCAAGAAAAATAGATATTTAGTGTTGGCCGTAGCCTCAGGTTGTACTCTCGTGGAACTCTTTTTAACTCTTCCTCCTTTTCTCGTTGCAATTTTGAACCATACCCCTCAGCTGTAATACAGCGGGGAGGCAGGGTGGGCTCTCTTCAGTTCCACATGGTAATTTATAAGCTACATTTAAGTAATTAAAATGTTCAATTATATTGCGCTACAATAGCTTACCATGTGGAACTGAATGCTGAATCCAACCGCTCGGTGGAGGGATTACAGCTGAGACTGGAAGAAGTAGTCAATTTTTCTTGGATTTTGAAATATTAGAATGAATGGTTAGAAATACCAGTCTGAGTCCCACTTACAGTGCCCAAGTCCCGAAGACTGGTTCTGTAGAGAGACAAAAACCTAAAATAAATGAATGACAGTTGTAAAAAACTGTCTGGATGTTTTGATTTGAGGAGAGACATGCAGCCTATGCTCACTTGAGGAGTAAAGCCCCTAGGGCTAAGCCACAATGAAAACAAGCCCTAGGCTTGGGAATCTCGTAACCCCAAAATGAGATAAATGACAACCTATAAGTCCTTAATACACAATTTATACTGAAAAAATAAAAAGACCTTACCCAAACACCCTGATGAGATAAACTTATACCTAGACCTTGGGATTTAGACTCCTGAAGACTTGGTTGTAGCAGATGTGCCCCCCCCCCCCCCCCCCCCCCCTCTTTTCTTTCTGAGGATACGTGGTCTGAGCGGAAGGGTCTAGGACTTGTGCCACCACTACTGGACCCAGATAAATATTGTTGTTGTTGTCTGACCAAGTAAGGTGTTTTAGGTAAAAATTAGTAAATGTGTTGTGAGCTTTCCAGTGACAGGCTTGCATGATTTGGTCCACCGATACCCCACCATAAAAGGCCTTAGAGGCCATGAAGGCCCTGATGTCATGTGCTTTAACTTGGACCAAGTCCAAGGCTTGTTGGTCCGCTTGTTTATAACAAAGTAGAATGGTTCGTTTTAACCAAGAAGAGAGTGTAGGGGGTCTGAGATGTGTCCTTTCTTGAAGGAAATGAAAAGTAGGGATCGAGACCCTCTCATGTCTTTGGTTCGATCCAAATAATACCTCAGGGCCCACACTGGACACAAGGTCCTGTCTTCTTTGGATTGTCTATCTACAATTCTAGTTAGAGCAGGAATAGTCACCGGAGACACACTTTGGGAACCTTCTCTAGCTAGTTGGTTTTTGGCGATGAAATCAGAAGATGGGAACAAGGTAACCTTTTCCCATTGGCCTAGATTAGATACTTTGTTTGCAACCCAGGCATGAATTTCGCTGCGGCGCTTGCCGGAGGCCAAAGCTAGCAAGAAAGCAGTTTTGAGAGTAAGATGTTTGAGGTTTGTGTCTTTCATAGGCTCAAAGGGTGCTTTTGTGAGCTCATTAACAACAGAAAGGTTGAAAACTTTTGGGACGATCCCTGGAAAACTGGAGAGTAACCTGTTAAGGTCTGAGCTTTGGGAAATATGGTGCCCAGCTGGGCCCAAGGTATCCACAATGGCCATCCAGTAACCATCAATGGTCGAGGGGTGCCTGTTTAGATCTTGGTACAGGTACATGAAAAAGTCTGAGACTTGTTTCACAGAGGGAGTGGAGAAATCCACTGAATTTTCTCTGAGCTGTCCACACCTAGACACCAGGCGTGGAGGTTGAGATGTTGTGGATTGCTGTGAAACACATAATTGTGGGACTGTTTGAGGAGGGTTGTTGACACTGGTAGCTGAAGTGGGATCCCTGTTGAGAGCTGCACTAGGTTCCAAAACCAGGGCATCCCTGGCCAGCCTGGGGCTATTACAATGATTAGGCAATTGCATTGCCTGATTTTTTGGATCACCCTGTGAAAGAGAGCCGTCAGAGGGTAAGCATAGGCAGTGAGACATGACCAGTTTATGTTTAGAGCATACATGTCCCAAGCAGGCCTGGGGTCAATTACATTCAATTGTAATGCATTACCATTACATTTGAGTTTGCATGCATTACATTACATTACCATTACTTGATATTTTGGAAAGTAATGCATTACATTATATTACTTTTCAAATGTACATTACTTTTCATTTGTAGTCACAGTTCCCTAGGAGGATTAATATGAAAAGGCAGCCTGAGTAAATATGTTTATTCAGGGAGATGGTTAACTTGTTTGTAGTTTGCATCAAAAGGAGTAACTACACTGTTTTTTGTATTCTATTGATCATAGTTTCTTATACCTTAACCCAAATCCTAAATGCAATTGACACTTGTCCCCCAGTGACCCACTAATACAGATTGTGTATCATAAGAAAGACTTATTATTACTAGAATTTATTATTTATGCACTAATAACAACAAAGGGTCATGTTTAAATATTACTGAATAATCTAAAGTATTTTCTTTAACTATTTTCCCCTGTGGTAGAACAAATAGGAACTGACAGTAAATGACAACTATGGCTTCAGTCAAAAAGAACATACTGATACTTTTCAAAAGTAATGCATTACATTACACATTACTTTGCCTTTTTAAATGTGCATTACACATTATATTACATTACTTTGGAAAATGTAATGCATTACAGAGCATTACGCATTACCATTACCCCAGGCCTGGTCCCAAGCATTGTGGTCTGGGGCTGGCGACACGTACAGTGGAAGTTTGTGGTTCAGATGAGTGGCAAATAGATCCAAATGAGGGGTGAACCACTTTTGACAGATCTGTTTGAACACCTGTGGATGCAGTGACCATTCTGTTGACTGCACTTGGTTCAACCTGGACAGAAGGTCGGCCATCATATTCAGACATCCTGAAGTGTGTCTGGCTTTTAAGGTTATCTGGTAAAGATGGCACCAGGTCATGATCTTCCACAGGAGAGTGCACATCTCTGCTGAGTGAGTTCCTCCTTGTTTATGTAGGCTACCACTGTTGAGTTGTCCGTTGCAACTAGCACTGTTTGGTTCTGGCACTAGTCCTTGAAGCTTCAAAGGGCCAGGGAGACCGCCTTCAACTCTAGAGTGTTTATGTGTAGCCTTTTTTCCCGATCTGACCACAGACCCTTGGTAGAACTTTGATCTAAGTGAGCGCCCCAAACCTTCGTTTGAGGCATTTGTAAAGAGTTGGATACTGTGGTCTTTGGGATGAAGGTCTGCACCTCATCACCTTTGAGGGATTTTGCCACCAGTCTAGGTGTGCTGAAATGGCTTCTGTCCAAGGAAGGAGGCTGTCCAGCGACTGAGGATATCTCCAGTGCTCCTTGAGGTGAAACTGAAAGGGCCTCATGTGAAGGCGTCCCTCCGGGACCATCTTCTCCGTTGAGGCAAGCAACCCAATTAGCAACATCAAACATCTTGCAGTCAAAACATGTTTTGACTTGAGTCATAGGATCAAATCCTGAAGTTTGAGCATCTCTCTTGGGTGGGTTTTACAAGGGCTGAATCTAGATGGTATTTGTAGCCCACGAATGAAAACACCTGAGTAGGTCTCAGTTCTGATTTTTCCTGATGTATTATCCAACCCAAGGACTGGGTTAGGTCTACCACTGCCGGAGTGTTCACTTCGGCTTCCTCCTGAGACTGGGATCTGATCAGCCAGTCGTCCAGGTATTGATGAAGTTTGAGTCTTCTGGAAAGGCCCATTAGCTTCACTTCCTTTACAATCATTGTAAAGACCTGGGGGGCTCTGGCTAGTCCTTTCGGGAGGGAGGTGAACTGGAACACCTGCGACCTGTGGCAAAACCTGGTATTTCCTTGAGTTTGGATGGATAGGGATGTGACGGTAAGCGTCTGTCAGGTCTATCGATGATATCCATTGCCCTGGAATCAGGGAGGTCCTGATGGAATCTGGAGTTTCCATTTTGAACTTTTCTACGTGTAGTAAAGTGTTGAGCCTGCTTAGGTCTATAACTGGCCTCCACCTTTGGCGAGGCTTGGGTACTAAAAACAGGCGATGTAAAACCCGAGAGATTTTACATTTTCCACCCTTTCGATTGCGTTCTTTGACAGAAGAGACTGGATACGAGTGGCCAGAGCTTGGTCTTTTTGACGGGCCTTGTCCTCTGACAGAATCAGAGGGAATCTGACCAGATTTTGGTTTTGAAAGGAATGACAGTACGTAGCCATTGGTGATACTGTTTAACACGTTGGATGAATATTTGTTTGTTTGCCTGTCTCTTCTGAAAGAACGGAGGCGACCTCCTACTGGTGGACTGAGTGAGGCTTTTAATGAGTCATTGGAGAGAGGGGTTTCCATGCTCTTGCCCCCTGTTGTGGGGTCGAAAATGACCTCTGGAGCCTCTGAAGTTTGGTTTCTCCCTACCTGAGGAAAACAATTGGTTACTGCTTTGTGAGGAGTTGCCCCCATAGGGGCGTTTCCTGTAAGAGCCTCTTTTCTTGTTGTGGGGACCACGAAAGGGCTTATTTTGATAGGGTCCGAAACCCTGAGAGTCTTTAGAATTGCTTTTTTTGAGGAGGAAGTCTTCTTCCTTCACAAGTTGAGACTTGAACAAGGAGGTTTCCCCTAAATGTGGTTGTAAAATTGTCATTTTGGCTTTGTGCCTTAGCAAGCTGGTGTTACCCATAGTATAGAGTTCCCTCTGGAGTATATGGGCCAAGGATTTGCTGAGGCATGTGAGAGCTTTGTGTTGAATAAGAACAGTCTTATTCCATAAGTCTAAGTATTCACAGGCTTGCTCATATCCATGTTTTGCTGCTTTCTCAGGATTGGCACCTATCTGAATCTGAGACTTGACCCTCTTAAAGGTTCACTTCAGGCTATGTTGGCACTTTTCAAGAGTGGCATTGCAGGAAGAAGAAGTCTTGGCAAAGGCAGCAGTAAAATTGAGTGTGGAAATGTTTTGCCTAGCTTGGTGTTCCAATTCCTTAAGATTTCGTAGGGGAACCTTGCGCATAGGAGCCCCAAGGGGCTTAGGAGTAATACAGATTTTGGCAAAATCTGTATTCAACATTCATTTTCTCCTCATAACAGGGCTGTCCCACCTTGTACCACTTTGCAGTGGAAGGAGGAGATTTGATGTATTTGCCGTCAGGTAAATTAGCGGCCTGGAAATCATGTTCAAACTTATCAAAGGCATGTTTGATAAATGAGCTGAGAGGTAGCATAGAGGAAGGACCTCTAGGTCTGAGCTCTTGACGGCCTTTTTCATCATCCAGACCCATAACTGAACTGGAGGACCTAGGCATAGACTCCCTGGGATCAGGGAGGGAAAGAATGCGCCTGAAGGTGTTCACCTCTTCAGCGTATTGGGAGGGAACGTCAGACAGTGCCACCTCCCTGTAATAAGGGGGGTCTGGATCATGTTGAGGTTGGTCTTGGTCAGAGAGAGCCCCAGAGGGCTGGGTCTCAGAGGGCTTAGAAGACCTGTGTCTGGCTACAGAGGACTGATCCTCCTCTGAGGAAGATGACACGTATCTGGACCTGACCCTATGTCTACTCTAATCAGCATGTTTTTTTAGGGTTAGCAGTTGAAATCCGAGGTTCATCGGATTCATCATAGTATTGATCCGAGACAGACCTCGGTTCAACCTCATGCCTGTTGTGAGAGTGAGTGTTTTTTAAGTCTATCCGAGACCTTCTTTGAAGGCTCCATGGATGCATTAGAATTCTGATCCGATGCATTCTGAAGATCAGATCCGAGATGTGGAGGAAGAGCTGGACCATAGTCCACATCCATTTCCTCGGTACGAGAAGTAGTTCTAGATCTCGGAGGGGGTAGGTCCAGGATTACAGCAGTAGTTGAGGTTCCAGGCTTAGAAGCTGAGGCCGAGGTCTGATCTACCTCTGCCTGTTTTTTAGTTGTTAATTCGTCTCGGAGAGACTGGAAGGCTTCTAACATTGATGGCTGGAAAGAACCCAGTTGCTGCTGTAAATGGATGTTAAGTGTGTTATCCAGGGATTTTTCTAATGTGGGTGTTCCACCACACGACTAAGGCTCCCGATTAAGGGTTTTTGAGGGTCGGTTTCAGAAATATGCTTAGTCCCAGGCGTCCTGTAAGGGTCGGTTGTGGTCGGTTGGGGCCGTGTGAAATATCAAACATGTTTGATATTTCTCCCGACCCCAACCGATTATTTTTTCCCGCCATAAACAAAATGTACAGTCCCAGGCTTCCTCAGGCCTCCTCAGACCAAAATTACACAGTCCTATGCTGTCCCAGGCCGCCTGCGACCCTTAGTCGCCGACCCTTAGTCCCAGACCTCTATCACTTAGTCCCAGGCTTCCTGCGACCCTTAGTCCCATTGCCAAACAAAAATCGGCGATCCTGGTCTGGGGACGCCTGGGGACGCCTCAGGACACCTTGTGGTGTCGGGACTTAATCCTGGGTTAGTCGGGGCTTAGTCCCAGGAGGCCTGAGGCGTCCTGGGACCCAGTCGGTTTGTCTACGACTAGAAAAATGGCTTAATCGGTTCTTAGTCCCAGACCAGTTGGGGACAGTCTGGGGCCTCCTGGGGCGTCCTGAGGCCGATCTGTAGTTAATCCCAGACCTTCATACCGATTCTGTCTTCCACCCCATTGGTCAATTTTTTTTCCATTTTTTCCAAGACTACCCACGATTAAGGGTCCCAGACAGGATCGGGGCTTAATCCTTTGGTGGAACAGGGGCATAAATTAGATTGTATTTTCTGCTGTAAGGCAGTACCTGGGGTGGGTGGGTTTTGGCTGGTGTTTTGAAAGACTATAAACTGAAGGGTAGGGGCTGTGGACGCGGGGGTGAAGTAAATAAGTTATCAGCAGCACTTTCAAGGTCTGCATTGGAACCAGTAAATGAATCGACATCATCCCCTAGAAGATCTAGTTCATCGTCCTTTGAACTAGCAGTGTGGCTCTTTTGCTTCTTAATGTAATGTTTTCTTTGTGAGATTTTTAACATTTGTTCTTCTGTAAAAGAAGCACATATTGGACACGGACTTTCAAAAGTGACACAGGGGTCATCACCCTTGCCAGATTCCCTACAGGTAAAGCAGTAATTATGTGTGTCAAATGGGAAGCAAAAGTGCCTACACTTGTTAGATCTCTGTTTGTCTTTATTCGTTTGGTGGGTAGACATTTTGAAACACAATAAAGATGTAGAAAAAAGCCTGAACTGAGGAAAACTCAAAACACGCAAAAATAAAGAAAAATACTTATCCTGTCAAAATGGAAATTTTACAGAATAATCTGATATATAATAAAATAAATGACCAAAAATTAACATCCAACAATACGTACGTGCGGAGAAATAGATGAAAATATCTGTCTAAACAACAGACGCTACTAATCCACGTGGCCAACGAGAAAGTAGGATGAGATCTCACTGTACCATGTGAGGACAACTTGAGGCTACGGCCAACTATAAATGTCTATTTTTCTTAGACGTTGGCCTGATGCCTTATGGCCATCCGAGAACAGCATTCAGTCCCACATGGTAAGCTATTGTAGCGCAATAAAATTGGTTATTTACAGCAATTACAACTAGAGGATCGCTCACAAAAAAAGGATAATGTTTTTGCATAGCAAAAACAAAGTGTCCCGAAAAGGATATAAAGGTGAGTGCTAAAGTATTAAGAAAATGCTCCATTTCTAGCCTTATACTGTTGTGGCAACGAAAGTCAGCGCAGTCTGCTCTATCTAGCATGGTTTTCAAGATATAAGCATTTTTGTGTTTTGCAATTTTTGCAAAGAATTCAAAAATTCAAAATGGCCGCTATATTTTGGCAAAAATATTTTGAAAATTGGCATGGCTACTCTGCAGAGATATCCAGCAGGTAAAAACTTTTGTTGAATTCGCTCCATCTAGCACGGTTTTCGAGATATAAGCATTTTTGTGTTTTGCAAAAACTTCGAAAATTCAAAATCGCCACCATTTTTGGTGAGACAACAATTTTTGAAAACAAGACCACTGCCGCGGTGTGTATCTCCCACCGAGCATTAAAGGAGAAGAAATAGCTTTTCCGAGATATTCACAATTTTTCATTTTCGTGTGAAAGCTCTTCCAAACGTAGGTGAATGAATTTGAGAAAAATTGGCTATCTGCAATACTTTTAAGACATAATTCGCATATACTCATTTTGAGCAGGTGAGTAATTATCTACGTGTCTAAAACTTCACAATGTGAAAGCCCTCCCAAAAGTAGATGAATGAGTTATTTCAGAGAAATTGGCGATCTGCAATACTTCTAGACATAATTAGCATTTACTCATTTTGAGTAGATGAATGAGTTATTTGAGAGAAATAGGCTATCTGCAATACTTCTAGAGATAATTCGCATTTACTCAATTTGCAATACTTTTAAGAGATAATTCGCCATCTAGCACAGTTTTCGAGATATTAGCATTTTTGTGTTTTGCAATTTTTGAGTAAAATTCGAAAATTCAAAATGGCCACCATTTTTGGCGAGTCAAATTTTTTTTGAAAATTGGCATGGCTACTCTGTAGGGATACCCTATGGGTCAAAAATTTCATTGAAAACGCTCTATCTAGCACAGTTTTTGAGATATAAGCATTTTGCAAATTTAATAAGTAAATTAAATTTTTATAAGTTAATACCCTATCCAATGGACAATTGCTTTACCGGTCGGCGCGACCGGTCCCGCCAAACGTCAGAAAAAGACGTCCTGTATATACTACCGGCAGGACCGGTCACAGAGTGTGCATTCGCCAGGTGGCGCATCGTACTTCATTTCCTGTTTACCTATTGACGTCATAGCATCTTTTTCGTGTCCAATCCTAGTAAGACCCCTAGTAAGCTGATAGCGGGGCCGGTTGGGTGGGCCTTGCCTGTCCATTGGATAGGGTATTAACTTATAAAAATTTAATTTACTTATTAAATTTGCAATTTTATTGCGTTAATACATCCTATCCAATGGACAATTGCTGAATAACTACCGCTTGGTAGGCGGGTAAGCAGCTAGGGACTTATGTGAACTCATAACAACAAATTTGAACAGGCCCATTTGACCTAGGGTCAGAGAACCCTGAAAGGTCAGGGTCGGCCACTAACTCACTGGTTAACCGGGAGCCTATCGACGTTGCCCCCCCCCCTTTTTTCTTTCCTTCCAGAGAAGGTCTGAGAAGGGAAAGACAGAGAGAGAGGGGCTGAGTTCAGTCCCAGAAGAAATAAACTTCCCAAAGGAAGCAAGTCACAGTTTTTTTTGTTTTTTTTTTTTGAAAATATATGTACACTCAACATATTTACACTATGTACATATCTAACCTATTTACAATATGTACATATTTACATATATACAACATCCCCTCACTTCTGGGCCTGGTGGTGCACCTGCTGGGCAGCCACTACAGGTCCCAGGTGGAAAAGCTCTGAGTCAGCCCAGGCAACATCCTTCAAATAGAATTGGGTGAAGGTGTTGTGAGATTTCCAGTGGCAGGCTGACAATATCTGGTCTAAGGAGATCCCTGATTGGAAGGCCTTAGAAGCAGCAAAGGCCCTAACATCATGGGCTTTAACCTGATGTAAGGTGAGGGCCTCCTGGTCAGAGAGCTCATAGCACAGAATGACAGTCTGTTTGATCCATGAGGAGATGGTGGCAGGTGAGATGTCTTTATCAAAACCCTTCTTGAAGGAGACAAAGACTAACTCCTTATTCTGCCTGAGGTCTGCAGTCCTGTCCAAGTAGTAGCACAGGGCTCTAACTGGACATAGGGACCTGTCACCCTTGAGTGACCTATCCAGAGATGGTGCCAGCGCTGGGATGACCACTGGAGCCACACTATCTGGACCTTCCTTAGCCAGCTGGTTCTTGGATAGGAAGCTGGGTGAGGGGTACAAAGACACCTTAGACCAGTCTGACTGGTGTCTGATGTTCTTATGTAACCAAGCATGGATCTCACTCCTGCGTTTACCTGAACCCAAAGCCAGCAAGAAAACAGTCTTGAAAGTCAAATGTTTCAAGGAGGACTCTTTCAGGGGTTCAAAAGGAGCCTTTGTGAGCTGATGTAAAACCAGTGAAAGGTTCCAGGAGGGGATGCCCCTCCTGCCTTTATGTCTGTCTCTATGGAAACTATCCAGGAGACGAGTGAGATTATCATCTTTGCTGACATTAATGGAGGAATTGCCCAGTTTGTCAGCAATGGCGGATCTGTAGCCATCAATAGTGCCTGGTTGTAACTTCTTGTCCTGAAACAAATACAGGAGGAAGTCAGCAATAGCTTTCAGAGGTGGTGCCCTGAAGTCCACCTGATTACTGATGCACCACTTTGTAAAAATGGTCCACTTTGCCTCATAGACAGATCTGGTTGATCTTCTTTGAGGAGCCTCAATTCGTGCTGCCACTGCCTCAGAGAAGCCTTGCTCCTTGATTGCTGAGGCTCTAGGAGCCAGGCATGTAGATTCAGATTCGACAGGTTCCTGTGAAGGACCTGGTTGAATGGCTGAGACACTAGGTTGGGTAGGTTGGGCAGACACAGAGGGATCTGGCTTGACATTGCTACCAGGTCCCAAAACCAGGGCATGTTGGGCCACCCTGGGGCAATCAGGATTATTCTGTTGCAGGGGTAGTCCTGGAGCTTCTCCAGCACTTTGCCCAAGATGGATGCCGGTGGAAAGGCGTATGGGTCCAGGTCCTCCCAGGAGAGACTGAGTGCATCCACTGCCCAAGCCTGGGGGTCTGGCACCGGTGACACAAACTGAGGCAGTTTGTTGTTGAACCTGGTGGCAAACAGGTCCACTTGTGGCTGGTGCCACCTTGCACATACGGCTTGGAATACTGCTGGATGAAGTGACCACTCTGTTTGAATGGTCTGGCCAAGTCTGGATAGCTTGTCTGCTATCACGTTCAGCCGGCCGGGGATGTGACGTGCCCTGAGGGTTACCTGCTGTCTGGTGCACCAGGACAGGATTCTCCACAGTAGGGCACACAGTGACCCCGACTTCATCCCCCCTTCTTTGTTGATATAGGCAACCACTGTTGTGTTGTCTGTAGCTATCAACACAGTCTTGTTGCAGACCAGGGTTCGAAACTCCTTTAGAGCTAGAAAAACTGCTTTCAGCTCTAAGTGGTTTATGTGCAACTTGCTTTCTGGAAGGGACCAGGTTCCCCTTGCAGTGTGGTCGTCCAAGTGAGCGCCCCACCCTTCGTTTGATGCGTCTGTAAAGATCTGCAGAGCATGTTTTAGAGGGTGTAATGGTTGACCTAGTAGCACATTGCTTTCCTCCAGCCACCACCTTAGATGAGGGTGGAGGGACTTGGGGACCGGGATCACCTTTTCCAGTGACTCTGGGACCCTCCAATTGTTTTTCAAGTGCCACTGTATGGGTCTCATATGGAGTCGCCCTAAGTGGACTTGTTTTTCTGTTGCTGTGAGGAGACCTATGAGGGACATGAATTTCCGGACCGGACATACCGGATCCGACATCATTGATCTGATCTTGTCTGTCAAGGCCTGCCAACATTCTTCTGTTGGTCTGACCTTGCCCTCTTTCAGGTCGAACTGGTAACCTACGAAGTTGAAGACCTGTTTGGGTGCCAGTTCCGACTTTTCCTTGTTCACCAGCCACCCTAGCTCCTGACAAAATGTGACCAGGGTTTGAGTATGCTGGAGACAGGTGTGGAGGGTAGAGGCTCTCACCACCCAGTCGTCTAGGTACTGGTGGATTCTTATACCCTGTCGTAAGGCCATGAGCTTGACCTCTTTGGCCACCACTGTGAACTCCATGGGTGCTGTGGAAAGACCAAAGGGCAGGGCCTTGAACTGGTAGGATTGGCCCTGAATGTGAAAACGCATGTACTTCCTGGACTGACTGTGAATTGGAATGTGGAAGTATGCGTCTTTGAAGTCTATTGAGGTGACCCACTCCCCTACCTGTAGGGAGCTTCTTATGGTTTCTGGAGTCTCCATTTTGAACGACTCTGTGTTTAAAAACATGTTCAAAGTGCTCAGGTCCAGGATAGGTCTCCACCGGTTGTTGGGTTTGGGAACCAAAAATAGCCGGTTGTAAAACCCTAGGGAGGTCTGATTTGTTACCGGTTCCACTGCATTTTTGTTTGTTAGCTGAGCCAGTGCCTCCAAAAGGAGGGACTGTCTTTGGGGGTTTCCATACTTGCTGATGGCCATTGGTGACCTGGTTAGGTTGGGTCTGAACCGGAAGGGAAGGGTGTAGCCCTCTCTCAGTATTTTTTTTTTTTTTTAATTTTATTTTCATTTATTATAGTGACATGTAACAATCACATTTAAACACAAAACAGGAATAATAAAAAGAATATTACCCAGCCCTCTGATGGGCTTATAAGTCACTATTACAATCTAATATACTGTTATATATAGTGTGGAAAGTGGACTATACCTCTTAAAATTATAAAAGGAGCCTGCTTTTTCGTTTAAACCAGTTTTTTTCGACATATTGACCAACAATTTTATTGTCAAATAACATGATACGTATAAATTGTTCATTTAAGGAGTAATTTCGAAAATCTGGGCAGCACAATATGATTTTTTCAAACAGGGCTTCACGTTCTTCTACAAAAAATTTACAAACACAAATAAAATGAATTTCATCTTCAATAACATTTTCATCACATAACCTACAGAGTCTATTAGCTAAAGGTATCCTATAATATCTATCTGTTTCAACGGCTAAAGGTAAAATTCCAAGTCGTAATTGTGCAAGTAAGGAGCGCTGTGTTCTTGTTATGTTTGCTTTCAAATAGGATGCTGTTACAATGTCAGATTTAAATTTCACATAGTATCTTAATTTTGGCAATGTTGGTATTTTATTAGCCCATTCTTCTTGCATAAGACAGAGTAGTTTCTCTTGAACGTATTTAAGGTCAAATGTTTCACCCTTAATTAAAACATCTTCCATCTGGAGTTTTTCAGCAATAAATAAAATTTTGCCTGACCAGTTGGCACTTTTAATATGTGTGAAATCGTACTCAAAAATTTTTCTCGTCAACCAACAAGAATCCATTTTCATTAATCTGTTCCAATATCTAATAAGAGGAAGTGAAATTTAATGTTAAGCCATCCCATTTCAGAGTGGAGACCTAGTATTGGAGTAAATCTATGTACTCCCAAGTAATAGCGCACCGCTCTGTCCTGAATACGTTGACCAAGCCTTTCATTGTTAAAACCCCAGATCGAGGCCCCATAATCTAGGATAGGACGAACACAGCTTGTGAATATCTTGGTAAAACTTTCAAAATTAACTTTACTGAATGTGAATTGTTGAAGCTTAGAAATTATCGAGGACAGCGCTCTTCCGGCAGACTCACTTAAGCTTTCAGCACAATTTTTAAATGTCAGATGCTGATCAAACAGAACGCCAAGGTACTTATAACATGCAACTTTTTCAATTTCATTTTCTCCTATCTTGAATTTATATTTTGTTTCGTTTTTCCGTATTTTCCTAAAATGGATGACTTTTGTCTTACTAATGTTTACTTTCATTTGCCACTTGGAGCACCACTTGTCAACCAATTTGAGCATCTTTTGGAGGTTTTTCTCATTTTCACTAATAAGGACAATGTCATCAGCATATAGCAAAATTGATAATCTTGAATTGTCAAATTCAACCCCTAAGTTTTGTGCATTGATTTCAAGGGCTAAATCATTAACGTATAGAGCAAATAAGGTTGGAGATAAGTTGTCCCCTTGTCTGACACCTGATTCTGTTATGAACCAGTCTGTTAGAACATCATTAACTAACACTGCTGACAGTGTGTTGGAATAAACTGCTTTTATAGCATAATAAATATTTCCAGTGATGTTATTATGCAAGAGTTTGTAGTAAAGAAAGTCTCTATTGATACAGTCAAACGCTTTGTTCATATCGATGAATGCTGCAAAGGTTTGCTTTTTTTCTAACATTCTGTTATTTATCACTGATGACAATGAGATGATGTGATCCTCACAGGACCGGTGTACCACGAAATCCTCCCCCCCGGAAATCCTCCCCCCCGGGGGGAGGATGTCCTAGGATATCCTCCCCCGGGGGGTAAATTTCCTAGGAAATCCTCCACCCCGGGGGGGAGGAACTCCTAGGAATATGACCCCCCCACCAGGAAATAACCCACCCCGGGGGGGAGGATTTCGTAACAGATCTTCTAGGAAATCCCCCCCCCACCATACTGTAACTACACAAATTTTGTATTAAAAAAACTGAAAATCAACAGTGTCAGCTAGATCTTGTGTATTCTGAATTTTGTCAATGTACTATTACAGAAGTGGATAAATATATAAATTACAAATCTCAAGGAAAGATGTTACGTAAAAAATTTAAAAGTTATAAACCATTTTGGAATAGTGAATTAACTAGCTTATGGAAAGATATGTGTCATAAGGAAAGGTCAGCTCGATGTTTAACAAGTAATTTACAACATAAAAAATCATTAAGAATGAAATTTTCAACTGCAAGAAAAACATTTGACAAAAGACTCCGATATTATGAGAGGCAATATAACAAAAATATTATTGCAAATATAGAAACTGTAAGTTCTTCAAATCCCAGGGAATTTTGGCAAAAAATAAAAACACACTGTCAGTGTAATAAAAAATTTATCTATCTATTTATTAACAAAATGAAAAATTTTATGGAACCCCACTTTAAATGCATACTTTTGTCAGTGGCATACTTTCTGTATTATTTTCTGGATTTTTACTGTTGTTGGTAACTCCCATAGAACCCCGAAATGTATATTTTGCATATATATCATTGAGTATAATTTTAATAATGAGCAGTTAAATGGATTGGAAATAATCAAATCAATCTGAATACATTTATATAAGGGACAGCCCAAATAGTATTCATAAGGGATATAAACTGAACAAATTAGAATATTAATATGATTATATGTCTTAATTTTCAGTTACCTTTTTATGACTAAGTTAGATTCATGTAACCTAAGCCTTTGATGATATATTTTTTTTAAATTGAAGCCCCCCTCTTGCCCCTCCTTGTTTATTGTTGTATGCTTTACATTCTCCTATGAATTGATCAAAGTGTAACAGTTATCCTGTCTTCACTTTGGAAGGATTACAAGTGCAATTGCCCCTACATTGTTAAAAGTACTTCACATAATCTGCTACCTACTCAGGTCTTTGATTTCTACTCCTGTTCAGGCTTCGTAAAAAAAACAACAAAGCCTGGGATGGTTTTGTTTATTGCATCAAAGTTGCTTCAACTGTCTTTCCCATAATTTCCTACCTGTTCAGGCCTTTGAAACCTAATCCTCCTATAGCTACTTTAAAGAACAAAGCTAACTGTTTGATATATTTATGGTGTATAATTGCAATTTCTTCCAGATTTTTGTGTATAAATACCAGGGGAAAATGACCAAAATCATATCATTTTATAATCTCATTGGAGTATTATGTAAAATGGATGCTGAAAAGGACAATTTCACAAGTTCTGAGGAAGGGAAACAAAATTTGGTTTCTAACACAGACAAGTTTGTCAAATTTAAGGAAGATACAATTCTTGTTTTCAATTATGTGGCTAATCAAAAGTATCCTGAGGGGATGTCTAGAGACCAAAAGAAGGAGTTCAGGATTAAATGTAAATGTTACACCATCAAAGATGGAGTGTTGTATTATGTGGGCTTTGGCAAGAAAGGTAAAAAATATATTTAAATCTTGTGTATTTATGTCTTGTGTATTTCTTCTTATTTCATGTAATCTGTGCATTATTACCTCATTATATAAACCCAACTTGCCAATCATTGTTCTACACTTTGGGTTAACTGAGAAACTTGAGCTGAATAGATTTTTCAATATAAAATTTTTTTCAACAGGCGGGGGGGAGGATTTCCTGGTGGGGGGGATGATTTCCTAGGAAATTCTCCCCCCCGGGGGGGAGGATTTTCAGGGGGGGAGGATTTCCTTTTACACCGGTTTTTCCGAAATCCATTTTGCTCATCAACAATTATATTTTTAGATTCTAGGAATTCATTTAATCTTGTGTTTAATATATTTGAGTATAATTTGCCAATACATGATAACAAACTAATACCCCTGTAATTAACAGGCATATGCGGGTCTTTATCACTACTTTTTGGGATAGGCTTAATTATTGCTTTTGCCCATAGGTTAGGCACAACATGATTTATGAAACAGACATTAAACAATTTGTATAAAATTCTTTTGAAATTATCATTTTTAATTAATTCATTTGGTATTTTATCGACACCTGTTGCCTTTTTACACTTACATTTTGCTAGTGATAGACTAATTTCAACCATTGATATTTCAGTGTTCAGTTTTTCATTTTCAGAATTTAGGCAATTCTCCAAAGTTTCTTTTTGCCTTTTTATCTCTGTTTCAAAATCAATTTGGGTTGTAGTTTTTTCAAGTGTTGGATTATACAAATTCTTAAAGTCGTGCTTCCATTTGTGTCTAACATAATCTGGATCAGAGGTAAGCACACCATCTTTATAAACTTTATTTGGTAGTTTATTTTGTTTTGGCCCAAGACTTTTCAATTTAGCCCAGAATTCCTTAGGGTTATTTGTGCTTATGTCCTCAAACTTTTTAAGGAACGAATAGTTATAATTTCTTTCAGACTTTTTCAACATTTTGTCGAAATTTCTTTGATTAGTTAGAAAGTCATTTCTGAGAAGTATTTTAGTGTGCCTGTGCCCCTTAAACTTTCTATACAGTTTCTCGGATTTAACCATATTTTTCCAAGCTAAAGCCAATTCATAAGACCAGTAAGGTTTTGAGTGCTTAAATTTTTTCCTATGTTTCTTGGATACCTCTTTAAAATTGACAAATCTATCCATCTCTTGTACACTTATACTAACTAAATCATCATAAAGATTATCCAGTTCATTTTTCACCTTTAAGCTATTTTCAAGTTGAGATATGATTCTTTCAATGGATATTTGCCATTCACTATTGTTCATAAAACCAGATTTGACATCACTAAAATCATACAATTTCTTGTTATTTACGGACTGATTCATTTGCTTTTGAGCAGCAAGAGGGATTTTTAGAACGTTTGCTGGAAAAGTAAATTTTGTAACAATAATGCTATGGTCAGGTGCTTTGCTTGTGCTTGAAAGCAGCTTTTCACATTCAAGTTTATCAATTACATCTGTAACAGCTAATACACAACAACTATTACATAAATCCAAACACCTTTGAGGAATAACTACATAGTCAACAACAGACTTACCCCTGGATGACATAAATGTAAAATCATCTAGGTTAGGTGTTACACGGCCATTACACACACAAAATTTAACATCTTTCAAAAAATCAAGAAAGATATCACAGTATGAATTTACCTCATTTTCTAAGGGAATACGTAAAGGGATACTGTCAATGTAATTTATAAAATCTTGACTATTCCCTATTCTTGCATTAAAGTTACCACCTACTATAATTAAGTCAGCAGAGTTATTGTCATATATTTGAGATATGAGATGAGTAAAGAAGACAGAAGTATCTGCCCAAGGGGAACCATCTGGAGGAAGGTAACATGAGTATACAACGATACAGTACTTGGTTGATTTACATTCTAAAGATACACCAAGGATGCCATCTATTTTATCACTAACAACTTTTACTGTAAAATTTGATATGAATTTATCTGATATCAATACAGCCACACCCCCTGAGCCTTTTTTGCCTTCAGTTTAATATTCTTCCTACTGTTACTGAAACATACATATCCGGGGACATTAATACTCCCAGTGTTTTTAAGGTGAGTCTCTGAAACACAAAAAATGTCATAACTTAAATTTTGTATTATATGTGATCTTAAGTCCTGGTTAGTTGTAGTCCATCCATTGATATTCCAATATGCAACAGAACAGTCACTGACTTCACAGAAGGACTGGGTTGAATTCTACTTATATGTAACTGAGGTTGGTGAAGTATACGTTCGACGGCTATCCTGAGAGGATGTCTTAGTCTTAGCTCCCTGTTGCCACTGAGAACTCGATGAGACACCTTGAGCATCTGCACTCTGAGAGGCCCAGTCAGTAATTGAAGATTGTCTGTATGATGATGGCTGTCCATTTGTAGGAGGGGTCTGGAGCACTGAACTGTATGTCATAGCTTGAGACATAGGGGAGGTAATATCCTGAGTGTCAGTCTTGCTTTGACTCTGTTGCAATGATGCTGATGTAGGATCGTGATGAGATACCAGCTGCTGTGCACTGGGGAAATCCTTTTTCACCAAACGCCCATTTCCTGCAACACGATACTGAGTTCCATTCTGATAACTTTTGGACTCGAACCCAGAGTTTCCCACTTCTCCCAAAACTGCTGAAGCCTTGCCCCTACAGGAAGATTTGTGACAACAGTTGGGACATTTGTGACAATTTTTACAGAACTCAAGTGATCTACACAGGAAACATCGTTCACATGGTTTATTTCTCTGATAGATTGACAATAAACGGGATTTACACCTTCTTTTGCGGTGACCCGCTGGCAAAAGGAACACTTGCAACAAAAGAGTTTACATGTGATAACACAGTCTCGCTCTTGCTTGTCACTGGTGGTGGTGGGTTCAAACCCTTCATCTTGTCGGATACATTTACAGAGTTCACCAATCCGACCACATTTGAAACACAGTAATTGTCATTTATGCTTTTTAAATCCCCTGGCCGGCTTCTGGCTGAAGTTTGAGGCTTTACCACCACCTTTCTGAGCAGTTTGCCGGTCTCTAATCTGCTTCCATGCTGGTGTAGTGGGCTTCCGGTCCGGCTGGTGAGGGGTTCGATTGGAGGGGACGTATGGATGAAAACGTCCAGGTTTCCTCTGTGTGGTACCAGCAGAACGCCTCTCTTCACTATGTAAGATCTCCTCTTCAGCCTTGACCAGTAAGCTGTCCGGGAAGAGTGAGAGTTGGTGGACTGGAGACGTGCGTAAGGCAGACAAGGTGTCAGGTTTAACTCCACCTCGTATGAACTCTAAATAACTGTCCCGACAGGCCAGGGTGAGATTAGCCATGCTGATAAACACTCCCTCTGATAAATCCTGCAGGGTACGCTGCATAGCCTGTGAAATTGACCGGTTGAATGTAACCAGATACTCCAGTTCCTCAACAGCCTGTTGTTGTTTCTCAGCACTTTTGCCCTTTGAGGAATCGAACCTGAGGGACTTCAACTGGGTGACCATGGAGTCCTGTACTTTCGTGAGGCATCTAGATAGGCCAGCAGCGTGATTACACATCACTGATTGTTCTCTGAAGGACCTCTCCCACCTTCTAAGGGTGTCCTGGCTGAAAGTACGGGAAGCTGGAGCAGAAGGTAAGCTGCGCCTTGCAACTCTAGAAAACATACTGTTAAGTTTTGCCGGTTCCGGAGACCAGTCACCAACAGCCTGGGTAGACGTATCCTTCTTAACAGCTTGCATGTCGTACCACTTTGAAGTACGGGGTGTCTTGACAAATTGATCACGCAGCAGTCCACTAGTTTCTGTATTCCTGGAAGGATAACCTTCAGCAATAGTTACATTTAGTTTCTCCAGCTTTTTACAAAGCCATTCATCCACCGGCAATTTAACTGACACTTTACCGGTAGTCTTCACTCTAGAACCGGCAAAGGGATTGTCATCCATAGATGCAGCTGAGGTGTCATAATCCGGGATTTGATGCCAGCCCATGAAACTCCTCACCCCTCTCAAGGTTTCCCGGTAATTTGCATCTTCAGAGAGGTCCTGGTCAGTGGTTGTTTCTGGTACATCACCCTGGTAGTGAACACTAGCCGGTGAAGCCGGTTCCGAATCCAACTCAGCCTCACATTCAGATTCCCTAGCAACCTCAGTATTCTGGCCAATGGGAGGCGACTGGTTAGACAGCGTAGTTTCATAACCGGAAGGCAGAACCTCAGGACCCGCACCGGGAGCCTGTGGAGGCTGGGTGGCAGTCCCTGCACCGGGAACCAGTAAAGGTTGGGTGGCAACAGTCTCAGAGGTACCGGGGCCCTGAACAGGGTGGGTAGCACTCTCATTCACTTCCTTCACAGCTTGTGTACCGGGAACCCCCAGAGGAGGTTGGGTAGCCGTCAACTGCGTAGCAACGTCACCAGTGCCCTCAGAAAACATAACACTAGTAGAAGCACCCGGATCAAAGAAGGGGTGTTCTCTGGGCACCACAGAAGCAGAATTCACCGGTCTCACAGGAACAGCAAATGACTGGTTAATCAGCATTGCTTCCAGACGGGAAAATCTCTCACTCCACTTGTCATCAAGGGACTTGAGGTCGTCTGAAGTGGGCTTACTGCTGTGCTTCCGTTTACTAGACCTTGGGGAGCCATCAGAACGCTTCTTCTTCTGCGTGGGTGTAGAATCAACAGGAGACTGCTTTCCTGAATTAACAGGACCCAGCAGTGAAACCTCAGACGGATCAACAAGCTTGGGAGACGTACTTGTCAAATCTTCAGATTTCTTCTGGCTAGAGCGTTCTTTCCGTTCCTTGTAGGTGGGGGTTGCTAACTGATGGATCTGAGCAGGCGTAAACGCCTTACAGATACTACAATCCAACTTCTTCACACAGGGGTCGTCTCCCACCCCCTTGTCACGACAACGCGTACATTTCTTATGGTTGTCGAAAAGGGCCATAACGTGCCCGCAAGAACCTCGCTTCTGTCCAGGAGACGACATTATGATCAGAAACGTAGAAGTATACAGCACTAATAAAAAACACGTAACTGGGATGAGTTCGTTGTAGAAAACACAAAACGTATCTCTGATGAAAATGTCTGCACACTCTTTCGCGCCAAAAGAAAAAGATGCTATGACGTCAATAGGTAAACAGGAAATGAAGTACGATGCGCCACCTGGCGAATGCACACTCTGTGACCGGTCCTGCCGGTAGTATATACAGGACGTCTTTTTCTGACGTTTGGCGGGACCGGTCGCGCCGACCGGTAAAGCAATTGTCCATTGGATAGGATGTATTAACGCAATAAAATTTATGTTTTGCAATTTTTGCAAAAAATTCAAAATGGCCGCCATTTTTGGCGAGACAAAATTTTTTGCAAATTGGGAGAGCTACTTTGGAGAGATACCCTGTGGGTCAAAAATTTC
Organism: Sabellastarte sp. h YS-2021; assembly: GCA_964017235.1. NCBI lineage: Eukaryota > Metazoa > Annelida > Polychaeta > Sabellida > Sabellidae > Sabellastarte > Sabellastarte sp. h YS-2021. Next base: position 167,837,117 of record OZ024928.1, on the reverse strand, counting down.
GTCAAAATTGCTCTATCTAGCACGGTTTTCGAGATATAAGCATTTTTATGTTTTTGCAATTTTTGCGAAAAATTCGAAAATTCAAAATGGCCGTCATTTTTGGCGAGACAAATTTTTTTTCGAGATTGGGATAGCCACTCTGCAGAGATACCCTGTGGCTCAAAAATTTCGTCAAAATTGCTCTATCTAGCACGGTTTTCGAGATATAAGCATTTTTATGTTTTTTTGCAATTTTTGCGAAAAATTCGAAAATTCAAAATGGCCGTCATTTTTGGCGAGACAAAAATTTTTTTCGAGATTGGGATAGCTACTCTGGAGAGATAGCCTGTGGGTCAAAAATTTTGTCGAAATCGCTCTATCTAGCACGGTTTTCGAGATATAAGCATTTTTATGTTTTGCAATTTTTGCGAAAAATTCGAAAATTCAAAATGGCCGCCATTTTTGGCGAGACAAAATTTTTTTCAAAATTGGGATGGCTACTCTCAAAAGATACCCTGTGGGTCAAAAATTTTGTCGAAATCGCTCTATCTAGCAGGTTTTTCGAGATACAAGCATTTTTGTGTTTTCCTTATTTGGAAAATTCATAATGATTAATTAATCATTAATTACTCGGCCATTTCTTAACAAATCAATGCCAAAATCTAATGATTTCCAATAGAATGAATGTATTTGCCAAGTTTCAGGTGAATTGATAAAATCCCTTTCAAGTTATCATCCGGACAAGTTTCCCCATCGAAAAAAAAAGACATTTTTGGTCATGTGACCTCTCTGATTGGTTGAAATGTCACTGCAGCATATTCAAAAAAATTCCCCAAGGCTACTGCATAAACCTGCCAAATTTGAAAAGAATCCGCCTAACGGTTACAGAGTTATAAGGAAAACAATGCGGAGCCGGCAGAGCCTGAAGGTCTCCCATACACAAACAAGCGTCCTGCAAAAGAATTTGAAATTCTACCAGATTGGAATTTCTTCCATGACAATCATGTATATGCAAGGTAAGAGAGAAATCTCTGCAATGGTCAATGAGAAAATTGTGATAAAGAGTTGAAATTCAAGGAGGGGTTCAAGGTCAAATCGGACCATACCAGAAGATTCCCAGTTCATGATTTCCTATAGGTTGGTTTACCATCCCAAACCTCTTGGACCAATAATAAGCGAGTTATAAGCATTTTTAAGTTGAGCTATCCTCATATGACCTTGAAGGAGGGGTCCAAGGTCAAATCTGACCACATCAAAATATTCCCAGCCCATGATTTTCTATAAGTTGCTTTACCATCCCAAACCTTAAGGACCAATAATAAGCGAGTTATAAGCACTTTTACCTTTGGCTATCCTCGTTTGACCTTGAAGGAGGGGCCCAAGGTTAAATCCGACCACACCAGAAGATTCCCAGCCCATGATTTCCTATAGGTTGGTTTACCATCCCAAACCCCTAGAACCAATAATAAGCAAGTTATAAGCACTTTTAAGTTTGGCTATCCTCGTTTGACCTTGAAGGAGGGGTCCAAGGTCAAATCTGACCACATCAAAAGATTCGCAGCACATGATTTCCTATAGGTTGGTTTCACATTGCAAACCTCTAGGACCAATAATAAGGGAGATCTAACCACTTTTAAAGTCCACTCCGTGGATGACCTTGAATTAAGAGCTTCAAGGTCAAATGTCTCCAAGGTTGTAGAGGACATATATATCTGTTATACATATCACCTATGAAGACATTCAACCTTCTACCTATGAGAAACAGCCAGTAGAAAAATGTAGATAATTTTCAGAGAAATGCCCGCAGCGGTCATCTTGTTTTTCAGAATGAGGCTAATTTCCTTCCCAGAGAAGCTTATTCAAAATAGCATCAGAGATGCCCGTACCCCACAGCCTGGGGAAATATTTTTTAACACCATCAGATATACAGGTAGTGTAACAGTACAAAGTTCAAGATACTTTCAGAGCAGTGTCAGTTATATTAAGGTCCAAATAATGCTCAAGTAGAGAAAATAATATCTAAGGAAAAGAAATGTATGTAAAGATGAAGTATTGAAACAAGACAATTCAATAATAAAATGACAGCATTTATCAGTAAACCAAAAATGGCCGTATTATGGTTTGGAGGTTTTAAATATTACCTATGTATACAGAAGTAGTAATACATTCAATCAATACTCATGTTGGAAAAAGGCCTGTGGCTCACTTGATGAAATTCCATCTGTTACAATGGGAACTTGCTAAAGCAAATTCTTAATGAATTCTAATCTGACTCTAACAGTGCTTAATCTGCATCAACAGACAGACCCAAAGGTGCAACATGATTTTAAAGGTCAAAGGTTAATCAGTGTCGCACCATGACGTGGCACACCTAAAACCCTCAACCTATGTCCCTACCAAGTATAAACTTCCTACATCTTACAGTCTCTGAGATATAGTCTGGACAAGATTTTATAGGTCAAGGTCACTACAGCAAGGTCAAATCAAGGTCACACTACGACGTAGCACACCTACACCCCCTAACCAATGTCCCTACCAAGTATCAACTTCCTACACCTCTTACGGTTTCCAAAATATAGCCCAGACCTGGTTTTATAGGTCAAGTTCACTACAGCAAGATCAAATCAAGGTCACACTATGACATAGCACACCTACACCCCCTAACCAATGTCCCTACCAAGTATCAACTTCCTACACCTTACGGTTTCCAAGATATAGCCCGGACCAGGTTTTATAGGTCAAGTTCACTACGGCAAAGGTCAAATTAAGGTCACACAATGACGTTGCACATGTACACCCCCTAACCAATGTCCCTACCAAGTATCAACTTCCTACACCTTACGGCTTCCGAGATATAGCCCGGACAAGATTTTATAGGTCAAGGTCAGACCATGATGTTGCACACCTACAACCCCTAACTAATGTCCCTGCCAAGTATGAACTTCCTACACCTTACGGTTTCTGAGATACAGCCCGGACAAACTATTTCCCGTCGCCCACCATGGGTGAAAAAAATACCCCCTGACAGTCCTGAGGGGTAAAAACTTGAAATATTGCAGCTGGCTTCATCCATTTTGCACCAAATATAGGACTAAGAGAACTTGCCTTTGAGTAATTTTTGCTTCATTTTTAAGAACAAAATGGCCACTATATCACATTTTAAGGTCAAACCAGGGCATGGGTATGGTACCTCACATATCATTGGTCTTAGGGGGTTTGAAATGTGAAATTTGCCGAAGACTTATTTTACGCTCTTTTTGAAAATACCTTACCATTTGTCCTAGGTTTAAAATTTCAAAACAACATGTGGAAAATCATGGTATGTAAGTCTTTTCCAAGTGTATAAGAGTATAGAAATAACCACTGTGGCAGCTATCGTGTTTTCATTGCAATATAATCCATCTGCAAAAATGTGAATCCCACTGCTGTGTTTTGATTCATATTAAGTTTCAAAATATCAAAAAGCACATTTTTTTTTCTTTCCGGCATGGAACCATAACCAAACCATTTCTGAGAAACAAAATAAAATGCATTCTTTTTTATATTTATTGTAAAATATTGCAGTATACTCTCTGTAAAATGCTCAAACATTTGACCATTGAGCATCACATTCACAAACTATGAACCAAAGAAACTCTTTTGGTGATTAAAAACATTTCGAAATGCCAGGATAGCTTGATTTGGCATCTTCCAAGACCAGTTCATTGTACTATCACACATTTGGAAAGTAATCCCATCACACAAAGTCAACTATGTTATATTCTCATTCAACAAAAACTAAGCTAAAACCCTCAAAACTGACAGCTGCTTTGGGCAAACAATATTTTACAATCTATTATATTAAGAAACAATAATACAACTCGGTTGTGTTTAAGTCCAACTTTTAGTACTCAGTTACATTAAAGTTTGCCAAATATTTGGCAACTAGAGGGTACATCGTCTATCAATACTGACCATATTGTTTCGAGCAGGGTTGATGATATTGATGTACAGTATTGCTGTTTTATTTACACCGTCACCATGGATAATCAGTGTGAATAACTTCCGGTTTTTCACCAATATCTTGGAAAGTATATGTATAAATATGTATCAAATATCATTATAAAGATCATTTTACAGTGCTTCTGCTCATGTGTGTTGCATAAAAATCCATGGAGAAATAAAGGAGCTATTGCAAGTTAAAGATTGAAGGTTTTTCAGAGCCTTTTCAAATGCTCTCATTAAATATTCACGTTATTTAACCAATAAATCGTACAAAATAGTGGACAATAAAAGTCAAATATCCCTCATCAAACATATACAGAAAAAATATATCACTCCTGAAGATTAACAATATAATATTCGTGCTGCGCACTCGTATAATATTGTCATCTTCATTCGTGATGTATTTTTTCTGTATATATCATTCCGGAAGTTTTCCTATTGTACAACGATAAAGTTACACTGCAAATACTTGAAATAAACCTTAAAAATGAAGAAACTATAATGTTTTATCTCGTATCTTGATGGTTTTTAATACATTTTTGATCAAATGTTTGTAGTGGATTTGTACTTTGCTTTGTACTCACTATTGGCAAATGGCTATGAATCTGTCAAGTACCGGAATAGTTCGGTTATCACAGTTACAAGACGTAGCACACACTGTGCAAGCGAAGTCTGTGTCAGTTAAATTTTTGTGCAAATGGAACCAATTTTAAAGTCCCAACATCAAATCATGCAATACTTTTGCGATTACAAGTGGAAGCAAGCCATAACTTGAACTGACTCCAGTGGATATTGGATGTTCTAGTTGTGCAAAATTGCAAATTTAATAAGTAAATTAAATTTTTATAAGTTAATACCCTATCCAAGAGACAATTGCTTTACCGGTCGGCGCGACCGGTCCCGCCAAACGCCAGAAAAAGACGTCCTGTATATAATACCGGCAGGACCGGCCAGGAGAGTGCATTCGCCAGGGGGCGCATCGTACTTCCTCTTCCTGTTTAGACAACGTGACGTCATAGCATCTTTTTCGTGTCTAATCCTAGTAAGACCCCTAGTAAGCTGATAGCGGGGCCGGTTGGGTGGGCCTTGACTGTCCATTGGATAGGGTATTAACTTATAAAAATTTAATTTACTTATTAAATTTGCAATTTTATTGCGTTAATACATCCTATCCAATGGACAATTGCTGAATAACTTGGTAGGCAGGTAAGCAGCTGGGGACTTAGGTGAACTCATAACAAAACAAAATTGTACAGGCCCGTTTGACCTAGGGTCAGAGAACCCTGGAAGGTCAGGGTCGGCCACTAACTCACCGGTTAACCGGGAGCCTACCGACGTTGCCCCCCCTTTATCTTTCCTTCCAGAGTCGGTCTGAGAAGGGAAAGATAGAGAGAGAGAGGGGCTGAGTTCAGTCCCAGAAGAAATAAACTTCCCAAGGGAAGCAAGTCACAGTTTTTTTGAAAATATATGTACATTCAACATATTTACATTATGTACATATCTAACATAATTACAATATGTACATATTTACATATATACAATATCTCCTCACTTCTGGGCCTGGTGGTGCACCTGTTGAGCAGCCACTAGAGGTCCCAGATGGAAAAGCTCTGAGTCTGCCCAGACAACATCCTTCAAATAGAATTGGGTGAAGGTGTTGTGAGATTTCCAGTGGCAGGCTGACAAGATCTGATCTAAGGAGATCCCTGACTGGAAGGCCTTAGATGCAAAAAAAGGCTCTAACATCATGGGCTTTAACCTGATGTAAGGAGAGGGCCTCCGGGTCAGAGAGCTCATAGCACAGAATGACAGTCTGTTTGATCCATGAGGAGATGGTGGCAGGTGAGATGTCTTTGTCGAACTCTTTCTTGAAGGAGACAAAGACTAACTCCTTATTCTGCCTGAGATCTGAAGTCCTGTCCAAGTAGTAGCACAGGGCTCTAACTGGACATAGGGACCTGTCACCCTTGAGTGACCTGTCCAGAGATGGTGCCAGGGCTGGAATGACCACTGGTGCCACACTATCTGGACCCTCCTTAGCCAGCTGATTCTTGGATAGGAAGCTGGGTGAGGGGTACAAAGACACCTTAGACCAGTCTGACTGGTGTCTGATGTTCTTATGTAACCAAGCATGGATCTCACTCCTGTGTTTACCTGAACCCAAAGCCAGCAAGAAAACAGTCTTGAAAGTTAGATGTTTCAAAGGAGGCCTCTTTTAGGGGTTCAAAGGGAGCCTTTGTGAGCTGATGTAAAACCAGTGAAAGGTTCCAGGAGGGGATGCCCCTCACGCCCTTAGGTCTGTCTCTATGGAAACTATCCAGGAGACGAGTGAGATTCTCATCTTTGCTGACATTAATGGTGGAATTGCCCAGTTTGTCAGCAATGGCGGATCTGTAGCCATCAATAGTGCCTGGTTGTAACTTCTTCTCCTGAAACAAGTGCAGGAGGAAGTCAGCAATGGCTTTGTAAAAATGGTCCACTTTGCCTCATAGACAGATCTGGTTGATCTTCTTTGAGGAGCCTCAATTCGTGCTGCCACTGCCTCAGAGAAGCCTTGCTCCTTGATTGCTGAGGCCAAGCATGTAGGTTCAGATTCGACAGGTTCCTGTGAAGGACCTGGTTGAATGGCTGAGACACTAGGTTGGGTATGCTGGGCAGACACAGTGGGATCTGGCTTGACATTGCTACCAGGTCCCCAAACCAGGGCATGTTGGGCCACCCTGGAGCAATCAGAATTAATCAGTTGCAGGGGTAGTCCTGGAGCTTCTCCACCACTTTGCCCAAGATGGCTGCCGGTGGGAAGGCGTATGGGTCCAGGTCCTCCCAGGAGAGGCAGAGTGCATCCACTGCCCAAGCCTGGGGGTCTGGTACCGGTGATACAAACTGTGGTAGTTTGTTGTTGAACCTGGTGGCAAACAGGTCCACTTGTGGTTGATGCCACCTTGAACATACAGCTTGGAACACTTCTGGATGAAGTGACCACTCTGTTTGAATGATCTGGCCAAGCCTGGATAGCCTGTCTGCGACCACGTTCAGCCGGCCGGGGATGTGACGTGCCCTGAGGGTTACTTGCTGTCTGGTGCACCAGGACAGTATTCTCCACAGTAGGGCACACAGAGAGCCCGATTTCATCCCCCCTTCTTTGTTGATATAGGCAACCACTGTTGTGTTGTCTGTAGTTACCAACACTGTCTTGTTGAAGACTAGGGTTTGAAACTCTTTTAGAGCTAGAAATACTGCTTTCAGCTCCAAGTGGTTTATGTGTAACTTGCTCTCTGGTAGGGACCACTGTCCCCTTGCAGTGTGCTCGTCTAAGTGAGCGCCCCACCCTACTTTTGATGCGCCTGTAAAGATTTGCACAGCATGTTTTAGAGGGTGTAATGGTTGACCTAGAAGCACATTGCTTTCCTCCAGCTACCACCTTAGATGGGGGTGGAGGGATTTGGGGACCGGGATCACCTTTTCCAGTGACTCTGGGACCCTCCAGTTGTTTTTCAAGTGCCACTGTATGGGTCTCATGTGTAGTCGCCCTAAGTGAACTTGTTTTTCTGTTGCTGTGAGTAGACCTATGAGGGACATGAATTTTCGGACCGGGCATACCGGATCCGACAGGATTGATCTGATCTTGTCTGTCAAGGTCTGCCAACGTTCCTCTGTTGGTCTGACCCTGCCCTCCTTCAGGTCGAACTGGTAACCTACGAAGTTGAAGACCTGCTGTGGGACCAGTTCTGATTTTTCCCTGTTCACCAGCCACCCTAGTTCCTGGCACAGTGTGACTAGGGTTTGAGTATGCTGGAGACAGGTGTCGTGGGTAGAGGCTCTCACCAGCCAGTCGTCTAGGTACTGGTGGATCCTTATACCCTTTTGAAGTGCCATGAGTTTGACCTCTTTGGCCACCACTGTGAACTCCATGGGGGCTGTGGACAGGCCAAAGGGAAGGGCTTTGAACTGGTAGGACCGACCCTGGAGGTGAAAACGCATGTACTTCCTGGATTGACTGTGAATTGGTATGTGGAAGTATGCGTCTTTGAAATCTATGGATGTGACCCACTCCCCTGTCTGTAGGGAGGTTCTTATTGTCTCTGGGGTCTCCATCTTGAACGACCCTGTGTTTAAAAAGGTGTTCAAGGTGCTCAGGTCTAGGATCGGTCTCCACCGGTTGTTGGGTTTGGGTACCAAAAATAGCCGGTTGTAAAACCCCAGTGAGTTTGGATTTTCCACCGGTTCGACTGCAGTTTTGTTTATCAGCTGATACAGTGCCTCTAAAAGGAAGGACTGTTTGGTTGGATTGTGGTAGTTGCTTATTACAGTCGGTGACCTTGTCAAGTGGGGTCTGAACCGGAAGGGAAGCGTGTAACCCTCCCTCAGAATGTTTACCACTTTTGGACTTGAACCCAGGGTTTCCCATTTCTCCCAACACTGGTTTAACCTCGCCCCTACAGGAGGATCTAAAACAGCATGTTGGGCATTGGTGACAAGATTTACAGAAGGCAAGTGACCTACACAAAAAAACATCTTTCACATATTTTATTTTTGTGTACAATTGACATGCATTGGGATTTACGCCTTTCCTTTGCGGCAACCCGGTGACAATATGAGCATTTGCAACATGAGAGTCTGCATTGAAATTTAAAGTCACTTTGCTGTTCTCGGACACCACTGGTGCTGGGTTCAAGTCTCCCTGACCGGTGACATGTACAGAGTTCTTCTGACCGGTCACAGAATTTACACAGTGATTGTCATTTATGAGACTTGAATCCCTTGGCAGGCTTCTGGGAGAACGTTGAGGCCTTGCCACGACCTTTCCTGGCTTATTGCTTGTCTTTAATCTGCTTCCAAGCCGGAAGGGTAGGTTTCCTGTCGTGGTGACTCGTAGATCTATCACTTGCAGGTTAAGGCCGGAAACGATTCTGCTGTCGGTGTGATGTACCCGACAAACGCCTCTCTTCATTCCTACTGATTTCCTCTTCAGCCTTAGTGATCAGCTGATCTGGGAACAGTGCGTTTAGATGTACTGGAGATGTTCTTAAGGCGTTCACAGTATCTTGTTTCACTCCCGCGTGTAGGTAGTCCAGATAACTATCTCTGCGAGCTAAGGTGAAGTTGGCCATGTTGATAAAAATACCCTCGGATTGATCTTGCATGGTTCTGGCCATGGCCTGTGACATTGACCGGTTAAACGTGGTCAGATACTCCATTTCACTGACAGCTTGCTTCATCTTCTCTGATGACTTGCCCTTACTGTCGAGATGTAGAGTTTTGAGTTGTGGCCATAGAGTCTTGAACTCTAGTCAAACACCTTGACAAACCAGCAGCCTGGTTACACACGATTGTCTGTTTTCTTGCTGCTCTCTCCCACCTCCTGAGTAGCTCTTGACTGAAGGCTCGGGAGGGTGGGGCAGTAGTAAGTTTCTTCTAGCCACCCTGCTGAATGAATGGTTGAGCTTGGCAGGATCCGGTGACCAGGTGCGTACTGTTGTGCTTTCAGAGTCCTTCTCAGCATGCATCCCGTACCACCTTGAAGATCTGGGAGTTTTAATGAACTGATCTCTGAAGAGACCGGTATTATCTGTATTTCTAGTTGGGTAGCCCTCTGTGAGTGTGAGGTTAAGACTGGACATCTTACGACACAACCAGTCGTCCACCGGAAGCTTCACCGACACTTTACCGGTTGGTCTAACACGTGCACCGGCAAAGGGGTTGTCATCAGCAGTGGAGGACACAGTTTCGAACTCAGGAACCTTGTGCCAGTTCATGAAACTTCTCACACCCTTCATGGTCTCCCTGTAGTTTGCCTCCTCAGTAGGTTCACTGTCAGGATCATCTCTGGAGACATCCCTGTCTGCTGACCGGTCCCGGTGGATCTCCTCATCCAGGGAACCGGTATCACTGAGCTGGTCAGCTTCACTATCAGAAGCTGCACTCACATCTCCCTCACCAGTTGGCTGAACTTCAGGGAACGAACCGGGGGCCTGAACACTGGGAGCCTCAAGGGGCTGGGTGGCAGTCTCCATCTCCTCTACAGCCTCACCGGTGACCTGATCAAGGCCGGGACCGGGTTTCTCTGCAGCTAGCTTGCTGGTGATGGCACCAGGATAAAAAAAATGGCTTCTGGCTGGGAGTCACATCTGAAGCTGGTTTCACAACTGGTTCAACCGGTACTGTGAAAGTCTTGGCCAATAACATTGCCTCAAGACGGGAGAATCTTTCTGCCCACTTCTCATCAAGTTGTTTCAAATCTTTAGCTGATGGTTTACTGCTGGAAGATTTCTTCTTATTGGAAGAAGGCTTGGGGGATTCACTACGCTTCGTCTTCTTGGTCGTAGGGGTAGAATTAACAGCCTTGACCTTCTCCACTTTACCCAACACACTAACGTGAGCAGGGTCCACGAGAGTGGGAGTGGAGGACGCAGTCGCCTTCTTGTCTTTCCTGTCTTTATAAGTAGGGGCAATTGCTGGATCTGTTCAGGGTTAAACCCTCTACAGATAACACATTCCTTCTTCTGGACGCAGGGGTCGTCGCCTAGCCCTTTGTCCCTACAACGTGCACACTTGGAGTGGGTGTCGAACCCAGCCATAACGTGTCCGTAGGAGCCTCGTCTTTGCCCTGGAGATGACATAGTTGTAGATAATACTTCTAAATAACTAAAAGTAAAATAAAATGGTTGCGTTCGGTGTAGAACAAAAAATTCGCTTGTCGAGAAAACATGTCTTCACTCTCCACGTGCCAAACCAAAAAGATGCTATGACGTCACGTTGTTTAGACAGGAAGAGGAAGTACGATGCGCCCCCTGGCGAATGCACTCTCCTGACCGGTCCTGCCGGTATTATATACAGGACGTCTTTTTCTGGCGTTTGGCGGGACTGGTCGCGCCGACCGGTAAAGCAATTGTCCATTGGATAGGATGTATTAACGCAATAAAAAGTACCGTTTGTTGACTAGAGGTGAAGTGCTATATAAGTCTGCTTACACTGGAATATTGCCAAGACTTGTTTGCCCCAATAAAGCTGTCAGCAGTGAGAGTCTTTACACAAATTCTCTTCCATCTCTGTTAGATAATGTGGAATGGCCACAAGTATGTAGTAACAACTGGAATATGGAAACTAAACCTTCATTATGAACATCGTCAGTAATAAATGCTTCAAACAGAAACTCCGAACCACAGCTCTTTGATCATAACAATTTCACTCTCTTATACACAAGACAGTCTTTACAAAAATGCATGAACTTTCAAAATGTCGCCTCTCATTCGCCCCGAATTAAACACTGTTGTACGTACAACAATTCTGGGTTTACTGTCATTTATAACAACCTGTTCAGGTCATACCACAACCAGTAGTTGAGGTGGTGGAACAAAGTGTTAAAATAATAGTTGTTCAAGAAAAACCATCAGCAAGTAACTACCAACTTTCTAACTTAAGGTTGATACAGATACGAACCTATAACTTCTGAGGTGGGGAGGCAAGTATTACATATTACACAATGACAGGCCAACGTCCCAAGGCACCCCTTTTCTCAGAAACATAAGACTAACAGATTATTGCTACATTCTTTAACCCTTATATGATAAAGGACACCCCACAGTAAATCGTACATGCCAAAAAATACACTTTCTGGATTTTAACAAATAGAGTATGCAAACACTATGGCACTGTCAATACACAAGTCAACTCCACAATTAATTGTATAACATTTGAACCATTCAGAATGGCCATAAACGCATAGAAATTTGATAAAGTTTACATAATTAAACCTAAAGGAAGACAATTGATACTACAGCAAAGACAACACACCTAAGTACAACTTCAAAATGCATTTATAACTGGTTTTAAACGGTCTCATGTCCCTACAAAATGGGATCACACTAGTTATTGTAATCAGACATAGCCCATGTCATTCATGCTTTCACACGTTCAATAAAAACAGAGAAGATAACTACTGCATAAAACAAAGATTAAAACAATTGGCAGTGCAAATGTACACGTTCACTCCTCTGATGTTCATCCCATAAATAAATAATAACTACATAAAAAATAACTAAACTTACTACAATCATAGTAAAAAAAAAACAACAACTCTCATTCATGTGAAAGACAACTTGTATGAAACAAAATATCTCTTCTGTTTTTATTGTTTAATCTATGTACACACGAGATACATACAGAACAAACATACACAAGCACTGGTCAGATCATCAGAACAAATCACTGAACACAGTCTGTTACTATGGCTGTTACAGAGTAACCAGGCACTCAAAAAACTACATTCAAAACAAAGAGTACCATCTGGAAAACCAGGTACTCCTAAAACTAATACTTTACATTTCCATAAATTACGGGCGTGTATACTATTTTCAGTCGGATAATTCATTTCAATAAATTTGTTTACATCAACCCCTACATTTGCTGGAACTTCCAACACTAAATGCTAACAACCCGATTCATGAAGGTTTTACAATGCAGATATACCCTTTGTTTTTTTAACCCTTAGTCACCCACCCAATATATTGTCATCATAACCAATACATTTCACCAATGAATGTCCATTTTAATAATTCTGAACACATGAGTTTATTTTTCACATTGATTATATCTGCTTGGTAAATACCACGCTATTATTTATGTTTTACTTTTGAAAGACCCAAGTTACTAGACCTCGGCCTACAGAAAATTCAAGAGTACTCAGAATTTTACATATTTTCCCAAAGTCTTTTTCAACTCGCAACATTTAAGAACACAAATACCCACAATTTTGTAATCATAATTCTATAGCAGAGTAACCATAATTTACTCAAGAGTAAACAAAGCATACAAGTTAAAAGAATTACCAGTCTGTCAAACCAATGAAAGACATGTTCAATAAAATCAGATAATCCAAACCCCCCAGCCCTTGTTTCGCCTTAGTAGTATCCGAGTGCATGATATTCCATTAAGACTGAAAATGAATAGCAAAATTACTAAACATTTGGTCAAAGTATTTGGCGAATGTATGGTATTTGTTTTGAACTTAACCCCTTAAAGACCTTATCCGTCTAGCTGTCGACAGCAATGTGTATTCTACAGTACCATGTCTGTCGGCTAGCAGTCGACACCCCCATATAATATGCAAGCTTTCATTCAGCACTGTAGAATTAAACGTCTTGGTATACTGAAATACGGTATATAAAATATCATGTACGAGGCCGTTATGGACAACGAAATCACTTGTGGTGTGTGTTTTAGCTACCTAAACTGTCTGTAAGCTCTTCATCCCGGATTTTCCTTCAGTATAGTAGAATGCTGTTCCCTTGGTGGCGAAGAGGTTAATGCAAGTCGTCTGGTTTCTTGTATAAAACCATATATTTTTTATTCCACTAACCATGGCATGTGAATCAGAAAAATCATCGGAATATGCAGTTTTAACTAGGGGTGCAATGATACCAGATTTTCTAGTTTGGGATTCCGCCAAGGATACTGGTATACCACCACTACCGACTCACCACTAGTTTTAACAAATATTTTAATAACTATATCAAAGAGAGATCAGCCTCAGGGTTCACTTTCACATGTGACCGATATTTTTGTCTGAAAATTGGAAATAAAGAAAGTTTGTTTGCAACTACATCAATCAGAAAAAACAATGCCAGATGTATCTGTTCAGTAAATTCAACTAAATTTTTCTTTTTTAACAGAACAAGAATATTTAGCTAATAACTTGAGACCTGTACTCTCCAAATAAAATGAACAAACATTGAATGTTTTCTCATAATACTCTTTAAAACAGAAGGTATATACCCTTATTTTGCTTAATAATAATAAATATGTAGCACCAAAACTTGTTATAAGTTTGAGATTTTCTTGAAACTGAAGAGGGGTTTCCTTACAGGTGATTTGCAAGTCTTTTACTCTGAGTAATTTCACAACTTATCTAGTTAATTCAGCACCCATTTAGAATTATTTAATGCCTAATCAGCAGTGATTCATTTGGAGCTAATGTTCACTGACACAACTAGGCTATATTATTTATTTTACAAAGAAACCCAGCTGACCAATTAACCTTCGAGATTGCATTTTAAGGGTCAATAATGCAACACCATGGAGACCATGCATAATATATAGTGTCGTCACTCAGCACATGACCTATCACTATACAACTTATGAACATGATTTATATATGAACAATCCTAGTTGTCCCAAGTTTGCATTTATTCTTTAAGTCCTGCTTTTGCTGATATAATGTGTGTGCTCCACTACCACATCAAGCACCACCCTTGTTTTACCTCAAAAGTAGCACCTAAATTGTCTTTTTATCAAACTAGACAGTCTATACAGATCCTGCTGAATTACTGTACATTCCCTTCCTATGTTTCTGATCATACTGGCCATCTAATTCACTAAACTATTTAGTAGAGGTACGTCAAGACACTCATTGCACACCCTCTTCCCAGGCTTGTAGTCCAGCTACAATTACCCACTACCCAGCCCACCAATCCAGCCATTCTCACTGAGGAAGTTGAGGATCTGGCGACGGTGGGTCTTGTCCAGATGACTGGGGTACCTCACCTTCACTGGCACACCAGACCTCCTTTGCAGGTAATCCTAAGTGACCACACAAAAACACGAGATATAACATGCAGGTGGCAGTGTCGCTGTATAAGAAATTCAAAATCGATTTCCTGGGCTTTTAAATAATACAATTAAGTATTAATCTCATTCAGATATTCAAAGTTAATTCATATTCACCAATATAAGGAAAAAAATGTGAGAGATGAAAACCTGATTGATAGGTTTTCAGTATTTTGATAAATATAAGCACAGTTGTTACATAATTTTTGCGGTTTTCATTATTTTTACAACACAGAAATGAAAACAGAATATAGGTTTACCCTTGGCACCACTACTAAATTTAGATGTGGGTTACCACACCATTCACATGGTGAAAATATCCAAAGATTTTCACTGAACTTTATTTCCATCATATAATCGATGCAATGTAACACAGTCTTTGCTTTAAACTTAACTTTCTGATACTTAGAGTAGTTCTAAAAATATGAATGCAGTAAATATGGATGTTTGGTACATTATGATGATCTATTTACTCAGAGAAACTTTCTATGCTAAAAATTATTACAGTTGTGTCACATAAGAAACTTAGTTATTATACTCACCTTGATAATACAGGTTTTGATTGTAATATAAGTTGCAGGTCTCAAACCAATGGACTTACAAAGCTGAAAAAGAAGATGATATTTTACATGTAGTCCATTTCCAAAATAAAACATAATTTATACATTTGATTTTTATCTATCAAACAATCTCTATCACAAGTGATCCAAATATAGAATGATTTGAATATAAGATAGAACTAGAGGATCGCTCGCAAAAAAAAAAGATAATGTTTTTGCATAGCAAAAACAAAGCGTCCCGAAAAGGATATAAAGGTGAGTGCTAAAGTATTAAGAAAATGCTTCGTTTCTAGCCTTATACTGTTGTGGCAACCAAAGTCAGCGCAGTCTGCTCTATCTAGCACGGTTTTCACGATATAAGCATTTTTGTGTTTTGCAAAAAATAAAAAAATTAAAAATGTCCGCTATATTTGGCGAGACAAAAATATTTTGAAAATTGGCATGGCTACTCTGCAGAGATACCCAGCAGGTCCAAAATTTTGTTGAGTTCGCTCCATATAGCACAGTTTTCGAGATATAAGCATTTTTGTGTTTTGCAAAAACTTTGAAAATTCAAAATGGCCACCATTTTTGGGGAGACAAAAATTTTTGTCAAGACCACTGCCGTGGTGTGTATCTCCCGCCGAGCATTAAAGCAGAAGAAATAGCTTTTCCGAGATATTCACAATTTTTCATTTTCGTGTGTGAAAGGTCTTCCAAAAGTATGTGAATGAGTTATTTGAGAAAAATTGGCTATCTGCAATACTATTAAGAGATAATTCACATTTACTCATTTTGAGTAGGTGAATAATTATCTATGGGTCTGAAACTTCACCAAGTGAAAGCTCTCCCAAAAGTAGGTGAATGAGTTATTTGAGAAAAATTGGCTATCTGCAATACCTTTTAGAGATAATTCGCATTTACTCATTTTGAGTAGGTGAGTAATTAGCTATGGGTCTGAAACTTCACCATGTGAAAGCTCTCCCACAAGTACATGAATGAGTATTTGATAAAAATTGGGTATCCGCAATACTTTTACAGATAATTAGCATTTACTCATTTTGAGTAGGTGAATAAATAGCTATGGGTCTGAAACTTCACAGAGTGAAAGCTCTCCCAAAAGTAGGTGAATGAGTTATTTGAGAAAAATTGGCTATCTGCAATACTTTTAGAGATAATTCACATTTACTCATTTTGAGTAGGTGAATAATTAGCTATGGGTCTGAAACTTCACCAAGTGAAAGCTCTGCCAAAAGTAGGTGAATGAGTTATTTGAGAAAAATTGGCTATCTGCAATACTTTTAGAGATAATTCGCATTTACTCATTTTGAGTAGGTGAGTAATTAGCTGTGGGTCTGAAACTTCACCAAGTGAAAGCTCTCCCAAAAGTAGGTGAATGAGTTATTTGAGAAAAATTGGCTATCTGCAATACTTTTAGAGATAATTCGCATTTACTCATTTTGAGTAGACGAGTAATTAGCTATGGGTCTGAAACTTCACCAAGTGAAAGCTCTCCCAAAAGTAGGTGAATGAGTTATTTGAGAAAAATTGGCTATCTGCAATACTTTTAGAGATAATTCGCATTTACTCATTTTGAGTAGGTGAGTAATTAGCTATGGGTCTGAAACTTCACCAAGTGAAAGCTCTCCCAAAAGTAGGTGAATGAGTTATTTGAGAAAAATTGGCTATCTGCAATACTTTTACAGATAATTCGCATTTACTCATTTTGAGTAGGTGAGTAATTAGCTATGGGTCTGAAACTTCACCATGTGAAAGCTCTCCCACAAGTACATGAATGAGTATTTGATAAAAATTGGGTATCCGCAATACTTTTACAGATAATTAGCATTTACTCATTTTGAGTAGGTGAATAAATAGCTATGGGTCTGAAACTTCACAGAGTGAAAGCTCTCCCAAAAGTAGGTGAATGAGTTATTTGAGAAAAATTGGCTATCTGCAATACTTTTAGAGATAATTCACATTTACTCATTTTGAGTAGGTGAATAATTAGCTATGGGTCTGAAACTTCACCAAGTGAAAGCTCTGCCAAAAGTAGGTGAATGAGTTATTTGAGAAAAATTGGCTATCTGCAATACTTTTAGAGATAATTCGCATTTACTCATTTTGAGTAGGTGAGTAATTAGCTGTGGGTCTGAAACTTCACCAAGTGAAAGCTCTCCCAAAAGTAGGTGAATGAGTTATTTGAGAAAAATTGGCTATCTGCAATACTTTTAGAGATAATTCGCATTTACTCATTTTGAGTAGAAGAGTAATTAGCTATGGGTCTGAAACTTCACCAAGTGAAAGCTCTCCCAAAAGTAGGTGAATGAGTTATTTGAGAAAAATTGGCTATCTGCAATACTTTTAGAGATAATTCGCATTTACTCATTTTGAGTAGGTGAGTAATTAGCTATGGGTCTGAAACTTCACCAAGTGAAAGCTCTCCCAAAAGTAGGTGAATGAGTTATTTGAGAAAAATTGGCTATCTGCAATACTTTTACAGATAATTCGCATTTACTCATTTTGAGTAGGTGAGTAATTAGCTATGGGTCTGAAACTTCACCAAGTGAAAGCTCTCCCAAAAGTAGGTGAATGATTAATTTGACAAAAATTGGCTATCCGCAATACTTTATGAGATAATTCGCATTTATTCATTTTGAGTAGGTGAGTAATTAGCTATGGGTCTGAAACTTCACCAAGTGAAAGCTCTCCCAAAAGTAGGTGAATGAGTTATTTGAGAAAAATTGGCTATCTGCAATACTTTTAGAGATAATTCGCATTTACTCATTTTGAGTAGGTGAGTAATTAGCTATGGGTCTGAAACTTCACGAAGTGAAAGCTCTCCCAAAAGTAGGTGAATGAGTTATTTGAGAAAAATTGGCTATCTGCAATACTTTTAGAGATAATTCGCATTTACTCATTTTGAGTAGGTGAGTAATTAGCTATGGGTCTGAAACTTCACAGAGTGAAAGCTCTCCCAAAAGTAGGTGAATGAGTTATTTGAGAAAAATTGGCTATCTGCAATACTTTTAGAGATAATTCGCATTTACTCATTTTGAGTAGGTGAGTAATTAGCTATGGGTCTGAAACTTCACCAAGTGAAAGCTCTCCCAAAAGTAGGTGAATGATTAATTTGACAAAAATTGGCTATCTGCAATACTTCTAGAGATAATTCGCATTTACTCATTTTGAGTAGGTGAGTAATTAGCTATGGGTCTGAAACTTCACCAAGTGAAAGCTCTCTCAAAAGTAGGTGAATGAGTTATTTGAGAAAAATTGGCTATCTGCAATACTTTTAGAGATAATTCGCATTTACTCATTTTGAGTAGGTGAGTAATTAGCTATGGGTTTGAAACTTCACCATGTGAAAGCTCTCCCACAAGTAGATGAATGATTTATTTGATAAAAATTGGGTATCCGCAATACTTTTACAGATAATTAGCATTTACTCATTTTGAGTAGGTAAATAATTAGCTATGGGTCTGAAACTTCACCATGTGAAAGCTCTCCCAAAAGTAGGTGAATGAGTTATTTGAGAAAAATTGGCTATCTGCAATACTTTTAGAAATAATTCGCATTTACTCATTTTGAGTAGGTGAATAATTGGCTATAGGTCTGAAACTTCACCATGTGAAAGCTCTTCCAAAAGTAGGTGAATGAGTTATTTGAGAAAAATTGGCCATCTGCAATACTTTTAGAGGTAATTCGCATTTACTCTTTTTGAGTAGGTGAGCAATTAGCTATGGGTCTGAAACTTCACCAAGTGAAAGCTCTTTGGGATAGCTGCTCTGCAGAGATACCCTGAAGATAAAAAATTTCGTCGAAATCGCTCTATGTAGCACGGTTTTCGAAATATAAGCATTTTTGTGTTTTGCAATTTTTGCGCAAAAATTCGAAAATTCAAAATGGCCGCCATTTTTGGCAAGACAAAATTTTTTTTAAAATTGGCATGGCTACTCTGCAGATATACCCTGTGGGTCAAAAATTTCGTCGAAATCGCTCTATCTAGCAGGGTTTTCGAGATATAACCATTTTTATGTTTTGCAATTTTGGCGAAAAATTTGAAAATTCAAAATGGCCGCCATTTTTGGCAAGACAAAATTTTTTTGAAAATTGGCATGGCTACTCTGCAGAGATACCCTGTGGGTCAAAAATTTCGTCGAAATCGCTCTATCTAGCACGGTTTTCGAGATATAAGCATTTTTGTGTTTTGCAATTTTGCGAAAAATTCGAAAATTCAAAATGGCCGCCATTTTTTGCGAGAAATTTTTTGTTTGAAAATTGGCATGGCTACTCTGCAGAGATACCCTGTGGGTCAAAAATTTCGTCGAAATCGCTCTATCTAGCAGGGTTTTTCAGATATAAGCATTTTTATGTTTTGCAATTTTTGCGAAAAATTCGAAAATTCAAAATGGCCGCCATTTTCGGCGAGACAAAATTTTTTTTAAAATTGGCATGGCTACTCTGCAGATATACCCTGTGGGTCAAAAATTTCGTCGAAATCGCTCTATCTAGCAGGGTTTTCGAGATATAACCATTTTTATGTTTTGCAATTTTTGCGAAAAATTTGAAAATTCAAAATGGCCGCCATTTTTCGGCAAGAGAAAATTTTTTTGAAAATTGGCATGGCTACTCTGCAGAGATACCCTGTGGGTCAAAAATTTCGTCGAAATCGCTCTATCTAGCACGGTTTTCGAGATATAAGCATTTTTGTGTTTTGCAATTTTGCGAAAAATTCGAAAATTCAAAATGGCCGCCATTTTTTGCGAGAAATTTTTTGTTTGAAAATTGGCATGGCTACTCTGCAGAGATACCCTGTGGGTCAAAAATTTCGTCGAAATCGCTCTATCTAGCAGGGTTTTTGAGATATAAGCATTTTTATGTTTTGCAATTTTTGCGAAAAATTTGAAAATTCAAAATGGCCGCCATTTTTGGCGAGACAAACTTTTTTTGAAAATTGGCATGGCTACTCTGCAGATATACCCTGTGGGTCAAAAATTTCGTCGAAATCTCTCTATCTAGCAGGGTTTTCGAGATATAACCATTTTTATGTTTTGCAATTTTTGCGAAAAATTCGAAAATTCAAAATGGCCGCCATTTTTGGCGAGACAAAATTTTTTTCAAAATTGGGATAACTACTCTGCAGAAATACCCTGAGGGTAAAAAATTTCGTCAAAATCGCTCTATCTAGCACGGTTTTCGAGATATAAGCATTTTTGTGTTTTGCAATTTTTGCGAAAACTTCGAAAATTCAAAATGGCCGCCATTTTTGGCGAGACAAAATTTTTTTGAAAATTGGGAAAAGTACTCCGCAGAGATATCCTGCGGGTCAAAAATTTTGTCGAAATTGCTCTATCTAGCACGGTTTTTGAGATATAAGCATTCTTGTGTTTTGCAATTTTTGCGAAAATTTCGAAAATTCAAAATGGCCGCCATTTTGGGCGAGACAAAATTTTTTTGAAAATTGGGAAAACTACTCCGCAGAGATACCCTGCGGGTCAAAAATTTCGTCGAAATCGCTCTATCTAGCACGGTTTTCGAGATATAAGCATTTTTGTGTTTTCCTTATTTGGAAAATTCGTAATGATTAATTAATCATTAATTACTCGGCCATTTCTTGACCAATCAATGCCAAAATCTAATGATTTCCAGATTTTAATAGAATGAATGTATTTGCCAAGTTTCAGGTGAATTGATAAAATTCCTTTCAAGTTATCATCCGGACAAGCTTCCCCATCGAAAAAAGACATTTTTGGTCATGTGACCTCTCTGATTGGTTGAAATGTCACTGCAGCATATTCAAAAAAATTCCCCAGGGCTACTGCCTAAACCTGCCAAATTTGAAAAGAATCTGCCTAACGGTTACAGAGTTATAAGGAAAACAAAATGCGGAGCCGGAAGCTCTCCCATACACAAACAAGCGTCCCTTGCGGGACACTTAAATACTAGGACCAGTAAGTAAACAGTCGGGCTGTGATGGAGTAGCAGAATACTGGACTATATTGCGAAACAGAGTACTAACTAACAAGCTGAGTTCTGTGAAAACAATGAAAATATTGTTTATTTCCATAAAGAACATGGGTGGAATTTGATATTCAGTCATATTTGTATACCATATTCATTCTTGACTTTTAACTCTTGGGAAAACAAGGCATGCATTAGTAAATAGGTCTGTATTGGTGCAGTAAAAGAAACAAGGTAAAAACATGCACATGGTATACAGAGCCTGTATTTCAGGCCGCCGAGTCACAAACTACATGGCTTACCTTCTTTTCACGGTATGACAATAGTTTGTATCCGGGGGCTGCAGCTGCTTCCTTTTTCACCCCATTCACATCACCGCTATCTAGAAGTATAGTTCAATATTAAAATATGGCTTTTACAACCCTGTTAATAACTTGAGTCATACATAGGCAGTCACTTTTTTCTTTAATCTTTTCTTTTTACATTCAAATGCATGACCACAGAGGCCAAAATTGTATCAAAACTATTAACTTTGGGGCCACCAGGTAAGTACAGCACTGCAAGTTTTATAGGTAAATTCAAATTTTTAAAAGTTAATACCTTACCTAATGGACAATTTAGCTATACTGCCGACACCAGCTAGCCCCGCCAAATGTCAGGAAAAAGTCTCCAGGAAAATGTCTCCACTGGCAAGACCGGTCAGGTTGCCAACATTAGCTAGATGGCGTGCAGTACTTCCTTCCTGGCTAGATGATGTGACGTCAAGTAATCTCTTTCGCCCTGCTAACCTTAAATGTAGGAGTTGGTTGGGAAGGCCTCTCCTGTCCATTAGGTATTAGCTTATAAAAATTTAATTTTATTTCTGGCCTGGTGATACCATGATATATAAACAATGTTCTTGCACACAAAAATTGATAAAATAAAGTCAATATTTGATGTATTTCAACAATTTTTGAGAGCTCTCCAAAACGCATCTTGATTGCCTATGTACCAAACAAAAAATGTGCCACGACATCTAGGGGTGGGACGAGTACAAATAATTTGGGTCGATTACTCGCGGACCAAAAATCGACTCGACATCGAGCACTCGCGAAGTTTAGTATCCACCATTACAGGAACCAACATCCAATATGGCGGCTCCCGTAAACAATAAAAATATAGAGGTAAAAGCTTTGAATCGCTTGAATTAGCTGATGTCATCATATAATATACTTAATATTATGTTAAAAATGGTGGATTATGCGATTTAATGCTAGCAAGGTATGTTCTTTAATTTTTATTTCCTAAAAAACGTAACCGCTTCAATAGGTTGTTATGTACTTGTATACATACGAGTAGTCGAATCTTAAAATTGGGATCGAATTTTCGTGAAATTTGCCTCGCTCGGCGAGTGTCGACTGCTCGGTCGCACCCCTAACGACATCTTGTCCTCTAGCCAGGAAGTACTGCACAACACCTGGCGAATGGTGGCAACCTGGCCGGTCTCGTGGGTAAAGACACAGGATGTCTTTCCTGACATTTGGCGGGGCTGGTCAGTGCTGGCATTATTGCTAATTGTCCATTAGTAAGATGTAGTAACGCAATAAAAATGCCATTTCATCAGATTATGAGTGAATTATCACAAACAGTAACTAAAAATATTCTTAAGCAGCATTCAGCTGGCAGATGAGGGCACAACATTACGAAGGACTTGTAAGAATTTTTTTTTTTTAAATTTTTAACCTTTTCTATGATGTTCCTATTTCCAGTATGAACTGCCCCATGAAATCTGTTGTACCTTCCTCTCTGGCATGTTTTAAGAGCTTTAACCTACTCAGTCGGCACAACTCTTACACCTTAATTTTTATCATTTGTATGAAATACTCCACTTAATTACTCGAGCAACTTGGGTGCAGCACTTAAGGACACAAGGAAAAACAACTTTTCAAAATCTGACCAATGTATAATAAATATAGAACCCTGATACACTTACCATGCTTACCTATAAAAATGATGTCTTTTGCGTCTTTTGGCTTTGTAGAAACCATTGATTGTATCCGTTTGCTTGAGCCTGAGTTTGAGATTCCCTAAAAAAAAAAAATTGCAGCATGTAAAATTTAATCATTATGTCCAGAGCACGTCCTAACTTTTAAGCACAATTCCACAAAGAAACATCATCAGTTATAAAATACTCGACTGTAAAAAACACATCCCAAGACAGGCTATCTCTCACACCACAGGCATCCATTGGACATTCCACAGGGGCCAATTTGTATGGCATAATTTATTATGAAACATTTTGAATAATTGTTATTCCAATAATAAATGTAATCGTTTTTGATAGTATTTAAATGTACATTCTAAGCGCAACACAGTTTTATCAGTTTGTATACCTTTAACCTGTCAGTGAAGAGAAGAAATATTATTACAGCAACTAGATAATAAGAGATCAATTAGGAATTTGGATATCTTTTTTTAAAATTTCTACATAAATGTACATTTCTATAAGCACGTTTTCCTTCATTAATTAAGCTGAGTCCATATCAACAGTTCTACCACCCCATCACCCCTTTGTGGACTTTATGAATCTTGTATACTGGTCAAATGTCAATTGTTAGTGCCAAACCCTTCCAATTCAAGGATATAGAAAATAGCTATGACACAGTATTATCCCAATCAGATAAGCCAAGTAACAGACAGTGGTGTTAAACAAACACAATATTCTGCCAGTTATGGTATTTTGTTTCAGTGTTTCCAAACGGTGGTCCCAACGTGCTGAGACCCCCCCCCATAAGCCAAACGGACACCAAATCCTGCAGATAATGGGGTATCTTCTTACACAGAGTGTACATTGGACAATAAACAACACTCAATACATGTGTACAAACAGAACTGAAGACATGGCCAAGAAAAGATTAGAAACATTGGGTCAGTACAAGCTTGAACATTCATAAACAGAGACTGGAAAGAAGTGTGTTCATCAAACATTCACCCCTGCATTATTAGCTTAAGGAATCAACAGAATTTGATCATCAGATATATTCAGATAGTTAAGACCGCATTTTGCTAATGTGAGATTATTCAATGACACAATGTTCAGCTGACAGCACACAGTTTTTTTCAAAGAATATGGGAGGGGACACAAGGGCTATGAAAGCCCTACCTTTTTGCGGTTTTCTTTCCTTTTCTCCCTTTGCACTTTTTCACTATCATAATTGGATGAATCTGGAACACAGAAAAAAAACCAACAACGTGGATCAGTTTCTTTTTCACTTCCTTTGATTCATCATCCAATCGACTAATTCATCATCATCTTTTTATAAGAAGACAAAAAATTTTCTATTCAGCTTTTACTTTTGTTTTTAAGCATTTTTAGGCCAGATCTTGGTGTTTGGCTTTATGAAAATCAATGTGTATTAAAGAAACAAAGGCAGATACCACCAAAGGGAAACAAACGACACCCTCCAAGTATGCTTGCTAAGCCCCATGGTCATGCAATAAATTTTGGAGAGTATGAAAAAAAGAGATAGATGTTTGAAGAGATTTATTGGCACAAAAGTCTAAGAGCAAAGGAAACATGCGTGCTGTCTAAGAGAACAGAAAAGACACCTCTCTTCCCACAAACCCAAAGCCGTAACAATGCAGGGGTGAAAACAAGGAGATACCAAGTACTCACCATCTATCTTCCTGATGCCATTCTTCCTGTATCTTATCAATTCCTTGATTCGAGATTTGATTCTTTTCTCTTCTGTAAATCACAAGATATCACAATGATATTTAACGAAGTAATCAGGGAGTGTGTAGACTGGTCACATATCTAGGATTACCTTTGAGGTAAGGCTGTGACAGGTTACCCAGTTACCTGAAACCGGTCCGAATTCTTTAGGAAACAGAGTACAAACTGGCGAAGCGGTTAATCGAAAAAATATTAAATACAACATAAATCAATGAAATACTCAGCTAAATCTTAGTAGTGTGTCAGATTTCTTAAATTAATGTTAGTTTTTCACGTAATTTTCCTTATTTATACAGATATTTAACATCATTTTTCGTAACGTTTTGTTTACATCATCCGCCATGTTTGCTTCTCTGCCACTTCCACTGGGTGACAACTAAAAGACGGTTACCCGAATTCGGTTTAATTCTTTCAAGGTGAATAACCGGTGTTGTTTTTCCAACGAAGTCACAGCCTTACTTTGAGATGTGCTGTGGGTCTCATTAAACAAGAATAATATGGAAGAGAGTCCAATACAGTAAAAGTATACATTATGGCTGGTGGGTGGCAGTTGATGCTGAGCCCTTTATGAGTAATCTCAAGCAGAAATAATTTATTACAAGAATATCCATCACATAGAGTCAAGTGTCAACCCCCAAAAGGTTACGGTTTTCAAGGATTCCAGATTCCCCAAACAAACTTACAAAACAAAAATGAGATAATACTCTTTGAAACATGAAGTAATTTGATCTACTTCTTTCCATTAATGAGGAGAGATGTTTATTCAGGTATTCTAAACGATTGTTTAAATATTTTATTATGGTCTGTATGCCAGCACTATCACTTGTTTTACAAAAGAAACCAAAGAAAATTTATCACAAAATGTATCAATGATTTGGCAACAAAATTAAAACTCTTTTCTTGTGTGAGGTTTCAATCTTCATACTCCATTACTGTCCATCATTCAACAATATACTTTTCACCAATATACTCAAGAAATATTAGAAATACTCACTTAATAAACTGTCAAAAAACTGTTTATGTTCAGAAGCACTATGAAAACGAGCAAAGACTCGTAATTTTTCTTTGACATCTCTGAAAAAAATAAAGGAACCTTATATAATAAAACACAAAAAGACTGACAATAACTTTTCTGAAATGTACAAAACACATTTCATTGAACAAAAATAGCATCAGAGATGCCCGTACCCCACAGCCTAGGGAAATATTTTCAACACCACGAGATACAGAAGTACTGTACCAGTACAAACTTCAGGATACTTTCAGAGCACTGTCAGTTATATAAAGGTCCAAACAATGTTTAAATGGAGAAATAATGTTTAAAAGAAAGATAATGCATATAAAGATGAAGTACTAAAACAAGATAATTCAATAACAAGATAACAGCATTAATCAGCAAACTAAAATTCAACACTCTTTATCTACACCTGCATGGCCCAATTATGGTTTAGATGGTTTGAATATTATCATGCATACAGAAGTGGTAATACATTTAATGAATGCTTATGTGTGGTGTTGGAGCAAAATCTGTGGCTCACTTGATAAAATTCTATCTCTTACAATGGGAAATTATGAAAGTAAAATTCTTAATAAATTCTAATATGACTTTAAGAGTGCTAAATCTGCATAAAAAAAACAGACTCAAAGGTGCAACAAGATTTTATAGGTCAAGGTCACTACAGCAAGGTCAAAGGTCAAATCAAGGTCAGATCATGATGTTGCACAACTACACCCCCTAACCAATGTCCCTACCAAGTATCAACTTCCTACACCTTGCGGTTTCCGAGATATAGCCCGGACAAGATTTTCGAACTCAAGGTCACTACGGCAAGGTCAAAGGTCAAATCCTTGTCAGACCATGACATTGCGCACCTACACCCCCTAACCAATATCCCTACCAAGTATCAACTTCCTACACCTTACGGTTTCTGAGATATAGCCCGGACAAGATTTTATAGGTCAAGGTCACTACGGCAAGGTCAAAGGACAAATCAAGGTCAGACCATGACGTTGCACACCTATACCCCCTAACCAATATCCCTACCAAGTATCAACTTCCTACACCTTACAGTTTCTGAGATATAGCCCGGACAAGATTTTATAGGTCAAGGTCACTACGGCAAGGTCAAAGGTCAAATCAAGGTCAGACCATGACGCTGCACACCTACACCCCCTAACCAATATTCCTACCAAGTATCAACTTTCTACACCTTACGGTTTCCGAGATATAGCCCGGACAAGATTTTATAGGTCAAGGTCACTACGGCAAGGTCAAAGGTCAAATCAAGGTCAGACCGTGATGTTGCACACCTACACCCCCTAACCAATGTCCCTACCAAATATTAACTTCCTACACCTTACGGTTTCTGAGATATAGCCCGGACAAGATTTTATAGGTCAAGGTCACTACGGCAAGGTCAAATCAAGGTCACACCATGACGTTGCACACCTACAACCCCTAACCAATATCCCTACCAAGTATCAACTTCCTACACCTTATGGTTTCCGAGATATAGCCCGGACAATATTTTCAAACTCAAGGTCACTACGGCAAGGTCAAAGGTCAAATCAAGGTCAGACCATGACGTTGCACACCTACACCCCCTAAACAATGTCCCTACCAAGTATCAACTTCCTACACCTTTCTGAGATACAGCCCGGACAAACTTTTCCCGCCGCCTGCCCACCCACCAGCCCTCCCATCCGGACACCATGGGTGAAAACAATACCCCAACAGCCCTTAAGGGCTGTGGGGTAAAAAGGTCTCATTTATTTATTATTCTGGATAAAAGTGATTAAACACTCATTCATAATAAATGTTTATATTTGCTATTACATTTGAAGGAAGTGGCTATGACTTGGAAGCTGATAAATGTTAAAAGTACGGAAACATAAGATTTGCCCCAAAAACCCTTTGAATATCAAAGTTACATGCTGACAAACCATACATAGGCTAATCTGGACCACTGATCAATATTTCATTATCAATTATTTCTCCCCTAACCAGGTTAGCATCCAAATTTAATTTCTCTAGTAAAATCATCCATCTGACTTGGATTTGCAGATAATGGAGGTAAATGTCAATGGCTAGGTTCTTCTAAAGATCTGATAATTCTATTGCAAAGAAATTTTACTCAATACTAGATGAAATTCCACGTTACAGCTACTTAACTACACTACTGTAAAAAAATCACCACTTGTCTTTCCAGAGGCCTGAAAATGCCTTGGCATGTCAGGAAAAGGGGACAGAGAGAACTAATTACAGGTGGGTCTTTGAGAATGAATAACAATTAATTGCCATCTTAAACCTTAACTATCTCCTGAAGAGCTTAGTGCAATTATTAGCCTAAGGTGCTAAGTCCTTATAATGGAATTTAAATACAAGACACAATGTGTAAAACAGGAGCTTTGCTTGGTGAATCTTATTTAATTACCAACAAATTAAACTGAACATTTTAAGAATATGAATAGCTGACATCAATGAAAATGATTTCTTAGCTCTCGGGAGATAAGCAGTGGCAAGCAGTGATTACAAAAACTTTTAGAGTTTATGCAACCCACCTAATAAACTTAAGGAAACGATCATTGTTTTGTATTTGACAGTTAGTTTGAAATGCCACTGAATTAAGTATGAAAATAATTACAGGTCAATTTTACACACAAAAAAGCAGTATTTAGTCATTAATCTGGGATTGTAAAGCTTTTGAATAAATTGTCTAAATACCTTATGTTTTGAATTTGGAAGCCAAAGTAATATGTCCACTGTTCAAATTTAGTACTGGCTAACTGGTAGGACCTCGGATATCAGATTTTTCTTTAATGTTTGAAGCCTGGCGATTGCAAATTTGAACCAGATTTCGAACACTGTTAATTTCGTTAAATATTCAAAAATGAATGTACACCTATATATCTGAAAACTAGTGTTTTTGATACAAGGCAGTTTTGCATTCATCAGTAGTCACCCCAACCTGTGTAACCAGACAATAACCTGCTTCAAGTTAGTTCATACCTTGCAGAAAGCAACTTCACTTCACAGAAGGTTTTTTGATGGAATTTCAATTTACTCTCTAATATTCCAACACAAAACTAGAAAATCTGATGCATCATTCTTACTTTTGATCTTTGGTATATTTCTTTTTGTCTTGCACTGACTTTTTAAAACCAACAGAACTTGACTGCTGAATCAATTCAAATTCCCTGGCAAGCTTTTTTCGACGTTGGCGCTCTTTCAATCGCATCCGATACATGTCTACTTGTGCAATTTTAAAAGCTACAACATAAAACAAAGGGAAAACATTCAATGATCACAACATTAAATCACAAATTCCATAAGGCCTAGAGATTTACAGCTATAGTAAGCACTTGCTTACCAGATGCACTGATAATTTGACAGTGGCCAATTCCACCTTGCCAATGAATAACTGACCCTGTCTTGACATGGATGAAAACTAAAGCTATGACTTTATTCCACCTTCAACTAAGGCTGTGATAGGTTACCCGGTTACCCGAAAACGGTCCGAATTCCTTATGAAACCGGTTACAAACTGGCGAAGCGGGTAACCGAAAATATATTAAATATAGTGTAAATCAATGAAATATTCAGCTAAACCTTAGTATTCTGTCAGATTTCTTTAATTACTGTTAGTTTTTGACGTAATTTTCCTTATTTATACAGATATTTAACCTTATTTTTCGTAACGTTTTGTTTACATCATCCGCCATGTTTGCTTCTCTGTCACTTCCACTGGGTGAGAACTAAAACACGGTTACCCGAATTCGGATCGATTCTTTCGAGGCGAATATCCGGTGTCGTTTTTCTAACGAAGTCACAGCCTTACCTTCAACTGGGGCTGACAGAGGGTACTCACTAGTCAGGTACTCAAAAATTGGCCAAATAGCAACATGTATAAACTAGTGAATCAGATACCTATAAATTTTATTTTCATAAATAACACAAGTAAACTACAACATTCAGTCAGATTTGTGCAAACGATAACAGTCTCTTTGAAAAAAAATTGCAATTTCAGACAGTTACTAGTTACTACAATTCTTAAAACAGTGGTCATTTCAGGAGAACAACTCAGTGAATCCCACATGGAGCTATGAGATGTACCTGAACCAAAAAACCCAAAAGCGTGAGTCAAATGATTGAAAGGGCAAGAAAGGAACACATTTTTCAACTTGGTATCCTGCTAAAACAAAAGGTTTTGGTATCTGGTGTATCATAAACTCTTCCCAACCCATTCTTAACTTCAACTGATCATCCACCACAAGGTAATCTACTCAATCTTTAAAACAGTTGGGAGGGAGGGAGGGATGGGATAAAATGAGCACATAAAATAGTGATACCACTTACAATATTACAAAAAGGACATCACCACTGAACATTTTTAACCTTCTACATATTTGACTTTCAACCACTTGCAGAAAGGTTTTCATACATACTTTGAGAGATTAATATTTGACTCACAGAGGTGTAAAAAAACACTTAGTAGCTTGATGAAAAAAATACAATATTGACCATACATAAAAAACATCACATACCTAAACACATTTTCCCTTGGCCAACTGTGATATTAGTTCAATGTAGATCTGATTATTCTTAATAAGAATTTTCAGTCTGGGGGGGACTTGGACTTACCTATATCAATGTCCTCATCATCGTAATACAGTGAAAGACTGCTGACTAGAGTTTCTGCCTCATTATCAAATTCCTGGAAATCAAAAGAGACAAAATAGATCTCTGCTTCTAAATATAGAAATTACTCTGTTTTAATTCTCTGGAAAGGATGTCACAAGTCACACAAGTGCAAAAAGTGCAAATAATAACAAAGAATTAACACACAACATACATATCAGTTTAATGAAAGCATCATCTCCAAAAAAACTTTTTTTCTGTATGAATTGTGACAACTGTGGATATCTTACGCAGAGTAACACATTTCCATATATTATGTAATTTGTATCCTTTTAATTAGGGCAGGGTCGGTAACACCGGTACCTCGGTATCGAGACCAATTCACTTCAACACCGTGGAGACACTTTACAGCATATAATATTGCGAGAAAACGTAAAGTATTAGAAACAAACCTAAAATCTGAAGAAATTAGAAACTTTTATCCAATATTTTTATATATTTTATCACTTTTATAGTGATTTCTTTTAGAACTTCAATGTTTTCTTTTCGCGAATCTTACTTCCGGTTGGTGGGCCCATTCGATTGGGGATATTCTATAATGCAATTTCTTCTTTCGGTATCCCGGAATCAGTACGTTTTTACACTGGCAGGATACCGAAATGAAAAATCTGCTACCGACCCTGCCCTACTTTTAATATTATTCAAAGGTTGTTGATTAGGTCCCTCATGCCATGTTACAAGTTAAATGCCAGACTAGTTGACTACTGTGAAACTGTGTCTTGCACAATTTCTTAAGTTTTATCACATTTGTACAATTTATAATCCAAGACAAAGTGACGATGTACTTTCAAAAGTCAACTTTTTCATTTTTTCCCCTTTTGGTTCTTCACAACAGCTGAGGTCATATTAGGGCAGTTGTGAATCCCAAATGATGTCACCAGCTGGTTTCAAAGTCACGGTCAATATGCAAGAGCAAAATGAGAAGTAATTATAGGTTACCATGTTAATTTTGAAATGAAAAGAAAACATATGGACTCGATTTTAAAATAATTCCACTCATATCAGGAGTTTTGCTGACAAAGACTCGAGTGTATATTCAGCCCATCCTCACCCGTTCAAAGTCATCTCTGAGGGGCATATAGCCAAGCTCTTGCTGCTCTGGGAGGGATAGTTCCATTGGAGGTAGAGGGGTGGTAATACTGGGGGAGAGTGGGCCAATGTCAGGCCCTGTGTGGTCTGTCACCTTCTTCCTATAATCAGCTTTGTATGTGGCTGAAATGTTACAATGGTAAAAAGAGTTCATTTGAAGTTTCAAAGCAGAAGCAACAATTAAAGTTTGAACAGAGATGTTACTTTCAAGTTTCAACACCACATGCAAGACATATCATGACAGGCAATAAAGGGGTCAGAGGAAGACGAGAAATTCTAGTTATCCAGTTCTCTACAATGCTATTAACCATTGGGTATCGGCAAGTTGGGAATTTTCCACTTACGGTTAAAATAACTACTGTTTAAACACCTTCCAATATTATTTACTTGTATGCATTATCTTGTAAATTTATGGTAATTATTCTATCATTGAGAACACCAAAGGAAATTTCAAACAGTAAGTTTCATTGAATACAATCTTAAAATGTACGTCATTAAACAAACAAAATATTTAAACCATTTCATATTACAAGTTATATTAAAAGTACCAATTTAAGAAGTTCAATCAAAACTTACATTTTCCAACACTGCCATATATGTAGAAGGTGTAATAGTGTTCCTTGCACTCTAAAAAATTCACATGAGAATGTTTCAGAAGAGAGTAGTCAAACCATTTTCCATCAAACCATCTAAGAAATTGCATCAGATGGAAATCAACACATAGATTTGCCAATACTAAATCAATTTAATGTGAAAGTATCAATGATTTAAAACATTTTGGCTTGTTCACCTCACAAAGTTTTAACTCGAATAGTTATTTCACAAGACTCTAGTACTTACTGTAAAATACCCACTTAAGTAGCCAAACTCTGAATTTGTATCCATTCATGATTAAGGATGGGTCGGTATGAAAAATATGTACATCGGGAGGTCGCCAATGCAAAACCGTACCGAATTCGGGACTCCATGTTTTAGTACACCCCAAACAAACATGGGACGTTTCCTCATAACAATGTCACAATAAAAGCTCCTAAGTGCACAAAATATGTGATAAATATGTATAATATCTTCATGTTTCTGTCCAATATTTTAAATTTCCCTTCATTTATACGAGTTAACAAATGAAATTGAGGTTATAAAGTGTCGTAACCAAAACATGACAGTTCTGCTCAATGTATCGCTGTAAAAGTCTGTAAATGGACGAAAATATGGGATAAAAGCTTATAATTTCTTCAGATTTGGGGTATGTTTCTAATACTTTAACTCTTCCGTCCATTATATGTGTTAGCAAGCCAGGAGGCGGTTTTAAAATCTTGTCACAGTATTTCACTACAATGCTCTCGATACCTACCGACCCATCCCTATTCATGATACATCAATGTTAAAACACTGATACAGAGTAATAACACACAGTGGATCACAAAATGATGAGTACCACACTCTGTTCTATTATTGCACAAGAACCACTACAAGTTCAGAATTGCTCATCAAAACACCATTTATTAAACATGAATTGCACTATATTTACATGTTTCATATGTATCAACATTTAAAAACAAAACAAAATTGAAGAAACTTACTATCACATGACTTTGAGCCAACATGTCTGCCGATATCCTCCCTGGAATAATAACACATTTAACAATCAAATTGTTCTGCAAATATAATATAATTTTTAACCTTCTACTACCCGAATACAACATTACTCTGTAAGATGGTTAGAACATAAAGGTTGCACTTTACATATCCCAATGCTAAACTTTTCAAACCTGCACCTAGAGACCATTGTATAAACATAGCATCAGAGATGCCTGTTCCGCAAAGCCCAGAGATATAGTTTACAGCACTAGTGCTGGGATCGTCGGCGATTTTGGCAGATCGAGGATCATTTGTTACAAACGAGTTGGACTCGAGTAAATGTACGAAATTACAAATAAAATAAGAAAAATCCAAATATTGTCACTAGTTGTGTTTAGTACCTTTTTATTGCAAGAAAAAAATTTTTTTTTTTAATTGTACAGGTATGTATGTGCACTTTATGGAACAGCCACTCAGATGACGTTAATATAGAAATAGACAACGACGTGCGAGGGGTTATAGGTGGATTTTAAAACGATTAGCGATATTAGGATCACGAAGGCGGAGCATCTTGTTTTTCAAAATAAGGCCAAAAATATTCCCAGGCAAGATTTATGGTTATGAATATAACCTGAAAATTTGAGAAGTCTATCTATAATGCCCTGGCCTCGGAGGGGTAAAGAGAAAATATCTACACACTGCGGAAGCGGCGGCGTACTCCTGCGTAATCCACAGTATCCACCGGATGCTATCCGTTGGATACAATAACACACAACATACCAGCTTCCAAATCCATACTGTTCCACAGCCTCTAGAAGTAGCTTTTCCTCTTTTGCTGTCCATTTTTCATTTCCACCAAACACATTAAAGAGACCAATATCCTGTGAAAAATAAATGTTATAACACAGATCGCATATAATATTAAAACCCTGTTTTATCTATGAATGATGGTAATAAAAGTAATTTTTTTTTGTTCAATTTTGTGAGTTCACAAGTGAGATTTGGGTTCTAAAGTCTCATAGTTTATGTTTCTAATATTTCAACTCCTCCTTAAATTGTATGTGTTGGAAAGCGAAATATGGGATAAAAGCTTATTTCTTTTAGATTTGTGGTATGTTTCTAACATTATAACTCATCCTGCCAGTAAATGTG
This sequence comes from Sabellastarte sp. h YS-2021, assembly GCA_964017235.1. Lineage (NCBI taxonomy): Eukaryota > Metazoa > Annelida > Polychaeta > Sabellida > Sabellidae > Sabellastarte > Sabellastarte sp. h YS-2021. The sequence continues at coordinate 167,802,814 of OZ024928.1, read as the reverse complement.
TTGGCAAGAGAAATGGCGAATCCAAAATCTTATCACAGTACTTCAGTAAAATGCTCTCAATACCGAGATACTGGGTCTACTAAAAAAAAAATGGCAAAAGGTCTTAAGCAATTAAATACTGGCATATTGTCAAACAAAAAAATAAGTTAAAAACAAACTGCAGCCATGTTTTCTGTAATTACACATTCTGGTAAAACCGGAACTATCATATACCTCTTGTATCACCAACAGTATGAAGAAAACAGCATCAGAGATGCCCGTACCCGACAGTCTGGGGAAATATTTTTAACACCATGGGATATAGAAGTACTGTATGTACAAAGTGCAGGATACTTTCAGAACATTGTAAGTTATATAAAGGTCCAAACAATGTTTAAATAGAGAAAATAATGTCTAAGAGAAAGATAATGCATGTAAAGATGAAGTATTAAAACAAGACAATTCAATAACAAGATGACAGCATTAATCAGTAAACTTAACATTAGGACACTCTTTATCTACATCTGGCATGGCCGAATTATGGTTTGGATGTTTTGAATATTACCATGCATACAGAAGTGGTAATACATTTAATGAATGCTTATGTGTGGTGTTGGAGCAAAATCTGTGGCTCACTTGATGAAACTAGAAATAGGACGCCCTGTTGATAGTAGATGCGAATAGAAACAGGATAGCATTGAAGAACACACATTATCATGTGTAATGTCCACCCCATGAACCTTTTGCCAAAATTGTACAGTAGTCTTACAAGACCCTGTTTCATTTGTAAAATATATCAATGATGCTTAAATATTTATTAGTGTAGATGTAAATTATTTCAGCTTCATGCCTTTTTGCATTGGTTGGGTCAAAAATTTTGACGAAATCACTCTATCTTGCACAGTTAAGAAGACAGAAGCAAATTCCTGTTTTTCTATTTTTGGCAAAAATTCGAAAAATCAAAATGGCCGCCATTTTGGGGGAGGGGAAATTTTTTTGAAAATTGCAAAGAGTACATTAGATACCCTGTGGGTCGAAAATTTCGACGAAATCGCTCTATCTCGCACGGTTAAGGAGATAGAAGCACATTTGTGTTTTGCCATTTTTGGCAAAAATTCGAAAATTCAAAATGGCCGCCATTTTTGGGGAGGGGAAAATTTTTTGAAAATTGCAGAGTACATTCCTTAGATACCCTGTGGGTCGAAAATTTCGACGAAATCGCTCTATCTCGAACGGTTACGGAGATAGAAGCACATTTGTGTTTTGCCATTTTTGGCAAAAATTCGAAAATGGCCGCCATTTTTGGGGAGGGGAAAATTTTTTGAAAATTGCAGAGTACATTCCTTAGATACCCTGTGGGTCGAAAATTTTGTATCTCGCACGGTTGAGGAGATAGAAGCACATTTGTGTTTTGCCATTTTTGGCAAAAATTCGAAAATGGCCGCCATTTTTGGGGAGGGGAAAATTTTTTGAAAATTGCACAGAGTACATTCCTTAGATACCCTGTGGGTCGAAAATTTCGACAAAATCGCTCTATCTCGTACGGTTAAGGAGATAGAAGCAAATTTGTGTTTTGCCATTTTTGGCAAAAATTCGAAAATTCAAAATGGCCGCCATTTTTTGGGAAGGGGAAAATTTTTTGAAAATTGCAAAGAGTACATTCCTTAGATACCCTGCGGGTCGAAAATTTCGACGAAATCGCTCTATCTCGCACGGTTTAGGAGATATGAGCATATTTGCCTTTTTCAGTATTCAAAATAGCTAATTACTCATTTATTTAATTAATTACTCACTCATCTATGAAGCAATTCCCCCCAAAAGCAATCCCATACAAGCTATTAACCCAATGAACCTCCATACCAAATTTCAGAAAGCTAGGCTTAATAGCATTCCTTAAAATGTCTGGAAACCAAAGAGCTACTCAAAAGTAGCAAAGTAGCTATTACTCAGTTAGCTATAGAGCTATCATCACCAAAAGCAATCCCATACAAGCTATTAACCCAATAAACCTGCATGCCAAATTTGGTAAAGATAGGATAAGAACTGTTGCCTAAAATGTCTGGAAACCAAGTGGGACGCCGGACGGCGGAAAAAGCAAAAATAATATGTCCACCCCCCAGTGGGGTGGACATAATTCCATCTGTTACAATGGGAAGTTGTAAAAGTAAAATTCTTAATGAATTCTAATATAACTTTAACAGTACTTAATCTGCATCAAAAGGTGCAACAAGAATTTAAAGGTCAAAGTCACTACAACGAGGTCAAAGGTCAAATCAAGGTCACACCATGATCCTCCACAACTACAAACCCTAACCAATGTCCCTACCAAGCATCAACTTCCTACACCTTACGGTTTCTGAGACATAGCCCGGACAAGATTTTATAGGTCAAGGTCACTACAGCAAGGTCAAAGGTCAAATCAAGCTCAGACCATGACATTGCACACCTACACCCCTTAACGAATGTCCCTGAACGAATGGAAGTATCAACTTGCTACACCTCATGGTTTCTGAGATATAGCCCGGACAAGATTTTACAGGTCAAGGTCACTATGGCAAGGTCAAAGGTCAAATCAAGGTCACACCATGACGTTGCACACATACACCCCCTAACCAATGTCCCTACCAAGTATCAACTTCCTACACCTTACAGTTTCCGAGATGTAGCCTGGACAGGACTTTATAGGTCAAGGTCACTACAGCAAGGTCAAATCAAGGTCAGACAATGACGTTGCACACCTACATCCCCTAACCAATGTCCCTACCAAGTATCAACTTCCTACACCTTACGGTTTCCGAGATATAGCCCGGACAAGATTTTATAGGTCAAGGTTACTACGGCAAGGTCAGATCAAGGTCACACCATGACGTTGCACACCTACACCCCATAACCAATGTCCCTACCAAGTATCCACTTCCTACACCTTACAATTTCCGAGATATAGCCTGGACAGGACTTTATAGGTCAAGGTCACTACAGCAAGGTCAAAGGTCAAATCAAGGTCAGACCATGACGGTGCACACCTACACCCCCTAACCAATTTCCCTACCAAGTATCAACTTCCTACACCTTGCGGTTTCCGAGATATAGCCTGGACAAGATTGTATAGGTCAAGGTCACTACGGCAAGGTCAAATCACGGTCAGACCATGACATTGCACACTACACATCCTAACCAATGTCCTTACCAAGTATCAACTTCCTACACTTTATGGCTTCTGAGATACAGCCCGGACAAACTTTTTCCCGCCGCCCGCACATCCGGACACCATGGGTGAAAACAATACCCCGACAGCCCTTAAGGGCTGTGGGGTAAAAAACTCCCGAAGTTGCAGTAAAATAACAAATTTAACTAGACCTAGCGCATCGGAGAACCGATGCAAATTGGATCCACCAGAAGAAAACTCACCAAAGCCATTCTAACATCGCTTAACCTTGAAGGAGAAGTCCAAGGTGAAATCTGACCATATCAAAAGATTCTTAGCCCATGACTTCCTATAGGTTGGTGTGACACTGCAAACCTCTAGGAATACGAATAAGCAAGATATAAACACTAATTTTGGCAATCCTCATTTGACCTTGAAAGAGGGGCCAAAGGTCAAATCCGATCACACAGAAAGATTCCCAGCCCATGATTTCCTAGATTTTGGTTTACCATTCCAAAGCTCTAGGACCAATAATAAGCGAGTTATAAGAACTTTTAAGTTTGGCTATCCTCGTTTGACCTTGATGGAGGGTCCAAGGCCAAATCTGACCACAGCAATAGATTCCCAGCACATGATTTTGTGTACTATCCCCGTTTGACCTTGAAGGAGGGGTCCAAGGTCAAATATGACCACACCAAAAGATTCCCACCCCTTGATTTCCTATAGGTTGGTTTACCATCCCAAACCTCTAGGACCAATAATAAGCGAGTTATAAGCACTTTTAAGTTTGGCTATGCTCGTTTGACCTTGAAGGAGGGGTCCAAGGTCAAATCTGACCACACCAAAAGATTCCCAGCCCATGATTTCCTATAGGTTGCTTTACCATCCCAAACCTCTAGGACCAATAATAAGAGAGATATAAGCACTTTTCATGACTGCAAAGAAACGCCTGTGACGGCCATCTTGTTTTTCAAAATGAGGCCAAAAATATTCCCAGTCAAGATTTTATAATGAGGAACATATCCTGCGAATTTGAGATCTCTACCTATAATACCCTTTGCTCTAGAGGGCCACCAAAAGTCCTTGTTTAAAGTCGAAAAACGTCCATAACGGCCATCTTGTTTTTCAAAATGAGGCCAAAAATATTCCCAGGCAAGATTTTATGGCTATGAATATATCCTGCAAATTTGAGAAGGCTAGCTATAATATTTTTTCCGTTAGAGCGGTAACGGTGAAATCTCTCTACACACTGCGGTGGCGTAACGAAGTCAAATCCATAGTATCCACCGGATGCTATCCGGTGGATACAATAAATGTTACAGATTATGGACATATATTTTCACTTTATTTCACGTATTTAATGTTTTCATTGACTTTTAGAACTTGAAGCTTAACCTTTTTGTTGTTTATATTTTACGGTTACTTGGTACTGATACACATAGTACTTGGAGGTTAGCCATAATGAAATATGCGGAGCCATGACGTCCATAATATAAATATATTTAATGTACAATTTGCTCTTATTGATATATTAAAACATATTCACCACATTTGTCCTTAGTTACATCAAAGACTTTTTGAGATTTCCATTGAATTATGAAAACAAAATTACAAGAATGACATAGTAAACTTTAAAATCTTTGTCAAACTTGTCACCTACCATTACTGTGTAATCATGGTCCTTTTTATGTGTCCCAGACTCAACTCCACATGCAAAACACTGCAAATAACAGTATAACAAGTTACAGTGAATTATGACTTTGTGGAAACAATACACTAAACTAATACCAATAAAGCCAACTGACAGATATTATTATACAAAAATAGCATCAGAGATGCCCGTACCCCACAGCCTGGGAAAATACTTTTCAACACCATGAGATATAGATGTAGTGAAACAGTACACAGATTGGGATACTTTCAGAGCAGTGTCAGTGTCCAAATAATGTTGAAGTAGAGAAAATAACATCTAAGAGAAAGAAATTGCATGTAAAGATTAAGTATTAAAACAAGACAATTCAGTAAACTAAACATAATGAAGCTTTAAGACTTCTCCCATTTTGATTTTCATTTGTATGGTCGAATTATGGTTTGGATGTTTTGAATATTACCCATACATACAGATGTAGCAATACATGCTTTTATGTGGAATTGGGGCAAAACCTGTGGCTCACTTGATACAATACCATCTGTTACAATGGGAAGTTGCAAAAGTAAAACGGTTAATGAATTCTAATATGACTTTAACAGTGCTTAATCTACACCAAAAGACACCCAAAGGTGTAACAACCAAGATTCAAGTAAAAAGATATGAGAGATAAATAGTATCAGATATCCTCGTAGAGACATAAAATAGCATCAGATATGCAAGATCAAAGGTCAAATCCAGGTCACACCATGACGTTGCACACATATAACCCTTGACCAATGTCCCTACCAAATATCAACTTGCTACACCTTATGGTTTCCAAAATATAGCCCAGACAAGGCATTATAGGTCAAGGTCACTACGGCAAAGTCAAAGGTCAAATCAAGGTCACACCATGACGTTTTACATCTACACACCCTAGCCAATGTCCCAACCAAGTATCAACTTCCTACACCTTACAGTTTCCTGGATATACCCCAGACAAGATTTTATAGGTCAAGGTCACTACGGCAAGGTCAAAGGTCAAATCAAGGTCAGACCATGACATTGCACACCTACACCCCCTAACCAATATCCCTACCAAGTATCAACTTCCTACACCTTACGGTTTCCGAGATATAGCACGGACAAGATTTTATAGGTCAAGGTCAGTACGACAAAGTCAAAGGTCAAATCAAGGTCGCGCCATGACGTTGCACACCTACACCCCCTAACCAATGTCCCTATCAAGTATCAACTCCCTACACCTTACAGTTTCCCAGATATAGCCCGGACAAGATTTTATAGGTCAAGGTCACTACGGCAAGGTCAAATCAAGGTCAGACCATGACGTTGCACACCTACACCCCCTAACCAATGTCCCTACCAAGTATCAACTTCCTACACCTTACGGTTTCCGAGATATAGCCTGGACAAGATTTTCAAACTCAAGGTCACTACGGCAAGGTCAAGGGTCAAATTAAGGTCAGACCATGACGTTGCACACCTACACCTCCTAACCAATGTTCCTACCAAGTATCAACTTCCTACACCTTACGGTTTGTAAGATACAGTCCGGACAAACTTTTTCCCCGCCCGCCCGCCCATCCGGACACCATGAGTGAAAACATACCCTGACAGCCCTTAAGGCAAGCCGGGCGGGAGATAAAAACATACAATAGGCATCAAATACAATTGACTACATACTGAAGTATCAATTTACCATATCTTTTTATGTGATTTCCAAATTTTTCATTTCAGTACCCTCAATATATGCTCGAATATTATCCAGATCATCTTTTTCTTAATGCATGGTGATTGATGTTTTTGAAGTGACTGGAGTAAGATATTGACTGGAGCTATTGATAAACCCATGGTACACAATATCAGGGAACAGAGTTCTCTAGTACCTGTTTTCTGTATAAATCTTTTACGTATTTATGGTGCAGGAAAGGAAGGTGGACTTTAGGCACTAGAGAATTCTGTTCCTGGCCAATGCATATCAGTGTATCAATGGCAATTGCTGATGGGGTTAAAACTCGGGCATGGTCACACAGATGATATAGGATACATGCATCTTGTGACCACAGGAACTTGTTACCGCTAACTCGTACCCACAAATCGTACCCAAACCACTATATTTTGCAGCAGCAGCATCACTTAAAACGTTAAATAAAACGACTGCATAAATAAAATGATTAATTTACATAAAAAATGTCTGTTATTGATATCTATTAAGAAAACCACTAAAACTATATTTCATAACCAATATACACTTGAAATTTATGTACCTAACTCATTAATATTAAGAAAATATCTGCAGACGTGTACGATAACCGTGCATGATTCATAGCATCCCCAATTTTTGTGGATACAATGAGGAAATATGAGGTCACAGAATCCCACGGGGGTTTTCTTAATATTTTTGAAACCAATACACTTCATATCTACATATTCATATTTTGGTCAATGACCATGATGTGAGTGAACTCGGTGCAAACCTGCACTACAATATTAGTCACTGAAACTTGGTTTTGCACATTTTGGCATATTGTGTACATGTTGATTTGGAGTTAAAATAGAATTGTGAGGAAATTATCAACAAAATCAAATGAGTTGCTTCTTATGACATACGTTTTAAAATAAACTGCAAACCAAACATGTATATTTTCTTCTTTGAACTAGCAAGATTTATTGGTATTAAAAGTTCTTTGAGATTTATTCTAATTAGTGTTGTGAATGATAAACCGGTATGCGGATTTTCATTCGCTTGTGACAAAAATAACAAAATTTGCAAAGAATATTTGGGAACCGGTTATTGAAAACGTCCTCATTTTAGGCTTTCTAATGGCTGATACTCCATCAAATCAACAAAAAATATACATAATTTGGGAAATATGTCACATTTTTACTTTATATTGAGCAAAAATCATATTTACATACCTATATATTTCTCACAAAAGTCATTTCCAGTTTTAAGTTCTGCCTCATGTACGGCGTGCGAATAATTTTACTGCACACTAGCAAGCATACGAAATACCGGATTTCGTTTGTTTCAAAGCCCCGGTAACCGGTTTTGATTTCTAGAAACGGTCCCACCACTAATTCTGATACATCAGGTGATATCTATACTGGAGTAATGTCACATTATCCTCCACAAATTCAGATACCAGAAAAATGGACTTTTATACAAAGAAATTATGCTAAAAAGTGTCCGGTTTTTTGCGTACATTGTATTTGCTGTACAGTAAATACTGTAAATAGATAGCATAATACTTCTATTTCAAGTTTATGTGCATTTTTTGTTTGATAGGTTGGATTTAAAAAGGATCATTGCTGATGAAATGACAGAGGGTGAAAATTTGACAGATCTGTGAGTTGCCAAACTTGTAGTTCTATTAAAGTATAGGGTAAAGTATATGCATAAAATTTACACTGTGGCTTCAGAACAGTCACTGACGGATCGGAAAACAATCCCTTTCAGAACTGCCAATGGAAATGGCTCACAAATTATATGCTTAAGACCCGTTTTAAAGAAAAATGTCTTTACCCTTGATATATTTTATAAATGTTTTCATAAAATCTGAACCGCAAAATCTCTATTCTAACATGACATTTTAGAATATCTTTAGTTTTGAAGCTATTTTGTAGAAAAATATACAAACTTTGTTATACTTGGTCTCAAGTGAGGTTTCAGTAACAAATTATTTCATTGGTTAATGAAATTAATTACGTTTGCAGACGAAAAGTTATACTTGATCTCGAGTGAGGTTTCAGTAACAAATTATTTCATTGGTTAATGACATTAATCACGTTTGCAGATGAAAAGTAGACTGGTTTTATGTATGTATTTTCATCGACAGCATGCTTTAATTCAACAGCCAATGTCAGCCACACATCAAATAGTTATAAGCAAGAGTCTATCGACCCGGTCCCTGATCATTAGAAACGCTACCTATCAATCGGGTTCCCTGTATTATTTTACAAGTGAGTATTTGATAATTTACCTGTGAATACAAGGTGCAAGAAAATTTAAAGTGAAAATCATCCCTTACTTGGATCTAAGGTCACCTTATCTAAGTACTGTTATAGAATACGGCCCCAGTAATCACGTCAGAATTTGTTAATGTCTGAATTGCTAATTTAATCCCCCCCAGTAATCATGTCAGAATGCAATTTACTACATTTTGTGTAGCAAGTATTCGTTAATTCAGATAATCCACCAATGAAATTAAAAGGCTAATTGAGAAACATACAGAGTAAAGTAGGAACTTCACCTGTCCTTTTTTCTTCACCCGTATCCGTTATTGTCCGTACCCGTGATACCCTAGATCATTTGGTATGAAACAGTGAAGTCACCCGTGTCCGTGATTAGGAAGGAAAATATTCGTTCTTCACGGACACGGACAGCTAGTACACTGTTTTATACCAAAAGATCTAGGGTATCACGGATACGGGCAATAACGGACACGGATACGGGTGAAGAAAAAAGGACAGGTGAAGTTCCCACTTTAGGGTAGCCATACTGACGATTTCAGCAATTAGTACCCACTTAGTAAACCAATTAGGTAAGGAACCAATGAAATTAAAGGACAAGATGAAGAATGCTTACATACAGATCTGTACAAAGAATAAACGTGACCCGTTCGATAGTAACGTCTTCTATTGACCGGGTCCCTGTTCGTTAGCCACTTCGTAGTTATAATATGAATGTGACGGTTCTGAAATTAAAAGAATTGTGACCCGTCCTTGTCGGTTCCGAAGACACTCTGTAAAATTTATGTCACCAGCTTTTTAACAATGAACATGTACCCTGGTGACTGTGGGTACGTGTACGAGATAATAAAAGGGATCAAAAGGTACGTATTTGCCGAAAATTAATCAGATGGCGGATCCCGCTGTCGAATTAAAATAGCATTCCTCCGCACTCCTAAAAGTTACAAAAAATAAACATGAACAAAACAAAATATAAACATGCCTGTAAACAAAGGTCGAAGTCTTGGCACTCACTGCACACTATCCGGCATGTAGAAATTGTGTTTTGACAATAGACACAAACTACAGACTCAATTTTTTCTTTTGTAGTTGCTTCAGCCATGCCTGCAATAAACATATATGCTTATTTTTGTCTCATAAATGATAAATTTATCGTCATTTTGTTCACAAAAAAGAGTCTCAAAACCCTCGGCTTCCTAACACAAGCCTGACGTCACTTCCCATATATTCAAATTTTTGTTTCAAAACTTCCTCCGAATTTTACACGCCATGATACCGAAAGCCGTAGGTAATATAAAACTTGTGAATTTGTGTAATTCGTGCATTTCCTGAAAGTTTCAGAGAATTTGCATATTCCCTAAAATAGCTTGGAAATACACATACATGTACTTCCTAATATATTTGGTGAATATGCATATTCAGGGATTGTTTCAACCAATTGTTTCACATATTTCCTGACCTAAAGTCAGTTAATATAAACCTCACACAAGCCCAACTGTAAAGAAAACATATCATGCACTTGTTTGCATTGGTTTATATTAGGATTTTGTATAAGCCAAGTGTGAGCATCACAAGCATAGCTTTGCGTGAATATTTCCATTTCTTTACTTAAATTTTTGTTTGTCTGAATTAAGTACACCACACAACTATCCCTTGCTTACATAATCACCCAACAGTATGCACATATAATTAAAACCTCAGTTTTGTACAGCCTCTATCATTTTTAAGTGTTTTGTAGTGTCAGCTGTTTATAGATTTGAGTGCTTCTCAACATTCACATAATTCACCAGCTAGTGTACTTACCCCACTATATGTTGATTTTAGTTACATATTTTATGAAGCTTAGTGTGCTGTATGGAGAAATTATTGATGAGTTCTGCTTGTTTCGATCCCACAGCCTTCTGATCACAAACAGAAATGACCACAAGTCTCTTTTATTAGCTCAGCTAAAGGGGAATTCCTGGAAGTGCAGGTATTAACAGAACTGATATATATGAGGGTATTTGGGGCTGTACCTGTATAGTCGGATTGGTTAAATAGCGCTTTGAGTCTTGTAGTATATGGAGATATTGCGCTGAGTATAAATACATAATAATAATAATAATTACATTAAGTTTTTGTTTACAGGAATTACACTGGTGTAAACTCTGAAAGTATACCCACTTCATTTTATACCCGGGTAAATTTTGGGGGACTTCCAGAATCTACCCCACCCTCCCAGATTACACCACGGGGTAGATTTAGGAAGGCCTCCCAGAATCTACCCCCTCTACTCAGTTCATAAAGGTAACTGATAATTTGTGTGACTACGTATTTAAGCTTTTTGAAATTAGTCACGGAGAAATTAATTCATGTAACATTTCCTTTATTTAAAGTGGTGTGCTCAAACTTCCAACAAATTTTCAAAGAAAATCCGGTCTATTTCCAACAAGTCTCAAATGTATTTCAAACCAAATCACAAGTTCCCTAGGACCATTCAAAAACTTCAACCCAAGTGATGTAAAAATCTCCCCCATCAAAAGTAAAAAAAATATAAGCCTTAAAAGAAATGTTTTTTTTTTTCAAATTGTTTTTTCTGGAAAATTTGTTCTATAGTTCCAAATTATCTAAATCTTTGGGGGACCTCTAAAGTTTATCAAAGGTCAATGGCCAAAGGTCAGGTCCAAAGGTCAAAATACTCTCCTCAAATATCAGCTTCTTAAAAGTCAAAGTGTTTTTAACTTCAAATTTTCATTCACCCACACACTCATGCAACTCATTTTTTGTGTGTGTTAGGGGGTAAAGTGTTTGATGTGGCCAGTGTGATGCTTCTTGTTTTTTGGATTGTTTTAAACATGCAGCTGATAAATTGTTTTTGGAAGATTCAGGTGGTCCTGAAAAGGAACTTTAAATGTTTTACAGCAGTGGTCCTAAAAAGGGCCAATTGTAGGCAAGTGCAGTGGTTCAAAAAGAAGCTAGAGAGTCCTGATATGTTGTGTTGACTTTTTTCACCTGTGGCAAAGGCAACTGACAGTGGGCTGCAGTGCTTTATCAGGGTCAGGGTGAATGTAGGCGGTCTTGAAGGCCCGGCCTGTTGATTGTCAACAACTACAAAAGAAATCAGCTTCCCTCTGGGTAGCTTCTGTCCTTTGGTTGCCACTTGGCCCTGCTGAGCGAGTTGGATGACTGGCATCTGAGTCTCTGGGATGATAAATGTATATTCCCTTGCAGCTGGTGTTGGTTGCTGTGGCTATTGAAATGTTTGTGACACAAATTTTGAAGTTGCAGTGGAGCTCCTAGAAAATGAAGGTTACTGTGGTTGCTGGGGCTGACAGCTCCATTCCTTTGCATTGCCCTGGATTCCTTTTAGAAGTTTCACAGCCTCATTGTTTGAAATGTCTCTATCTTTTAAGGCCTCCACCTCAGATGCCAGGTAGTTGGTAGTCTCCTGCCTTGGCCTGAGAAATGATGACAGCATGGTTTTCATCTGTGCAAACTGGTCCATGACCTGCTGGTTGACCAAAGAACACTGGGAAGCTGCACCAGGGCTTGTAACTGAAGGCTGTATTGTGGTGTCTGATCACATGCTGATCATGATCTCCATACTATCCGTGCCAGTTGAACCTCTGGAGATGTTGTGTGCTGAGGCAGTATATGCACTGTCTCCTTGGGCCAGGGACTTGAAGGCTGAAGAGTCCCTTGCATCAGATGTACATTTTCAAGATATTAAATTTATCCTGAATTCAGTTTTGCCTGTCATTTCTTTTGGAGCCTGACCAGACCTGGACTGTGTGAGTTTGCCAGAGCCAGTCCTTTGGGATTCAAACCAATTCTAATTCTAATTCTAATTCGACTTTTATAGCGCTTAATCTCCACTGAGTAGTGGACTCTAAGGTGCAACAAGACAATAGCAATATGCAAATTCAGAGTCCAGGGGCAGAAACCAAGCCTTGCACATTTTGATAGACAACAAGCTGTGGATCTGTAAAATGAGGCTGGCTTGTCCTACACACTTCCCGACTTGTCTGTTGCTGTAACCACCTTGTAAGTTTCTGTTTATGGCTTGTCGTGATGTGTTCCCCACTTGTCCTGCTGAGATATCACCGACTCTATGGTCGAAGACCTGAAGACTTCCTGTCTTAATGGGAATTGACCAAGTCAGGTCTATAATGTTTACGACAGGCCGGTTTCCATTCAAGTACGGTCAGTTTGTGTATACAGCATGACAATAGGTGGTGTTCAGGTACTTAACCAGGACAGGCCGGGAAGTGCTTCCAGACAAGACGGTTACAGTATAGGACAAGACGGGAAGTGCGTCTGACAAGCTGTAGAGATCCATTCCAGGACCGTTTCTAGGTGGGCGCAGCCCAGGTCCAGATACAGAGTCGTGGAGGGTTGGTGAAGTACGAAACATTTTTCATATTTTGTCAATCCACTACAACAAGTCGGGAAACTACTACTGATCCTAACCGACTCTGTAAACATTGTTCCCGATCCTTGAAAAATCCATAGTTAATGACAAGTTGGCTCCAGTGGAACACCCCCATATGACACATCAAGATGTGTACCAGAAGACTCATTTGCAGCTTTGTCAACCACCCCAAAATAAATCAGTAAACTTGTTGATGAACATGTTAAACATATGTCCCACGTTAGAGACACACAAGATTTCATTAAGAAAATCAGAGAATTAATTACATGCAAGTTCACTATGCCAGATTGTCTTTTTAATAGGACACTGTTGTATGTAAGTGCAGAACCGATGCACTTAGTACTCGGAGTGATATGTTTACATATTTGGGAAAAATTTTCTGAAAATGTATTGTAATATCTTGCTAGAACCTCTGGGTGTCTATATCGCTGACAGACTCTAAATATTGTAGAGCCAGAGCAGTATATGTACAAAGTGAAGAAGGCCTGACTTTACAGTCAGTATTGAAATAGTGTGCTATATGGACAGTGGTCTTTGTAACTGCTGTACTTTCGAAAATTTGTGTGTCAAGTGGATACAAAGTGCTAGTTTCATACATTTTGTGGTGAACTCTTGTTGGAGTGAACTGGATATAGTGTGTGGGTCTATGAGAGAGTGGATTTGCTGAAATTTGGATATTGTTCACACCTTGGAGCAGACATTCTGAACAACACGCTCAAAATAGAGATATTTTGTTAGTGGACACTGAATGGATCACATGATACAGATATTTTGTGTTAGAGGACACAAGATTGCTGGATACAGTGGAAAACTTAACTGTTAATTACATGGATATGACTGTGGTCAGGTCAGAGTATCTCAGTTGACTGTAATTGTCATTTTAATTGCTAATTAAATTTAAGTAAAACTTTTTATCTTTTCCTGTTGCAACTGGTAATTGCTACAATGCTTACCCCGTAGACTGTAACAGAACCCATCCCAAAAAGTCCAATATTATGCCCCTAAATGTGTCCAGTCTATGTACTGAATTTGCCAACCACAAAGGAATATTAGCCGTAGCTCATAATCCCAGAAGTGACCTAACAAAAGTTCCCACCTGGCATTGTATTTTAGACCTTCTTAAATTGGTACTACATGGTATGAACTTTGAGTTTAGTGGAGATCACTATCTAGGTGTTACAGCCGTGGGCACATCACAAAATATTTCAACAGGGCAAACGAGTACAAACAGTCACACTCGAGATCAATGAAATAAAAACCATTGACACCCCAGCAATAGTCACCCAATAAAACCCAAGCAACTCATTAATCAAACCACTTTTCAGAGATAACTGGAATATAATCCAAAACACTGATGAGCTTCAAAAGATTTACAAGGAAAAATCTCTTGTTAGGTACAGAAGATTACCTCCCTGCAAAGGTACCTCCTCTAGAAAAGCCATACAGAAAACTTAAAATAGTTTCATCCCAGTATGCAGCAAACCAGGCAACTACACTTACTGTCCCAAGCTTAAAAAGTAGAAACAATAACAAGCTTCCACACAAAAAAATCTTCAAAATTTTAACATACCATCTAAGTACAAACACACATCTGAATTCAGCAATGTTATATACATCAGTAACAGTATTCAGTCTAGTCTGCAGTATATTGGGAAAACTAAAAGACCTATCAGACAATACATGTGTACCATGGGTACCATAGAAATGTTCAGAAATTCCAACCCTGAAGGCTACACCTGTCTCTAGCCATTATACACTGCCAAACCACAGTGTCAAAAGTCTGGAATTTAGCATTGTGCAATGGATAGGGGAAGAAACAAAACCAGATTCCTCCATTAAACATAGAAGACAGGCACTATTTTATAACTGGTCTTTCGT
The DNA here is from genome assembly GCA_964017235.1 of Sabellastarte sp. h YS-2021. NCBI lineage: Eukaryota > Metazoa > Annelida > Polychaeta > Sabellida > Sabellidae > Sabellastarte > Sabellastarte sp. h YS-2021. Next base: position 167,787,778 of record OZ024928.1, on the reverse strand, counting down.
CACCATTCACCGTACAGAAATCAACATACTTGTATGAGCCCATACCCTCCTATTGCACTCTTAACCCAAGTGTTTATGTTTTTTACATTTCTTACATGCAAAAAAAAACCGAATTCATATTTGAATAAATAATGATTGTAACAGATATAAATGTCCAAATTTAATAAAATAAAATAAAATTTAATGTAATTTGATTTGTCAATACACAATGGATGTTATTACTGATGCAGAAAAAAGATCAACAACAGTGTGTAAATATCCAATTAAGAAAGTTTAATTTATTTGAAAGCTTATACCCCAATCACACTTCAGGTGGTATAGCCAGCGGTTATATGCACTGGGGAAAACACTGGTGTCCTTCAACTACCATCAACTATTGTATACCAACCGTGACTGCTTCACCGTGAGCATGCGTAGATCAATTTTTTCCTATGGTAACTGAAGGTGTGGCTCAAGGTGTGTATAAGGTTGTAACTTGGTCGTACTTCAGTGTAACAAGGGGACATACTAAGTGGATGTATTGGACATTTTGCCACTGTGTCACAAGTTAACATATGAACCTGAGAAGGTAGTTGAAGGACAGGGGCGTTTTGCCCTATGCATATAACTAAGGTTATATCACTTGTAGTGTGATGGATACACCAAATCTCAGAAGGTATGAGGCATACTGGAAGGTGGTTCCACTGCTAAGCAAACCTCTAACCACAGGACATACCACCTGTAGTGTAACATGGGCATTAGGTTGTTTATACCTACACCCACATACATGACCAGATCAGACTTGTTTACCGTTTTGGAACCCACATACATAACCAGATGCTACATGTTTTCTGTTAGAAAGTTATGTTCCTCCATTCAATCTGACTTAACAGCTTCAACAGATCATTCCCACTATTGTGCCTTTTACTTTTTTTACCATTAAACAATAATCATGTAACTCATATAATCCTATGCATATAACTAAGGGTTATATCACCTGTAGTGTGATGGGTACACCAAATCTCAGTAGGTATGAGACATCCTGGAAGGTGGTTCCACGGCTGAGTAAAACCTCTTACCACAGGACATATAACCTGTAGTGTGACATGGGCATTAGGTAGCCTATACCTACACCCACATAAATTACCAGATTAGGAATGTTTACTGTTTTGGAACCCACATACATAACCAGATGCTACATATTTTCTGTTAGAAAGCTATGTTCCTCCATTCAATCTTACTCAACAGCTTCAACAGATCATTTCCATTATTGTGCCTCTTACTGTTTTACCATTAAACAATAATCACATGGCAAGAATGTGAGAAAGAAATTTTAAATTAAAATTTCAACTTGAAAATACCAAGGCTTGAGGGGGCTCGGTGGTGTAGCGGTTAGAGTTCTCGCCTCCAACCTCTGAGGCCGCCGGTTTGAATCTCGGGCCAGGCGCTTCATGTTGGAAAGTTGGTAGTTACTTGCCGATGCCTGGTGGTTTACAGTGCAGTATGCACTGGTTTCCTCCACCTGTAAACTACCCGTCGCAATATGACCGTGGCTGTTGAACGCGATGTAAAACAACAAATAAATAAACCAAGGCTTGATTAATTTAATGTAAATAACTAGTTTTAAATTTGAGCATTGAAAAAACAGATAAATTATTTCATTATTTCATTACGGGGCTCGGTGGTGTAGCAGTTAGAGTTCTCGCCTCCAACCTCTGAGGCCGCCGGTTCGAATCTCACGCCGGGCGCTTCATGTTGGAAAGTTGGTAGTTACTTGCCGATGCCCGGTGGTTTACAGTGCAGTATGCACTGGTTTCCTCCACCTGTAAACTACCCATCACAATATGACCCTGGCTGTTGAACGCAATGTAAAACAACAAATAAATAAATAAAATTCATTATTTCATTACTAATAAAGCAACTTATAATTAAAACCAATTAGCCAACAAATACTGCACACCCTATAATAGAATGACATAGACTGACATCCGCATTTCAAAATAAGCTAGTGGCAAGGCAGTTGTTCTTACACTCTTGGATCTCTTAGCTGCCATTCTTTTCTATTCTTTTCCATTCTATTCTCCACTCACTTGGCTCTATTCTCAGCCAAGGTAGACTCTAATGCATGACACCAGAACCAATTCAGTAATCATCCCATTCAGGTCGATGCCACTGTGACACCGAATTACTTAAATATTTAGATGGAAAAGCCTTTCAAAGATATAAGATTTTAGCTTTTTCTGAAGCAGGCAAAATTTCGTGCAGAACAAACATCATCAAGTAAATCATTCCAAACTGTGGGACATCAAAAGCAAAATTGTGGCCAAAGTGGGTTTTTTTTTGGGGGGGGGGATTTGTGCAGATGGGCAGCAATGAGAAATGTTCAGGAACCTTTTATCTGGATGGTTATATCTTGTGACATATCTTGTACAACAGATCAACAAAAGTGAACCGAAATAGCTTGGATGACCACTGAGAAGAAACTTATAAACTAAAATGGCAGTTTTGAAAATATAGTGAAATTAAACTACCAGCCAATGAAGTTTGAGAATAGGAGATCCCTGATATTATCTATTACACAGGTGGGGACATGGATAGATGGTTTTTCTACAGTTTGTGAAATAAACCATTCAATAAGCACAGAAAGAATTTTTTTTTAGTTACTAAGTATAGGTAATGTTTGTACCTTTGTGTATATGCAATAGATTTTTAAAACTTCTTGCATTGCTATAGCAACACTCCAAAATGTTTCAAGTCAGCCATATTCTTACTGGGTCATGGATAGACAGTTTAGGTAAAGTATTGATGTCTGTTGGTTTTGTTACAAATGTTGTAAGCCATGTGCTAAATATAG